>OY728157.1:306477282-307860282 GCA_963277665.1 Viscum album | reverse complement strand
GGCCCAGCGGGTCGGCCCGGCTCGGCTCGGCCGAGCCGGCCGAGCGGAGGAAGCCGCGGGGTGGGCGCTGCCCCCGCGGGATGAGAAGTCGCGGTCCTCGTGTGGCCGCACTGGATCAGAGGATGCGGTAAAGCTGTGTCCCGTGTGTTCCGGACCCATGCGATCGCAGGTCGGCTGGCCGCCGTCTCCGTGGCTTCAGCCACGACGGCCTTGTCTGGCGGCGCGCCGGCGACCCGCTCCGCCGGTGGGTTCCGCGGGCCACCGGAGTTGCTCTGGTGGTCCGATTTCGTTTCCGTCTGTTCCGTAGCTCCTCCCAGGTCCCGTACTTCACTGCGGAAACAATGAATCACCTCTAAAGCATGTTTTGTAGTCACCCGCCAATCCGCACATCAACGAAGAACTGCGGAGGGTTTTCGGGCCGTGTTTGTTTGGCCCGCACCCTCCGCGTTAGGTGATAACAATCTGGAATAAAATATTCAACACATGAATAACAAGCAAGGCACAATTTTAATATAATTAAATTTGAACTTGATCTGGGTTCTCTATTTTAAAAGAAACAATCACGGGAATTAAATATTGTTCTCAAATAAAAAATTTGTACCTCTCCATAGTCGTCGAGCGCACATTCTTCGCGGAATTGATCGTCATGGAAGGAGGTGATCGTCGTGTCGCGGAAGGGCGTCGCGTCGTCGCGGAAGAGCGTCGCGTCATCGTGGAATGGCGTCGCGTCGTCGTTGAAGGGCGTCGTGTCGACGAACTCCGAGGTTCGAGAACATATAGATTTAATTATATTAATTAAATCCATGATGTTGTTATAACCCACAAAGAGATTTAAAAGAAGTAACCCGAAATCTCTTAAATCAAGCAGTTGGTGATCGGGGATCATTGCGGGGAATAACGTATCGGAAGAAGCGTCGTCGATCTCCGAGGGTGACGGCGTTCTTCGCGTTATTTACGTTCTTCGCGAAGGAGGATGAAGGCACAAAATTTCTATCAAAAGTCTCTCAACGAGCAGTCCTCAAGAAGTCGTGCGTTGGCCTTATTTTAATATTATGCCAACGGATGGTAAACAGGTTAAGAAAAGATTAAATTAATTCATTGAATTAATTCAATGAATAAAACTGCCCAATTAATTTGTGCGTTAAGAAATTAAGAAAACGTGTCAGTTGACTTTCATAATGACGGGTTTTTGCAGGGGCGTTACTTAGCGGAAAGAAACGGTGGGGCTCGTGCGGGCCCCACCACGCAAATATCCTACCAAGAGAGTAGGATATTTTTGGATAGAACCCTATCTGCATCAACTCAACTTAAGCAGCTTTAAGTTGCTTTCATGTGGAATTAAGTGAAATAAAAAATAAAGTTGTTGAACACTTTATTTTTATTTCTTAACTTAACCCCAAAAATTTAAAAACCATACCCGAGAAAATGCAACACTGGAAGATGCGTTTCTAAGCAAATATCGGCACTGCAATTTCATTGGTGCCCTCAGAATTTGATTCTGAGCACCGGTTCAAAAGGTAGAAAAACCCGCTCATTTTTTCACTGAACGTACCCGAGGCAAACTTCGGAAAATGATTCCAGGCACACCGGGCCACGGAATCAGGTGCCGTCAGAAACTGAGTTCTTGTAAAAATCCAAAGAAAATTAAGAAAAAAAAAATTCCTTGAAATTTTCGAGTCTTTACATCACACCAACCTCAGGGCTTTACGTCCCCGTAAAGATACATCATAAGCTAGGGAAACAAATGTGGGTACAGGGCACGCATCTGAGCCTCCCGCTCCCAAGTGCTCTCCTGGAGGTTCCCGTGCTGCCATCTGATGCGCACTAGAGGAATCGATCGTCCACGTAGGATCCGCTCCTGTCGATCCTCGATCTCCACTGGGACCTCCGCAAAATTCGCCCCATCATCAACGTCCAGCTCCCCATGGTCAATGATATGCATCAGGTCGTGCACGTATCTCCTCAGTTGAGATACGTGGAAGACGTCGTGCACCCGGTGCAACTGAGGTGGTAGAGCCAGGCGATAAGCCAACTCGCCAATCCTGTTGAGGACCTGGAAAGGTCCGATGAAGCGTGGAGACAACTTGCCGCCTCGGCCAAATCTCTGTAATCCACATCGAGGTGAGACACGCAAGAAGACGTGGTCGCTATCCTCGAACTCTAATGGCCTCCGCCTCCTGTCAGCGTAAGACTTCTGCCGGCTCTGAGCTATCCTAATCCGCTCTTGGATGACCTGGACCTTCTCTGTCATGGCCTGGACCATCTCTGGTCCCACAAGTGCTGACTCCCCAGGGTCTATCTAGCACAAAGGAGATCTGAAAGGTCTTCTGTACAACGCCTTGTATGGTGCCATACCGATGGTGGAGTGGTAGCTGTTGTTTTACGCAAACTCCACCAAGGGTAGGTGGTCCTCCCAGCTGCGGCCAAAGTCGAGGACACATGCGCGGAGCATGTCCTCGAGAGTCTTAATGGTCCTCTCTGTCTGTCCATCCGTCTGAGGGTGAAAGGCGGTGCTCAGACGAAGCTACGTTCCGAACGCCTCTTGCAACCCTTTCCAAAGCCGGGAAGTAAAGCGAGCATCTCGATTGGAGACGATAGATGATGGCACACCATGAATCCGTACAATCTCCTGAACGTAGATCCGTCCTAGGTACTCCACTGAGCCATGCTCTCTGATGGGTAAGAAGTGAGCCGACTTGGTGAGTCGGTCGACAATCACCGAGATGGAGTCGTGACCTCTGGAAGTGCATGGAAGTCCAGTCATGAACTCCATAGATATCCCATCCCACTTCCACTCCAGGACCTCCAAGGGATGTACTAAGCCTGCTAGTACCTGATGCTCTGCCTTCACCTGCTGGCAGGTGAGGCATCATGAAACGAACTCTCCCACAACCTTCTTCATGCCCGGCCACCAGTGATATCGTCTGAGGTCCTGGTACATCTTCTCCACTCCAGGATGTACCGCCAAAGGAGAAGTGTGAAACACTCCCAGCACCTCCTCTCATAAAGCGACTGGTACTAAGGTACATCCTTTGAAAAGGATGTCGTTCTCTGATCCAAAGGAGAAACCATCAGGTTCCTGTCCTGAGGATATCTGTGCACGTCGTGTCTTACAGTCAGTGTCCCCACGCTGTGCCTCTCTGACCCGCTGCAGTAGTTGAGAGGTGACTGTGAGAGACTGGAGGAAGGCTGCTTCATCTCTATCCACGAAGGATATCTGCAAAGCGGATAGCTGCTCTGTCGCCTCCTCAAGTAGTTGAATTCCCGTCCTCCTGCTGAGAGCATCGGCTACCACGTTCCCCTTCCCAGGAGTATAGACTATCTCAAAGTCATAGTCCTGGAGGAACTCGAGCCATCGACGCTGTCTCAGGTTTAGGTCCTTCTACGAGAAGATGTACCTGAGACTCTGATGGTCAGAAAAGACTGTAAAGCGCTCACCCATCAGGTAGTGTCCCCATGTCTTCAGAGCGAAGACCACGGCTGCTAACTCTAGGTCATGGGTAGCGTAGTTCTGCTCATGCGGCCTCAACTGACGTGATCCATAGGTGATCACTACCCGCTCCTGTATCAGGACACATCCGAGTCCGGTCCCTGATGCATCGAAGTAGACTACGTACCCTACTCCCTCCTCAGGCAACCTCATGATAGATGCGCTGGTCAATATCTGTCTCAGCTCCTGTAAGCTCTACTGACATATGTATGACCACACAAAGGTTTTCCCCTTCTTCGTCAAAGCTGAGATTGGTGCCACAACTCTGGAGAAGTTTGGAATGAATCTCCGGTAGTATCCAGCTAGTCCCAAGAGACTCTTCACCTCCGTCACGCTCCTGGGTGGCTCCCAGGCTAGCACTGCCTCGATCTTCGCAGGATCCACTGCAACTCCCGCCTCAGAGATGACGTGTCCCAATAAGTGGACCTCATGTATCCAGAACTGACAGTTAGAGATCTTGCTGTAAATCTGGTTCTCTCGGAGCGTGTCTAGTACAACCCGCAAGTGGTAGGCATGCTCTTCCTCATTCTTCGAGTAAATCAAAATGTCGTCGATGAAGACCATGACAAATCGATCGAGGTATGGCTGAAATATCCTGTTCATGAGGCCCATGAACACAGCTATAGCATTGGTTACTCCGAATCGCATACCCAAGAACTCATAGTGGCCATACCGACACCTGAAGGCCGTCTTCTGCACGTCCTCGTCTCGAACTATGAGCTGATGATAGCCTGACCTGAGGTCTATCTTCGAGAACCACCGTGCTCCCTTGAGCCGATCGAAGAGGTTATCATTCCTCGATAGCGGATACTTGTTCCTCACTGTCACCTGGTTCAGGCGACGATAGTCAACACAAAGTCGCAAGCTCATGTCCTCCTTCTTGGCGAACAATATCGGGGAAGCCCAGGGTGAAACACTGGGTCAGATGAATCCCTTGCCCTGCAAGTCCTCCAACTGTACCCGTAGCTCTCGAAGCTCAACGGGGGCCATCCGATATGCTGGAGTCGATATCAGGGTTGTCCCGGGGTACAGGTCGATATGAAAGTCTACCTCTCTGCGAGGAGGTAGCCCTGGAACGTCTTCGGGAAATATTTCCGCGTATTGATCCACCACTGCAGGAAAACTAGGAATCTGCATGTCAACTGCTCCTAGGATGAGGCTAGCCAACTGATGAGTTATGGATTGTCCTCTCCTATGCGGAAGTCCATCCTGTGCTGCGAAGGCTCCCTTCTCGCCGGTGAAGGTGAACCTGCTCCCGTCGGTGCGTACACATCACACCTTGCGCCTAATACAGTCAATCTGTGCATGGACTGTAGATAACCAATCCATGACCAAGATGACGCTGTAAGGCCTCGACGCCGCTACAAGAAGATCCCAACCGAAGCTCTCGCCTCCTAGAGTAAGCTCACACTACCGGCACCAGTGTGTAATCGTCATGTCGGATCCCGTAGGAGACTCTATCTGTAAGGATCGAGACAACGGCTCTGTCGAAATCTCCGAGCTCCGAACAAGGGTAGCAGCTATGAAAGAGTGACTCGATCTTGTGTCTATAAGAACTGCAGCAAGGGTGGAATAGACACAGATCGTACCTCGAATCATCTCGGGCGCGCCGTGGTCATAGGCCTCCGTTGCCTGGAGCTGTGCCTGTCTCTGCCCTCCAGCTCCCTGTGGTCAGGGCGGGCCTCCTGGTGGTGGTGGTGGTAGAGCCTCAAAGCGTCGCCCACCACCTTCTGCTCGGCCGGCTCCTCTGCCTCATCCGCCTCCTCCCTGCAGACCACCACGGCTGACCCTCTGCCTCTGCCTGGGTGGCCCCTCAACTGTCTGCTGCTCCTCGGCACGGTGGGTCGGGCAGTCACGAGCCATGTGACCCTGCCCACCGCATGTGTAGCACTACCTGCCTCTCGAAAGAATGCCCCACGCTATGTGCCCTGCACGGCTGAGCCAGTGTCCTGAGGCCGTCAATGTGAGGGTCTGGCCTGCTGGGACCCCTGAGTCATCCGTCGACTGCCTGCTGTGGAAGACTCTGCTACGTGCCGCCCTGCGGTAGGTCTCGACGCTGGTGTAGACTCACCAAGAATGCTCTCAATCAAAAGGGCTCACTCCAGTACTCCTGCCTGGGTCGGGATAATTAGGGAGATCAGCGATGCCCTGATCTCGTGTATCAATCCCTGCTCAAAGGTCCGGGCCCGGAAGAATGGGTCCCGTACCATGTCGGTCGAGTAGCGCGAGAGATCGGTGAATCTCGCCAAGTATTGGGAGACTGTCAAGCTGCCCTGCCGTAGCTGAAGAAGCTCCTAGATGCGCACCGCACAGAGGGTGGCCGGGACGAACTCTGAGCAGAAGAGGCCCTCAAAGTCTTTCCAGAGAAGAGATGCCTCATCGTGCACCTGGAGCATCAAGATCCACCATCGTCCTGCAGCTGCATGCAGTAGGCTCGCTGCGAGGATCACCATGAGGTCTGCTGGTGTCCTCACTAGCCTGAAAACTCGTACAACTGGCTCCAGCCAGTCCTCGGCTGCCTAGGGGTCCGTCTCCCCACGGAACCTGGGTGGTCGCTGGCGCTGGAACTCATGTAGTGCACTGAGGCGATGTTCATCGTCCGCGGCTGGTGCTGGAAGCATCAGTGGCTCGGCGGGTAGGGGTACCGCCGGTGCCTCTGCTGTCAAAGGGCCCTGTACCGAGGCCTCATCGCTCGGCGGGCTGTCGTCACGTACAACTCTCAGAACCCTAGCTGGCTGCCGTCGTGGGGCCATCCTGAAATGAAACAGGTGTTCCATGGTCAGAACAGTATACCTAGTGAGCTGATACAAAGTAATCACAAAGAAAACTTGAAACACACATGCAATCAATATTTTCGTTCATTAAGTCATAAATTAGAAGTCAAGATCCTGGTGTACGGATACGTCGGCTGCCGCACCAACACTGGACTCCCTAGACTGATAACCACACCCAATATGCTAAACAATATTGCTTCACATAGAAAAAGATCAGAGTCTGGGGTAGAACTGAACTCCTTTGATACCAATTTGTCACGACCCTTCCTCGGGGCCCATGCCGTGACTACCCCAAGCCCGCCTTCCATAGGCAAGGGGCTGGCGACTAGCACCAAGGCGTAAATCACGATAAAAAGGGGAGGCATTTCCTTTGTAAAGTAAACAAGCACCACAGAGTAAGAAAGCGGAAAAGTAAACACTAAGTAAAAGCCGGTACAACAGTAAGTGCGAAAAAGTAAAGGGGGTCGGGAATACAAGCCCAACTGTAAAGTACAACTGAAAGGGGAAAAACAGCAACTGAAAAGTAAAGCCGCAACGTCGAGCCATCCACTGGAAGTCCCACCTGAAGGGTGGGTACAGAAAGCCTCCACTACTCGTCGGGTCCAGCCAACCGCTCCGAGTACATCCCACCCAGTGGTCCACCTCCAGGTACTGTTCTGCTCTGCAAGCCTCCACCACGATCAGCGCTGTCCGTCGTCTGCAACCAACACAATGTAGTGCGGGCATAGCCTGTGCAGGGGTGAGTATAAGCTACTCAGTAGGGACCCTGAGACCCCCGAAGGTCTCCTAAAATCCAAAAAGGATAAACCACAAAAGAAAGATACAATCACGAAGTAACATCCGAAACTGCTTAGGTATATGCCCATACATATACCTAAGTCATCAATTCTTGCCCGGCTCTAACATCCGAGCTCAAGTATAACCCAGTCCACACAGGAAAGAAAAACGTAAAATCCACACAGGATAGCTCAACACAATCCACAAAGGAAAGTAAAACAGATTTTCAGCTCACACAGGTATACTTCTTCGAATGACGATAGAGATGATCACTGATCCATCTAAGTCGTCAGACCCACAAAGGATCGATAGGTACTAACCCCCGCAATGACCCACAAAGGATCTGACCCATAAAGGATCGACAGGTAACTAACCCCCGCAAAGACTCACACAGGATCAGGCCCACACAGGACCTGTAAGCGCTAGCCCACACAAGACCGCTGAGCGCTGACCCACACAGGATCAGACCCACACAGGATCGGTAGCACTAACCCACAAAGGATCGCTGAGTGCTCTAGTCGTTGCCGTCAAATCCACTGAGGATCTCTGCACAGTCGTCGTCGTCACAGTAGCAGTCGCAGCCAGCTCTAGGGTTTATGCACACAACAAGCTCGTTCGGGAGGGTCTACTCCACGAGCCGAGAGGCTGATACATCAACTGACACATAGTCCAGAGTTGATGTATCCAAAAGTTCCATATCATCAACCAGAACTCAACGTCGCAGACGGCGCGTCAATCGGACGCCCGGTCTGAGAGTTATTGGATTTTTCGTCCCAGGGGCCCGGTTGGTTTTTAAGGAAAAACCAACCCGACCATAATCCACCTATGTCCAAACCTCGGGCGGGGTATGCCAAAAGATCCGTCTCACTTAGAGGAATTAAACAAAGTCGACGACACGTCGATCGGACGTCTGAAGCTCAAGATATGAGCGTTTCCACTCCAAGGGCCCGGTTGGTTTCGTGTACGAACCAACCCGGCCGAACCCAAGGTATTTCTAAACCTTGAGTGTGATATACCGAAACGACCTTCTCGATCCAAGGATCGCATCGCCGCTGACGGCGCATCGTTCGGAGGCCCGTAGCTCAAGTTATGAGCAAAAGACCGAAAATGTCCGGAGATGGGGGGTCTGGGCCCGGACCGACCCGGCCCAACCCCCCTAGGGTCGGCCTGAACCGGGTCCGAGTCCGACCCGTTTTGGCGTGACCCGGCTCGGCTCGGCCGAGCCGGTCGAGCGGAGGAAGCCGCGTGGTGGGCGCTGCCCCCGCAGGATGAGAAGTTGTGGCCCTCGTGGGGCCGCGCTGGATCAGCGGACGCGGCAAAGCCGCATCTCGTGTGTGCCGGACCCACGCGGCCGCGGGTTCGCTGGCCACCGCTGCCACGGCTGAAGCCGGGCCTTGTCTGGTGGCGCGCCAGGGCGCCGCCGCGCCGGCGACCCGCGCCGCTGGTGGGTTCCGCGGGCCACTGGAGTTGCTCCGGTGGTCCGATTTCGTTTCTGTCTGCGCCGTAGCTCCTCCCGGGTCTCGTACTTCACTTCGGAAACAACGAATCACCTCTGCGGCATGTTTTGTCATTGCCCGCCAATCCGCACATCAACGAAGAACTGCAGATGGTTGTCGGGCTGTGTTTGTTTGGCCCGCACCCTCCGCGTTAGGTGATAACAATCGGGAATAAAATATTCAACACATGAATAACAAGCAAGGCACAATTTTAATAGAATTAAAATTGAACTTGATCTGGGTTCTTTGTTTTAAAAGAAACAATCATGGGAATTAAAGATTTTTCTCAAATAAAAAATCCCTACCTCGCCGTAGTCGTCGAGCGCGCGTTTTTCGCGGAATTGATCGTCACGGAAGGAGGTGAATGTCGCGTTGCGGAAGGGCGTCGCGTCGTCGTGGAAGAGCGTCGTGTCGTCACGGAAGGCCATCGTGTCGTCGCGGAAGGGCGTCGCGTCGTCGCAGAAGGGCGTCGCATCGACGAACTCTGAGGTTCAAGAACATGTAGATTTAATTATATTAATTTAATCCATGATGTTGTTATAACCAACAAATAGATTTAAAAGAAGAAACCCGAAATCTCCTACCTTAAGGAGTTGGTGATCGGAGATCGTTGCAGGGAAGAATGTCTCAGAAGAAGCGTCGTCGATCTCCGAGGGTGACGGCGTTCTTTGCGTTCTTCGCATTTTTCGCGAAGGAGGATGAAGGCACAAAATTTCTGTCAAAAGCCTCTCAACGAGCAATCCTCAAGAAGTCGTGCGTTGGTCTTATTTTATTATTACACCAAAGGATTGTAAACAAGTTAAGAAACGATTAAATTAATTCATAGAATTAATTCAACGAATAAAACCGCCCAATTAATTGGTGAGTCAAGAAATTAAGAAAACGTGTCAGTTGACTTTCATAATGACGGGTTTTCGCGGGGGCGTTACTTAGCATAATGAAATGGTGGGGCTCGTGCGGGCCCCACCTCGCAAATATCCTACCAAGAGGGTAGGATATTTTTTGATAGAACCCTATCTAAATAAACTCAGCTTAAGCAGATTTAAGTGGCTTTCAAGTGGCTTTAAGTGAAATAAAAAATAAAGTTGTCGCACACTTTATTTTTATTTCTTAACTTAACCCCAAAAATTTAAAAACCACACCCGAGCAAATGGAACTCTGGAAGAGGCATTTCTAAGAAAATACCGGTGCTGTGATTTCATCGGTGCCCTCAGAATTTGATTCCGAGCACCGGTTCAAAAGTTAGAAAAACCCGCTCGTTCATTCACTGAACGTACCGAAGCCAAACTTCGGAAAATGAATCCAGGCACACCGGGCCTTGGAATCAGGTGCCGTCAGAAACTGCGTTCTTCTAAAAATCGAAAGAAAATTAAGAAAAAAAAAATTCCCTTGAATTTTTAGGGTCTCTACATATGTAATGAATGTTGTGTAATAAAAAGTTGGGATGCCACAAAATTAGTGGGGTATTTATAAGAAATATTTCACTAAAAAATCATTAATCATAAATTGTTTTCTAATTTATTCACAACACCCCACATCATATAAGGTTTGTTTTACGAAAAAACACCACTAATAAATTATAAAGGATGTTTCCTTTTATAGTCTTAACATGTGTGTTTCTGAAAGATACTCTTTAAAGACTCTGCATCTGTGATGGTTCCATAGGTTTTTTATTGTGGGACTACTATCCAATGGCATGTGGTCATAAGTTTTTCTTACCAACAACTATTTGGAATTCTTGTTGGTTGAGATGATTGGTGGTCATGATAATTATACCTTTTTGTGGGGAATTATTGCATACTCTAGAACTATCTTATATATTTAAGATGTATTTCATGAATTATTACTGTACCCTAGTACAAAATTGGTTACCCATGGTTTAATGATCTAAGCAAAACAACATAGATATGTTACAACTATTTGTATTAGAGTTTTTTCATATTTATCTTATTAATTTGTATTGATTTGGTCAAAACGTGTGATTACCTAGGATCTTTGATGTTTATCACCATATAGGGAGGTATCCGGTGTTGCTGAATTTGGATATATCTCATGAGAATTATTTCAACATATCCCTATGAAGGTAATCCAAACCCATGTATTTTGGTTCTACATAATGTGTTACTCTTTACCTTTTTAGGTCATGTGAAAATGACCTATCAATGTTGTTTAACATCATACAGTAAGTTCTACTATGTGAAAAGTGACTGGAAATGATTAGAATGGGACTTAAACATGAGAAATCAATTATATTCTACCCTCTATATGGGTAACTACATAGGATAATGTATGGATCATCTCTATATTATTACTAGAGACATACTTGTATCATCAACATAGAAGGATGTTTCTTTTTATAATCTTCAGCATAAAGAGGCCCTATTCTCATCTTATAGGGGTAGCTAGAATATGTCAGGGATTACACCAAATTAGGGTGCTATGTATGGGGATACCAAGAAGTCTATATAAACTATAGGTATCTTTAGAAACCAATAGGAAAATCCATCTCATAGGGTATATAGGGGAACCAAAAATATCTTCTTTAATCAATGTGGGATGGGTCATCTTATGTTTATTAAATAATAGAAAATTAATTGTTTTTTAATGTTAGGATTAATCCTAAGAGAGTAATCATAGCTATCTTAGATAACTATAATCAATGATTATTCAATCCTAGGAAAGGTCATATGTGTGCAATGGTCTACGTATTTTAACATCACATTGTAAGGACATGTGCTGGGAAGTTCAAAGTCATGCGACCTAGAAAAAAGGGGATTCCATAAATGAATCTCAATTATGAAAATGGAATGAGCAACTAAGCCTTTAAGCCCAATGAATCATGATTAGCGTGATAAACAAGAGATAAAATATAGCCCATATCGGATTAGAGTGAAAAATAAGGGATTGAATGAGTTTTATACATGAACTACCCTTAAATGTGTCCCTATGTCAAAAATGTGCAACAATAAGAGAATTGAATGGGGATTATACATGATATTCCCTTAGACTTATATTCTATAAAATGGGAAAAAACATGATACTGGGTGAGAATTATGTACGAGATTCAATAGAGATGTTCTTTTATAAATAAGGTGCAACAATAATATAATTGAGTGGGGCTTTCACATGAGATTTCATTATATTACTATGCCAAAAAAGGGTACCAACAAGATATTTAATGGGGATTACACATGAACTAACCTGTAGATTTTTCTATATAAAAAATGTTGAAAAACTAGAATATTGAGTGGGGATCACACAAGAAATTTCTTACGATACTTGACCAAGTAGATATATCAAATTAAGGCATGATTTTAGGAACAAACCTAAGAGGATTCTCGTTAATTATACCTATGATATTAGAGGGGTAGAAATGGGTGAAATACTAGGTCCTTTGCATCAGAATACTTGAAATACTTGGACTAATAAATGAGTTAGGTGATGTTGTGTTTGGGGGCTTAAACCAAGGAGGAGGATCATTGAGGATTCCAATGTCTCAAAATGGGTGACAATAGGAGAGATAATGGGGCTTAAAAATAGATTCCTTGAGATAACTAACCTTGTAGATAAGTTAGGTAAAAGTATATTAAAGGGATTACACTTATGGGGAGGCCCATTTAGGATCACTATTCCCTAAAGTTGAAAATAATAAAGATAGTGGAGATTACACATTAGTTTCCTTGGTGAGATCCCTATACAATAAAAGAAGTGAAAAAGGATATTGAGTTGGGATTACTCAAGTTCATACCGGGTGAGATTGTTATGTTTTAAAAATGGTGAAAATAGGGGATAAAGAAGGTCTTACTCATGAACTAATCTGAGATACATGGCATAATAGATTATTCAATTAAAGTTATATTTTGGGGAATACAACTAGGAAGAGTATTGTACATGATAACCAAGAGGAATATATCAACATGATGTGAATAATGAAACCTAGAGGAGTATATCAACATGAGGAAATGATCAAATAGAGATGATTATATCAAATCATGGTGAATGTGTGGGGCTTAAAGAAAGGTTATACCCTTAATTATCTAACCCAGTTGGTTTCTCAGATTATGGATGTGATATAATGGACCCGGTTAACTAAAAAGTAACCTGAAATAGTGCCCACGTGGACTCAAGAATTCCTCCCCATATTCTAGAGGATACTAACTAAAAATGAGGGTCTTTGATGGTATAATGGGAAGACAAAACCATCATAATAAATGTGGAGCATAATAGAAAAATATTTGAATAAACTAAAAAAATATTCAATATAATATATGATATGTCATCTAGATATAATAAAAATATATGTTTAAAAAATAATTATAACCACATCCACTAGTATATAAAAAATGATGTCATGTCTGTATGCTATACAAAAATTGAAATACAAGGGAAGTAGAGTAGTAGGAGTATACAAAGTTCTATAAAAAATGAAAAATATTATCAAAATAAATATCTAATAAAATCATGAGCATCAGATTGGTCCTATGATCCCATACTCTACACTAATATAGAAAATCAAGCATTTAAAGCTAGGCACATACCCTTATCCCTAATAGTATCTATGAATTCTATATGGGGACCAACTGGCAGCCCAAACAGGGTTTGAGTAAAACATAGTAGGCCACCACCAATGGAATCTAATTTTATTTAGCCAGTAAATATAACATGAATAGTATAAAGCTATAAGAATAATGAAAGAAGTAATATATACAAAACCAAGTCAGCTCGGGTTCTTGAGGGGTCTCTAGTCCAACACTACCAACTTTGGCCTATGTCTAGAAGTATCTAATAGGTGACATTATAATACTATTTAAGTATGTGAGTAGGTATAAAAAAGTCTGGGAACCATGGAATATATCCTAAGTATCTGTATAAAATAATCTAATGAGGAAACCACAAGGTTCAACAACATGATCGAACTTATATGTCAGGTGTACACTGAAAGGGGCATATCCTTAGAATATCCCCATATGGTGTTCTACTCATGCATTAAGAACATGTATTTGGTAGACTTAGTATTAATCACATTAATAACCCACATAATGAAATGTTCCTTGGTGGGTTTTTCTTTATGAATACACCTAATACAAGGACATGGATCACAGTTTCCAACATCTTATTCATGAAGAAAGAATGTCTTGTCCAACAATAGATAGAAAGGAGAGGAAAATCTATTCCAAAAAATATTTTCAATGAAAATGGTCTCTCTATCCTAAATTATAAACCAAGGGGAGTATGTGAGTGTATTGGCATGTCTAACACATCTTAGGGAATAATGAATAACACAATTTTTGTTGAAAATAATAAACTATCAACAATCAAGATAATGTAAATGTTAAAACTTTATAAATAAGCAAGGGATGGTTGACATGGTTATACCATTCACCGTCCATTTATCTCATTTTACCATTTTATTAAAAAGGTATAATTCTAACAAACCTTATAAGGTTGCTCAATTATGCAGTCGATCATGTGGACCCAACACAGCATCACACCATTTCATCTAATTCAATTTAAAAAAATCATTTATGATGGAAAATTCAACATTCCTCACAAAGAATTTAAAATACTCACTAAATCATAGTGTATATAGTTTATTTATATTACAAATCTTATGTGATAGCTTGTGTTGAGTTCTAAACCTCCAACAACACCATGCATTTATGTGAAGCATTCACCATTTGACAATTCATGTTATTAAATTATAATTTTTTTTAATAAAATTTAGTTATTGTAATAGTAGCAACACACATTAACAGGTGGTTCATGTTGAGGTAGAAAATGTATAATGATTAAATAGGGGGCCCAAGAAATACTAACTCAAGGTAATAGTATTTTATATAATTAATTTTAAATTTTAGGGGTGAAACCTAGATGTTTTGACATGTGTAATAATGGTTCATGATATATTCGATGTTAAATTTAGAGAAAATTGTTACACCACTTACCATAGAATGGTAGTAGAATCATTATCTAGTATCAGGTTAGAATCCATCATAAAACATGATATATTAGAGAAATAGGAAAATACTAAGAAAATAGTGCATATTACCTCACAAAGATTTATAATTCCATATGGAGAGATAAAAAATTAGGGAAAAAAGAGGAGTGAATAACATAAAAAGATAAATACTATGGGATCAAAAGTGTTTGATTTATATGTTATATAGAGGAGGAAGATCAAATCCCAGCATGAGGTGGAGGAGAGATCTCAAGAAGGAGGGATTCAATGAGTTTGGTGCAAATAATAAAGCAGTAGATACAATAAATATAAGGGGGTTTCTAAATTCAACCATTTTTAAATGGTGAATGGTCTGACTGAATGGTTGTCTAAACCATGACCCAACCATGTACCTCCACTATCTAGGTGGCACAACCCCTCGCATGTCTAGGTGTATAGTTTGAAAACTATGTGCAACATATGTATTCTTACTATCCAAAACCTTTAACCCGACACATAGTTAGAAAAACTGTGCACCAACTATTCATTTAACCTCTAGGAAAAGTCTAATGATTTTTTATGGTATTATTACCCACCTTTCATGATTAAACTAAATATGTGGAACTACCTACATTCTAAACTATTGAGGTGTATGGTTTTCAATAACCATGTTCTAACCATGCACCTCACCCCATCCTTTCAAATTTGTAACTTTGGGCTCTAAATGAGCCTGGACTCCTCTAGGATATTCCATATACTCTTAGAAACATTCATTTAGATGAAAAGGGATAATTTAATTAATTAAAATAATATGAACAGCTACAAAATAATGGTATTATATAGCCCCCCCCCCTTAAAAAAACTCATCCATGAGTTTCACTTCTAATGGAGGTTGAGTATTATATGAGAATAATTCCATCTACTAAGCATGTACATCAGCCTCTCACTCCAAGGTATCATCCTATACTCAGCTGTCATGCCATATTACATGTACTATAAGATATAACTTTCCATGGAGGCCTTCATTCCAAAGTAAGCCATAAATATAGGATACTCTTAAAAATGAGCATTGATATCGAACTTATCCTCACCAGGATAAATGAAATTAGAGGGTCCTGAATTAATTATGATGTAATTGAGTAACATGAAAGATGTCATGAATAACAATATATATATTTGAGGGAGTTATATTCAATAAGAAACACGTCAAACCCTCTCTAAAACCTAAAAAGTTCTATTGAATCTCAAAGAGATATTTCCTTTCCCCCTAATTCATTGATGACCCAATCTAGATAAAACATGAAAAAAGACTCGATATCCCACATCTGAATCTGGTGGTTTGTGGTAGATATGAACATAAAACTTATACCTAAATTGAACTATAACCATACATTTTATGATATATTTTACCTTCTAAAAATTAGCCTTAATGATATGAGGTCCCAGTAGCACTACCTATCCCACCTCTAACCTACATAGGGGTTAATGGAATGACCTACCATATAATGAATCATAAGGAGTAATATGAACCAAAGCCAATAAATTATTATTTTAACAGATATGGTAATAATTCATGTGGTTCTCCTAAGAACCTCCCAAATAAAGGATTCATGCTGACATCATTTCCTCGAATACATGAATCATATGCTTAGACCAACTGTTGGTATGTGGGATGTAGGTTGTTCTCTAAATCACCTAAAACTAAGAGCCTTCTGAAACACCTACCAAAAAACAATATGTAATGTGAGTATCATTATTTAAGAAAATGGTACATGGAACACCACAAAGTCATAAAAAATACTTAGGATATAGACTCCCTAGGTCATCCACTAAAAATGACTCTTAAATTTTGTAAGAAGTGGGAAACCTTTGACATTTTATCAAGAATGACACATAAAAAGTCACTTCTATAGGGTGATTTTGGTAAACCTGTTAGAAAATCCATAGTGACATCATCCCGCTTCCACTCAAGAATGGGTAATTTCAGTAAAATTACCACTGGTCACTAGTGATTCACCTTAAACTCATGATAGGTGTAACATTGAGTAATTAAACCCGCAATCTCTTGTTTCATACCAGGACACCAATACTAGTGGTATAAATCATGAGAGATATTTGTATTGTTTGTATGTAATACCCAATTAAAATCATTTTATTACCACATAAATTGTTTTCACAATTCTTCAATAACCCATGCATGTCTATGATTACACAAGTTCCTATCCCTGACAACGACCTAATCATGTGGTGGGTCCTAACTTCAAACACTCTCTCTTATGAGTAAACACTCAGTATCTAAAAAGTTCCTCATCTACTGTCAATCCATAATTGAAGTTGTCATTTATAACTATGTGAGTTTCGAAAGACTATAATAGTCCTATAACACTAAATTAATATCAGAAAAAAAAATACTTCAAATTCAATTAACTATTGGCCTTCCGAAGTGCTTGTGTTTGAGTATTGCGGCTTAGAGAATCAGCCCCTGCATTTCCTTTACTAGTCATATAAATAAGAAAAAAAGGATACATGTATTCAACACAAAACCATTATATAAGTCTTAATAAATTCTAGGAAATATTTATTTGATAATTTTTTGTTATGTGTATACAATTATTTTCTCTCCCAATAAATAATATCTCTAGCATCACAAAGTATTGAAAACTGCTACTAACTGGATGTCATGAATTGAATAAAGTTTCTCATGTGACCTTAGCTAATGAGACCTATATTCCACAACATGATCATTATACATCAATAATACTACTAGAATAATTCTTGATACATGGCAATAAACTATATAGCTTCTTAATAGCTCTAGAAGAATCAATATTGGTACTGATGTCAGTCTTCCTTTTTTCTCTTGAAATGATCTTTCAAAATCTTCAGACTATGTAAACATAATACACTTTTTATTCAATCCATTATTTGGGTTTTCAAGGAATGAAAATTCTTGAATAAAATACATATAATACCTATCTGTCCCAAGAAACATGGATCATTAAATATGTTCTTGGGATTATACTATGATACTATGACTCTCACCTTCTGTGGATCCACAAATACTCCTAATTCTGATATAATATGGTAGTGTATGTAAAAATTATAAATCCAAAAGTGTAATTTTTTTATCCTGGAATAAAAATAAGCATCTCTTAGTTTATTCAATAGGATGTGAATGTGTCTGGAATGATTATGTCATGTTTGAAAATACACGAAGATATCATACCTGAAAAAAAACCACTAAAGAATTTAGACACGTGTCAAAAAAAATTAATCAAAGCCATAAAAACCGAGGGATCATTTGTGAGACTGAACGACATGACAAAATAATAAAATAATACATATCAACTATGGAGTACTATACAAGGTATACCTAATGGTATGACTCATACATGATGATATCCAAACCTCAAATTAATCTTTGGAAAAACATTGGATCCTCAAATATGGTTGAAGTTTTATCTATATGAGTAAGTAGATATTGTTTATTAAATATGATGTAGATTAGATTCTGACAATCTTCACAAATCCAAATTCACTATACACTTTATTAGAAAAAGGCTAGTTAGAGCCCAAGGATACAAACCTCATAATATAAACCCTTTAGCTTCTAGGTCATATATCTTTATCTTGAGTTTATAAAGCTCCATAGAATCTATCTAATTAAGAGGAATGAATATTCATGCCTCTATCAAAATTATATTAATAGTAAACTCTACCTACATCTTATGAGTTTATATAGAAAATTATTCATGGAATATATCTTTGAAATGATCCATGACTGGAGGGAAATCCATTTAATGTACACTTTTATCATCTAAAATATGGTTAGAAATCTAGGCTATCACTCGTCCTTGAAAATGATTCCAAGGTTCATCATGGCTAGCTCAGAAATCCAATTCTCCTTTATGAATATAAATAACCCCACCATGTGATGTGAAAGACACCCTACAACAATAGAAATCAATATGAAATTTTTTAGTTATTAACCAATATAGTACAATAATGATGTAAAAACCCATCATCTCAAGGATGAAGAAGTTACATATTAAATGACAAATACTTATCTCAAGTGGAATTACTTACATTAGAGTACAATCTCCAATCACAGACCCAATTGAGGTCTAAGATTCATCACTCCAAAGAAAATACTTGATCTCAAGTACAATAATTTCTATAATTTTAATACTTATGAAATAATGTGAAATGACTATATCAAACTAATTAGACACTAATTTATGGGATACTAAAATCATACACTGAACTGTAAATCGGTCGGCACCCTGATACATAGTTTTAGACTGTACTTCATATATCTAGCCTAATCCAACATGAGATATAAACATAATAATCCTAGAAAGTCTTCTCTATCAGTGTTGTATGTCCTATGTCTAACTCCCTCAGTCATGACCACCTCCTCATCCAAAATGTTTCAGCTGCCTACCCAACAAGGAGCTACAAACCCCAATCATGAACATGGAATCAGTGAAAACCCTTTTTCAATGTCCACTAGAGTAATATTTCTACAAAATATGTTAATATGCCCCATATTTCACCAAGATCAGAACTTAATGGGGTCTATATGACACTATAGCTTTGTATGACATGACTTCCCGAACTGATGACATAACACAAAACTACTGGGATAGACAATATGATGGCCACCAACCTAATAAGAACCCTCTAGGCGACACATCCAAAAGGTGGCCGAATTATTATCTGGTCTAGGAGCTGCACAACCCTATACCACACATATATCCTCTCTTAGATTATGATTAGTGAGGATGTCCAGTTTCACTATCAAATATATGCTTGTCAACAAGAATATGTTCACCTGTGATCAAAGTCCATACCTATTCCCATCCTGAAATCACCTGACCCTGGATTACTTATCACCCTGAAGAATCACTATAATGAACTGATGCTTAGTATATTGATCTGATTAGTCCATAAAAAACATAGTACCCAGCTATAGATGCGTAAACACCATGACTTTGTAAAATATCAAAGTATCAGGATAGAATTAATAACAGAACATCGATCCGAAATCCATCCGTAACATAACATGATTTAGATATACTTGTGTGATTATATCCCACCGCCTCTTTTAATATCAAAAAAAAATGTATTTAGTGATATTCACTCTCCATTTTGGAGGTGTCTATATAATCTCAAAAATAGATAGAATGGATTCCATCCATGGCTCGGCAACCTAGTGGCTTCCATCCCCTAAAAAGGTAGGATGGTGTTGCGTATTGAACTCCCTAGTAATATATTCCATATAAGGGGAAGGTGATGGATATCCCTATAGATAATTAAATAAGAATAGGAAACCCTCTTGAAACCAAGAATCAGTGCCCAGATCAGGAATGAAAGGATTTTCCTCACGTGGCACCATAAGAAGTAATATCAGTAGGTTAGGGCCCACCACATTTAGAGCATGGTCATCACCACATTCGTGGCCCTGAACCTATGGCCATCATGGTGGAATATCTATACAATTCTAGGAGCCTATCTAAGAACATGTTTTGAAAAGAAAATATATCATAGATATGGAATTAAGATATATACAATCCTTCCTACAAAAGAGTCAGCGCCCCTTTGTATGATTTTAATGATATGTATGGGTGATATAAAATATCATTAGTGTTACAAGATACACTCTCTACTACCCAATAGAGAGGTTGGGTTTATGATCTGTATCCTTGTTTCACTACAATTGTTTTAGTATATGGAGTGATAATAAAAATTTATAGAGGAAAATCCTTAAAGTATTAATTAACAACCACATTTATCAACTATCATTTCATTAATGAATTTTTACTTTAGTAGCTATATATATACATTATGGTCAATTTAGATATGTTAACATTACCAATTTACAATGTTATTTGATTTATTAGTAAAAAACAGGTATTCCATGTAACTGGAACTAACTAATTATTATTTTTTAATTATATGCATCCCCATTCCAAGTTTATAGAGGTCAATACAAATTATAAACTGAAATTAGCATCCATTTAATTTTAACTAATGACATTTTAATACAAGAAACCTGGGGTACAAGGCTTAAAAACACCATAATTAATTAGTTAATGTGTCACCATCATGATATATGGGAAAAACCCATTTTGGATGATGAAAAAAATACAATTAAACAATTATTTATCTCATTCATATTGATGAAATGTTTTTCAATAACATATAAGTAGTATAGGAACTATAACATGCTTCCAGAAATTCACACAATAAGTAAACATTTCATGGAATATGAATGAAAAATCCTTAAGATACTATAATAAGGCATGAAAAAAATAATTTATTTTCATATTAGGAAAAGGTTAAGAGAAAATAAATAATGATAATAAACACCAAAAGTCATGTGAATCAACCAAATGTGAAATTGGTATAACTGTAATATGAATTTTTTTGAATAGAAAGTCCCATTTCATGAAACATGGTTTCTTCCCTCTTTGTTAGTTTGCTACTCCTAGACACTATCTCAGTACAAAATTCCAACATAATAATAGTCTACAATTTACCTTCCAAAAATAATAAGGTAGGGAAAAAAATACATTCTGATATCACTCTATTAAATTTTAGACACATTTCAATCATAAGAATCCTGACCAAGTTGGACATAAGGCCTCAAGCATGCCTCACCATATGTTAGAGGTTTTCAAAAAGTAGTAAGAGTTTGTGATGGTATGGTGGGGAAAATATACCCTCATAATAAATGTGGATCATAATGATGAAATATATAAATAAACTAGTATAAGAAATAATAATGTAAATAATTACAAGACATTCATATATAATATTTAGATACATATAAATAATAAAATCCATACCTATTATCATATTCAAAATGATTTCCCTTCTATATTCAACACAAAAATTAAAATACAAGGGAACTGAAGTATCATGAATATACAAAATGATATAAAAAATGAACAAATAATCAAAAGATATATCTAGTAACATCAGAAGAATAATCCCAGTCCTTTCCCCTATACTCCAAACTGGTATAGAAAATCAAGCATCCAAATATAGGAACTCCCCTATCCATACTTTCATCCATGAAGTCTATCCAGGTATCAATCAGTGTCCCAAATAGGGTGTGAGTAAAAGTAAGTCGGCCACCACAAAAGATGTATAATGCTATCCATCCATTGAATATAATATGAATATTATGCATGTACATGCATAATGAAATCAGTAATATTAACAAAACCAAGTCTTCTTGGGTTCTTGAGGGGACACCCATCCAAATCTACCTACTTCAACAAAAGTTAGGAAGTCTATCAAAATGTAAAATCATAAAAATATATTATTATGTAAGTAGGAATCATAAATCCTGAGACCCATGGCATATAATTAAGGAATTCATTTAAAATAATTAGACAAGGAAACTACATTGTTCCAAAACATGTATGACTTTAGTAGTCAACTTTTAGTCCAAAGTGGAGTACCCTTGGAATATCACTATAAGCTATTCAACCCATGCCATAAGATCTTGTTCTAGGTTTTCTAGGTAATATTCATATTATAAACCAACATCATGATAATTTCCTTGGTGCTTGGTTTTTCATGAAAACCCCTAATTCAAGGATTTAGATCACAATTTACAACACCCTATTCATGGAGAAATAATGTCATGTCCAATAATACATACAAGGAGATAATAAACTATGCCCAAAAACTTTTACCAGGGTAAGGGTCACCATGACCAATATTCTTAATAAGGATAACATGTGAGTGGAGCAACATGTCTAACACTTTCTAGTCAATCATGAAGAACACCAAGTATAGTAATAAAAATAAACTATACACAATCATGGTGATTGGAATATCCCCAATTTATAATTAAACAAGGTTTGGTTGAAGTGGTTATATCATTCACATTTCATTCATCACATTTATCCATTTCATTTATAAGTGAAGTGACCTGATCAATGTGAGATCACTGAGAGGGGGAGGGGTGAATGGGAAATCTATTTTTTAAAAATTGTTTCTTTTCAATTAAACCTCTATGGCTAGTAAGATCCTCGATCCACTCTTCGCGTGTCACTCATAATATCCATTAAAAATTTTGTAAACAAAAACGAATAGATAATAAGGATCTACGAGGTTCATTATAATGAAATAATCCTTCCTATGTTGGTTATTCTCCAAAACATAGGTTCTCCCTGATAATATTGTATACAATTACAAGGGATCATATATAGTCATAATATATCTCTCCTGAATCCACACAAGATTTTTATTATATTAAATCCCATAGTGTTACTAGAATCTACACTTGCCTACTCTAGAATATGAGCTAGACACTTCTTCTCTTGAATCACATTACTTCTCCTACTCCAAGATAAAACTCAAATAATTCATCAATATTCATGTCTTAGTCCACTATTGGTTGATCTATTGATATTTTTCCATGATATTTATATATCACACATTACCATGTACACTAAAATGAAATTTATAGTATGATGGTATTTCTCAAAGCTATCTAATCACATGTGTTTGATCAATTAGCTTGGGGGAAAATGATCTCGAAGTACTTCCTTTTGATGATGAAGTCTCAGCTTAGTTGACAAGTGTGAAAGTGGTTCACAAAACTTATTAAAGAATATTAAATTCAATAATGATCTTGCATGATGACATAAAAGTTTATATTCTTTAATTTTATAACACCATCTTCTCAGATATGATCTCTTATGATATTTTCCTCACTTAAATATAAAATTAAACACCCTTCATACATGGATATCATGTAGTCCTAAACCTTATCCTATTCATTAATGAAATTTATTAATATATGCTTTTATATTATGTTTCTGGTCACTTTTGACGTTAATTTTTATTTATGATCACATGCATGTTCTTCACATGTGCATGAATATACTGGACAATACTAGAAATTGATTCCTTTTTATATTCACATATGCAAGTGCCCATGAAAATATTTCTCACAATGGTGTGGGTGTGAAAATCCTATCCACTTATTTTTTCACATAGAATTAAATATAATGTATGCAATATTTTTACACATTACACTACACTTTACAGATTCATGTGAAGAACATAACCTATCCATGGTTATGTGAAGTGCATGATCTATTCATTTTCTTCACATAATTCATGTGTGGCCCAATGTCCTTCTTCAAGAGAAATGTTATTTTGAAATCCTAGAAATGCTCATGGTTGTAACTCTTTATTTTCATAAAGATATATTATGTTTCAAAATAAGATCATATGATAGGAGGTGTTGTGAATGGGGTATCCTCAAATTATACATGTTAAAAAGGTTGTTCACTTTATTTTCTTTCCATCATTTGCATAAGGGATTCGTACGTGTGATCATGAGAACCCTTCTTTCTTTCGTGTAAAAATCTTGGGTTTATGTAGGAGTATTATTCTTTACATTACATAACCTAGATGACTGTGTAGAAGGTCCTTCGAGTAACACTAGGTTTTTCCATAGCCCCTTTATTAAATTACATCACAATATCAAAAGACTCATGATATTATTTTTTACAAGATTGAATCATACGATAACGAACTACCTTCACATAAAGATATTACGTAGATGCTATATTATTGATATGATAGATCTCTCTATCTTTCTATCGATGATGTAACAACTTCAACTCTCGGATTTGTGCCAGTTTACATTATTAGTGTTTCCCCTTTTAATTGAATACCTATTCCATATTCAAAAGCCCAAAGATCTTGATATCTCATGAATGTAAGGGATTTTGGATTCTTTATATAGTGATGGATAGATCACATAATCATGTGATTTATTCTTGTGATCCCTTCATTGATCATCTGATGCCTCTTTGAACATCATGCAATTTCGTAGTGACTATATGCATGCCGTAGTTGGGTATATTCATTCAACCATGTTATTAATAAATATCTATGTGATGGACTCCTGTGATGATTGGTTCTTACAAAAATATTAATGCACGATCTTTTTTCATTTAATTCATGCATCAAATAAAAAAAATCATGCATGTTCGGGGAATAGTCAATCTATTATTGATGTATTGATGTGACAACATTCCATGGTTGATTGTCTTCATGAGGGGAGAAACCTTGTCTCAATGTAGGATATGATGAGGTTGGTTTTAAAAGGAGGGGAGTGGGATATTAGATATCCTATATTGATTCAATCTAGTAGCTCATTCTCCATCCACATATTTTTAATAGATGAACAGTTGAATTTTATATGCATCCCAAAACAATAATTCACCATAACATTGATATGTTAAATTATTTAAGCCATTCCACCTATAGATTGAGCTAACGACAAGGTATTAACACCCATATAACTACACACACACACCATTAGGATTCGACCTTGTAGGTTTTAGCCCCATCCTTATGTGGGCCTTGTGGTGTGAGATCTGTTGGACTTATACATAGCCTCGCCCACAGATAGTGGTCACTATGAATATTATTTATCCCATGTCCTATCATGGGATAGTTCATTGAGTGTGGTTTCCCTCTGAGTCCCAAAATGTTGAGGATAATTATGAACTAGGATGGCTAGATTTGCCCAAATTTTTATATAAATCCATAATTAAATACTTAGATAAAATATAATAATAAAATATATAAAACTAATCTTTTCTCAAATCCCCTTCACGAAATTACAGAACATGGAAGTTACCTTTCATAATAATCCTCCTGTTCATCATGTAGAAAATAAAGTCTCATCATTGAGAAAGGTCATTAAAACATAGGATCACTTCAAAAGTTGTTAGAGTTTTAAGGACAACTTTCAAAACCATAACAATTATCCCAACATCACTAATTCATCCACCAACACATATTAACTTATTTAAAGATAGTGAAACATAGGTTTTATAATCTCCCCCTTTGTATTTTGTTTTCAATATCATCACATATCATCAGTAAATATGTGGAGATTACTTTATCCCCCTAATTAAAAATCAATATGAAAGGTTAAATGGGGTATTCTCAACTCATATTTTTGCTCAGAAGCATGATCATCTCCCTTATATGAAAATTTCAGGATCACTTCTAATATATGAATGATCCCACATGGTTCTCTTAGAAAAAACCCTTTAGTTTATCGAAAATAATTCCACATGGGTAATCCCAATGTATAAAACAAAAGAGATACCACCTATGAATTCTAAAAAATATATAAAATACCATACATGTGAAATCATTCTTATAAATTCTAAATTACCATTAAAGATATTGGAAAGGGTCAGATTCAATAATGTAATGCTAAATCCTACAAATACTTGAACAAACACATTAGAATGTTCAAGTGAAAAAGATATAGATCCCCCATTGTTTTATCTTTTCATCATCCATGAAATTATCCTAAATTGATATGATTAATTTAATTACAAACAAAACATAATTATTTTTGGCATACCTCATCTTCCTATTTTATAAATATTTTTAGAAGTTCTACATTCACTATGTAGTGAATATTTATTCACTTTATCACATCCACTCTTCCCTTAAGCGATTCATTAATCTCATTCAATTCCCTACATGTTAGTACAAAATCATTCATGTATAAGGGAATAAGAAGGAACTTCTCAATTTCATAGAAATAAAATGCGGACTGATATCTTCCTCTCAATTTGGACTTTTTATTCCTTTTAGATTCCTTAGATGGTGTTATTGATCTTTCCTAATTAGTTGAAACATCTTGTGGATGTAATTTCCTTTTAAGTGACATATACAATTTTTTATGTTGCATATTATCTTCATTCTTTCTTTGAAGGCTAGTTGAATTGTCATCTAATATCTGATGTCATGACTTGTTTATTCACACTATTCAAACATAGTGATTCCCAGGTCATCAGATGTAGATGAATTATTATAAACTTTGACATAATTAACTATAATTATATGCATTCCTTTTCCCTCACCATGTTTTTGATAATTCTATATTTATATATCCTTGGCTAGTTGGTTAATCCAGATAACTAAACACACTTTATTGATTTCCATATATTTTTTGAGTTTATCAAATAATACACTTGTGACTATTTTATCCTTCACCAACTGTATTCTTTTATTTATTAGATTGTCTAAAATTTCACATGGTGAGCTAACTCTACTTTTACCAACATTGTGACCTTCCTGGACACAACTTCCACAAAATTATTCCAAGTATTCAATTTTTTATTTGTAGATAATTTGGATGACGTCTTAGTCAAAAGAATCTTTTTGGGATAATCTAATCTCATTTTTTCATCACTACCCCCTTGATTAATGACTCATTTCTAATAGTTACATGTTATTCAGGAATGAATAATCTTTATGACTAAACACTCTACAAAACGATTAGTATCCTCTGAAAATTTAACTAAAAAATTTATAATATTTCATCCCTTGATGTTTTTTTCTCTTCATAAATTATGGGTGTTTATGCTTAGGGGGAAACATTCTAGCTGAATTAGTCCAGTCTTCCTTTTTGGAATATGTTTATCCTTTTTTCTTTTAGTCCATCAAGATTCAGTCTTTTTTCTTTCACCTTCATTATTAGAAATTTAAAATTTATGTATAGATTCATTAGGTTTATAAGAATCCATTTTCTATCAACACTTAATCTCAACTGTTTTAAAATATTCAACAATAATATTAATAGATTTATTGAAATATTATTTCATCTTCTTTAGCACACTCTAGGCTCATATAAACAAAAAATTTGTCTCAAATAATTCCACCACTTTCTAGAAAGTATTTCTCCATGATAATTAACTATATTTTTAATTTCGTATGTCTTCGACCAATTTTGTTTATTATCTTTAATGATAGAAGGTTCATCATTTCTGAATTATTCCCTTCAATGTGAATTTTCTTTAGAAACTTTAAGTTTCTTTTCAAGATCTACTACCTTCATCACATGTACCGTTATCTCAATAAGATGTGACTATAATTGTTTTAAACTTTCTCCATTTTCATTCATATTTTTTATTTTATACTTCTTGAGATTAATTTATTTCTCAATAGTTGATTCTAGATTATATTTCAAGTACCATTATATCTCAATATTATCTATACCTTCTACACCTTCGAATGTGTTGTTAGATATTTTTGTGTTTCCTGTTAAACACATCTAATTTCTATAATGTTATTAATCTTTTTTCGAAATTCTTGATGATGGGATTTCATCTATGTTTCTACTCGGCATATTCCTTCAATTTTTATTTGAGTAATTCTTCTTTTTCTCCTCATATTAAACTTTTTCATATTTCTTAAATTTTTTATTGATGTAGTCTTCTTCATCAACAGATTTGGAGGCATTGGATTTCTTAATTTGGAAAGACATTTAAAAAATTTTCAATCCAGGACATTTGAATCACTTTAGTGGATTATATCTTTTTTCTATTTTATCACTATTATATAACATTATAAACAATGAACTTATCTTATTGTAGTCATATTCAAATTATTTATCTTTATAATCACTTCATTTTAGTTTTTGTTCAACTCTAGTTTTACCTTTTCTCATGGATTTAAAGGCCATATAATATTTCTATTTTGTCTTAAAAGATTTTATTTTTCTCATTTCACAATCTATAAGAATGTTATAGAATTTACCCATCGGTAGATCTTGTCAATATTCTATTGTAGAAGCATTGAAATCAAATCTATATGGAAATATTCTCATCGTCTACTTCAAAATGGTTGAATCATCCAACTTCTCATCAAAACCTATGATGATAGTGACAATATCACTTACTCTTGTGAGGTTTTTTTAAAAAAATTCATGGTCACCCATTTTTTTATCTTGAAATATACTTATACATATTTTTATCTAATCTTGTTTGAATTTAATATTTAAATTATAAATGCTTCTCATTTTATAGTAGATTTCCATGGCAGTTTAGTGACCCATATCTTTAGTTTATACCTTTTATAATAAATCAATAAATATTTAATTTTTAGCATTTCCATTTGTATCAAAGTTCATATTTTCTCCAAAACTCATAAGAGAATTATAAATACAAGGCAGATATCCCACTATAAATGCATCTCTCACTTCTACCCAAATTGATAAAAGAGGTGCTATCATCCTATTTTTCCAACCCTGATAGTTCTCACTATTGAAAATGGGAATACCTGTAGTGTATAAAAAATAATAATCTCCATCATCATAATTCTATTGGATCTTTCAAAGGTTACCAACCTGTAATATAAGTTGATATCCCCATATTAGTCTTAAATCAGTAAGATAGGGAGGGGATGAATCAGTGATCCATTTTTATTTTAAAAATGTTTCTTTTTAGTTAAACCTCTATGGTGGTTCAAACCCTTGATTCACTCTTTTGGTTCCTCTCATACTTACCTCAAATAATGATATAAATAAAAATTCACAAAAAACATGGATTTAGAAGGATTGGTGAATAGGACTACTTCTTACCATGTTGATTTTCCTCTCTAATATGGATTCTCCACAATTATCTTTTAAAAAATTATATTGGTTACTAAAGAGTCCCAATGTATCTCTCATGAGTCCATACATGAGGTTCTTTATACTGAATCACATAGTGTTTCAATAATCCACACAAGCCTGCTTCAGAATAGGAACTAGAGACATATGCTCCTAAAAAACAAAAGATACTTCTACTCCAAGATAAAACTGAAATAATTCCACATTTATTCAAGGATTTATCCCCTATAGGTTGATCATTTTATCTTCCTCCAAGATATTACCGGATCACACTTTCTTGCGTACAATTCAAGAATCTTTTTATTCTTCCAGTCTAACTCAATGATCTCTCATCATTTGTATTTTATCAGTTACCTCACAGAAAAAAACTGCTCAGCATATACTTTCTACTAATGATGAAGTCTTGACCTCCCTAATATGTGTGAAATTTATACACAAAACAACTTAAAAAATATAATATCTAAGAAATATCTTGCACAATGTCAGCGAAGTCTTCCTTCCTAAATTCCCAATCACATTCAACTTAGATATAAGCTCCTCTGATATTCTTCCCAGATTACGTCTCAAATTGAACACACTTTATGCATGGATTTAGTGGAATCTGAAACCCTATAACATTCATTTTGGAAATTTATTATTATGTTATTCTAAATCATGTTTCAGGTGACTTTTCACATGCATGGGTATTGATGATCACATGCATGTGTTTCATGGGTTCATGCATATACTATAAAATACATGCATTGGATACATTTTAATTTCACATATTCATGAGTTCATGTGATTATTTTTCATAAAGGTGTTGGTGTCGAAATACTATCCACATATTTTTACATATAATTTCATTTATTGTATGCATTGTTGGTCCAATTCATATGAAACTTCAGTGATTCAAGGGAAGCGCATGACCTATCCATGTTTACGTAAATTTCATGATATGTTAATTTACATTACAAGATTCAAGTGATTATCACAGTCCTTCTTCAGTCACACTATTAATTTGAAATCATAGAAGGTCTCTCATGTGAGACTCATCCTTCATATGAAGAGATATTACAACATCACTTCCTATACAGAAGAAGATTTTGTTCTATCCATAGTGAATCCTCAAATTCTTTGTGTAACTAAAGAGGTTCACTTAGATTTATTTATATCCTCCACATAAGTTCTCTAAAATAAGATTACAAAAAACATTATTCCCTTCACGTCATAAGGTTCTGTTTCCACATGTGTCTTCTATTTTTCTTAATGTAACAAATAAGGATATGTAGGAGGTCCTGTGTGTGACACTAGGTGTGTCATTAGATTCCTTCTGAAATTAATTCTTAAGATGAGAAGACTCGTGAGATTCTTCCTTTCATGATTCAAACTCATGAGAAAAAATTTCCTTCATGTGAAGAGATTATATATATTCACTATTGTTGAAACTATATCTCCCCTATCTTTAATTATCTCAATGTTGTAACACATTCTACTCTAGGATAAAACTAAATTTATATAGGATGTGTGGATATAAATTTTAAGTCATGTAGGATATTTCTTAAAATTCCTAAAGATCTCATTATCTGATGAATATTGATGATTTTGGCTTCTCCATACAATGTTGGATATATTACATGATCGTGCAATTACATTGTGGGATCACTTCATCGATCATACGATTTCTCAATATACTTATTGAGATAATTTACTGACTATATACACACCTCAATCTGTTATCTTAACTCGATCTCATGATCAAAAAATTATCACACGATGGCTTCAGGCGACATCAGTTTCGTGTAGCAGTTTCTTGCACTGCCTTTGTTCTTCAATTGAAAGTGTTAAAGAAAATGATTACATGCATAATATTGGTATGATTGATATCATATAGATATATTGAGTTGATAACATTCAATGACCAATTTTATTAATATGGGAAAAATCTCATTGAGATCATAGATATGAAGAAGTTGGTTTAAATGGGCGGGGAGAGGCAGATCAGACTAACTAGATTGATCCCATCATGTGGCCCATGTTCCATCCATATTATTTTAATGCATGTACAGTAGCGTGGAATCCACATACCACATAGATAATTCAAATGTAATCCTTTCTACTATATAATCTAATCCATTCCACTTAGTGGTCGACCTATAGTTGGGGTACCAACACCCATACACCTACACAAATTTGCACACACACCACCAGGATTTGACCTAGTGGGATTTAATCCCATCATCATTCAAGACATGGTACATGAACTCTTTTGGACTTATACATTGTGCTTCCCACACATAGTGGGAACTATACCCCTTTTCCACACATGGGATGGCCTGAGATGATTCCATTAGCATGGTTGACCTATGAGCCCGACAAATATTAGGTTAAAATTAGCCTAGGTTGAGATTAGGTTGGAAAAGTATTTTATATAAATACCTTGTAAAATACTTTGAATAATGATAATTGTAGAATATAAAAAACTAATCCTTTATAAAATACCATTTATGAGGTTACCATTCCAAGACATTAACTTTCATTGAAATCCTCTTCTTTATCATGTAGAAAACATTGTGTCATCAATGACACAAGTATTTAGAACATAAGATTACATCAAAAACATTTAGAGTTTCCCGGTTAATTTTCAAACCCATAACAATTCTACCCACATCACAAAATCAACCACCAACACATATTGACTTATTGATAGAAAATTCAACCTTGTATCATCAATAATATATAATACAAACACACATTACATGGTTGATTAATTACATAATTAGGAATATAGTCCCAAAATTGTGTCACCAATTTTAAACTCATTCAATTGAAAAGTATAATTTATTATGGACTATTAAACACACCTAAAATAGTTGTTTAAATAATCATTTAAAAATAGTGTATATTGACATTAAAAACCCCATCCTAAGGGGTGTCATGGGTTGAGGTCATAAAACTCCAACAATACCTGCTGTCTAAGTGAAGAATTTATGATTTCACAATTCATGTAATTAAATTATATCATTTCATTTAATTACATTTTATTATTGAAATAATATAAACACAACATAATATGTGGATCACATCGAGGTAGAAAAACTATGATGGTGAAATAGGGGTCACAATAAATACTCTACTAAGGTAATTGTAATTAATTTAATTAGTTTTACATTTAAGGGGGGATTCATGGAAGCTCAAACATGTGGCACAATGGCTCGTAATATATTCAACTTAAACTTCTGAGAAAAGTATTAAAACTCTTACCTTATATGTATATTAAAATAATTATCTAGTAGCATCCTCAAATATATCCTATAATGTGAGAAAACATTGAAATAAAAAATGTTATGAGTATAGGGCATATTAGCCCATGTAAATTTAGTATTCCATATGGAAATATGAATGAAGAAAGTAAATAATAGTATATAAGTACATACTAAGATTGATTAAATAGGATCAATTTTTTTGATATATAGGTTAGAAGTAGAAGGAAGATCAAACACTAACATGAGGTGGATGAGACATCTCATGTGGGAGGGCTCATTTGGGTGGGGTAGAAATAATAAAGGATAAGATAGGTTATATAAGTGAGGTAAAAAAGATAAATTCAACCATTTTAGGGGATTATAGTTGGAACACCCTATGCCACCACTATCTAAGTGTCACACTCCCTCGTACGACTATGAACATGTTATGAAATGTTGTGTGTAGTCCATGAAGTTTAACTAATCAAAAACTTCACCCCTCACAAATTTAAGTACATGTTTATAAAAACCATTCACTAACCATGTGTTTCAACAATACACAATATCATCATCTTTTCACATGGTTGTGTATATTTCTGTTCATGGTTAAACTGAGCATGTGACACCACCTACAACCCATATGGTTGAGTGTCATGGTTAGCACTAACCATTCCTCTCACTCTTCCCTTTAGATTTTTTTCATCAGGCCCCTATTAAGCCAAAAATCCCTCGAAACCTTCTATCAAATATAAGGAACTTTCATTTAGATAAACCCAGAGACTAAATAGAATAAAAAAATGTACCTCTTTGGAAAGATATGATCTTATAAAGGTAGGGAGAGCTATGGGATTACACATAGGAGGATACCCTTATATATGGATACCAAAAAGAATATATCCCCTCAAGATGTTTTATGAAACCACAAGAAATATTTCAACTCAAGGAGTTATCAGAATAAACGGGGATTAAATTTATTGAGGGAAGTCCCAAGGATGAATAGTGGGGTCGCCGACATTGAAACCTGAAATTTGTTTGACTCAGACAAAAAAATTTCATAGTGACTTTTGCCTTTTCATTGGGGTCAGGGAAGGAATCAAAGAGATCAGGATGAAGGATTTGGATTACATATCTTCATTTATCATGATCATGTGTCTTTGGGTATGGGGGTGGGGGTCCCCATGGGGTGGATGGATATGATATAGCAAAAAAATATTTTTGGTTCCATCTCATATAACATTAATGTGCTACCTTATGGTGGATATAGTGAGAATTGTGGGATATGTGTAGGGGGTTAACATAGTATACCTACATAAGTTATTCTCCACTGGTATAACATATAGTGATGGACACATGGTCACATAACAAAATTGGCATAGGGATTCTCACATAACACATCCTGTATAGGGGAACTCACATAAAACACCTTGCATAAGGCTGGATATATAAGCCCTTTACTTTGTAAAGTGGATAATTTTCAGAGGGATTACTTTATAGATGGACTCCATGATATTAATTCAAGAAGATCCTCCCTAGTTTTAAAAATAAGAAATTTACCTGACTTTAAAATTCTTTGACTCGTGAAATCACTCGATGTAACGCCCCCACCCAAAAAACCTAGAGCTGGTGCATTATTTTTTTACATTGGCATGATTAGAAGTAATTTAATCCCAAAGGATAAATCATTTTATAAAACATGGAAGGACATAATACAAATAATATACCACTAAATAAATTGGAAAATAGAAAATAAAACATGATACATTATAAAAAGAAGTAAACCGAATCCATGAAGGTTTATTCAAAGTTTTCTTCTTCTTAACCTAGGGAAATAAAACATAATTATGGTGATATAAAATTCTTATTAAGGGTATATAAAGAGGAAAAAATAATGAATCAATGAGAATAAATAAAAATATAATGGTAAAAAACTTATAACACATTACATTCCAAAAACTAGATAAGGAAAAATAAATATGGCCAAGTAAGAAACCGAAACACATGCCATTAAGTCAAAAAGCTGAGAAAAAAATATATCCATAGAAATGTTGATACAAAATATAATGGTTTAATAATAATTGAATCTATATTGATGAAAGTATTACTTCTTAGACATAATGTATAAATAACAAGAAATTCTATACCATCAATACCTTTAACCAGATGGTTTTAAACTACAGACATAAACTCGTTTAATTGGTCCAACTTAATGGTCTCATGAGAACCAATCGATGAATTGAGGGGATATATAAAGTATGGGAACCACCAAACATTACTAGTCATAATAATTCCTCATTTAAATTAATAAAAATAAATAATATTCTGTATCAAATATATATATTGAATAAAGAATACAATTGTATCTATAATTCCCTAGTTAATCAAATAACTATCAAAGTGAACACCACATATAAAAAAGATATATGGTTTGGGTATAAAAATATCCATTATATGAGAATATTTATATTCATGGAAAAATTATTCAAACAATTTTATCATTTCAATATAAAATTAACTAAGACAAAATAAAGTGAGATTATTAGGATAATAATTAAGAACACTCTTGAGGAGAATAATATTTAAACATCCCAAAGTATCCCATACCACTTTGAAACATTTAAATAAAAAATCCCATCAAGGTATGAAATTAAATGAAACTTATAATATCATAAGAATAATTATTTTCATGATATTATTTGTCAAATATCATTATACACACCATATAAATTTGAGTTGGTTTATAACAATAAATATGTCCCCATGAAATATATGTTGAGGAGAAATCCTTTTCATTAACATTCCTTTTGTTATGTGAACTTTCCAATACTGTATAATGTTTAAAAATATGCTAATAACTTATAAAAAAATAATATTTATTATAATATCATATATTAACATCTTACAATATTTTATTAACTGTTTGTTAACACACTCATTATTTTAACTATTTCGGGTGTTAATTGCCTAGTTTTCTAAAGTATGTTTTGAATTGGTACTTATTGATAATATTAAATATATCATGACTTATTCATCTCAATAATTTAAAAAATGACTTAATTATATTATATATTCAGTAAATATGTATTTATAATAGTCCATAATGTTTTGAGATAAGCAATGAAATGCATCGTTCATGAAGAATGTAGGTCATACATATGCCTGAATTCACCTTTCATTTCTTTGTAATATTAAAATAATTAATAATAAATGATTTAAAAGTATATTTTAATTAATGTATCATATATATGTTATATATATGTTAAATATTTTTATTAAAATAATCTTTAATATGTTCCATGTATAGAGTGAACAAATCACATTTCTTCATATGGGCGGCAGTTCACACTTCCTCAGACGATGTTAAGGTATTGACAAAAAATATGAATTATTAAGGTTATGTGTAATTAAAGGATTAAAGAATTTTAAATACCTAATAAATATCATATATTTCACATATAAAAATATTTTCCATCATAATGGCCACCATGAGAGGAGGTAATGGAAAAATGAACAATCATCATTTTGTGAGGCATTTGTTCGTCATACACAAAAACTGTATGTTCATTACCCCATAGATGGAGGTGTTTCTATTTATAGGTATAATTAATAACTTTATAAAATCCTATTATATTTATAATAATTTATTTTTTATGTAATCATGGAATACTAAGAGTATATAGAGTAGATAATAGAAATGAAACTAAAGATCTTGAGAGAAGGCATGATCTCTTAATTGGGTAACTTCTTTTGGTTTGTACAAAAAATCTTCCCTGGATTGATTTCCTCCCAAGGAAAGTATTATGGGATTATGGAATAAATGTTTATAATCTATTATTGAAGATATTTTTCAGGCGAATTTTTTTTTATATGGGTGAGGATGTAGGAGGATAATAGGCTTTTTTATAGTGGATGAGTGGCACTTCAGTAATATTTCGAAAAAGGGATTCCATGCTCGTTTTTCATGATTAAATTGGATCCAATAATAGTAAAATATTTTTTCAAGATGGGATATGGTAATTATAAGGTAAAAATTTAGAACTTTGACAAGTTTATAGGTCGTTTTGGGCCTTTACTATAAGGTTTAATCATAAATTATGCTTAATTTAACCATAATCGTTGTAATTCATCTTAATTACATTCACTAAAATTTTCGGTTAAAAAATAATTTGGTTTTATTATACATTATAATATATTATTATTAAAAATATTAAATCCTTTTTTCCAAGTTATAATCACAGAATTGGTTGAAAGTAATTTAAAATTCATCCCACAAGCAGGTCGATAATGTGGGTTTTTAATGTAAAAACATCCCAAAGTGTTTAATGTTCTTATACACAATTTCAAAGAAAAATTGATTCCAATGGCCTAAATTTGATTAATATACAAAAAAAATATATCTAATAAAACTTTAAATCTATTTAAAATTATCATTTATCCTTATAAATAAATTATATAAAAAATCAATTTTGAACGAAAATTGAGTATTTTTAACTATTCATTAAAAAATGAAATGTTTCAGAAAAATATAAAAAATTTACCATAACATAATCTTAATTTTTCTTTTTAAAATACGAATTATATTTTAAGATAAAAAGAAATAATTTTTTCAAAATTCAGATTGAAAATGGGTTCTCCATTAAAAGACGATAAACTAGCCTTTATAAAAATATAGGTTTTATGTGTGAAATTGGGGTTGTTCTGATCTTATTCCTATAAAACCTAATATATGAATATAAAAAATCATTTATTGAATATATAACATATATATTTCATTAAATTCATTAACTCAGTGTAATTAATTATTGTTACTAAGACTAAACTCATTAAAAAGCATAATAATAATAATATTTCTTTTTATATCTAATTGGTTCATATTTTAGATTCCCATTAATTTGTAACAAATGAATTCATTTTATATTAATATAAACCATAATTTTTCATAAGCTATAAAATAATTTTCATAATCAATAATATAACATCTAGGTTATATCACACTATATTAATAATAATATTTTAATAATACATTATTATTTGGCGAAACTCTATCTTGCGTGTAATGCAAGATACCAAGGAAGGTTGATATTCTGTGTAATGAAAGTTAACTCAGTGATTCATTCATTATAAGCTATAAAATATGTTAAATTTATTAAATATAGTAAATATTTATTATAATGTATCAAGTAAACATATTTCTTTTTACACTTGGTGTTGCATGGCATACACGCTATCAAATACAATGTTGTACTTTAGAATTTTAGGGTCTTACATTCCACCAATATTAATTAAATTTAATACTCATAATTTAATCATTATCTTAGTAATATAGGGATTGATATTTGAAAATAAAATCTTTTTTAAAAACCAACATCATAAATAAGGTAAATTACAAATCTTTTTAATAAGAGAGAAATGAGAGTACTATAGTTATGTTATTATAAGGCCCCAGCTTTAAACATTACATAATATTGAATTAATTTAACAATTCACATTGAGGATATTTTCAGGTTTAGAGCATTATATAATTATGTCATAACTTATAAATAACATCTTGAATATTACAAGTAGACACTTTAATTCACTATACATTTTTTTCATAAAACAAAAACTCTTTAAAAGAGAACATGACATCGTTTCATGTTTTAATAGTATAACATTTCCTTGATCCAATATATTACTCTATTATTATTTATGTCATGTGAAAAAAATTTTAAAATGTAGGATATGTATAAAAATCTCAGAAATAAAAAATAAAGAAATAAAGCGGTTAATATTTATATAACATGAAAACCATGAATACTTTATTATAGAGTAATACTTTTAACCATTAAGTTGTAAAAAAACTTCACTGAATGAAAGCTCATTAATTAAACTTTTTTAAACCAAAACATTACCACAATCCCATAGAATGAAACATATAACATATAAAGGTAACTTGGGACATAAACATACTTAAATGGAATAACTATACGGTTGAGTTCCACACATATCACCAAATAGAATATCCATACGACCAAATTCCATACCAAATGTATTTGAGGATATAACATAACCACAAATCCTTGGTTTATCATCATCTGGTTTATCATGTAACCACCAATCAAATGTCTTTGTACCATTACATAATAATCACACATAAAGGATTGCAGATATCAACATTTCAATCATAAAATTTAATTTGTAATCACAAGAAATAATTTCAAGATATAGAAATAGTAAACCCACTTTAAAAACAATTTTCAATAAAAAATATTTAAAAAGGGTATATGGTATTTATTTTCCATTTAAAAACATCATGTATTTTTAAGGAAATCAAATATCAAAAAATGCTCGCTGCGGTAGAAAACTCATTGTCGCCACATACATTAAAAAACATTCCTTTTGTCATTTATTAAAATTATTCATAGAAAAAAGCTTCGAATTGACTAAAATTAAATGTAAAATGGGTTTATTTTACACCATGTAAAATAAGGAGGTGAATATTATCAAAATATTCCCCAACGAAAGGATATTGAGACGAAGTCCCTTACAAAAATTCGGCAACAGAACAACGTCACTTAATAATTTAGAAAATGATTGGATGGGAGAGAAAATGTTATCTCATCACGTGGAAGAAAAATTTACATAAATAATGATATATAACAATATATCCCAACATAATAGAATGGAAATTAAAAGACACAACATAAAAACATCTTTGACTAAAAGAGGGGGGGGGGGGTGAACAGTTCCTTTACCTCGAGTCCAACTTATCTCATATGTTCCTTGTTCATTGTGAATAATAAACATAAGTTAATTTATAGTTGATTCAGAATATTTTTCATTTTTATTATTCCCTTTATATCACTTATTACCTTCCTATGAAAATTAGTTAATTATTTGAGTTCATATCGGACATTTTTCCGATGTTTGGAACTTGAGTAAAAAATGAACTTGTTGTAATTACAAATTGTCCATGTCGTAAAAATTACATTATCTCTAGAATTATATTCAGGATTTATATATCATATATGACTAGTATATAATTATTCATAATAGTCTCTAATATTTGGGTATAATAAATGAAATGCACCGTTCATGGAGACGGTAAGTCGTACGTACGCATGAACACTATTTTCATTTCTTTTTCCATATTTAATGGAATGAAAAATAAATGATAAATAGGCATATTATAATTATAGAATAATATATATGTTAGATATGTTACATAAGTTCATTAATTATATAATTTATAAGTTCCATGTATAGAATGAACGAGTCATATCACTTTGAGGGGGCGATAGTCCACACTTCCCCAAATGAAATTATCGCATATATTCAAAATTAAAAGCATAATATAATGTTATAAATGAGAATTAAATAATCATAGAGATATAATAAATATATTATATATCATGTATAATTATATTACCTTCATAATGTCCACAATAAGAGGTGGTAGAAGAAGATTGAACCATCATCGTTTCATGAGGCAGTAGTTCACTATCTATAGAAACAATATGTTCTACACCAATTAAATGTAGGTGTGCGTAAGTTTAGTGTGAATACTACTTATAAAAAAACATATTATATTTTTGATACTGGTGTTTTTATAAAAAAATTTAATAAAGGGAGTTTCAGGGGTTGGAGAAGAAAAATAAATGAAATAATCTTGAGAAAAGAGCTTACCTCAAATTGGGGAACTCCTTTTTTATTTAAGATAAAAGACCATATTTAATTTCTCTATTCTTAGGGTAAGGCTTATATGCAGAATATAGGGATGTTGGGAGATTATTTGTTCAGATTTTGGACAAGAAAATGGAGCTTGATAGGTGTGAGAAACGGTTTTAGGTGGTGTCCTTTTATAAATGGGAGGAGGGGGTACTTTAGGAATGTTTGAGAGTATTATTTTATTATAAAATTATTTTTGGAATTATATTAAAAAAAATGTGATATATATAGAATATGAGATGAGGATAGGTCACAATCCTCTCATAAAATATATTTTAGACAACTGTAGGTCCAAAAAGTAACCATATCTTTTAGTTTTAACCCTCACATAACTAGTTTAACTTTACCATGTCTTCGTGTATATTCATACTAAATGGTTCAAATATTTAATATAAAATGTCAATATAACCTAAATTATTTTATTAATGTAATTTTAAGAATTATCTAAGTAATTTGGATGAATAATTTATTTTAAGGACTATTATATCATTTAATAAAATATTATTTGTTTTAAAAACTCATTTATGTCAATTTATATACTATTCATATCAGGACTTTAAAAAAATCCATAAAAACTTGACTCATTTGAACAAGCATCCTTAATTCAAATATAAAAAGTAATAATCAGCCATAAAATCCGTGGATGGCATTAAAAGTTTCAAAATAAATTTATTTTAATATTTATAATCTCATTTATTTAAATAATTCATTAATAAGGTAATCATTACATCACCATTCTGTCATAAATAAATTTTTTTATTTGATGTATAATAATTATAAATAATATACCATGATTTATGAATTCTTTATATATTTCTAATGAATATTTTTAGTTGAAGAAACTTCTTATATAGCCCCATATAAAAATAGGTTTAGTAAAAGTTACATGTTTATGTTATATTTTCCATTGCATTAAATTAAAAGTAATTAAACGTCATTTTAGCAATCCAGTGGCTCCATGGGATCCTAAAATCTATCCAAGGATGCCAATGGTCGGACATATCTTTTACAATAGGATTAAGATACATGTTAGGGTAATTTAATATTATTATAAAATTATTTTTTACCCTTATTTACTAGATTTACCCTTTAACCATGGTAAATAAAATATTTACTGAAGTTACTATTAATAATTTCTAAAAATAAAATTTACCAATTTACACAATTTGTAACTTTTGATTAAAAATATTGAATCCATTTTTTCAAATTCAAAACATATAAGTTTCATAAATTAGTTTAAAATTAATTACCATTGTCAAAACTCAAAAACGTGTTTTTAAGAAATAATAACTATCAAAAGATTGACATTTGTTTATATCCAACTTCAAAGTGAAATTACTTCCAATGAAAAAAATGGCTTAAATGATAAAAATATAATCCCATTTCACTTTAAACCCAATTTAAAATAAAATCTAACTATATAAATAAATTATATTAAAAGATAGTTGGGACTTTAAATGCAGTATTTTTCACTATTCATTAAAAAAATGAACATTATCAGAAAAATACCAAACATTTTCCCAAAGTAAATTTGGATGTCCAACTTCAAAATAGGAAGTTTATTTTCTCAGATGGAACGTACCAAAGTTACAAATACTATATTTAAAAAGATTTCACCATTAAAGGGAGATAAAACTACCTTTTAAATTTGTTAGAGTATTTCTTGGTTAAAATTGGATTTATTCTCAATTTAAGCCTCTATAATTTATTAGATAAATTTAAAGATACTTAACAAACATGCATAATAATAATATGGATAGTTCTACTCATTCTTTCCAATAAAACGACTAGGCGTTAACTACCATGTAAAATAATAATAATAATATATTATTTTTTTGGTATAACTCAACATTGTGTGCAACGTAAGATTTCAGATAAATTTATTATTGCATGTTTAGTATTTTATTGGACAAGGAATCCCCATCAAAATAAAATTAATATCTTATTTATAAGTATTTGTTGGTCGGAGTGGATACTCAAGAGGTGGGTGAATTGAGTTCCAATTAAAATTTATGTTAAAATATTTTCTATTATGATCCCCCAATTTATAAAACAAGTTAAATTGTAGTGAATTTATACAGATTGTAAATGTTCACTTAGCTTCTCAAGGATTTATTAGGTCACAGTTAATTTAACTACAAGATTAAACTAAATTTTGAAACTAACCTACTGATTTATAATAAATGTAAACACTAGCTAATTTAACTATCAAAGTAACTTTAAAATGGTTTTGTATTTCAAAGTAACAGCAGCGGAATATAAAAGAAATATGTAGTATACCATAAACTTAAACTAAAAATGTACAGTAGATATAACAAGAGGTTCAGTCTAAAGTCGAGACATAGTCCTCTCAAATTTATATAAATTTTATCCACACCCTGGATCGGGGTTAACAACAGTTTACATAACTGTCCAGGCCACGCAGGGAACTCTACCATAGTTCTTCGTGGGAAACAAAACAAAGACCAGGACACACAAGGACCTCTTCCACAGTTGTCATGGGTAAATAAGAGTTAAGTGTTTTGGAGTGAGGATTTTGATATCCTCCAGTTCAGTGCAGGAGACAGTGTGTGTGTAAGATAAACAATGTACACCACACTGCTCGAATGTAAATAAAAAAATCACTTAGAGAGAACATATAAGAGTTTAGAAATCTCTAGTGATTATCTATGCAGCTCTGGAATCGTTGGATTCAGCAGAAATTCTTCCGAGTCCTTCTTTGGTTTTCTGTTGAAAAACAGAGTGTCATAGTTCAACTTGTGTTCTACATGAGTGAAGATGTTCTCTTGACTTCAGTTCCTACAGTAGTGTAGGATTTCATGTGTTGGAACTTCTTTGAGGATCGTTCAATGTCTTCTTCACAGTTGTTCTCAAGATTTTTATTTTGTTCAGTACAGATCACTTCACATGTGTGGTATAAAGTATGTCGAGGAGACTTATATCTATTTTTTACTGCAGCTGAGACTTCTTTTTATTCCATGAGCACCAACAATAGGAATAAATCCCTTTCCATATGTACGAGGTACGGTTTCATGATATGCCAACAACTATCATTAAATAACATTAATTACATTAAAAACATCAAATATGACTGTTAGAAATATTTAAATAATATTGACAAAAAGGTTAAGAAACAGTGTCACAGTTTGTTGTGTAAATGATGTCTTCTACATGGTATATACTTCACGGTGTCTGAGTCACAGTTTGTCCTTCACGATGTCTGCTTCACTGTGTGTCCTTCACGGTGTCTGAGTCATGGTTATTCCTTCATGGTGTCTGCTTCACTGTGTGTCCTTCAAGGTGTCTGAGTCACGGTTTGTCCTTCACGGTGTCTGAGTCACGGTTTGTCTTTCACAGTGTGTTCTTCATGGTGTCAGGCTTACTGTCACGGTGTCTGTGTCTTGCACATAGTCTGTCTTACTGTGTCAAACATCATGGTGTCTTGATACTTATCCAAATAACTATATTTAAACTTAAACAGTAATATGAATAGTAGGAATTAAGCTTAACCATTAGAAGATAATATAACTTGACTCATAAATACAGAGGATTGATAAGATATGTAAATAATAATGAGATTAATTAACAGTAATAAGATTTGTGAATATTAATGAGAGTAATGAACAGTAATAAGATTTGTGAATATTAATGAGAGTAATGAACAGTAAAAAGATTTGTGAATATTAATGAGAGTAATGAACAGTAATAAGATTTGTGAATATTAATGAGAGTAATGAACAGTAATAAGATTTGTGATCATTAAAACATGATTAATACATGAGGAGTCCAACAATATCCCCATTTTTTATGATCACAAATCATATATAGATAAGAAATAACTGAGATGAAACTATATAGAATAACAATAGATAAAATAAGTTCTAAAATTCACACTTTTTCTCCCCCTTTTGGGATTATCAAAAAGTATAGAGAATGGAGAGAAACAATGCAGTTGTCATTAAATCACGTTCCGAATGAATGATTCAAAATAAGTAGAAAAACAAAAACATCCCCATTAAAAAGAAAGTAGTCACTTGACTCTTCAGGGATCGGCCTTTGACTTGCCTTTATCAGCATCAGGAGCTAATGCTGATGTAGAAGAAGGCATAAATGTGGTAGAAAAAGATGGTAAGGGTAGACCTTCAAAAATGGAGGGAGCCAAAGATGGTACAGTAGAAGATCTACTCTGTGGTCGGTCAAGAATGACTGGCCAGATCTGAGATAGAGCTTTACCGACTGACATGGTAGTTGAAGCTAAGGCAGGTAGACCAGGTCTGAGGGGTGTAGTAGCTGGAGCAACGATAGCGGTACTCTTCACATGAACATACAGCTTTAAAATATTTATGAAATTAGTAATGATTTATCCACCATATTGTATAGCCTTCTCGAAATCTTCCTTATTCTCCAAGAATTTGTCCAATAATCTGGTGAACTATATTATCTTTTTAACTTGAGATTTAAAAGCTTGTGTCACTGGAGGGATTCTCTAATTCTCCACAAGATATCTAAATTGATCTGTCATATCACTTTTAGAGAAAATTTGGTTGAGATAGACATCAATCTTCTTGGTGATAACTTGTTGAGCATCGTTGGAAATATTTGAATGAATTATATGCAATTCCAATTCTCGATCACTGTTCTTAACCACTTCCGACAAAGAAGAAAGATCCATGCTAGTGAAGGCATTATGAATTTCTTCCTTGATTATGGATCTCAGTAGAGAATCATAAAAAGGAGGAACATAAGGTTTACCAGAAGTAGGAGAAGCTTTAACTGCTATGGATAGAACTTTGAGCTGTTTCAAAACTTTTTGTAGGCATCCAGTGTACTCATCTGTGAGCTTATTCATATTTTCCAAAAGCTCTCTCATGCGTTGCAGCATCTTGGTGTGTCTTGTTCCAATCTTCTCATCAAAATATAGCAGATAAGGATGCACTTGAGGTATAATCTCTCTATCAAGGGTGGAATCAGTTGGTTCAGGAGAAGCAGCAACAGGTGCAGGGGCATAAACAGGAGCAGGCTCTAATCTCAAAGACAACTCATTCTGCAAGTCTGCTACCATTCTTTTCAGGATTGCAACATCAGCACTCAGCATCTTATTTTCAACTCTGAATTCTTGAATTTCTCGAATAATTCTTGGTTGAATATGCAGAATAATATTTTCCAAGAGAATCGATGCATCTTCTTGACTCAGTTGAGTCACTGGATGAGGTTGAGAGGATATAATCTTCTCAACTCTAGCTAAAAGAGTCTCTCCAAATACTTTCATATCATCTTTAGTTACAAAAGCTTGTTGATCAGGTAATGGATCATGAATAGGTATAGGCTCTGGTTGAGATATTGGTTGAGGTTTAGGTTGGGGCTTTAGTTCTAGTTCATGTTCTGAGTGAGCTACTGACTTCAGTTGAAACAAAGAAGAGAGATCCATTCCAGTTGTAGTCAGTTGCTGTGACTCATTCACATTATAAAAGATTGGGAAAACATATAGAGTGTACACAGAGTATGACTCATCACCAGGTTCAGATTCAGATTCCGATTCATCAGACTTAGCTGGATTAGTCTCAAGATTTTAAGTTCCTCCCCCTCAAATTGTGCTTCCATTTCAGAGACTATAGGCTCAGAAACATGATCAAGATCTACAGGATCAGTTCTGATCTCTTCAACCATTTCTTGCCTTGCCAACTGGAAGGAAAGTTCTATCCTCTCTTCAGTAGAGGGAATTATCTCAGGAACCGACTGTTCCATATGTAGTGCTTCCAGATTGGATTGCTTTTCAACAGGGAGTTCTTCTACACCAGCAGACTCTTCCATGGATTTTTGCTCCGGTTCTATTACTACAGAATATCTTACATCCTTAGATTGGATATCCATATTAAAAACTTCTCTAGAAGCAGTAGCTTCATCCTCACTAATAACAACTGAAGGATCTACAGTCCTTTCCTTTTCAACAACAACTTCCTCTCTATGAGGTATTTCATCAGGAACAACAGCAGGGACAACCGTCCTTTCTTTTTCGACCGGAAATGCCTCCATTCGAGGTATTTTATCTTCTTCTCTAAGTGGTACATCAGCTTTCTCTTCCTCTTCCTCATCATCATCTGAGTATTCAGCCACTTCATCTGGTTCCAAACCAGGATCAGTAACATTATTTGGCCTTCTTGGATAATCAACAAGATTATACTTCTTATACAATTGATCATTATCCTCAACCCATTGCTTCTTCCATGGGTTCCAGTTAATTTTCATCCTTCTAATGATAGGATTAGAGAGGAATAACTCAAAATCTTATATTTTCTATTCATTCGGTCCAACAACTCCTTTTGCAGCTAGCATGGATGAAATCATCCCTGAGTAAAACAAGGAGGTGGATTTGGAAGTGACTTTAATCAGATCACATATATGGTTAATGACATACTTAAAAAGATTGATCTTATGGCCATTCTTCAACAGGTGAATCAGGAACACATCCTAATACTTCATCATAGAAAAATCTCATTTTCTTGGACTAATCAAATTCTGAACAAATTTGAATAGTAGTCTAGTTTCTCCATCTAGCTCTACAGTTATATCCCCTCGCTTGGTGCTATTAACAGTTAAGGTTTCCAAGGAATTTTCCAGATCAAAGATGTCGGATGATGGAGGAGGGTCTCTTTGGTAGTCATCATAAATTCCTTCATGAGGAATCCTTAGGCATGCAGCCCATATCCATGAAGTGAAAGAACATTTCTGACCATTGACCCAGCTGGTCACCATGGAACATTCTCCAGCATCAAAAGAAAACTTTACAAATTTCTAAGACTGAGATACCAACCTCGGATAAATCGCTCTATCTTTTATAGAGAACCATTAAAACCATCTTATTTCTATTAAGATTTTCAGGACCAAAGACTTACTAGACAACAGCCACTCAGGGAAAATCTCTTTTTCAGTCACAACAGTACGGTTAACAAGGTTCAGATTTAAAGGTCCTTCAGGAGCTATCCTTGGAGCTATCTTCTTCTTCTTAGAACTGCGCTTGTCAGAGGTAGATAAAGATGGACGCTTCATCCTTGGAATCCACTGAAGGTTCGGGCGAGAGAGAAGAAGAGGTTCGCAAGGTAAAGAGGGTTCGAGAGAGAGAGCAGGATAGAGTTTGGGTGAGATATCGGGTGAGAGATCAAGTGAAACCTTTATGTTTTATCATTTGGGAATGTCAAATGTCATAAAAAAACGAAGGAAATAAAATAGCGGTGAAATAAAAATTACCGTGATATGGGTTAAAAATAAATGCATAAATAATCTTCATGGTGAGACCGTGAGTAGGCGTTACTGTGCAATGAAAAACTGTCATCACGGTGAGATAGTGACCATTCTGTGCAGTGACGGTGAGACAGTGAGTGAACATTTTCATCACGGTGTGACTGTTAAGTGACAGACTGTGAAAAGAAGGTGTTAACGGTGAGACCGTAAGCATGAAACAGTAACTGTAAAACAGTGACCATGAAACCATAAAGTAAAATATTGTAAAGTATTAAACATTAAGATCAGTAAGTTATCTATTTATGATTAATCATACCAAGATCATGTATGATGTAGTCTAATCTCTCAAAATTTAATGGTTTAGTTAATATATGATCAAATTGATATTCAGTACCAATGAATTCTAAAATGATATCACCTTTTTGGTAATGATCCCTCAAAAAGTGATGTCTTACATCAATATGTTTTTTCCTAGAATGTGAAACAAGATTTTTTGAAATGTTAATAGCAATTGTGTTATCAAAATTTATTGGTACATGTCTGAATTGATATTCATAGTCTAGTAATGTGTGTTTCATCCACAAAAATTGTGGACAACAACTTCCAGCAGCTATGTATTCAACTTCTGCAGTATATAATGCAACGAAATTTTGTTTCTTACTACACCATGATACTGGTGACTTTCCTAAAAGGTGACATGTTCCAGAGGTGCTTTTATTATCTAACTTACATCCAAAAAAATCAGTATCAGAATAACTAACTAATTCAAATGATGGTCCTTTGGGATAGAACAGTCCTAAATTGGGAGTATGCTTGAGGTATTTAAAAATTCTCTTTACAACATTTAAATGTGACTCTTTAGGGTTTACTTGAAAACGAGCACACATACACACACTAATCATAATATCAGGATGACTAGCAGTCAAGTAGAGTAGACTTCCAATCATTCCTCTATAAGTTGTTTGATCAATAGATTTACCATCCTCATCAAGATCCAACTTACATGTGGTAATCATAGGAGTGTCACTACTTTTAGTGCTATCCAATCCAAAACGTTTTAAAAGATATCTAGCATATTTACATTGAGTTAAAATAATTCCGTCTTCATTTTGAAATATTTGAAATCCATCTAATAATATAAGTTCACCCATTAAACTCATTTCGAATTCGTTTTGCATCATTTTAGAAAAATCAGTACATAATTTAGTTTTTGAAGATCCAAAAATAATATCATCTACACAAATATTTAAAACTAAAACATAATTAGAAATACGTTTTATAAAAAGAGTAGGATCAGCTATACCTTTTGTAAAACAGTTGGATATTAGAAAAGTACTTACACTATCATACCAAGCTCTTGGAGCTTGTTTTAAACCATATAAAGCTTTTGATAATTTGAAAATATGATTTGGTAAATGAGGGTTTGAAAATATAGGTGGTTGTTCAACAAAAACATCCTCAGCAATATATCCATTTAATAATTCACTCTTGACATCCATTTGATATAGTTTGAAATTTAGATGTGCATCATAAGAAAGTAAAATCCTAATGACTTCTAATCTGGCAACTGGAGAAAATGTCTCCTCATAGTCAATTCCTTCTTCTTGACTATATCCTTGTGCAACTAATCTATCCTTGTTTCTAACTACATTTCCAGATTCATCTACTTTATTTCGAAACACCCATTTAGTGGATATGGTGAAAGTGTCCTTAGGTCTTTCTACTAGTTTCCAAACATTATTTCTTTCAAACTGATTGAGTTCTTCTTTCATAGAAATTACCCAAAATTCATCATTAATAGCATCATCAATGTTTTTAGGTTAAAGCTGTTACAAGAAGGCTTGATGTTCAACTTGATTTTTAAGAGAATCTCTAGTCTGTGTCCCTCTATCAAAATTACCAACAACAACATCTAAAGGATGATTCCTTAGAATTATAGTTTATCTAGTAAAGGTAGGAATAGAAATTTCAGGTTCATCTATAGGTTCGGGTTCATTAGGAGCAGATTCTAAAATATTTCCAGAACTGGTTGTCTTTACAGTAGGTTCATTGATTTTATCATTAAGGTTCAGAACAGATAAATCTTCTTCAAGATTTTCAAGAGATGACTTGGGCACATGTGGATCAGTTTCATCAAATTTGATGTGAATAGATTCTTCCACACACTTGGTTACTTTATTAAAGACTCTATTGGATTTTATAGTTAAAGAATAACCAAGAAAAATTCTGTCATCACTCTTAAAAGAAAAATTTTCAAGATTATCCTTTGTATTAAGAATAAAAACATTGCAGCCAAATACTCTAAAGTAACTAGCTTTGGGTTTTTCTATTGTTCCATAATTCATATAGGGTCTTCTTGAGAACAGGTCTTATCAAGACTCTATTAATAATATAACAAGCTGTATTCACAGGCTCAGCCCAAAAATAAATAGGCAGGTCATATTCATTAAGCATGGTTCTAGCATTTATTGAAGGGTTCTATTTCTTCTTTCTACTACACCATTCTGTTGAGGTGTCCTAGGGGCAGAAAAGTTGTGACTATAGCCATTGTGTGAGTAATAAGATTCAAACTCTTGATTTTCAAACTCACAGCCACGATAACTTCTCAGGGTATTAATCTTAAGTCCACTAATGTTTTCTACAGACATGGAGTATTTAATAAAGTAAGAACAAGTTTCACTTTTGTGAGCTAAGAAGTATACCCCAAGTATGCCTAGAAAAGTCATCTACTATGACATAGACATAGTTCTTCAAATTTAAACTATATAACCTAGAAGGTCTAAACAAGTCCATGTGAACCAACTCGAGAGGTTGAGAAGTTGAAACATCTTTCTTTGATTTGAAAGAGATTTTGTGTGGTTTTCCCTTTTGACAGGGATTACACACATTGTAATTTGGAATCTCTAGTTTGGGTAAGTCTCTAACTATGTTCTTCATAGTCAGTTTTCCAAGTGAGTATATATTGCACTGTCCTAATATTCTATACCATAACTAATACTTTTTATGAAAATCATTTAAACAAGTAATATTTTGTTTAGATAAAGAATTCAGATCAACATCATAAATATTCTGATTTCTCAAAGGAGAAAATACTAACACATTTTTAGAATTAAAAACATTACAAGAATAATTTTCAAACATGACATTAAAACCATCATCACACAATTGGGAAATACATAACAGATTATATTTAAGTCCATCAACAAATAAAACATTAGAAATTAAAACTGAGTTAGTGTTACCAATTTGGCCAAGGCCGATGACCATTCCTTTAGAATTATCACCAAAAGTGACATAGCCTCCATCAACATTTATTATACTTTTAAAGAATGAGTAATCTATAGACATATGCCATAAACATCCACTTTCCAAGTACCATATCTTCTTATGGGAACTCTTCAAGAAGGTTTCCTACAAAACTGATTTAGATAGGAAATGATTTTGGTACCCAAATCTTCTTGGGTCCAGACATGTTAGAAATCAATGATTTTTGTACCCAAATTTGTCGTATGGGTCTCATATAATTTGATTCAAATTATTTTGAAAGATAAACTCTATTTTATCTATAACAAAGTGAGTAACTATTTGAAGAAAATGAATTTCCAGAACCTGAACTAGCAGAATTATGTCCAGATTTGGGAGTAAATTTAGTTTTAGTAAACTGTCTTTTTCCAGGTTGATAACCTATTCCAGTAGCATATTTTGGTTCCACTTGATTTTCTAGAATTTGATTTAGAGTATCTTTTCCATTTTTGAATTTCTATAAGTACTTTCTAAGTTGCTCATTTTACATTTTCAGTTCAGTGTTTTCCTTTAACAGTTGAGCATTTTTCTCTTTTTCAATAGTAAGTAAAGTTTTAACAGTTGTAGTGAGAGCATGCTGTTTCTTCAATGATTTGAATTTATCCTTAAGTTCATTGCATGTCTCTTCCAGTATATTACAGTATTTAAATAATTCCTCAGTAGTCATGTTTTTTGAATCCGAATCAGATTCAGTTCCAGAATAATAGGAATTTAAAGCAAGAGTATCTAAGGTTACCTCAGATGTGCTTGTCATGAAAAACATATTGGAACGATTCTTTTCAGGACCAGACATTTCAGATCCACTTGTGCTGTCTTCAGAATCACTCTAGGTAGCCTTCATATCTTTCTTATACTTAATTTCCTTGTAATCATATTTCTTCTTGAATTTTATCTTTGTGCATTTTTCTTTAATGTGTCCTTTTCTTTTGCACTCATAGGAGACAACTTCATCACTTTTATCTAGCTTTTTTCAGTCCTTCTTCCAATGTCCCTTATTTTCATAATTTCCCTTGTAATTTGATTTTCTGAAAATTTTCTTCTTCCTATAAAATTTCTTAAACCTTCTAGCTATCTGAGCCATTTCAGCATCACTATCAGAGTCTGAACTTTCACTTGTTGAACTGTCAGTTTGTATTTGATCTTTTTCTTTGTCCTTTCTCTTTGAAGTTGTAGTATTAAAAGCCACTGATTTCCTTTTTGGTTCATCATCATCCTCTTTATTCACCTTGAGTTCTTCCTCATACATCATAAGCTTACCAATGAGTTCTTTGACAGGTAGAGAAGAAATTTCACATGACTCTCTTATTGAAACAGATGTGCCTCTCTATCGATCTGACAAACATCTCAATATCCTCATAATTTGTTCCTTTGCTAGAACAACCTTTCCATGTGAATTCATTGTATTGACTATCTAATTTATCCTAAGATACATATTAGAAATATGTTCATTAGTCTTCATTTTAAAATTTTCATATTTAATAGTATATGTATTCAATATCATTTCTTTAACACTGGTTGTTACCTCATGAGAAACACCTAAAGTATCCCAAATTTCATAAGCAGTTTTGCAAGCAGATATTCTATTAAATTCCTCATCTCCTAATTCACAATACAAAGCATTCATAGATTTATAGTTATTATTGTAAGCTACTTTAGTAGGTTCATCCCAAGTTGTTCTTTCAGTTTCTGGAATTTTTTATTGAGTTTCTATAGCAGTCCAGATATCAAAACCCATTCTTTCCAAATAAATTTTCATTTTAAGTTTCCACTGGGAATAGTTTGTACCATTAATGAAAGGTGCCAGGTTAGTAGGAACACCCTCTAGACTATTGACCATAGCTAGATTTTAGAAAGTAAAATTAAAGAGATAAAATTTAGAACTAACAAGAATTTTAAGATCTTTAAAGATGAAACTATAATCATAGTTGAAAAATAGAGTGTTTTGAAAACTTTTATAAATAAAAACAACCACTGATACCAAATGTTGGCCGGAGTGGATACTCAAGAGGGGGTGAATTGAGTTCCAATTAAAATTTCTGTTAAAATATTTTCTATTAAAATACCCCAATTTATAAAACAAGTTAAACTATGGTGAATTTAAACAGATTGTAAATATTTACATAGCTTCTCAAAGATTGATTAGGTCTCAGTTAATTTAACCAAAAGAATAAACTAACTTTTGAAACTAACCTACTGATTTACAATAAGTGTAAACACTTTCTAATTTAACTATCAATGTAACATTAAAATGGGTTTCTATTTCAAAGTAACAGCAGCAGAATATAAAACAAATATGTACTATAAATTAAACATAAACTGAAATTTCACAGCAGATATAACAAGAGGTTCAGTCTCAAGCCGAGACTTAGTCCTCTCAAATTTATTTAAGTTTGATCCACACCCTGGATCGGGGTTAACAACAGTTTACAAAACTGTCCAGGCCACGCAGGGACCTCTACGATAGTTATTCATGGGAAACAAAACAATGACCAAGCCACACAAGTACCTCTTCCACAGTCGTCGTGGGTAAACAAGAGGTAAGAGTTTTGGAGTGAGGATTTTGATATCCTCTAGTTCAGTGCAGGAGATAGTGTGTGTGTATGATATACAAAGTACACCACACTGCTCGAAAGTAAATAAACAAATCACTTATAAAGAACAGATAAGATTTTAGAAAACTCTAGTAATTAGAAATGCAGCTCTAGACTCGTTGGATTCAACATAAATGCTTCTGAGTCCTTTGGTTTTTCTGTTTAAATCAGAGTGTCGTAGTTCAAATTTTGTTCTACAGGAGTGAAGATGTTCTATTGACTTCAGTTCCTCTAGTAGTGTAGGATTTCATGTGTTGGAACTTCTTTGAGGATCGTTCAATGTCTTCTTCACAGTTGTGCTCAGTATTGTTCTTTTGTTCAGTACAGAGCACTTCACATGTGTTGTAGAATGTATGTCGAGGCGACTTCTATGTATTTTTTTACTGCAGCTGAGACTTATTTTTATTCCATGAACACTGGAAATAGGAATTAATCCCTTTCCATAAGTACAAGGTACGGTTTCCAGACATGCCAAAAACTATCATTAAATAACATTAATTGCATTAAAAACATCAAATATGACCGTTAGAAATATTTAAATAATATTGGAAAAAAGGTTAAGAAATGGTGTCACAGTTTTTTGTATAAATGGTGTCTTATTCATGGTATGTACTTCACGGTGTCTGAGTCATGGTTTGTCCTTCATGGTGTCTACATCACTATGTGTCCTTCGTGGTGTCTAGGTCACGGTTTGTCCTTCACGATGTCTTCTTCACTGTGTTTCCTTCACGGTGTCTGAGTCACGATTTGTCCTTAACGATGTATGAGTCACGGTTTGTCCTTCATGGTGTGTTCTTCACGGTGTCAGGATTACTGTCACGGTTTCTGTGTCTTGCACACATTCTATCTTATAGTGTCAAACATCATTGTATCTTGATACTTATCCAAATAACTGTATTTAAAATTAAACAATAACATGCATAGTAGGAATTAAGCTTAACCATTATAAGATAATATAACATGACACATAAATACAGAGGATTGATAGGTTATGTAAATAATAATGAGATTAATTAACAATAATAATATTTATGAATATTAATGAGAGTAATGAATAGTAATAATATTTTTGAATATTAATGAGATTAATGAATAGTAATAAGATTTTTCAATATTAATGAGGGTGATGAACAGTAATAAGATTTGGGAATATTTATGAGAGTAATGAACAATAATAAGATTTGTGATCATTAAAACATGATTAATACATGAGGATTCTAACAGTATTAATAGTTATGAAAATGTGTTATTCTAAAAATACCTGGGTTGTTACATCCTTCCCACCTTTTAAAAATTGCATCCTTGCAATTTTAAAATTGGTCTTGGAATGTTCATCAAATGTCCCACATCAATAAAATAGTTAATAAAACTATCACCTTAGAAGAAATAAAGAGAAGTAAAAATGTAACTCATGATAAACCATTCTAGGATTCTAGGTAGGAAAACACTGACATAGAATAGTAACTAACCATCATGTTTTGGTGGAGGTTGATAAAAAACATGATTTGGGGAAAGTTAACCACCATAAAATCAAAAACGTGTGATGGGTTAAACGGTATTTGATTCCCCGATAGGAAAATTAAATGGAAAAAATTTTACTTTTAAGTTTCTTTTCATAAAGTTGAGAAATTTATTTATGATCTTGACTAAGAACATACGGAAACATACTTACTTGTCTTGTAGACTTTACTCCTTTACAAAATATCTACCACAAACTCAACTTTTCTTCAAACGCTGAATATTCAAGATGACTTGGTCACATAAAATGTGCTAGAATAAACTTCTTAAGAATCATATAATCCAAAAAAGGTGAACTTTATATTAACCAAAACCAAAATGGTTAGTACGAGATTAGATGATCCACAAAAGGAAAATCCTTTATAAAAAGAAAAATTACTCTTAATCTCTGAAATTCAACAAACAATATCAAAAGTTCTACAAATACCATTCAGGACACAATTTTCTATAAATTTATTTAACATAATCCAAACTAAGATTGAATACCAAAACTCATAAGAATATTATCACATAGTCTTCCATGATAAATCATAACATTTATCTCCAAATAACATCGACTACTATTAAAGTCACATAAAAAGAAGTAATTAACCTAATCACATATTCTCCATGATAGGTTTATCATTTCCATAACTAAACCAAGTCACTATAAGTTTAGAATAGAAACATAGAATCTTCCAAAATAAAATTTCAACAATTACTCCGCAAATGTAATCCCATAGTATTTTATTTTCCTAAGGCATATAGTTTCCCCAAAAGAGTGAACATATTCTAAAATAACCTTTATCACTTAATCACCAAATCATTTTTGTCTACTAATGATATCCATTTGACAAAAAATAAGTTCTAAAATCAACTTATTTTTGATCCATAAAATCATTAAACTGAAAAGAATAATTTATACTAACCAGGGATGTCACATAGTCTAGTGGTGGGAGATAAATAATAGCCACACTTTGGATGTGGGTTTGATTCCCATATCTTTGTCCGATGCGACTGGTTTCCACACGGTCTGTGAGTTGTCCTTTTTCAAAAGTTATATATTACTAATAGCTTTAAAAAAATCAGATGAAATCCTAAAAAATAACCATAACATGTTTTAACCTCAAAGGTTATTTCATACCTCGTATTTGGTATCCTAAAAAGTAATAACCCTTAATTGGCTCCAAACAAAAGATCACATGAACCCCTAATATTATCCATTATGTCCACACAAGAAAAGATAATTCTTCCTTGAATAACATTCTAATATATCAGACTTCAGGGTTACACATTGTAGAACAATTATTCCAAAGTAATCCTATCATTAATACATTTAAACATATCATCATCCATTAATCCAACATAACACTGAATTCCAATACATCTTAATCATCAAACATTATTCATGATCCATTATCCATGTTTTTCCATCTTATTCTTTTATACTTCTTTCCTACAAAAAATTTCTTGCATAATGCATTAAGATTTCAGTAATTTCAAAACACGAGAAAAGAAATAATCCATACTTTTCATAGGTAATTTTTAGTTTCCTCATCTTCAATTGGAATGGAATTATGAATTGGTAAACATATATTTGTATGATCCTACAGATACCATTCCAAAACCTTCTTCGTAGGACATATATTTGTATAATGACCATGCAAACCACATTTAAAACATTCAATAGATCCTTAAGAATGAACTTCTTTCCCTTTCCTAGAGTCAACTGGATTCTTCATTTTTACATTGAAGGTTATTTCTTTATTACCTTCATTACCACATTTGACAAATCTTCTCATCCCTTTGAAGAATTTTCCTAATTTTTTCTTTCCACATCCTTAACACATAGGGTTTTAAATATTCTTAACTTATTTCAATTACCTAAAATTCCATGGGAATTCATTTCTCACATATATGATTCTTTAGAAAACCCACCAATGTTCAAGTGGTCAATCATGACTCCATATAGTTGGTTAAGAAAAACAACATGAGTTCTCATTGAAACTCGCATTTCATTCAGATGATCATTCAAAAAACCACTAACATTTCCTTCACATCCATTATTAGTTTGGTGCCTGATAGATTCTACCACTCAGTAAAACCAAAAAGGTGGGTCTGAATATATCAGTAAAATCATTATATATTATCTTATTAGGAGGGTAAAAACTAAGATATACTTATTCATGTTATCTTAAACTCATTAAATTAATCTAAAATTACTTTTACTTTTTATAATATTCTAACCATTATGGTTATGTAACTTATTCATAAATAGCACCCTAACCTCTAAAGTTATCTAAACCGAACTTCGATACAACTCTAAGGACCCAGCCTTAAACATTACATAATATTGACTTAATTTAGTAATTCAAATTGATGATATTTTCGGGTTTAGAGATTTAGAGAATTTGGTCATAACATGTACAAAAAATCTAGAATATTACAAGTAGACACTTCAACTGACTATCCTTTTTTTCCTAAAAAAAACTCTTTAAAACAAAACATGACATCGTTTCATGTTTTAATAGAATAACTTCTTGTTGATCACATCCTTGACTATATTATTCTATTTTTCATGTGAAAAAAATTTCAAAACATGGGATGGGCATAAAAATCTCATTAAGGGATACATAATGAAAGAAAACTATTAGTCTTTAAATAACATGAAAACCATGAATACTTTATTATAATGTAATATTTTTCACCTCTAAGAAGTAGTAAAAATAGATCACTAAATATAAGCTACTTTCTAACCCTTTTTGAAACAAAAATATCACTAAAATACTATATATTTCAACATATTACATATAAAGGAAACTTGGGACATAAAAATACTTAAATGGAATAACCATAAGGCCGACTTTCACACATATCAATAAATGGAATAACCATACGGAGGACTTTCATACCCAATGCATTGGAGGTTATAACGTAACCGCCAGCCTTTGGTTTATCATGGAACCGACCATCATTTTTTTATCACATAACCACCCATCTAATTTCTAAGTACCATTATATAGAAATCACACATAAAATATTATGAATATCAACATATCAATCGTTAAATTTTAATTTAAATCACAAGAAATAATTTCAAGATATTTAAATTTTAAATATACATTCAAAAGAATTTTCAATACAAAAATATGTAAAAAGGGTATACAATATTTATTTTCCATTTAAAAACATCATGACTAGTTAATGAAACCAAATATAAAATAATGCTCGCGGCAGTGGAAAGGTCATTGTTACTGCATAAGTTAAAAAAAATTCTTTTTGTCATTTCGTAAAACTCTTCAAAGAAAAAAAGATTACTTTTGAATGATATTAAATATAAAAGGGGTTTATTATACACCATTTAAAATAAGATGGTGTATATTATCAAAAAATGCCTCGATGAAAAGAGATTGAGACGTAGTCCCTTACAAAAAATTCGACAGAATAACGACGTCACTTAAAAATTTAGAAAATTAGTTGATGAGAGAGGAAAGTGTATCTCATCACTTAGAAATAAAATGTACAGAAATAAGGATATATAACAAAATACCACAACATTATAGAATGTAAATTAAAATACATAACAAAAAATAAGTATTTGACTAAAAGAGAAGGTTGAGAGGTTCCCTTACCCTAAGTCTGACTTGTCTCATACGTTCACTGTTCTTATTGAATAATAAAATTAAGTTAATTTATAATTAATTCAGAACCTTTTTTCAAGATTATTATTCCTTTTATATAACTTATTACATTGCTATAAATATTACCTAATTATTTGAGTTTATATCAGACATTTTTTTGATGTTCGAAACTTGAGTAAAAAATGAACATGTTATAATTACAAATTGTCCATGTGGTAAAAAGTTCATTATCTACATAATTATATTCATGTTTTAGAGATCATATATATCATATATATCCAATTTATATATATTTAAAATATTCCATAACATTTGGATATGTGAAATGAAATGCACCGTTCATGGAGACAGTAAGATGTACGTAAGTATGGACGCTACTTTCATTTATTTTTTTTATATTTAATGGAATGAAAAATAAATGATTCAGAGGTATATTATAATTATTTTATAATATATAAGTTTTATATGTTACATAATTTCATTAATGCTATCCTTTATATGTTTCATGTACAACATGAACAAGTCATATCACTTTGAGGGGGCGGTAGTCCAAACATTCACAAATGAAATTATTGTATATATAGAACATGAAAATCATAATTTTATGTTCTAAATGAGAATTTAAGAACCATAGAGATAAAATAAATATCATATATATAATTTATATTTATATCTCAATTACAATTTCCACGATAAGAGGAGGTAGGAGAATATTGAATAATCCTCGTTTCGTGAGGCATTAGTTCACCGTCCACAGAAACTGTATGTTCTATACCCATTAGACGGAGGTGTGTGTACATTTAGTTCGAGTATTTATCATAAAAGAACCTAGTATATTAAATATACAGGTGTTATTATAAAATAATTTAATAATGATAGTTTAGGGGGTTGGAGAAGGAAAATAAATTAAAGAATCCTGAGAGAATACATTACCTCAAAGCAGGTAACTCCTTTGGATTTAAGATAAAATGAATTATTTAATTGAATTATAGACAGGGGAATGACACTTGGTGTAATATAGGTATGTTGGGATATTATTTTAGAAGAGGCTGGATGAGCCAAGGGGTATTGAGAGCTGTGAGTAAGGGTTAGAGGTGGTGTCCTTTTATAAGAGGGAGGAATGGCACTTTAGGAAAGTTTGAATGTATTATTTTATTATTAATTTAATTTTGAATTATAATAAAACCAAAATGATATATTTAGAATATAAGATGAGGATGGGCCGAAATACTCTCATATAATGTATTTTAGACAGGTTTAGTTCATAAAATTAACCTTATCTTTTAGTTATAACCCTTAGTAAACTAATTTAACTTTTACATTGTCTTATTGTATATTCATACAATATGGTTAATGTAGTAACTATAAAATTATGATTGAACCAAAAGTGGTTCATAAATGATATTTTCACACTTATCTATGTCATTCAGACTAATATTATATTTTTAGTTTAATTATTATATTTAATAAAATATTATTTGTTTTAAAAACTCATTTATGTCAATTTATATACTATTCATATAACGACTTTAAAAAAATACATAACTTAATTAAATAAAAAAATTCATTAATTTAATAATAACAAGTAATAATAATCCATAAATTCTTTTATTATATAAAAAGTTTAAAAATAAATTTATTTTAATAGTTATAATCACATTTATTTAAATCTTTCATTAATAAGGTAATCACTACATCACCATTGTGTCATAAATATATTTATTTATTTTTTGTCCAAAAATTATAACTAACATACCATAACTTAGGAAATATTTTTAGCTTTATAATTACTATTTATAGTTGATGATATCGCTTATATAACTTCCTATAAAAATTGTTTTTGTAAAGGATATATGTTTAGGTTATATTTTTCTTAACATTAAATTAAAAGTAATTAAATGTCATTTTCACATACAAGTGGCTCCATGGGGTCCTAAAATCGACCCAAGGATGACCATGGTCTGGAATATCTCATCAAATAGTATTAGGGCATGTGTTAGGGTAATTTATTATTATTATAATACTATTTGTTACCCTTTTTTACCAGATTTTCCATTTAACCATGGTAAATGAAATATTTATTAAAGTTACTAATCATAATGTCTAAAAATAAAAGTTACCTATTTACACAATTTGGACCCCATGATTCCAAATATGGAAGCAGTTTTACCAAATTCAAAACACTTAAGTTTCAGAAATTAATTTTAAATCAATCCCCATTGTCAAAACCAAAAAGCATGTTTTTAAGAAATAATAACTATCAAAAGATTGACATTTTTTATGTCCAATATAAAAGTGAAATTTATTCCAATGAAAAAAATTGGATTAAATGATAAAATATAGTCCAATTACAACTTAGAAACAATTAAAATCACAAAGTAACTATATAAATGAATAAGATGAAAAGATAGTTTTGACTTAAAATGCAGTATTTTTCAGTTTTAACTAAAAAAAAGAACATTGTCTGAAAAAAATGAAAAAGTTAACCAAATTAAATTTTTACATCTATATTCTAAAAAAGAAGTATATTTTGTGAAATAGATCATATAAAATTTACAAAAACTATATTTAAAAAGGGTTCTCCCTCAAAACACTATAAAACTACATTTTAAAATTGGTATAGTATTTCATGCTTAAAATTGGATTCATTCTCATTTTAAGCCTCTAAAAATTATTGAAAAAATGTAAATACATTTAACAAACATGTATTATCATAATATTGTTCTCTCTATACATTCCCTCAAATAAAATGACTAGTCATTATCTACAATTTAAAATAATCATATTATTATATTATTTTTCGGTATAGCTCAACATTGTGTGAAACGTAAGATTTCAGATAAATCTATTGTTGTGTGTTGAGTGTGATATCAGATAAGGAGTCCACTTTAAAAAAAATTTAATATCTTATTTATACGTATTAATTTATATGAAAAATTATTACTCTATAAATACTTGGGTTGTTACATAACTAGTCTCCCATGTTAGAGAATAGGTGGGAAATGGAAATATGGATATAGTGAAAAAATATAATGATAGGGTTCAAATGAAGAATTATAGAGAACATGGTTAGGATAAAGTTAACACTCCCAGGACCATAAATCCATGATGATCCAAGGGGCCATTTGATTCATCAAAAATGAAGTTACTAGGACATCATTTTCAGTTTTAAGATAATTATTCTTGGAGTTGAGAAATTATTTCACTCTCTAAGAATTATTAGTAAGTATAGTTACTTGGCACATTTCTATAAGAAAATTCATACCTTTTGTCCATGCCTTGAACTGTTTCTACATCATATCTTAGAACAATATTAATCATATAGCGACTTAATATATCATTCTCTAAAACCACATCCAAATTTCCACTTAAACTATTTCATAAATGGTTCTCTTTTACAAAAGATTATGATATTTCAATTTAGAAATAGGGTCACTTTATTTCCAAAATAACTATAGCACTAGAATTTAACAAATGTGATGTAGATCTATAATTATCACATAAAAAATATGTGAACACCTTTATCATGTGTCCTCTAGAAATATGGTAATAACTAGAATCACCATAGAACCTTACTCGAAACATGAATTATTCCTTATTCCTTATATAAGACACATGTTATTAGATATATTACTCAAATTCAACAGTGTTTTAAATTCCATCAATGAAATCATAGACCACTTATCAACAATTAATTAATCACTTCCATGTTAGTCTGTACCTGTCCAAATGAATCTTGTCTTCATCATTATATTCACATAAGAAAATTTTTAAAGGTTGTATTTACCTCAATAAATTGTTTTCAAAAAAAAACTAAATTTATAAGGGTCAATTTTTCTTTGTACCATGGAACTTATGATCTAAAATTCTTAAATAAATGTACTATAATACATTCCTTACATATTTTATACATCATATGACAAGAAAATTATTAAAAAAATACTTATACAAAATATTTCTTAGGTATAAATACAGAAGTACATTAATCATTCCACTTCGTTCATGTCAATAAAATATGATTTACCTTGATCCCTTAGCTTCTTCGGAGTTATATTCTCTGTAATCATTGGGAATTAATTTGTGTAGTGCTCCATCCCCTTATATTTGTAACATTAAATAGCAGTTTTTTCCTTCTTTCCTTTGAAATATTTTTCCTAGTGACATTTTTCTACACACTTATAACATACTCAAAATCCTTTAAATAATTTACTTGGTTGATTCTTTCCACTATTATCACAAGTTTGAAATTACTTCACTCCATTCATCTTTTTTGAATCATTACATTTTTTGTGTTGTTTATAAGACCTCTTGTTCTCTTGGTTTGTATTGAATCCATAGGACTTGGAGAATAATTTATTTGTCTTGATATCACATAAAACTATCTTTTTGAATGAAGATAAATTTTAAGAAACCATCACCCTTTAAAGATTTGTCTTAAGACCCTCAAAGAAGTCATAAATCCAACACTCTGTGTGACATATGTAATCTGTAGAAAACTTGGATAACCTTAAAAAACGTATCTGCATAATCATAAACAATCTATTATTACTTTACATTTATGATAAGAAACATTATCTAAGTCCTAATTTTCTGACCACAATGGCTGTAGTTATTGAAGAATGTATCCTCCAAAGAACTCCATTACATGAGTTCAATTTCTTCCCCCTCACATGTATTCTCGATTAGAGACCAACACTAATCAACATAACCTTGTAGAATATATACTCCAAGTGTAAACGTTTCCTTTCCATTTCATTCCAAGGCCTTAAATATATTCTACAGAGACTCAATCCATTACTACGCAATAATTGGATTAGTAGTCCCACTAAACAATGGGGGATTATACAACATAACTCTATCCAACACAAGAGATTCTATCTGAATAATAGTTTCTCCAATTGACCAAGGTTATTTTTTATAACCTGCCTATGTGGCCCTACTATTTTCATAACTTTCTCAGTTCTAATACCAGCTACATTGACAAATTCAATAAGGAAATCTCAACATTGTTCATGAGTATTGACACCATTCTTCCTTAAAAGTTCTATTTCTAAAAAATGAAATACATTGGATTAGAACATAAAGTAATAATGTATAATTACAAATATGGTATAACATAGACCATAATTTTATGCATTGTATATAAACATTACTTACTTTGGAGAAATATTTAATTTCAAATCCTCCATAATGGTAGGTATAGAGAATGAAAACAACCCTAAGTGTGTCCCCTTGGAGTGTTAAAATAGGTTCCCAGTACGGCCTATTGTCGTGTTTTAGGTTACCCTATGTTAGGATTGAAATTCCTTATCAGAGTTATTACTCCTTTCTACATCTGTTCTAGAACAATGTCCACTTGTAGTATCTATAGAGGGATGTATTTCTAGAAATACCCACATAATCACTACCTTACCAAAATTATAAGATGTTCTTGTATAATTATACTTAATGTCTATATTAGGGTTGTTATCCAATATTTATATTTTCTAAATAAAGTTTCTAAGGGTTCTAATAAAATTCCACAGATACCAATTGTAATTCCCCGACCTCAAAAACCCAGAGCCAGTCCATTATTTCATTACATTTTCCTGATTACAAGGAATCAAATCCGAAAAGACTGATCATTTAGAAGTCTTGAAAATCCATATTTCATATATGATACAAATAATACATTGTTAAATAGAAAATAAAAACATGATACATAATAAAATGAAATAAATAACTTCCATGGAAGCTTATTCAATGTTTTTTTCTTCTTAAAATTGGTAAAAGAGACATGAGAAGGGTGTGATAAAATTCTTAGTAAGGGTAAGTAAATTTTAAGAAATAAAGAATAAATGAGGATAAATCAACATGGAAAGTTAAATAATTGATAATAAATTCCATTCAATAAACTAGTTAAGGAAAAATTAATATATCATGGAAAGAAACTGAAACACATGCATCAAGTCAACAAGTTGAGAATGCACAATATCCATTGAAATGTCGATGAAAAATCTCATTGATGAATAATAAAGAATATATATGGAGTAAATTATAAGTAATTTTACTTCATTTCTTAGGCACATGAAAACCTATTCCGTCAAGATCTTTCATAAGATGGTTGAAAACTACAAATATATACCCGTTAAATTTGAACAACTTAATCTTCTTATAATAACCTATCGATTCATTGAGGGGACATATAATGTTTTATCCCCACATGTCATTACCATTCCTAAGCATTAGTCATTTTATTTAATCAAAATAAATAGCATCCCTTATCAAATAACCATATTTAAAAATGAATATTGGTTTATCAATAATTATGCAGTTAATCAAATAACAAAGTGAACTCTGTATATAAAAGTGATAAATGGTTTAGAAAATAATAATTTATATTGTATAAGAATATTTATATTCAATGAAAAATTGTTACAATAAATTTATTGTTTCAAGATAATGTTAAACATCAAAAAATAACGTTAGACTGCAAGGATAATCGTTAAGAACATTCTTGAGGGGAATAATCTTTAAACAATCCAAAGTGTCCCATACCACATTGAAACATTTAAATAATAATCCACTTGAAGGTATGACATTAAATGAAACATATAATATCATGATAATAAGCATATTCATGATATTATTTATCAAATGGGACTATATACACCATATATATGTGAGTTGGGGAATAACAAAAAAATAAATATCAATGGAATGTAAATTGAGATGAAATCCCTTACCATAGCGTTCTTTTTTGTTGTGTTGTCTTTATATTTAGGTATATTGGTTTAAAATGTGTTAATAAATTATACCAGTACCATAATAAATCTTATAATATCATATATTAACTTCTTACAATATTTTATTACCTATTTGTTAACACTCCTTCATTATTTTCACTATTTCGTGTGTTAATTGCCTTGTTTTCTCAAGTATGTTTTGAAATGTTACTTGTTGTTCCTATTATATAGATCATGATTTAATAATATATAGAATTTAAAACATGACATAATTATCAAATATATTTATAACATTTCTATTTATAATATTCCATAAATTGTGGTGACAATAAATGAAACGCACTGTTCATGGAGACAGTAGTCCATACATATAGAAGAAAGCTAATTTCATTTATTTGTCATATTAAAATAATGAAAAATAAATTATATATATATATATATTATAATTATAGAATCATATATTTGTTATATATTATATATATGTTTATTAAAATCATATTTAATATGTTCCATTTATAGCGTGAATGAATCACATCGCTTCGAGGGGATGTTAGTCCACACTTCCTCAAACGATGTTATCATATTAATGAAGAATGGAAAGTATTAAAGGTATGTGTTATAAAAGTATTATAGTAATATAAATATATAATATATATCATATATAAATATATAAATATACCATCCATCACAATGTCCCCCATGATAGGTGGTAAAGTAAAAATGAACAATCACCATTTCGCGAGACAGTAGTTCGATGTACACAGAAACAATATGTCTGTTACCCATTAGTTGAAGGTTAATGTAAGTGTAGGTAGAATTCATAACATAAAAACATCATGGTATATTTATTATACTATTTTTATGTAATTAAGGAATAATATGTGTACAGGGAGTGGATATTTGAAATTAAACTAAAGAGTTTGTGAGAAGACGTTACACCTAATCAGGTAACTTCCTCTTTGTTTGTACCAAAAGAATTAAATGGGTGGATTTATTCTCAAGGTAATTCTTATAGGATAAGTGGGGGTATGTTTAGTATATATTATTGTATATATTGGTGAAGTCAAAATTTATTGGTAGGTGTAAGGAAGTTAGAGGAGAGGAGGCCTTTTTATAGTGGAGGTGGAGTCACACTCTTGTAATATTTTGACAGAAGAATTACATGAAATTTTTTAACATTTAATGTGGATTAAATAATAGTATAATTTAGATCCAATAGAGTATATTGTTGATATATTTCTAGTCAAAATATTTTGGACAAGTTTATAGTTCATTTTGGGACTTAAGGGTAAGGTTTAGTCCCTTATTATGCTTAATTTAACATTAATCATTGTAATTCATTTTAATTGTATTCAATAATCTTTTTAGTAAAAAACTATGTTGGTCTTATTATACACTATAAATTATTATAACTCCAAATATGGAATCCATTTTTCTAAATTCTAATCACTTTAGTGTCATAAATTAATTTAAAATACACCCTGCAAGAGGGACAATAACGCTGGTTATTAATGTAAAAACGTCCAAAATTTTGATATGTTATTATATAGAAATCATGTTATCTCTAAGAATTTACCATGAATATTGGTATCAATGTAATATTTCATGGGGATCCATTCAAACAACATATTTGGGTGTTTTTTCGAAACGATGTGTTGGTTGATCTTTGGGGTGCATCTAATCAACATTTATCAGTGAAAATCATTGATGATTGTCAAAAGTGTACCTACTCCTTTCTTTATGAAAAATGAGAGGCTAAGGAATGGGTATATTTGACACAGGATCTTAAAAATTTTGATCTAGTAAATTCATTGTGGTTTTTATGCGGTTATTTCAATATCATCTTCAACTCCTAAGAGAAGAAGGGAGGGGGAGTAATTCCTTGAGGGGATTGACATCCATTTTCATTTTGTGTTGAATGTAATGGCCTTCTGAACATGGTTTTCATAGGAATAAAATTTACTTGGTGTAATAATAAAAAGGGGAATATATTTACTTGGTGCAGGTTGGACCATTAATTTCCAATCTTATAGTTACCTCTTAATTTCTGAATCCCGGTTCGAGCACCCGGTGTGGGTTCTTTCGGAACATACTCCCCTCCTCAACCATCTAGAGCATGGATCGGGGGACAACAAGAGATTTTATTATTGGAATATAAGGGATAATGATTATAAATTCCTAATAATGGATAAGGAGTCATAGAAAAATCCCTAGTAGAAAAATATATGGGTGGGTATACATAATAAGATAAGAAGACGTAAAGGCGACCTTTAATCATTGTATATTGGGAGAACAAATCATTTCCTTAGCATGGATGGGAAAAAAGATATCATTGAGCATATGGAAATGATCCTAGAAAATATTTGGGATGAGGAGGTCGTTAGTTCTTTGACGGAAAAAAATACCCAGTTATCAGAATGTGTTCTAGAATAGGAAAGAACCACATGTGAGAGGGCTAGGGAAACTTGGATTAGGGAGGGGGATAAGAATCCAACCTTTTTTGGGCCCAAATTAATGAAAGGAAGTGAATTAGAGTCCCAAAAAAACAACTGGAAGATGGTTATTTCAAAAAAAAATGTTTAGATCATTAGAGGTATATCTACTAACTATTGTAAACTACTTCTAGTTACGGCTAACCCCCACTTACCGAGAGGAAATCCTAATGAAGGAACTGATTTATTTGATGCTATTCCAATGATGATGTCTAATGAGTTCAACAGATTGTTTCATAGAATACCATAATAAAATTAGATTTGGGAGGCATTTCGGTCACATAATGCTGACATTTCTCTGTGGCCTGACGGGTTCCCATGCTCCTTTGTTATTTCTTTCATGGATCTGGTTAAAAGGGAGTTGGTGAGGTCCATTGAATATTTCATTAAAGGTGGGTTCTTTCCTCAAGTTGCATGTGACTCAAACTTAATAATCATTATTAAAGTGTTAGACCCATCATTCCTCAATCAGTATAGGCCAATCAGATTGAGTAATTTCCTATATAATATCTTTAAAAATATTATCAACCGAAGACTTGCGGAATATCTTCCTCGATGGGTCTCGAAAAATCAACAAGGATTTTTAAAGGGAGATTGACTCAGTCTGAAATAACGATGGTACAAGAAATGATTGGAGATATTTATAGATGTATTGGTTTATAACATGGTTATTAATGTTGATATTCATAAATTCTATGACAAAATAGAGTGGAGCTTCATAAAAAATGTGCCGAACTGCATGGGTTTTTTCAGTGGGGTTGTTGATATTTTCTTTAGGGAATTTAGCTCAGTATGGATTTCATATCCTTTATGGGATCAATTTTTGGATTCTTCAAAACTAACTAGGGCCTAATTCAAGGTTATCCCATATCCCCTAGCATTCTAATCTTTCTTCTAGACACTATAAGTAGGTATCTATAGAGGAAATATAGTATCAAAAGCCTATGAACTTACCTTGGTAGGACACATTATAGTGTTATTTCACATTCTTTTTTTACCGATGACATGATATTTTTTTCTGAATGGTAATAGTAGAAACATTCGTGAGTTCAATAGAACCATGGATATTTATTTCAAGTAGAGCATACAATATATCATTTAAGACATAAGAAGTGTGTTCATATCAAAATGGTGTTAAGAGAGGTGAAAAAATCAATTAAGGATGGGATGGGTATGAAAAAGAAAACCTTCCCCATGAATTATCTTGGTGCTCTAGTGGATCTAGGGAGGATCATGATTCACCCCTTTGATGGGATAGTTGATAAAATCTAGGACCACATTAAAAATTATAAGAATCATATTCTTTAATTCGGGAGATGTATCACTCTTACCAACTATATTATGTCTTCTATACCTATGCATGTGTTATCAACGCTCAATGTTATAATGGATTTTTTGAATAACATTGAAAAAATGATTTCAAGCTTCAGCTGGGAATTATAGAATAAATAGAGATATCATTGGGTATCTTCGGACACAATGGAAAAGAATGTGGGGGATGGTGGTATCAACCTCAGGAGGGTCAAAAGGGAGTTTTTGATCATGCATGCCAAGATTGCGTGAGACTATATGGTAGATAATTCACTTTGGTATTGAAATATGTCTAATAGATATAGAAAATTGGGAGTCCAAGATCGAGGGAGTACTTATTGAATTTGGATGGTGATTTTTAGTCACCTACTTATTCCACAGATCCATTCTAAGTGGATTTTCAACTGTGGGAAAGTCAACTTGTGGAATGATAATTGGTCTAGTTTAGTGATTGGATTTCTTGGTTTCCCAGCACTAGCTATTACATTTTTCCAAACACGTAGGATTGAGAAATTTTTCTAGGACATCCTCAACCCAAAAAAGTAGAAGTTATTCAAAAAAATTAGCATTAATAAGGAACCAGACAAGATCATTTTTATGGGTACCTCATCAGGTGCGTTTTTGGAAAGGGGATACCACCTTGTTACTCAAGATGTGGGTGAATTGGAGGAGTAGAGAGAAGCACTATGGAGAAATGAAATACCCACCAAGTACAACATCTTAGTACAAAGGATTCATAATTAGGATCTTCACATAGATGAACAGTATTGGAAAAAAGACCTTTGGTGGATTCTAATGGTGCGTGTTGCAAGAACACCTAATAAGAATATGTGGCTCATCTTTTTCTTAGTGATCGAGTGGGTAGATTCTATCAGGATTCTCAATGTGTGGTCAATGGGTTGGGGAATTTTTGTTACTCAGCAAAATATTTCATTCAAACTTTATTTTTGTTGACCGATAACAAATTTATAGGAATGGAAGGTTTGGGAGGTCATTATTGTAGTAGGTTACTGGATAATTTGGACTATGAGGAATCAATGTTGTCACTTGTGAATCTCTTTCTCACATCTAGGCTAGAGTGTGAAATATAAAAGAAACACAATGGATCTGGCTCTACTCTTCAAGTTTTAGGAACGATCATCCTCACTATAGAGGATTAAGGTAAGAAAATTCACATGGTATGTTCCTTAGACTCATAGTAATCAGGGAAGGTGTGTGAGGGGGAGACCCCCTTACAGTGGCCTGAAACTCAATGTGGATGGATCCTATACCATAGGTGTTATGTGGGGGGGGGGGGGGGGGTTGGGACAACCAAGCAGTATATCTTATGGATTTAAGTAAAATATTTGGGATGGGGTAATACCTTATGGAAGCGGTTAATACGATGTTTAAAGGTATTTAGTTGTGTCATGGGCACAACATCATGCTAGAATTAGTGGAAACATACTCAATGGTGATTCAAGGGGAGTTGAAGGAGAAGATATAAATTTCATGGGCCATAACTTATCTTATCCAGAAGCCCCCAAAAACATCTCCATCCAAGGGTGGACATTAGTCATAATTGGCGTGACTGGAATAAGGTGGCTGATTTCTTAGATTTTTGGGCAACAAATCAGGATCAATACCTTTCTTTTCCTATTTGGGATTACTACCAACTACTTGTTTTGGTATTTTTAGGGATGATTCACTTGGTATACACTATTTTAGACCACCATTAATTTCCTTTTCATGTGATTTTCTTAGATTGAAATAAAATTGTTACTTAGTAGAAAACAATATTCAATATTTTTAACTCTTAATTTAAGAAAAAAATGTTTCAGAAAAATATCAAACATGCATAATAACCTAATTTTTATGTTTCTATTTCAATAGATGAAGTTTATTTTTACATATTAAATCAAAAAAAATTCCAAATTCGAAATTAAAATGGGTTCTCCATTAAATGGTTGAAAATTGCCTTTATGAAAATATAGTTTTTTATGTTTGAAGTTGGGGTTGTTCTTATATCATGCCTATCAAACCTAATGGATGAATATAAAAAATATTTTATGGAATATATAAAATATATATTTCATTAAAATAAATAACTAATTGTTATTAATTATGTTTATTATTAAAAAACTCTTTTGTAAGCAAAAAATAATAATATTTATTTTTATATCTAATTGGTTCTTATTATTTGTCTACCATTAATTTTTAATCACCAATTTCAGTTCATATTTATATAAACCATAAATTTTCATAAATTAGTTAATACTATTAGAAACCATTAACATAATGGTTGGGATATATTATATTATATTAAATAATAATTTTTTAATAATAATTTTTTTTTGTGAAACTGAGTATTTTGTGTAATGAAAACTATCATGGAAGGTCTCTCTTGTCTGTAACACAAGCTAACTTGGCGTTGCATGTATTATAAGCTAAAAAATATATTATATATTTTTAAGATAGTAAATATATATTGTAATGTATTAGGTTTATATATTCCCTGTTCAAACATGGTGTTTCATGCCATACATGCTATCAAATACAAAATTGTACTTTTGAATATTGAGGTGTTACACTCTATAATAGAGAGAGAGTCTCCAAAGTGGGTGTTAGTATTTATATGCTACAATAGGTAACAACATTCCTTAAATGGTTGGAAATATATCGATTCAAGTGTTATCAGAATAGAGTAAAATTACATGCAGGGGGAATGAAATTACCAAGTCTAGCAATGTGGTGGTGAGAAATACTATGTAAGAATTAGCTATGAATTTAAAAAATTACTAACAAAAAAGGTGTAAAACCATGAAACCTATACTTAATGAAATGTTTCTTTTTGAAAACTATTTTTTTGATAAGATTATTGGTTTAATTTTAAATTAAATTATATCACATAAATGATCTGAATTAGAAAAATTTTATTCCATATTTTTAATCATAATAATTAATATTATTTAATAAGTTAAAATTTTTATTTTTATAATAAATAATAATAATATTAAATATTTATTATTGTGGTTACGGTTAAAACGGGTTTACAGAGGGGTTAAAATAAAAATATAAGTTTTAAAAAGAACTAAAAACATGTATAATTTCTATTTTATAGAAATTTTTATACCTTATATCATACATGGTTATATAATTTTCTATTTGGGAGCCATTTTTTGTCTATAAAATGTAGGTGTAATTTATTCTTTTCAAAACTTCCAAGCATTTCATCTTCCCAACTTATAAAAGGACACCCCCTTTCATTTCCACTATACAATTCAGGGGCCCTTTATTTTGGAAAATAATCACCCAAATACCATCCATAAATCCCTCCCCATGATATGATAGTCCCTTTTTTTATCATAAAATCACCTTAGGAATGATTTAGGTATAAAACTAAAGAGGTTTTCCGAAGAAGAGGTATAGGTCTTAACAATGCATCTTCATTTTATTTCATCCTCCACCCCATAAAAATGTTATAAAAATGTGAAAAAATAAAACACCATTATATTACATATGATTTAATGTCATTATGTCAATGTTATAACCTTTATATATCTTCTCATCCATCAAATGGAAGATAAAATCGTCAATTGTGTATATAGTGGACTACCACCTCGCGAACCGATGTAATTTCTTTTCCAGCACCACATCTCACAGATAGATATAATGATGAATTTAATATATATATATATATATATGATATTTATAAAAACATTATACCTATGGGATTATAATATCACATATAACTTATTTCCTTCATATCCATTGGAAAATGATAATATGGCTCATATCTATGTGTGAACTACTTCATCAAAGAAGTGATATGAAAAAAATTTCATTTTATTTTTTCATGGACAATAATAAGGGTATATATAAAGAATATATATATATTACACATATATAATATAATAAATATTTTTTAAAAATTTAATTATTATTTAACTTTCTTTTGTTACACCCACAAAAAAAGAAAACAACATTCATGTGTACGTACGACCTATCATATCCCTGAATGAAGTAACACATTTTTATATCTCTAAATTTTATGTAATATTTTAAATAATTATATAATTAATATATATTATATTTATATTATGGTTAAAAATATAGTGTTTATAGAACCAACATCAAGATATAAGGAACAAAACAACTAGATCAAAACATACATGAAAAAAGAAGCACTTACCACATGAAATTGCGATTTAATAAAGAATAGTTAATCAATGGGTTATAAATGGTTATATTTAAATAATATAAGGTATTATATATATGATTATGGGGTTTTAATAAAATTATAATTAATAATTATTTTTTATATAGGAGATTCAGACACATACGAAGGAAGTGAGACTTGAGGTAAATGTTTATTTCACAATCTCATCATTATTCAAGATTGTTTATGTTAATGTTACAACAGTGGAAATCACTCAATATTTATATCTAAAACCAAATATAACTTATTATCAAATAAATATTCCTATTAATTACATGTTTTACTTTTAAATTTCTCTCTTTAAGTATTGAAGATACAAAAATACCATTTTTAAGGAGAACCCGTATTTTTTTTTCTACTCAGTCGGGAATCATTGTCTTCCATGTCCATGTTATATAATTTTTTTTCAAAATTTTTTTCAAAAATGTTTTTAATATTTTACTATTACAATTAAAATTCGTTTTCACAGAATTTTTAATTTTTATTAAACAGTTTAAAAATAATCTTCTTATCATTTTCCAAAAAAGGTTATCTTTTTGACCTTATTTTATAATAATGGGAAATGAATGTTTTTTATTGACATGTATAGAATCACCCACCATAATGAACAATAATTAATTTAATAATTCCTTTAATATTTTCAATAATTATTTTCAAATAAATTGTTTTCCTAATATTATATAAATATTATATTTTTAAAAGTGATTTTCAAAGTGAATAGGGTATTTTCCTCAAGAACTTTTTAATAAAATTGTTATGGTATTTCTATTCATAAATGAAACCAACCATTATATTACTTATGTAAAACTAGGGACATTTTGTAATGATACCATATTTATTATTTATCTAGATGGTTAGTGATCAGTTTGATAGGGGATGTTTTATTTTGACACCATTCTCCATATTACTCTAGATTGTTTATTATTGTGTTCATCGATTCTGGAAATGATTAAATTTTTAGATTATAGTTTTTAAATATGAATGTTTATATTTATTATGTTTCTTTACTTTCATATGATTAATTATTTTAACTTAGTATGTGATGGGTGGGACCATACTTGATGCATCGATAGGTCTCATGAGATAAACTATCTGTAGTATTTAGCTAATGCCTTACCCATTTATGTAAGATGTCTTGGAAGAAGGCCTTGATGGTATGTTTATGATGTCTGACATTATGTATTACCACATTATGAGATTATTTATTATTTTCCAGGTGATTTCTTGATTATTGGTGATATCCATTGATATGTTTCAATATTATATGATTATTTATATGTATTTATTTGATCATCATTTACCCCTTACATATTACTAATCATGCTCACATTATTGATCAAATTTCATCTATTTTTAGATTTTTAACTTTTGGAAAATGATTATTTTTTATTTAATCATGATAGATTTGATTGTACACATACCCTTACTAATCATCTACTATCACCCATTTCTTATGTTTCCTTTCCCTAGTATGTTAGGAAGTGTTTTATTATTGATATGAAGAGATATAATAAAGGGAATAGTCATACTACCAACTAATTTTATAATTTTTACGTTATGTTTTCAATTTTAATATGAAATTAATGTATATATCTATCTTTCCAATATAAATAAACAAGTGCATCCATTGGGATGTGATCTATTGTAAATAGAACCAATATAACAATGTAACTACCACCTCTAGGATACATGGGTCAAGGTATTTACAGTTGGTATGAAAGAATGTTTAATAGGAACAATGATATATAGATTTATAAAAATATATATTAGAGAACAAAAACCTATGACTGACATTTAATATAAGTCTAAATATTGGACAACATCATACTGTTTCTGTAAGATGGTGACTATGTGGATGTCATATAAATCTATCCATGTATAGATATAATAAGTGCATGTGGATAGAGTATTCTTATACCTAGGGGTAACAACTCAGAAAATGGAACATTGGGCTTTGACTTTATCCTAATATGGTTTATGACTATGGACCTTACTGCACGCCTATTTTGACAATCCTGGGGGATATGTCTAGGATAATTATCAACTTCTTTAAAATCAATTATTAATGTTTTAAAAATATATTTTTTATTTTTAAACCTTCCCAATGAATCAAAAATTATTATTCTAAGATTATATATCCATAATTGTTTCAATTTATTCTATATGTTTCACTATTTTGGAGATTATACATTATTATTCCAAATGTTATGTTATAATCGTGTGTATGAAAATGATTATAAACAGTGCCTCACAAAATTAATGGGAACCATGTTAATGCACATAATACATGTAAGGATTCCTCACATAGGAAATATAATGATGTTGGAGCTTGAGATATAGCTGTATTTACAAAAATAATAACCATGTTGGGGTATCTGAATTAGGTTATGACCAAAAAAATTTCTTTTATATAGTAATATAGTGATATAAAATGTGGTGTAATGATGTTAACACACTTAATGTGTCTATAACCTCCAAAATTTAATGGGATTAAAAATCCAATTTATTTGAGTAATGGTTAATTTTATTAGATAAGATATTTCATGCCATGGGAATTAATAAAATGGATAAGGTTCTCAATGAAGTTTATCATCTCTCAATAGATGAAGATATATAGTGTTCATTGATTCAAAAACAAACATGATGTGAAAATAGTGATCATGGAATGGATTCATTTTATGGTAATATTTTTACAAAAATATTTTCCTTTTGAGCAATGAGCGGATATGGGAGGACAATTCCCATGTTTAAGAAAAAAGGACGATAAAAATGTGGCTAAGTATAATGCCACATTGATAAGGTTAGAAAGGCATGTTGTGAAATATATATAATCCAAAGAGAAATATTGACCATTCATTTGATGGGCTTAAGATAATACTTATAAGGTAACTAGTCTCCCAATTCTAATCATATGAGGACATAATATCATGTGTTATTAGGATAGAGAGAGAATTGTCTGAGTCCTGTGGAATAAAAGGAAATAATAATATGATAAGTTCATATGGGCACTGTAGAATAGTAAAAATAACAAAAGGGAATAAGGGATGTGTGTAATTTTTATCCTACAATAAATTTGGAATGAAATAGTGAGGAACATTATTAATGGGAAAGGGAGTTTACTACACGCGTGGAGAGAAAAGAACATATGAACATGATTTAAAGGGAAAGAAAGAGGCTACCAATGTGAAATTATTCAACTTTAAGGAGATGTGACACTCTGAAAATGAATTTCCCATGATTCAAGGTAAATTTCTAAAGAAAAGTCAAAGAGATAAAGGACATGATTTTGCAATCATCACAAATGAGGTTAAATATCCTAAAAATATAATGGAATGTAATTTAATCATATCCTCAATTTTAGGTAATGCTTAATTTGACTCAATATCTTCAGAATCTTTTATAACATCCATGTTTTCTAAGGAAATCATATATTTACCTTTCACCTTAAAAAGGGAGTTATCAGTCAAGACTCATAGTTAATGTCTCTCCACAAAAAGGATGTGTCAGTTAATTCCCATTACGACACACAAATGTGACGTATTTGCCGATTTCCTTGTTAAAACTCTTCTATATTCTTATTTTATCCTTATTATGGAGTATATTTAAAAATATGATGACAAAAATTATGGTAAAGTGAATGAAATTATGATTCATGATGAAGATTTGGGATTCCTTATCTTTAGAGGGGAGGCTTCATCAACTGATTCAAGTCTATATCCAACCCTCATGGATCTTTTGAATGAGATACTTGAGAAATAACAATATCAACAATACATGGATGGAAATGGTAATCTCTAAATTGAGGATGCACCAATTATACATTAATATATTGATGTAATTCCTGAGTGATTACCTGGAAAACCACCAAAAAATAAAGTTGAATTTTCAATTCATTTAATCCCTGATGCATGATATATATCAAATATTCCCTATATAATGGAATCAATGGAATTAGTTGAGTTGAAGAAATAATTATATGATTTTTGAAACAAGGGATTTAGATTCCCAAATCTTTCTCCTTTAGGATCCCCCAAAATTTTCATTAAGAATAAGGATTCATCTATGAGGTTTGACATTGATTATAGCAAAATAAATGATAATATGAAAAATAAAAAGTATCATCTACCTCATGTTGATGACTTATTTGATCAACCAGATAGGGATATTTATTTTTCATAGATTTACATTTATTTTGAGTATCCTTATTTCTGATTAAATAATGATGATATTCTAAAAAGAACATTTCAAACGAGGTATATACATTAGAATTTTATAATAATTACATTTTGATTAACTAATTAACCCATTATCTTCATTCATCTAATGAAAAAAACATTCATTTAATGTATTGATAATTTTGTTATGTTATTTATTCATGATATATTGGGGTACTATAAGAGTTATAAATACCATGAGAATGACATACAAATGAATCTTAATACTCTTATAAGAAAATAGTAATATGCGAAATTTAGAAAGTTTGAATCCTGTATTTATAATGTTTCCTTTCTTAGAGATATTATCTCGAATGATAGTATATAATTTGATCTTTTGAAAAAAATTTAGTCCAAGAATGTACTACACTAAAAAATATAACTGAGGTATGCAGTTTCATTGTTTTGGTATGTTACAATTGTTAAAATTTTCAATATTTTTCCGGATTGGATAACCTATTATCTAAGCTTACTCATTAAGGGGTTATTTCAAAATAGATAATGTATTGTGAGGAATGATTTGAATAATTTAATAAGGGAATGGTGAATTCCCCAATTTTTGTTATACCATCAAGAAATGATGATTTTGTGATATCTATTAATTCATCAAAGAAGGGTGTTGGTTGTGTACTTATGAAAAATGATAATTTTATTTCTTATGAATTAATATAGTTGACGAATCATAAAAGACTATACAATATTTGAACTTAAGTTGGTGACCATAATCATTGATTTGAATATATGGATACATTATCTCTATGGATAATGAAGTGAGATATACATGGATAATAAGAGTCTGAATATGAAAACCCTTCTCTTTGTTACATATTAATTCATAAATTATTACATAAAATTTACACAAAATAAAAATTGAACGATTGATAAGTCTATTTCCTTTGGGAGTTGGGTACACTACTTAACAATTTAAAAAAGGTAACACAACATCTTTATTGAAAACATCCTTAATATGCTCATACAAAAAACTGCATGGGATAACTTGGGGACATACATAAAAAGGGGCTGATCTATAAGGCTTAGTATGTTAATAAATATGGAATAACATGAAGAAATAATATGTGGTTGACAATAGGTATATAAATGGGGTATATAACGAGTGATAATAATTAATATGAATTATGAGGAATGATATATCATGATAGCATAAAGGTAACATGAAAAATGTTGAAGTAACTTAAAAACTATATCATAAACATAGGTTAAGGATAAATTCAAAGAAATCATGATTGAAAAATTCATGTGATGTATTATGTTCACTCCCTAATAATGTGAATAATATATCATGAGACTAAAATATTACCCAATGCAACGGAGTACAATATAATTTCAGGTGCAGCAATCATAATAATTTCATTCTCATGATTATGTGTGTCACATAGATAATAAAAAATTGATTCATTCATCATATACTTTAATTAAATGGTTTAGGAGAATGTAATAATTAAATTTATGTCACTAATAAAATAAGTAAAAGTTCATAAAGGTGAACACCCTTGATAGGATATTAGTATGGTTATTCAATATACAATTGTTTGGAATGGAAAATTGTGGTCGATTTTTTGCAGCATAACAGGGGAATATAAATGTTTATGGAATTTTATGATGATAGTGAAAGGGGTATATCAAAATTTAGGAATCATAGGGGTATTAAGGAGGATATTGAATATAATATCAAAAAATAGGCATTTTAAAAAAAGGACATAAAGGAAAGAAGACACTTGAGTAAAGTGGAGAATGTAAAGAACCATTTCCTTGGGAGTGTGACTCCAAATTCTTTGGAGGTGTTTCGTGAGAGATTAGGGGAACATTTGGAAGACTATAGAGAGGGGAGGGAAGAGTAAGGACATGATCCATGGTTTTTTGGTAAATATAAATGGGACCTTGGATGGGTTTATATAGGAAAAGATGGGGATATATTTAATATTTCCCAATCATAGATTTTGGACTCTATAAAAAAATAACGAAAACCACAAACCTTACCATGTGGTTTTCCCTTGTTTTATGCCAAAATTGGTGTTTATGATAATTTTATAAGTCAAATAGTCTAAATTATTAAAATAATTAACAAGATGATGGGGAAGTGAGTTTTACTCTTAAAGACATGATTTTAAAACCTTAAAATATGTCAATGGTTTTGAGGATTCAGAATGGATTTAGAAAATTTAAAAAATTAACATAAAATCACACTATTTTAAATTGAAAACATATATTTTGTCACAAATATCTTCTATAGTATTTATTAAAACACTTTTGTGTCATTATAATGTCATGATACACACTATATACTTATATAGTATTTAATTTATACTCGGATGTTATACTCTAAAAAATTTATGAAAAGTTCACAGCTAGAAAATTTCAAAATTATGATTCCATAAATAATATTAATTTTATATAAATAATTTTCTAAATATTTGAATTTTCACTTTTAATTTCAAAATTAACATTTATTAGGAAATGATGGGGTTTTTAACAATAATAGTATTCAAACCCATATATATACATTACACTTGACTTCAATCAAATTAAATAATCATTTATATTTGATAAAAATTATTTATTAATTTTATTTTATTAAAATATTGATTATTTAAAAATCCATTAATTGATGAAAATATATTTTTTAATATAAATTGAATACTAAATAAAAATAAAATTTTTGTTTAATTATATAAAAATAAAAATCTTTTATAATTTAATAATAAGAAGTAAATATAAAAATTATTCTATTGAGAATAAAATATAAATTTTCATATTATTATGAACTTATTAAATATTCCTTTAATAAACCAAACAAAATCTTATGGTTATGGTGTGTGATGGTGAGACATTCATGGGGTCGTTATGAGTACATAGTTTGGATCTTGATCTCGATGAGCTTGAACTTCTCACATAAACAGTTTCACTCATGCTCAAGTTATTGGATATAATCTTGGGAATGATCAAGGGAAATCCCAATGATTCTATCTCCCTTATATTCTATGATAAATGGGCCTCATAGGGTAAAATCCTACTTGTTATAGATATCACTTCCTTTGTTTGTGTCAATTAGATCTTTTAAAAACCAATATTTCAACTAATAATGTGATTATTTTTTAATGGATATATTATCAGTGGTTATGATGTTTAATGGTATTTTATATCCATTATGATATAAAAAAACTAAATAAGTGCATGAGTTTTCTACAACCATAATACATAATAAGAAGATTTATTAAATTTCAAGGGGAATAAATGTTTGGGTCTTTACATTGAAATACATATTTTCATAGAAAGATATTGACATGAGGAAATGTTGATGGATTTTCCTACTCAATGATTATGATTTATCAATACAGTACCACCCATGGAAGAAAAATCTGGTAACATCTGCATTACCTAGATAATATCAACAAGTTATGACTAAAATAAGGATTGATAATTATCAAATGTTCATGGATCATGTAAAGATACATATTATAATTGTTATGGAAGGGGATACATCACACCTTTATCAAATTATTTACAGACAATATTTATTGTAAAATATACCATTTTCATAACATAATGATTATAATTTTCTAAAAAAAACTAAATCCACGAATAAAGGAAAAATAGTAGACATTGTTTGTGAGGATATAGTTCTGAAATTTGTAAACATAATTTTTGTTCCATCTATACCTAATATAAATTGGGATGTTTTGGATTATTATAAAAGCTATAATATCTCGATAAACACTGGAATAACCAAGATTTATAAATTTTTGAAAGAGTTTTTTTGGGATAATATGAATTGGGAAATTTTTTATTATTTGTCAATATGTTTTGATTTTCAACAAGTGAAGGAAGAGAAACAACATACTAAAGTTTTCATGCATCCTCTAAATATTATAATGTTGAAATAGGATGACATTACTATGTAATTTGTCACTAGATTACTGAATAATTATGTAAAGTATGATTTAATATGGGTTATTTTTGATAACCTCACAAAATATACACATATAATCCATATAAGAGTATATTTACTTATGTAAAACATCTCAAAACTCCATATTAATGAATTCTTAAGACTTCATGGTGGACTAATATTAGTTCTGTTTGATCGTGACCCATGATTTAAATAAAAATTATGGAAAATTATTCATAAGGATCTTGATACTAGGCTTTATTTGGGCACTAATTATCACCCACAAACTGATAGATAGTACAAAAGGAACTTAAATCATTATGAGGCATGTTGAGTACTTTATCTAATGAATTTAAAGTTATGTGGGATCATTATTTACCTTTTTTAGAGTTCACTTGTAATAAATGCTTCAATTTAAGTACTCAAATGGAATCATTTGATAAATTATATGGAAATAGTTTTCATACTCTAACTTAATGAGATGAAGTTGGTGAAATGAATCTAATAGGCCCATAAATTTTTAAGGAAAAAATGAAAATGGTAAAGACTATTTAATCACATATTGAAATATATCAAATAAAGGGAAAAAAGATATACCCATAAACCAATGAAGGATTTCGAATTTCATGTGGGAGATCATGTTTTCTTGAAAGAATATCCTAGGAAGGGTGTTATATGGTTCAATTATAAAGGGATAGTAATATCTAGGTATATTATGCCTTTTAAATCCTATTAAGAATGAGATTTTTACCATTCTATTTTGAAATTACACCAAGTCTCTCGAAAGTACATGATGTGTTCCATATATCATTGTAAAGAAAGTACCTCCTAGACCCATCACATGTTATCAAATTTGATGAAATATAATTAGAACCTAATCTATTTTAATATAAATAACATATCTATATTTTGGATACTAGAGAATATTTTTTGAAAAAATAGGCAACTCGACTTAAAAAGGTACTTTGGAGAATCCATTAGAAGGTATATGTGACATGGGAACCAAATTAATATATGACGAATTACTTCACCAATATTTTCATAAGGAGACATTATAAAAAAAATATAGGTGAAATTTCTTAAATTAGGTAATAATATAATACCAAAAGACTTTATGATATATTTTTTTAAATAAATTTAATATCTTTAATAGTTTGCGATACATGCAACGCCGAGTCAAAATGAAACATAAAATAATATACTCTCATAACCAATCCATTAAATTAACGGGTATGAATAGGTATAAATAAATTATAGAAGGTATATATATTAAAAAAGTATGAAATAATTTTATTTATTAAAAATTTATTAAAATATAAATATAAATAATTTAAAAGTAAAAAAATATTTATCTGCTTTTTTTTCACAATGTGGTTTTAACTTAATAAACATAATTAGACACTAATGGTGGAATATTTTAATTTAATTCATATATTATATATTCAATAACTTTTTTTAATTCATATAATATTTTTTCTATCTAAGAGATAATAAAATATCTAGTTTTATGCTTATAAACTGTATTAAAAAATGGTTTTATCGCATTTTGTGCACTTATTGGAAATGTAGATAATTAAACCTTTAGAAAATTTATTTTAAAAAATGAACTGAATTTTGGAAATAATAATTTCAAAATTATCACAGAGTTAATTTTGTATAATTTTTGGAAATGATTATTTTTTCAATAAATAGTAAAATATATATATTTTTACTGAATATTTTCATAACATTTAAAGAATATAAAAAGTTAAATTGTAATTAAAAATTGTTTTAAAATTAAAATGAATTCAAATATTACATATGTAATCTAATTTAGGTCATTTCAATTAATTTAATGTTGAGTTTTTTCATAAAAAGTTTAATACCTATGAAAATGATTCCCCTAGAAAGCAGTTTTCTTATACGTGCTTGCAGGTTTAATTTTAAATTAAAGCATACCAATTACGTGGTTTTAATATTAAAAAATTTGGTTCTATATTTTTAATCATAATAATTATTATTAGGTATGAAATTCAACATAATTTTTGGTTATAGTGGATAGAAAAAACAGTAAATATTATTTACCTTGGTTAAAGCTAAAAGATGTTTATCAGTGGTTAATCTAAAGAGATACGGGTTAAGATTAACTTTTTTTAATTTCTATTTTATGGATATATTTAGAACTTATATCATATACAGTTTTGTAATGATCCAATTTTTTTCCATTTGGTTTGTTTAAAACAAGGTTATATTTTATTCTTTTCAACACTTCCAAGTATGTTATATGCCCCAAATATATAAGGACACCACCTCTCCTCTCCAAAACACACTTAAATAGCCCTATAATTCATAAAAATACATTTTATAGTCCTTTATTTACATCCCTAGACATGATCTAGAGTTCATTTTTCAATCATAAAACCATTCTAGTATGGATTTAGATATACACCTAAAGAGGTTCTCCGAAGAAGAGGCATTATTCTAAACCATATTTCTTCATTTTATTTCTTCATCTACCCTTTAAAATATTTTTTGAGTATTATAATATTATAACACCAGTATCTTAAAAATACTAATATGTATTTATTTTAATGTGATACCATATATCCATCTCCCCTACCGTCAAATGGGAAACGAATCCATCGATTGTTTGTGTGGTGGACTACCACCTCATAAACCAATGTAAATAATTTTCCACCACACCTCTCATAGATGGATATAATTATTGATTAAATAAATTTATATATTATATTTATGAAATAAATATGGCTATGTAATTATAATATAATATCTACTTTCTTACCTTCCAATCAGTTGGAAAATGATAATGTCACTCATGCATATGTGTAGATTACCTCCTCAATGTAGTGATGTGAAACAATTTTCATTTTATTTTCTCATAGTTGATAATAAAAGAATAATTAATGAATTTATAATATATATATATGATATAATAATGACTCATAAATGTTTAATTCTTATTTAAATTTATTTTTTTACATCAATCAAAAAAATGAAAACAACGTTCATGCACACATATGACCAACCATCGCTATGAATAATGTAGAAAAATTTTCTATATTTGACATTATTGACTATTATAATTATTTATATAATGACTAAATATGATATTTATATCAGGTATAAAATTATATAGATCACAAAACCATGATCAATGTACATGGACCGAAACTATTGTACTAAAACTCACATGAAAACCAAAGCAATTATCACTCGAAATAACGATTTAATATTAATTTGTTAACAAATATGTGTTAACATGTTAAATATTAATCATATAAGGAATGATATATATGTGTACGATATTTAATATATTTATAAAAAATATATTTTTATTATAAACGAATTTTAGAAATATATGAAGGATATTAGACCGACAGTATGGATTTATTTCACATTCTAATTATTATTTGGGATTTTTTATATTTTTGTCACCATTAGCGGAATAATTATATATTTCTATATTAAAAAAAATATTATTTATTATCCTCTAGTTATTTTTATTAATAACATGTTTTTATTTGAAACTCCTATATTTGAGAATACAAGATACCAAAATAATTTTTTAAGTAATACTAAAATTTAATTCTACTTGACGAGTAATAATTTTCTTCAATGTATATGTTTTATAAAAATTTAACTTTTTTACCTTTATCCTAGGACTGTTAGAATTCATAGTTACCCATGTTTTAATTTTTACAGAATTTCTTAATAGAAATATTCTTGTAATTTTCCAAACGAGGTGTTTTTCACCCTTTTCACAATAGTTTGAATGGAATATTTTTATTAAAAATATATTAAATTACCTACCATCATGACCATTAAAATATTTTGAGGATTTATTTTCAATCTTCCATGATTACTTTCAATGAAATTAGTTTCTTAATATTCTAGAAAATTTTAGTTTTTAAAAGTAATTCTCAAAGTGAAAATTTTATTTTCATCATGAATGTTTTTATTAAAATTTATATTGTATTTTATTCATAAAAAATGTTATTTTAGTTATAAACCGGTGGGGATATGTTTTAATGATACCATACATATCATTTCTCTTCATGTTTTATGAATAGTTTTACTATAGATGTACTAACTTGATATAATTCACCATATTACTCTTAGTGGGTTATGATTATGATTTTTGATTGGGGAAATTATTCATATTTCATATGATAGTTTATCAGAATGAATGTTTACATTTATTATATTTCTACCATTTCATACGAGTGATGAAATAGACTTAGTAAGTGATGGGTGAGTCCCACTATAAACCCTCGATGAATTGGTAGGTCTAATGAGAAAAACTCTCTTGGGTATTGGGCTAATGACTTACTCATTTATATAAGATTTATTGGAATAAGACCTCAAGGGTGTGTTTATGATGTATATAATTATACATTCCCACATTATGATATTTTCTATTAATGTCCATGTGATATTTTGATTGGTTATGATATACATGGTTATGTTTCAAGATCATGTGATTATTAGTATAGAATTATTTTATCATTATTTACACGTACCATATTAATATTAATGATGAAGTTATAAATTAAAAGGAAAGAGTTTTTAGATATTTACCTTGAAATATTAATTATTCGTTATTTATTCATGATAACTTATTTTGTATGGATACCCTTACTGAGCATCTAAGCACACCACTTTCTTATGATTCCTTTCCCTATGATGTAAGGATGTGTTTCATGAATGATATATAGGGATACTAAAAATGGAATAATGGTGTTACCAAAGGAAATAAAATATTGTATTTTATGTTTTCAAATGTAAAGAGAAATTCAAATATGTATCTCATTTTCCAATACTACTAAACTATTTTGTTATTTGGGTTGTTATCACATGTATCATTCATAAATTTAATAATGTAACCATTAACTTTATGATAAGAGGTTTTAGCTCTTTACATATAATAAAAATAGAAAGTTGTTATCTAATTTAATATTGTATCATGGGTTCTACAAAAAAGTGAATGGAATGGATATTTCGATTCCAATAACATGGTTCTACTTTTTTAGTTTATAAATTGATACCCTCTCCCCCTTTCAAATTAATCTGACTACATGATGTGATTTATTTGGGTTTTTACAAAAACATTCCACATAAAACCTTTATGGAAGGATAGATTCATTCAAATTGTATAAATATTCTCCATTGTAGTGATTATATAAATCCATTCCTGGACATGATGCTTTAGAAAGATCCTTTGAAAAAAATCATCCTTTGCATCATATTTTTCTTTATCGTATTAATTGACTCTTGATTTTTTTAATACATTATCATTATCTCCAAGTTATTATATACATAATGAATAGAAACTAAAAAAATAGATTATTACTCTCCCTATATCCACATATAAGACTCAAACTATTCCAGTCACTTGGAAAGTATGATTACAACAATAATTTCTATAAACTATATCTATTTACCTTAAAATTTCATGTTCAACCAGGAATTAAATCGACAAAAAATACAACATATCTAAAAAATTCCATAGGAAATAAATTTCACACTATTGAGAATTACCTAGATTCCATTAATTGTCACAAATTATAACCCTGATTAAAAAAAATAGTATATATGTTAATTCCTTAATTTATAATAAAGACATATATATGGTTCAATATCATGTTTTATATCTTTTCATTGTGGAATTTTAATTATTTTACTCCCACTTCCATGATGAACCAATAAATCATTACATTTAGTGAGATATGATCAATATTTTACCATGTAATATATCTTTTTCTATTTTACTATCATAACCTAGTTATTTAGGTATGGTATCTACCCAATTATATCATATATGAATCTTTTATAGTTTATTATATAAAACATTACCCAGTACATCATATGGATAAACTCGACTTCATTATTTCAGTAAATTAATCATATTTGTGTATCTTATCTAAGAGTATCCTAAATAAAAGGGAAAGAACATGCACCTAGTACTATTAGTGTTACACATTACTTTCTTTCCTTTCAAAAGATAATCTAGGGGCCGCAAAATTTTTCATTACCTACCTGGATATATGATAAAGGTCTTGAAAAGCATCACATTGGATGTAATCTCATATTTAATATTTTAAGGGTTTATTCTTATAAATTATATACACCTTAATATAAAATACATGAATATTAAATTCATAACTATTTAATCCATGAAAATCAATATTATCTCTTATTTTATTTCATTATGTATACATTCTTGTAGTAATAGATTTTTAAGTCTTTATTCTATGCACAAAATTCATATATCCAACCCATATTAATATGAAACTCATTACACAACACACAATTTGTGTTACTAACCTTCAAATAGATTCGAAATATATATAAAAATATCTAAATGCATCATATTTATAATATATATAAAATTTTCATGTAACATATTATAAAAAAATGAAATTTATAATCTCTATATGAGGAAGATTGAAGCCACATATATCCAACCACAACTATTATATAACAAGGAACAAGCCTCCAGGGTAGTTGGTAGACAGAATTAAATCCCATATACCAAGGGATAATTTAATCAAGAGACAATCTGATTCATCATAACCGTAATACCTAAAATTTATAAAATTTTCTTAATAACTAAATTAAAGTTAATAACTAAAATAACAAACCGAGTACAAGGTACATGAACAAAATTTAATATTATCTGATCTAACATTTAATGCAAAACATTTAAATTTAATTGAGGAAATTCATCACATAAATTAAAGTATAAACAATAAACACATTTCATAAACAATAATATTTAAAATGAATAAAAAACAAACAAATATTTTATATATTTTAAAAAATGAGACATTAATATGAACACTTTATGTTTAACTTATGCATAAAAATATCCTATTTAAAATTGAAAAAACATATAATTTATAGAAAAATTATTTTCTATAATCATTTTATTTTAAAATAAAAAACCTCTTTATTTTGGATTGAATCATATTTTATGACATATAATTCTATTTTCAAAATATAAAACATGATTCAATAATATTTTACCAAATGTTAAAATTTTGTATAAAAGGATCATGTTCTAATGATGAAACCCTTATGAATGGAGTAACCCATATTTATGTAACCCATAAACACATAACACTTAAATATCAAAGAATTCTAATTGTGTAACCCTTACACAGGGTGTAACCCTTACTCATAGAGTAATACACTTGTAATAGAGATACAAAAAATATTTATTTGTAGAGTAGCTCATACATTACATCACATTGGTAATCCCTATTTCTGTGGCCTATTATTGCCTTTGATATATGTTATATCATTGCTATGACTCAATGACCTATTTATCATGTGACCTAAATTTCCATTATATTTTATAATATTATTTTATATTATAGAAAGAACCATGGGTTTTTATTTTTTAATAAATTATGATATACCCATGCTATAACACCATGATATTTTATTAAACATATTTTTTTCCAAATAGATTTAATTTCTTTAATAGTATGCATTACATTAAACATTGATATTTAACAAGCATTAATGTACTATTAAAATTTTAATTTATTCATAAAAGTTATAACCAAGCCATTAAACTTGGTAGTATGAATTCGAATAAATTTTTTTAAAAACAATTCTGTATAAGTTTTTATATAAAGAAAACATATTGATAAAAAGTTACTTACATTTTAGTAATGTCTTTATATGGTTTTAAAATAACTGTTTCTCAAAAAATGATTTTTACTAATTTTTGATAAAAATTATATAGTCAATTTTTTTATAATTTTATAAAATTTATTTTAAAAAATTATATCCATTTTTATAATCCGCACCAAAAAAATACCTTATTCTAAAATTTTAGGAGTTTCATGAAAAGTTTAATTTTTCAATGAATATTGAAAGATACTATTTTTTTTTGAAAACAGAATTTTCATTTAAATAATTTTTAAATTTATACATTTTTTTAAAATGGTTTAAAAGTAAAAATATTTACTTATTTTATGATTAATACAATTTAGGTATTTGGAATCAATTTAAGGACCAGTTTTGTTATAAAAACTTTTTAAACTTTTGAAAACTTTTTCTTTAGAATACTACTTTTACATCGCATCTGTAGTTTTAATTATAATAATATATTTATGAAGTATTTATATAATATTTAAATTACATATTTAAACTCATATAATTATAATATTACATCTTCCTTCCTACCTTCCCATTAGTAGGAAGAAAATAACGTCGCTCGTGCATACGTGTGGACATTCACCCCCATGAAGCAATGTGATTCCTTTTTCATTTCATTTTGAAATTGATGGTAATAAAGATATATTTAATTTATAAAAAATATATATATGGAATAAAATCACTTATTTATATGTGATATATTAATTACCATTCTTTTGTTACATATATTGAGAATATTGAAACACCGTTCATGCATTCAAATGGCCCACTGTCTCCATGAATGATGTGATTCAATTTATATAAATAAATTTTATAATTTAATATAAATACATATATAATGAATATATATGAAACTTATATCATGGTTAAATTTATTTATATGATATAAGCACGTTAAAAGTAAAAGGACCAAAAATACCAAACAAAAACATACCTGAAAAACGAAGCAGTTACTACTCCAAACATGATTTTAACAAGGAATTGTTTATAAATGGGTAATTAAAGGTCATATGTATTCCATATAAGGTATGATACACATGAGTATGTTTTTTAATAAATGTATAAAAATATATAATTATTATACATTTGGTTGAAATATGTAAAAAATAATGTCGAGGCTTGAGGTAAGGGATTTTAGTCTCACTTTTATTTTTTAGGAAACATTTTATACACACACTTATTTATTTTTCTTGGTGTATATAATCCCCATGAATTTATTTTATTATTATTATAATAAAATTATGGGATATAATTTTCCATATAATTAAATTTCTTTAATGGGGATTTCAGTTCAAAAGATACTAAATAAGTAAATATTTTATGATACAATATTATTGTTTATTGGGATGGTTTATGATTATGTTTTGGTGAGAAAATATTAAAATATATATCACAATAAACTCATTTATTTTGTTATTCTATGGATATTTCTTAAAAAACATGTTTTACTTTCATTTCCCTCTCTTTATATACTTAAGAGTCCACAAGGTTGTTTTTAAAGAAAATTGACTTTATTTCTCTCTTCAATCAAAAATAATTTTCGTTTAAAGACCATGATTTATAAAAAAATTACAAATAAGTTTTAAATATTATCCTGTGATATTTGAAAGAAAAATTTACCCATGCATTAAATTCGTAAAAATGGTTTAAAATGAATCTTCTTATCATTTTCGGAATAAGTAACTTTTGTGTTTTCATTGAAAATGATAAATGAATCTTCATTTTAACATATATAATGGTAAACATATTTTTCACCTTCACAACCACATAATCATTTAATCATTCTTTTACCAGTTCCCATTTTTATTTTCAAATAATTTTTTATATTTATTATTTGGAAATATATATTGATTTGAAATAAGTTATTTCAATGTGGGACGGTTATTTTATAGAAGAAACATTCAATGTTATATCTTAAAATCATCTTACATAAAATATGAAATCCTTTAACATTACTTATGTTTTACTAGATAAATGATCTAATGATACTATCCTTATCATTTCTATAATTATCATATGATTATGATGAATGTATTTTTATGAAACCTACTATTTTTTCAAGGGTTATGCTATGATGAATTGATGAAACAATTGTGAAACTCGTGTGTTTTCCATGGTTTATGAAATGATGAAATTTTTATGAAACCCATTTATTTTTCAAAATTTATGATATGATCAATATTTTATCCAATTTTGGATAACATTTTTAAGAGTTTCATTATGTGATAGGTGGGCATAGATTTATATTGAGATCCAATGCATTGGAAAAAGATTGATATCTCATGAGATAAATATGTCTAGAATGATGTGTGGACCTAATTCAGAAAGGGACTCAATCCACCATTATAGAATTTGGAGTTTACATTAACTACAACGATGGTTCAGGGAATGAATCCATTCTACTATGATATCCTAGTAAATGATTCATGTCTATAAGGTAAATGATTCTATACACTTATGTGTATTCCACAAAACTAAGTCTTATGACAATTTTATTCTCTCTTGTATCATTTTATGTTATTCCATTATGATTCATGTCTTATAAACTACCAAACCATATTACATGAATCAATATTATGATCTTTGATATGCATGTTATGGTTTTCAATTTTTAATCGCATGTTCTCAAACCCTTATGTTCATGTTATGCTGGTATAATCATTGATATCTCCTTTTTTTACCCTTATTGAGCATCTAAGCTCACCCTTTTTTATGATTCCTTTCTCCAGGTTATAATGGAAGTTATCAATTATTATATATCTACGAAGGGTTCTAATTATGAAGAACCTAGTGGGAGATAATGTAGTTCACTAATGAGTAGTTTTTTATACATCAATGTTTCCAAAATCACTATACCTAAAAAATTCTAGAGTGGACTTTTAGACTATGTAATGAATATGAATATACAAATATGTGAAATCTATGTAGGAAAAGTCTGGGTGTTGGAACCAAAATGGGGGAAGAAGAAGAAACAAAAAGCACACAAGGCCGCCTCGTGAAGCCCATTCATGGAGCCCCCTAGCCCTGCGCCCGCTGCGGACCAAGGAGGCGGGATGCTCCACAACCAAATTTGACGTTCGTCACCCACATTGGATCAAGGTGGTGAGATTCTCTGCGAACGAATTTGATGTTCACAACCTACCGCTGAGCAAGGAGCTGAGATGCTCCCTGAACGAATTAGACATTCGTGACACACCACGGAGCAACGAATTCCATCTTCACACTGATCGAGCACTGCTTCGCGGCTCATCATGCATATAAATACCGCCCCTCCCCAATTCCAAGAGTCGTATCATCCGATATTTCAGCTTCCTAGCTCCCAAATTGTGAAGCACCTTCTGCTCGGTGAACCATGAGCTGTACACAGTACTTCTACTCTATGAAGTGCCCCCCTTGCCATGTTTTAACCCCCTATTTTGAGAGGGATGTCTTTCACTAAACCTAAGGGAATCCATGATGGAAGGGTATCCCGAAGGGGACCCGAGTCTTCGCAGAGCATTTATGCTTCATGAAACACCATTCATGTACACATGATCCACATGCTAAGTTGGGTTCACTGTACTTCTTGAATCACATTGATTCATGATACCTTGCTTTATGAGGCACCTTTTCTCCGCAAGGCAATGCCCCGCGAATCCCTTTATACATCTCAAAGAACCTCCTATTTGAACCTCTTACCTATGCTTAGGCTGAGACACTTCACTTCGCGAAGCACACCCCTTCTCAAGTACTCTCCACCACGCAGAGCACCAGAGATTTATAAGGCCCCTGCCCATGAACCCCCCTGATTTGAAATTCCTTTTCATGTGTGACCCTCATGGGAAGCACGATGTGATTTAAAACTCCCTTGGACGATACTACCCTTTGCGTTGTTTCGCCTCATGCTTCTACGTATAGGAACGCTAACGTCTTTTGCTTCTTCGCATAGCGAAGCTAACGTGGACCCCCCAATGGTTCACTCCATAACACCCCCTAGCCATGGCATGGCTTGTCCCTTCTATTCACCAAGGTGTAGTGGGTAATGGTTATGTAATCCCTAGGGGTTCAGAGAAAACCCACCTCATCTAAGCTGCATGATGTTAAATTGTCAAGCACCAACATCCTCATCACATGATGTTAAACTGTGAATTCCCCCCATGCATCTTACGTGGGGAAATGGCGACCATCTCTGTGTAAGCCCCTAGTTTTTATTGTAGGAGGCAGTGAAATAGAAAATATTTTCAATTAATTTATATTTAATATCATTTTTTAAACCCACAAAAGTTTTCCTTTAAGATGAATTGTTTTATTTTTATGATATTGGTGTTATTTAGAGCTGAATAGTTAAAATGGGCAATTTTGGATTTTTAACAATTTTAAATTATTTCTGTAGTTTGTCCATAACATTATCTAAACTAATCCAAATTGATAAATTATTTTTTTTTCAAGTCTACACATCCAGGGAATCATTTTCTATTTTTAGACTATAAACTAAATCGTCCATATAGAAGCTCCAAAGAATCTCACAAGTTGGCTCAAGAAAACTGTTTTCAGTTCTTCCTAGTTTTGGTGTGGGCTCCATAACGCATCTATAGTGGGCCCAAATGTTGTGAAATTCGGTTGGTGGACACACAAGGAGTATTGGAGTATCTTTTATGCAGGAATTACCGCGTGAATTAGCCGTTTAATAGGTCCTTAAATCACCCTAATCAGGAGGATTTCGTTTAGGAGAGTCTGACTGGACAGAATAAATGCTCAGAGTCAAATGGCCATACTTCTCGGAATACATGTCCAAATCTGCTGAGCTTTTTAGGGGACATGGAAAAGGGAATTAAGAACAAAATTCAATAAGGGATCAATGCGTGAATATGTCATTTAATTGGGCTACAACACGTCAACATCCGGGGGACAAATTCTGGCTATAAAAGGAGGAGAGCTTCACCCTCTCAAAGCATCCCATTCTCCATCCCATTCCTTCTGGGACACCAAGAAAGAGAACTTTTCATCTTTCTCTTTTATTTCTTTTCTGTTTCATAGTTTTGTAATGCCTTATTCTTCCTCATTCATCTCAATTACCCTTACCATGGTTGGGTAAACATTTAGAGTGATTGGGGGAATGGTTGGTTTTCTACATTGTAATGCTTGTGTTCTTGGATGCAATTGAATAAATTTCATTCTTCTTAAAAGTTGTTTTCAATTTATTATAGAGGATTTAATTATCAAGTGCGGTCATTCTTGCATATTAATTCCGTTATTGATTTTTTCCTTGTTAAAATAATCATAATATCTCTCCACTAATTTCTGGTTTATATTTGATGGAATAAACCAGGAATTAGGGGTGAAGTACTCGACGATCGTCAGTACGTGTAAAAGGTGTAATGAATGTTATTGATTTTTCGGGATAAAAAAAACCCAATATGGTATTGCTCATTTCAATTAACTCTATTCAATACAACTATTTTACATATGGAAGGAGAGTTGACCAAACCGAGATCTTGGTGAGGTTTTCTCTCACAATAATAATTTTACCAAGGATGTGAGAAGAAACGATTGTTGAAACTCACTTTAATCAACAAAGAAGAAAATGATTGAATTAAATTGATCAAGGATATCATTTCAATTAAGAAACGGACCCCAACCTAATCACCCTTTTTAATATCATAGTTTTTCAATAATTTTAATTTCAAATTTTATTTCAAAAACACAACATTATTACCCTCGTTTTAAAGTGACAACCCATTTTGTTTGCACTACTCTTAGGGATAAATACTAGGTCAACCACATTACTATATTTTAACATAGGAAATAATTGTTTTTCCATTCCCTATGATATGCGTGCATCAAAATTTGCGCCGTTTTTGAGGAGGTTGTGTCGCAATATTTTTGTAAATTTTATTATATATTTTTTCTTTTAAAAAAACACAAGAAAAACATTCAATAATAAAATAAAATAATTATTATTCTAAATGGAATGAAAATTACTCATAGTTTCAAGAAAAAGACTACATTGAGGAGGCCCTCCAACTAAGAGCTAATGCACTGATGATAATGTTCAAACAGGTGGAAAGAGGCATAACAACATGGATCTCACCGGATGATTTGGTGGCCATGGTCAATGAACTACAAATTGATGTAAAAAGATTCAAGGCCAAGAAGGAAGTGCCACTGGTTTTCCTGGATTTCACTGAAGACATCCATGAAGTTGAAGACAAACACAAGTTGGAGGAGTCTGACTACCTACCTCCATCCAGTGAGGATAGACTCTAAGAGGAACATTCAATTGAAGATGATATTAATGTCGAACCAAATCAGGGAGACAATACATTATTAAACTCAAATTAATTAAATTTTTCTGAAACTAATTTGAGTATATCTCCTTATTCTATTGAATCTTTAGATTCAGCTAACTCATACTACAACATGGAGGATGATGTGAAAAATGAACCACCTGTTGAGAAACTTCTGGAGATCCCTGAAGTCATTGAAAATCTACTGGAGGAGCCCCATCAGGAAGAGATCCAAGTTGTTGGGCCTGAGGAAAATAGACAAGAGGCATAAGCCTCCTTGAATCCAGTGCTGGAAGACAAGATAGTTTCACAAGTAGAAACAATTGAGGAGGAGGCTTTGTACTTCATCCTACACCCACCATGCACGTTGTACCACATTGTGAAGGGGGTGGATCTGGTGTACTATATCTATAGAGTCATCCTCAATAAGAACAATGAAAGGAAAGCTGGGAAGAGCCACATGTGGTGGTTCAAATAAAATAAAACTCATCCACCATCATATTGGGGATAATCGATTAGTACTGCCCCTCTGGAGGCAGTCAAAACCTAGGGCCCACTTGGGTGATTAAACCAAGATATATCCTTCTCTTCTCATCCTATTTATATTGTTGTTTCATTCAATAAATGTCTTAGGTTTTATTTGGATTTTTTTCATAGGTTATCAGTGTGAAACACTTAGGAGCTTAACTCGATGTTGCACTACCAATAAATAATGTTGTACCTCTCCTTTACACTTACATGATGTGTGAGTTATTTTAAAATCCTCTTACATGTTAAATCTATTTGAATGCATTGAGGGCACTGCACAAATTATATGTGGGGGAGGGAACCTTTGTAGTTTAGTATTTTCATTTTTTTTTTATTTTTTTATTTGTCTTTTTTCTTTTTGTGTGTGTTTATTTTCCTATTTTTGGTGTGTTTTAGAAACGTTTTAGCTGAAGTGATTATATTTACCATTTTTGAAACCCATTTCAATGAGTGAACCAATCTATTCCAAGAAACTGTGATTAAATGAATGCTGAAATGACTTTGTTTCAAGTTCAAATATTTTTGAATTTCATGAAAAGTACACTAATTTTTGAAACCCATGCCATATTTCACTATCTATATCTTTGAAATCCCTTTCCTATGAGGCTTCTATACCATTTAGCTCATATTCTTTTCTTTCGTCTCATTTCTTGAGAGAACCAGACCATGCTTTCTTAAACCAGAATTTGATTTATTCATTTCAAAACATGAGAGTTTGGGGTACGTGTGTTTTAAAGGATTGAGGAATTTATTTGTTTTGAAGCCCCATTTTCAAAATAATCCTTTTCATTATGGCCCATCTTTACATTTATTTTTCATTGTAGCCCCTAGTATCCATGAATTACCTATTAGGTTAGCCACATTACAAGCCAATTTTCCCTATCCTACCAACTCTTGAAGTCAAATTGCATGATCTAGTTGAACTTAAGTGTGGGGAAGATGTCTTGTGGTGTACTACCTAATTTGGTGATACTTTTGGTGGAATATAAAATGTTGAAAAGTTGAGGTTCCCACTGAATATTTCATCTTGTTAAAATCTGTTCCTTTCTGGAGCTTTCATGATAAGAGAAGCCGTGCCTTTTTGGAGCTTCCGATGTAAAAAGAAGAAAGTTGTGCCTATTTAGAGCTTTCAAGAAAAATCATATTTGAAAATATTGAAATTTTTGATGCCGAAATCCTAAGCTGATCGAATGATGATGGAGCTGAGTGTCTACAAAGGGGAAGATAATGAAACTATATTTGGGTGAAAATTAGAATCTTGCAATTTTTCTTCAATAAGAGCCAAGACCTCCTTTTTCGGTCTCAGAAGTTTTAAAATCTAAATCCTACAAACTGGAAGCCACTGAAACACCCTGAAAATTTCTCATGAGAAACACATATCCTTGACTCACATCGGGTGGAGAAGTAGGAATTTATAAACCCTATGGTGACTCCTGTGTGAGTTTGGATGAGTAAAGCCTTATTCAACATTTACATTTGTGAGATGAGAGAAAATTCATGCGAGGTAAGTGTTTTGTATGCATGGGATAAGAAATGTAGTGGAAATATATTAAAATATAAAATTAATAACTTGAAATAATTGTTTCTGATGAGGCATGATATCTCTTTGTTTATTGGAATTTATTTGGTAGATCTCATCGATATGTGTTTTGGATTTGATTTGATTTGACTTTTACTTGTCCTGGAGTCCCAGTGCTAAGTTTGGGGGAATTGATAGAGCAAATATTTCCAATTAATTTATATTGAATATCAATGTTTTAAACCCACAAATGTGTTCCTTTAAGATGAATTGTTTCATTTTTATGATATTGGTGTTATTTTGAGTTGAATAGTAAAAATGGGCCATTTTGGATTTTTAACAGTTTTACATTATTTATGTAGTTTGGCTATAACATTATCTACACTAATAAAAATTGAAAAATTATTTCTTTTCCAAATTAAACACATCCAGGGCTTTATTTTCTATTTTCAGACTAAAAGCTGAATCGTCCATATGGAAGCTCCAAAGAAGCTCACAAGTTGGCTCAAGAAAACTGTTTGCAGTTCTTCTTAGTTTTGGTGTGGGTTCCATAACTCAACCATGGTGGGCCCAAATGTTGTGAAATTCGGTGGGTGGAAGAGAAAGGGGTATTGGAGAATCTGTTATTAAGTAATAACCGCATTAATTGGCCGTTTATGGGGTCATTAAATCACCCTAATCCAGAGGATTTCGTTTTGAAGAGTCTGACTGGTCAGAGTAAATTCTCAGAGTAAAACAGTCATAACTCTCGGAATACATGTCCAAATTTTCAATGATTTTGAGAGGAAACTTACAAGGGAATTTTGAACAACATTCAATAATGGATTAACGTGTTAAGATGTCATCTAATGGGGATAAAACACGTCAACATCTGGGGGAAAAAGTCTGGCTATAAAAGGAGGGGAGCTCCACCCTCTCAAAGCATCCCATTTTCCATCCCATTCCTTTCGGGACACCAAGAAGGAGAACTTTTAATCATTCTATTTTATTCCTTTTCTTTTTTATAGTTTTTTAATTCCATTTTCTTCCCCATTCATCTCGATTACCCTTACTATGGTGGGGAAAATATTTGGAGTGATTGGGGAAGGGGTGGTTTTCTACATTGTAATGTTTGAGTTCTTGGACGCAATTGAATAAATTGCTTTCTTCTTCAAAGTTTTTTTCAATTTCTTATAGCAGATTTTATTATCAAGTGAGATCGATCTTGAATATTAATTACGTTATTGATTTTTTACTTGGTAAAATAATCATAATCTCTCTAGGCTAATTTTTGGTTTATATACGATGGAATAAACTAGGAATTAGTAGTGAAGTAATCGACGGTCGTCAGTATGTGTAAAAGGTGTAGTGAATGTTCTTGATTGTTTGGGATAAACAAAAATCGATCGGGTATTGACCATTTCAATTAAGGATATTCAATACCACTATTTTACACATGGAAAGAGAGTTGACCAAACTGAGATCTTGGTGAGATTTTCTCCCACAATAATAATTTCACCAAGGAAGTGAGGGGAAAAGATTGTGGAAACTCACTTTAATCAACAAAGGAGAAGAGGTTTGAATTAAATTGAATGAGGATAGAATTACAATTCGGAAACCGACCCCAAACTAATAACCCTTTTTAATATCATATATTTTCAATCATTTTAATTTCAAATTTCATTTCAAAAACACAACATTATTACCCTCATTTTAAAGTGACAACCTGTTTTGGGTGCACTCCTCTTTGAGAGACATCCTAGGTAAAAAAAGTTACTACATTTTAAATTAGGAAATAATTGTTTTTCCATGCCCTACGACAGGAGTGTGCCAGGTAGCATCCCTGCTCCTCCTTTCTTCTTTGGTCCAATATACCAGATTGGGGGGGGGGGGGATGGACACCAGACCCCTCCTTTCTTCAGTGCCAAATCCCTCTCTTTCTGGGATTTGTCGCCAGCAGGCCTCCATCTTAGAGTAAGTCCCAACCTCTTCAGTCTACTAACCACGCATAAGCCCCTGTTTTCTCTTCAGGTTGATAAACACGCATAAGCTCTTATTTACTCTTTGCGCCACTAACCGCACGTGAGTCCCACTCCACTTCCCACAGACACACCTTTCATGACGTGATCATCAAGTCTCTGATGCCTCTTGTTTCTCACATCGAGCATGAATCACATGGGATTATAGTATGCACCGAACATGGCATCCACATGGGCAACCTACAGTGTAAGCCCCACACCAATCCATCCCAAATTACGCGGTCTTTGATCCCTGCCAAGGCTGGGTACGTAGGAAGCCGCCACGAGGTTTACACCCCCCACCAATTGGACCCTAGGTTATCCTTCATGTCGGTACACTGATTCCACCCTAAACTACAAAGTCTATGATCCCTGCCAAGGAATGGTACATAGGAAGCCTCTACAATGTTCAATCCCACAACCTCGGTCGTTCCATCCTCTTTCACATCGGTTCACCAACACCAATGGCATCCTAAATTGTAAGACTCACACCAATCCATCTTGAACTATGTGGTATTTGATCCCTGCTAAGGTAGGGTACATAAAGAGCCTCCATGAGGTTCAATCCCACCACCCATTGGACCCTAGGTCCTCCTTCACGTCGGTTCACCGACACCATCCTGAACTACGTGGTCTTTGATATTTTCCAAGGCAAGGTACGTAGGAAGCCTCCATGAGGTTCATGTCAACCATATACCTAGAACGTAGGTCCTTATTCACATCAGTTCACCAACTCCTGCCCCATACCTGAACTATGAGGACTTTGATCCTTGCCAAGGCATGGTATGTAGGAAGCCTCCATGAGGATCAAGACCAACAACCAATGGTCCCAACCACTTCACATTTGTTCACCCCCGTCCTACATGACATAAAACTGTATCCCTCTTTCAGCGGTAAGATGTTGTAACTCTCTTCAACGGTAAGTCGTTGTCAAGATGAACTACGTTCACCGAACTACGCAGACATTGATTACCTACCATGAGGATACGTAGGAAGTCTCTTCAGAGCTCAAGACCAAATTCACCATCACCCTTATGATGGTCCTATTTCAGTCCCCCTTACATAATTCATCCACCCATCATCCATCTTGATTCGTATCTGAGTCCCCACATCCCGGTGAAATCATGTCATCTCATTCCCCATTCCCCTCAACAGTGACCGGGAAGCCAATCGTACGTTTTCCCCAATAACGGTGTTCCCTCCATAGTTTTCACCCATCTGATCCACTCCATTCACTATTATGATCTGTCCGATCCATCTTTGCTGGATTTTAATCTTGTGGCATACCTTGTGTTAAACATGGGAAGCTAAGGAAAACCTCAGATATATGCCCACGGCATATGATTCCTAGTGTTCGATGTGGGATGCCTTGGGCTTCCTCGCCCTCAAAAAGCCCTATAATAAGGGATAGAAGACAGACACACCAGTGTCCCAGCACCTAGAGATGTCAGTGATGCCCAATGTGACTACACCCCTTACTAAAGGTTGTTTCCCTGACTGGACCCATTGGAATGTCCCAATAGAAGAATTGTAATTAACTGGTGTCCATAATGATATGGCGCTAGGAAGAGTTTCACGAACAACGTCTTAAGTCTATAAGGGAGACCGGGACATGGCGACGAGTTCCGAGGAGGAATCCATGAAAAGAGGAAACGACATCCCATCATCCCATTTAAATCAAGGAGAAAACATCCTTGAAAAAATAGCGGATGCTACCTACCTTTGGAAAGTTGGAATGTGGGGAAACAAAACCAAGCCTTTCGTCCTCAAATGAGACGGATGCGCATTCCCTGATGAAAGTGTCGGAAGTAGAAATGGTGAATCCGACATGAAATACTTCTCCTAAAAATGGATATTAGTATCACTCGAGGAATCAATGGATTAGCGTGTTACCATATCCAGTTATCCGGTTCCGGGTCCTACTAAGCAAATAGCGGGCCTGGAGTGAAACTCACTAGAAGTTGGGGCAATAGAACATTGGACATCCCATTATCTGATGTTGTTAGCGTGGATACCTATTACCGGCCATGGAATATGGGATGACATTATGGCATTGGTCATCAATTAATTTTTCTTTCAGCATTGAGGAGTTAATCTCCCTACATTCAGGAATCAAGTTCCAGCTCCAGGGATGCAATCACCACCTGCCCATTAACGTTGGGTCAGGGGTAGTGCCAACACGGTCGTTCCACGTGGCTTCACCTCTTACACGATGTCCCTTACATATACGACCATGGGGTTCTCACAACCCATCTCCCCATCCGAGGTCATCCAACAAAGGGTGATCAACGACCTCATGTGCAGTTATGCGGATGAAGGCATAATCCCGACCTGGGAAACGGCCTTCCTGGATCTGGAGGTGTTTGTGCATCATTTCCAACATCACCCCCAAGGGCCATGAAGGGAGCCACTACTCCTCACGCCGACATATAACTGTTTCGGGAGCCTCTCCATGGAACGCTTTGATGACTCCCTACCTTATGCTGATGAGGTAGGTGACATTCGGCACAACCCGGTCAGAGTCCCATTCCAGGGGCTCCCAGTGAGGGCTCCCACCCGATCGCGTCAGCATCGCCGACCGGTCTTGCTGGATGGGGAGTAGGTAATATATGTACTTGCAGCATTAACCCTAGTTCATTTGACCCGACGCCAGCGTCGGGTACAAGCTAAGGAGTATGCCCGCCAAGGGGCGTCAACGTCAACGACTACTATGGCCCGAGCCATTGCCGACACATATCATCAGTTCCCCACATACACTATTCATGGGAATTTATACACCTGACCAGGATCGAGGCCTCAATAGCCCCATGACTAGGCTGGGTCGACTCTCTTGGTCACCAGCATGAGTAGTGGTCGCCATGAGCTATCCTGCAGCGATGTCACCCAGTACGGAGGTCCTCCCTATACCACTACCAAAGACAGCGCATGCCTTCCCCGCTTTGAGGCTCAACATGGAGGTCCGTCCCGTGTCGCCGTCAATCTGAATGAGGGTCTTCCCCATGTCAGTGATACTTGGTACAGAAGCCTCTCCCGTGCCTATTACACTGGGTATGGAGTCATTTCTCTAGCCCCCGACCGCCGGTGTAGGGACATTGCACGTCCAGTCTCTCCTCAACGTGGGGATCCTCCCCACATCCTCTTAGCAACTAGTGTAAGTCTTCCTGACCTCATCAACCAAAGGGGTGAAGGCCAACCTCACTCCACCAACACCAATCATGGAGGTCCTACCCATGTTTAGCTAGACCTATACCAAGACCCTCCTCATATTGAGGTCTCCATGGAAAACAAGCATGGAGGTCCTCCCCATGACATTTCTAGTTCCAGCGAAGGTATTTACCGATAAATATCTAGCCATGGAGGTCCTCCCCATGTACCATTTGAAATTTTTCATGGTGCTCCTCGTACCCCTGATTTCTCGGGTGGAAACCCTCACTGCCTTTACACCAGTGCTGCCAAAGGTACTTGTGTCAGAAATCAGCCCTGCCTTGAGAAGCCACCGAAGGGATGGAAGGTGGGTCGTCACCGCCATAAGAATTTTTTTTGGAAGGTCCGGATGGAGATCAAACCAGTCCACTTCTTAGACTCTGAAGTGGAATATGTCTCAGCATGGGAACCCTCCTCTCACTCATTCGACTCAAGGTTCGGGGTAGGGACGTGGTGCATCAACCTGGTACTCCAAGAATGTGAGTTCCATAGGAGTCCTGCATGCCTTTGTAGGTATATTCAGGATGATGAAAATCTGTAAAACCCACAAGTTACGGTTGTGCAATCACCACAGTCATCCTCAGAAGCGCTCTCTACCTCGACAATAGATCACAAAGGACTATTCTGGGGACAGATGGTGGGAGAGCTGTAGCACAACCTATCGCCAGTATCTCGATCCCCTAATCCCAAAACTACAGCTGTTATCCCATCTTATCGAGACATGGTGGCCAGGTTGCTACACTCTTCGGAGGAAAACATGAGATTCGGCGGCCAGTCATACCGTTCTCCATACTCTCCACCGGCCAGCCTGCCATCTTAGTGGTCCACCTCAATACCGCTGTTGGTTCCTCAACCACCCCTAGTGGACGAATGGGGAATTCAAGGGCCACACTGTAAATATGAGATGAGGAGCTTATTTTACATCCACGCAGCGAACCACTTCCCTGAGATGTTCTGGCCTATGGAAACACCGAATTTTCTTACGTTGGAATCCCTCACCCCAGAGGAGTTTGAATGTTTCTTCCACACCCTATGGGCGATGCACTTTTTCCTTTTCCACCAGTGAGTGTCTTATCCAAAGAGCCGATCGCACTTTGAGGACTTTGGCGATCGATTTCGTCTGGTTGATCTGGCAACGCTTCATATGGCCCAGTGCCCCGAGTCACCAGACCGCCATAGGGTCCTCCAAGAACAATGCGTTAAGAGATTCAAGATACTCCACAAGATCATCAAGGAGGCTTCACCCCATGCACAAGTCCATGGCTAGGGGCATTATGTTTCCCTCTTCTTCAGTCCTATCTCATGACAGCCTGACTCGCTAGGTGATATCATGGACATGCCCCTAGGAAGTTTCACAGTCAACATGGCCAACGTAGTGGACGAGAAGGACGAGCTGGAGCTTATCGATGGAGACTTACCATTCGAGGGTGTGCCATCACTATTGGACCCATCGGGAAGGATTACACATCAGAAAAGGAACCTACATGGTCTCCATATGCCCACTGAGGCATTGGTACTCAGCACTAATTCTCTAAATGGAAAACAGCATGTCAGAGATACCAAACACTCCGACCCATCCACCTTAGTGTAGAAGACAGAGGAGGACCCTGAGAAGGCCACGTTGTGCCAAAAAATTTATAAGAAGAAGAATTTGGTCCACAAACTCTTGGATGAACATGCTGTAGAGCGACAGCCTGACTACAGCAATCCTAGGCCAGTACAGCAGAGGAAGGAACAAGTTCCCATCGGTGAGATGGCCTCAGGAAACCCTGATCATGCTGCTCCCATGGACATGGTTGAATCTGTAGCTCATAGAATGAGAGCATGGTATGTCTCTCCAAACCCTTCGGAATGGATCAACAATCCACGGAACCTAGCTCAGGTTCCCCCAGCTACATCGCAGGTCTCCCCACCAATGCCTCCACTAGCAGCTGAGCCGCCTTACCGCATTGAAGAACCCACCAAATCACTTGTGGTTTGGGATCCCCATCAAGACAGGGACCCCTACCTAGATGATCAAATGGTTGCACTCATTTCTCACCTTGAGGCACTATAAATGAGATAGGTGGCGATCCCACCTGATGGTAATCCATATCCGGCATGGGTGGATGCTATGTTGGAACCTTCGAGTTTTGGGAATCCCACCTTCTCCCCCTTTAACAGGACATATGACCCGCCGCAACACCTGGACCACTTCAACTCATGGTGTGGGCCCATGTTAGGGTCTCCGGCACAACAGTAGGTTGCCAAGCTCCGCTGTTTTGTTCAAACATTGGAGGCCCTATATTCTTCTGGTAGAGACAGCTCCCAGTCAGATATGTAACCATCTAGGAGGACCTTCACAGGCAGTTCTTCTACAAGCTCAGCTTCACTGTGCGGATAACAAGAATTGCAGACATATTCAAGTGCAAACAATGGCCCGATGATCATGTTGTAGACATTATCACCTGGTGGAAGGTGCTTACATAATACCTTGACATGCCACTGATTGAGGAGAAATTACTGACGATTTGTGTAGGGAACGTAAAGACAGAATGAGTTCCCCCTCTAATAACCCAAAACTACCCCAGGGGATTTCAATACTTCACCGATAAGGCCCAACTCCTGGAAGAGAACTTGTAACAGGCTGACTAGACACGACTGTTGCCTTCCACAATTCCTGCAAGAAGATAAGTCAAAGCTAAACCCACCACGGTGTCCCAAATAGAGGCCCTAGACAACTGGAATTATTACTAGTGGATCCACCTATGTAACCTCGTAGAGGCCCGCCAAAACAGGCACAGCTTCCAGCCCAACAGCACCCTCCTCAGAATCAGTATGTTCCCCTGAAAAATGCACCGACACCACCCAGGTGGGACAATCAGCATCCACCTCCTTGACAGGCTCCTACAGCCCCTCGTTAGGGCCAGGCTCCAAGGCCCCCCTTCTTGAACAGAAGAAACCAGACCTACTTGATCAATGAGAATTAGGTTTCTGTTCATTTTAGAAGTGCCTTGGAATAAAGGATCGTGCGTTTTCCTGAGTGAAGATGGCCAGAAGAGGCGAACCTCACTGATCGCCCCAAATACTGCCCCTATCATCGGATCCTGGGGAACACCCTCATAAATTTCTATGTGTTCAAAACCTAGCTTCAAGACCAGGTCAATAACAACACAGTCAGGCTGGGCCTCACACCGTCATAAGTGGTCAGTGTCTTCATAAAGCTGGATAGAAAAAGCGACGACGAAGGTGAGTGGCACCTAGTTTCTAACCACGGGTCCCAGAAGTATGATGACTGGATGGATTGAAAAAATGGTCTCCATTGCACATGGAATCATTCAGGCATGCCTGAATTGGTCATAGCCTTCAGAAGCTGCAGCCACAACTTTTTTATCATCATGTCAGTCAGCCTCTTCCCAGAAGAGCAAGAATCAGTGGCACAAGGGAAAACAATGCGCCCCTCCAATGTCATCGTCATCCCGCACTCTCAGCGACTTCATGACCCCTATTATGGGGATTCCTCCTAGAATCTACTATGTAATTGATGAATCTTCAAGTGATAGTCAAGGGTATGCTTATATTAATACCATGGAGTTGGTAAACCCTTACATGACTCCCTACGACGAGAAGTGCCCGAAGAACATCACCAACATCCCCAGCCGACGCCAACGTCAGTGGAGCTGCGACCAAATGGATCATCGAGGAACATCAATCGGATCCTCCATCCAGGCTGTGCATGACACTGAGACCAGACTACATGCTCAATGTAGGGCTCAGCATGCACAACCTCTTCATCCAGTGTCACCAGGCCTACCTTCATCACCGTTTGTACTAATGGATCAGGTAGAGCTACCTCGACCATGACGCGACCAGCCTCACCCTGCTATAGGCAGGTCTATGTAATATGGACCTCATCTAGTAGCTTCTCTACATGCTTCGACTAGTGAGTGGTAGGATATTCCCAATACTAGTGAGCTGTCGGCCCAGCCAGTAGGGCCCGCCATGCCTCCTATTATAGAGTGGCCTCCTACAAGCAGAAGCTCGCACCTGACATGGAAGTATGATGTTCTCAAGCACCTTTCTAGCATACCAGTGAGTATTTCCATCCTTTCATCCCTTCTATTGTCATAATATATACGTGAGGTTCTTGCTGAGGCTTTAAGAATCCCCCTCCAGTTTGAGATGGAGGTAGAAGCTACAAAAGCCTTTCATGCTGAAACGGTCGAGAATGCTGAATGGAAGGCCATCATTTCGTTATCTGGAGAAGATGAAGGCTCTCTCATATAGGGGAACATCTGCCCATAGTACATCACTCGACAATTTAACGACATTTAGGTTCACTGCTATCTTGTTGACACTGGCTCTAGGATGAACCTTATCCCGATTCGGACAATGCGGAAGCTAGGGTTATCTGAAGATGACCTAACTCACTCTGAATTAAGAATACATGGATATGATAGGACATAATAGAACTTAGTTTGTAATATCCATTTGATTAACCAGTTCAGTGGCCTAGTATCCAACACCAAGTTTATGGTTGTCTCCCAAGACACTGAGTACAATGCATTGATGGGAAGACCATGGCTCCACCTGCACGCGGCAGTCCCATAATCGTATCATCAATGCCTCAAGTACTCCCTCAATGATCGAGTAGGAATACACCAAGGTGAAACGTCTCCTTTCGTCTCTTGTGAATCCCACTACCTAGATGTCGAATATTATAAGAGCAAGGATAAGAAGACTTAGGCTAGAAATTTCGAAGATGTTGCAGTTGCAATAAACCCTTGTGCTTGTCTGGAAGAGGCCTATATCTTCCTGATCCATCGATTGGAGGCCACAACTCCCAGCATGGGGCAATGTTTTTTTTGTCTCTGGTACAAGAGGGATGCATATTCCCACGTCCAAGTGACTATGGAAAATCACATCATACTCCTACACAAATCAGGATCAGGTGATCCCGGACCCTCCTACCCCCGTATGGTATCGGGATATCTGCCCCATGGAAACAAAAGTACTTCATACGTGTCTATTTTTCCGAGAGAGAATTAACAAACTCAAGACAACATGCCACTAATGCTTTGATATCATCAACCGTGGCCCCTTTGGCCAAAGAATAGATGGGATCTGGTCAACATCCTTCATTTCTATGGTTTCGGTAGTACCAGAATCTCCCGATGCAGTGACCACTACTGCTCAGGCTGGTACAAGCCTCCCGTCGGGATCCACTAACCCAGAGGAAGCTCTTCCCACTAGAGATCCCTACGCAATTAAATAAGAGGACCTAGGGGATGCTCCCCCCACCATCGAAGAGGACGTCTCTGCTACGGTTGATGAACTAGTACATGTGATCCTCGATAGCGAGGTGGACCCGAGACCCACATTGATCAGTGCCGCCATGCCTCCCGAAGAGAATCAACGGTACGTAGAATTACAGAAACAACATTGTGATGTGTTTTCCCGGAGTTATGATGAGATGCCAGGACCAGATCCTCAGGTAGTCGTCCACCGCCTCGGTCACCGGAAAAATCATCATGGATTCAAGCAACCCCCAGGAAGATGCACCCTTCTCATGGTGCTATGGTTGTGGACAAAGTTGACAAGATCATCAATGCTAACTTTGTCAAGGAGGTTTAGTACCCCAAGTGGCTATCCATCATGGTTCTAGTTAAGAAGAAGAACAGACAAATCAGAGTCTGCATTGACTTCCGTGATCTCAACCGTCACTGTCTGAAGAATGATATTCCCCTTCCTGTGACAAAATTGTTGTTCGATGCTACAGCTGGGTTCCAAGTCCTCTCCTTCTTGGATGGTTTCTCCGAATACAACCAGATTTGAATGGACCCTATGGACGAATAGTCCACAACATTCAGTGTTCTCCAAGTTACTTTTTGTTACCAGGTTATACCCTTCGGCCTGAAGAATGCAGGTTCCACCTATCAGCGGGCCATGCACTGCACATTCAATCCAATCATCAGGACATTGGTGGAATGCTATGTGGACGATCTGGTGGTCAAATATCACCATATCCAGGACCATCGCAAGAACCTTTAGAAAGTGTTTCGCTTCCTTCATTCCTGCCACCTGAAGATGAACTCATTGAAGTGTGCCTTCGGGGTCACCTCTAAGAAGTTCCATGTCTTTGTTTTCAGGTACCGGGGCATCGAAATCGACCTAGACAAGATCAAGGCCCTCAGTCAGATGCCTCCCCCAAGTAATATTCGGGAGCTTCGAGGTTTTCAAGGCCACTTATCCTATATATTCCAATTCATTGTGAATCTGGCTGGCAAGTTTATGCCCTTTCCTGGTTCATGAAGAAAGGATCCACCTATGAATGGGACTAATAGTTCTAGACCGTATTCAAGGAAATCAAGTAGTACCTACTCCGGCCTCTGGTCCTAAAGCCACCCATCTCCAGAAAAACATTGATCCTATACGTGACTACCCTGGAATGATCTCTCGGCTCTATCCCTGCCCAGAAGAACAATGAGAGGATGGAAAACAATCTTTACTATCTCAGTCGCATGCTCCTATATAAGGATAACAGATACTACCACATTGAAAAGAGATGCCTTGCGCTGGTATTCATAGTTCAGAAATTACGACACTACATGAAACACCACGAGGTACAACTGGTGTCTCGAGTAGACCCACTGAAGTACATTCTGAACTGCCCCATGTTGACCGGTTGTCTAGCACGGTGGCCAGTAATTATACAGCAGTTCGAAATCAGTTTCATGCCTTAGAAGGATATCAAGGGACAAGCATTGGAAGATTTTCTAATTGCCCATCCAACCCATGCGGACCAGTCACTGGACATGGATTTTCCTAATGAGGAAATCCTCTCGATAGATCATGCCATCCCATGTTAGGAGATGCACTTTGATGGTGCTTCCCAGAGCCCCATCGGCAGGAGGCTCAATGATCCCTGGCTCAACAAGGTAGGCCTAGGTATTGTCTTTATTACCCCGGCACAAGCCATTCTTCCGTACTCATTCCTGTTGTCAGAAGGTTGCACCAACAACGAGGCACAATATCAGGCTCTTATCACTATCCTCGAGCAGGCCCTCGAGATCGATGTGACCCATTTTCACGTGAAAGGGGATTTCGAACTAGTCATTAATCAAATCAATGGTGTCTATGTCTTTAAAAATCTAGAGCTCGCACCATTTTTGGAGTGTAACCTCCAGCTAATGGCCTAGTTTCCATCTCGTCCAGAGGTTACTCATGTCCTTTGATCTCAGAATGGTGAGTCAATGCCCTGGACGGCCTGGATGCGTCACTTGCATATCCCAAGCGGGATGATCTGATTATACACATGGCACATAGGAGAGTAATTTCTCTCATCACCCCAGATGAAGACGTCGGCCCACTAGTAATCCATCTTACAACCAGAACCTCCACGTCAAGACCCTCAGGTTCCTTAGATGTAGTGGTTGAAGTGACCCCCGACTGGAGAGCCCCCTTTGTCGAGTATCTCCAAAATGGTTTCCTCCAAGCTGATCAGGCCGAGCACGAGTGCATCCGACGCCGCGCACTGCAGTTTACCCTCTAAAGTGGTCCCAGTCTTGTATAAATCCTCTTCAAGCATGGGTTTGATGGTTTTATCCTCCATTGTATTAAAGGAGTTGAGATTTCTTAGGTCATGCATGAGGTTTACGCCGATTCATATGGGCCTCAGCAGCCTGGGGAGAAGCTGTTCCATCAGATCTGGTGACTGTGGTACTTTCGGCCCTCCATGATCCATGATTGCATCGAGTTCACCAAGATGTGTCACACGTTACAAATTCATGATAACTTCTTACATCAGCCACCAGAACCTCTCCCCTCCACTAGGTACTCTTGGAAGTTTGCGGTGTGGGGATTCGATGTCGTGGGACCATATCCACAGGTGACAGCTCGCCAGTATTGGTTTATCCTGACTGCCATGGATTTCTTTTCAAAGTGGGTAGAGGCAGTTCTGCTCAAAGAGGTCAAGAGCCATTCTATCATTGACTTCATGATCTCCAACATCATCTACTAGTTTGGAGTCCCCCACTCCATCCTCACCAATAACAATACCAACTTATGAGAAGCCGATCTGATATAAATTTTACACCAAGTACAACATCTATTCGACCCATACCTCCCGATGCCACGCACAAGAAAATGGACAGATCGAGGCATTCAAAAAAAAACCCTCTCTAACATTTTGTAGAAAATGGTTGGTCAGAATAATAAGAGTTGTCCAGATAAGCCCCCCAACACTCTCTGGTCTTACCGGATGATGACTCGTAATTCCACCCAGGTGACTCCATACTCCCTGGTGTTCGGAACTGAGGTCATCCTGCCCATCGAGATCTAGCTACCTTCGTTACGCACAAAATTATATGACCAACATGCACTATATAAGGTAAATAAATGTTTTTTGGATAAATTGGAAGCACTTGATGAGAATAGTCTTAGTTCCATGAACAATCTAAAAAGGAATTAGAACAAGATAGATAGATCCTTCAACAAGATGGTTCACCTCTGCTCTTTCCTGCAAGGTGACTTGGTGTTGGATCTCGAGATGCCAATCATATCTGGAAAGAAACCAACCAAGTCGAAGCCCAAATGGGAAGGACCTTACATAATGCATAGGGTTTACCCCAATGGAGCATACTCTCTGGTGACCGTGGATGGTGAGCATATAACTCCTCCCACCAATGCCATGTTTCTCAAGTAATACTTTTCCTGAGCTAGCTGGTCTAGCATGACCTTACACTATTCAATCCTACATGACTTTAAACTGTGCATCATCTTGAATGACATTAAACTACATCTTAAGAACTACATATGACTTGATTCCCAACCTCATGAGATATGTAGGAATTCTCAGACACCTCATCTTGAGTCCAACCCAAATACCTCTTTGACTATCCCATCCTGGGCATAGTTCTTTTTTAGGATCTCACATGGAGTCGTGTGGGCTTCTTTGGCCGCCCATGTCAGGGTTACGATGATTTCACCATGTGAACTCCATGTTCGTCTATCCTCCCACATCCTCACTACAAGATGTTAAACTTCATTGGCTTTAAGAACTACATTTGGCTTGATTCCCATCCTCAAGGGATACGTAAGAACGCCAGAACATTTCATCTATTGGCTCAACCCAAATGCCAGAATCTCCCCTCGAGTCAAGACATATGGTGTGGTGTAGGTTTTTCCCCAATTCACATCGAGCTCATCTTGATTCCTCCCTACGTCCCACTCCCCATTGGTGTTCTCCTCTTTCACAGATGGGTACAACTATGCTTCACCCACTCCTTTGATCGGGACTCCATCATCATTCCCATCCAGAAGGTACCCCGAACGACAGGGATGGTAGGACCAAGGGCTCCCCTACCACTTTGGGCCAACTCCCTCAAGGATGCCAAGAAAAAATTGATAAAAGCCCCGCATTGCGAATATGGTCAGTGGTCGATGCTCATTTGTTGTTCCCAGTCCAGGTCACAATAGGGATGTTGCGTTTCAAACAAGGTCAAAAGCTATCCTTTTTTATTAGAGCCACCCCATGATGTCCCAAACATTGAGTGTAGTGATTCGTTCTGCCCCATTGTATCTCTAAGAAACGAAATCCCTTCGGGCGATGCCAGCTATTAGACCCCTACATGATAGGGAGAGCTGAGTCTGGCCACTTGTTTCCCAAACTGAGCACCTCTCACATTGGATTTGGAGCTGTGATGAGGCGATAACCACACAAGAGGACGTATGGCTACCATTGTCTATGACACCCATACTCAGGCCCCTTCGCCTTTTTGGCCCCTTGGCCTTTTCAGGCCCCTCCGCCTTTTTGAACCTTCATCCTAGGTTTTCTCCTGTGTGATTGTACGGTGTGGTATGAGATTATGTCCTCATTCATGTCAAGTTACTCGTTGTTCCATACACCTCTTGTATGTGGGGTCTCTTACCCATTTTCGTCCTTACTACATGACGTTAAACTGCACATTAACCCCTTCAAGAACTATGTGTGGCTTGATTTCCATCCTCATGGGATACATAGGACTGCCCTAATGTATAGACTTTTGGTCTAGCCGCATCTCTTAGAAATATACCTCTCATTTTGGCCCATTGGCCTGTGTTCCCCTAGAGAGAGGAATATACAGTGTGGTATGTGACTATGTTCTCACCCACATCAGGTGTTGTAGAAACCACACAATTTACTTTCTCCTCCTGGGAGTTTTCCATCCCCTTGTGGTATACTCATCTTTTCAAATCGGACACTCTGAAGATGATCCCATAGGTCCTCTTCTGTGATTCACTATAGTGACCAAGGGTACTCTAGTTCAGCACCTGAAATGTCAGATTCTACCTGGACATGCTTTCACCCATTTCTCAGGCTTTGTGTTCCCCCTCATTAGGGCTTTCATCACCTTTCACATCCCAAAGGGACCCCAAATGGTATGGATTCTAGGCCTAAGGGATATCCAACCATTACGGGCCATCATTCTCTAGGGTTTCAGACAACAAATCGATACAAGTCCCATGTTGTGAATATGGTCAGCATTCAATGCCCATTTGTTTGTCCCCATTTCAGGCTAACACGATATGGATGCTGTGTTTTGAACACGGTCAACAGTTATCTTCCATCATCATGCCAAAACCATTAATCCCAAAATGTCGGTTACATGATTCACACCCTTCTCCATCTCATCATTTCCAAGTAGAATTTCGAGACTCTTTGTACTATTCCTCAGTGCGCATCCACATGTTAAGAGGAAAAACCTACGATAAGGATATTATTCAGGGCTCCACTGATTTCCCCTTTGCATGTATTTCACGTATTGAAAATACCTTATCTTCCCTTGTTTCCTACACTAAGTTCAACTCACGTAGGCTTAGGGAGTAGATTAGGGTCCTCACTTACTAGGAATAGTCTGCTTTTCTATGGCCCATGTTCTATGACCTTAATCTAAGATCTTTCCGTATTTCCCCTTTGGAAAACTACATACAACTTGATTCCCATTCCATGGGATACGTAGGGACACCCGAACTCCTTGTATGTGGGTCCATCTTAATTGAGTTCAGTCTTGCCTACTTCCTACCCTCTTACCTCTTTATGTCCCCTTGGCCCGAGGTTTCTTTCTAGGAATCACGCAAGATGTGGTGCGGACCTCATCCTCATTCATGTCGGGTATGATTTATTTCACCGTGCACATTCCCCCTTCAGCCTCATATCTACTCCATCTATGTTGTACGCTGCTAAAGTGTATGGTTGGTCCCATCACATGACCCTAAACTATGACAATATCGTCCTAGAAGCACGGAGAAAAATGGCACCGCATTGTGGTGCCCTCGCACAAGGGACATCTTGTTTGGTATTGGTCAAACACCATACCATTTTTCAATGCCTCAATTTGTCTTGATTCTTGTTAAAATTCCTGGATTCTCTATTCTAGACTCATCGCTTCACAAAAAAAAACACTTATTCATCCTAAAGGAAAACCAAGTTCTATCAAATACTGCATCTTTTTGTGTATGGTCCAGACTCGCGCAACCTCATTATACTTGGCAAAGGTATCCCACCATTCCATTTCTCAGAACAACGTACGGCTTGATTCTCATTCCCATGGGGTACATAGGAACTCCCATGAACTTTGAATCAAGCCCAGTTTAACTCTCTTTTTCGGTCTCTCAGCCTAGAACCTTCCCAGGTAACAGTTGGTGGCCGGAACCACAGGTTCCTATTCACATCGGGTTTTATAATTACCCCACCATGTGTCTCCCACGTTTCCTACCATCCACGGACTAAGCTCTATGACCATAATTTAATATCACCCCACATCCTTTCCGCAAGATGTCAAACTGCACGACATCTTCCAGAACTACGTATGGCTTGATTCCCATCCCCATGGGATACGTAGGAACACCCAAGCATCTTACCCGTGGGTCTATCCTAAGAATCTCAAATCCGATTGCCCCTTTTTTCAGCCCCTTGGCCAAATTTCTTTTGTGTAACCCTGCACCTTTAGCCTGAACAAGCCTAGGATGCCCTGCAATAACGTTATGAAGATATAGTTTCCTCTCCAGAGAGGTCCTGTTCGGAATTATGCTTGATCCCTGATTAGACCGATGCGCCCACCCAATGTGTTTCCACCACGGTGGCATAATTTCAAGAGTGTTTTACTCCATTTTATCAAAACATCACTACACCCTACATGCTTTGCGTTACTCCTTATTCATTCCCTCGTCCCCTTCCACGTCTAAAGGAACCCCCTAACATTATGGATGCATGGACCATGGCTCACCTGCTATCCTGTGCTAATGTTCTGGAAGACTAATGAATGACATTTTGAGTCAGGCCCCGTGTTTCAAACATGGTCAGTAGTCGGCCCACATTTTGTATCCCCATTCCTGGCTAACACAATAAGGATACTGTGTTTATAATGCAGTCAACCATTATCCTTCATTGTCACACCACCCTCACAGTGTTCCGAATCCTGAGTATCATGATTCACAACTTCCATTCCCATCTATTCGAATTGATTCCAACGCCTCTGGAATTACCCCATTCGTGCACAAGAGCGCACTGGGAAAACGGTAATTCGGCTATTCTAAGAGCTTCATTCTCCAATCAGGTCTCTCCCTTCTCTTCCCTTGAATCAAGTTTGGTTGTTCAAACCCTGGATTCCCAAAACTTGGTCATCACTTTTACGTCTAGGCAAAATAAAATAGGGGCCATCCTTTGTTTCTCACGTTGGTCTCGACCCATGTGAGCTTAGGGATTGATCACTGGGTGTTTCGTTAATGTAACAGATGCATGTAAAACCAACACAAATAACGGAACTCATGCAGGCTATAGCATCAAACGATCAAAGCATGACAGTGATTTTGAGGGTTTTTAATCATTATAGTACTCAAGGGTCATTTCCCCCCATGGATGGATTAAATTCATCAAAAGAGCGTAGCAGCTCTGCCACCCTCTGGATGGTGGCGTCCAGAAGTTGCTGCCGCCTGTTCAGCTCCCGCTCCTCCTCGGCAGCGAGGGGGTGAAATTCATTTTCCGCAATATATGCCCTCACAACATAGGTACATATGGAAGTGATATCCTCAGAGGCTTGCTTCATGCCCTATTCAGCCTATGCCATCCAAGCCTTCAATTGAAATATTATCTCAGATTGCATGTTGAGGGAGGTCGATTGCCCGTTTTCCCGACTCTACAGCCGTTGGACCTCAACTTCAGCCTCCTGGAGCCTCTTTATGTTTACCGCTTTCCTCCACTTCCAGCCCACACCTAGGCCAAGGTCATACTCCCAAATATTTTTTGCCATAAGATTTCGGACGAGCATGTGAGGACGCTGGGCATCCACTCCCCCATCACACAGTTCACACAGTCACGAGTGAAGTATATCCCTCTCATACATCCATAGTGCTTGGGGGGGTATCATCAATGAAGCGCTTGATCAACTTCCATGATCGGCAACATTCTATTTTTCTTTACTCTTCATCAGAGGCTGCCTCATCGCAGTCAGCGCGTTTGGCAGGCTCATATGCGGGGTACATTCTCAGGAACTCATCAGTAGGGTCTACATATGTCGTTTGATCAAGAGTGGTGGGACCTGGACTATATGATTGATCCTCATCATGAGATCCCACCTCAATGATCTCAGGAGCAGTCTCACTGATGGTTGCATTGGTGACCAGGAGTGCCACAGTTAGGTCAGTTTGGACCTCTGCCTCCACGACCACCGACATTCCCCTAGGAAGGACGCCTCCAGAAGCCCCGACCAATCTCACTAAGGAGGCCCACGCCATTTGAAGAAATATACATCCAAAGGGGGGGGGGAATTAATTTTATTTGGAATGGTCAAGGGATAGCAGTCATGAAATTGGTAGAAGGCACTTACATAGATCGAATTCATGACCTCGATCTTGGGAAAGTGCAGAACACATTTTCTTTGAATGTGAGTGGGCGCATGAGGTGTGGAAATTATTTTATGATTTTACTAATATATCTATTTCCTCCATGGTGGACCATCCCTTCCTCGATAGGTGGTATCATGGCTTGGGTGAAGGCGGCCCTGAAAGAATGGCCAACATAGTGATTCTCCAGGTTGGTTTTTGGTGTATTTGGATGGAGAGGAATAAAATTATCCATGAAGGGGGATCCATGTCGAGTCGTGCCATTATTTTTGGAATGATATATATCCTCATCGACTTGGATAGGGTCGTTCATAAATGGGGGGTCTTCTCTTCACTAGTGTAGCTTCGATTCGAAGCCCATGCTTCCCATCAGGTCAATAACAGTATAAGCAATCGCTGGGTTTGCTGGCATCCTCCTTCTGAAGGTTTGATGCTCAATATGGATGGATCATTTGCCCTGGGTATCATGACTGGTGGGGGTGTGGTTCGATATGCCTGTGGATCAGTCCTCTTGTCATTCTCTGTTATGTTGGGTTAGGTCTCTTCTCTCCAGACGGAGGCCATGGCGCTGTACATTGGGCTAAGTCTCTGCAAGCAGAGGGGTCTGTCCATTCTTGAAGATGAAACTGACTCCTTATTGGTGCACAATTACATACATGGAATTGGCGTCTCTCCTTGGTTGATCCAATACATCATTAGAAAGTGTTGGAGATTACTGGATAACACCGTCACTGTTAATCATACATGGCGAGAGGGAAATAAAGTTGCTGATCATTTGTAATCCTTAAACGTCCCAGGTTTGGAGCTTATTTATTTTCACTCTTTTGGAAGCACGAAACCCAAGGGTGTCAACTTGATTAGAGGGGATGCCCTGGGACATCACTATTTCAGGCCTCCTTAGCTATTCTCTTGGGGTCGATGGATGTTCTCCCTTCTTTTGTTTTTTCTTTCTTTCATTAAATAAAAATAAAATTATGATGATGATCTCGATCTTGGGTTGATGTCTTCGGGACCCCGAAGCATGGCCCCCAATATATGGTAAGAAGGCATAAAATCTCCAGAAGGGTCACCTCAGGTATCCTAGACTCACTAGACACAATAATAGATGCGGTAGTAGGAGTAGATATTGAAGGTACCGCATCTGAATCCACTAATGGATGAGAAAAAGTTCTATATATAAGACTCTCCTACATGGTTCAGATGTTAGCAAAAAGTTTAGAATGACCTCAAAGGAATTCTCAGAGGAGGGGGTTTCAAACTTTGACCTCAAGGGCCTCTGAAAACTTTTCAAGATCCGAGTCCTGATCTCCAACATCACCCTCTTCCAATGGTCTCCCTCTCCCGACCTCATCTCCCCATGAGGACTCTTCTGATTCTTCTGGCAGAGGGAAGCACTCTCTTCAATCAGTAGCTGATAAATGTGGGATAGTAGTGCGACCGAGAAACTCCATGACATGATCTGTCATTGGATGATGAGAACCCTGAGAGTGCATGAAGTCCTCCAGCTCAGTCAGATATTGTTCCACTTTAGATTGGGAAACCGCAATGCCAGCCCTGATAGGGAATATTCACGGAAAATCCATCCTGAGATGGTTCAGGTGTTGCCGCATCTCGGATGGTCCAAGGAATTACCTATTGACGTCCCATATGTTTCAGACCTTTGGGAAGACATATTTCACTAGAATGTCTATATGGCGCAATTGCTTCCCCAGATCCTTATTAGGTATTCTATGAAATCCTCTAGGCGGCCTATCCTGTGGACAACTTTTCTATTCTGGAATCATCGGGTTGGCTGCCACTGCCGGATCGGCTACCACTGCTTCCCCCACAACTGTTGCTGGACTCACGACCATGGTATCCCCGCCACCATAAGATGCCCTTTCTACCTTCTGGCCCATGCCCTGAGGTCGAGAAAGCTCACCATCACCAACTCAAATGGTTGTATGCTTTAGCATCTCCCCCGCGTAGGCCGCCTCTGAGTTCAGGGCATATTCCTTTAACAGCCCGAGGGTGATGGTTGGCGGAGGCAACTCGTTCCACATTTTACCATCTTCCCACATGAACACGAGACACATCTTCCTCATCATGCACATGTTTTCTTCATAGTGCACCTCCAGATAGTCCTATTGGGTTAGCCACTGCATGCACCCGAATTTACTTGCAAACCGGTGTGGGGTGTACGACTCGTAGAGGGGATCATGGTCCACCCTCTCCACCAGGAGACCAACTCAAAAGGCCAGTAGATAGGCCCGATTATCTTTCGTTCCCCGACCATAATCAGTAAATACCCCTTTCGGTAATAGAAATAGGTGGAAATTGAATTCCTCCCCCCTCCACACCTGGTTCAGATTCGATGGTGTGGTCAACTTGGATGGAAGGATCCCAGTGGCGTTCAAGATTGATGGGAGGGATTTCGAGCCCAGAGAAGAGATAGGGTTCGTTTATTCATAAACCCCCTTGATGTGTTTCTCTACCCACCCATACAAGAGGTAGAATGGCCCACATATCATCTACAGCCTTTTCCCCATGCTGATATGCCGCAACACCTTATACAGTTTGGCAAGCATCCGGATTCCTAGGTTGACCCACCCTCCTGTTGCCAATGTGGACGCTGTGATGAATGTGCTTGGTTGTACTCCCAGGTTTTTATCCCTCAGTGACAGGAGACATCCAAAGTTAAGAACCACGATGAATGCTTCCCTCCTTACTATTGGTTGTTGCTCGGTGCTGACGTTGAATCCACACGTCTTCCACAGTCTGTTCTCCAAAATTCACTAGTATGAGTGCTCTTTACTCCAAGACCCCTTCAGGAAAGTCCGAGGCCTCGCCAGAAACTGCATGTTTTCCAGGAAATTTAGGAACTATTTGAACCACCACCTGAAGTGGACATCTATTACTACTTTCTTTTCCTCCCTGGGCACAAGCTCCATCAACGCCATTGCCAGCTGCGACATCTGTTTTGGATCCTCCCACGCCCTCATGACAGGGATGAATTTTTTGTACATCGCCCCCAATATCGGGACTCCCAAGATCCGGTGGACATCCCACAAGTTGATACCGACCTCCCCATGTTGTAAGTGGAAGGTATTGTTCCTCGAAGAGCATATGATCAATAGCTCTGGAATCAGCTGTTTCGGTTGATATATGTGGAATTGGGAGGCCCAAGCCGCCACATACAAACCCACTCTACTTAGCTCATCCCAAAACTCCTCACACGAGGCACCTTCCCAGTATGCCCAGACCCAATCATCTATGAAGTTGATTCCCTGGAGGAGGTCCCATTCCTCGGACCACCCCTTCCTCGGGTTCCTCAAAGCTACCTTCAAAATCGTCTATTACAGAGGGGGAGACATCTCTAGAAATAATTCATTTATGTCGACATTATTCAGGTGGTTGTATAAGAAATCAGCAGTGATGGGTGTTAAATCTTCATGGGCATGGCCATCAGCCACCCTTAACCATCGACACTGGCACATCATGCTCCTGAACTAGTAAGCTAGTTCATGCCGACTTCTTTCTGGTATGAAGACGTCATACCTAAGCCTGATTCCATAAAAAGGCATCCTCTTACACGGTGGGTAGTTCTTATGGCTCTCCGACAGCAGTGTGACCAATGAACTATGGTCGGAGTGGCTCCGAATCAACATCTCTAGACCGAGACTATTCGCCATCTCGTCCCTCCGGGTGGCATCCGCAAGGACCCCACGAGAAGCTTATTGACATGCCATTCAGTTTTGAAATTTGGGAGCTCTTTCGGTTGGTTTGTGAATCTTGTTCACTAAGAACAATTGCAAATCCTATTCACAGAGCCATGCCTTGACTTTCCAACGCCGAGTCACAAAGCACTGAGACACGAAGTCAAAGACTTGTTGAAGCACCGTGAAGTAGAAGGCCTGATTCGCAAAGATCAATCGCAGAGTACGCGGAGCTTTGCAAATAGAGAGTGCTAAATTCCAAAATCACAGAGAGGAGAAAAGACAAAAGAGAGTTCAGGACCCTATTTATAGGCAAGGGACCCTCAGAGCTTCAAGATGTGTCTCGACCAAAGAGAGCTTCACGGCGCGTCCGGCCAGAGCACCGATTCCCGGCTTAGAGATCCCTCCTCATGATCCATCATCGCGAATGGCCGCGAGATTTTGGTGATCGACCCTTAGAATTCGACCCTTGATTTCTCCATAGTTCTATGTATGAGGGGGGGGGGGGAATTTGTTTGCACCAAAATGGGGGAAGAAGAAGAAGAAACGAAATCCGTGCAAGGCCAACTCGTGAATCCCCTTCGCAGAGTTACCATGGCCTCGCACCCACCGCAGACCAAGGATGTGGGATTCTCCACGACCGAATTTGACATTCTCGACCCTCCAAGAAGCAAGGATGCGGGATGCTCCGCAAATGAATTGGACGTTCACAACCCGACGTGGAGGAATGCATCCCATCTTTGCACCGAGCATGCTCTACTTCTCAATGCCTCTTGCCTATAAATACCGGACTCCCCACCCCAAGTCCAAGAGGCATATCATATGAACTTTCAACTTATTAGCTCCCGAATCGTGAAGCACCTTCTGCTCTGCGAACCATGAGCTGCGTGAGGAACTCTTGCTCTATGAAGTTCCCCACTGGTCTTGTTTTAACCCCCTCTTTTGTTAAGGATGCCTTTTGCGGAGCCTAAGGGGATTCGTGAGGTAAGGTGATCCCCAAGGGGACTCGGGTCATCACAAAGTGTTTATGCTTCACGAAACGCCCTTTATGTACACGTGATACACATGCTATGGTGGGGTCACTGTACTTCGCAAAGAACATTGCTTCACGATACCTTGCTTCCCGAGGATCCTTTTCTCTGCAAGGAAATGCTCCACAAACGCCTTTCTGCTTCACAATGCACCTCTTATATGCACCTCTACCCTATGCTTAGGCTGAGAAGCTCCACTTCGCGATGTACACCCCTTCATAAGTACTCTCTACAATGCCTAGCACCATAGATTCACAAGGCCCCTAACTATGAACCCCTATGCTTTGCAATTCCTTTTCCCATGAGACCCTCCAGGGATGCATGAAGTAATTTCAAAGTCCTTTGGATTATACGTCACATTGCGTTGCTTCGCCTCATGCTTCTTCGCATAGGCACGCTAACAGATATTGCTTCTTCGCATAGCCATGCTAACATGGACCCCCAATGGTTCACTCCATAACTCCCCCCATCCACTGCATTGCATGTCCCTTCTCTACACCAAGGTGTAGTGGGTACAAGTTATGTAAGCCCTAGGGGTGTGGAGGAAACCCACCTTGTCTGAGCAGCAGGACGATAAACTACCAAGCACCATCTTCCTCAGCACATGACGTTAAACTGTGACATCCCCACATGCATCCTACGCAGGGAAACAGCGACCATCTAGGTGTAAGCCCCTAACTTTTCTTGCAGGAGGTTGCATCCCATCTCCTACTTTCTTCTTCTGTCCTAGGGACCAGAGAGAGAAGGGGGGATGGATGCCAGAACCCTGCTTTCTTTGGTGCCAAATCCCTCTCCCGTTGGGCTTTGTCGCCAACGGGCCTCCATCTTGGAGTAAGTCCCAACCTCTTCAGGCTGCTAACCACGCATAAGCCCATGTTTCCTCTTCGGGATGCTTACCACACACAAGCCCATGTTTCCTATTTGGGCCGCTAACTCTGTGTGAATCCCACTCCACATACCCTGGATGCACCTTTCGCGACGTGATCGTCAGGTCTTTGCTACCTCTTGTTTCTCACACCGAGCATGACTCACGTGGTCTTAGAGTAAGCACTGATCATGACATCCACCTAGGAATCCTAGAGTGTAATCCCCACATCAATCCATCATGAACTACGTGGTATTTGATCCCTGCCAAGGCAGGGTACGTAGGTAGCCTCCGAGAGGTTCAAGACCACCACTCATAGGACCCCAGGTCCTCCTTCATGTCGGTACACCAATGCCACATTGAACTATAGGGTCTTTGATCCCTTCCAAGGTAGCATATGTAGGAAGCCTCCATCATGTTCATGCCCACAACCCCTATCATTCCGACCTCTTTCACGTCAGTTCACCAACAAGCTTGGCATCCTAGAGTGTAAGCCACACACCAATCCATCCTGAACTACAATGTATTTGATCCCTGCCAAGGCAGGGAACGTAGGAATCCTCCACAAGGTTCGAGCCCACCACCCATTGGACCCTAGGTCCTCCTTCACGTTTGTACATGACGTCATCCTGATCTATGTGGTCATTGATATTTTCCAATGCAAAGTACGTAGGAAGCCTCTATGAGGTTCAAGCCCACCATCCACATGGACCCCAGGTCCTTATTCACGTTGGTTCACTGACTCCTGCCATGTACCTGAACTATGAGGTCTTTGATCCTTTCCAATGTAGGGTATGTAGGAAGCCTCCATGAGGTTCAAGCCCAAAAACCAATGGTCTCATCCACTTCATGTCGGTTCACCCCCATCCTACATGACATTAAACTGTATCCAGATTTCAAGGATAAGCCATTTTCACTCCATTCTACAGTAAGCCGTTGTCAAGATGAACTACATTCACTGAACTACACAGACATTGATTCTCTGCCATAGGGATACGTAGGAAGTCTCTTCGAGACTCAAGACCGACTTCACCATCGCCCTTGCGATGGTTCTATTTCATTCCCCCTCCACTTCATTCATCCACCCATGATCCATCCCGATTCTTATCCGGGCTGCCACATCCCGGTGAAATCATCTCATCTCATTCTGCATTCCCCTCAACAGTGACTGAGAATCCAGTCACACGTTGGCCCCAATATCAGTGTTCCCTAGATGGGTTTCACCCATCTGATCCAATCCATTCAGTGTTCTGATCAGTCTGGTCTTTCTCTACTAGATGTTAAACTTGCGGTGTACCTTGTGTTAAATATGGGGAGCTAAGGAAAACCTCAGATACATGCCCATGGCATATGATTTCCCGCATTTGAGGTGGGATGCCTCGGGCTTCTGCGCCCTCGATAAGCCCTATAATAAGGGGCAGAAGATAGACATGCCATTTTCCCAGTGCCCAGACATGCTAGTAATGCCCAATGTGACTACTCCCCTGAATGAAGGTTGTTTCTCTAACGGTACATCATGGAATGTCCCGGCAGAAGTAGTGTAATTATTTGGTGTCCACGAAGTTATGGCACTAGGAAGAGTTTCACGAATAATGTCTTATGTCTATAAGGGAGACCCATACTAGGCGACGAGTTCCAAGGAGGAATCCAAGAAAGAAGGAACCGACATCCCTTCATCCCATTTCAATCAAGGAGAAAACATTCCTGAACAAAGAGCGGATGCCACCCGCCTTTGGAAAGTGGGAATGCGGGGCAACAAAAGCACAAATTTTGTCCTCAAACGAGATGAACGTGCACACCCCGAAGAAAGCATCGGAAACAGTGGGATGATTACCATTTTATAATATGACTATACAACATAATTATAGTTTCTTATCTTGTGAAATCGTAAAATAATTACCATATGCATGTTCTTTATAAAATTAGTAAGACATGTTAAATCATTGATGAACATGGATTTGATACCACTGATGAGTTTGGATGATCATTAAATGATCATAAAAGTGAAAAAATACCTTAAAACTCTTGATAAATCATCAGTGAAGAAATATTTAATGAAGAAAGAAATGTTTAAAATAGCATACCTTTATTCATAATGAGAAGAATCTATGATCTGTTACAGTGTGGTAGCACATTATCCCCAATTAAATAAGGGGAACTAGTAAGAAGAGAGTATGGAATTAGGCTTATAAGAATCCCACATATCCAATAGGAGGGTCTCTACACTTTTTATAGGCTTCCTTTTTTCAATGAATGGATTTGGTCATCGACTATTATTTTCTAGAAGCCTATAAGAATTATGATAATTAATGAATAATTAATGTTTAAATCATTTTTAAATTTAAAATAATTAATAAAAATATGTGTTACTATAAATTAATCAACATGTTAATTAATTACTAATGGAAATCACAGTCAAATACATGACAATTGAAACAAAATTGATATCACATATCACTTATCAATCATAAAATATTATAGATACAAGCAATAATCTATGATAGAGTCATTTTTATTCCAATATCAAAGTCCATGGCTCAAGGTATATCATAAAATATGATATACCCATTTTATTTCATTTCCAACACAATTTCACCTACATAGCCTTGATAGAATAAAGTTTCGAAATTACCTAACATTTTGTCATCCTATTATACCCAATACAAAAAACACAGTATGATGTTCTCTAATATAATAATATAGTCCTATAACCATCCAATATGTAATCATAACTATGAAGGCTTTTTTCTTTTATACATGTTTATTACTTAGTCACTATTATTGAATATTTTTTAAGCATCAAATACACCTAAATGAAAAGGAATAAAATGAAACTAAATACTATGATCATACAAGTGAGGAATAAATTAAATTAATTACAGAAATATAATGTTATATATACCTCATTGTATATAATAATAATTGGTAGATTGGTGACATTGATGGATACTGCTCGGCAAAAACTAAAAGGTTTTTACCGCTGAAGTTGTACGCCAATAACTAGAATCATTAGTCACTTTAGTAGGACCCCTTATCCTTCAATGTTATATTGGATCCTCCGTAATATAGGTAAATAAATAGAGTATCATGAGAGTTCTTTTATCTTGAAATATGATATCATGACCCACCTCTACTTGGACCCCACCAGTGATTGTAATGAAAATTAGATTCACCCCTAAAACCTTCCACCAATAAACTACAAGATTATGACTCAATAATTGGGTATGAAACAAAGAATATGGGAAGAATTACCATCCATAATCTAAGGTAACATAAAATAATCCATCAATCAACACTAAATCAAACAAACAAATAATCTATAATCTAAAATATAAAGTGTGTAATGTCATACTGAAATAAGAGACAATTTCAATAAGGTAAATACTAAAAATAAAATAACTCTAATGGAAACAACTCTAACTATAAAAAATCACCAAATCACATGATAATAATGAAAAATATGATCACACTATATATCATGATAATATATTAATAGAAGAGTGGGAATAAAAGTATACTCATGAATAGGTTTCTCCCTTGAAACTCTCATGTAGTTGTGGAAGAAATACATAAAATCATCTATGAAAAAGTAGTAAAATTGAAACATTACCTAATATAGGTCTAATTAATACCATATCAACAATTATTACTCACAAAATCCTCATACATGTATAATAACATAATAATTAAGAAATTTTAATAATAAAGGTATCTTCATACCCACTTCCCCACTGATATAGCCACATAAACATCCCAATGACATATGTTCTGAACTCTCATCCCTTCCATATCTCTATATCATAACAAAAACCATATTGTTCATATAGGAGACCACATTCCATATCCACATTCCATATTCCATGATCATATACTATATACCAAAACTAGATACCACATACCAAATAACCTAACCACATAACCTCTACCACTGTGACAAAATAATTTTTAATTGATACAACAATGAATAACATATTCATACCACATTAACACATTATGTATCAAATATAGATAAGGAAAATGGGAGTATTCAACCATCGTTTTTAACCATATATTAGATGTCAGTGGTACACCAATAACCCAAAACCACCTATGGGTGTTGATAAGGATTCCCAAATCAGGTAGTGGTCTATAAAAAAAACAAAATATATGATAGATTTATATAGTACAAAATCCCAACCAAGAGACTTCTTGTTATCAAACACATCTACAATGATATCCCATCACCACACTATCACTACTGTCTGATAATAAATGGTTCTACCACTAACCTCACAACAATCCAACACCATTACCACACAAAAAACAGAAAACATATTCCTATTTATATTTATATTTATTTAAACATTAATAATTTACAATCCATATTAATTCAACGGGCCTCATTTATTTATATCACATAAAGTTACACATAAACCAAAAATCAATTACTATATATTTCATCATTTATTTAACATACCACATAATTAATCCACCAATTCAATTAAATTTATTCATTATCAAATTAATTCAACATAAAACCATTTTCATTCCACTTATTTTATAATATATTTTTTCAGTTTTATCACATCACAAGATCCCAAGTAAATGTGAAAAATAAAACACATAAATAACATAAAAACATCTACAAATCACCAGGGACCCCCGCCATCGTATCTTCTACTCTCACATAAAACAATCCACATCAAAACACATTAAGTTACGATGATAATTAATCATCTCAAAACATCTTCCTCTATCATATTTACAATCTAAAAATCCCCTTCCACCCCTATAACAATAAACTTACACAACTCTACCAAAACAACCAGAAAAATTTCAGTCATTTTTTATGTCATTATTAAATTATTAGTTTATGATCAATATAATTATAATAAAAAATGCCTAGTTTTTCCCTTTCATTATCAGATTACCATTATCAATTAACTATAAAATTTAAGAGCACAATTCCACACATGAAAAAAATCCTTAAATCGTAACCAAATTCATAACATAATAATCATATAAAAATATGATTAATAATATATGAAATATTTTTAAATAATATTCTAACCAGTTACCCATATATTTAGTCCATTTTATTTCCTCATTAGGGATAATAAAAAATCCTTCAATAAATAAATCTAAAACATTGTTAACCCACACTAAACAATAAAAATATATAATATGGAATCTATATCACCCACTAAAAATTGAAACTTGATTTATCATATCATCAAAAGTTTGATCTCCTATGATCAAATATTCATGTCAATATAAGATTTCTAAGATGTGTTACCTCATATCAATCCTAGGTTACTTTAGAGTCTCAAACATGAATCTACACACACCATAAAGATAATAGTGATGTATAAGGAAAAATAAATAAGGATTAGAATTTCTAATTTATGTGAATCTATCCTTAAGTGATGAGGAAATTGAAAACATCATTTAAAATCATTAAGGATGAACCTTAGATCTATAAAATTATATACTAAGAGAAAGAAACTAAATGAAATGTGAGAAATCCCTAAATTTTATAAATATGAAAGGAAATTTTAAAAATAAAATTGAAACAATATTCATTAATATATGATGGGGATTGTTCCACTTAAGCTTTAAAAATAATGACTCATCTTCCACCCTCATATATCAGGTCCAAACCATTTAAAAATTTGATGATATCAAGGAGGATTGTGACACAATGTTCCCCATTATGACACAATAAAAATTACCTATGATTTACATAAAATAACATTTACATTCCTCTATTAAACCCAAAAATCCTTAAAAACAAAATCAGGCTGTAATAAAAACTATCACAACAAAACATACAATCTTAAGATAATTATTATGTTATAATATGAAATAAATGATCACCTATAATGTCCATCACAGATACTATATCATTCCAACCTAAGTCATTATGGTGCAATATAACTCATCACACCATAATTTCATAAACCATTGTTCAAAAAACAATCCATATCATCTATATGTGACAATTCTTCTTTTACACCACTTAACAGAAAATCATGATATAATGATAAATTTTTACAACAAGATTTTTAAATTAGTATAATTTTCAACAAAAATTCAACTTCTCTCTCAATATTAAAATTATAAATTTATTCTAATAGTTATAGTTCCTTAAAATAACTAGGTTAATTAAAATAAATTTTGGGCCTTCAAAAAATATATCTGTCAAATTATTATTATCTACAAGAATAAAAACCCAATAAAAACCTCATGATATTACACAAAAATATAATTTTTTTCGTCATAAATTCCAAAAAAATATAAAAATAACGTAAAAATATCTCTAACCATCTATCACAAACCAAATATAAATATCTATCGATGAATCAAAAATCAAAAAAACTTCTGATACAAAAATTATATTTATAAATATTTCTCCAAAGTAAATACCTTAAAAACAAAATTCCACTACAAGACATAACTAATAGGAACAAATCATTGTCATTTCACCTTCCCCCAGTGATCCTAATCCTCAATATGTTCTTCCAAAAAAGTCACATTCTCCCAAATATCTAACTCAACCCAATCAATAACATGGTATTTATAATAAATATATCAATTAATATATATTACATATAATATATCATTAATAAATTCATTATGAATAGTAATCTTCAACCAATACACCACCTCACGAAATTTTTCAAAAACATTGAATGGTTCTATAGACATAAGTTAAAGAATACTTTCTCTATCAAATTTCTACTACCCTAGAGAAATAGATACCTTAAAAAAAACATGACTACAAAACTATAATTCAAGAGTTCTCTTCCTTATATCAACATAATATTCTTGACATAATTGTGTAGATTTCATCCACTCATGAATTACAAACACCTTATTTATTTTACTCTTCTCCAAATTCAATACAAGATTCATTAATTCTTATACCTTATTCAAACAAAATAGAAATAAACAATTCATCTCATACAATTACTCATATAGATCCACACAAATGAATAATTGATAAATATTATTATAGGAAAAATAAACTAAATGAAAATTATTCCCATATGAACAAACAAAATTAAGAAGGCATGAATGTACCAAGTATTTTATCATCTTGATTAGATGCTCTATATTCTTGTCCTTAGCAGTATTAAAATAAGTGATAAGGTGTAAATAAGATCCGAAAGTGTGTAGAAAGATCTCTTAGTTAGCCAGTACAATACCACCATTCAACCTATGGCTAGGGTAGCCACCTAGTCTTTTTCCTAGACCTACCAGCTTTTCAACTGGAATCCATATGTCAGTTGTTAGAGCCATCTCCCCATCAATGAGTCCTATTGGTGCTCTAGTGGTGCCCATACAACCCGATCATTAAGAGATATTTTTTTAATATTTATCCGACACACATATTTGAAATATATATCCCTATATTCACACCATATACATATAGAATGTAACTAAGATATCTCTTTCAATGGAATTTTATTTCTCCTTCTCATATTTTCATCATTTCATTCTTTGATCAATTTTTTGGCTCTCAAATGGTACGTTTCATATTTTATATCCCAAATATTTTCACTATAGAGAGATTAATATAAAATATAAGGTATTATAGATATATCTATGGACACCACTACGATGGGATAGAGAATTAATAGTTTAATAAGGAATCAAATCTAGTAAATTTCCATTCCTCCCATAAAAGAATATAGATCTACTGATAATGGTGGATCTCATTGGGTGAGTTAAAATAAATATTCTCCTATATTATGTTCCTATTTTTGAATCATCTTTGTGATGAATTGGGATATGTTTTAGGGATTTTTGGTTCACAATCATGATTCCCTGATGAATCTTGGAAAATTTACCGTGGTGAACCTAAATTAGAATGTCCTTATCACACAAGTCATTTTAAAAAGTTTATTTGCATAATTAAGATGTATTCTTGTTAGTTCATAACCATGAGAACTATTATGTGATATGGTATGATTGTATTTTTCATGTGGTGTGCATATATGGACCACGAGACATATGCATTATGTTTTATGATTATTCCATTATTTGTTATGCCCTGTTGTGAGTGAATACTTGGCCTATGGAGGTCAATATCTAGTATCAAGGTGATAGGTGGATTGTTTTGGATTCGTTGTCCCCTAAAATGGGATCATGTGATGGTGTGACATGGTTACAATAATGATAATTAGGCCTAGATATAGGTAAAGGTTGTAATGGCCTTGGGACCTAACCTAAGATAGAGGATGGGGTATGATTCCCTTATTTTCTAACCCATGATAGAGTATGGGGTTTGATATATTTATGGACTTAGCTAATAGAGGTAGGGTAATGATGGAATTTTTATACCCCAAGGCCATTATAGGGGTGTTGTGACCTTATTACATTACATGGGTCTTGATAATATTTTATCCTTGATCCAATACATGTGTAGGCCTTGTTACCAAGTCTGACATGTGATGAAATATGTAAAATTTCCATGGAAATTGAGATAAATTAGTTATTGATAGGGCTCATGGAATTATAAATTAAACATGAGATCATTCCATATCATTGTTTTATTATTTTGAAATAATATTTCCATTATGAAATAAACCTTTATATAGATGTGATATTTATGTTAAGGACACATTGATTGTATCCTATTGGTTTTATACTCAAACCCTACTTGGGAATCTTGATGTATGTGCAAATATAATGGCTAGGGATCCATCAAGTGGTTAGGTCCCTAAATTTAATAGCTAAATAGGTGGATCTTATAGGATGGAGTATATACTCTAAAAAAATCAAGAATATTTTAGTAGTGTTTTGATTTACATTCATTCAGTTGTCAAACATTTGGTGACCTACCAGATTAGGCGTATGTTGTTTTATATTTTATGAAATGGATACCATTTATTATAACACGATGATCCCATTTTTTATACTATGGTGTCATGGGGTGTTTATTTGTATATTGTTTTCGGATTATGGGGTATTAATATTGTAATCGAGAGTATAGTATGTTTATTGGAATTTTCAAACAAATCGCCACTAGTTGGAAACCTCTTGCATACTAGGAGGAACACATAGGGTCACGTATCAATCCGAACCAAACCCAGTGATTTGGTTTAGGGTGTTCCAAAGTTGTATAAAAGTGTTTTAATATTTTATTCATTACTGTGTCTGGGGAATTGTAGAAAGGAGATAGGCTCTGTTGAACTTGAGTAGGGGATTCACGTCTGTTCCTAGAGAAATATTATGTAATTGGCCTTTGCATTATAAATGATGGGATTACTATTATCAATTTTGATTTTGTTGCTGATCTATTTCACCTTAGGTGATAAAAATGAATTTTATGTCACAATACATAATATTTTGTTGTGTTCATGCAACATTAGTTTTTCAATATGTTCATATTTTATATGCTGATTTTCATATCAAACATAGTAGTTCAATTAATTAAAAGTCATTAGTAATATGTGATATCTGAATCTATGATTAACTTTTGATGAAATTTAAATTAATTAAAACCAAACACGTTTCTTGTTATATTTTTATAACTTTGTATATCATGTAGATATTTGTGACAAGGGTTAGGCCTTGGGTAGTGATTATAGTTTTATTCCATATATAAGTGGGTAGCCTCTTAGGATGAGTCATCATATATTGATCTTTCAAGTGTTGCTGTAATTTTTTTTATTGATTTAGTTCATTATTTTTTTAATGTAATTTCTACATATCCATTTAAAATCATAGATAATTTTTACTTGATACCATCTTATAGGACTACCTAATTAAATGGGTGATGATGCTTCTATAAAGGTCAATATTGTAGTTATTCCACTAAATGTGAAAGAGGGTGAAGTTGAGAATGCCCTAATAGCCACTCTAATGGTTCATCTAGTGTGACCACTTCATCTTGGGGTCTTTCTGATAGTACAAGTTCAAGGTATAGGATCTCACAAGACAATAGTAAATAAATTCAATGGATTTACAACATTACAATAACCCAAACATTCATGGTATTGGAGGACCCCAAGATGTTGAGTATTGTGTCGATATCAATGATGGATTTTAATATGATGGACACAATGTATGATTGAAAGGTCAATCTAGATATAATCATGCTTTAGTGATCACTGAGGAGATGGTGGGGAATCATGAACCAAGAGGGGAGAAGTGAGGCTCCAACTTGAGAGACCTTCAAGGATATCTTATTTAATGTTTTTTCCTTGATACACTGAATCTAGATTGAGTCCAAGAGTTTATAGAGATTCCACAAGGGAAGATTATTATAACTATATATTATTCTCATTTAATGGAGTTTCTTTGATTCAGTATTTGTTTGGGTTGTAATGAAGTACATGAGGCACATAAGTTTTATATCAGGCATCAATCAAAGTTGAGGTGATATGTTAGGATATTTTACCTTAAGATATATCTTGTGGTACTATGAAATTTCTTAAAAACCAAGTAGTGTTTATAGGAGGGGACATACATAGGTTTTTTAGACATTGGTGAACAAATTAGTGAGACTCCTAGAAATGAAGTGAATGATTTTTTTTCAATAGTAGAAAGTGGAGAATGAGGAGGAATGACTGGGTGGAAGTAGGTAGTCAGAGTAGAGTAGGGTTTCTTCAATACCCTAATATAAAGCTGTGGTTATCCTATTATTTAAATATGGAAAGCATAGACAATATCACAAATTATTATCTAAATATCAGAACAATCATCATTGAAGTGGATAGATATAGAATCTCTAGTGTTTATGTTCAAGGGTGTTGTAGATGAGTTTACATAAGGAGACAAGAAGAAAAATAAAATTATTCATGGGACTGATAAGGGATCTTAGTAGTAGGCCTTGATTCCACAAGGTTTATTGACTCAGTAAAACTATGATTTATTGGTAAGGGTCATAGAACAGATGTTTTCATAGTGTATGGCGGCATCTTGGTTCAGGATGATGGTTTACAAGGACCTTCATTAGCGGTATGGTTATGATTACCTGAATTATTTCTACTAATTTATTTTCATATATGTTCTTCCCATTATTTTACTTATTCTCATTTTGTTTATGGGTTAGAATTTCTAGATAAGATATCTTATATATTAGTTTCACTTGACACGCCATTGGGGAAGAAGGTAGACTATATCTAGTGATTTACACCGTGTCATGTAATATTCATTTATTATGTTTATTTATTGGATTTTATGATCATAGAAATGATTTTATTAGAAGTGATTTTTGATATCAAATGGAAAAATAATTATCAGTTGCACATTAATGGATACATGAGATGAGTATCCTTTACTTAGATTAAGGGGGATGATATTTTTTGAATGGTCAGTGGTATGTTGAAGACATAATAGCCCATACATTTCATACATAAATATTACATATTATTTGATGAATATTCAATACCTAACATTACAATCCATGCTCGAATTTTACAGGTTTATTGTTTTTGGATACTATATACACAATCTTCTTATTTAATGAAATATCATTAACATATCCCATAAATATCATGTAACATAGTAATCTTCTTAGACACTCCATACATAAAACCATTATTCATAACATTATGAATGGAAACATATAAAATGGTGAACTCACATGCTCAGTAAGGGTAGACAAGGGTGATAACAATAATCATTGAAGAAAAACATGAGAATAAAGGGCTTGAGTACAAGATATTAAACACTAAAAATCCTACCAAAAAATTATTAGATCATAAACATGAGATAAAGAATAAATAATTATAGTTAATAATACATGAATCATAAAGGGATCAAAAAATATAATCCATGAGAACATAACATTATCATCAGATAATATCATGACATATTGGTTTAAAATGTGTAATAATCAAAATCATAGAAATCTTATGTCGAGGATACCAAAAAAGACATTCATAACATGCTAGTATTGGGATAAAATCATATGTTACTTCGTTGTTATTAGTATAGCCTCATGTTTACCCTATTTCGAGCTTGGGATAACCTCTTATGAACCTTATTTTTTTGGGGTTCAAATAACCTCCCAAGTACCCTCTTGTTTTAGGATTTGGATAAACTTCTATGTACACTATGAGATCATATAACATTTATATTTACCCAATTAATTATATATATATATATATCATATAATTCCTATCACATTATCATAAATCCATTCATATGTATGTCACAAGATCATAAAAACATAAACAATAAATTAACCTATAGAAAAAATGGGTTTAGAAATATTGAGTTATCGTAACCATAAACCCTACAAAGGAAATAATTTTATAATTAGATAATATCCCTAGAATATCATAAGTAACATAAAAGTATTTTATCATAAATTAAAATTTTATTTAAAAGTTCACTAGAATATTTCTTGAGAAAAATAACATTTTCATCTTACTAAATTACATATTAAAATGTAAAAAAATTCCAAAATATTAAGGAAAACATTTTATCTGAAAATATTTATTTATAATTATAATATAATATTTGATGCATCAATCATTCATGATAGTTGGAAATTATGTTCATGCCATATCACATAAAATAGAGATTCATTTCATATTTTTGATAAAAATATAATAGTAATTAATTTGGAAAATGAAAAAAATATTTATTTTAAATAATTTTGTAAACAATAAAAAATGTATAAAAAATACATTAAAAATCATAGGATAACAGAAATAAAATTATTGTTATCATTTATAAAAAACATAGACATGGAAGAAAAATAAATTTCAATTAAAAATATAAATAAAGTGAGTTTATCCTTAAAAAGTATTCTTTCAAACCATTGAGTACTTAAAGAGAGAAAAAATGAAATAAACATTTATTATATAGAGATACCAGGGTAGAATAAAATTCATGAGTTTTGAGAGTTATATTATGGAATTTCATAACATTCATAAATGTAATCCTAAAAAATCCCAATAAATAAAGAGATTGTAACATAAAACCCTTACCTCATGTTTGAATTGCTTTGACGGACCCATAAACATTTGTATAATAAATTTAAATTTAATATAATTATAAAAAAAATTAATCTATATATTTATAATATCATATATAATCCACTTATAATATTTCAATACAAATTTATCAATAATTTCTTATTACAATCATTATTTATAGTTGTTTACTACATTATTTTTCATTAGAATTTTGGTTTGGTAGTTTGAGTACATATTCTTTGATCATTGTTAAATCATATAAATAATTTCAAAAATTATATAAATACAATATATATTAATTAAATATATATTTAGAGTCATCCTTTAATTATATATAGTGAAAAATGAAATAAACCATTAATTGAGATGGCAATCCGTACGTATAGATGAATGTTTGTTTCACTTTTTGACAGATAAAAAAAATAAAGGTGAATAATAATTATTATATCAAAAAATTTATATATAAATATTCTTTAAATATATCTTTATTTCCATTCATGTAAAGAAAAAATTAAAAGGTAACCAAACCAATTTATGAAGGTGGTAGTCCACACATACACATGGGGGACATTATTGTATTCCAAATGATGGGAAGTACAGATTGTAGATATTATTATATAATTATTGAAGTAATTTTTTTTCATAAATACCATTTACAAACATTAAATCTATCATAAAAACCATCCATGAAATGTGGTGATGGAAAATGAATCGCATCGCTATGTGGAGGAGGTAGTTTGTAGGTACGTAAGAATGATACCTTCAGTTCCCATTTCATGGAATAGAGAGTGGATATTCTTTTTTACATAATAATAACATTTATATATACATAGGATCCCAAATTTATTATTTAATTATGAAAAAAAATATTAAGAGGTGGTATATGATTAAATTAATTTAAAGTTGTTGAGTAAGAAAATCAGGTCTTCTTTAGTATGCCTCATTTATATCCCTTATTCAAGACCCTTGTAATGGTAATTAAAGAAAAAAATAACCTTAATTTTAAAAATATAATATCTCAAAAGATAATTTGTTAGGTTTTGGTCAATCTAGATCGATCAATGTAGTGTAAAGAAAAGAGAGAATTGGTATCATTTTATAATGGAGGGAAATGATGCAATTGTAAATACTAATAAGATTAAAATTTAATTAATTCATTCTCAAGAAAAATTATTCCAAATGGATATAGATTTGAAAAAAAAACTGGTTAATGTTTAAATTTAATCTTAATATTAAATTTAGATACTTTTGGTGTTATTTTAAATTATATTGTTTGTTGCAACCCCGTTGTTAACCAATTTCGATATTAAAAGTGCTAATGATTTTTTTAATATTAATGGTAATAAATTTAATTAAAAAAAATAAATTGGCACTTAAATTGGAAACACATAATATTTTAGACCATTTTATATCGTAATTTTTATCTTTCATTTGTTTTACTATTTTTATATAATTTAATTAAATGTTTTTATTACAAATTAATATAAATTTAATTTTAAAAACCATTTAAAACATTTGTGATTAGAAATAGATTTACATAAATTGAATTCTATCATAAACAATTCACACATCCCTAATGTGTTATACTCATCTAAAAATTATCTTAACACAATAATTCATTAATTTTTATTTCTTTTTATATTTCAAATATCATTTAATTTATTCTTCTAAAAACATAGTGAATACTTTTATGGAATTTCATAAGAATTTAAGATAATTATTAATTCACTAAAAATGAAAAATAAATAAATTTGATAGAAAAATTAAAATGCCTTTAAATTAAACATCATAAACTAAAATTATCTTCTTTTTTATCCTTATGAAAAAACTCTTATTTATATTAATCTAAAGAGAGTGATATTTGGTATTTCTTCATTTCATAAATTAATATAAAGGATATAATCTATGATAAATGGAAACATTTGGCCATATATTCATGTATTGTGTGGAAATGTATGAACTAAACTCATAAAATAGGATAAAGGAAAGAGTTATAGAAATTTTAAATCCTTATCCCAAAGATTTAACCATCTTTTACCAATTTTACCCTTACCAAGTGACAAATAATTAAAAGGGTTACCCTTCATAATGACTGAAAATAAAAGATAAATATTAACCATATTTTATCCTCAAGATTAAAAATATGGAATAAATTTTCCATGATTCAATTTTTATAATTAGATAAAATTTATTTTAAAATAAGTGTGCAAACGTGATGGAAAACATTTTTTAAATAATATATTTAGTGTAATACTTGATTTATTCTTATCTGATGACTATAAAAAATTTAGACAACTATTGAAATATGTTTTTGAATACATAATATATAAATTTCATTAAAATCATTCAGCAATACTGATTAATTTTATTTATTAATATAAAAAACAAGATATATAGAAAAATAGAATTTTTAGAAAAAGATTCATTTAACTTTCAAATTATTTTTATTTTCATTTGAAATCAATTGATAACTAATAAATTTATTTTATACAAGTTTAAATCTTAAATTTTTCTCAATTTTCTTATTACAATTAAAACTCTTCAATCTAAAGGCAGGGTGATAACAGTAAAATTAAGTTGTAATATGTTAATAGTATAACAAAATATATTTAAACATGGTATTTCATAAAAATAAAGCTATCAAATAAATTAAATTTATTTATTAAAACTATATTATGAAATCTAATGCTGTTACATTCTACCCCCCCTAAAACTGAGTGTTTCTATCAATATTCCATCACTTTGAAATAAAAAATTTGGGTATCTCTATTTCATCACATCCTCAGGTACACAAGTAGCTTATTCAAAATTATGATTTCTAGATAGAAATTTAATTAGGTGAGTAGTCATGTTAAATGGAACTTTGTCTAAACAATATAATATTTCTACCATACTTTCTTCATAGGAAATATCATTCTCTTGTGGTACATCCTCAATGTTTAGTATATGTGTTGGATCAAGTATGAACATCCTTCAGAAAGATACATGGAAGACATCATGAACATGAGTGAGGATCTGTGAAATCCCCGAATGATAATTTATCATCCCTCTTCTATCAAGAATTCTGAAGGGGATATTATATTGAGGGATAATATTTCTTTTATTTCGAAATCTCTTAGCCTTTTTATGTAGATAAATTCATATAAATATATTCTCACCAATCTTAAATTCCAGATTTATTTTTGATAATTTTCATAATAACACTTCTATTAACTCTAGGATGACAAGATGTGCTGCAAAATGTTTCTAAATTTCTTTTCCATTTCATCTACATTCTTAAGAGTAAATGGATTTCATTCTACAACTTCATACCATTATGTGGGAGTTATAATATAATTTCTATATATGGATCTATAAGAATCCATATAAATGATCAAGTGAAAGCCATTTTTGTAAGAATGATTATCTAAATGAAGGTGTTTATTGATCCTACAATGATTCATTGTTTTATTTCAACCTTATAAAAATTTATTAATATGGGGTTGTATTGAAAATTATATGTATAATAACAAATTTCACTCTTTTTTTGATTCAATTATTTTGTGTTGAACACTGTTAATAAGGGAAATGTTACTTGTTTTGATAATTATATTGTAGGTGGATTTGATTTGGAGAACCTATGATGAAGTCCAAGATAAATGGGCCAATCTGCATGTCATCCATGCACAACAGTGGACTAAAATGCATGCCTCTACTAAACTATGCTTCCAAATGGTCTAACATTTTGTGGTCGGGTCCAAACATTAATGGGATAAAATTCATATTAAGGAACCCAAGCACCATTAAACCTCTAAAATGCCCATCTGAACTGATCTGTCCTAGAAATCAAATCAGTACAAGTCAAAAGAGGTGTTCTATATTTTATCAATATCTCTGGATCCACTTGTCCAAATAATTCCAAACATTCGGGGGATATAGCTATGATGTGGCGCTATAACATTCTAGTTTTTTTCAAAGGGAGATTCGACTGTCCAGTAGTTGAAAACAATGAGAGAAGTGATATTACATAATCTGTGTGTTCAAAACCATCTTCCAATTTAAAAATAAACAAACACATTGGGAACCTCATTTAGGAGTTCGAACCAGAGGCAAGGTGCTACCATTTTTTGGTCCCAAAGGTGTACTCTCACCAATATTTTATGTTTTGGAGTCCATCAGAAGTTCCACCTCAACATCATTCTCTTCGTCGACTCCAATGAGTTTTCTAATCCCCTTGTGATATCCCAGGGAGGAATATGTTGTAAGTATCGAGATTAATGTTGTAATATTTGAATGGTATTTTTAATTCGAGGTTTGTATGTATTATTTCATCATCCTATATTTTTATTTAATTTATTTATGTACTGATACGTCATGCTTGACTTACATGATCATGCTTGGGGGTACCCGTTTACATGGTGTTTCACACACCGTTCACCACTTCTTCTTCCCCCATACAATTGTAATGTAAGTGTTGTTCATATTGTTTAATTGAACTCACATTAACACAATCATGTACATGTACTTTATATTCATGGTAACATGTTGAAATAACATAAAAACCTATACATCACATTGAGCTCTTCGTGTGTTTCCTAGGTGAGTTTTAGTTATGAAGTCAAACACAAACCACACAATCATCGGTGGTATCCGGTGAATCATTTCATGTTTCAAAATAAACCCTCGGAGGTGTCCTAGAATAAACATAGTAACATTATAGTTATAGGTGTTGGAAACCAGGTATTAAAAGATCATAACCCTATCTCCTGAAGAGATGAAGTGTGATCATCCTGAGACTTCCCTCGGTTGATCACACTTAATTAATCTTGTTGATTCCTACATTGTTTTATCGCTTTCATTTTTTATATTGTCTTATTTAATCATCAATACCAAGAATTATAAAACTCCATTTATCTTTTTTTAATTTCATAACCAGATCCCAATTTTGGAATTAATGATCTAAGGCTCTGTTGAGAGATGACCTAGTGTTTATACAATACTATATAAATTCTAGTTAAAAATAAACATCTAATTTGACACGCTCGAAGTTGTGATCAAATTTTGGCACTGTTTTCGGGGAACAAAGATCATTTTTTCATCTTTATTTTCTTTAATTTATTAATTTTAGTTCTTAATTAGTACTCTTTTGAACACCCCACCGGCATTTTAATTTCTTTTTGTTTTTTCTATTTTGTTTGTTTTTGTGAGTTTATGCTCTCTCTCTCTCTATATATATCTCTTCTTCTCCATCTCTCTCTCTATAATTACGTAGTGTAACATTATATTCTCCTTTCACCCTTATTAAGTGATTTTATCCATATTAAATCATAAAAGAAAAAAAACAAACAAACATCACAACTTATTTTCATGACCCAGTCAGAAAAAGAAAAACTTCTTGAATTTGACCTTGAAATTGAAACGACACATCACACACAAATCAAGGAATCCAAAAAAGGTTAATTGGGTAACACTAAGGAAGCCCTTTTTGAACCTCAATTGGTCCTAAAATAATCCTAAATTGAACCCAATCAAACCAAAGAAAACATGGATAAAATAATCAAACCTTAAAATAATTGACCACCCCAGATGTGGAGTACCAACCTGCGTACATCCATTATCCAGAAGAAGTAGCCATCCTTGAGATGATATTAGGAATCATCCACTTACTTCCCAAATTCCGTGGTCTTCCTCATGAGGACCCTCATAAAAATATCAAAGAGTTTCATAGAGTGTGATCCACCATGAAACCCCAAAATGGGTCTGAGGAACTAATTATGTTTAGGGCCTTCCCTTTCCCCCATGATGGTGTAGCCAAAGACTAGATATACTATTTGCCTACCATAATTGGGGGATGGAATGACCTGAAACGACTCTTTATAGAGAATTTCATCCATGCCTCCCAAACTACATCAGTTAGAAATTAAATTTTTGGAATTAGGCAATCACTGGAAGATACCCTTGATGAATATTGGGAGAGATTCAAAATACTTTTTCCAAGTTTCACCCACCACCAGATTAGAGAAAAATTGATAATTCAATAATTATATGAGGGCCTTATCCCCATGGATCATGAATTGATTGATTCTGCATGTGGTGATTCCCTTGTTAATAAAACTCCTTCTACATCTCATGACTTAATATCTAACATGGCACTAAATGCACAACAATTTGGTACACGAGATATTTCACCAACCTAAGGAGTTCATGAGGAAAGTCATTCAACCATAGAGAAAAAGGTAGATAATAAACTTGATGAGATGCATAACCTTTTAAGGCGATTATCTCAAGAACAAGGTAACTCACACTCTTCTTCAGTTCCATTATAATGTGGTATTTGCTCTAACAATACTCATTTTTTTTGACTAGTTCCCACAGCTTCAAGATTCACCTGAGTCTTGGGCAGCCATGTTCTCAGGGTGTCCATACCCACAAGAACCTCCCTTCAAGCCAGAACGATTTAGGCCAAATCAAAAGCCCAGGTGGCATGCACAACCGCAGTACTGATAAGGACGAAACTCTAGCTACCCAATGTAGAATTGGTATCAACAAGGCCAAGTTATGAAACCTTCTTATCCTTCAACTTCTCAGAACAATCATCCTCTACCTCCCAAATATGAACCAAGCCTCAAGGATATGGTAAATAAAATGGAAACCTAGGACCTCCAATCCAATATACTACACAATTAGCAACTCAAGACCTATGAACTCAAGTGGGGAAGTCGGAAAATACCATCAATGAGCTTAATATGCAAAGATTTGGACAACTACCATCCCAACCCATTTCCAATCCAAATGAAAAGGATAATTTATGTGCTATTACACTTTTTTGTAGTAAAGAAGCTTCTCCTTCTAAGGATTCATCCCAACAAGTATGTCACCCTAATGAAAACACTCTTTCTCCAAACATAAAAATTATAATGAAGGAAAAAAATAAAAAGGATAATAAAATTATCATTGATGATTCAAATTAACAATCCATTCGTCTTAATTTACCACAAAGACTCTATAAATCAAATAATAATTTTGATATTGATATTGATAAAGAAATAATTGATACATTTATAAATTTTAATCTAATATTCCATTGTTGGATGCAGTTAAGAAAATTCCTTGTTATGCCAATTTTCTCCATGAACTCTGCACCCATAGACGTAGGTTGAAGGGGAATAAAAGAGTCATACTAAGAAGAAATGTTTCAGCATTAATTCAAACAGCAATGCCAACTAAGGGCAAGGATCCATGCACATTCAGAATAACTTGTACTACAAGAGAGACCATATTTTCTGATGCAATTCTATATTTAGGTTCTTTCGTTAATGTAAAGAATCATTCTATTTATACTTCTTTATAGGTTGGACGGCTTCAACCAACATTAATTTTCGTGAAACATGAAAACCAGAGTACTACGCATCCAACACGAGTGATTTAGGATGTCCTTGTAAGAGTGAATAATCTCATCTTCCCGCTGATTTCTACATTCTTGAGATGGAAGATACCAGAACCTAAGGACTACCCCTCTCATACTTGGGTAGCCATTCCTCAAAACAGCAAAGACAATCATCAATGTTCACAAAATTATGTTGTCCATGGATTTCAGTGGAGAAAATGTATGTTTTAACATCTTTGAGGCAATGAAACACACGGTTAAAGAGAACTCTACTCTTCCTATCTATTTGATGGATGTTCTCTCAAATGATGTACACACCCAAAATTCTCTCTTCAACCCATACTTTGATTCATTTTCCTCTTCTTCACCCTTAGATTAATTTATTTTTGATTCATGTTTTGAGTGTTGTGTGGGTTCTGAAAAGTGAAAATTTTGTGGTTTAATGGATCAGTGTGTTCAATCTGAGGTTCCCATGACCGTCGGTGATTCTGTAAATCTCATTTCAATAGATTCTATATCATTAGTGAATAAAAATGAGTAGATAGGCAGTTTAATGGACCTCACTCCCCCTAAATCCCCACCCTCAGTCAAAAACCCCAGTGTTGGAATTAAAAACACTTCCATGTAATTTAAAATATGCCTATATTGAGGGTGTTGACCAATTTTCTGTCATTATTTCCAAGAAACTCTCTCAACAGCAGGAATAAAAACTGATCAACCTTTTAAGAGATTGTAAAAAAGGAAACATGATGGACATTGGCTAATATTCCTAGTATTATACCATCTATTTTTATTAAACATATAGCTTTTGATGATGAGGCTAAACCCACAATACAATCTCAACGCCAGTTGAATCCCACTCTCCTAAAAGTGGTAAAATTGGAAGTCAGTAAATTACTTGTTGTGGGAATCATTTATCATATATCTAATAGTAAATGGGTCAGCCAGGTGAAAATTTTGCCTAAAAAAAGGAATAATAGTTGTGTCAAATGAATGGTATTAATTGATACCAATGCGTGTGTAAAAATTTTGGTGAGTCTGTATTGACTACCGTCGACTGTATCATGCCAAGCGGAAGGACATCTTTACTCTACCATTCATTGACCAATTGTTAGAATGATTGGCTGGTAGGTCCCATTATTGTTTCCCTGATGGCTATTTGGGTTATTTTTAAATCCATATAGCCCATGAGGATCAAGAGAAGCAAACATTTACCTGTCCGTTTGAATCATTTTCATAAAGAAGGATGCCTTTTGGTCTTTGTAATGCTTCAGGTACTTTTCAACATTGTATGCTGAGTTTATTTTCAGAGTACCTGTAGAATTGCATGGAAGATTTTATTGAATATTTCATGGTTTATGGAACTTCCAATGATGATTTTTTGGCTCACCTAGGTTATATCCTCTATCGTTGCATAGAAAACTATCTTGTATTAAGTTATGAGAAATACCATTTCATGGTTGAATAAGGGATTGTTCTTGGGAATGTTATTTCAAAAGAGTCAATTCAAGTGGATAAATTCAAAATTGAATTAATTTCAACCCTTCCATATCCAAAATGTGTTCGTGAGCTCTAATTTTTCTTAGGTCATGATGATTTTTTCCACTGATTCATTAAAGACTTACATAAGATCACACTTCCCTTATCCCAGTTATTACAAATGTATTCTGAGTTTGTGTTTGATAAAAATTGTGAGGATTCATTAAATTCACTAAAATTGTGTCTCACATCACCTCCCATCATCCAACCATCATTTTGGGATCTCCACATTGAGATTATGTGTGATGCCTCTAACTTTGCAGTTGGGGTAGTTTTATCACAAAGGGTTGAGAAAGCTCCTCATGTCATAGCGTATGCCTCACATACCCTTGACCTACCCACAAAAACTACACAATAAATAAAAAATAACTTTTTTCTATTGTTTATTCTTTAGAAAAATTCCATTTATTTCTTATCAGGTCAAAAATAATTGTCTTTTCTGATATTCATGCCCATCGTTTTCTCCTAAAGAAAAATAAAGCTAAACCCTACCTCATTCGGTGGACGCTCCTCCTCCAAAAGTCTGACCTTCAGATTATACATATGAGAGGAGTGGAAAATGTGGTAGCTCACCACAGTAGTAGGATATCCCCACTATTAGACCATCATGTTCAATAACCCCTCTCTATTGGAGAATTCATCCCTCATGAGAACCCATGTGATATTGTGGACCTTACCCCCAGGTATGCATACATTGTGAAATTTCTAGCAACATCTGGGGTTCCCACTGATTTCAGGACATCACAATCCCAGATACTGAATCCTGATTCTTGGTGGTACATTTGGGATGAATCATATTGGTGGAGAATTTGTGGTGACCCATTAGTTCGTCAGTGTGTCCTTGAACAAGAGTTTACCTCTGTTTTGACCTTCTGTCACACTTTGGCCAGCAAGGGTCACGTTGTCTCTCAATGTACAACTCAAAAGGTCCTGGACTCATGATATTATTGTCCAACATAGTATAGGGATGTCCATAAATTTTTCAATTCATGTAGACTTTGTCAATTCAAAGGGAATATCTCCAAGAGGAATGAAATTCCCCAACAACCCATGTTATTTTTGTGAACCCAATAAGGTATCCTAGTATAAACTTAGTAACATTATAGTTATAGGTTTTACAAACCGAGGATTAAAATATCATAACTCTATATCTTAAAGCGATAAAGGATGAGCATCTTGAGATTTACCCGTGTTGACCACACTTAATTAATCTTATTCATTCCTACTTTGTTTTATCGCTTTCATATTTTCTATTTTCATATTTAATCACCAAACCGTATAATTAAAAAACCCCATTTCTCTTTTTTACTTTCATAATCAGAAACAAATTTTGGAATTAATGAACAAGGGATAGTTAACGGGCATGATATTTAAAAAGAGGGAATTCAAGTGGATATATAAAATATTGAATTAATTTCAACCGTTCTATATCCAAAATGTTTTCTTGAGGTGTGATCTTTCTTGGGTAATGATGGTTTTTACCATTGATTCATTAAATAATTTAGTAAGACCACACTTCCCTTTTCCCAGTTATTACCAAAGTATTTTGAGTTTGTGTTTGATAAAAATTGTGAGGATGCTCTAAATTCACTAAAAACGAGTCTCACATCACCTCTCATCATCCAACCAACAAGTTAGGATCTCACCTTTGAGATTATGTGTGATGCATATAACTTTCCAGTTGGGGAAGTTTTATCACAAAAGGGTTGATAATGCTCCTCATGTCATTGTGTATGCCTCACATACTCGTGACCTTGCCCAGGAAAACTATATAACCACTAAAAAATAACTTCTTTCTATTGTGTTTGCCTTAGAAAAAACCTATTCATATCTTATTGGGTAAAAAATCATTATCTTTTCTAATCATGACACCCTTCGTTTTCTCCTAAAGAAACCTGAAGCTGAACCCCACCTCATTTGGTAGATACTCCTCCTCCAGAAGTTTTACCTAGAGATTAGTGATAAGAGAGTAGTGGAAAATGTGGTATCTGACCACATTAGTTGGATTTCCCCACCATTTGACCAACATGTTGAATCACTCCTCCATATTAGATAATTCTTCCCTCATGAGAACCTTTGTGATGCTATGGACTTTAGCCCCTGGTATGAGGATATTGTGAATTTTCTAACAACATCTAGGGTTCCAAATATTTTCAGAACTTCACAATCCTGGAGTATTAATCATGATTCTCGGTGGTACATTTGGGATGACCCATATTTTTAAAGAATTTCTGGTGACCAAGTAGTTCGTCAGTGTGTCCCTGACCATGAGTTTACCTCTATTTTGATCTTCTGCCACACATTGACTGGTGGGGGCCACTTTGTCTCTCAACAAACATCAAGAAAGGTCATTGACTTAGGAATTTATTGGCCAAATTATTATACGGATTCCAATGGATTTTTCAAGTCATATAGTCGTTTTCAATTCATAGTAAATATCTCTAAGATGATGAAATTCCCCCACAACCCCTATTTTTTTGTGAGATCTTCGATGCATGGGCATTGAATTCATGCGGCCTTTTCCAAATTCATTTTTCTTTTTTACATCTTATTTGATGTTGACTATGAATCTAATTGGATAGTAGAAAAGGACACCAGAACCGATGAATCTCAAGTGGATGTTGATTTTTTTAGGTCCTAAATTTTTAGTAGGTTTGGTTTACATAGATTCTTCATTAGTGGCAAAGGTTCACATTTTTTCAATCTCAACATGAAAAATTTGATTCATAACTATGGGTTTTATCATTAATTCTCTACAAAATATCACCGCCAATCAAATGGACAAAAAAATCTCAAATCAGGAAGTTAAGAGAATCTTGGAAAAATGGTACAACCTAATACGAAATATTAGAGTTTTCTCTTGGATGATGCACTTTGGGCATACTGTATAGCTTTTAAAACCCCAATCGGAATGTCACCTTATAGAATTGTGTTTGGAAAGGCTTTTCACCTCCCGATGGAGGTAGAAAACTGTGAATATTGGACTGTTACAGAATTTAATATGAATCTTTCAGATGCAGGTGACCATAGGAAGCTGCAGATTCAAGAGTTGGATGAAATTCTTCATGATACATATGAGAACTCCCAGATCTATAAAGAGAAGAAAAAGTTTATCCATGATAACATGATTCATAATCAGAAGTTTTGTATTGGTGATAAGGTTATCATGTATAATTCCAGGATAAAGCTCCACCTAGGTAGGCTTCGTTCTCGATGGCTCGGTCCTTATACCTTTACTAATTTTTATCCTTTTGGTGCTACACCATTATTTCATTAGAATAGTGGAAAAAATATTACTATCAATGAGAAGAGGCTCAAAGACTTCTTTGTGGATTTTCGAAGTCATCTTCTATGGGAAATCATATGGATAGATGACACATATGACACCACTTAGCAGGATTTCCCTTCTCCCTATCTTTATTTACATGACTATTTATTTAAAATACATTCATTGATAACAATGTAACTTTTAGGTGTGTGGGGGGGGGGGGGTGACATTCCATATTTAGGATTTAAAAAAAATAAAAAAACCATTTATTTATTTTTGATTTCTTTTTCCGAATTTTGTGTTTTTAGATAAAAATTGATCTTTAAAATAATATCCAAAATCATTTTTCCTACATGATTCAGTTGTGTGTAAAATTCCATTGTTTTTGGAAAAATGTTTTTCTAATGAATGTTGATATGAAATATTTTTCTAGAATTTGTATTTTCAAATCATTCTTAGATTTTTAATGGATTTTTGAATCCCATGCCTCATTAGCACTGAAAAATATTTTAATCCCTTACCCGAGAGATATTCCAAGACCTTTATTGCATATTATACTTTTTAATCACTTTCTTGATAGTCTCAGGTCATGTAAAGAAACAAGAACATACCTTGATTCTATTTGAAGCCCTAAAATTCAAGTATTCTAAATTCATTATAGAGGCAAACGTTCATTAAAAATCCCCTTTTACAATTATCCTCTAATTTCGCCAACCTTTACATTTTATCCTTCTTAAGCCTTAAAGACCATGAAATGCATGATATATAGCCACATTAGTAGCTAATTTATCCCTAACTACCCATATCATGTGTATATTATTGCTTTATTTGTAGAAACTATGGGAGGGAGGGTGTTTCTATGGGAACTCTGGGAAAAGAATCATTATTATGGGTTGATATAAAGGGTGTCTACATTTTACTTGGGTAATGGGTTCACAATCCACATTATATCATTTTTGTACACATTTTTCCCTCTTTATCTATAAAAAAATTAAATTATAGTTCTTTTAATATGAGAAAAATAGAACAAAAGAATATAATGGAGAAAAATGTTGTTTACTCATTATTATTCATTTCATGGTTTTGACCCACCCAAATAGATAATGGGGATAGTGAGTGGGAGGTAATACACTTTTTGAGGTGTTGAGTATCTACATTCATTGTGAACACTTGCTGAATTTTGTAATGTTTTGTATATAAGTGATTAAACACTCCTCTACAGTATCATATTTTTAAACATTAAATCCTACTAACCCTTGAACCTCAGAACAACCTGTTGGATGTCCTCTTTAGTAGTACACTAGTTTCTACCGGTAGAAAACATAAAATCATGGAAATCATATAGTAAGATCACATGAACTCTAGGAAAAGAGAATAAATCCACTTTTATATGTTCCTGTGTGAAGAGATAAAATTTCTAAGTGAGGTAGGTTGCGACATGTTGTATGGGTGAAAAAATGTAGTTGAACAAATTTGAATGTGATAAAAGAAAGATGAAAAGAAAATTGATTCCATAAACAAGTATTCATGAATATCATTTCAAAAGTATCTTGGATGTTTTCACACATTTGATTTAGTAATAGAACATGATAAGGATACTATACATTTCCTAGGTGTGCAAATTTTTAGGTGTGGGGGTGTGATCATACCATGATTCACTGTTTTATTTCACCCTTATACCAATGTATTAAACAGGTTTTGTATTGAAAATTACAATAATAATGACAAATTTAACTCCATTGTTAATTAAATTATTTTTTATTTAACACTATTAAAAATGAAAATGTTACTTCTTCTAATAATTATATTGTATGTGGAGGTGATTTGGAGAACTCATGATGATGTCCAAGAAAAATGGGCCAATTTTCACATGATCCAAGCACAATAGTAGACTAAAACACATGATTCTACTACCCCGTGCATCAAAATGTGCTTTGATTTTTTGGTCAAGTACAAAATCTAATGGGATAAATTTCATATGAAGGAACCCAATCCCCATTCATCCTATAAAATTTTTATCCGAACTGATCTCTCCAGGGAATCAAATATGCACAAGTCAAAAGAGGTGTTGTATATTTTATCAATATCTCTGGATCCAATAGTCCAAATGATTACCAACCTTTGGTGGAGAGATATATGATGTGGGTATATGACTTTCTAGTTTATTCCAAATGGAGAATCGACTATCTAGTGGCCAAAAGTATGAGACAGTGGTTTAACAAAATTTGTGTGCTCAAAACCACCTTCCTATTTTCCTATAAAAGAACACCTTGGGCACCTCATTTAGTAGTTCGAACTAGAGGAAATTATCTACCATTGTTGAGTCCCATAGGTGTCCTACCACCAAAATTTTATGTTTTGGAGGCCATCGGTAGTTCCACCTCAACACCTTTCTCTTCCTCCCCTCCCATGGGTTTCTAAACCCCTTGTGATCACCTAGGGAGGAACATGTGGTAAACCCCAAGCTTAACGTCATAATATTTGAATAGTCTTTCAAATTATAGGTTTTTATGTTTTTTTTCCTACAATTTTTTATTAAATTGATTTATGTTCTAGTATGTCATGCTTGAGTCATATGATCTTGCTTGGGGGTACCCATTCTTGTGATGTTTTGCACACCGTTTACCACTTCTTCTTCCCCCTTTAAATTGTAGTGTTTTTGTGGTTCATATTGTTCAATTGAACTCACATAAACACTATCATATCCATGTAATTAAAATTCATTGTAATAAATATAAATATCATACAAACCTGTACATCACATTGAGTTCTTCATGTGTTGCCTTGGTGAGTTTCAATTATGAAGCTGAACAAAAATAACCCAATCATCGATGGTATCTGGTGAATCATTGCATGTTTCTGACTGAACCCTAGTAGGTATACCAGTATAAACTCAATAAAATTCTAGTTCTATGTATTATAAACTAGGTATTAAAATATCATAACCCTATCTTTTAAATAGATGAAGGATAAGCATCATGAGATTTCCCGGGGTTGATCACACTTAATTAATCGTGATCATTCCTACTTTGTTTTATTGATTTCATATTTTCTATTGTCATATTTAATCATCAAACCCAAGAATTATAAACCCCTATTTATATTTTTTTTCTTTTATAATCATAACCAAATGTTGGAATTAACGATCTAAGGCTTTGTCGAGAGATGACATAGGGTTTCCGCTATAATACAGAAATTCTAGTTTAAAATAAACATTTAATTTTACATGATCGAAGACATGAAAATTTATCCCAACCACCTTTGAAATACATAGAAAATTTTATCAACATATCCTATAGGGTTTCAATGGTTTCCATAGAATAAATATATGTTTGAGGATGATAAACAATATAGATTTTCAACTCTGTATCCAGAGCCTACAAAAGGCTTCACTAGAACTTTGAGGTAAATCTTAGATATTATTTAGATATAATAGAAAATGGTACTAAATACTATATTAACACTTATTTAATGTATATTCTGGAGGTCTAATTAATAGAGAAATATTTTTTGATAGAAATTAAGTGTGATGACTTTATAAGGTGATCAACTACAACCCAAAATCATTATAACCATAAGATGTTTTGGGGAGTCTAATGAAAAAATATATGGTGATGTTTTCCAATTTCAATTATGATATGAGTAATTTTTTCAAGATATTATAGTACATTTATCTCTTAGTCTTAACATTCTTAAATTCTTAGAACTGAGATGCATACTTTGCAATATCTATTTTCATACCATCCCACCAAAAATACTGCTTTCGATCTCTATACATCTTTATACTTCCATGATGAATATAAAATGATGAACTATGAGTATAATCAAACATACCCTTCTCTAAATATGGTATATATGGAACAAATGGATGGTTCATAAACCTTACCATTCAATCGTAAACAACATTGAACTAATGATCATTTCTGACATTCCCCTATAGTTTCACCTATTCCTTCCACACCACTTTAATCATCACAGATATAGATGGTTGAAAACTCATTTAATAGATAAATGATTTATCCCCTTCCATTAATATTTCTAGATCCACCCTTTAAAAATCAAGAAATATTAGATCTTTTCTAATCCTCATTATAGATAAGATAACATGATCCTTTCAACTCAAATCATTAACCTCCTTGTTCTCTTTCCAAGTGTGATGATGTATTGCGTACTAATAATCTTTAATCAACTCCATCCATCTTCGCTGGAGAATATTCATATTTTTTTAGTGAACATATACTATAAAATATACGACCAACATATAAATGACACCATTATCTGCAATGATAATTCCAATATATCTTTAATACAAAAATTACCATAGCTAACTTTAATGAATGAGTTGGGTGATTTTTATCATGAACCTTGGACTAGTGTGAGGCAAAAGATATCACCATATCGTTCTACATGAAGAAACATCCCGATCTATTATTTGAAAATTCAATATAGATCATTAAACAATTATTGACTATAGTGTAATAGAATCATACATGTTTTTTTCTAACTTTCTCTTTAGTTCATTGAAATTTTAATCATATTCAATTATCCAAATGAACTTGGATCCCTTCCAGATTAATATTGTTAGTGGATTACAAAGCCATGTTAAACTATTCATAATGCATCAATAATATACATAGAAGCCATACATTTTTATATCTTAGTTATAGTGGTTAGTTTGGGCCAAAATTCAAATATCTCTATCTTTTAGGGATAAAAATTTATATCATATATTGAGATTATATAACCCAAAAGTGAAAAATTTTGTATCAAAAATTCAAACTTTTATAATTTTCATATTTCATATCCTTCCTTAGGGTCTTCAGTATTATCCCCAAGTAATCATTATGCTCCACCCTACTATTAAGATATATAATAATATCATCTATAGATACTTACACAAACTGATTAAGATAATCACAAAATACTATATTCCTTAAATCCTTGAGTATACAGGATAAATTATTAAGTCCAAATGGAATCCTTATAGATTAACAGTGTCCATACCATGTACAAAATTATTTCTTAATAATACCCTCCTATTTGAACCTCAATTGATGATATACAGAGTGATGTTCATTCTTAGAAATTTATTTATCTCTAATAATTTGATAAAAATCCCTCAATATGGGGTAAAGGTTACCTTTTCTTGATAGGAATATTATTAAGTTATTGATAATAATTACTGAGATTCATTGATCTATCTTTATTCTTAACTAAAATAACAAGTTCACCCTAAGGATATTCACTTGGATAAAATAATCCATTGTTAATATTATCCAAGAGTGGATTTTTTAATTCCTTCAACTTAATTGGGGTATTTATATTTGTTTTCTTTAATATAGTTTTATCACTATATATGTGTTATATTGCAATGTCAACATCTTAATTTGGGGGAAGACTAATAAAATATTATAGAAATACATCCAAAAACTCCAATACAATAGGAATTTCTTCAATTTTGATTTTATCCACAACCATTTGTGATAAAGAAAACCCCTTTAAAATTGGTATCATGACCCATATAAAGGATGTGGCTTCCAATGGTAGTTCATATTTATTGTTCCAATTAATGAAAATCATTGGTTGGTTCAGAATAACGAATGTGAATTCCCAACCATAGAAATAGTTGTCTTATTTCTGTAGTGAAATCCAATTCATTCAGACATTAAATTTAACTCAAATATATGGAGAAAATTTAGGTTTATATGAATCACATTCCCAAAAACATCGACCAGAGAAGAATCATAGACATGAAATGAAATCATTGTATCATTAGGGGTTTTCCTTACTAATTTATCATCTAATCATTGAGTTTCTAAATCTAAATTACATTATATTTTTACAAATATATATGAACTCATATAACTATTATCAAATAGGGTACATAAATATTTGAACATACCTATGACTACCATAACTCTATTATTATATCATCAATCCCTTTTTAAAACAAAAATAATTAGCATGGTAATTAGGAGGCATATTGGATCCGTGTAATCATTTATGAAATATACTTACAAGTATTTATAAGTCATGAAACCTTCTTATCGATCTATGACACCTTAGGTTTATCCTAGGTTATTCAGGGTCATAAATTTTTTTATCCTTTATAATAGTTTATAAATAAACAATGAATTATAAAAACCATATCCCCCAAGAGTGTGAAACCATGTGTGAAGTGAGGGTAAGATCACTGTGCACAATAATGATGAATGAGTTATAGTCAAACAACTCTTTTGGGGGTTTTATCACTAGATGAATTTGTTCCAAAAACATACCCACTTATAGAATCTAAACATGGATTTATTTCTCAGGAAATCATATAATCTTTTCAATACCAAAACATTAGGATGTCATACTATACTTAGACTTATCCAAATAGATTTTAACAATGTTTTCCAATATAAATATCTAAATATTAAATATATCATACATTTATACCAACATTGAAAATCCATATTTTTCATACAAAAATATTATATCTTATTAGATGGATACTCATGAAAAAACATTATGATCCACACCAGAACTCTACAAGTTTATCATATTTAGAAACTAGATAGGAAATCTTTTTATTTCATTAATTATCTATAATATCTATAATAAATATCTTCCTACATAGTACTATTTTAATACATACCATAATTAAAGCCTTTATCCATAACTTGGGAAAAGGAAACATAAGAAAGGGTGATCTCAGATGCTTAGTAAGGGTAAATAATAGACAAGTCAATATTCATTTAATCATTACACAAGGGTAAAGGGTATGAGGACATGGGTTTAACCATTTAAAGTCATACCCAATAATTATTAAATGATAAACATGATTTATGTATGAAAATTGGTTGTACTTAGGATATGAATCTTAAATGGATTAATGAAAATGAACCATTAGAATTTAACATTAACAAGAGAGAATGTCATAAAATATTGGTATAAATTGTGGAATAATCATAGACATAGAAATATTATTTCATTAAAAATTACTAGTAAATCTATAACTTGTTAGTTTGGTGAAAACAACATGTGTACTTACGTTGGGATTGGGATATCCTCCAGTGTACCCTTTTTTAGGCTTGGGTTAACCTCCCATGTACCTTCTTGTTTCAGGCTTGGGAAAACCGCCGATGAACCCTCTAGTTCTATTCTTGGGATAACCTCTTGTCTACCCTTTTATTTCACAAAATATTATTCTTTAACCAATTCATTAGTGGGATATATAATTATTCAATCCACCGATCACCTAATCATAAATCCATTTATAGGTATAACACAAGGTCATAATAACATTCACTATAACTTAACACAAGGAAAATAAAATATATTTAATAGATATTTCATCATCATAACGATAAACCATATAGAGAAAAAAATGGACTTAAAGTTCATATTCATTGTAAATCATAAGAAACATTATATTATTTTATCATATACAAAAATTTCCTTGAAAATATCACATAAATATTTCTTGATGAAAATAAAATTTTAAACTTTTAAACCACAAACTAAAAATATACAAAAATTACCAAATATATATATATAACACAGTCTTTGAAAATAAACTTGGAAAATATTAATTTAATATTAAAATAATTCAACATTAATGATGGTGGTATTAAAACAAGTATTCATTTCATATTTTTGGTAATTAGTAAAAACTAGATCATTTAAAAAAGGCCAAGAATATTCCCTTTTAAATTTTTTTATAAAACTTAAAACATGGATAAAAATGAATTTAAATAATCATAGTATAATATTATAAACATTCTGGATATAATATTTAGAAAACATGAACATAGAAGATTTTTTTTTGATTTTAAAGCAATGTAAAGTTGAGTTTCCTTTAAAACTTTTCTTCCAGCCTTATGAGTACTTATAAAGGATAAAAATGAAAGAAATACATGTATTATAAAAAAATGGGAAAAAACCCATGAGATTCAGGGGAGGTATATAATGAAATTTCATCATCAAAAAATTAATCATAAACAATTTGGATAAATAATGAGATTGTAACATAAAACCCTTACCTTAAGTTTTACTTGCTTTGAATGCTCTTTAAACTGGAAGATAATGAATTTAAATTTATTATTATTATATACTAGAATCATATATATATATTAATAATATCATATATTATACACTTATTACATTTTAACACCAATTTATTAATAATTACTTATTACAATCATTATTTTCGGTTTCTAAATATATTTTTTTTGGATAATTTTAGTTTGTTTGTTCTAGTACTTATAATTTTATCATGGATAAATAATATAAAAAAATTTAAACATGAAATAAATATAACATATAATAATTATATGTATATAAATATTTATTTATAATCATCCATAATGTATAATGATAGTAAAATGAATTATAATTTTCATGGATACGGTAAGGCGTACATACGGAAGAATGTTATTTTCACATTTTGTTGAATTAAATGAAATAAATTTATATAATAATTTACCGTTAAAAAGAAATTATTATATTAAAATATCATATTTATTATTTAAATATATTCTTATTAGTATCTATGTTAATGACAAATGAAAAAATAATCATATCACTTCGTGGAGGTGGTAGTCCACACGTATGAATGATCGATGATATCATTTTCCAATAGATGGAAAGGTAAAAAGGTTGATATGATGTTATAAATCTAGTGGTATAATTTTTTAATAAATATAATTTATAAAAATTAAACCCATTCTAAAAAACATCCATGAATGTTGGTTATAAAAAATGAATCATATCACTATGGGCGGCGTCAGTCCACACATAAACATGATTGATACTTTCACATCTCATTTGAAAGAATTTAAGGTGGATATTGCTGGTTACATTTTAATAATAAATTTTTAGTATATTTTGGATACGAATTTATTTATTTATAATTAGTTCCAAATAATTATAGGAGGTATAATAATAAATAAATTGTTAGTGTTCGGGAAGGATGATACATCTTCTTCGGTAGGCCTCATATAGATCCCTTATTAAGGACCCATGGAATGGTACTGGAGAATAAAAAAACACAATATTCAATATAAGTAAGTATATAATATAACATTTTAGGGTTTTTTCAATATATATAGCACAATGTGGTGTAAATAAATGAGATAATGAATTCCCTTTTATAATGGAGAGAAACGACACACTTGTAAAAGAATATAAGTCATTCTCATGAAAAATTCTTCCAAATAGAGATATATTTAAATAAAAAGTGGATAAGTTCTAAATATCATCATCCAATTAAATTTATATAGGGTTTAGTGTCACTTTAGACAATATCATTGGGTTTCACCCCTTGATCAAGCAATTTTAATCTTAAATATAGTAATGTATTTTTTAATATTAAAGGGTTAAAATTTATCTTATAAATTAAAAATTGGATCACAAATGGAATATGAATGTAATTTTAGACCATTTATGCGTCTAATTGTACTCTTTCATGTTTTTTATGATTTTAAATAATTTAATAAAATATTTTTATCAAAAAATACTATTAATATCATTTAAGGAATTATTCACATAATTTGACTTTGAAATTAACATAAAAACATTGAAATTTCAATATAAAACTTTACAAAATCCCTAATATGTTATTTTCAACCCATGTATTGGTATTACCAAACAATTCATCAAGTTTTTTTCTTTTAGTATTATTAAAACCATTTATTTGATTTTTATACTAATTGAAAAAATATCGTGTCTGTGTTTCATACAAATTTAAAAAATTTATTCAAAATATAAAGAAATTATATAATTTAATATGATAAAAAATTAATTTATATTTCCAATAAAAATTTAGAATCAAACTCATCCTTTTTCTATCCTTATATAATAATTTAGATATATTAATATAATGAGAGTGACCTTTTGAATTTATTCATTTATTAAATTAATATATAGGTCACAATAAAATAAAAATAGAATCATGTGGAATAATATTCAATATTTTAATAGAAAAGTGTGTACTACAGTCATATAATAGGATAAAAAAATGTTTTAGAAATATTTTATGGCTTTATCCCAAATTATTAAACCTTTTTTACACTTATGAGGTGAAAAATATTTACCAAGGTTTCTTTTCATAAAGACCAAAAATAAAAGTAAACTATTTTCCTAATTTCATCCTTATGATTTTTAATTAAAAATACAATTTTCAAGATTCAATTTCTAAAATTGGAATAAATTTAATTTAAATTAAGTGTGAAAAATGAGATGAAACCCGTTTTCAAAAAAATGCATTTTTAATCATAAAACTACATTTATTGTTATCCAATGCCTATAGAAACCATTATATGTATGTTAAAATATTTTATTAAATATATTTTATATAAATTTAAATGAAATTATTCCCTAGTTGTGATAAATTTTATTTATTATGATAAACCACATTGCACGCATAGATCCTTATTTTCAGAAAAACATTTATTTTACATTAAAATGTTATTTATATTCATTTCTAGTCAATTGATAACCAATGAATTCAATATATAAATTTTGTCAAACATATAATTTTCATTATTTTTTTATTCATACAACCCAATCCAATATTTAGGTGATAAAAATTGAATTAAATAATAATATTATAATCATATGATGTAGTTTGTTTATACTAAATGTTGCATAAAAGAAAGAAGTCAATGAAATAAAATTTATTTGTAAAAAAATGTGATAAAATATAGGGATTTTATAGAAGTAGGTATAATGGAACCATAACTGAGTTAGTCTATAGCTATTTTGACCCAGGTATCAGACAAGGATTTTGTGGAATATCACACAGTAGCTCCTTCCTAATTTCCTCTAGTGGTGAACCATTATCAGTATTTATTTCCCAAGGATTTCTCAAGTATTACTCCTCATATGGGAATTAAATTCCAGATTGAACCCTTTACAAGAGAACAAACTATATTAATTCTTATGTATCATATTCTGCTAGCTGAGTTGAATGAAATAAAGGAGTATCTTGAGGATTTATAGGTGAAATGATTTATCAAACTATGATCTTATCCTTAGGGTGCTCTTGATTTATTTTCATATAAGGAGAATGAGAAACAATATATATTAACGAACTATAAGAAACTAAATATGGTCAATGTAAATAAATGGTTACCATTTTTGAGGAGCATTGATTTTTTTATTAGTTGAGGGGATCTTAGTGGTTATACAAGATTGCCTTGAGATTAGCGTACCAAAATATTTATTTCATAATATAGAATATATGTAACCCAATGGTGGAGTGAATGTATAGATTATATGAGTAGGTTATCATTATATTCGGGTTTTTGAATTCTCTATCAGTGTTTATGGATCTCATGAAAATTATCTTCTATCCGTACATTGAATCTTTTGTAGTTATCTTCATTGACAGTTTCCAAATATACTCATGGCCCCAAAGAATCTTGTTAGATACCTTGAGATCACGTTGAGTATATTTCGAGCACATCATCATTAGAAAAATGTTTTTATGTGACACTTTTTGGTTCATATGGTTCATTTCCTTGGGGATATCATTTTATTGTTGGAATGTCAAGTTATTTGAAGATGTTATAGGTAGTGATGTGTTGAGAATAACCCTGGAGAACATTTAAGATAAATATTCTCATTGGATTTTTCGGGTACTATAGATGGTTCATTTAGAAATTATCCCATTTATATGATTATATTGTTAGGTTTACAAAGAAGGAGTGAAATTTGAGTGGAAATATTAGTGTGAAGATGCATTCCTAGAGTTAAACGGGAGATTGTCAATAGCTCAGATTTTGACCATTCCTATGCTTGGGATTGGATATGTAGTTTACATTTATGGATCAGGTGTTGGTTTGGGAGCTATTTAGATGCATAGAGGTAAGGTAGTTACATATGGGCCTCATCATATATGAACTCACTAGTAGAGTAACCCTACTCAGGATATGGAGATGGATGCAGTGGTTTATGCCATGAAATGATAGTGGAATTGTTTTTTGTGAGATATTTTTCATTGATACAAAACATAAGATCTTTTACAATATCTTATATAAGTAGGACATGAATTTTATTAGAGGCACTGGGTTGATTATCTATAGAGCTTTGAATTTGAAATTAATTATGGTCTTATAAAGGTTAATTTTGTTACAAATTCTCTTAGAAGGAAGATGTAGTAGGTTGGTGAGTGGAATTTAATGGAGGAATAAAGTTTTGTGAGGGTGTTTGATGAATGGTTAGTGAAAACATCTATGTATCATGGGGTTCTAGAATTTCCCCTCTTAGTTAAAATGTTTTCCTTGGGGTACCATGTGAAATCCAATTTCGATTTATTTTTTTAGTACTTAGTAATGTAGAATGGTTGGTGGGGGATGACCAAGTTATATAATTGTATTTAAATAGAGATAAAATAATAAACAGTCATGGGAGTGTTTTGGTACCTAATTCCATTAAGGGAAGACCAGATGAAGGACTCTCATTTTTTACAGTGGGTCGTACACCTATGATTTCTGTAGATTCATTAGGATATCAGATGAAAGTTCCTATGGCTTGGTATGAAGAAGAACGTAACTGGTTTTATCTCTCGTTGTATTACCTATCAATGGTTAAGGTCAATCATCCATTACTAGGTGCTTTTCTTCAGCCTCTTTCTATTCTAGTTTGGAAGTGGATGAATTAATGATGGGTTTTATTATGAGTTACCCATGACTCTTAGAAGTAGATAAATGGTATGGTATATGGTTTATTGGTAAAAAAATTTGGGACTTTATTATTTATATGAGAGAATGATTATATAGATATGTTATGAAATTTTTTTCTAGGATATTTTGTGACTAAATATAGTGTCTTTGACCATTATTTTATATATAAAAACATTTTTTATATCACAATTTTGGGAAGGATTAATAAATTTTATGGGTACTTAGTTCATGCTGAGTACAACGTATCATCCATAGCATGATGTGAAGTTAGAGATCATGACCCCTAATTTTTTGGATATTCAATGAGTAATCATCCAATATTTTGGTGGAGCATGAGATGATCATTTTCTCAAGTAAGTGTTTGCATAAAATAAAAATTACTGGTATATCATTCATGTGCAACTCTTCAAGGATCTTTATAGTCTCTTATATTATTCAGCATTGTGTTCGCATGTGGTAGGTGAAGTAGTTTTTATTAGGCAGAGTATTTTATAAGATACCACTAATCTTGTATAGTTGATTAATTAGTGGTTGGTTACTAATCTGAGTAGTCATTGATCATATTCTACTCAAAGGATACGAACATGATATTTTTTCATGGAAGATATGGTTTTATTACAAGTGTTACTTCAGTTTGGTAATCAACTATTTTAGAAGTTGGGGAAGTTTGAACCATAGTTTTAGGACCGTTTAAGTCCATATAGAATTTCATAATACTGTAATATCGATTTTATATCCCTCCATAGTATCAAGGTATGCATAACATGTTCCATTTCTCTAAGACTTGGAGGCTTGAGACCAATCATTCACATGAGACTGACAATGTGGGCGTCTAATTGGAATTCATGTATCATTTTTTGAGTGAGTTGTACAAATTTTATATTGTAGATAGATAGTATTGAATAGGAATAAGTTACAACATGCTTGAGTTTTTTGGAAGTATGGATAAATCTAATAGGATACATGGGAGGGAGAGTTGGATGTTTTGGTGTAATGTCCCATGTTGTTTGAGTATGACCATTTGAGACACTTATCATGATTGATATGTCAATGGAGGGGGATATTTGTAATATCACAGAAATCAAAGGTTTTGCAATTTTTATTTTGATATTCCTTGGTTGTGTATTTTAGTGTTTCATGGCTTTTTGAGGATTTAGGAAGCTGGGAATCGAATGTGATGGAGTTGGGGGAACTAACTATCTATGTGAAAATATTGGTGTGCCACAAGCTATCTAGTATAGTTCCATAAACTAAATAGTGTATGTGATAGTAATTGTGGAAGAACCTTGGTGACATTGACAAACTAGTATAAATCCATCGGCCGACTAGTGGCTAATACAATAGCTTGAGATTTTTTCGGCGGCTATTGTCTAGTCTTTAGTGTCCATACAACCTGGTAATGAAGGGATATTTCATAATATTTCTCAAACACACCTATTTGATATCCACATCCATAGGTTCAAATGTCATTCATATATAATGACCCAATGAGGTCACTTTCAATAGAATTAGATCAATCTATTAGCTCCCCAATGGTAATTTTCTTCTATTACTGCTCAATTCTTCTATTTCTGTTATGGTGAATCACATATTGATTCTTTTTAAGATATATATAGGAATTACATTAGGAAAAAATGATGAATTCTTGGACCATTTATGGATAAATGTGGGATCTATAGAATTTTTATCCCTCCCTTTGATAGATCTATATCAACCATTAGAAGCAGATCTTGTTGCAGAATTTGACATACCTCTAGACCCAGGATACATTCTTCTTTTTCAATATCGATTTTAGAAAACAATTATTAATTAATTATGATTTTTTATAGAGATTATTGGTTTCCAAAATGAATTTTTTGATGGATTTTAGAAAGTTGACATCAACACACATGAGGTTGGAAGTCCTTACCACCTAAGGCATTTGTATAAAGGTGATTAAAATGATTTGAATGTGTGCACATGTTTTTATGTATCAGTGATTAATTTTGTGTGATATTGTATTATTTTATTTTTTAATTACTGTGCATGTGTGACCCGTGAGACCTACTTAATATGTGCTATGATTTTGGATTTCTATGTTATTCCCTATTGTGGGAAAATACTTGGACTGTGGTGGAATGCATCTATTATAAGGGTAACTAGTAGATCATCATTTCATGGTTTTCCCCAATAGGGGGAGCATGTACTAATGTGACATAGTACCAATGAAAATGAAGGGACGTGGAGACATGGTAGGGGTACGAAAACCTTTTGTACTAAACTAAGACTAAGGATGTGATATGACGAGCTTATAGACAAACCTATGATAGATTATGGGGTATTATGACCTTGTGGCCAAACCCAAAATAGACAGGGGAATGATAACCTATTGTCCTGGACAGAGGATTATATAGGGATGCAGAGTCCTTTGGCCTAACCCAATTATTGATTAGCTGTGGGCCTTGATCTAAGAAATTTTCTAGCCATGATTCTTGATCATACATGTGATGATGTTTGACACATTTATTTTAGAATGGATCTAATTTAGGTAAAGATGATGCTATTGGTATTCTAGTTAGCACATAAACACACGATATATGATTGCTTACATTTTTGTTCATTTACATTCCATCATGTCATAAACCATTATATACATGTACACATTATGTTAAAGACACATTTTCGGTATCCTACTAGGATTATAATCACACCATCGATATCATCTAAAATTGCATATAGATTTAGAGGTCATTTATATAGGTAAGGGAAAGGGAATTACATAGGGGAGTTGCATAGGTGAGATTAGAGGATGGTGGGGATGTCGATATAGACCTTATAATTTATCTATAGTTATTCAATTTAATTGTCTTCAAATTTCATACATTGGTTAACTAACAACATTGGGGGTAATTCAGTTTATATTTTATGTCCTGGTTACCATTTTTTATAGCATGATGATATTCTTTAAGTTTCCACCATGTTGTTCTAGGATGTTTATTTATAATATTTTTGTGATTTTAGTGTATGATCATTGGTATGGAGGATATAGTCTCCCCATGGATATACTAATAACCTCTCCACTAGAAGACACCGTCTTACACATAGGTAGGCATACATGAGGACATGTAGCATTCTAGACCGAACTCAGTGATTTTAGTTGGGGTGTTACATATTTAATCACAAATAAATGATTCAAATTAATCAATTGATCCACAATAACCTTTATAGAATTATATCAACCCTAATATCTAAACAAACAATTCAAAAATTCTATTAATATGTCTTACCATTTATATTGAGTAGAATTAAAGAACTCCATAAGATCTGCTAAAACTCTATTCTCATTGAAAAACTAAACATCAAGTCATGAAATACCCCATTGATTTATTCATCCCATATCACTAAATCAATTAAAAAATTGAATGATATATATTTTATATACTAGGATACACTTGTAGTAGAGGGATATAAAACCCACACAACATTTCATCTCAAACCATGAACTGAACAAAAAAAACTCCCTTGAAACAACACCTAATTTCAACCGTCCTTTAACCATCACTTAAGAGAATACCCATGAACTAAAATAAGTTCCTAGAATTATACCCCAAAATATATCCTCTAAGATTCCATAACCTGATTAAATAAGGAAGGATTTTGTGTTATATAATATAGGATAACATCACCCTCAATATCATTCATATCCAGATGAAAAATGTCGTACTCCCTTACCATCCTAGTCTCACCTTGAAACTCATGAGAAAAATAACATTATTTAATCATACTCTATTCATATATAACCTCATTTATTTTCCCTAGTGTTTAAGAGATATTAATTTTATCATCCTACAAGATTTATATCTATATTTTCTAATATAAATTCAGTTCACAATAATGGAAGATACACAATAGGCTCCTGTGATTCATGAAGACCACAATGTGATCTCCATTGAGAAAATGTATCAAGATATTTAGTGTAAACACTATTTTAAAATTTATAAGATCATTTCCATAATAAATACAATCATGATGTTGTAATTATAAAGGCTTATAATATATCAGTGATCGATCTTATAAGAAGAAACAACTGCGGTCAAGATGAGAAGTGTTTATGAAGACCTTAAACATGAATTCATCATTTAAAAAGCTAAGGGTATGAGATCTAATAATATTCTAATTAAGCTACCCAAATTACATATAATAATGATCATTCAATAAAAATTATTAATCATTAATGGTCAAGGTCGTAAAAGGTGTCATGATCTAAGAGAAATTAGAAACGAATATTCATTAATATATTCAATGACCCTGGAGACTATACTAATTTGCAACATTCTTGGATTATACATGAGAAAACACTGATTAAATCATTTAAGTTTCAATAAAAATGTTATACAAGGACATGATAATCCAAAGTAAGTATACCTCACATTTTTAGGTCTTATCCTTGGATAACTTTACATATTGAGGATGTTGGTGAAGTATTTCAAAAATAACCCTAAAAATACCATTATAATCCTCTGTTAATATAAATTACACCAAGATATATCAAATTAATACAACCAAATATTTTTCAATGATCTTGTTGAATAATTATTTCTTCAATCCCATGAAGCAAACTAAGGTGTTTTGGACTCCTAAAGGCATAAATGTGAACAAACACTAAAAATAGAGACACAAAAAATCTATTTTCAGAACATATCATCTAAAAACCTCATCTAATGATACCAAAAACAAAAATAAATCTTTCAAAACCAGATAGATCCCTTCAATGAACACTAATATTTATCAACCCTTAGAAGAGTATAATGATTCTTCACTATTACCAGGTGGAACTGATGATAATCAACACACAATTGCGGACTACCATATACCTTCCTAAAATACAACACTGGATCCCCATAGGGAGTTTCACAAGGATAAATGAAATTATTTTAAAATATATAATTATATTGGATTAAAATTTCTTATATCATAGAAGGTGTTATCTTTTAAGAAGATTTTGAAATTTGAGATACAATAATTTTCATCTTTATCTTGATGATTTTGTCATATTAATAGGGTAGTGCTACAACCTCTTTAGAGAAAACATACAAAAACTTCTCTAAAACTATTAAAAAACCCTACACATGAACTTCTTCTAAACTCAACATATACCCTACAAAATATGATGAATGATGATCCACACCTTAGTGATCTATATAAAGATCCCTCTTTCTAGTGACTTCTACACAATTTTCTTCCACATCAAATAAAACTACTATCCTTCAATAATAATCAGTGAAATTACATATATAATAAAATAAATCCAAGAAGAGGAAGAAAATACATACATATATCTATTGAATATTGAACTCTCCCACAGACTATAAGTCCATGATTATTAGTTTATATCCTTACCTCAACCAAACTTGATTCAATTCTAAATAACATAGTTAACATGAAGGGAACTTGAATTATATCCCACCTATTTCTCAATTATTATATTAAGGTAGTTGTGAAGAAGGTGTGTTTTGCACCTAAATCAATAAAATTACATACCATGAATAAATAGATACAAATACCAAGTAAAACTATCTCAAGCACTCCTTGTCCTGGAATATCCATCACAAGTAAATAATCATGTTCCGCACAACTTCCTAACTATCCTTTATGAATTACACAACCTCATACATGAAAAACCCTAGGTTTTTAAGGATGGGGACAATCACATGGACATCCTCTACTTACTCATTCACCTTGATGTAGCTTAAAATCTCAAGGATTAGGCTGTTGTTGATTACTCTTAGGAGTTAACTACTACAAAGGTTGTATATGAAATTGGATGCCAAATCAAGGAAACCCATAAATTATGTTTATAAACTATAATATTTGATGGAATCACCAACCAAAAAATATAATAACACACTTGAGTTTTTGGTACACTCTTAATAACTTCCATCTCCATTTAAATTAGAAAATAATTATTGAGGCCAACTCCCCACTGATTGAAACCTCAAATCCCTATATAAATCATAAATACTATCTATAAATAATATCCTTAGGAAGATTTAGATACTTATGTATTGATATGAACTTTTTCATTCTAGAAACTTTTAAATCACATATATATTCATAAGTATGTCAATATTTATTGGTATTATAAAATGAATTACCTGAAATTACTTCTCAAAGACATGAATACCCCTCCAAACACTATTCCCTACATCTCAATATCAGAATGAAGTATCAAAATGTTACTGAGAAGGATCATGAACCAAGATATAAACTCTATTAAATAAAAAATCCTATACTAAATGGAGATAAACTCTTACTTCTTTTCCATTTTCAGCACTGATGATAAGAATTCAGCTCCATGATAACTATCGAGCTTCTCAAATGAAAATATAGTCTCATCAACATTTCAATGATAAAGGACTCACTATTGTTGAGAGACACCTCTCAAAATGGTAAAAACATGATGGAATAAAATTTTATATACTTGAACAAACAAATAAAAATGAAATATCAATATCCTATATCCACCACAACATCTCACCATCAAAGACCCCCTCATTATTTGGAATATTTTCATGAAGAAACTCAACCATGGACTTTCTCCATGAGTCGTCATCCACACGATCATCCTTCCTCCAATCATCTAGATCATCCTATTTTCCGTTACCATCATAAACCATGTAATGATGATATCCATTCAATTTCTTTAGAAATATAAAAAATATTCATAAGGCTATGTTAAATATTTCACTCAAAGTTTCCACAAATAATTCAATTTAATCTCTGGAATATCTTCCCTAATTGAAAAACTTATTGTATTATACATTATGTATGTAATACATATAGGACTATACCCTATAATTAATACACCATTGATGTAGTATATTCAATAGACTATCATATTAGTGTATTTTGATTGAATTGGTCATTTTATGTTTTATTCCAGTCTCCCTTTTCTATATCACATACTAAACCTAATTGAATTATTTTACATACCAAACCAATGTAATAATCCATGTTGTATGACTCTAAACTACATCCCAAATCTCAATCAATGTTTTGATACCACTATATTATGGGTTGCCTTTGTTAATACCTCTCTTAGTATAGTTCTGATTATTGGAGTGATATGAAAAGAACACCTCCAATCAGAAATGGATTGAAAACTATCAATTTTGTTTTTTAAACACAAAATATGAGAGACAATACTCTCTATAATCCCATAAATAGTCATATAATTGACTAATAAACACAAACTCATACAAATAAAAACACATAATCTTAAATATAATGCATTTAATGTTGTAAATAAATAAAAAATGATGTCTCAAAGGTTAGCACAAAATAGAAAACAACTTATGCGGTAATAATTGGTACTAAAAAATATAATCATCCTGATATTTAGTAACACCCTTGCTGATAAATATTTCCATCCAAAAAATATATAAATATATTTTATAAAATTAAGAGTGAAAATATAATCATACCCAACATGTTTATCCTTAGAAAATATCATTACCACATGGAAGTAGACTACTATAGACATTTGGAACAAGTAGTGAAACCAAATCATTAACTAACTCAGGTAAACTACATCCCATGTCACCAAGGATCTATCACCAAATCCATATACAAGTATAATAATATAGTAATCATGATAGTAAGAAAGGATCCTAAAATCTACTTCCCCACTGATATTTCCACCCTCACATCCCAATGATATAAATTATGTCACTCCCATGCCTTCCATATCTATATATCGCAACCACATTTTTATATCAAAACAACATAGCACATACAAAAACCACGTACTATATGTCATAAATATACACCACATACAACAACCAAAAACCACAAACAAAAATCCCATACTATATACCAAAACCATATAACTGATGTTACATGACAAAACCATGTACATAACCAACATAACAAATCACGACAATATATCTAATAGAGGGAGTGAGAGTAGTCCCCCATATATATCACCAATATCCAAGAAGTTGGGTGCATTGTTGGAACCCAAAACTCATTTTAATTAGTAATGTTATCTAACTCCGGGGGTGGTCCATAATAAATAATAAAATATGATAGATATATATAACACAAAATCCCAAATAAGGAATTCATATCTATCAAACATATATATGATCACATCCCCCCACCACAATATCACTCTTACATGATAATAACTACAAGAACCACTAACCTCACAAAAAGACAATACCCCACCATAAAAATACAAACATAACTTCTACTCATTCACATTTAATTAAAAAATCACCCTTAATCATTTAAAAACCATATTAATTTCATTACACTCATTTATTTCTATCATTTACTCTATCCACAAAATCCACTATTCATTTACCAAACATTTCATAATCTATTTAATTTACTATGGAGTTAGACAACCAATATAATTCAAGTATTTAAAAACTATATTAATTGAAAAAACCCATTTTCATTCAACTTATTCAATTATATATGTTTTGTTTTAACACAACACTAAATTACTGACAACTTTATTACACAATGCACATAAACCTCACGACAACATAACATCTATAATTCAATAATAGCCTACACCACCACCCTTACTATGTCAAAATAAATAAAACTACATCAACCCCATATAGATAACATGAGAGTGATTCACCTAAACAACTCTTTCTATATCACATTTAAAATTCAACCAAAACCCCATCCACCAACAAAAAACTCCAACAAATGTTGTGTATTATGAAATAAAAAATCATAAGATAATCATTGAATGGTAATATTTCAAAATCAAAATATATGACAATGATATATATTTTTATTAAAATATTCTCCTCTCCATATTTATTTTGACCATATGGAAGATGATACTCCATTGTTTTTGTATACGTGCCCAAAGTTAACTCAATGTCAACTAATAATTCCTCAAGTATTTATTTCTAAAATGCTTGATATACTTGAAATAGTTTTCTTAAATTACATCAAGAAATTAGTGGAGAAGAAGTCCCATATTCCTCGGACTTTTTAGGGATCATCCAATTTTTTATTGTTTTGATCCTTAGTTTTGGATTTCTAATCCTAATCCTCAAGCGAATAAGATTTCACACTGTTATAGTATCCACCAGTTTTAGTGGATAGAATAATATTTTTTCCACCTAGTTTTCTTCCATATATTGAATGAAAAATTTCCTAATTCAACATGTAATTTTTTCCTTTACCCAATCATAATAACAACCTATATTTTTCATAAAATTATACTTATAAACCAGATGAGGCATGAGAGTTACTACCGTCTCATTTTTCTCTAGTGGATGAACCCCCCTCAGGTTCTTTACATTTTTTGGATCTCTAACCAATGAAAGTTTATTTTTTTATTTACCACATTTTTACACTCTAAAATTTCATTATATAGATATTGGTCCATCAATCATTCAGAATGATCCCTATGATCTAGGGCCTATTGGGAGAATTACATTCAAACTAGATGATTTATGGGGTATGATATACCTTCATACCTAGCCATAGGGGGAATACCAAATCTATTCCTTTCCTATAACAAAAAAATTTCACTCAGATCTTACAAATTCCCCATACAAGATGAAGAATACTCTAATATAATCTATAATGATGGAATTATATCCTCCTACAAATAAATTCCATGCATCCTCATGAATATGATATGGTTTATATCCCATTGCCTAATAACCTACTATAACATCATAGGCGAACATTTGACATCTATCTCATATCCTTTTAGCTAAGGATGAGATTTAACTCTAGGTAAATAATCCATAGGATTATAATTTGTGGACACACAATGCCTTACTATATCAGTGTATGTGGAAATATTCCACATATAACCAATAAAAAAATAAAGGGTACAATCCCTCCTTATTCGCATAAGATTCCTTCTTGACTAGACACATTATCATTGACAGTTGAATAGGTATATATATGTGTACTATTAAAATAAAATATCCAAGACAAAAAACCCTACTATCAATAATCCATGTAAAATTAAAATATTGTTTCATTGAATTAATCTTATTTATTCCCACACTAATGCTCAGTTTGTATATATATAAAATCCATCATTGGTTTGGAAATGTAGAAATCCATATAAATATATGGGTGACTTGATGACATATTAATTGAATTATTTAATATAAAAAAGGTAAATACCCACTAGATTTTTGAGAATTTTAAGGATAAATTGGTTTCGTAAGGAGTGAGGTAAACCCTAAAGACATTCCCAAGTAACTGAGGAGGGTAAATCTTTCTTCATATGGAAATAAAATTACCATCAATATATGATGAATCAAAGAAATTTTAAAATTAGGGAGATATAGACCATGTGGGGATAATGTCACCTTTATTTTTTAAACAAATCAAAAAGGTATGAGAGTCAAGAAGAAAAACAATAACATGCTTCTCTAAGACCATAACTCAAATAAAAAATATATGAAAATCTTGGAAAATTTGGAAATTATCGCCAAATAATTTAATAGAAGAGATTTATATAAGATAATATTCTTCAACAAACTCTAATAAAGCTACTAGTATCCTATAATTACCATTGAAGAAGTTAATGAATTTAGGAAAATATTACATAATAGAAAAGATATAGAGGGTTTCATATTATAAGAAGGATATAAAACTGTAAGGAATATCATCATGAGGTAAAGGGTTGATCCCCCACCCCCTCAGACATGTTGTGAGTTTAAATGGTTCATCCACAGTTGTAGTGATAATTGTGAGATAAAATAATGTTAAGATATACAGAAATAAATTTCACTATATGTAACATGAGAACCCCCCAAAATATATGGGTTAAAAACAATGAGAAAATAGAATTATTACTATGGGTAAATATTGGAGAAGACACTCTCACTATTAAAAGGAGTATACCCACAAAATATATTTCCTAATTAAGTTAAGAAATAATACTACCAAAAACACCGAAAAAATATAATAGTTAGAATTCTATGGATATTATTGATGTCATATGATGATGAAACTAAGGAGAGATCAGCTTTTATATAGTCTACCTATCACCCATGCTACTTTATTTCTACAACCCAATTGGTGGTTTTTAACACCCACCTTCACCAATCACACATTCCTCCCCTAAAAAAATTAGCAGGAGGCACTATTCAAAATAAAAAAATAATACAAAAAAACCTCACACTTGATGATTGATTGAGAACCAATTATTTCACCACACATCATTTATATTTTCCGAAAAAGCCACTACCTTATCTATAAGGTTTCTTTAGGGTCTTTACCATCTAAAATTATTAATGTAAATTATATTTATCCAGAAATCTACAAGATTTTCCATAGTATCAATTTTATGTATATCAACACTTCCTTACTCTACCATATCTTGGTCAAGGTGATATTGAACCACAATGTGATTTTTCTGAATGAAAATATGGATTATTTATAACATGAAAGGTTCTATAACTATAAAAATTTAGTTAACTATTTTTCTCTCTATGCAAAATATCCTCCCATAACATTATCATCAAAATTGAATCTTTTAAATCAAATGTTGCTACATTTTACTCTGACTCAGTCATGGATAAATCCAGAACATACTATAAATTAGAAAACAAGATCATAAAACCTAATGTATGAGTAGACCAATAACCAGTAGTATATTTCCTCTATCCATAATCAACTGAAAATTCTAAATCAATATATCCATTAAAAGTTAAATCTCATTATCCATGACATAATGAAACATATGTGGTCTTTATGATGTATGTTATGATCCTCTTAAGTGTTCTCCAATGATTACATCAGGGATTATAAATTTATTAAATAAATACTCCAACTTCATGCATATATTATTTTATACTAAAAAACATTGTGAATATTATACTCCGCACTACAAACACATATGGTTATCGAGAAATATCTATCCTCTCTTCTTCACTGCTAGGACTCAACATAGATTATAACATAAAATTAAATATAATATGGGTAGAGATTGGATTTTAATCTTTAATATTGAATTATTTTTAGACATTATTCATGAAATTATTCTATGATATCCAAATATTCCCATTATTTCAGTCTTTCTGAATTTTTCTATCTGGAATATTTTTTTCTAGTCCCACGTTATTCATATCAAAATCCCTAAACAATTATGCTTTTGTCTCACAGATATAATCATTATTAAGGCTAGTAAAAAATATTTACTCCACATATAAAAGATTAAATATATAAATAATGACAATATTATCCCCAAAAATAAAAACAGGGTTCATAATGAAACATGTTGTACCCAAGAATTAGGATATATAAATCAGATCTCTTATACCAACTCCTCAATGTCTGCTTAATACCATACAATGATTTATTTAACCTAAAATAAAATTTCTATTTTATTTTCTTTTCCAACCCTTATAAATAGTTCATGTATATTTCTTCGTCATGATAACCATATAGAAACATAATCTTTATAACTAGTTTCTCTAGATGAAAAATATATCTAACATAGATCACCAAAACTATCCAAATAGTTGTCAGTCTCACAATAGGAGAAAAAAGGTCATTGAAATCAATACCTTCCTTCAGAGCATATCCTTTTACCACTAGTCTCACATGATATATTTCCACCCAGTCCTTACTATGCCACTTTTTCTTAAAGAATCATTTTTTTTCAAAAACCTTCCTTCAATGAGGTTATAAAAGAAGACTCAATGACTTATTCTTATGTAGGGATTCAATTTCCTCCATGATCATCTCCATCATTAAGGATCCATCTAGACTATGGGTTTCCTCTATAAAAGAAGATAGATATATATTCTGTATAAAAAATAATTACATTATATTTCTCTTAGTGACATATTACGAGTTCCATACTGGTGATATTTTCTCCAGAGTTGACCTTTGTGGTCTAGAATCAACCCATAATTGATCATAATTATCTAGAAATTCCTTAGAAGAAACTGGTTCATCCGTGGATTCATCCTCCACTTAAATTGGTTTTATTTCTATATTATCATTATCTATGTCTCATCAATTGTCATTTTCACCCCATCTTCAAAAAAACAAGATGTCTTTATTGATGGTAATATTGTGTGTAGTGATGTCCCATAAACAATACCCCCAATAACCATCATTATATCCCTAAGAGATACATTTCCTATATCTCAAAAAAATATGATATTTCTTGGTCATTAAAAAACACACAAATTTTACATATAGAAGCATGTGAATGAGAATACATAGTAGGTTTACCTATCCACATATCCATTAGTTTCTTCAGATCAATCATCATTAAAGGATAATAGTTTCGAACTTAATAGGTGGTATTAACTATTTATATAGAGAATGTTTTGGAAACTCATGTAGTATTTAACATTGCCAATTCTCTATGAAACAAGGTTATATAAATCTAATCAACCACTATATTCTTTGAAAGAGTATACTCCATTGGGAAGTATCTCATAATTTCTTCCCATTTTAAAAAGTATCAAACTCCTTAAATATATATTTTACACCATTTTATATTGTCAAACACTTTCTATTCCATAACGATTCAATATCATTATAAAATTTTAATTTTTTGAAGTCTAAAAAAATATCCCCATTCCTCTTTATTGGATACACCCAAAATCTCATAAAATAATAACCAATGAATGATACATATTAGCTTGATTTTTTAGGGGTATAACCAATTCCTTCTAAACCTTGGAATGGATCAACTCTAAGATCTATTTTCTTTTTAATATTGATATCTTGAACTTTAGCCTTTTTTTCATGTTCAAAACACAATGCTAACAAACTGTAAGGATAAATTTTTAATACTAACAAATAAATTATTATTTTCATGAGTATTAATGAATCAATCTAAAATATTTGCAACCTTCTAATTCCATGACATCTGCAATGATTTCATTGAGGTAGTTGGTATGAAAATTGTCTCTACCACATTGTATGTTTCACCCATAATTATGTACATGTTCTTTGAGATATTTTTTCCTTCACCACCATAATTGTTCATTCATAATCCTAATAACTCCATTTATCATTTGATTCTTTCATATGATATCATTAGATTATCCCAAACAAAATATGTTCTCTTTCAGACCCTTCACATGGTGTGCTCCTTGGATAGTTCACAAAATACAATCAAGCATCTTCACTTTGATGGTACCCACTCCAATGATATTCAATGTGTTATCATTACCCTTGTATAAAAGATATTTTGGGTTATTCTTATTCAAATAAAAATATTTCCATTGAGATATCATGTTTTATGTTACTTTAGAGTCGACTATCCTTGAATCAGTCAGATGTTTTCTGCCTCTTATAACCGTTTCCATTTTAATGACTAGAAAATCTCCACTTCAAAAAGTACTCGACACATTTCCATCCATGTCATTATTCTAGATCCTAATAGAACTATTCTATATCATCACACCTATTGTTCTTCCAACAAATTCTAGAAGGAAATTATCCTTCCACAACACTCCTTTCATTCTTCAGTTTTCACAATTGAAAATTATTCCAACTGAGTATCTAGAACTTAAATTTTACCACCATCTGAACACACCATAATTTCTAAATATCCATTATCACACAAGATTGTATTTAATAATCTCAATACATTTTTTTCTATTGTGAATGATCAACCCCAATCACAATCATAGAGAATACTCAAATCTATGAGAATTATTAATACCTAGTTGTAATGTTGTAACCCCCCCCCCCAAGAAAGGGGTAAAATCTAGGGGAAATATAAGGATAAATAAGTGAAAATGTAGGTACAAAAACTCTAACAATATTACAATGATAAAGCCCTTAATATATCACTCTTGAATAAGTGGAGAAATGATCCTCACAAAAATACAACCCAAATATAATAGAGGGGATATTGGGGAGCTGAGTGCTAATAGATGATGATGAAACTATTGTGAGATATCCCTTTATATAAGCAAACTTTCACCCCGGTTTATCCCTTACAATATACTAATAGGTGGTCTTATCCACCAAACTTTTTTAACTTCTCCATCATCCATTAACAGAATATGGGGACCTCATTGTCCTTAAAAAAATATTGATGAACCGATATTGTAGGGACTGTGGTATAAACCATCCACCAACAACCTAACAATAACACAACAACCAAAAATTAACTAATCTGTATATTTTTTTTTTAATAAATTAGGTTATTTATTTAGTTTTTAAATTTTAGGTAATTTTAAAAAAGAAAATAAGGTTTGATAAATTTTTTAAAATATGCCACATGACATGTTAACTGAGTTCACACATCATACAGCAGCGATGAAGCGTGAATGGGGATTTGACATCCTTTGTTCAGTTCATGAAACATGATCCTCATTTATTCCAAATATTTTTTCAGCACATATGAGGCATGAACGAGATTCAAACCTCACTTTGTTTAAAAAAACATTACTTATTTGTAATTTGGTTTTGTTATATATTAATTAATGTAATTAACTAAAATTTTAATTCATAATATAATAAGTAAAAAAATAATTAAATAATTACATAATACACAATACATAATTAATGAAATAATTATATAAAACTAATACATAAATAGGCAATTAATATATTTAAGATTATTAGTTATTAATAATAAATTGACTATAAAAAGTAATTAATATTGTTTTTAAAAATATATTAGTTAATACTTATAAATTTTAACATATAATATTATTTTTTATTAATAATTAATTATAAAAAATTTTAGTTAATTTTTCCATTACTATTAATATAAATTTAATATATTAATAAATATATAATATGATATATTAGCAAACATTAATCAACATATTAATAATAATTATTATTAATATATTAATAGATAATATAACTATTAATTAATAATTATATTATTTATTACTAATCAATAACATATAATTAATTACTAATAATTATGTATAATATTTGAATTAATATTTATTAATATAGTTACTAATATATTAAAAAATAATATAAATATTAATTATTAAATATACCATGGATTATTAATTTTATAATTACTAATGTAATTTAGAATATATATTAATATATTAATTATTATATTATTATATTATTAATGTAATTAAAATTGTTTTATTTTTAATTTTAAAATTAATATTATAATTAATAATATATAACATAATAATAATAATAATTACTTATGTTATTGATATAATTACTAGTTATATATCTAGTAATAGAAATAAAACTACATTAGTAATTAATTACTCTATTTTAGATAATTAATGATTAATAATAAAAATAATAAATATTTTAAATAGTGTTATTTTAAATAATTTTCAAGAGAAAAAATAATTAATTATTATTATTAATAAAACTTATACTTATTAATTATTTGAACTAATTATTATATATATACAATTAAAACTTTTAAAAACATATTACATTGATCTCTATTAAGAATGTATGAACTATGAGAAATGTATCACTCTGGTATGCATTGTTGTCTCAGATGATTCCCCATGCCATATTCTAGTATATATCTATTGTGTACAATCCTTGATTTCCGATGTATATGATCTGCTGTGTGTACCACTTAAGTAGCATACATTTTAACTTCCTCAACCTCATCTTATGTGACCTGCGATGGATCCAAAGTCTTATCACCTGTACCATATTCTACCTAGAATGCAATTGGTTTCTACCTAGAAATATCTCCCACAACGGAAGAATATAGAAATTAAGTAATGTGTATTACAAGGACCCAAAAAAATATATTTCACGTATGAGAAGGATTATTCCATTCTCCTTCAATTATTTTTGAGTTGACACACATATAGAAGAAATCTAGTGTGGTTTGAGTAGCATGTGGAGGCTTAAATTGGGTTATAGTGTTCTTTTTGTCAAAAGAGCCAATTAAATGACCATAACAATTGTTATTTTGATCCATGAAAAATATCATTAAAAATGGATTTCCAAGCATTTAGTGGAGGTTATGAACCAAGGACCAAATTTTATTTTTTAAAAACGGTTCTGATATGTCTTTACAAAGAATGCTCATATAAGGAATAGATATAGCCACTACACCACACCCATTTTGGAGGATGTAGTGGAGATAATTATCTAGATCACGGTGCAATCCTATAATCCAGACTATTTTTGGATTCTTGATCACGAATACTAAGGAAAAGGCCAAGCCATTGGGGAGGGTGTGGAAACAATCATGATGTATTACAGAAACCATCAACCCAATTCTCAGATCTCAATTTTTTTCCTATGGAGAAATGTATAGGGAATTAGTATTAGATATTTAATTCATTTTTAACTCAATTCCTAACCTTGTTCATTGACTCCACCTTCTACTTTGTTGATTCCATGGAATGGAATGAATTTCAGGTAAACTTCTTGGATGTTTTGGGAAATCATTTTGGAAAACCTTCTTATTGATGAAAAAAACTTGGGTGTTATGATATTTCATCTTCATCAATTAATATATGGGCTCCTTCCATCATCTTTTCATGATGCTTCTTTTTGGGGGTGATTCGGTGGAGGACCTAGCAAGGCATTCTTATCCTATCCAAAATCTTCTTCTCTTTCTTTGGATGATTATAAAATGGGACTATTATGGTTATCCACATATTATATCATCTGATTGTTTTGGGGTTCAATCAATGTTAATGGAATATATCTCTTCTCAAGGACCATTTCCATTCTTTAATGTCTTGGTGGTAAACCTCTCAGAGCATTCTTCCTTGGAAAGTATCTTGTGTTCTATCATTGATGTTTCTCTTCAATGAAACTCATATTCATCCATTGATTATGGTTTTAAATAGGTTATATTTTTTTTATTAATTGACATGTTCATCCTTTTGTATTACTCTAGAATCTATATTATTTTATATGAATTCAATTCTTGGAGTTCTTGGAGAGAGAGCTTGTTTTGGTTGGTAAATGAATATGGTTTAGGAGATGGAAACCTTGGTGAACCTTGATGTTCACCTTGATAACCTTGAGGCAAGACGTTACATACCATATATAAGGCATGTATATGATTATTAGAATGATATTTCATGGAATGATCAAGTAATTTAGACCATGATTGAGTGTGATCAAACGTGTGTTCATGCATAGACCATGACACCCACGTTTGATTTTGATCACATGTATTTGTGTTTTTTGGATAATATTATTTGTTTTTGATGTGTTATTTTATTCCTCTATATGATACTCCCATTTCATTATTTTATTATTGGTATACGATTTATTGTTTTTTTCCTACTACTAAAGTGATAGGATGAACAATCATGGATTGGTATCCCCAGTGGGGGAGTTTTTTTATACTAATTGTTTCATGATTAAAGGGACAAGATATATGGTGGGGATGGATGGACTTTCATGGTTCGACCTAGGGGAATGATGTTCATATGTGATCGGACTTGATAGGAAATAGTTGGACATGATGGCCTTATGTGGTCAATCCCAAGAGATAAAAATAAGGTATGATGGAGTCATGTAGTTTTACCTAGAGGCCTAGTACGTGTACTTCTGATGAGAGAGATGGGGAATGATGGCCTTGTGTGGTATGATATGAGACTCTTATACATATGGATACCATGGATATATGTGGTGATCTTTTTTTCAATCGTAGTTTGTGACTTCTGTTTTGAATATTTTCCAACATGGGGCTCAAGAAGGTATGACTGCTGGGTTTTAGTGTATTTGTTAGCACATGACCACTAAGTATGAGTTTTTATTCTATTTCTTGTGCATATACTATTTATCATGACATATACTCTTATGCATGTTAACTCGTGTTAAGGTAAAATTGGTGATGTTCTGTACGGTTTATTTTAATACCACGCTTAGACATCTTGATGAATGTTCAAACATCATGTAGAGGCACTACAAGAAAACCGCCGTTTAGCGGCGGTTTTAAAAACCGCCGCGAAACGCGTTTTCGGGCCGCCATTTCGCGGCGGTTCTAAGAACGGCCGCGAAAAAACTACCGCTAAACGGAAATTTTTTTTAATTTTTTTTTAATTTTATTCGAGGATTAGCGGCGGTTTCGGTAAAACCGCAGCGGAATGAAATGAAAAAAATAAAAAAACGCGAGAAACCCCGAAATCACTAAAACGACCATAACTTTTGATCCGGGCATCCATTGAAGCGCCATGACCAGTCAAATCGAAGCTCATGAAGAGATATAGAGGCACATATAATCAAAACTGTGAGACGGTCTAAGGTGTGGAAGATATTAGAGTTATAAAAAAGTTGAAAAAAGTTCTCTAACTTCAAACGGCCATAACCTTTGCTCCGGGTGTCCGTTTGGGCTCTACCACATATCAAATCGAAGCCAGCGAAGAGAGCTACGCACCAGTTCAACACAAGCAAGCTTCTATCTTGTTTTCGACCCCAAAAACCCCTCCGAAGGCTTCCAAAACCCTGTTTCCATCACCAGTGTCCAGTCAAACTTGTCTTCAAACAGACCTAACCTTCGATCCGCGTGTCAGTTCGGCCTCCTCCACCTGCCAGATCATAGCTCATTCCATGAGCTTCAGTTTGACTGGTTGCGGCGCCCACATGCACTCCTAGATCATATGTTATGACCTGTTTAGTGGGTATCGGGTTTGTTTTGTTTTTCAATGCCTCGTTTCTAGCACCCGTTCTCCGTCAACTTTTTTAAATGGTCGTAACTTCCGATCCGTCTGTCTATTCGAACTCTTTCAACTTTTAGGTTGAAGAGCATTTTAGGATCTTTGATTTGACAGGTCGCAGATCTAAAACAGACTGTCGGATCATAAGTTATCCCCGTTAATATGAGTCCAATGTTTTTGTCTCTTTATGACCGTTTTGACGGGTTTTAACGGTAGCTCCATTTATTACTGTTTATTTGGGTTTCCATGAGTTGTTATCTTTAGCAATGGTTTTTTTGGGTTATTATGATGATTATGTTGAATTATTAAGGAGTTTTCCAGAGTTGTCACGAGTATTCATGCATTCTCATTTTTTCTAATGCCTCATTCTTCATATGCTTCTCCATCCTTTTTCATGCGTTTTCATGATTTTTCATCCCTTATCACGTCTTTTCATACTTTTCCATGTGTTTTCTTTATTATTTATTATTTATTATTTATAATATACTTTAATTTATTTATTATCTATTATTTGTAACTGGTTATTTATTAATTATTAATTATTATTTATTATTTATTATTTGTTATTTATTATTTATATTTATTTATTAGTTATTATTTATTAGTTATTAGTTATTATTTATTATTTATTATTGATTATTGATTATTTATATCCATTTATTATTTATTATTTATATTTATATTTATTTATTATTTATTATTTATTTATATTTATTTATTATTTATATTTATTTATTATTTATTATTTATATTTTTTTATTATTTATATTTATTTATTATTTATTATTTATTATTTATATTTATTTATTATTTATTATTTATATTTATTTATTATTTAATATTTATATTTATTTAATATTTATATTTATTATTTATATTTTATATTTTTTTATTATTTATTATTTATTATTTATATTTATTTATTATTTATTATTTTCTATTTATTTATTATTTATTATTTATTATTTATTATTTATTATTTATATTTATTTATCAGTTATTACTTATTAGTTATTATTTATTATTATATTTATTTATTATTTATTATTTATATTTATTTATTATTTATTATTTATTATTTATATTTATATTTATTTATTATTTATATTTTATTTATTATTTATTATTTATTATTTATATTTATTTATTATTTATATTTATTATTTATTATTTATATTAATTTATTATTTATATTTATTTATATTTATATTTATTTATTATTTATTATTTATATTTATTATTTATTATTTATATTTATATTTATTATTTATTATTTATATTTATTTATTACTTATTATTTATATTTATTTATTATTTATTATTTTCTATTTATTATTTATTATTTATATTTATTAATTATTTATTATTTATTATTTATTATTTATTATTTATTATTTATTATTTATTATTTATTATTTATATTTATTTATTATTTATATTTATTTATTATTTATTATTTATTATTTATTATTTATTATTTATTTATTATTTTCTATTTATTTATTATTTATTATTTATTATTTATTATTAATTATTTATTAATTATTATTTATTATTTATTATTTATTATTTATTATTTATTATTTATTATTTATATTTATTTATTATTTATTAGTTATTAGTTATTAGTTATTATTTATTATTTATTATTTATTATTTATGATTAATTATTTATATTTATTTATTATTTAGTATTTTTTATTTATATTTATATTTATTTATATTTATTTATTTTTATTTATTATTTATATTTATTTATTATTTATATTTATTTATTATTTATATTTATTTATTATTTATATTTATTATTTATTATTTATATTTATTTATTATTTATTATTTATATTTATTTATTATTTATTATTTATATTTATTTATTATTTTTTATTTTTTTTATTATTTATTATTTTTTATTTTTTATTTTTTATTTATATTTATTTAGTAGTTATTATTTATTAGTTATTAGTTATTAGTTATTAGTTATTATTTATTATTTATTATTTATATTTATTTATTATTTATTATTTATATTTATTTATTATTTATATTTATATTTATTTATTATTTATTATTTATATTTATTTGTTATTTATATTTATTTATTATTTATATTTATTATTTATATTTATTTATTATTTATTATTTATATTTATTTATTATTTATTATTTATATTTATTTATTATTTATTATTTATTATTTATATTTATTTATTATTTATTATTTTCTATTTATTATTTATTATTTATATTTATTTATATTTTATTATTTTTTATTTATTTTTTATATTTATTTATTATTTATTATTTATTATTTTTTACTTATTATTTATTATTTATATTTATTTATTATTTATTATTTCTTATTTATTATTTATTATTTATTATTTATTATTTATTATTTATTATTTATTATTTATATTTATTTATATTTATTTATTATTTAGTATTTTCTATTTATTATTTATTATTTATATTTATTTATTATTTATTATTTATATTTATTTATTATTTATTATTTATTATTTATTAGTTATTAGTTATTAGTTATTATTTATTATTTATATTTATTTATTATTTATTATTTATTATTTATATTTATTTATTATTTATTATTTATATTTATTTACTATTTATTAATTTCTATTTATTATTTATTATTTATATTTATATTTATTTATTATTTATATTTATTTATTATTTATTATTTATTATTTATTAGTTATTATTTATTATTTATATTTATATATTATCTATTATCTATTATTTATTATTTATTAGATAATATTTATTATTTATTATTGATTATTGATTATTGATTATTTATTAGTCATTATTTATTATTTATTATTTATTATTTATTAATTATTAATTATTATTTAATATTTGTAATTTGTTATTTATTATTTATTATTTATTATTTATTATTTATTATTTATTATTTATATTTATTTATTTATTATTTATTATTTATATTTATTATTCCTTATTTATTTTTTATTTATTATTATTTATTATTATTTATTTTTTATTTTTTATTATTGAGTTTATATCTATTATTTATGTATTAATTGTTTTTTCAATTGATATATATAAGTATATTAAATTCTGTTTATTAACCACATGGCGAGCTTGCTAGAGTGGTAAAGTCTTTAAAAATATGCAAGAGGTTAGGGGTTCAAATCTCACCAAACGCAGAATTTCTTTATATTGCATGGGTATGCATGTGCATGTGCATGTGCATGGGATGTGCATGCATGGATAAATAAATTAAATAAAATAATACGAAATAAATAAATAAATAAAATAAATACGAAATAAAATAAATAAATAAAATAGATACGAAATAAAAAAAATAAATAATAAATACGAAATTAAATAAATAAATAAATAAATAAATAAACAAATAAACAAATAAACAAATAAATAAATAAATAAATAAATAAATAAATAAATAAAATAAATAAATAAATAAAATAAATACGAAATAAATATATAAATAAATAAAAAAATAAATATATAAATAAATACGAAAAATAAATATATAAATAAATAGATAAATAAATATATAAATATATATATAAAATTAAAAATTAAAAAAATTAAAAAAAATAACAAAAATCAAAAAAAAATAAATAAAATAAAAAATCAATAAATAAAATAAAATAAATAAACAAATAAATAAATAAATAAATAAATAAATAAATAAAATAAATACGAAATAAATATAAATAAATACGAAAAATAAATATATAAATAAATAAGAAAAATAAATATATAAATATATACGGAAAATAAATATATAAATAAATACGAAAAATAAATATATAAATAAATACGAAAAATAAATATATAAATAAATAGATAAATAAATATATAAATAAATATATAAATAAATGAATAAAAATATAAATAAATATATAAAATTAAAATTAAAAAAAATTAAAAAAAAATAACAAAAATCAAAAAAAATAAAAAAATAAAAAAACCGCCGCTAAAAAACCGCCGCAAAACATTCTGCGACGGTTTTGAAAACTGCCGCGAAATATTTTCCTGACGCACGACTTAGCGGCGGTTTTTCGAAACCGCCGCCAATCGATTTAGCGGCGGTTTAAACCGCCGCGAAACGAAAAAAAACCGCCGCTAAATGCAATTTTTGCCATAGTGAGGGATACAAGAAAGGGGAAGGACCCAATGACAGGGATCTTGGATATGGAGCATATTGTTTAGAGCTGGTACCAGGATGGTCTCCACATTGATGCCACAATTTTTATTTGTTTACTTGTTTTATTCATACTCTAGTTTGTCCTTCCACATTAGATTTTCATGGTTTATCTTTCTAAATTACATGAAATTATTTTCAAACTATTTTTTATAAATTTTTTTATATTTAAAATTTTATATTCTTTTAATTATTGATATTGAGGTTATAGTCTCCTCACTGATGGTATTCAGACGCCGACTACTAGTAAAAAATCTGTTGTGTACGAGGAGGCGTGCAAGGGTCAATGTGGAACGTGGATTCAGATTAATTTATTTTTGTTCAGGTGTTTTAGTTATATCATCACTAGAGTAGAATATTAGTTGAAAGAAACACCAATCACTAGTAAGCATTGAGCATAATTTGAAATTGTAAGGGACAATGCAGATGAATCACTTGAAGATGTGATGTGAAATTATATAGCGATAGCTTGTTCTTACAACTCTTCTATGATAAGAAGTGGAGGAATATTTGTATCAGCATGTTATACATACTCATAGAATTCCACATTATCATATGTACCATCCATAATAGGATCATCCCCCTATCACACATCTATATTAGATCCATCACCACCAGTGTTTCCTAAAATGATCAATAAAATACCATGAAAGATCTGATCTATGGAATGAAGTAGCTCTATAAGTACTATGTAAAAATATTCATTGTCAGATGAACCACTATATGTGTGAACATAGATGTTACTATAGTGTATGATAAAATCATCTCATAGTAAACAATTATGAAGCTAAATAAACTTAATATTTTATTTCAAAAGTGAAAGGAAGAATTATTACGAACTAATTGTATCCTTGTCTGTGTAATGTAAGATATATTAATGATGTAATGTGATCAGATAGATGCATGCATATAGTACATTCCCATTTAAATCCGGACTCGTGACCTTTGCACAAAATTTAATTTAGTGAGCATGATATCACCACTAGTTAAAGTCTCACATCCATATCATATTCTAGGAATGAAGTGAAGGAAAATAACATGATGATGTGTGTATTTTCTTATGGAAGATTATATTCCACATTACTATATTAACTTGGTTCCATATGACAATTTTAAAATGAATAATTGGTATGAAACATGTTCTAAAATCAAGCATCACCATACAGTAAGATGGGATGCTCTGGGGGACATAACCAACATATCCATTCCATGAAACAAATAATATAAAAAAAGTGAATATGAAATTATGAAATTAAATAATTTAGAACACAACATTATAATTTTAGTAGTAATTAATAATCACACACATCATCTAGTTAAAGACTTTTGAATATAAGTCTCTAAGTATGGACATAAATTCTAGTGATATATTTATGTTTATAGTCCTAGCTCCACCCGCACAAAAATATTTTGAAATTTTTTGTTTTTAATAATAATTTATAGATTTTTTCTTTCACATAGGAAAAAATATACTGTTTTCCACATGGGGTATCCTGTAAAATGTTGGATAGAAATGGTGCACACACATATAGGGTGAATCTAAGGATTAACTCTCATAGCCACATTTAAATCGAATAACACATCCTATAATATACATTTTCTCTATGATACATGAACTACATAACACTCTATATGTATAAGAAAAACTTATAGATGCCCAACTATACCATCCTCTTTGGTCAGGGTCATGAAGTAATGGTAAATACATAAGTTGACCAAATGTAATTGAATGATCAATGAAGATAATAACTCTAATATGTCTCAAAATATATGTGTGTGAAAAAATACCTATTGTGATCTTATTAGAATCATTGACTAAATAGGTAATTTTGACATCAATCCATGGAATGCGTAGATGACTTCCGATGATAGACCAACCAATGTCCTAGACCTAAATGCCATGTACCCTATGAACTAAATCGAATCAATCACAATCAAATCATCCTATCACAGCAACACCCTCAATATGGAGACCAATTATAAGGGATACATCCTCAAGGGTGATTTTCATCTCTATCTCTAGTAGATGAAAATTCTATACCTCCAACCTCCTTCCCTCTACATGAGGTCTAATGAGATAGTGATCGATGAAGTTTAAATCACACATCACTACACTATAGAACCCTCCACGTCAAAGATGAATGAGAGTTATATGAAGGGGCTCAACATGATAGAAGTGGTGTGACCTACGTACACATAGAGTAAGGAACAAACCCCCCTTTATAACAAGACTAGAAATATGTTTTTCCTCTAAAGTGAGAAAATTAGTTCCATCCATATCTACATTTTATATAATCTATACTATTTATAGTTAGTGTAATATATTTCGTAAAAAAATGTTTTTAGAAAAAAAAAAGTAAGCAAATAATATGCATAGTCGGTTCTCATAATGAAACATGACGAAAAATACTTTATCAGATAAAAGGTGATGGTAAATTAATCCATTTTCAATAATAAATATAGTAAATGTTTTGATGATACTTGAGAAATGTTTGAATGTGCCAAAATTTCTAAAACACTAAATGTGCATAAGATTATATATGATGAAAAATAGTGTTTTTTGAGGAAGAAAGTTTGTTTTATTGATTTTAAAGAATGATATATACATGAACATGTTGATGCATGAGATAGTCTTAAAATTTGAAATAATACAAACATTTTGTTGTTTTAATTCTACGAATCATACATTTTTGAGTTTAATATTTTAATTTTTTACTTTTATGCGAATAAATTTAACCATTTTTTCGGAAGATATTAACATCATGAAATATTATTATAATTATACATAGATTGTCAAATTTGATACATACATTTATGAAAACTAATCCCTACCACTACACAATAATTTTTTTTATTTTAAAAATAAATTGTGATACTTATTTTTTACAATATTTTAATAGTTAAAATTACTATAGGGCTATATGATATGTTCAAATGGTTTTATGGATTTTTAAAATCCATATATATACTATTCTAGGATGTTATTAAATGACCGAACAATATATAAAATAAATAAATTTAAATAAATAGTAAAATACAATTTGGATCTAAAATGATACAAAATAACATTTTTGGTACATCTCAATGTAAATAGGCTAGTTTAAAAGAATATTAATACACAAGAATGAAAATATATATATAGATGGCTAGAAAAAATATGAAGTGAAAACCACTCCTTCCAAATTGGGATATTTATTATGAGTATGATCGAGAGCTTGAAATATACCACATAATATCCCCACTCCCCAGTCCGGAGGCAAGCCTATATCGATTCTAATCTGAGTAGAATTTAGCCTCCCCCAAGTATGAAAATTTGTAATATTAAGAACCAAATTTGGTTAATAAATAAGGAAGGTAATGTAATAATTTACCAATAGGCCTCCAAGATACACTATAGTAGTTAACTATAGTTCTCAAGTGATATATTTGATCAAAAAATTATATTTTAACACCCCTAGTTTTTGTTAATTAATTTCCAAAATAAATTAAAAATAGTTAATGGATTGTGTTTCATGCTACAAGAAATTAATATTGATTTATATTCAAAACCACATTAATCTTGTGATACACATAACATTGAGTATAACATATAGTAAATGGAACAAAATATTTTCCTTATGTCACATAGAATACCATGTTTTACCAAACTAAAATATACTATTAAAATTATCATAGTTTTCACCTTGCCGTTGGAATGAAAAGAGAGAATTTGATTCACTAAATTATGAAAATATATTATTTTCACATATTTTTATATATCTATTTATTATAAATAAAATATTAATCATTTAAAATAAAAGGATTTTTTTGTGGAAAACCATATCTTTTATCAAATATAGGTTAATTGTGCTTGAATCGCACAATTTAAAATTAAATTTTTACCAATTTTTGTAAAATTAATTTGAAAAAAAACTCCTTTTTTAAAATAGAAATATCAAAACTATCTATAGACGAATTTTTGGTATTTTTCTGAGAAGTATCATTTTATGATGCATATTTTAAAATATTGAATTTTAATTGAAAGATTCATTTTCATCAAATTAATTTATATATTTAAATTATATTTTAAATTGGAATTAATGTTTTATTTGTTAATTGATAAATCTATTAATACAATATAGGTCATTGGATAATTTTAAGATTGAAATTGTACATAAATACTTGATAAAATTTTGATCATTTTTTCTTTAAAAACCAGATTTCTCATCTCATATAAGGGATTAATTTTTAATAATTTTCTCCACTTATGTGACTAGAATTTAGAAAAATGGATTAAATATTTGGAATTTTCATAATTTATAATATCTAAAAAGGACAAATTAATTTTTATTCCCAATTATTTGTGAAAAAATTTAAAAAGTAATCACAATGATTAAGGGAAAAACAAGTTTATTAAGGGACTAAAATTTACACTTAAGGGAAAAATGACCTAGAAAGATATCTGTAAGATACTAGGTATTTATTTAGGTATGAATATTATTTATGGTTAAATGTGTTTACCATCCATTTTAGATTAGAATTAAAGCTGGACTATGGGCTGGTTGGGTTGTTTTTTGAAATAAAAGGAGAAAACACGCTGATATCTGGTTGCAAGCTAGGTACATGTCGTGTAATTGGTCTGCACATCATATACTTCTTGTACATTCCTAGAATATCATGATGTGTAGCCATTCTAGCTTAGAAAAAAATAAAAGGGTAGTACACGACCTGTACTTTCCAAGTGGGGATTTTTTTATAAAAGAGTAAGTAGCCTCATATTTTGATGCACGTTTGTTTTTCTCTCATTTTTGAAGACAAAAACCTTCTAATATAGTTTTTCAAGTATAAAAGATTTATGGACTCCATTTTGAGTGTCGTCTGTCATTTTGGAATCACATCATTAAGTACTCAATTCGTTTTTATTTTTTCATGATTCTTCAGAACAATGAGTGTTCTATTTGAATTTAAGATCATATGCCATAATATCCCATTATTCATCAATTCTTCAGATTTATTCCAAACTAGGATTAATTATGGCTTGATACTAGATGATACGACTACTACCGAGGTGAGGTAGGTGGTCTATAATTTCTTTCTGCTTTTCTTGTGATTTTTAAGAGTTCATCCAATATGTCATCCATCGTACATTTCAGCAAGGCCTCTTTTTAGATGAGTTGCTTGTTGTTATTGTAGTCGGACCTAGTGGGAATTCCCATTGGTTTTATTTTGGTTCTTTGGCTTCCATTTCTCATTTAAGGGTCACCCAATGGATGAACATTAAAGAAATAACCTATTTATGCATGTTTAAGCCATTAAAGGGGTGTGTGCGTTTTCTTTCCAAGTTAGAGGAATCCTATCAATGCCTTGATAGATTTAGTAGCTTGTTTAGGAGATGTAATACCTCATTGATTGATGAATATCATGTTATGCCTTAAATATTTTGATATTTTGTCTTTTTAAATAGATAAAATGGGTGGTATACCAATATTAAATGATAATGGATTGTTAAATAGTTTATATGGTAGGGTAGACCCATAAGATTATTTTGATAAATGGTTTGCATGAGTTCGTATACTCATGGACTGTTCTGGTTGATGTGAGTGGTTATACTCATAGGTATTTACTATTTAATTTGAATACTTGAATTATTGATTGAATGGGTTGATAGATGTCTTTGACTACTCTCCATGGATCTGGAACATGGTAGTGGATTCCTTGGGTGGACTCTGACTCTTGGGTCTTGATACTGTGGGATGCCTCAATCCATGCTACCCTATTGATCCGAATTTATTGGTCTCATGTATGACATTCTATTAACATGCTTTTAGGACCCCAACCGGTACCTAACTGAATTTCCCCTAGGTATTCCCATTGGACTCGATGGGAAGACTTGGACAAGCACCTTGGATCTGGACCTATGTGGTCTAGATATATTACATGGATGACTTGGTCTACTGACACCTTAGATCTCAGCCTTGTTGTCTGGACCACACTATATGGCGTGGCCGTTGGATATTTGACTTCACTATAAGGCTTATCCCTGGGATGCTTGACTTATCTATACAATGTGGTTGTGAGTTTCATGATATAGATGGATTTACGATTTGGCCATGTGACATGATTGCTTACTTTTATTTTAGTTTATTTGTTAAGAGATAACTCTTTTTTGTAGGTATCCATGAGGGATGGTTGGTTTTACTTATTATAGTAGACTTAAGCCATGGGAATACACAATTACTTTACTGATATATTACACATTCTAGAACATTGGTATATTTTTCTTAAAATTGTACAAACCTTGGTGGTTTCCTACTGTGATATTTATATCAAACCATTTTTGCGCCTCCATGGGGACCCAAATAGATTATATGGTTGTAGTAGGTGATAGGGGAAAGAGACGTAGTACATGTTGTTGAATGTGGAATTAGAGAAGGGGGAGCATAGGTCCAAGTTGGGGCTTGTGATGCTGGGATACCTTCTTGGACTTTTGTTCCTTTTGGGATACTTGTATTGTATTGAATTGAAATGTACTGTTCTGTATTCTTTCTAGATACTTGTACAATATGCATCATTTTTATAGGAGACGCTTCTGATTATTGATATCCAATCTTGTCTCACCTTATATTCAATTACTAATTATTTATTCACTTCTACTATTTAATATAAGTTTGAAATCTGTAGTGACACTCTGTTAATGAGGTAATTGTCTTCCCATTGACTCAATTAGGTCCTTGCTACTAGTCAGTTGCCTCATTCATTTGGAGTGATGCGCCTGAAGCCATGTGGAAAACCAGGATTGGGACTCTATAGGGTGGCATCCAGGTTCGGGACATTACATAGTGGTATAAAAGGAGTTTTTTTATTGTCTGACTTACTGTTTGGATACATTAGATATTGATAGGAAGGAAATGGGATTTGGAAATAATCTATGCCTTGGAGTAGCTACCCAGCATATAGGGAAAAGCCAAATTACCTCGAATTCTGTTTTAATTTTCTGGATTATTATTATTATTGTTGATTTTATTTCAACATTGGTTGATTCATGTGATTTATTATATTACTATTGATGCAATTATGGTTTATATTTCAGTTGCAACCCAATATGATGATGGTGCACCATCTCATTAATCATGTAAAAACATGTTAGAATCATATGCCATACATTTTTCCATGCCATATAGGATGCATTAGATAATTCATGTTTTTTGATAGTTTATGTGATAGTTGTGCCTGATTTTGTGTTAGTTGGGTGCAATAGATAAAGATGTGACATCATCATTAAATTCATAAAGAGTATAGACCCTTATGTATTGGGAAATCAAACACCTGAAAATTTTAAATGTCGAATAGAATTGTTACTTGTATGGTTTGAATGGGAGCCATGTTTTGGGTTTATGAGGTTTTAGGGGCCCACATGGATATAAATTTTTTTAAACCCTTGGTGAAGTTTCCTGAATAACTAAATGTAATGGAAACTTAAATGGTAAATAGAGACTTGACATAGACCCATAATTTGTGTGGGAAGAGGAAGTGTTTCTAGTGGTTCGATAGATTTTCTTTATAGAATCCTTTCTTTTCAAGTAGGTCATGGGTTTGACATCATTTCTAGAAGGGTTTTTATCTATCCTCTACATTGAGATTTCTACTTTGCTGTTGTTCTTTCCTGAGTCATGCATTAGGAATTTTAGATACAGGACACCATTAATACCTCCAGTGGTACACCATAATAGAGGCTATGATCATACTTCAGAGACAGTGGGCCATCGGCTGTAGGTTTATCCACTTGGAGCACCAGTTGTGGCACCTGAGGCTATTGCAGACACATGTGATGAAGAATAGTTCCATGAGGGTTTCTATAGCTATATGTCGACTTTCCGGGAAGTACTGTAGTTATTCATGAGTATGGCTGAGCTGACACGGGTGTTCCAGCGGCAACATGTTCCTAAATTTTTCGGGAATGGTGGACCAAAGGCTGCAAAGCTATGGCTAGAGAATATGTTGGCAATTATTGAGCATCTGGAGACGCCTCCAGAGTGGATGGACAAGCTCACATGGTATATGCTTTGTGGAGAGGCAAAGTGCTGGTGTGACATTTTGAACCAAGATGTTGGTCTGTGGAATATGGGTTGGGATGAGTCACAAACCCACTTGTATGAATACTTTTACCTTGAGACTCCACAAGTAGAGTGGGCTAGATAATTTATGCTTCTTGAGAAGTGTTCAATGACAGTTATGGAATAATCGGAATTCTTTATAGAGTTGAGGAATTTTTCTCCGATGTATCTTATTGATGAGATGTCAAGGGTGAGGAACTTTGAGGATGTTATTATACATGCTATAAGATCTTTGTTCAACATGTTCAGGTAGCCTTTTATCACTGAGATTGTGAATCAGGTGATGATTATAGAGTAAAACATGAGGGATGCTGGGGGTACAGAATAGATAAGTGCTATTTATCACCCCATGTGATCTACATCTCTAGGCCTGAAGTGTTGTTTGAGGCTTCCCATGACATGAGTGCTATTCACACTGTGGGTGCAGGTAGCTTAGTATATTGTCGTCAGTATGGTTGGTGAGGCCACATGACTAATCAATGTGACAACGACCCATTTGAGTGCTGAGCTTGTGATAGGATGGGGCACATAAGGCGGTTTTGTAGGACCTTCACTCTAGCTACGAGTGGTAGGGGTCAGCTCCGATGTCAGGATCTAGAGTAGGTCCTTGAGTTCCACATTAGGAGAGGAGTTGGAGTAGTGTAGTCTAATCAGACCAGGGTAGTGGTGGTCGTGGACATGGTAGCCAGACACTAGGCTCTTAGATACAGGAGGGTGGGTTAGCTCAGGGTAGCTGGGAAGGGTCATAGGGTTATGGTACATGCCAGACATATACTGTGAAACCTAACCAATAGGAGAAAGATCCCATTCCATCTATAGTGAGAGGTATGATATTATTAGATTCTACTACTGAATCCTCTCTTTTTAATAGAGGTTCCTATCATAGTTTTATCTTTGCTAGAGTGGTAGAAATACTTGGGCTAGTGGGTTTGGTTTATGAAGACATTTTAACACTAAAAAAACTATTGGTAGGTATAATGTGTAATATGTACCATAGTTTGAAGCATACCCATGAGGTCATAGGGTGTCACTTCATCTGGTATCTTTATATACTTGAGATATTATGGTTTTATGTCATTCTCAGAATGGATTGGATCCTAGATTATTCTGCCTATGTTGACAGTTATCACCAAAGGGTAAATTTTACATCACCAGAGGGTGAAATGTTTATTGACATGGTTGAATGGGATGTACAAGAAAGTAGAGTTGGACCTGAGTATTGTGGGATTTGTAGAATGACAGTCGAGATTGCATGTTTGTTTTTGGATGATCATGGAGTGAATCATGTGGACTTTCCTTTATTTGTTTATCACTTTAGGGACATATTTTCTGATGAATTTTTTGTTTTACCTCATCAGAGAGAGGTGGAGTTCTCCATATATCTAGTTAGATGATTCTTATCGGTATCCATTCCTCCTTATAGGATAGATACAACAGAGTTGGAAGGATCACAAGAGGTTGCAAGAGGATTTCGAGATGAAGTAGTTTATCAGTTATAGTACTTCTCCATGGAGTTTGATGGTATTTTTTTCAAAAAGGAGGACAGAACTCTTATTATATGTCTAGAATATTAGAAACTAAACCACCTGATGGTTAAAAATTGATATCCTTTTCCATGTGTAAATGACTCGTTTGATCAGCTTCGAGGAGCTTGAGTATTCTCAAAGATTGACTTGAGGTCAGGATATCACCAGGTACATGTTATACCTTCAAAAATACCTCATACAACCATTCATAGGAGGTATTGGTTATATGAGTATCTGATTATTCTGTTGGTCTCACAAACATGCCAACATATTTTATGGTACTGATAACCCGAGTTTTCCATCCTTACTTGGATTATTTTTTTGAGATTTTCACGGATGATATCTTGGCATATTCTCCTAATTGGAACGACCATGTCATCCATCATGATATCATTTTGAATAAACTAAGAGATCATCAGTTATATTCTACGTTCACAATGTGCTACTGTTGGATGGATTATATTCACTTCCTGGGTCACATCATCTTAGTGATGGGATTTTTAGTGGACCCATAGAAGGTGAGAGATATAGTTTCTTAAGAACATTCCAAGAACATTTTTTACATACGGAGTTTCTTGGGCTATCTGGTTACTAAATTCATTTTATACGGGACTTCACACACTTAGAATCACCATTGATGATCTTGAAAAATAAGGGTGTGATGTTTCTGTGGTCAGAATCCTATGAGACATCCTTTCCGGAGCTGGAAGGGAGGTGGACATCGGCACCAATCCTGATACTTCTAGAGTAGGGAAAGCACTACATAGTGTACTATACTGCTTCAGGTATAAGAATTGGGGAAATGATGATGCAGGGAGATTGAGTCATGGCGTACAGGTCTCGACAGTTAAGGCCTCTTGAGAATAACTACCCTACGCATGATCTCAAGTTAGCAGCAGTTGTTCATGCGTTGCGCTGTTGGAGGGACTATTTACTGGGATATTGTTTTTTTGTACATAGACTAAAAAATCATCAAGTATATCATTATGAAGTGTGATATAAATTTGAGGCTATAAAGGTGGGTGGAGTACCTACAGTTATTTGAATTTGAGCTTGTCAACACGTCTAGTAAGGGAAATCCAGTGGTCGATGCACCGAGCAGGAGGACTCAGATATAGGTATTGAAATATTCAAGTATTGATTGGAAGCTTATAGAGTTTTTTAATGAGATGCATCTAGAGGATGATGATTGATAGTGAAAAAATTTTCTATCATCCTTAGCTATGACCTCTACCCTGCTAGATAGAGTTAGGAGAGGCATCTATGAGATTCTAAATGCATAGTTCTACTGGAAGGTGTGGTAGGTGAGGACCCTCCTCCTGGTTGGACGGTAGGAAATGATGATATTATGTATATCCATGGATGTGTTTGGGATCCAGTGTATATACGCGAGGAGTTGATGACGTAGTTTCATGATTAATATTGGGAAGTTCATCTCTGGGTCACCAGTTTGTACCCTGACTTAAGACAAAAATATTGTTTTCTGGGAATAAAGAGAAATGTAGCTGGTTTAATTACTAGGTGTTCCTCCTTTCAAAATGTGAAGGTGGAGAATCATCGACCAGTTGGGATTTTACAGCAGTTATCTTTCCCAGAGTGGAAATGGGATGATGTCGCGATGGATTTTGTGATGAGTTTTCTAATTTCACCTCGAGGCAATGACGTCGTGTGGGTTGTTGTTGATAGGATTACGAAGGTCTCACATTTCTTGCTGATCAAGTAGACCATTAGTGTTGACGATCATAGAAGGTTGTACATCAGAGAGATGGTGCGACTTCATGGGTTCATGCGCACTATTATTTCAAATAGGGAATCCTAGTTTACATATCACTTCTGGAAGAGTTTATAGAGAGGACTGGGTACACAGGTGCTTCTGAGCACAACATACCACCGTCAGAATAATGGTCAATTAGAGATTATGATACAGGTTCTATAGGACATGTTGCAATCATGCATCCTTGATTTGGGGGGCTCTTGGGAGAGGCAAATTCCTCTTTTGAGTTCACCTAAAATAATAGTTATCAGGAAAGAACACATATGGAACCTTACAGGGATTTATACTATAGGCCTTGTCATCCCCCCCCCCCTGTGATGGTTAGAGGCAGGAGAGGAAGCTTTATTGGGACCATATCTCGTAAAGGATACTTTTGAGAAGGTCTAGATGATTCATGATTAGATGGATACTGCACAGTCTTTTCAGAAATCATACACTAAAAATCATAGATATCCTTTGGTGTTTGAGGACATGGATCGGGTTTTCATACGTGTTTCACTATGGTTGGGACATAGGCCGATCAGGAGGCTGGGAAAAAATTCACAGAGATATGTTTGGATGTTTGAGATTCTGGAGAGTGTCGGGTTAGTTTCTTATCAGTTGTCGTTACCTCAAAGGTACCAAGCCATGCACAACATCATACACGTATCCTAGTTGTGCTACTATAACTCGGACTCGTCTCACATTTTTCAGCCTAACGAGGTTGTACTTCAGGTTGTTGCATCCTTTGTGGAGAATCAGATATGTATTGTTGATAAGAGCACAAAGGCTCTTTGAGGTCTGTCAGTTCCTCTAGTATAGGTGCTATGTCAGCACTACCATTTACAAGACGAGACATGGGAGTGGGAGACTGACGTACGTGCTCAGTGGCCGTAGTTTTTCTCAGATAGATCTTGACCAACATTTAGAGAGCAATTTTGGGGGCGAATTACTATAATGGGGGTAATATTGTTAGATTCTGGGTTTTTCTTGGGTTACAAATCTTATTTTCAGGATAAATGGGTTTACCTTACCTTTTGGATTATACCCTAAGCTGGGTCATGGGTCTGTTGGGTTGTTTTTGGGAAATAAAGGGGAAAATAGGCTGAAATATCGCTATAGGCTAGTACACATCAGGTACTTGGTCTACACATCATGTACTTCTAATAAACACCGTGCACTGTCCCTTCATAATGTGTAGCTATCCTGTCTAATAAAAGTCACAGTACATACCATTTATGTGAGGAACATATCGTTTACTTTAGGTATACGTCATGTACATTCCCATTGGGTTTTTTTATAAAAGAGGCAGTAGCCTCATATTTTGACAAACATTAGTCATTTTCATGTTTTTTGAACAAAAAACCCATATAATATAGTTTTAAAGTATAAAAGCCGTTTGAAATCTATATTGAGCATGGTATGTCACTTTGGAACCTCATCATTAAGTACTCAATTCTTTTTTTGTTGTTCTTGATTTTTCAGAAAAATGTCTGTGTTATTTGGATATATGCTCATATGCCCTAATATCCCATTCTTCATCCATTATTTAGATTTATTCCAAACCTGGATGAATTAGGACTTGATAATGGACGAATTGTCTACTAAAAAGGCACGGAAGGTAGTATATACTTTATTATGGATTTTCTTGTGCTTTTTGTGCAATTGGCCAATATTACTCCCATATGACATTCTAGTGTTCCATCGTTGTTGAACGAGTTGCTTGCCGTAGTTTTAGTCAGACCTAGTGAGGATGCTCGTCGGTTTCATTGAGGTGCGTTGGCACTCATTCTCATTTCAGGGTCACCATAGGGGTGAAAGTTATGGAAATTACCTATGTATTCATGTTTAACCACCCAAGGAGTGTTTTGATGGGCTTCCCTAGTTAGAGGTAGCCCGTTAATTCCTTGATATCTTGATTTTCCTATTTTAGAGATGTACTATCTCCTTGATTAATGAATATCATGTTATGCCTTATCTATTTTGATAGTTTTGAATGTTAAATAGATAATATGGGTATGTATACCTATATTAAATGATAATGACATGTTAAGTGCATTATATAGGAGGGTATACCCATATTATTGTTTTAATAAATGGTTTTCATGAGAGCGTATACTCATGGATTGTGAAGGTTTATGTGAGTGGTTATACTCATAGGGATTGAATGTTTAATTTGAATGATTGAATGCTTGACTGAATGTTTGGATATATGCCTTGGACTGCTCTCCATGGATCAAGAATGTGGTAGTGGATGCCTTGAGTGGACTCTGCCCCTTGGTTATTGATTTAATGGGACACCTTAGGCCTTTCATCCATATGGATCAGGATTGCTTTGGCTCACGTAGGATTTGCTATTTCCATTCTCCTAGGACCCCACCAATTCCTAACCAGGTTTCCACCAGGGATGCCCATGGGACTTTATGGGATTCCTTGGAAAAGATCATTGGATCCGGCCCTATATGGTCAAGATATATTACATGGTTGCCATGGTCTGGTAATTCCTTGGATACAGCCCTTATAGTCTCTATTTTACAATATGGTGTGGTCAAGAGATATTTGACATTACTATATGGTGTGGTCATGGGATACATGACTTCTGTATAGAACATGGATGTGGGTATCATGATATAGATTGATGTACAACATGGATGTATGACTTTCTTGTTTACTATTCTTTTAGATTCTTTTTTAAGCTGACTCTCTTTTGTAGGTGGATTTGAGGGATGGTTGGGTTTACTTATTGCAGTAGACTTATTCCATGGACATAAAAACATACTTTAATAGTTTTTTACACTTGCTAGTACTTTTTTATATTTTTGTTTGAACTGAACAGACCTTGGTGGTTACCTACTGATATGTTTTTCTCACACCCTATTTGGGCCTCCATGGGGACCTAAACAGATTATATGGTTACAGGTGATGATAGGGGAAAGCTCCCTAGCACATGTTATTAACTCTGGCTTTGCAGTAGGGGATCATAAGACCATGCTGAGGCTTGCGTTGCTGGGATACATTTTTGGTATTTTGTTCTTTATGGGATACTTTAATTGTATTATATTGCTGTGCACTATTCTTGATGCTTTCTAGTTACTTTTACCATCCGCATCATTTCGTATATGAGACACTTCTTGCTATTGATATGTATTAATGTCTTGCCTTATACTTAGTTACAGATTATTTATTCACTTCCACTATTTATAATATGTTCACCTTCTACTGTGACCCTCTAGTAATGAAGGCATAGTCTCCCCCATGAACTCTCCTAGTTCTTCACTGCTAGTCGGCATCCTCTGGTATTTGTGGAGATGCGCTTGAGGGCATTTGGACAACCGGGCTTAGGTCACCATATGGTGGCATTCGGGTTCAGGAAGTTACATTTTCCATCACCCATTTGATGGACATATTCTATCCCATACCAAACAATTCTCTATTTATTTTTGTTTATGGGGTACGATTCCATGAAAGTGACCTATATAATAAGTTATGTTAAGAAAAAGAAAAATGTACCTTTCATCATTTTAATTCCCAAAAGTGATTTGGTATAGAAAATAACTTCATAGTTTTAGTTATAAATATTATTTTGAATGATAAATGAGTTTTTTTCATCATTAAAATTTATCTTGAATTTTTAGATACGGATTCTTTACTAAAAAAGTTTATAAAATGACAACACACTAATTATTTAATTAATAATTAAATAGAATAAATGATACTAAAAATATTAAAAGTGATATAAAATGAATGAATTATGAAGTAAAATTATTTGATAGATTATTAAATCATGTTAAATTGGTGTGAAAATAATGTATTTAAATTCTGTCATAGTATTGATATTTTTATGTCCGAATTATATAAATAATTCCAAAAACTACATTAATGATATTTTTTTATAAATGAAATTTTATTAAATGATTTAAAAATACTAAAACAACTATCTAATTCCGAGGGATTTTCAAACCTTAATAAATATAAAATATGTTCTATTCATTTACCAACTAATATTTTATATCGAACATATTGAACCCTAAACAGTAAAAATATTGTGAGCACGGGTAGTGGTAAAGCAGTGTTTTTATCCATTAATTGCGCTTATGTTAAAATTAATTTATAACACACATGATTTGTTTATAAATTAGATATAGTATTTATAATAATTGGTACTGAATTATATATTAATTATTACTTTAATTTAGTCTTAATGAATAATGTACTTAAGTTAGAAAATTATTTACCTTAATAAAAGAAATTTTAAAAATGTGGGGACATAGATGTTAAGGAATAACATTATAAAAATGAATTTATTTTTGTGTGGTGGAGGAGTTTATAACCCAAATAAAACCTCACCTTCATTATTAAATAATTTTTGTTCCACACTAGTTAAGGGAAACCTCCCAATAGAAAAACATTTGAGTATTTACAAGAATATCACCTCTCCCAAATTATAAAAAAGGCACTCGCTCTCCCCCATTATTCACACCTCTCAAGTCATTTGGATCGACCATGATCTACCAAAATTACTTCCTTACTACCCTCTCATTATCATATAATCTTAAATTTTTCCATAAATACAACCAAGATAGTACTTTTTCCAAACTAAAAGGAGATACCCAAAGAAGATGTAACGTTCAACAACACATGTTTTAGTTTTATTTATCCGCAAAACCCCTTAAATTTTTATGTTATTATTATTGTATAATAAAAAAAATATATTAAATATAATGATTTGTTTTTAAGATAATATTATGACTTATAACAATAAAAACTTTCATAAAATGTGTAACAGAATTATCATTTGTGTGTAAGGAGGACTACCACATTGCGAAGAGATGTTGTCCATTTTACAACCATTCAAGGCTGGGCATAATGATGTAAATTATATTTTTATATGAGATATAATATATTTATAATGTTTTTATGGTTATTTTATTATTATATAATATATATGTTTAGGCCTTTCTATTTCTGTTAATACGATAACGTTGTTTGTTGGAACGACAAACTACCACCTCGCGAAGTGATGTGATTTGTTCACACTTTACAAGGAATGTATTAAGGATGGATTTATTGAAAATATATGATCTGTGATATAAAAATACTATTGGTATGGTAATATATATGTATATATATCAGTTAATTTTCTTTCATTCAATATGATAGGGAAATGGAATCGTCATTCATGTGTTCATATAGCCTACCATCCCTATGAACGGGGATTTTCATTTCCTATCAATAAATTTTAGGGGATAATATAAATATCTATATAAATAAATATATGATATTTATATCATGTATATCAATAGGGAGATTATTAAAACATGATAAAAGTAAGAGGACCAAGAATAAAAATTCAAACATATAAAAAGAGGATATTACGAGGTACATAACAATAACATGAAATTAATTATAAATCAGTAATATAAAGTAATAATTAAATCATATATTGTATTTTATATATGAATATCGTTATATGATATTAGAATTATAAAATTATAGTCATTACATCGGACGTTTGAACATGTATGACAAGACGGAAGACATAACATAAGGGTATTTATAGTCTCACTTTTATTTCTGAGAGACTTATTCCATATTCAATAATGATTTTTTTGTGTGGTGTATATAATACCATATGAAGTTATATATAAAGAATATATCTTAATTTCTGTTAAATAATATGTCTATTTATGTTATTCTTTAATAAAGATTAGAAATCCAATGTTACTTAAGTAGTAAGGGATTTATGGCTCACTTTTTACTTTTGTAAGATACATGATATATTAACCACCTATTTCCCCTATGTGGTGTATATAATGACCTTGAATGTAATTTATGTTTCTTGTACTTATATTTTATGATATTTACACTTCCATTTTAGGATCTATCTTTTATTAGGTTACAGTTTCAATGTTACCAAATTGTTAAGATATTTTTGTCTCAATTTTCCTTCTTTGAGACACATGTTATGTAATGCACCTAGTTTATTTCACAATGTGTATATACATCCCCTTTGACATTTTATGTCATGAATATTATTATTTTATAAAACATAAAGACACATGTAATGATATTATTTCCTGATTATATTTATTCAATGTTACCAAAGTTGTAAAAGTGTTTTTTTCAACCTCATTATTTATCAGGATTGTTTATGATTATGCTTCCATTAGAGAAATCTAATGATTCATATCACAAGAATTGTCATCAATTATATTTTAATCTATTAATTAAGGATATATTCAAATAATGGTACCATTTATAAACTATTTTATACTTTTGAAAATCAAGAAAGTTTTTTTAAAAAAATATTACATTATTATATCTATGATTGGAAATTCGTTTTATTCAAAAGAAATTTTAAAAAAATGTTTTCAAAATTGATTTTAAGTAAAATTTTAAGAACATTTTCAAGAAAATGATTTTAATTTATTTTAATGTTTTAAAAAGTGGTTAAAATTGTTTTAAAATATTCCTATTCATGTTGTCATGTTTATTATCATTGAAAAAGGTTTTGAAATATTTTTATGATTTCAAAATTAGTTTTCAAAGTGAAAATAATATTTTCATCACTAAAATGTAAAATTATTTTTAAATCATACTTTTTATGTTTCAAAATTGGATTTAAAATAAAATGATTTTGAAAATGTTTTTTGTCTTAAATAATTATTCTGAAATATATTTTAGTTTCTTAATGAAGTTATCCCTGTGATCTTCAAAATTCTTAACCATCTTAGATGAAAAAATATGATATAGTATATTCTTTACAAGGGATATTCTACAAGGAAACTATTATTGTTTTTTTATTTAAATGGTTTATTTTTTGATGAATATTTTTTATGAAACCAATTTCAATTCCATTGGATAAACAATGATAAAAAACTTGTGAAGCCCACTTCCTTTCACAGGTTATTCTATGATTATATAATTATGAAACTTGTCTCTTTTAAATAGGTCGTGATATGATGAGATATTTATGATACCAATTTCATTTCAAGGATTATGATATGATATTTATGAAACCCATCCGTTTTTATGGGTCATGATATGGTGAATGATTTATAATTTTGTGGAACACTTATATATGATTTCATTATGTGATGTGTGGGACCTATATCTCCGAAAAATGCATTGGGTAATGATTTAATTCATATATGATATACATGGATGGAATGGGTAGTAAACCCTATTAATTAAGGGCATTTTTTCTGATAATATTGTTTTGGGAGTGAACCTTGACTACTATGACAGTTTTGGGAGTGAACCTTGACCAAAAAGATGGTATTGGGAATGAAACATGACTACTAAGATGGTTTGAGGGGTAAAACAATTAAAAAAATATGTCTTCGGAAGTGATCCTTGACTAATATGGAAATTACTTATAATGTTTAAATTTATACAAAAGTTATAGATCTTTTCCCTATGTTATTCTCTTATGGGTTATGCTATTGATTACCATATGATTCATGTCTTATTATTTTCCAATATTTATGCCATGAATCTTGTGTATGATCTTTGATATTATGGTTATGATCTTCAAATTTTATGATCACATTCCCAAACCCTTATATTCACATTATGCTTATATATATTATTTATTTACCATTAATTAGTATATGAGGACACCATTTATTATATTTCATTTTCCAATGTTATGAATAAGGTTTTTATGTTAATGTACAGAATGTGAAGATTTTTCAATAAGTTATAATATTGTGTTACAAGACTACAATAAAACTAAACTACTATAGTCCTCATACAAATTCTTATTTAATGTGATGAATATTAATCTAAAATGATTTAATATCCATGTAAGAGAATCTAGGGCCATTATAATTGGTATTAAAGGAAAGATTTAGTTAATATTTGGAAACATGGATATGAAAAACTTTATTGTGATCAATAGGGATATTTCTAATGATCTGTCTAGGTATGTCCCTATGTATTAGTCTGAGGATGAGTCATTTTTTGGGAAAACATCCTGAAATTTTGGCCATGGATATATCTAGTGGTTTATAAATAATTACATAAATTTTTTATACTGAATGTGTATGTTTCCTTCGCACATATGTACATAGGTATAGTAACCCTGAAAACACAATATTATGCTAGACTCGATGAGGAATTGGTGCATGATATCTGTCATTTCTACACACCTAGTTTGACCCTATAGAGGTATATTCACTAGAAATTTACGAACTCTATAAAAACCATCATGAAGGATTTAAATAAATTATGAGTGTCAATAAACTATGTTTTACATAAGGTTTCATAGATTTATAAGAAGGTGTCATGATTTAGACATCTTGTAAATGATTTTTCATGACTATGTAGTTCCCCACTATGACTAATGTTGATCAAAATATGATTTTGGTTTTATCTGATCGTTGTAACTAGAAGAAATATTTTTAGCATTGAATCTGATGGACAATTCTATGGTTATGGGAATCCAAATTGAATGTTGACTAGAGAGAAAGATATTGTGATTATTTATAATCAACTATCACATTATATTACTAACAATATGAACTATATTTATATTATTAACACTTTAGATAAGAGTAAGATAGAAATTTTTTAAAATTTATTTTGGTAATTAACCAAGGGGAACGAAGTATCAGATTCTTATATATCAAGTGGATGGTTGGAAAAAATGGAAAAAATATCTTAAATGGAGGTAAAGGGTCATATAGTGAAAAGTTTCAAAGGCGTTCAATGTATTATACTCATAGAAAATGGGAATTATCCAACGAAATTACCTAACCTTAAAATTTACCTACATTACATGGAATTAATTATTCCATGCCAATAATTTACTAAAAAGGATTTATGTTCATATATATTTAGATTCTAGAATTATAAACTGTGAAATATATAAGTATTGTTCAATATAAGTTTTAAATTAATGATTTTAAAGGATATGTTGAATGATCCTGATGGATTGGAAAAGCGAATCAATTTCATGGTGATATTTTGATTATGGGAAGGTACAATTAATATCTTTCAGATGTTGAGAAAATGATGTTTAGTTTGGATAAAGAGGTGATTTATTTAATTAAATTGTATAGTATTGATGTCCTGAAAAATGATAATGGATTTTTTTGAAAAATTATTTTATACTATCATTTATGAAGTTTACATCATTTTTAGATTTATGTAATGTATCTAAAAGAATTTTTTATATTTACGGAATGAATAATAATGTGTGTTTTTAATATGAACTTATGGTAATTGATGTTATTTCAATGTTCCAAGATAATACATGATGAAGTTATTCATATATTTGGTATATAACAATCAATAGATACTTTATGATAGACATGGGATCAAATTTGTGGTGATTTCAAGAAAGTTAGTGACCTTATTTCTAATATTTTGGATAATAATATTTTGTAAGGGTTATAAGGATAACCATTTATAAAATGGTATAATGTTAACTCTGGATGACGATTTAAATATTTATAATTACTTCACTGTTTGATGATTTATCCATATTGGATAACCTGTGCCAACCATTTTTTGTGATGATAACTAAGGATAAATATAATGAATTTTCATTCTATTTATGGATCAATTACTTGTTTATGATTTAGGCATAAAAAATCCACCTTCATTTCTTAGAGTAAGAGATAAAGAGTAAATTGATAAAGGAATAACCCAAGGGTGAGATTGTTCTTATGAAATTGAATGAAATCAAGTAAATATATCTTCCCCTAAAAATTATTCAACTTTAGGAAAAGGGTTATGAAAGAAAAAAGTGGCCATGTTATAAATAGTTTTGATAATATCTATGAATGTTTTTAAATCCAATTTTCTTTATGGATTTTTGATCATATACCTTCTCCTAACCATGTTCTTTATCAATCATTATCGTTATTTGGGTGTTAGTTTTCTCTTCTATGTCTATATTTTCACTTTCAACGATTGTTATCTTATGGGAAATCTTAGTCATATTTTACATTTGGTAACCATTATGTTTGAAACTTTATTTTTTATAAAATAATTTGTCATTAATTTTTACGATGATATCTTCTATGAGAGGAACATTCAAGTATTAAACCTTCGAGTGCAACATTCATTTATGGGGTGTAAAATGTAACACCCATAGTACATATGAATTATTATTTTCTGAATAAAATAAAATTCATTAATGGTTTTCATTGAATGTTTCACCATGTTAATATTTCATTTTACAATAGAACATGTTTATATTTTATTATAATAAACACTCAGTTTAACTTACAGTACATGTAACACATTTTTTATATTGTATTACACATAATACTATGTTTCACTGAACTGTAATATAATATTAATATTATTATTGTTATCACCTATTAGTTGTAATTGATTGAATTAATAGTATTAACTAACCTATGAAAATAAATTGTCTTAAATTTTTTATTAGTTTTATATGAAATAGAAATAAAAAATGAACCATTTAGAGGATAAAGAAATGTTTTCTAAAAATAATATATTTTCTAAAAGATGGATTAATCATGCTAGGTGAAATTAATTTAAAATTAAATTCTAAAAATTTTAGCAAATTTATTTTTAAAAAATAAAATTTATTTTTAAAATAGGAATAACAATATTATGTTAGGTTAATGTTTTGGTATTTTTCTTAGAAGATTCATTTTTCGATGAATAGTGAAAATACTGAATTTTAATTGAAAATTGATTTTTTGTCTAAATTAATTATATAGGTAAATTATATTTTAAATTGTTTTTAAAGTATAATTAGTTAATATATACTTCTATAAATCCTATTTAGGTCATTTTAGTCAATTTTTTGTTGAAATTAAAAATAAAACCTTGTACACTAATGATCATTTCCGCTTAAAAACACACTTCCTCTTCACATTTGCAGGATAAATTTAAATTAATTATAGTCACATATGTGATTGGAAATTGAAAAAATGGATTCAATGTTATGAATCAGAATAATTTATAATTATTAATAAGGCCAAATTAATTTTGGATCGAAATTATTAGTTAAAATAATTAAAATTAATCAGGAAAGTTAAGATAAAAAGAGATTACCAAGGGACTAAACTTTACATTTAATGAGAAAATTATCTCAAAACAAGTTTAAACCCCATTTTTATGAAATATTTTTACTCCTTAAACCATATTACATATTTTCATTTGTTATTGGGCTACCAATACATGATGGTGACCCATATAGTTTGTTATGTAAAGAAAAAGACAAACACATGTACCTTTTTCTTATTAATGTCTAAAATGATTTGGAATATGAAAAAATACATATGTTTTGTTATAATTATTAATTTTTAATTAAAATGAGTAATTATTACCATAATAACTTATGTTTAATTTTTATTAATGGGTTATTTACATAAAATTCTTAGGAAATGTCAAATTAGTAATTATTTAGTTAACAACTAATAAAAACAATTATACCAAAAATATTAAAATTGATCTAAATTGAATGACATATTAAGATCCATTAATTTTTATATGATTAATTAATTTTAAAAAGGTGTGAAAATTATATATTTATATTAAATAATTATATTTATTATTTTAAATTCAAATTAAATAAATAATGTCAAAATTGATATTAATGTCATTTTATTATAAATGATATTTCATTAAATTGTTCACCATTAATAAAAATCATATCTTATACCAAGTGATTTTAAAATGTAAATTAATATTATATGTGGTATATTAATGGGCCAAATGATCTTTTATAATTAATATATTAACCCCTAAATAGTAAAAACATTATTAGCATGATTAGGGTTAAATTAGTGTTTCTGTATATTACATGTGCTTCTGTTAAAATTAATTTCTAACACACAAGATATTTTTATTTTATTAATTATATTCCATGTATATAATTATTGATTCAAAATTATTTAATAAGGCCCACATTTATTTATTCTAAATGGATAAATTATCTAGGATAGAAAACTAGTAACATTAATAAAAGCCAAAAAAAAGAGGAACAATGAAGATAAGAAAGAAAATTATAAAAATGCACGTATATTTTTTTTGTGAAATAAGTTCTTATAGAAAAAATAAACCCCATCCATTGTTATAAAATTTTAGGTCCACAGGAGGTAATTAAGATCACCCAATAATAAATATTTTTAAGTATTTATAAGAATTCTACTCCTCCTCAACTATAAAAGGGAAGTACTATCCCCCAATATTCACACCTATAAAGTCATTTGGATCAACCAAGATCTAAAAAAATTACTTCCAAAATTCAATATCCTTATACTATAATCATCACTTTGAGATGAAAGCATTCCAAGTATGTCCTTTGGTGAAAAACAAAAGGAAATACCCAAATAAGAGATAACATTCTTCAAGTAACAATTTTGTTATTTCATCATCAAAACACTTAAATTATTTTTTATCATGATTATATAATATCAGATGTTTCATTAATTTTAATATATGTTATTATGCTCAGGTTAAAAAAATAAAACACACAATTACAAGAAATTGGTCACAAATTCATCATTCGTGGGTACGGAAGGCTACAACCACGCTAACTGATGTCATTGACTTTTCCATTACCACCTCTCAAGGATGGGAATAAGAAATATAATAATGTTTATATATGATATATATGATACTTATTATGTTTTTATGATTCTATAATTATTATATAACATATAAATTTATTCGTTTCATTTTTTAGTAAAATGATAACATCTTCTGGATGTATGGAGAACTGCTGCCTCGTTAAGTGATTCGACTCATTCATACTATAGATGGATTATATTAAGGATATGATTAATATAATTATTCAATGTATATAAAAAATTATATAGGTATCGTGATATATATATATATATATGTATATGTATATCATTTACTTTTATTTCTTTTAATATGAAAAGAAAATATAAACTACGTTCATGCACACGTACGACCTACCGTCTCAATGAATGGTGTATATCATTTCATATCAATAAATTTTATAGGTAAATATGAATACATATAAAATGAATTTATATGAAATTTATATCATGGTTATCATTAGTTATATTATGAAATCCTCATCTATGAAATCGGACTAAGAATAATATGTCAAAACATGTACGAAAAACAAAACAATTATTACCAAATACATAACTTTAACATGGAAATGATAATAAAGTGGAAATATAAATTCATAACTAAATAATATATGGTATTATATATATAAATATGGTTCAATGATATATGTATAATAAACTTATTTTTAGCACAAAACTAGTTTGAAAAAGTATGACGAGATTCAAGACCTAATGTAAGAGTATTTCTAGTCTCACTTCTATTTTTGAGAGACTTATTCCATATTAACCACTCATTATTTATTATAGTGAATATACTAACCCATGACCTGATATATCATTAATCTAACTCATTACATGATAATTAATGTGTCCATTTATGTTTCATTTCTTGCGGATTAAAATTTAAAAGTTACTCAAGTACTAATGGATTTACGTTTCACTTTTTACTTTTATGAGACGCATTCTATATTCAACAACTCTTTCTTATATATTGAGTATACAATTACCATGAATGTAATTTATGATTCTTATAATTAACTATTTTAGTATATCAAAATACATCTTAGTATCTCTCTTTCATGGGCTTAGAGGTTTAATGTTACTAAAACAGTAATAAAATTTTCTTCCAATTTGCCTTCTAGGAGACACATGTTGTGTTATGCAACTATATTATTTTACCAGGTGTATATAACGTCCTTTTGAGATAATAAAAATTCATATAAACATATTTCTATTATTTAATTATGGTTTTTCATTGATTTACTCAATAATTCACATGGTATATTCTAATTTTTGTTGGAATAATGCTTCACAACATTCCAAGGAATAAATAAAAAAATGAAGATTTTCGCCAATACACAGCATGAAATATCTATACACATCATGTACTAGTAGTACAAAGCATGCTCATGTCATGAGCCAAGCTATGACTATTCCAAAAATCCAGCAGAGGAAACAACCAATGCACATCATGATTCCTCAGTACATAATGTGATTCCAGTCAAAAAAGTTGAGTGAAAAATCCATGTAAAGTAACAATTAGAGTCTAGTCAACTTCATGAAAACTCAGTACATGATGAATAATCAAGAAAACATCATAAATGGTCTAGATATACATGAGGCACATAGAGATACCAAATCCATGGAAATCTACATGGATCAACAACCCATGACGTGTACCTCTAGTACACGTTGTGACCAAATATTCTAATAAATACAAAGCTTCATTGTAACATTTCATAGAATTCTAGATGGGATTCTCCTATGTTTTTCATTACTTTATAGTTTCCCTCTACACATTTTCCCTTTAAAATCCACATTTATTCATTTTCTTACATTCAAATTCAATTCAATAGTTTTGGATTGTTTGTCTTCAACTTTTTTCCATTCCCGCTACATCGATTCTCATCATTCGTCATAAATTTCTTACAACACATTTGGGATCAAATTTTTTTTTTATTATATCAATTAGTAAATTTATTAAATTAGAGATTTACCTTTTGTAAACCTAATTTCATGTTAATTCCCTTTACAATTCTGAATCCCTGCATGTTTTTGATTCAATTAAATTCAAACAGGATGTCAAGCATGATTTTCCCTGTTTATTTAATTGCATATGCACCCACAATGAGTATATAACCCTCTTAGGGGTAGGAATTAAGAGTAGATGTATCCGAACCTTTAATAATTTCTTATTTATAATTTTGGAAACCCTTATATATTAGTAATCTATATAAATAATAACTGTCTACCCAATTTTGGTGAACGTCCCTGATCACGCGACAGTCAAATAGAAGTCCCTTTCCCGAATAATGTAGATTAGGCTATGATCATTAGCCAATGATAAATTATATAAAGGAATCTAAAATTAATGCACGTAGGTTGTTACAATCTCTCGATCATGAAATAGTCACCTTTTATGTATTACTATTTGACTTGACCAAAGTCAACTAGTGACCATCGTTTTCTTCATAGACTATGCCTTTGGACCCTTCCATGATTAGAATTAAAATCATCCTTTCCCCAGATACTAAAAAATGATCCAAATCCCTTATTAATTACATGAATTCACTTCCAATTAGTGATTTAGTAAAATTCAAAAACACCATGGTATCTTGAAAGGACTCTTATAAGGGTCTCCATATAACAACTCTTTATAAGAGAAAGCTTCTTCCTTGTGGGATTGATCATGTAGTTCAACTAGACTATGCACTTATAGTTAGTAATGTTTGGGAGATACAATTCTAATCTAAAAGTGCCCATACGAAACCAATGATGTGTGAGGGAACATCAAATTCTAGTATTATTTTTAGGGAGCAACGCTCTTTATTTGGACGAACTGTGGTCCAAGATCAAGGATTACCTTTCCATCATCCCTATATTTACTTTCATTCAAGGATGCCCAAGAATATCTGTTTTCCACATTAGTGTATGAACCATGGTCCCTTGACTCATTCAAGTATCCTTGAGTCCGAAGAACTATTTTCTATAGATCTTGAGATCAAAAGGTTTTTGTTAAACCATCGCCTATCATCAATGGAAGAGTAACATCTTCCCGTGGGACCAAACTCGCCAAACCCCCATCAAAAAATTCCAAGAGAACACCTGTTGCATCCCAAAATAAAAATAATGGATTATGTGTTTCCATCAATCCATGGGGAAAACCCCATTATTTTCCACCCAATTCAAGTACACACCTTCGAGATCATGCCCGAACTAGTTAACATTATCCAGAATATGTGACAATACAGTGGTCTCTAAAGAAAAGACCCATATGTACACATTGCAAACATCCTGGAGGATTGCGACACATTTTGCGTCCATGGAGTCTCTTCTGATGCCATAATACTACACATCTTCCCATTCTCACTGAGATATAGAGCTAGGGACTGGATGAAAATCCACGATCCCGAGTTAATCATGACTTAGGTAGATCTTTGCAAAACGTTTTTAGATAAATACATTCCACCAATCCGAACCTTGTAGATCAAGAATGATATTCAAAACATTCCCAAAAAGATAAAGAGTATGCATGGGAATTATGGGATTGATTTAAGGAGACAATGGGGAAGTTTCCACATAGTGGATTGGATACATGGATTCAATTACAAACGTTTTACCAAGGACTCTAACTAGACACATGAACTGTAGTTAATGATTCCACTAATTGAGTATTAAATTTTAAGACCCCTAAAGCCAAACAAGAAATTCTCAATGATGTGATACACAATTAAATCCTATAGAAAAATGATAATGGACCACCACATCATGTTATTCACTAAGTGGATGAGAAAAACAGATTAGAAGCGTAAGTGGAGGCACTCAAAAATAAGATCTAATCTTTTCAGAATCCAGTTACACAAACTCAAACTCAACTTCCTCTTTCCCCCCTAATAGAAACTCAATAACCCAAAATGTGAAGTGGCCCACATCTTTAACTATATTTAAAGACAATATATGTAGAACAACATGATTTTAATTATGTTAATTAAAACCAACAGAACCATCCATTTCAATAGTATAAATATTACCAATAGACGCCTGATCATTAGAAAACTCAGAGTAGTCAAGGATATTTTTAACCACAAAGTGGTCAATTGGAATTCTGTAATAAATGAATACTATGGTATCCTATGATGAACCATGTTACATGACATCAAAAACTAGTGCAATAACATTCCTTCTAATAGAGACCTCAGCATCAATTCCAACCCACCCATTCAAAACCTCAACAGCCACCCCCCCTCCATGTAACCTGGAGAACCTATTGGATATTTTTCTCCAAAATTCATACCAAATAATGAAAACTCGAGAGACCAAAATGTAGAACCAAATATAATCTTTAAGGTTTCTATAAATTCAAATGTGTCAAATTGCGATGATGTTATTTGATATATTACTAGGTACTTCACCTGGTAACAATGAGACTTACCCAAGAGAGGAAGCCAAGTCACTAGTGCTGAGATGAGGGAATTATTTGGTAATTAAAAAAAGTGGTAAAGTAGAATGAATAAAAAAAATAATAAGAAGCAACCAAAAGAAGATAGAGAAGCTGATAAGACTATATATGTCATCCCTGTAGTATAAGTAGTAGTTGAAAATAACCCAATACCTGGCATCCAAAGGAACACGTTTATGTTTCCCTAGCTCCATACAAGCCACTTATTCCCTTACTAGAGAGATCAAGACAATTTATTTGGAGGCATAATACAAGAAGTTCCTAGAGATGTTGATACAAATTCACATCAACATACCATTTGCAGAATCTATTGCCTAGATGCCTGTTTATGCCAAATTTATCAAATATATACTATCAAATAATAGTAAAATAGATGATCCAAGATTCAGATTTTTGAATGAGTAATTATATGATGTTTTACAATAGAAAATTCCCTTGAAAATGAGAGATCTTATAAGTTTATCAATTACTTGTGATATAAGAGAATTCATGTTTTAAAGAGCACTATGAAATCTTGGAGTCAACATTACCATGATGCCAAAGATACTTTTTTATAGGCTCGGACAACAAGAACTCAAGGAAACTAGGGTATCATTACAGTTAACCAACCAATCAGTAAAATATCCCAAAGGAATTCATGAAGATGTTTTGGTTAAATATGGAAATTCATCTTTCTAGAAGACTTCCAAGTAATGGAAATTAACGAAGAAGGTGATGTCCATATCATTCATGGAAGGAAATTCCTAGCAATAGGAAAGGATTTGATAGATATAAATCAATAATTTCTGATCTTTAGTGTTGGATAAGAACAGGTGGTGTTCAACATGATCATGGATTCCCAACAATCAGATGATGTTTTGGATTTTAATTCCATATCTCATTCCTATAAAGAAGATGAGTACATGAACATTTAGGAAGAAAGATAAGATTCACTATCGGATATGGAGGAAGAATATTAATTTGAGGAAGTAAGATTTAGTGAACTATTAAAAGGAGACACATTTCCACCACTCATACCTTCTATCATTCAGCCACCCAACTTATTACTAAAACATCTACCTAGTACACTAATGTACTCATACCTAGAAGTGTCATATTCTCTGCCAATCATTATCAACTCTGAACTGACCGAAACATATGATGTGAAATTGGTTGATGTTTTGAAAATACTTAAGTGATTAATAGGTAATGGAGTGGTATAAATTAAAGGGATTAATCCTCTTGGATGCACTCACAGAATCATACTCAAAGAGAATAAAAATCTGAAATGACAACCTCAAAGGAAGATCGCACCACTAATGAAATAAGTCATTAAAAAGTAAGTGCTAAATCTTATAGATGTCAGAATAATTTTTCAAAAATTAGATAGTGAATCTGTGATCCCATTCAATGTTGTTACCATGAACGGAAGATTCATGGTAGAAATAATAGATCAAAACAAACTGATTTCAAAAAACACCTTCACTGGATGCGAAGTTTTCGTGGACTATAGATACTTGAATTCAGTTACCAGAAAGGATCATTTTCCCTTACCCATCATGGATTAAATGATAGAAAGACTATAATGGTTTTAATTTTTCTATTTTAAATATGGATATTCAATATACAATCAAATTTTTGTCGAACCCATTGATTTCCCAAAAACCACATTTACACGCCCATTTGGAACCATTTCTTACAAAAGGATGTCATTTAGAAAGTGAAATTATCCAGGAACATTTCAAAGATGTATGAAACATATCTTCCATGACATGACTAGATACTTCCATGAAATATTTATGGACAATTATCAATATATGGGAGATAATTTGATGTATGTTTAATGAATCTAGAATTAGTTCTCGAGCATTGTGAAGAACAATATCTAGTACTGAATTTAGAGAAAATCTATTTTATAGTACAATGTCGAATAGTCCTCGGTCACAAAATTTTACATGGGAGGAATTGAAGTAGATCCAACTAAAATAAAAAAGTCATCAATGATATGCAATAACCCTCAGCCATCAAGGGTTTCAGACGTTTTTGGAGCCATGGTAGATTTTGTATACGACTTGTGAAGGATTTTTTCAATGTCTCCCACACATTTAATTTTTTATCAAAATTAATTTCTTTTTAATTCACTGAGGATATCTAAAAATCATTCAATGTGATAAACAAAATCTTGATAGCATCACCAGTTATCATTGCACGCAATTGGTAGAATTAATTTGAGTTAATGTGTGATGCCAATGATCTTTCTGTAGGTTCTGTGCTAGGAAAATGAATTGGGAACATCATATATCCCATTTATTATGAATTTCATGTGTTGAATGAAGCTTAAGTCAACTACATGATTGTAGAGAAATTAATCTTAGTCATTGTATATGCCTTTAATGTTTTCCATATCCATTTTTTCCATTATTATTGTACACACTGATCATATAGCACATGAGTACTTAATTAGTAAAAAGGATATGAAAACAAGGTTGATATGTTAGATCCTATTACTATACGAATTTGATCTCATGACCAAGGACACAAAATGGATAGGGAATGTGATTTCAGATCATCTATCCATAATTCTACTACCCATCATCAAGGAAGACATGGAGGCTAACATTGAAGTATATTTTTTAGAAGAATCCATGTTTAGTATTAAGTTTCAACTGTGGATCTAGGAAATTTCAAATTATCTATGCATGAAATTTTTACATCAAGACCTCTCTTACCAACAACAAAAAAAATCTTTTGTTAAAATCCATGAATTACTATCAGGTTGAGCCTCTATTATTCTACCATTATGCTGATGGACTATTAAGACAATGGATCCTTTATGAAGAAACCCATAATGTAATTGAGCAGTGTCACATGTCACAAACTGGAGGACATTAGGGACCTTATCATACAATGAACAAGATTCTACATAGTATATTTTTCTAGCCCACATAGCACCAAGACATGAAGGGATTTTTCCAACCAAGTGAGAGATTCCAACGAACTAGGAATATTAGAAAAAGGAATGATATTCGACAAAACCCCTTAATATAAGTTGATGTTTTTGACATTTGGGGCATCCGATTCATCTGACCATTTCAAACATCACATGGGAAAAAATATATTTTGATTTTAGTTGAATTCATTTTAAAATGGGTTGAAGTTGAAGCTACTTCACATCACATGAAAAAAGTTTTCATGAACTTTATAAGGATGAATGTGTTTTCATGATTTGGATTTTTGAAATTAATCATTAGTGATCCAAAACGCACTTCAAAAACCAAGCTGTGAGAGGGATGCTAGAAATATATGGCATTAGATACAATACCTAAATTCCCTACCACCAACAATCATGTGGGAAAGTATAACTATCTATTAGGTAGTTAAAACAAATATTGGATAAGACTGTGAATAAAATAAGATGTGATTGATGTATCAAGCTAGACGATGCAGAATGGGTGTACCAAACTGCTTACCAGACACCCATAGAAACTACCCTGTTCAGATTGGTTTATGGAAAACCATGTCATCTTCTAGTTGAGTTAAAACATCACTCATTTTGGGAGATAAAAAAAATTGAATTTGGATTTAGAGAAAGATGGAGAAGCCAAGATGTTGTAATTGATCACTTTGGAAGAGATAAAAGAGACACATATGATAATGAAAGGATCTAAAAGGAAAAGATGGGGAAATGGATTGATCAACATATTGTAAGACACAATTTTGTACCTAGGAATAAGATTATGTTATTTCAACTCAATATTGAAACTATTAATAGGTAAGCTGAAGTTTTATTAGTAAGAACCATTTTAATTATTTCATGTTATCCATTACAGAACTATAGAGATCCATAGACATGGTGGACCACTGTTCAAAGGGAATGGTCAAAGGCTGAATATTTTTCATGAACCCTTCTTGGAAGGTTGTTTCATCAGCTTTAAATTTACTTAATAATTCATGGATTCATGATCTCAACTTAAAAGGAAGTGATGACTTGGAGGCTACCTAGGATAGGAAATCTTAGGTTAGAGGAGGATTGTCTTAGATGACCTTCGGGTGGGATGGAGATAAAGTCAATGAAGGAGCATAAATTTTGAGTAATAACAGTGCATTACACATCGTGCAACAACATTTCATGATGTATACCCATTTTTTCCGAAAATATCTTATATTTTACCCATACATGATGTGAACCATAAGTACACATCAGGTACTATGTCAGATCTATTTTAATGAAAAAGTTGGTCATGAACTGTGAACTCCCCCCCAATGCATGATGCTTCACCTCCCCTCTCTACATACCTTATATCCCTCCTATCCTTTCACCTAAAATGCAAATCCCTCCCTTTCACCCTCTCCTCTCATTCCTCCAAACCATCTTCCTCTTCTTCCACTTCAACCATGCCCTCCCCTACCTCAAACCTAAACACCCTTCCCTCCCACCTCTCCTCTCTCACATGCTACAAAAACACCATGAAAACTCCCCTACCTTCATGAATCATACCAAGTAGACCCAACCTTCATACTAATCTAAATAATTATCCTCGATGTCATAGTAATAACATCCAACCCCCAAGCATCCCCGTGCTGCACCTGCCAAATGATTTTCACCTCATGCATCCCGTGCTACCCCTGCTCCTCAGGTAGAAACAACATCCACATCAACTGATAAAAACATGCACCTGTATCCTGTTCTCTATTTCACTAACATGATAGATTAGTTAAATATTATCATATTATAGTAAAATCCCATGCGTACCAACAAGACACGGGACATGTGAATTCTTTCCAGACTGCATATCGATGATGTTGTCCTAGACCTCATGAAGAAATTACACATTGACTGCATTCTAGAGGACTATGAGGTAACCTTTAAGGATTTATTTATGGCATTTTAGCCACCTTTGAGATGGCCATTGAATTCCTCTATTTAAGATTTGGTTCTAGACCCCAAGAGCTATCTTTTCTAGAATTTAGGGTCAGTATGGTCATATACATAGAAAATATTTTCATTTCGAAAATTCATCATACACTTCATATGTAGACACCTAGAGAATATTCTCCACATTTATGAAATATGATTTCTTAAGACCCCTAGTCACACCATTACCCTTTCATTACAAAGTCTACTCAGCTGTCAGGCCCCCCACTATGTATCCTGCACAGTGCCCTGGCACATGGCAGGATTTCTCGGGCTGAGTCTCATGGTAGTTTCAGATAGGGGGAAGTATTGATTCTTGCAACAGCCATGGGAATCCTACCCAACAACATGGATTCCCAATTTACTCAATACATAAAGACTCTGGCCCAGAGGTAGAGATGTACTTTGATGGCCAGATCTTTTATTACACACTTATCTAGATTCCTAGGCTTATTCGATGCCACATAGCCTCTCAAATCTTTTGGACATATCGATATGATAGATATATTCATAATTAATAAGAAGATGATGTTAGTGAGGTAAGATGACATATACTATTGGGTGAGAGGAGAATAGGACCCCGCATAGCGGGAGGCACTAAAATCAGTAGTAAGAGTCCCACCTATTCAACCACATTCCACCCCCACACCTATCCCACCCATTACTCCTCCCATATCTACAACCACATCCTCCAACCTACCTACACCTTCCCACCCCACCCTGAGTGATATCTGGGAGAACCTGTAGTACATCACGGAAAACATGTGCCAGATTCCCACTAACTTTCATCATTAATTCATTGAACCTATGATGATATCCACACCACCCACCCAAGATGGACCCTCATCTACCACCATTCTCCCACCCCTTGATATCCACCCCGAAAAACCTCTAGACCTTACCGGCCCAGCTGCCTAGTAGGCATAAATAGTAGAGTAGGATTGATAGGGAATATGGGTAACCAATGAATCCACCCCAGTGGTACCTTTTATGGATCTAGCTACCAGAAACACAACCTATATAGGAATAAAACCATCTCCATAACCTAACCTAGAACAGATACCTACCTCCACCACTCCACCAGCCAATATAGCTGCCGCTCCACTAACTACTACTACAACTCTAGATTCTGAAATCACTGGATAGATAGTCTCACCCCAATGTATTTGGATGAAACTAGTGGAGATCTTATACCCAGACACTTGACCATTTAGTTTTATACATTTATGGGCTTTTGTGGCTTTTTTGACCAGTCTGGATGTTCATTTTTTATATCTACGTGTACCATATTTTGTACCTACTTTTGATATATGTATATATATGGTCTTTGATTTTCACTTTCTTTTTTTTCTTGATTTACATTTGTTTCTTTCTATAAATAGAAATTTCTAGATCCAATTAGTAATTTTTGGTTTTCGATGGTCCAATACCACCATATGTTTTGGAACAAATGGTACTCCATCACTTCATAAACATCGTACATCAAATACAAGACCTTTCCATAGAAATAGATGAATAGATGTAGCCACCCAGAGCAATGATCCCTTTCCCACCCCATCTCATTCATGCACATGCTATGAATCCTGAAGTCATAAACCCACCGAAGAGACCTAGAAACCTGGAATACAAAACAACTAGTAATTGCAACCAGAGAAGGAGAAACTGAGATAATGGTCCACCTATAGAATATCTTGGTCTATCCTTCTGGTTGAAGATGTCCTATTAGTACTTTATGGGAGGTAAATCAATGTTGATATACTTTCTAGATAGTATCACCATAGCTAAATCATTTTTCAATTTTTTTGAGTCTCTATTTGATCTACGTTGTAAACATTTAAAAAATTTCAACTCAATAAAGACTGGTTACCTCTACTTGGTATCCTAGACACCTAACACTTATTCTACTATTATAATATTTAAACCTGTGGAATAATGTTTTATCTATTGAATAATTTGTTTTCTAACCCATATTTAATTAGTCATGGAATCATCATTAAGACACTAAAAATCCCTCATAGAATAGAACATCTTACAAGGATCTCTTGATTACCACCTTTTTGAAATTTATCAATGACATTCAATTTTTCTCATCATTACTTTCCATAACACTCCCACAATAATTTCATGGAAAATATAGACATTGTCTCTTTATATGTGTGACTGTGTGAGGTGGGGGGGGGGTTCTCATGATTCTCATTGAAGATACACATGCATTATTTTGTGTTTTCACTTGTCCGGGAGACATTTTTTCAAATTATAAGCACACATTAAACATCACAAACATTATGCTCATTTAAATAAATGAAAAATTTAAGGATGAAATTGTTGGAATTAATTTTTTGTATTTGTTTAGAATTTTTAGAATGATTGATTATTTTAGAATTTTTATTCAAATTCAAAACATTTGATATACTGATTAATTGACTCATTACATAGTTTTATACCTTCTGTAATTGCCCGTTTTTATTTTATTCTGATTACCTGATAAGACTATATGCAAAAAATTGTATACCCTTTTCTGAGAATATTTCTCAAGTGATACATGGGACATGTAAACCTATCAGAGCTTAAATTGAGATTTTATTAAGGATATGACTAAACTGGTGAAAATTTATAATGATTGAGTAATTATTTTTTAGCCATTTTTCTTGAGACCCACCTTACATTTATCCTTAGTTTAGCCCACAGATTATTTATATGGCCTTGTAGGATGAAGCTATTCCAAGAATGATTTCCATTCCTACTATGCTCCTTTTATGATGCATGAAATACTTTTGAAAAAGTGTGGGGGACGCATTTAGATATTATGGGATGATTCTATTTTCAGAGATGTATGGTTTACTCATCAGACTATTCGATTGAGATCTTTATTTACTTTAAAACTTTTCATATTTATTCGGCCCCATTGAAAAATACAAAAGAACAAAAACTAATATGGGTTTTGTGCTAGTAAGGTCAAAAATTACTATTTTATGATTGATGAATCCCTTTAATGATAATATGTGGTTAGGAAATGGATTTTATATAAAAATTTGATAAATAAAAAATAAAAAGAAAATAAATGGAACAAAAAACTCATTTTGTACTTACATGAAATATAAGGATCGGACCGAAGCTACTAGATTTTGGACTTGATTCATTGGAAGAAATAATTGTATTACACTTATTGAAATTCATGAAAGTTTCATTATATTTTATCTTCATTTTGAAATTGACTTTCCTTTATTACCCACCAAACCATATCCACAAAGTCTCTTGATCCTAATTGATGGAGCCCTCATGATTAATTTGGTACATGTCCTTACAATGTAGAGATGATAGAATCAATGCATGCTTATGTTTAGGGACATGTTCTTAATGTATGATCATTACTGCAACTTCATTTTATCGATTTTTATTATGGGAAAATAATTTTGAGGTAAATTAAAAATGGGTGTAGGAGTCATGGAATAACAAAGAGATTGTAACTAAAAGGCTAGAATTTGTTTTAATGAAAAAAACTATGAGGCATGAAAAATATTATAAGTAGGGATGATTCAAGGGACTAACCTTTTTCCTTAAACTTAGTTTTATTTTCCAAAACATGATGAATATTTCATATTTCAAAAATTGTTTATCTTATTTTCAAATTACTTTTGAGACATTTTTACTTGAGGACAAGAAATTGTTCAAGTGTGGGGGAATTTGATAATCCAAATTCATATATATTTTTTCTCAATAAAATCATTATAGATTTTAATTTATTGACTCAATAATTCACTTAGTATATACTCAATTTATATTGAATAAGGATTCAAAAGATTAAAAGGATGAAATGCAGAAAAATACAGATTTTAGCCAGTACACATCGTGACCTGTCCACACATGTTGTGTACTGGTAGTTTATATAGTATTACCAAGTTGTGAGATTGTATTTGACTATGTCGCAAAGCTAGTATTGGATACAACCAGAAGGTGTCTTGAGTCCTCAGTACATGATGTGATTCCAGTCCAAATAGTCGAGAGAAAAATCTGTGATAAATCAATAAAAAGGAATATTTGGAGACAATTACACGTCATGAACACGCAGTACACAATGTGTAATCAATTAGACTTTATAAATTGTCCAGATATGTACGAGGAATGTGAGGGAACCAAAATCCATGTAAATATACATGGATCAATTGTACACGATGTGTTCCTCCAGTACATGTCTTGATCAAATATTCCTTTAAATATAGATCTGCGGCAAAGCATTTCATAGTATTTAAAATGATGTTATTATCTTTTTTTTCATTACATTCGAGTATCCCTTTTCCCTTTTCCATATAATCTCGAAATTTCATCATTGTTTTAAATTTTAATTAAATTAAAGATTCATGGATTGTTTTTCTTCAAAAATTTTACATTCCTGTTGTATTGATTCTTGTTATTCATTATCAATTTCCAGCAATATGTGTGAGATCCATTTATATTTGTTATCTGAAGTAATAAATTTATTAATGATGTGCTTTATATTTTATAAAACTGATTTATTGATCATTACCATTAAAATTATGACCCCATACATGTTTTTGATTCAATTAAATTCATATAGTATGTTAAGTATGATTTTCCTTGTTCATTTAATTGCATCTCCACCCATAATGAGTTTCTAAACATCTTAGGGGTATGGATCATGAGTAAACATATCTCAAACCATAATCAATTCTTATTCTTATTTTTGAAACCCTAATGGTTTAGAAATTAGGATAAACGATAGCAGTCTACCCATTTGTGTGAATGTCCCTGACCATGCGATATTCAAACGGAATACCCAATCCTGATTAAAGTAGATTAGGATATGATCAATATCCTGGTATAATTTCATCCAAAGAAGCTAAACTTAATGCACTTAGGATTGTATTATATCGTTATCATGGAATAATCAAATCCTTTATATAACTATGTGAATTGACTAAAGTCAACTAGGGGCCAATATTTTCTCCATAGTTAATGCCTTATGACCCTTTGAATAATATAATTAAGATCATGCTTTACCCATATAGTCAAAATTGATCTTGAACCCTCATTAATTACAAGAATTCACTACAAACTAGTGTTTTAGTAAAATTCCAAAACACCAACGTAACTTGAAAGGACTCATGTAAGGGCCTCAATTCAGTGATCCTCTATTATAGTAGGCTTCCCCCTCATGGGATCAATCCAGTACTTTTACTATACTATGCTCTTGTAGTTAGTTTTGTATGGAACACACAATTATAATCATATCTTTACCCTAATGAACCCAATAACATGTGATACCACGCCACTTTGACATATTATGTCATGAATATCAATTTTTTTCATGTTATTTTAGTATTATTATAAATTTATTATTTCATGAGGATTTTTATTCAATGTTACCAAACACGTATGGTTTTATTTCTACAACATCATCCTTTATCGTTATTATTTCTGATTATGTTTCCATTAATGAAATATTATTATCCAGATTTCAATAATTATTATTACACTACTTATACTATGGTTATTCATGTTATCTTAAATTAATTTTACTATTTTTACACTCTTTGGTACTTATGGTAATTAATATTTTTTTTTAAAATTGACCTTATTTCTCTCCTCATTTGGAAATATATTTTATTCAAAAACCATGTTTTCTAAAAATATTTTCAATTTTTCAATTTATATTTTATGATCATGTTCATGGAAAATAAATTTAATTTTTTTTGTGTCATAAATTGTTTTTAAAATTATTTTCAAAGATTCCTTAATATTTTTTTAAGGCTTTTTTAAAAGAAAAAAGTGTTAAAAAGGTTTAATGATTAAAAAGGTTTTTTTTCAAAAAGGAAAGTATATTTTCCTCAAGAAATTTTATAATTTTTTTTAAAACTTACTTAATAAGATTTCAAAGTGGTTTTAAAATAATAGATCTTGAAAATTTTTTATATGTTATAAAAATGGTTTTCAAATAAAGGTAATTTTTCTTAAGAAATGCTCCAACTTATTATTCAAAATCCTTCTCTATCTAAGATGAAGACATTTGATATAGTTTATACTTTACAAGGGATATGATATAAGGAAACCATTCTTATTATTTCTTTTAATGGTTAATGAATAATTTAAAAAGTTTATTATAAAACCCATTTCTCTTATATGGTTTATACCATAATAAAATTTTTATGAAACCCACATCCTTTAATGGGTTATTCTATAATGAAATTATTATGTTAAAAGTCTATTTTACATAAGTTATGATATGATGAAATGCTTATGCTACCTATTTCATTTCAGGGGTTCTATGAGATGTTTATAAAACCCATCTATTTTTGTGGTCCATGATATGATGAATGATTTATTATCTTATGGAACACATATATATGAATTCATTATGTAATTGGTGGGAAATATATATAACCTCAATGAATTGGGTAAATATTTATATCAATATATATAAACATGGCTAGAATGGGGAGTTACATGGTCCAATATGTGACTTTTTCCACTAATATGGACATGAGAGTCAACCTCGACTACTAAGATGGTCTTGGGAATGAACATTGACAACTAAGAGAGTCTTGGGAGAGATCCATTGACAACTAATATAGTTTGGGGATTGAACCCATTTCACTAATATATCCTTAGTAGTGATCCTTGACAACTATAGAGATCATTTCATTTGTTTATGCATCTACAATAATTCCATGTCTTATTCATATGTTATGATCTCATCGATTATTAGGTTGATTCCATTATGATTCATGTCATATGATCTAAAAATATTTATTTTATAACTCATGTGTATGATATTTGATATGAAGGGTTTGATCTTGAAATTTTTTGATCATGTTATCATAACCTTATTTTCATGTTATGCTTACGTATATGCTTTATTTTCCCTTACGGAGAATTTGAGCTCACCCTTTCTTATGTATTCATTCCCCAGGTTATGAAGAAATGTTTTAAGTAGGGGTAATAAATGGGAATATCTTTATGGAAAATATTTAAGATCTTTCACAAAGTAATAATATTGAGGTCTATGTTCTCAAAGACACTAAATTATCACGATCATCGGGCATTCACTTTTTTATTATACCGAATATTCATCTAAAATTAAATAATATCAATATATGATAATCCTGGATTGTTATAGATTCCAAAGATATGTTATATAATGGGAAAATTAAAATGAAATTTGTAAAATGATACCTTAATGTACCTAGAGGCACAATCAAAATACTTACTATAACACAATGATATTTTTTAATATATTTATACTCTCATAAATATAATTTTGTTGATAACATCTAATGTGTGAAACCTGAAATTCAATTGAATTGTAAAATAGCATGTTGTTATAAAATACCCATTAATTTGTAGGGGTGAATATGGGTAACCAAATATTGAAAATTATCAATATTTTTTTTTGATAAAGAATGAATATTGATAAATAATCCCTTAATTTTTTAAAAATTTCCTTAAATGCTTAAAAAAACATTTTCCTCAACAATCAGTTCCACTGATTTTTATGAGAAAATAATATACTTAATTTTTATACTTTTATTTAATGTATTCGAAAAAATTAATTTTTTTAAATCATCATGTCATAATTTTATTAGAGTGAAATTTAAGATAAATTTATTAAAAGATCATTTTTTATGAACAATGAAAAATATTTATTTTTATTGAGAAATGGCTATTTTAAACCCTGAATAGAGTTACATTTTGAATTAAATGGTATTAAAAGTAAAATTATATCATTTATATTTTGAATAATCTAATTAAGGTAATTGGAATGAATTTTATATTTCATTTTTGTATAAAAACTTTTATACTTTTGAATTTTATTTCTAGACAACTCTTTTTCATCATGTTTCGTGAGTTTAAATTTTAAACAAATTCAACTATATTTGTAAATAAAATATTAAATCAATGGATTCAATATTTTTAATTATTAGAATAATTTTTTTTAATAAAACCCTTTTATTTTATGTTATTATGAATAGTAGACTTGGTAAATATTTTTCCCCACTATAAGTGTAAAATAGACAAAACATGGTCAAATATTTTTGATATGTCTTTAAAATTTCTATAACACTTGATTTTATCAAATTATATGAATGGAGCTCATCCATGTCTACCCCTTTTTTGAAAATATATCCACATGATTCTATTTTTCATATATTATGTCCTATATATTATTTAATGAATATAATAAATAAAAAATGTTACTCTTTTGACATTAATATTGTATTTTCATCTACTTGAATGTATGTTTTTATTATAACTTCTATCATGCATATTTAATATTATAATATTTATATATGTTAAGTGTTTTATATATTTTTGTCACTTTTTTATTTTTTTGAAAATTGTATTATGTTTTTTTTTATTTTTTTAATAATATAAATATCATATTTATTTGTTTATATATATATATTTAAATATTAGTTTCTTAATATATATATATATATATATATAATTTATTTGTTTCTTCTTCTTCCTCATGGAATGAAACCACCATCTTTAGTGCTCCATATCCCCCAGCTTCTCTTATCAAGCATGTCATGATTCTCTAATTATATTAATTTATAACACATTATTCAAATTTTAATTTCTGTTTCATTCCCGAAAATAAAAGATTAATATATCCATAAAATAATGTCCCACATTATCTAGGTTTTTTAATTTTACTTTCCTTCTGATTATTTATCAACTAACATTATAATTATTGAGTATATAGTTTTTAAGGACCAAATGAATGGGATAATGAAATAAATGAAATTTAATTTATTTTTGAAAAAGTTTCATTTGGTGCCATATGGTTTTCTAATTAGAACCTAATGGAATCTAGTAGAAAATTATAAATTTATCCCATATAAAAGAATCATAGTGTCCTTATTCAATGTAACCAGTAGCCACTAGGAAGTTGGTGTTCCAAAACTAGGAACCTAGAAGGATCCAAATTGGGTTTTTTAATCCCAAGGTATAATATTAATATTAATTTTAATATTTCACCATTTTTGGGTGATTATTTGGTGTTTTCCTCCCATAACTTATAAAAACACTCTCTCAAGTTTTATCCCCTATCTCTTCTCCCTATAGTGGAATCTCCCTTTAATATTTATATAATCCCTTTCCATATTGCTACATGGATTATCGTTTGGAGATTCTTTGGAAATAAATTGATCTCACTCATATATTTTTACTATCTCGGTTGAAAACAACGTAAAACCTATATCTAGATCTTCTAATTTTTTAATATTTTATTAAGATGGTGGCATAATTCTTCTTCAATCTTTTGGGATAAAAATATGTTGGTTATTTGGTTAAAAATTACTTCATTATTGAATACTATTAAAGTGTTTTGTTATTATTGATATGTGGTAGTGTGAGTTAAATAGAGAATAATTATTTTCCTTTTGATGTTTTTATAAACCTACTTTTCCCATAAATTATATATTGGTAAATCTACTTATTTCAAAGTATTTGTATATACTATTCCTAAAAAATATGAACTAAGTGAATCGTGATGTTTAATAATTTGAATCCCATGTATATGGGTTTTTATATTAATATAGGTAATTATACTGATCAGTGATATTATATTTCATGAATTTGTTGAACTAGTATAATTAACTATAATATAATGATAGTTGAATAGTGGATTTATTTAGGGCCATCTCACTTGGAGGCTATAAATCACACAATAGAACCATAATTGTCACTTATTATTTTTATGTATTATTATTATATAAAACAATGAAAATAATTTGATTTAAATTAATGTGCAATTAAGGAAAAATGGAAAATGAATGGATTGAAAATGAATTATGATTAGAATAAGATATGTATTTTCCTCATTTTATCACTAATAAAACTCTATCATTATTTATCTACTCAATGATATCTTACTCTTATTCTCTATAGTGCCTCAGTGTCACCTCAAACACAACCAATATGTATTAGAGGACATTGATCTCCTACATTCACAATTCCACCGTTCAATTATTCCTAGGTAGTATGGTCTACACTCCTTGGGTGGGTAACAAAAAAGTAATATCACTCAACCACATTCTCTCACATGGTATGATTATAGAAGGAGGAGACCAAAACATATTATAGATTAGCTAACCATTATCTTGGAATATTCACTCATGAAAAATATAGTCTATTTATTATACATTATTATTAAGTAATAGATTCATTTATTGTTCAAAATTTTATAATGGAATAAAAATGAAGATAAATGGGGGAAAATTTCACTAAACCCCCAATCACATAACATTTTATGTCCATTGTGTGAGAATTAATTAATAAATAAATATTTTGATGCATTATTTATAAAATCAAGAACAAAAATCAAGATCTCCATCAGAATAATAAAAATAGGTTATCCAAACATATATTTGGATATAGGGAAAAAAGTTAATGAGAATGTATACATAATGAAATTTTAGAGATTAGAACCATACCAATCTTATCGCAAAGTAGGGAGGTCCCATTCCTCAACCCCAGTTTACAATTTATAGATAAAATTTCAATGTTTGGGTTTTGGGATCATTTCCACATGGAATTGGATTCTTTAATGAGTTTCATCTACGTGATAATGTTATCCCTTTATTAATATGCATTTACAATAGAGAATTAGTGACAATAATAATATTTTTATTATCTTCACCATCTACCTCCATATGGTATTCTCAATAATGAATTAGTGAATTTTGTTAAAAACTGTGATCAAGGAATCCAATGGTCTCCTTTGGTTATTCATGTCATCCACATGGTCTTATTCCATGATAAAAAAAAGTGTAGATCGAATAGACCCTTCTACAACCTAAGACTACGTTCAATTCTAATGTATATTATATTTCTACATGATATTAAAATGGATAGTCAAAATAATATACATTTATGATTTAGATTCCACTAGAATAATTGATGTTATAAAACTGTTGTGTCTAAAATTCACTGCAAATAAGGTGTCAAATTACTAGCTGGGTGAATTTTGATGAGTTTTTAATGTGACGAAGTTATGTAGATTATATTTGAGGTGGGACATTATATCGATAAGTTCTGACAGGTGTTGTTGGCTTAGATGTATTATCAATGAATTCTACGAGGCAATTTTGACTTTTTATTCCTTTTATGGGGGTTTTTATGAGATTGTTCTGAAAAAAAATATACTCATAGATGATGTAACATAATAAGTTATAACTAAACCACCTCCTTATGTTACAACCACAAACCCACATTATGGAGGTGAATTATTCTCAAACTTCAACATGGGATACTTTGAACACATAATAAAATTTTATCCAGTGAAATATAATCTTATATAACCCATGGTTTTCATACATTTATTTTACCAAACTTGTTTTCCTCGATGAAAAAAAGTGAATGTATAAAATGTTAACATTGTTTCTCATAATATATATTTTTCAATAAATTTCATCATTTTAGGCTATGTTAGAAAATTAATCTCTGTAAAATATTATATCATTGTTTTTTAATATACAAAAGTTTATTTATAATGAAAAAACACAATTTTTTTCAAATAAATGTAGTTTAATGAAAAATATTTATCATACACATACTCCCACACTTGAGGGACTCATTATCCTTAAATAATTTCTATCAACAAGAATTGAAAACCCCTTTCCATTCTTCTAAATTTGAGTCCTAATTCATTGAATGTTTAATGTTTTGGAAATGTTTCAATTGAATTTTAAAAATTAAAAAAAATCAAACTCCTATTTCTCATTCTCCTAGTTTATTATTAAATTTCAAAATATAGTTATGCATATCTTACAATAAATTTATAATTCATCTACCCATTTTTCATTTAATTAAAATATTCCCCTCATTATAAATATCCCTTAACACCATGTACCACACACTTTTTTGTTATTTTTAATCAATTTAATTTGTATTGAAATTATATATTGACCATGAATAAAATTGATGTAAAGTGTAATGACCCATCCCAAATAACTTTAAATGTTAAATAGACTGATGGTTCCACATGACATTAGGAATTACTCTCTATACACCAAATTCATACAAATACTAGTGGGAGTCCATGGGGGAACCATTGGGAGACTATACCCAATATATCAGAGTGTGAAATCATAATTAAAATAACCAAGTATTATACACAATATGGGATATTGTAAATAGAATAAATAAAAGAGAACAAATGATAATAAGTGAGATAAATCGTTAAGGACTTGATTGGTCATTACACATATTAAAAGGATCTCTACTAGACTAATAAAATATATAAATAGATTAAAACAAATAAACTGAAAAATATTCATTGTAACTATGAGTCATACCACATCATAGAATCCTATTCCACTTAAGATACTCTGGATTGACCATATAATATCAGCAACCACCGATCCTAAACCTAAAAAAGTAAGATCTACTGAGGTTTCAAAGTGAAATGGCTAACTGAGCAGGGTGTGATTAGATAACTTAGTAGTAAACCACCCAAATGGTACTATAAATAGATAGTAAATGTTGTAATATGTGAATGTGAAAATCATTGAAGGACTAAAAGGATGAAAATAAATAATTAAACAATTAAATCATTGTTTATCATCATGTCTTCAACCCCAATTTACCTCACCTTCTTAGTCTAGTTTTGATGTGCCCCTAATAAATTTATGATGATTGTGCCAACCATCATAATGATCTGGGGGTATCCCCTGATTTATATATAATGAATTGTGGGACAAAATCACTATGGTATAAAAGATATAAAGACCTACTACTATGGTGGATGCATGTATCGGGCCTTGATTAGCCATAGATAAGCATCACCATGACGCCTGACCCTATATCATATCAGAATTGTCTATAAGGTTGTATGTAGGTATCATGAAATCATTACATAAAGATATGTAATAACATGACACAAAAACCTCTATTATATAAAAAATACCTAAATATTCCTTTTTCAGGTACCAGGACCTCATTACACAAAGATATATAAATCCCTAACTCCTAACCCTATAGTGTATCACATACACCAACTTTGTCATATTCAAGTTACAATCTCTCCTTCCCCAATGATACATAATTCCCTATCACGTGATAATATATCATATCTCTACCAACTTCAAGGTATTATTTTATTTCATTTAGTTTAAATACCTCCTCCTAGGTGGATTTTTTTAATATAAACATCTACTCATGGGTGTTTTTATTTCATTTAATATAAGCACCACATCAATAGAGCTTTCCATTTTATACATAAATTTGAATATTTATAACATAAATATGTGTGGAAAACTTCATAACATGTAATGAATCCATGTTAAAGCTCTTAGGATTCTAACCTAACTTGTCACATCCATGAGGCCTCACTATCATTAAGGGAATGCATGATAAGGTTAATGAACTAAATCCCATCCCCTTCCAAAAGAACTCTAGGTTAGCCTGACTACCCAAATTATCCATCAGTCTCGCTAGGGAATGCCAACCTAGGTCACCAATTCCTCGTGGAGAAATATCACCTCACCTTCATCTCACTTTCCCAATTTCTTAAGGGAATCTCTAAGGTTTCACATGGACAATCTCTAGGACAGTCATCCCATTTCATCAATAACCTCTAGCCAAAGGTCATTAATGGATCATACTACATGGTATACGACTTCATGATTATTAAATTTAATAGACACACATCATGTCGTATCATATTATAGGGTATACAAAATTATTAATAAGTCATCGACTATAAACAATTGAGGAAATAAATCCAAAACCAAGACCACCCTGATCGTGGTATGGTGTTTAGTTTATCCATCCATTTCATTTTAATGAAAGAAATCCCTAATGAAATTTCATCACACTAGGTGTAAATACCACACGTAAAATAAAACATAAATACAAGCATTAATACCGTTGGGATCATATATAAAAACACATAAATTTAATGAAACCATTATATTTGAAACATAGATATTGAAAATTTCACCCAAACAAATCCAATGACAAACTAAACAATTATTTAAATACAAGAATCTACCTAAAAAAATAACAACAAAGTTAATTTATTAGAGTATATTTTAAAATTAAATTAAATTTTTTAAACAAAATTAAAATAAAAGGTAATATTGTTAAAACAATCACCACATCATTGCATTGCATAGAAAGTAAGTCTAAAAACTCATGTATGGTTCATAGTAGACTCCTAAAATAATCCATAGAAAATCCCAAATCTACAAAACCAACTCCATAATAAATTTCAATAAACTTTTAAGGGAAAATGAATTAGAAATGGTGATATGACATATATCTGTTATACCCCTTAGAAACGATGTGCATAAGTCATCTCATGATATCCACCACATAAGCCATATAAAATACTCATCATATTCATATTATTCCAATAATTTGATTGAATTAAAAACAAATCCATAAGTAGAGAATAAGATGAATTATAATGACTGAGGAGTTGATCATCACCGACTTAAAAATTATATAATACCTTAAATTTTTTGTAAATGTTCTCAAAACTAACCCAAAATAAAAGTTGATGATGGAAGTCGATGTGGGGTTGACCGAATAATTTTTCACATGAAAATATTGGAGAGGAGGTATTCCCCCTCTTAAACTTGTAGGGGTTGGGAGGGGAATATTTTCCACAAAATACCCCAAATCGCTATTTAGTTTCTCCAAGAAAAATTCCAAGGCACCAGCCATCCCATCAACTTTTTTTAATACACTACGGGAAAAATGAGCAATTGCGACGGGTTATTTGCGACGGGAATAAATCCCGTCGCAAATAGTCACGTGAAAAACTTATTTGCGATGGGGGTATTTCCCCGTCGCAAATAAGGAGGCTTTTGCGACGGGATTGCTTCCCCCATCGCAAATAGTTTTCCCGCGATGCGCGCCAAATCGCGGGAAACTTATTTGCGACGGGGGAATATTCCCGTCGCAAATAATCGGCGGCGGTAAAAGGTATTTGCGACGGGAATATTCCCCCGTCACAAATACTATGTCGGCAGGGGTTATTTGCGACGGGGCCCGTCGCAAATAACTATTTACCGGTTGACCGTAATAAATGTTGGCTAAGGTATTTGCGACGGGTACCGTCACAAATAGTATTATTTGCGACGGGAATCCCGTCGCAAATGGGCCCGTCGCAAATAATCTAACCTATAAATACCCCCATCCGTTTTTTTCATTTCATTCTCATTCCTTATCTTCTCCTTCTCTCAAAATTATATTTCTAGAGTTGAGTTTTTCTCCAGTTTAATTTTTTTCTCCGGAGCTGATATTAAAGTTTTGAAGACGATCAGAACAGATCAATTTTCAAGGTATTTATCTTTATTTTAATTTTTTATTTATTTTTAATTTTTTATTTATTATCAATTTTTTATTAGTTTCAATTATTATTAATTAGTTGTAATTTAATTATGTTTACATTGTTTTATTACTTAATAAATTTAAATTATTAGTATTGTTTATAGTTAATGGTAATTAGGAATAATTAGTAATAATTTTTAATAATTAAGAATAAATATTAATAATTAGTAATAAATACCAATAATTAGGAATAAGAACATTATTACATTATTAGTTTATTTTATTATTAATATTAAAATAATATAATTTTTTATATATATACAATTCTTTTTTGATCTGTGTGTTTGCTGTCTTCACATGTATTATTTGTATGTGGAGATAGAAAACGCACAGATCAAAAAAGAATTGTATATAAATTAGAAAATTATTTTATTTTAATATTAATAATAAAATATATTAATAATGTTATTATTTGTAATTATTGGTAATTATTTCTAATTATTGATAATTATTCATTTAATTACTAATAATTAGGAACAATTATCAATAATTATCAATAATTAAGAATAATTAGTAATAATTAGTAATAATTACCAATAATTAGTATTAATTACCTATAATTAGTATTAATTCCCAATAATTCGTATTAATTACCAATAATTAGTAATAATTAGGAATAATTAACAATAATTAGTAATAATTAACAATAATTAACAATAATTAGTAATAATTACCTATAATTAGTATTAATTACCAATAATTAGTATTAATTAACAATAATTAGTAATAATTAGTAATAATTAGGAATAATTAGTATTAATTAGGAATAATTAGTAATAATTACCAATAATTAGTAATAATTACCAATAATTAGTAATAATTACCAATAATTAGTATTAATTACCAATAATTAGTATTAATTACCAATAATTAGTATTAATTATTAATAATTACCAATAATTATCACTATTTAGTAATAATTAACAATAATTGCCAATAATTACCAATAATTAGTAATAATTATCAATAATTATTAATAATTATCACTATTTAGTAATAATTAACAATAATTGCCAATAATTACCAATAATTAGTAATAATTATCAATAATTATTAATAATTACTAATAATTATCAATAATTAATAATAATTAGCAATAATTAGTAATAATTAGTAATAATTAGCAATAATTAGTAATAATTAGCAATAATTAGTAATAATTAGCAATAATTAGTAATAATTAGTAATAATTAGAAATAATTAGTAATAATTAACAATAATTAGTAATAATTACCAATAATTAGTAATAATTAAAAATAATTAGTAATAATTAACAATAATTAGTAATAATTAACAGTAATTAGTATTAATTACCAATAATTAGTATTAATTACCAATAATTAGTAATAATTACCAATAATTAGTAATAATTAGGAATAATTAGGAATAATTAGAATTAATTAGGAATAATTAGGAATAATTAGGAATAATTAGTATTAATTAGGAATAATTAGTAATAATTACCAATAATTAGTAATAATGATTATTAATTACCAATAATTAGTATTAATTACCAATAATTAGTATTAATTACCAATAATTAGTATTAATTACCAATAATTAGTATTAATTACCAATGTTTAGTAATAATTAACAATAATTGCCAATAATTAACAATAATTAGTAATAATTAACAATAATTAGTAATAATTACCAATAATTATCAATAATTACTAATAATTATCAATATTTAATAATAATTAGCAATAATTAATAATAATTAGCAATAATTAATAATAATTAGCAATAATTAATAATAATTAGCAATAATTACTAATAATTAGCAATAATTAGTAATAATTAGAAACAATTAGTAATAATTAGAAATAATTGGTAATAATTAGAAATAATTGGTAATAATTAGAAATAATTAGTAATAATTAGCAATAATTAGTAATAATTAGCAATAATTAGTAATAATTAGGAATAATTAGGAATAATTAGTATTAATTAGGAATAATTAGTATTAATTAGGAATAATTAGTAATAATTACCAATAATTAGTAATAATTAGAAATAATTAGTAATAATTAGCAATAATTAGTAATAATTAGCAATAATTAGTAATAATTAGCAATAATTAGTAATAATTAGCAATAATTAGTAATAATTAGCAATAATTAGTAATAATTAGGAATAATTAGGAATAATTAGTATTAATTAGGAATAATTAGTATTAATTAGGAATAATTAGTAATAATTACCAATAATTAGTAATAATGATTATTAATTACCAATAATTAGTATTAATTACCAATAATTAGTATTAATTACCAATAATTAGTATTAATTACCAATAATTAGTATTAATTATGAATAATTAGTATTAATTATCAATATTTAATATTAATTACCAATATTTAGTAATAATTACCAATATTTAGTTATAATTAACAATAATTGCCAATAATTAGCAATAATTTCCAATAATTAGAAATAATTAGTAATAATTACCAATAATTATCAATAATTACTAATAATTAGCAATAATTATTAATAAATACCAATAATTAGTAATAATGAGTATTAATTACCAATAATTAGTATTAATTACCAATAATTAGTATTAATTACCAATAATTAGTATTAATTACCAATATTTAGTAATAATTACCAATATTTAGTAATAATTAACAATAATTGCCAATAATTAACAATAATTAGTAATAATTACCAATAATTATCAATAATTATTAATAATTATCAATAATTAATAATAATTAGCAATAATTAGTAATAATTAGCAATAATTAGTAATAATTAGCAATAATTAGTAATAATTAGAAATAATTAGTAATAATTAGAAATAATTAGTAATAATTAGTAATAATTAGTAATAATTAGTAATAATTAACAATAATTAGTAATAATTAGGAATAATTAGGAATAATTTGTATTAATTAGGAATAATTAGTAATAATTACCAATAATTAGTAATAATGATTATTAATTACCAATAATTAGTATTAATTACCAATAATTAGTATTAATTACCAATAATTAGTATTAATTACCAATAATCAGTATTAATTACCAATAATCACCAATAATTACCAATAATCACCAATGATTACCAATAATCACCAATAATTACCAATAATCACCTATAATTACCAATAATCACCAATAATTACCAATAATGACCAATATTTTCCAATATTTTCCAATAATTACCAATAATTACCAATATTTTCTAATAATTACCAATATTTACCAATAATTACCAATATTTACCAATAATTAGGAATAACTACCAAAAATTAAGAATAACTACCAATAATTTGGAATAATTACCAATAATTTGGAATAATTACCAATAATTTGGAATAATTACCAATAATTTGGAATAATTACCAATAATTTGAAATACTTACCAATAATTTGAAATACTTACCAATAATTTGGAATAATTACCTTATTACATTATTTGTATATTTTATTATTAATATTAAAATAATATAATTTTATATATTATATACAATTCTCTTTCCATCTGTTTGTTTTCTGTCTCCACATGTAATATTCGCATTCTTTTTCAAAATTATCAACATACTCGCCAATGGAGAGGTGAAAGTGAATGCGAATATTACATGTGGAGACAGAATGTTAAACACACAGATGAAAGGAGAATTGTATATAATATAAAAAATTATGTTATTTTAATATTAATAATAAAATATACTAATAATGTAATAATGTTATTATTATATAATTAATGTTTATGAAAAAATTATATTAGTATTATTAAAATAATAAAAAATCAATATAATATTAAAATTATCAATATTTGTAACATGTTTTGCTTTATTCTCAATATATTCAATCTTTACTTGAGTGTTTTTTCTAACAAATTATTCAAAACCAGTAATGCTTTTATATTTTATAGAGAAATATGGAACAACGAGGTCGTCAACAATCATTATTAGGTGACCGCATATGGATAAATCAACGTAGAAATCCAAACGGTTCTGGTTTAAATACAGTATATGTTGAGGGTGTGGAGACTTTTTTATCATTTGCGGAATCAAATTCAGAATTTGTTTCAAAAGGAAAAATAAAATGCCCTTGCAGAAAATGTGCATTGAGAACGTTTGACACGTTTGACAAAGTGGGGGAACATCTCTTGTGTTTTGGTTTTCAAGAAGATTATGTATTTTGGTATCAACACGGTGAACGCAGTTCTAGAGCAGGTGATACCAACTTGATTCCGGATCCATCCCAGTTTCAAGATTTAGTACATGATGTTGCAGGTTCATCTGTTCAACATACAGAAACTCCGGCTGATATAGCTTCAAATCCTGAGTTGGGACCGTCTGAATTTTATGAGTTGTTGAAGTCTACTGAGGATGCATTATATCCTGGCTGCAAGATGAGAAAATTAGAAGCAGTTGCAAAATTTATGGATATCAAATCAGATAACGGAATGTCAAACGCCTGTTTTGACCAGATATTTTCTTTGCTGAAAACACTGTTACCCGAAGGAAATGTTTTACCTGCAAATTACTATAAAAGTAAGAGGTTGGTTCGAAATTTGGGACTTACTTGTCAGAAGATTCATGCATGTTCAAATGAATGCATTTTATATTCAGGGGAAAATGAGTCGTTGGATAGTTGTCCCACATGTGGGCAACTGAGATATAAAGAAGGACAACACGGGAAGTCTGGTTTGATTCCTGTAAAACAGTTGAGATATTTTCCGCTTACATCCAGACTTCAGCGTTTATTAATGTCTAAGAATACAGCGACAATGATGTCATGGCATAAAGAGAATAGTTAAACCGATAAAAGATTGAATCATCCAGCCGATGGTGATTCATGGAAACATTTTGATAGAGTGCATCCATCATTTTCTTTAGAAGCTAGAAATGTTCGACTGGGCCTTTCCACTGATGGTTTCTGCCCGTTTGGATCTTATGGTAGTCAATATTCATGTTGGCCTGTTTTTTTAACTCCGTATAATTTACCTCCATGGATGTTGATGAAGGAGCCATATATCTTTTTGACTTTACTAATTCCAGGACATCTGAAGAAAAATATTGATGTTTATTTGAAGCCATTGATTGATGAATTAAATTTATTGTGGAGTACTGGTGTCAGTACATATGATGTTGCAACGAAACAGAATTTCATACTGAGAGCAGCATTGATGTGGACAATAAGTGACTTCCCGGCTTATGGGATGTTATCTGGCTGGAGTACACAATAAGTGACTTCCCCACCTCCCCCCCTCCCCCCTCCTTCAGATTAGAGTTTGTATTTCTGTTATAAAATTTGTGAAATCAAAATTTTTTTTTTCTATTCGTAGTTTCTGTCTCATTATAAAATATTAATAATATTATATTTTTAAATAACAATATTAATATGAATAATAATATTATTTATTTTTATAATATTAAATTTTATATATATATTAAAATTATATATATATATTAAAATTTTATATATATATTAAAATTTTATATATATATTAAAATTTTATAATATTATAATTTAATTATTTTTTTTGTAATACTTGAATTATTTTAATATTTGAATGTAAAATAATTCTATTATTTTTATATTAATTAAAATAACTTATTAATATTTTTTTATTTATGAATTATAATTGTAATATTATTATATTAATTAAATTATTTATTGATATTCTATTATTTTTATTTTTGAATTATAATTCTACTATTATTATAGTAATTAAAATAATTTATTATTTTCATTTGTAAATTATAATTCTATTATTATATTAATTAAAATAATTTATTAATAATTTATTTTTTTTATTTTTTTTATAGTATTTGCGATGGGATACTATGCCCGTCGCAAATACTAGTATTATTAATAGTTTTTTATTTTTTTTTCAAAAGTATTTGCGACGGGTCCCGACTCCCGTCGCAAATACTAGTATTATTAATTTTTTTTTATTTTTTTTAAAAAGAGTTTTTGCGACGGGTCCCGTCGCAAAAACTGTTTTAAAAGTTTTTTACAAAAATACGGAATACTATTTGCGACGGAGAGAATGCCCGTCGCAAAAAAAGTCTTTAGCGACGGGCCCGTCGCAAATAAGTGTAGTTGCGATGGCGTTTTCAGCAACGGGCTATTTGCGACGGGACCCCGTCGCAAATGGCTATTTGCGATGGGATCCCGTCGCAAATAGCCCGTCGCAAATACCTGTTTTTCTAGTAGTGATAGGTGCAACATTGATAACCCTCCAAAGCTTTCCTAAATTATTGAACACCTTTTAAACATTAATAAATGAATAAAGTCATCCATTTAATGGGGTTTGAATCTCGTAATTGATTTTTGAATATTAATTTTAATAAGGAACTCCCAATGACCATGATTTATAATTCCTTCAAAAATATTCTTAACTTGACTAGGAATGAGATGTTACAACATCCCCTCTGTTAGATTTCTTATAAAAATCCACTCCAGATCACTCTAAACCTATATCTGTAATTTTTTTCCTACTTGACCATAGGCATGCCTCCCCAAACACTAGTGGCTATTGAATGACAAAGGGGGTGTTTGATGGTACTATGGGGAGAATATACCCCTATATTAGAGTTCCAAATTACATATATATAACCAAAAATCACCTTTAGTGACATATAACTAGAATATTAATCAATGATTAAGCATACAGTAAGAATATATAAAAAGCAATAAGAACTAAAAACCCATAATGAGACATACAAAAATCTACCCAATAGTCCATTAAAAGATACATAGAGAGTAAAATAAAAACAGAATAATAGGTTGTTACTTTTTTACTAAGCCGAACATCAACCAATATCCTAATACCAACTGAGTAATCTTTCTCAACCACACTATCCCAGACCATATATCAATAAGTTAATGTAATTGATTTCCCTATAAATGTCATTTTTTCCCAATGGGTTACCGAATTTATAAATTTAAAAACACGAACCAAATAGACCACAAAACTATAGGGTAGTACAAAATAAATTTCTGTGGTCGAACCCATAGAGATAGGTTTAAGTAAAATACTAATTAAATAAATAAAAATAAAAACAATTTATAAATTGTGGTAATATGATCTAAACTATTGAGCATGGATTTTATTTGGAATCTGGGAGAATATAATAAAAAATTGGTGTCAAGTAGCAAGATTCCAAGTTTTTGGGATGAAAATGAATAAGATAATTAATTAACAATCAACTAGTCATCAGAATTGGGTCATAGAGGGTTCAATTGTCCTGATAAACTCCCACCATAAAAATTTCTCCTTTTCCCATGGTCAGATACTTGTGATTACAATGGATGGTAACTCGAAACCATATTCAAATATAGGGAAGGACAAACCTAATGGTCATGGTGGAATTCATGTCCATAGATCACTTATTAATCAACTGTTTTCAATCTAGGAAATGGTAATGTGCAAAGAAAGAAATTAAACCCAATCCCGAACCATGCTCACAATTGTCAAGAAAAAAGTATTAGGAAATAGATTGAATTAATGAATGAATATGAGATCCCCACATGTATTTAATTACTTATAAAATACGTATTACATTCAATTTCCATTCATCACGAATGCACCAGTATAAAGAAATCACCCACTCATCCTAACCATGAGCACATTTATAAAAGTAAATAAATAAAAATCTGATGGAAGTGGAAATGAAGGTGGTGAGCCATCGCCGTAGGTGTCTTGTTGTAGTGCTTCATCTCAAAGACACCCACTGTGGTGCACAAGAAGGTGGTGAGCCATCACGATTATACCTAGGGTACACTATGTGTATTGGATTCATCTTAAGTTATCAAAGATGTCATCAGAATCATCTCCAAAATTTTAATCGAAAGACGCCATGTTGTGTACTGAAGATACATGACCTGAACATTTAGTTCACATCATGTTTCCATGTCATGAATTTTCCTATCAGTGATGGTCTCTTTTGATTCAGTAACGACGTGTACTAAAATTACCTAACATGTAAAAGTATTTTTCCAGCTTTCTTCTCAAAAATCGGTTGCCTTAATTCTTTGGTTTGCTCATAACACGAAGCGTCTTCTTTTCCCCATTTCAACCACTTTTTGGTTCCTTTTTAAAATAACCTTCCTTCCCTTCAATAAAACATAAAAAACTCAATTCATTCAAAAATTGGAATGATTTAACATTTAAATACAAAATTCCATTCATAAAAATACTAAAAAATATATGCAAGAAATTCACTTAGCAAATCCTGCTCACTTGAATTCAACCTTGCCCTCAAGGATGTAATCTCTAAATACTAAAGAAGAATTTTCACTACACCATACATTAAACTCAATTTCAATAAAATATATTGACCGAATGGAAAATTAAATTTTAAATCATCACACATGGGAATTACTCAATGCGTCATTTTCAATGAAACTAGTCAACCAAGTAATTCACTTTTCCTCTTTTAGAAACATCCATACAATTTCATTCATCCATTTTCATTTTCAGTCAATTATTAGTATGAATTATACTTGAAATATACCTCACATGAAGTTTATTCTCATCATCATGGAACAAATTTTAATAATATGATTCACATAACTCAAAAAGATTTTACATACCATAGGATTTCAAGTCATCTAACATGTGCACTGTGTAATGAGAAAATAAAAATTAGTCATGAGGGCTTTACCATTAAGGTTCAAATGAATATGAGGATTTCAGGTAGGTTGGTAAATGATATAAAAAGATAAGATCAAAAAGGGGGTTTGACTCTAAATAATTTTTTACGACAATTAAAAAAATCTAAAAAAGAACTCAATTCACAGAATTCATTTATCTCTTATCCTGAATAGCTTAATGTGGGATCATGATACATGTAAGCATAATGATAGAGTAAAACTCTATTGTTTTTTTATTTCTAGTCTTTTTTTTCAAATGCTATGCTCTGGAAAAATTTCACATCCATTACCTAACCACAAAGGACAAAAAATCAATGGTTTGGGAAATGGGGATTTTTGATCCTCCCAAGACAAAATCCTTTTTTTTTCAGTTTTTTGTAATTTTTAATTATTTTTCAAGAGGTGTACAATATAATAAAATGAATGATTTCATGGACTCTCCCATATCACAATATAAAATCCCCCAGTATCAAATCTATAATTATATATATCCTGGCACACCCAATAATGTTCCTCCCCAACACTTATTCAATTAAATATGAAGAAAAACATTTAGAGGTAGGTAGGAATAGATAAAATAGGCTTGTAACAATGATCATTTCCTATCAACGAAATCCATGGATTCTATGAGCTTAAAAAGGATGATTGAAAGATGGGACCCAAGATAAGGCAAAATCTAATAGAATGACTCAATCATTTAAAATGTGATTCTGTATAGTCATATCTTTGATAATATGCAAAGCAAGTTCTAAATGAAAACAAGCCCAAATTTCATAAAAAATATACTATATAAATAAAATAAAATACTAGGTTAGTGTATGTCTCGAGAATGAGACAAATTGATGGTTCAACTACTTATGACAATACATAAGAATATTTATATAAATTAATACAAACATCAGAAATTTAAAACATGTCCAAATCTCAAAAAAATTCATTTATAATGATCAAAATTCTCCTCAAATTATGATTTTTCACATCCTAATCTACATTATTGTCTATAATAATTCTTTTCTCCATTTTTATCATTCCAATTTATTGAGAAATAAATTTAAGTACATGGAATCATAAATACACTAGGTAGTTTCATGTTTCCTAGACCTCATGATTAAAGAATGAATCTAGTTTTGGAATGAAATTTTCAATTAAAGCTCAAAAACATTTAAACAAATATGTTTAATACAAAAAAATTCTCAATTAAAATACTTACTCTCCTTACAATTGATACTTTGTAGTAGGATGAATTGGTACGACATACACCTGATTCTCGATGTGTAAAAGGTCTTTAAAATTCTCTTCCTTCTTCATCCCACTTGCTTCTGCCTAAAACATGTGCCTTTGATAAACCTGGAAACATAAATAGAACAAGTTAATGTGTAATACTTTGAAATAATGATGAAATACAATAAGGGGAATTGAACATAAATCCTAATATAATGTTAAATTCTATGAAATCAATAAATATAAATTCAAAGAAAGAGTTGAAAAAACATAGGTTGCCTCACAAATGATGCTATTTTTAAATGGTCCTTTAGCTCGACCATACCTAGGTTAGCTGATTGGAGTGTGGTATAGTATAGACTATCTCTTATTCACCCAATATTTACTTTCTTGTCCTCCAAGATCTGCATCAAATTTTATTTTATAGAGCTGGAGTGGGCCTTAGAGGTGGTGTCCTGAGTCTAAACAGTATGAGTATTGCTAACAATAATTTTATGTGGTTCAAAATAAGTAATATTATATATATTCAATGAATGACTACATGGGTTGGGTTTCATCATTGATCGATTCAGGTTCAGTCTCCAGCTCTATAACTTCTTCTTTAGTTTCTACTTCAACTATTACCTCTGTGTAGTCAGCACATGGTGCAAATTTCTCCTCCTCTTCTTATTATTCATTTGGTGAACATAAATTTACTAAAAATTATTTCATAATTTTAGTATCTATAATACATTCTTCTTATTTTTATTCACCTTCATCTTCTTCCATCGCATGTGGTTCCAGTTTTTCAAGTAATATTTATCGCATCTCAGCAGTTGAGTTTCCTCCCTCTTTAATTTATTCTTCTCCTTGCTTGCTCTATTATTTTCCACGTTAAGTTCTTTAATGTTCTTCAAACAACTCAAGTCTTCCACCAAGGTCTCCCTCTTCTTCTTTTTCTTATCCTACATGGTCAAGGGAATCATGATTAGATTAATCATAATAATTGAAAGTGGTACTTACCTCAGCTTCAGCTTCATCGTGCCCCTTTTCTAATTATGAATCCTGGTTATGGGGTGTTGTGACATCAATGCATGGTTACAATTGTGGGAACACATATAGTTGTTTTCTCATTTCTTTAATATCAATGAGAAGTTGCACCATGTCATCCATTATGCTAGTGAACCACTCCTTGGTAGTCATTCTACTATATAGTCCTTCCATCAAAACTAAAAAATGTTAACTATGGGAATAAGTAATAAAAATATTAATAAAAAACATATTCTAAAATTAGGAAAGAGAAAATATGAGAAAATACTTTGTCTAAATTATTTTGTTAATAATTCTCTGCTCATATCCACAAAAATGATGCCAATCATTTGATAGCCTTATGGTCATCGTTAATTCCCACAAGGTTACCAAAATTATAAATATAAAAACATGACTCAAATAGACCACTGAACTATATGGTAATATAGGTTATGAATGTCTATGGTCAAACCCATAGAGATAGGTTTGTATAAAATATTAATCAAATAAGGAAAATATAAAAAAAATTAAAATTTTCATAAATAAGATCAAAACTATTGATCTTGGATTTGATTTAGAATGCAGGCGAAGACAATATAAAACAGGTGCTGAGGAGTAATGATTCCAAATTCATGGGATGATATTTTATAGGACAACTAATTAACAATCATGCAGTTATTGAAATCATGTCTTTTTGAGTTCAATGGTCATGATAAAAACTCTCAATCTGAAGTTAACCTTTTCCCATGGTTAGGTATGTTGGATTACAGTGGATGGGTAACATGAAACCTTATTTAAACATAGGGAATAAAAAACTCAATGGTCATGGTGGAAATCTAGTACCTATATCATATATTATTCAACTATATCCAATAAAGGCAATTCCATGTACAAAAAAAAAATTAATCACAAACCTCAACCCCACTCACAATGGTCATTGAAGAAGAATTAGGAAAGATATTTAATTTCTGAATGAATATGATATACCAACATGAATTGAATTAATTATAAAATACCTCTTACATTCAATTCCCCTTCATCATGCACACTCTATCACAAAAATTCTCCCACTCAACCTAATCAGGAGTGGGTGTATAAAAATAAATAAATAAAAATACCACATAAGTGTCAAAGAAGGTGGTGTGCCATCTCCGTAGGCATTTGATGGTGGTGATCCATATATAAGATGCCCAATTTTATTCACTAGGGTGTTCTATTTATAAGTGCTAGAGTAGATCTGATCGTCCTCCATCATAATGTTTACTAAGGGTACATGTCATGTACCTATGATCTACATGGCCTCTGTGTTGGCGTGGATCTTCTGTGTTTCACGTGCACTACATTGAGGTTTGACTGCCATCACAACATATACCACAGGGTACACAATGTCTAATAGACTATTCTTCAGTCATCACATATTTTTACAGAATATTTTCCAAAATTTAATCCTAAAGACATGATGTCTTGTACTGAAGGTACATGATCTTTACTTGTTGTTCACGACATTCTTCCATGTCACGACTTGTCCGGTCTTCTGCAGCAACTATTGATTCATTCATAACATGCACTAAAAGTACATGATGTGTAATAGTACTTTTAAGATTTCATCTCCAAAATCAATATTCGCACCAATTCACTTTTCTCGCGGCACAAAGTGTATTCTTTGATACATTTCCACCTCTATTTTTTCATTTTTAAAATAATCACCCTTTCCTTCCAAAAAACATAAATCAGCTCAATTAATTCCAAAATTGGAAATATTTATCTTTTGAATACAAAAGTCCATTCATAAAAACACTCAAAAATATTTGCATGAAATACACTTATCAATAATGAAACATGTAAGATATTATCTGGGACCCAAGTGAAAAGGTGGCCTGAGAAGGATGTTTGTAGAGCTCTGTAGGTTACCACGAATAGTGTTTTAAAAAAAATATAGTTTGAGAATATAGTGAATGAAATTACTGTTAGATATGGTTTTAATTTAATAAAATTAATAGTCCACATAACATAGACCCACTAACCCTCAAGCTACGGTTTGAGAACCAAGGCTAGAGACACCTTCTTCGAATCTATGAAATAGGATTATAGACATGGTAAGAAAACAACCATCACTATAACCAAACATGCTTCAGAACAATTCCATATATCTATAAGCATGTTACAAAACCATTCCCACCATATCCCTACCTTCCCAGGGTGTAGCCAAAAAATCATCACAATAGTATCGGGAATATCCCTATAAGAAATATATCATAATTGGGATAATCCCTATAAACATTATATCATAATCGAACCATGCACTATAAGCAATAAAATATAACCGGTCCAACCCCTATAAGAATTACAACATACCCAAACCAAACCCTATAAGAATTATATTCTAAGTGGCATAATCCCTATTGGAATTACAACATAATTTATCAAATCCTTATAATTATTATAAAATTAATGGGCCAATCCCAATACGCGTTACCACCGAATAAGGCCATGACTTATAGGCATTACAACATAACTAGGACAAACGCTATAGGTATTATAGAATAACTGGGAAAATCCCTATAAAAATATCTCCATCAGGTATGAAATGACTGTGAAACATACCCTATGGTGGTTTATAGACATGAACAATTCCCCCAAGTTCCACATATGGTTCTCTCAAGAACCCATCACAAGTATTTGTCAAATTAGTCAATAACATAAAACAACAAGAATACTTAAGGAATCAATCAAAGTAGAGTCAATCCATGATAATATAGAAACAAACACCTAACTAAAACCAAATATATTTAGCATATCATCATAATCCATAATGTTTGATTCATCAAATCACCAGTAATATTAGAAAAATACATTCTATTAATGTAGGTTTTCAATTATTACAATAATTCGAACTAATTCCGTTCATTTACCATTTTAGCCCATAAACCATTGACATACTAACGAACTAATTTTAGTTTATGTGATTCTATTCTAAGTGATTACCTCAATTAACATGTCATGCTTTGATGGACAAAATAAACAGTCATCAATTAACAAGTGATGTATCAAATTACACCAAGATATTAATTGTCCCAACAAGTATAACTATCACCACTTCAATTATCATTTAATCACAGATATCATTACACATTTAACTAAAAAATAATTAGCCTTTTAAAAAATGGGTATATCTGTTGGTAAAATTTCATTTTCTATTGGTAAAGTGTTTTACCAAAAGAATTTCCCTATCACTAAATTTTTGGTAAAAAATATTTCTCTAATGAATATTATGACATATAGAATAGTTCTTTAAAAATTATAACAATTCCAACAGATAATATATTAGTTGGAAAAATGTTTTAGAAATAGATTCATCTGATATATTTATATATTGATAATAACATTACGAACATTAATTTTTTAATGGTATCATTATTTATAAAATTGTCTAATACTTTTAAAAATAATATTTTTAAAAATAATTATTTTCCTTTTATTAAATCAAATAACAACAATTAAATAAATAATTTAATTTTTAATTAAAAAATTATACATTTGTGGTATGACTATAATTGAATAAAGTTTACATTATATTGATTAATTTTATCCTGTATAATAAAAACATTGTAATTGTAATATTATTATTATAAAATTATATTACTGAAAACTCATAAAAAATAAGTCATGTAATATGAAGAAGCACGTTCATATATATAGAGTAATAATTTTTTTAAAGTTTCATAAATATAAAACCAAAATGTAGAATCCCTCAATTTACATACCCAAACTGTAATCACATGACACAACTATTGTAGTTTTCAGAATTAAAATAAAGAATATAGAATAAGAATTAACATTTATTAGAAATAGAAGAAGGTTTAGTATAGTCTCATGCACATACAAATACCCCACCATGCTAGTGGGATAACTACCTGGGATGCTTCTCATACTTCTCTAGTATCTATCCATGGTTTCCCATCATCAACAAAATTTAGTGACAAATCTAAAGAAAATAAGTACTTCTCTAACTTATAATCAAATAAGAATAATACAAAAAAACTCATGATGATCCTCAAGATGATCATTAAAAACAAAAACTCAAGCTATAAATTCAAAAAAGAAACTAAATATGAAAAATAAGAACCAAATATGCATATCATACTTATATGGCATCCATTTGTGATCTTAAAATATCATCCCTCTTTAGTAATGAATAATTTTATAAATCAACAAAAAAGCAGTACTTTACTAGATTATAATTAACACAAAAAAATGAAACACAAATATTATTTCAAGCTAAACATTCCAAACAGAAACTCAGTTATACATTCCATACAGAAAATCATTCCATACAAAAAAAAACAAGATACTCGAGTTGTTTCTCATACTCCTCCACCATCCATACATGGACTTCCAATATCAACATACTTCAATAATAAATAATGTTATAAATCTGTAGAAAATAAGTACTTCACGAGCATAGAATAAAAAATGGAAGCTCTATAACTACTTTAACTTGTACATTTCATATAGAAAACCATGATATACATTTCAAATAGAAACTAAATATGTAAAACAATAAAGAATTCAAAACTGATTCTCATAATCTTTTATCACCCATCATGTTCTTAATCATTTATGGGATATCATTTCATTCCATGTAGTCTCAAGCGATCCTCAGTTAGTTTTAGTATTTCTTGGAAATTATGATTTACCGTAAAATTTGCATCCATTCAATAAGAATGAGATGATGGGAATAAATATGTTAGTTTGATCACTCAAAAAACAATTTATTTTCAATATATTACCTTAAACATGATTTCCTCAACTAATTTTCAAACTACATCACCAACTAATGAAATCAAACTCTGCATTCACAATTAATGGAATAGTATGAGGATGTAATGTCCCAGGTTTATGGGGTCCATTACATTGTGAAAATATCATGTTGGGATTTCTGGTCTGGGAATCTCGGTGAAGTTTGTCTTAACGGTAGGCCTACCGGTAGCCTTAGCCTACCGGTAGTAGGCCTACCGATAGATAATCCTACCGGTAGCCACAACCTACCCATAGCTCTGTCTACCGGTAGCCACAACCTACCCATAGCTCTGTCTACCGGTAGCTCGGTCTACCGGTAGCTTCAACTATTGATAGCTCTGTCTACCGGTAGCTCGGTCTTCCGGTGGCTATAGCTTACCAGTAGCTCGGTCTACCAGTGGTTGTAGCCTACCGGTAGCTCTCAGCTACCGGTTGCTCTCTCCTACCCCCACGAGGTCTTTCTAGTAGTGCTCCTTTTTGCGCAAGTTGGGTCTTAAACCCTATTTTGACCTGTTTAAGCTTGTTTTAAAGCCCAATAACGCCCATAAATGTCATTTATTTAAATATTTAAATGAATTAACCTGGTGTGTGTGTCGGTTTAAACTGCACGACCCTTTAATTACGTGTGGGGTGTCTCAACTACATGGTCTACCCATGACCCCCACTCCTTACGCAGTTGCACGTTGTTATCTCAACCGTCCCCTGCCCTTATAAACTGAAGGGTTCTCCGTGGGTTTCATCTTTTCTCAATCACCCTATGCTAGTAGTACCCTTCATTCAGATGAACCGCTTTTCATTCAGGCGATCCGCATCGCTATCCTTGGAATTCCGTGCCTAGGCTCAACGTCGATCGTGGATCAACAAGTAGGGAATTTCTCATTCGTCACTCCCTTTTTTGTATCATGCGTGGTGGGCATGCTTTTGATTCTGTAGCATTGGATGGACCGAACCTTAATGAAGATAATAAACCAATTCTAAAGAATGAAGGGGGAGGGGTGTGATCAATGATTCTTTGATTTATGATATTCTATGATTTATGATTCCTGAATTGTATAGGCTAGTGCCTCCTAAAAATCATGGTCGTTGGTGGTCTTCATCTGTGCACTAATGAACCCTTTCTTATGGTGACATTTAAATGGATTGTATTGCAGTGGATAACCCTTAATGTGTAAAATAAATTTGGTTAATTACATATATTCAGCTAAATAAATTGGAAGCACCAGGATCAATCCTTTCTGTGATAACCCCAGTTAGAGTACAGTGAATTTGAAAATCATGGAGTGTGTTAAATCTTATAAATCTAAAAATACCGGCATAGCCCTAATTTGTGTTGGTGGTAGTGTTTTGGTTATATCATTTCATGGGACGATTGCTGGGTGATGGTGGTGGGGATGGGATCCCCTGTTGTTAGGGATTCAGTGGTTGTGAATTTTAATACTGGGTGGTTACATTGTTTATATCACCAATTAGGGTGGGATCCTCTGTTGTTGAGAAACCCTTTTGGTTCCTGGATATTGGACATGGGGCTGTATCTTGTGGTTTTCTTTGGTTTTTGTGGATTTATGAGAGAACTGGGTGTAGATTATGTAGTTAATGCTTGACTGTTTTCTTTCCTAGACTTGTTCTTATGCTTACTAGTTTCCCAAGTAGGTGCAGAACTTAATTAAACATCACTACTGAAAATGAAAACGAATGGGACATATGGGTTTTGTTGGAAAGAGTTGTGACTCGGACATGAGTGTTGTTTGTATTCCTTAGGCTGGATGAAAAACCTAAACATAGGAGAGTTCTTGTTACCTATATATATATATACTTTTAGTTTTTTGTTTCTTGTTCGCGCCCCACCCTAGTTGAGCACTTAAAGCCAAACACTCCCATTTCATGGGGGAGGGTGTTTTTCCCAACACTATTATTAGTGGCTGGTTATTAGATCTTTTTCTGATCCCTTTCCCAGATAGCCCAAGTATCTTCGGGCTGGCTGTGATGGACTGAGGTCCATTATTAGCCCAAGAACCATCGGGTGGGGTAGTGTGGTGGTTATGGCCTAGGTGTGTGCGGGCAGGTAGTTTCCCAAGTATCTTCAGGATGAGGCCCAGGTGTCTTCGGGCGTGGCAGTGGATCATCTAGCCTAGGTGTCTTCGGGCGTGGTGGTGGTTGTTCTAGCCTAGGTGTTTGCAGGCGTGGTTACGTGTGACAGTTGTGGCCCAGGTGTGTGCGGGCGAGGTTTGGCAGTGGGACTGTGTGAGGTTGTGGCCCAAGTGTGTGCGGGCGGGGTGTGGCAGTGGAACTGCAGTGAGAATGGCAGGATTGGTTCGATGCATAGGATGTCTTCAATAACCAGTGGGAAAGTGGCGCGGGGTACCCCAACATCGATTTCCTCTTATTATATATATTATTTGACTTGCGTTATTTGTGGAGTGTGGCTTGGTGAGGCTTGGGTGGATAGTTTACCTTGTTAGGTTTTTTGGTTTACTCATTTCCTCACAAGACTTTAGTACGTTCCCCCACTTGTGCATGAGAGTCTTTGGTTTTCCCTACTAAGTATACTTGTATGCTCACCCTACTTATATAAAACTACATTCAGGTTTCCGGGAGGACTTCAGGGATCGTGTGGGACCATACTAGCTCGGACCTTTGGAGTAGTTGCAATTGCTGTTTTTCTTTCATTGGTACTTTAACCTTTTAGTCACTTTGTACTTTGTGATTTTTACTTTTGTAACATGCATTGGGAATGGTTCCTGGCTTTAATTTTACATTCCGCTTTTGGTGTTGTTGGGATTTACCATCTTATTTCATGATCCTATGAAAAGAAAGAGGGTAATTCCTTCCATTTAGTGTGTGACTCTATACCCTTGTTCCTAGTCGCCACTCCGGGACCTATTGAGGGCAGGTTTTAGGGGTCATTATCTCTCCTTCAACTTAAAGAAGGAAGGTTATGGAATTCTGCTGACCCTTCCCTCCTTTTGTTGAAGGCGGGTCATGACAGAATGGTATCAGAGGATAGGTTGAGAGATAGGATGGATTCTAGAGTTAGGCACAATAAGGATTGCATGGGATGGTAGGGCAACAATGTTGGGTGACCTAGGTGTGTGAATTAGTCCAGGGAAGACATGCTAAGACATGAGATTTTATGGCCCCCCGTGATCCGATGCAAGGACTTTGGACCTACCGAATGACCAAGTGAGGTCATGTTGATTGCAGGGTAGAGACCCTAGGAAAGGTACATGCATCATAACGACTTGAGTTATCTTGTTTCGGGGGTGTCTTGGGAATTAAGAATAAATAAAAATATTAAGAAGTTTTAAGAACAATATTCTGCACTACTTGGGCCTAAACATTCCTTGTTTACCTTGCAGCTATGGCACCTGGAAGGAGACCACAATTGGTGCTGGAGATCGAGGCCCCGGAGACTACCTTGGCCGATCGGCAGAGAGGTGATCAAGAGGAGGAGGATGACCAGTGATAGAAGACACTTCGGGCCTTCCAGCGACAGACCCTCAGGAAGTATGAGGGAAGCACCTCTGATATGAAGAAGGAGGGCTGGCTAGAGGGTCTAGTGATAGCCTTCGGCTTGATCTGGGCTCCGTCCGAGTACTGGGTTCCCCTGTCCATCATCCAGATGTGGGGAGCAGCGTGTCAGGGTGGATGCTTTACCTGGGGGAGAGGAGAGAGGCTGAGGTGGCATGGGCTGATTTCGAGAGGGTGTACCGGGCGAAATTCCTCTCTTCGACGATGAAGGTGGAAAAGAGACAAGATCTACTCTCCCTCCAGTAGGGGAGTATGTCAGTGAGGGAGATAGGAATCAAGTTCAAGGACCTCCTACAGTTTTCTCCGGACCTCTTTCCCGACGAGGAGTCTTGAGCGAGACGTTTAGAGGAGGCGCTCCGACCCTCCCTCTAGTATGTTGTTACCCCCTTTACACTGCCGACGTATTTGGAGGTCCAGAAGTAGGCTGAAGTGGTGGAGAGGATGCACACTCTAGGAGGTGTGTCACGGGACGGGATCCAGCTAGGACCATCGAAGGGGAAGGCCATCAGCACCAGGCCTCCAGCGTCAGGACCCTCCAAGTTCCGACCAACAGGGAGCAGGCTGCAGCAGTTCCAGTTCCGGTCCCCTGGTCCTCGCCCTTTTCCTCCGTGCCCGGGACCGCAGTGCTTTATTTGTGGGAGCCATGGACATCTCCGGAGTCAGTGCCCGGACCGGGTATAGTACGGCAGTGGCGGACAGCCCCAGCACCCGCCCAAGTAGCAGCTTCCATCCAAGCCTTTCCTGCAGCAGTAGCAGGGACAGCGAGCTCCCACTCCTCCGAGGGCAGACGTAGGAGGAGGAGGCTGGCCTTAGGGCGCTCCTCAAGGACCTCGACCAGGGCGTGTTCTGGGAGGTGGCCGACAGCCGAGGGTCAGAGGAGATGGGTGTGGACAGTTACACACTGCAGAGGTAGCAATTCCAGCATGGCCGTAGGTTGTTCGAGGTATGATTAGTTTGTTCTATACCCTTTCTTATTCCATTTTTGATACTGAAGCTTCGCACTCCTTCATCGCACCTAGTCTAGCCCGTGCTTTGGGTCTAGATTCTGAGAGACTTCCAGTGCCCCTAGTGCTGATCACACAAGTCAGAGGTCAGACCGACTTGTTATATGTTTGTCGGGGATCGATACTGATGATAGGGCCAGATCAGTTGGTCAGGGATCTACTTCTGTTACAGATACAACCATACGATGTCATCCTAGGCATCGACTGGCTATTCTATTTGTGTGCCGTCATCGACTGCTTCCGAGGAAGGGTTATGTTTTCACACATGACCGGTTGGTTTGTTACCTTCACCGGTGAGCGGAGTAGTCAATAGGGTAGTAGGAAAGAGGAACCCCTCCTCTCCTTGTTAGCTGAGCTATCAGTAGAGTCAGTAGATGCTGAAATGGTGGAGGTGCCAGAGATCGTCCGTGAGTTTAGGGACGTCTTTCATGAGGAGGTGATGACTCTACCCCCTTGACGGGATATCGAGTTTGGGATAGACTTGTAACCTAGTGCTCGTTCAATCTCGATGGCTCCTTACCGGATGGCACCTTCGGAGCTATGGTAGTTGAAGATTAAGATTGACGATTTGATGAAGAGGGGTTATGTTCGACCGAGTGCATCACTGTGGGGTGCTCCAGTCTTGTTCGCCAAGAAGGAAGATGGAGGTCTCAGGTAGTTTATAGACTACAGGAGGCTGAATCAGGTGACGATCAAGAATATCTTCCCTCTTCCGAGGATAGATGATCTTTTCGAAAAGTTGAAAGGGGCAGGATAGTTCTCAAAGATCAACCTGCAGTCTGGGTACCACCAGCTGAGAGTGAAGGAGAGTGATACCTAGAAGACGGATTTTAGGTGTAGATATGGACACTTCGAGTTCATAGTCATGCCCTTCGGTGTTACGAACACCCTGACTGTGTTCATGGGGCTTATGAACTCCATTTTCCAGGAGTACCTGGATCGGTTCGTAGTTGTGTTCATCGACGACATCCTGGTCTATTCGAGATCAGAGGAGGACTATGAAAAGCACTTGAGCATGGTTTTGGAGGTCCTCCGACATCACCATCTCTATGTTAATTTGTCAAAATTCATGTTCTGGACACGATAATTTCACTTCCTTGGGCACGTGGTGTCCGAGCGGGGGGGGGGGGGGTAGCGGTGGACCCATCAAAGGTTGGGGCAGTTGTTTCTTGGGCATCACCCAAGAATGTGGAAAAGGTTCGTAGTTTCCTCGGACTGGTAGGTTACTATCAGAGGTTCATTCCCAACTTCTCCCGAGTTATAGCCCCTTTGACATCTTGACCAAGAAGGATCAGGTTTTCGTGTGGAGTGAGAAATGTGAGGCAGATTTTAGCTATCTGAAGGAGATGTTGGTTAGTTCCCCAGTGCTAAGGCTACCAGAAGAAGGGGCGGCCTATGAGGTGTTCTGTGATGCTTTATGATAGGGCCTGGGATGTGTGTTGATGTAGCAAAAAGGGATGATCTCTTATGGGTCTAGATAGCTACGCCCTCATGAGCATAATTATGCCACCTACGACCTGGAGCTTGCAGCGGTCATTTTTTGCGCTAAATTTATGGCAGAATTACCTCATCGGAGAATTCTTTGTGGTATTTACATATCACAAAATCTTGAGGTATATCTTCTCCCAGCAGGACCTAAACTTTCGGCAGTGAAGGTGGATGGAGTTCCTCCAGGATTACGACTTCGATATTTCCTACACTTCGAGGAAAGGGAATGTAGTGGCTGATCCCTTGAGCAGGAGGACGCAGAAGGATGTGGTCCGAGAGTCGGAAGACGCCTGGAAGGTGATGGAGGAGTTGGCTGCCTTGCACTTAGATGCGAGGATGGATAGCGGTAGAGGTTTCCTGTATCAGATGACAATGTGGTCTTCTATATTGCAGCATGTGTAGGAGTCTCAGTGGGGGGACCCGTAGTGCGAAGTGATGCGTGACCGAGTTGAGCAGGGCAATGCTCCAGAAGGATGGACGGAGGATGTCCAAAACTGGATGCTTTTCCAGGGAAAGTTGTTTGTTCTAGAGGAGATGCACGACAAGGTTCTTAGTGAGTTCCACAACTCACCCCTATCAGTACACCTTGGAGTGTCTAAGATTTACCAGGGACTGAGGAGACATGTTTGGTGGCCCGGAGTGAAGCGATCAGTGGAAGAGTTTGTGGCCAATTTCTTAGTGTGTCAGCAAGTGAAGGATGAACACCGAGTTCCAGGCGGCCTACTGCAGTCTCTAGATGTCCCTGAGTGGAAGTGGGACGAAATCTCGATGGATTTCATCATGGGACTACCAAAGGTCCACGGGGGATGCGATACCATCTGGGTAGTAGTGGACCGGTTGACAAATCGGCTCACTTTCTCACGATCAGGGAGCCGAGTGCAGTGGATGATTTGGCACTAAGGTATGTGGATGAGGTGGTGCGATTGCATGGAGTTACGAGGTATATAGTCTTGGATAGGGATGCACGGATTACCTCTCAAGTCGGGAAAGGATTGCAGCATGCTTTTGGCACCCAGCTGCGTCTTATCACTGGTTTCCATCTGCAGATAGATGGACAAACAGAGCTCACCATCCAGACCTTGGAGGATATGCTAAGGGCATGTGTTCTAGACTCAGTAGGATCATGGGTGTGACACTTGCCTCTGGTATAGTATGCCTACAATAATAGCCATCACTATACCATTGGCATGGCCCCGTTTGAAGACTTGTAAAGGAGGCCATGCTGCTCACCTGTGTGTTGGACCGAAGTCGGAGAGGTGGGCATCCTTGGCCCAGAGGTGGTGCAGAGCACAACGGAGAAAGTTCAGCTTATACGGGAAAGGATGAAGGAGGCCCAAGACCGACAAAAGTCATATGCTGATACCAGGAGGAGGCCCTTGGAGTTTTAGGTTGGAGACCACGTGTTCTTGAAGGTCTCCCCTCGGCGTGGAAAATGGATTTTCGGCAAAGGGAGTAAGCTTTCTCCGAGGTTCATCGAACCCTTCGAAGTGTTGCGACGGGTCGGTGAAGTGGATTATCAGCTAGTTTTACCACCGCCTCTACTGAGGATACATGATCTCTTCCATGTGTCCCATCTTTGTCGGTATCTGCACGATGATTCACACATCCTCGGCTGGGGAGAGCTGGACATCGAGGACGATGTGACTTTTTTCGAGAGACCAGTGATGATCAAGGATCACAAAGAGAAGGTTCTTTGTGGGAGAACCATTCCCTTGGTTTTTGTGTTATGGAATCATGGTGGGCTTGAGGAGAGTACATGGGAGAGGGAAGCACAGATGTGTGCCCAGTACCCAGAGTTGTTTTGGGTTTTGTTATGTTCTGTTTGTTATACGTGTTGTGGTAGAACGTTTTGTCTTGCTGGCTATGAAATATGCGGTTTTCCTTCCATTGAATGTGTGTGAAGAGTCCTGGGTACGGGGAGGGGAGGACACGACCCCTAATCAAGACACATTAAGGTGGATGTGATTAAACCCGTGCGGGTGATTCAGTGCCGCCCAAAGTAGATAATATATTGACATGGAGGGAAGGAGACTCCCCAACTCACATGGCTTGGCAGTTTGCATAGTATATTACTTGGTTCTTGACAGGAAAGTGTTCTTAGTTAACAATGAGGTTCACTCGTGAGAGGTATCTTTCGAGGTGGTTGTTCAGACCCTCTCTTTCCTTATGGGTTATTTTAATTCTCGAGGACGAGAATAATTTAAGAGGTATCTGATATAATGGACCAGGTTTTTGGGGTCCATTACTTTGTGAAAATCTCATGTTGGGTTTTCTGGTCTGGGAATCTCAGTGAAGTTTGGCCTAATGGTATGCCTACCAGAAGGCTTAGCCTACCAGTAGCAGGCATACTGGTAGCTCAGTCTACCGGTGGCCACAACCTACCGGTAGCTCTGTCAACCGGTAGCTCGATCTACCGGTCGTTGCAGCTACGAGTATCTCTGTCTACCGATAGCTCAGTCTAACTGTGCTGCAGCTTACAGGTAGCTCGGTCTACTGGTAGCTTCATCCTATCCGTAGCTCGGCTATTGGTAGCTGTCATCCCCCAGTAGCTCTCAGCTACTGGTTGTTGTCAGGCACCGGTAGCTCTCAGCTATGGGTTTCTCTCGCCTACCCCCACGGGGTCTTTCCAATAGCGCTTCTTTTTGCACGAGTTGGGTATTAAACCCTATTTTGACCCATTTAAGCTTTTTTTAAAGCCCAGTAACGCCCATAAATGTCGTTTAATAAAATATTTAAATGAATTAACCTGGTGTGTCTGTTAGTTTAAACTGCACAACGCTTTAATGATGTGTGGGGTGTCTCAACCACGCGGTCAACCCACGACCCCTGCTCCTTACGTGGTTGCACATTGTTATCTAAACCGTCCCCCGCCCTTATAAACTAAAGGGTTCGCCGTGGGTTTTTTCTTTTCTCGATCACCCTGTGCTAGTAGTACCCTTCGTTCAGAAGAACTGATTTTCGTTCAGGTGAGCCGCATCCCTATCTGTGGAATTCCGCGACCAGGATCAACGTCGATCATTGATAAAAAAAAGTAGGGTATTTCTCCTTTTTCTCACCCTTTTGTGTATCACGTGGGGTGGGCATGCTTTTAATTCTGTAGAATTGGATGGACCGAACCTTAATGAAGATAATAAACCGATTCTAAATAATGAAGGGGGAGGGCTGTGATCGATGATGCTTTGATTTATGATCTTCCATGATTTATGTTTCCTAAATTGTACGGGCTTACGCATCATGAAAATCATGTCTTTTGGTGGTCTTTCTCTGTGCTCTAAATAACCCTTTCTTCTGGTGACGTTTAAATGGATTGTATTGTAGTGGATAACCCTTAATGTGTAAAGGAATTTGGTTAATTATGTATATTCGGCTAAATAAATTGGAAGCACCAGGATCAATCCTTTCCATGAGAACCCCGGTTAAATTATAGCGAATTTGACAATCATGGAGTGTGTTATATCTTATAAATCTGAAAATACCAGAATGGCCCTGCTTTGTGTTGGTGGTAGTGGTTTGGTTATATCCTTTCACGGGCCGATTGCTGGGTAATGTGGGTGGGGATGGGATCCCCTGTTGTTATGGATTCAATGGTTGTAAATTTTAATACCGGGCGGTTACGTTGTTTATATCACGAATTGGGGTGGGATCCTCGATTTTTGAGAAACTCTTTTGGCTCCTGAATATTGGACATGGGGCTGTATCTTGGGGTTTTATTTGGTTGTTGTGGATTTATGAAAGAATCTGGTGTGGTTGTTGTAGTTAAAGCTTGAATGTTTGCTTTCCTGGACTTGTGCTTATGCTTACTAGTTTCCGAAGTAGGTGCAGAACTTAATTAAACATCACTACTGAACATGAAAACAAATGGGACAAATGGGTTTTGTTGGCGAGAGTTGTGACTCGGAATTGAGTGATGTTTACGTTCCTTAGGCTGGCTGAAAAACATAAACATGGGAGAGTTATTGTTACCTATATATATATACTTGTGGTTTTTTGTTTTTATTCACGCCCCACCCAAGTTGAGAACTGAGTTCCGAACACCCCCATTTCATGGGGGAGGGTGTTTTTTCCAACACTATTATTAGTGGCTGGTTATTAGCTCATTTTCTTCTCCCTTTCCCGGATATCCCAAGTATCTTCGGGTAGGATGTGATGGACTGAGGTCCATTATTATCCCATGAACCTTTGGTTGGGGTAGTGTGGTGGTTATGTCCCATGTGTGTGCGATCAGGTAGTTTCCCAAGTATCTTCGGGATGAGGCCTAGGGGTCTTCGTGCGTGGTAGTGGATATTCTAGCCCAGGTGTCTTTGGGCGTGGCAGTGGTTGTTCTGGCCTAGGTGTTTATAGGCATGGTTATGTGTGACAATTGTGGCCCAGGTGTGTGCGGGCGAGTATTGGCAGTGGAACTACTTGAGGTTGTGGCCCAGGTGTGTGCGGGCGAGGTGTGGCAGTGGGACTGTGGTGAGAATGGCGAGATTGGTTCGATGCATAGGATGTCTTCAATAACCAGTGATAAAGTGGCACGGGGTACCCAAACATCAATGTTCTCTTATTATATATATTACTTGACTAGCGTTATTTGGGGAGTGTGCCTCAGTGAGTCATGGTTGGATAGTTTACCTTGTTAGGTGTTTGGTTTACTCCTTTCCTCACGGGACTTTAGTATGTCCCCCCACTTGTGCACAATATTCTTTGTTTTTCCCTACTGATTAGACTTGTATGCTCACCCTACGTATATAAAACTGCTTTCAAATTTCCAGGAGGACTTCTAGGATCGCGCGGGACCATACTAGCTCGGACCTTTGGAGTAGTTGCAATTGCTGTTTTTCTTTCTTTGGTACTTTACCCTTGTAGTCACTTTGTACTTTGTGGTTTTTACTTTTGTAACATTCATTGGGAATGGTTCTTGGATTTACTTTTACTTTCCGATTTTGGTGTTTTTGGAATTTACCATCTTATTATCCGATCCTATTAAAAGAAAGAGGGTAATGCCTTCCATTTAGTGTGTGATTCTATACCCTTGGTTCTAGTCGCCACTCCGGTACCTATTGAGGGCGGGTTTCAAGGTTCATTATCTCTCCTTCAACTTAAATAAGGAAGGGCCTGGAAATCTGCTGACCCTTCCCTCCTTTTGGTGAAGGCGGGTCGTGACAGAGAATTAGATAATTAAAATAAATAAAAGAGTGTGATCACTCAAATAGTAAATAAGCCTTAATATGTTCCCTTAAACATACAATACTTGACTACTCTATAAACTCCAAGACCAACTACTGATGAAACTAAAACTTATGGCTCTTCATGATACATATTTTTAAGGATTTAGTGGAATATTTTGTCTTTGTGTGAATGTGTTTAATAAAATTTTTATTCTAATCCACAAGAGAAATTTGAATATGTATTTTAAAACAAAATTAATCCCCATTACCATGTCCTTATTAACATCACCCGTTGCATTGAAAAATGTAATAACCAAACCAAATATTATTTCAACACCCAATCATTTCTCCACTCATTTTATTGGAAAAAATTCAATTGAATTTAATGTGATCATGAGGAGAAATCATTTTATTTCATATACTTGCTATATATACATGGTATATAATAGGTACTATAATAATATAACTATATCATCATCGATGATTTTTAATCATCCCTAATTACTTAGAGAATCAATCTCCAAATGAAATTGAATAACAAAAGTGAATATGACTATAAAATAAATTAATATGGAAAACCAATGATATTTTATATAACCATTGACCATAAAAAATCTTAGTTTATTTCTTAAATTTCAAAATTAAATTACAATTGAATAGTAATTCATTATCAGTTTCTAATGCTAGGTTCTTTTGATTAAATTTACAAAAAAAAACATTAATTCACATTACCAAGTACAAACATCAGTAATTATATAGGAATATATCATTATAGTGTTAAAAAACTAGCAATTTTGATCTAGGAATAAAATAATAGTCTATGAAAAGATAGCTAGTTTTTTAAAATATTAGGTAAAATATTGTCTCTTGGGAGTAGAAGTAAAATAAATAGAGAGATATCTAGAATCAAATTATGTAATATAGTTACACTATTTCTAAATGCTAATTAAACCAAAATCAATATCTTTCAAAAAATATAATGCAATGATAACCTTATCTATTTAATATATTATTTCAAATATATTCTTAAGGGACCATACAAATTTTATAAATTTTATTGGAAACTTATTATGGAGGGTAAAGAAAAAACCTACAAATTATGACTTTAGCATAATGAATATATGAGAGTTGAAGTTGTAAATATAAATGTTATATGGATGTGTAGTTCCAATCCCATCTAAAAACGATCATGGCCCTTATAGAAAGATACCCAAATTCAATCTATGTTGAATAACTCTAGATATACTAATTTTTTATATAATTATAAAAATTATTCTTTGAATATGGATCACAATATTAAAAAATAAAAATCATTCAAGAGTTTTAGAATTCTAATATCCAACCAAAATTGATTGATGTTTAGAATAATGCACTAAGTTCATCTATTTTGGTTTCTTCTTAGAAAAAACCATTATATTCAAATGAAGAAGTTACTTTCAATAGAATTGTGACCTATCAAAAGCTCTCATGAATTTTGAATCAAATTTAGGAATTTTCTTCTAGTATCATTTGATATGAAGAAGGGAAATAAGATGAATTACCTATTATTCCCATTTTTAATATACAAAGCATTATAAATATATATATATATATATATATATTAAACTATACAAACAACCCATTTTATAATTACCTATTAGTGCAATTTGATTATGTACATAAAACCTAATAGACAACCAATTTAAGATGAATTTTATAGAAATGTATGCGCAACCCAATTCATCACAATTAATTTGTTTTTAAAGACAATATAATTGACCAGAATCAATCACTAACTTCAAGTTTACATTCAAAAGATTTGAGAAATAAATAGAAATATTAAATAAAATTGAATGCTCCAAACATTCCATAGATGTTAGATGAATGTTTACACCTTGGTCTAAAGAATTTGACATCAAATTCCCTTTAAAAAACAATCCGATTATTATATAAAATCTTTAAATCAAGATTCAATTGGGATAAAATAACCATGTTATCCTATGTATTAGAATTTATGGAATGAATTATATATAGAACTATCATGGATACCGACATATATAAATCTAATCAGTGAACAACATATCCACCAAAATTATGAAAGGCTTGGAAAATTATCCATTCATATTATTCAGAAAACCCCTATATTGGATGGATGAATAAGTGTCATAATAATGATTCAATACTATAAACATGCCAATAAAGTTGAAAACCCCCACTTTCACTAGGATTATGACTATTCATTGAATTTGCATTCAATTGGCCAGACCTCAATATATAAATAATATCATGAATATGATTTTTAAGTCTTCACATCCTAGGTTTGAGTATCCATATATTTTTAACCATATCATTATAGTTTCAACTAAAGATGAAACATAAGAGAACCTTTGATTTTTTCCTCACATGAATGATGCTCCATGATTTTGAAATGATGATCAATGGGTTATCCCCATCATTTAATCATGATATTGATGCAATTATCTTTGAGGGGTGAGGCGAAACAATGAGATAATATAGTAAGGTACATCTTTTGACTTCAATCATGTTTCTTTTGGATTTTCGGCCTCGAAACGCCCAAATGCTCCGTATCCAATGATTGATGGACCTTCTTTCCAAAGGCAGTCGTTCAACAAATGGTCTGACCAGTGACTCTTAAGAACTCACATTGGTCAACGGGATGGGAATTCGGGCTCATCACACCCTTTTTGGGGGGAATTATTGCAAGTTCTGGGACTCTCTTATAGATTTAAGACGTATTCATAAGGTCACGAATCTTTGGATTATAACCAAACATATTATCCACAGATTCAACCCTAGTTGGCAATGGTCAACTGGACGCAGGGGTTCAGAATCATTTATACCCATGGTTTACCATCCCTCGTTGGATTAATGACCCTGAAGAGTCAGAACTTGCTTAAGGCATTACTAGGAGTGGTGCCGTGAACCGACGTGGAGAATAGTCTGATCGACCGGCTTTTGGGCTTGAACCTCATGGAGGATTCCTACGTTCCCTATCTAGGAGGCAGGGATCAAAGTCCACATAGTTCGCATATACAGTTTAATTTCATACTGGACGAGGGTGGAACTTGACGTGAAGAAACGACCGAGTGGTGGTCTTGAACCTCGTGGCGGCTTCATATGTACCATGCTTTGTCATGGAACAAAGTCCCCATAGTTTGCGCAGTGGGGCTTCCACTCTGAGAAGGCCCATAGTGATGGATTGGGGCTTACACTCTGAGGAGGCCCATAAGGGGATTTCATGGCCGATGCTTACTCTAAGCTCACATGAGTCAAGCTCGGTGTGAGAAACAAGAGGCAGTAGGGACCAGAGGATCACGTCGCAAAATGTGCATCCGTGAGAAGTGGAGTGGGGCTTTCACATGAGGGCGACCCATGAGATCGAGGATTACTCTTAGATGGATGCCCATGGCGATGGATTGGGGCTTACACTCTGAGGAGGCCCAGAAGGTCGGGGCTTACTCTGAGATGTACGCCTGTGGTGACAAAGCCCAGCGGGCGAGGGAAATGGGGTGCTCATATGCCCATCTCCTCTCTCGCAGTACATGAGGTCTTCCTTCTGATGGGTATTTTAATAACCCCGAGGAGCCCTGAACAAGTGTAGGGGCAGAAAGGGGGTTCCCAAGCTCAGACTCCACATTAACGTGGGAATGTGAACCCATGAATGATTTGGGAACCTGTTCAAGGGTCAGGGAAACCCCTTTGCCTCTACTTACCGTGGGTATGTGAACTCAAAATGGCGCGCTGATGCACCTGAAGGTTACACCACACGGATCCGGTGGCTCTGGTGGGAGCCTCAGCTCGAGGCCGATGAATATGCCGATGAAGGAGTCATGGAGGATTTGGTTGGATCAGAGGGATTTTTTCTATCTCGAGAAATGAGAACACCAAAGTGGTTAGCGGGCCACCGAGAGGTATGTGTGGTGGGGGCATTCGGGTGGGGGCGTGCCACACGGCTGGAGAAGCCGTCTGCGAACCAGGGTGGTCTGTGGACTGATGGATATCCCACAAAATAGGATTGTTCACGGCTTTGGGTTCAATCCGCGAACCAGGGTAGTTTGTGGAAGGTTCCAGGTGGGCAGCGGCGGCCAAGGGTGGTGTCGGTCGGAGGCTTGTCAGTCGGGGATTTTCTCACGTAGGAGGGTGCTATGCGGTGCGATAGATGGGAAAAGAGGCATAAGATCCCTAGTCCGTGGGGAAGTCATCCATAGAGAGGGTATAGTTTACGGTTCTCCTTGTTTTGTTTATTTTAGGTTCGTGGTTCACCATGTTATTATGAGTTTTCCAATTCCTTGTTAATTCATATACCTGCTGAGGTTTGCAGACGGGAGTTTCGCTATAACATCCCGTCTTTTTATAACATAAACTTTCATTTCATTACATGGAACTGAGGATCTTTAAGGTTTAGTGTCTTGGAAACAAGGAACGTAATAAATGAAAACAACATAAAACATTCTTCTTAAACAATTGAAATCCTTCTCCTTAAGTTCATCCTAGGTTCATTTCTGCATCTCATAACCTGGGGTCATACATCAAAAGAAAGGGTGAGCAGAAGGCCCAGTAAGGGAAACAATAGAAACATTTTACATGTGATCTTGAGATACTTCAATAAGGACATGAAAAGAACTTTAAGGCATGAGAAAGAAATCATGAGATACATCATAATAAAAATAACATTTTTCATAACTTGAAGATGTGGCTGCAACATTTAATATTGACAGTCATTTCATTTCACCAAGGTCCATCCCCAAGGTGTCATTAAAAATTACCAAGGTTATTCACCAAGGTATCAGTCTAAAAAGTCATCTCTAGAGATTAAGTCTTTACCCAATGCATTGCAGCGCTATCTGGGCACACCCATGAAATGTCTTTATTATCATGTGAGCCACATATATCATCATCAATCATTTCATAAACAACCCATATAGCATAAAATAAATGGGTTTCATTTCATAATCATGAAGTTTTAAAAACTGCTTTAATGACATGATCATTATGTCACTTTAAACCCACGGAAAGGGAAAGTGGGTTTCATGTATGTAAATCCCAGAATTTAAAATAGAACATTTTGATATATATTTGAATACCCATATATAAATAAGAGAATTGAGTATTTACATAATAACATAAAATAATTTTGAGAAAAAGAGAGAGGAATTTTGAGATGAAAATTCTGCAGCATAACGGCTATGTTACAAAGTTTTAGAAAACATTGAAAAGAGAGGGGACATGGGTCACCCACTGATAAATGATCCATAAAATAGTAGGGGGACATAATATAAGGTATTTAAGAACATGTTAATGAAATTTGAAAGATATACCATATGAAATGAAACACATGGAAGTGAGACAAAAATAAGATTTCTCTTATGAAAATTCGGCAGCCTAACGGCGTCACTTACACTTCAATAAAAATAAATTGGTGAGATAAAATAGGTTCTCTCATCATATGATCATATAGTATCAGTATGATAGGTATAGATATCATAACCCAACATAAAAAATATAACTTTAAATATTTGACATGAAAATAGAACTTGAAAATGAGAAGGGTGAAAGAATCCCTTATAAATTCGGTAGCCTAACGACGTCACTTAAACATTCATAAAACGAAATGATGAGAGTAAGAGGGGATATCTCATCATATAAAAATGAAAAAAGAAGTAAGAGGAATATAAAAGAACATACTCTCACATAAGAACATGGAGCATAAAATGAATGACATAAAAGAGATTACATGAAAAGAAAGAGAGAGGTCGGATCCCTTACCTTAAACGTAACTCTTAAAACTCAAAGGATGAGACCATGAGAGGATTGAGGGAACCTTGGGAGGACTACTTAGGGAGTTAATGAGACAAGAACTTCGTTGAGGATGGTATTTGAGTCGAATGGATGAGAATAGGGCTTGGTATTTATAGGGATTGTGAGGGGACAAGGCATTAATGGCCAAGGGACACCTCACAAGTGCTTTTCTCAAAACGATGTGCTCTCCCATGGAATTTACCATGGAGTTAGGCCACATGGGGACCCCAATACAATAATTTATCACCTTTTTCCAGAAAACCTTTAAAATATCTCATGAAATCATCATGACATAGTTATGATGTCATTAAACATACTGAAACCCTAAAACAGTATTTTTACTATTCACTGAAAATTCAACTTTCTCAGAAAAATCCCAAAATTTCACCTTAACCAAATATCTATGCTCCTATTACAAATATGAACTCCATTTTATAAAAATAATTTTCTAAATATTTTTAATTTAATTTTTAAATAAAAACACTATTCACTGAAAATTCAATTTTTTCAGAAAAAACCCCAAAAAACTAATATTTGACTAATAATTTATGAAACTATTATTTACCCATTTTATTTAATCTCATTACTTAATCTAGGTGTCTAAATTATATTAAAACTTTCTTTGAGTGAAATTACTAATCCATTTGGTCACATTACTAATCCTAAATGTAAAATCACTATTCATAATTTACTATTCATCAAAAATTAGGTTGATCTTATTAGACTCAAAATTTTTTACTGAACAGTTTTGCAGAAGAACAATTTTTGAAAATCATTGCACATAATTAATTATTTAAGGTTTACATAATTATTATAAAATATCCTTTTTTTCAAAATTCATCAATAAAATATATCATAAAATTATCCGGACATTTGAAATATCACAAACATCACTAAACGAAGAAATCTCAATTTATTCATCCCAAAGGATTACACAAAGAATCTAGGGTCTCGTCACATAGCCCCTTATAACACTGGCATATGACCTAAGTTTAATGTGTGCTATGGTGAGAGAATTTGAGGGAGGATCAGATAACATTTCCCTAGTAGTAATCTCTAATAACTTGAACTTCTCCCGTAGGCGTTTCCATTCAAGCTTGACACGCTGGAGTTCGGCTTGGGCTTGCTCCAAAGCGAAGCCCAAAGATGCCACCTCCTTCCCAAGCTTTGAAAAGTGGGCTTCATAAGGTTAGAGTCTACTGGATGAAGCCATCGACTCCTCTTTCTGCATTAACCATTAACATCTCTATTAAATCATTAAGAGTAAGTTAATATACTACTCAAAAAGATTGGGTCATTACATTTTTCCCCCCTTAAGAAATTTCATCCCTAAAATTTATACTTGAGGCCTAGTCGAAATGGTGAGGGTACTTTTGCTTCATCGTTTCCTTAGGCTCCCAAGTCGCTTCTTCATATTTATGATTCCTCCACAACACTTTCACAAGGTGGGTAGTCTTGTTTTGTAGAACCTTGTCTCTACGGTCTAAGATCTCCACTGGCCGCTCCTCATAAGAGAGGTCATGTTACAGTTGTACCACTTCTGGGTTTAGTACATGCGAAGGGTCGGGTATGTACTTCCTCAAGAGAGATACATGGAAGACATTTTGAACATGAGCTAGGTTTGGTGGAAGTGCTGGACGATAGGCCACTACTCCTATGCAATCAAGGATTTCATAGGGGCCAATGTACCTAGGGATGAGCTTCCCTTTCTTCCCAAACCGCATGACTCTCTTCCATGGAGAAATTCGAAGGAAGACATTGTCACCAACACCAAAATCCAAGTCCCTTCGACGATTCTTAGCATAACTATTATGCCGACTCTGAGCAGCCTTTATGTGTTGTTGGATGGCATGAACCTGTTCTGTCATCTCTTGCATGAGATCGAGCCGAAGAAGCTTTCTCTCACCAGTTTCATCCCAACAAGTAGGAGTTCTACATCGCTTTCCATACAGAGCTTCATAGGGTGCCATCTGAACACTCGAATGGAAGCTGTTGTTATAGGGTAACTCAACTAATGGGAGGTGTTGATCCCATCCACCATTAAATTCCATTGAGCACAATCTCAGCATGTCTTCAAGTGTCTGAATAGTCCTTTCAGATTGGCCATCAGTTTGAGGATGATAGGCCGTACTAAAATTCAATTCAGTATTCAGAGCATGTTGAAGACTTCTCCATAATTTTGATGTGAATCTTGGATCACGATCAGACACGATGGATAGTGGTACCCCATGCAGCCTCACCACATCCTTTACATATATCTTGGAAAGTTGATTCAGAGAGAAATCTTCCCGAATAGAGATAAAATGGGCAGTCTTGGTGAGACGGTCCATAATAACTCATATCGCATTGTTTCCTTTGGATGTTTTCGGAAGACCAGTTACAAAGTCCATAGGGATATTATACCACTTCCATACTGGTATGGGTAGCAGTTGTAATACCCCCTTAGGAAGTTGTCATTCTGCTTTTACTTGTTGACACATCAGGCACCTTATTGTGTAATCATCAATATCCCTCTTCATGTTATCCCACCAATAATGATCACGAAGGTCTCTATACATTTTAGTTCTTCCCGGATGTATAGAGAAAGTAGAGCTATGAGCTTCATCTATCAGTTCTTTCATTATCTTCGGAATAGATGGAACACATAGTCTTGTATGAAATTTCAATACACCTTCTTGATCAATATTGAAATCCGGGAACTTCCCATCCTTTACAGCCTCAAACTTCTCATGCAGCAAAGGATCTTATTTTTGTGCCTTCTTGATCTTCTCTAGTAATGAAGGTTGAGAAATCATTTGGGATAGGGTTGTTGATGTCCCTTTATTTATAATATCCATGTCCAGTTTTACTAGATCTTTAATCAAGGGATCTCCTAGGATCCTCATTGTTTTTAGAACAACAAGGTCTTTCCTTATTAACGCATCCGTGACTTTATTTCCTCTTCCAGGGTGATAATCAATTGAACAATAATAGATTTTAATAAGCTCCAAACATCTCCTTTGTCTCATGTTCAATTCTTTTTGTGTGAAAATATACATTAGACTTTTGTGGTCAGTGAATATTTCACATTTCTCCCCATAAAGATAGTGCCTCCATATCTTTAGAGAAAAAACAACTACCGCCAGCTCTAGATCATGCGTAGGATAATTCTTCTCATGAATCTTCAACTATCGAAATGCATAAGAAATTACCTTGTCATTTTTCATGAGGACTCACCCAAGCCCTTTTAGAGATGCATCACTAAAAATAATGAATCCTTCTCCGATAGAGGGTAGTGTTAACACAGGTGCAGTAACCAATATCTTCTTCAGCTCTTGGAAACATTCCTCACATTCCTTTGTCTAGATGAACTTAACCCCGTCTCGAGTCAACTTGGTTAGTGGATTAGAAAGCCGTGAAATGTTTTTCACAAACCTCCTATAAAATCCTGCAAAACCAAGGAAACTACGAATCTCAGTTACTGTTGTGGGTTGAGGCCACTTCTCTACAACCATTGTCTTTGCATGGTCAACCGAGATCCCTTCATTTGTTACGATGTGCCCCAAGAAATCCACTTGTTGTAACCTAAACTCACACTTTATGAACTTTCCAAAGAGCCTCTCCTTCCGTAGAGTTTTCAAAATAACCCTCAGATGATCTTCATGCTCCTCACGACTCTTTGAATATATCAAAATATCATCAATAAAAACTACCACAAAGTTATGAAGGTAGTCCTTAAAGACTCTATTTATCAAATCCATGAAAATAGCAGAAGCATTAGTCAAGCCTAAGGGCATAAAAGTAAACTCATAATGCCCATATCTTGATCAGAAGGCAGTCTTTGGAATATCATCCTTCTTCACCCTCAGTTGATGATAACCAGATCGAAGGTCAATCTTAGAGAAGAATTGAGCCCCACGAAGTTTGTCAAATAAATCATCAATTCTTGGAAGAGGATATATGTTCTTCACTATGATCTCGTTCAGTTCTCTATAATCAATGCATATCCGCATTGATCTATCATTCTTCTTCACAAAGAGAACTGGTTCCCCCCAAGGAGACACACTCGGTCGGATAAAACCCTTCTCCAACAAGTCATGGAGTTGTTTCTTTAACTCTTCTAGCTCCACATTTTCTATTCTATACGGGGTCTTTGATATTGGTTGAGATCCAGGTACGAGTTCAATGGAGAACTCTACCTCTCTTTCTGGGGGAGGTCCAGGTAACTCCTCAAGAAATACATCCATGTATTCCTGCACAATTGGAACATCTTCTATTTGTATGCTCAATTTTTCTTCTTCATCGTCACTGATTAACTCCATAAAGAAAGCTATAGGAGGTGCTACTTTATAGGGATCAGTTCGGGATATCTCTCCTTGGAAGATAACTGTAGGCCGTTTATTCAAGACTACTAATATTTCCTTACTCTTTCATTTGATCTTAAAATTATACTTTGAGAGCTAGTCCATCCCTAGTATAATGTTGAATTCCAACATGGGAATGACTACTAGATTTGCGATAAGATTGTGATCACTAAAGTAAACACTAGAGTCTCTAAACACTATTGATGCATAGATAATCCCACTTGGAGTCATGACTGACAACTCTACCTCAAGTAATTGAGGGATTGATTCTATATTCTTTGCAAACTTGGAGGAAATAAAGGAATGCGTAGAACCGGAATCAAACAAAGTAGTTGCTAGTTTTGAGAGGACAACAAGAGTACCTGCTACCACATCATTCGGAGCGTCAACTTCAGTTGTTGTGATAGCAAAAGCACGACCTTGCTCCCCTGGCCTTTGCTGAGGTTGATGGTGGTTCCCCTCCACTGCCCTTGGATTTGGAAATAGATTAGCATAGTGCCCAAGATGTCCACACTTGAAGCAATGGACTTCAGGTAATCCCAGAACCATATTTCCACTGTCGTTAGTGTTGGGGAGTTGAGGCTTCACCTTACTACGACAATTCCGAGCAATATGGACTTCTCTTCCACACTTGTAGCACTTTCCACTTCTGACCAAGCAGTTCCCCGGATGCTTCTTCCCAAATTTATTGCATGTGGTATGTTACATTTTCTTTCCACCTCCTCCCTGATCAAAAGTCTTCCCTAAACTGGGCCCCAACGATCTCTTCTTGTCATTTGATTAATGAGACCATTGTGTCTCACCAAAATCTAGCTCGACTTTCATTGCACTCCGCATGATCTCCTCGTAGCTATCGTAGTCCCGGTTGGCTAAATTCTTCCGCAGAAGAGGTCTTAGTCCACTGATAAATATATCAACCTTCCCACTTGGATCCATGATAAAGCTAGAGGTATATCATGAAAGTCGGGTGAAGTTCATCTCATAGCTTCTGACAGATTCGTTCTCCATCTTCTTCAGCTCGAGAAACTCTTTCTCCATTCTCGTTCTCATGGAACGAGGGAAATACTTGTTAAAAAATATTCCCCGAAATTCTTCCCACCCCATAGCTTCCATCTCTCCTCTAGGCTTCGTGTTTTTGACCAGTGACCACCACTGATCAGCTTCTCCCTCTAGGAGATAAACAGCAAGGGTGACTTTTTCTTGTTCCGAACAAAGGAGTACATAAAAGATCTTTTCAATGGAGCTTATCCATTGTTCCGCAACCAAAGGGTCAGTAGATCCATTGAATGATGGTGGTCGTTGATGCATGAAGGTCTCAACATAGTGTTGTTCCCTTCATGGTGAGGTCGGCCTCTCAGCTTGATTCAAGTTATTACTCATAACTTGAGTCAGTTGGATCATCATTCACATGAATATTTCCATTCCGGATTCCATCGGAGGGCCATCAACACATGGTTCATTGCGGTCACCATCGGCACGGTTCCTCCTATTGCCCGCCATTTTCTAAAAGAATAAAACTTTAGTGAGAAACTTATTTCATTTCTGAATCTTTTAATTAAGACTTCATTCTTAGACCATTACACTTCTCTATAATTCCTTCATAATGATTCATAAAATGCTTGTGATTTACCAAACATATCCCCCGGGAGTGTCGTAACCAAGATTGCAGCAAGGCCCGTTATCGTGCACCAGTTCCCGTTCGAGTCTAGCTCAAAGCGGTGTTTTCGGGTTTTACCTCTATGTACATCTGTGCCAGAGCTGCCTCTACCTGCTCGTATCCAGACAAGGATGTATTTGTTTGATAAACCACTTACTCAATACTTACCAAAATACCAGGAAGTTTTCCTATATTTAAACTTTTCTATAGGGTTCTTCCTAAAGTTTTTATATCCTAATTTCCACAAATAACTAAACCATCCTTTTATAAAAACAATAGCATCCCGTCTTTTTATAACATAAACTTTCATTTCATTACACAGAACTAAGGATATTTAAGGTTTAGTGTCTTGGAAACTAGGAACGTAATACATGAAAACAAAATAAAAAATTCTTCTTAAACACTTGAAAGGCTTGTCCTTAAGTTCATCCTAGGTTAATTACTACATCTCATAACCTGGGGACATACATCAAAAGAAAGGGTGAGCAGAAGGCCCAGTAAGGGAAACAAGAGAAACATTTTACATGTGAACTTGAGATACTTCAATAAGGACATGAAAATAACTTTAAGGCATGAGAATGAAATCATGAGATACATCATAATAAAAATATCATTTTTCATAACTTGAAGATGTGGCTTCAACATTTAATATTGACAATAATTTCGTTTCACCGAGGTCCATCCCCAAGGTGTCATTAAAAATTACCAAGGTTATTCACCAAACTATCAGTCTAAAAAGTCATCTCTAGAGATTAAGTCTTTACCCAATGCATTGGAGCGCTATCTGGGCGCACCCTTGACATGTCTTTATTATCATGTAAGCCACATATATCCTCATCAATCATTTCATAAACAACCCATATAGCATAAAATAAATTGGTTTCATTTCATAATCATAACGTTTTAAAAACTGCTTTAATGACATGATCATTATGTCACATTAAACCCACGGAAAGGGAAAGCGGGTTTCATGTATGTAAATCCCAGAATTTAAAATAGAAAATTTTGATATATATGTTAATACCCCTATATAAATAAGATCATTGAGTATTCACATAATAACATAAAATAATTTTGATAAAAAGGGAGCATCATTTTGAGACGAAAATTCTGCAGCATAACGGCTATGTTACAAGGTTTTAGAAAACATTGAAAAGAGAGGGGACATGGGTCTCCCACTCATAAATGATCCATAAAACTGTAGGGGGGACATAATATATAGGGTTTAAGAACATGGTAATTAAATTTGAAATATATACCATATGAAATGAAAAACATGGAAGTGAGAAAAAAATAGGATTTCTCTTATGAAAATTCGGCAGTCTAACGTCGTCACTTACACTTCAATAAAAATGAATTGACGAGATAAAATAGGGTCCCTCATTATATGATCATAAAAGATAAATATTATAGGTATATAGATCATACCCCAACATAAAAAAAAGAACTTTAAAGATTTGACATGAAAATAGAACTTGAAAATGAGAAGGGTGAAAGAATCCCGTATAAATTCGGCAGCCTAACGACGTCACTTAAACATTCATAAAACGAAATGATGAGAGTTAGTGGGGATATATCATCATATAATCATGAGAAGGGAAGTAAGAGGAATATAAAAGAACATACTCTCACATAAGAACATGGAGCATAAAAGGAATGACATAAAAGAGATTACATGAAAAGAAAGAGAGAGGCCGGATCCCTTACCTTAAACGTAACTCTTAAAACTCAAAGGTTGGGACCTTGAGAGGCTTGAGGGAACCTTGGGAGCACTCCTTGGGAGGTAAGGATACCAGAACTTCTTTGAGGATGTTTTTTGAGTCGAATGGATGAGAGGAGGGCTTGGTATCTATAGGGAATGTGAGGGGACAAGACATTAATGGCCAAGGGACACCACACAAGTGCTTTTCTCAGAACTATGTGCTCTCCAATGGAATTTACCATGGAGTTAGGCCACATGGGGCCCCAAATACAATAATTCATCACCTTTGGCCGCCCAACCCTTAAAATATCTCATGACATCATCATGACACAGATATGATGTCATTAAACATACCGAAACCCTAAAACTGTATTTTTTACTATTCACTGAAAATTCAACTTTCTTAGAAAAATCCAAAATTTTTACCTTAACCAAATATCGATGCTCTTATTAAAAATATGAACTCCATTTTATAAAAATAATTTTCTAAATATATTTAATTTAATTTTTAAATAAAAACACTATTCACTGAAAATTTATTTTTTTAGAAATACACAAAAAAACTACTACTTGACTAATAATTTATGAAACTATTATTTACCCATTTTACTGAATCTCATTACTTAATCTAGGTGTCTAAATTATATTAAAACTTTCTTTGAGTGAAATTATTAATCCATTTAGTCACATTACTAATCTTAAGCGTAAAATCACTATTCATAATTTACTATTCATCAAAAACTAGGTTGATCTTATTAGACTCCAAATTCATTACTGAACACTTTTACAGAAGACCAATTTTTGAAAAATCATTACACATCATTAATTATTTAAGGTTTACATAAATATTTTAAAAAATAATTTTTTTGAAAATTCATCAATAAAATATATCCTAAAATTATTCGGACATTTGAAATCTCACAAACATCACTAAATAAAGAAATCTCAATTTATTCATCCCAAAGGATTACACAAATAAGCTAGGGTCTCATCACATAGCCCCTTATAACACCGGCATATGACCTAAGTGTAAGGTGTGCTATGGTGAGAGAATATGAGGGAGGATCAGATAACATTGCCCTAGTGGTAATCTCTACGAACTTGAACTTCTCCCGTAGGCATTTCCGTTCAAGCTTGACACGCTGGAGTTCGGCTTGGGATTGGTCCAAAGCGAAGCCCAAAGATGCCACCTCCTTCCCAAGCTCTAATAAGTGGGCTTCATAAGGATCGAGTCTACTAGATGAAGCCATCGACTCCTCTTTCTGCATTAACCCTTAACATCTCTATTAAATCATTAAGAGTAAGTAAATATAGTACTCAAAAAGATTGGTTCATTACATTCACCATTGAAGAAATCCAAAGCCTTCCTTCAACCGATCTCCTTCTGAATCTCCAATCCCTCCAAATCCGATTCCAGTTCTCTGATCCCTTTTTCCTTCCCCCTTGGTATCCTTTTATAGAGTGGGGAAAGGGATGTATATGTGGCCACACAACACCTTTTGCGGAGGCCCATAACCAAATACCCGGTTTACAGCTGACTTGTTCAATCCGCGATTCGTGGTGGGTATTGAACGCTTCCCCCTCTCCTCCGCGAATCGAACTCAGGGAGTTCTCCGCGGCTATAGATGGTTCCGCCTCTATTTCTGCGAATGACAGTGGGTGCGGCTTGAACCGGTCGACACAGTCCGCGGTTGGGGTGGTTTATAACGGTTAACGGGACTGGCGTCCATCCTGCCTCGCGACCGTGGAGGATCTCCTCCTCCATTTCGCAAATGGCAATGGTTCTCCGAGGGGGTGCCTCCTGGGGCCTGGCCACATTATGCTTCCATTGGACCGGTTCGCGGACCGGTCGTGTTTGTGTACCTTCTTTGATTTCTCTCTATTATTTTCCCCAGTTCTTTTGTGGAATTTGGGTATAATCTCCTTTGCGGATTTTTCAGGACCCTACAAATTCCCCCTATCAGAATGGGATCTGATCGGAATGAAGAGGAGGTCATTCCGATGCAAAGTGGTCCTGAAATTGAGATGGTTTGCGGTAGAGAGGTGGACCCGGTAGGGGACTATGCCTATAAATACGGGGAGCCCTTCATTTTTCCATTACTTAATTCCTCGCGAAACCAGAGCTCCTTCGCCTCCGCGTGGTTACTCCTTCGCGAAGTGCCTCGTCCGCGAACCGACAACAACCTCCATGAACCATTCCTTCTTCATGGTCGCCTTCACCAGTGAACCAACTTCCCAACCGCGAACCATTACGCTTAACTAATTTAAAAAGTAAGTGATGACGGGCTGTGGAGGAACTTACTTCACGGTTTCGATGCTCCGTGGTCTAAAATCTCTTGAACTTTTAAAAGAATCTGATTCCTCCAAACATAATCAGTTAAACTCGGGATTGAAATTCCGCGGAGGGGCTTAGTTCGCGGTTTCCTGGCCAAATCTCCGAGGGCCAGGGTTTCGTGGACTGATTTCATGAAGAGATGGTTCGCGGGATGATGTCATCATGGACCAGGCCTGCTTTAAGGCTTCTTGATTCCTTTTTTGTGAGTTGTTACTTTTATCCAAATTTTAATACAGACTAACCTTTTTCCTGGTTCTCGTCATGTAGGGAGGAGATATGGTTCCCCCTCGTTCTGTACCGAGGCCTACTGCAGAGCCGCTCTCAACTGCTGATCAACGCCTGGAGGGCATGGCTAGCTCTGTTCAAGATGGATTCCACCACTCCTTACCGTATTCCTTCCTTGGTGACCAGCTCTCCAAATCACACCTGGAGTATCCTTTTTTCTAACAGCCTTCCTACCTATGGGTTTGGTTTTTTGTCCGATACCCTGATTTCGGAACCATCCCGTGACAAAAATCCTGAAGCATGGATATTTACCGCCACTATTCCCCAGTTCGAGATACCTACTGGCGGGCAGCCTTCCTCGAGGGGTACAATTGTCAGATATGTGTTGAATCACCTTCTAGTATATCTGACAGGAGAACCACGTCAACAGGAAGGAACAATCCACTGCTATCAGAGTATTGCTCGCAGTGCCATGGTAAGTGACCAACATGGCTGGCTGGCGTATCAGGATCTCTGACCGGGAGGAGCATTTAAGTAATTGGATTGGGGGTGGCCCTTCTAGGTTTACCAGAGCTGCCCAGAATTTGGGGCAGTGTTACGAGCCGTAAGATGGTATAAAGCTGTCTCGGTGTCCCAAACCTATACCCACTGACCAAGAGCCCTCGCCGGGCAACTTATGAGCTGTTGGAGCCCGGACACCAACACCTTCCATCTCTTCCATGGGGAAGTGGGCATTAGTCTATGGGACGTCTTTCATATTTTGGGGGTCCCCGTCATTGGGAGTATGCGTGACGAATTCCTGCCTCCTTCTTCTATGTGGGAGGACGAAGAGAGGACTCCCCCCCCTCTAGTGAAGCAGCTTATTAACCAGGCTAGGAAGCACTCATGGATATGTCTCCAAAACAGCTCATCCCCTACCGTTAATGGGTAAAGGATTTTGTGAGAGAGAACAAATATGACGAGTTCACGTCTCTCCCAAGTAGGCCCACAACTTCCCCTATGATGGAGTCCCATAACTAGGGGGGAGCTATTGGCTGAATTTGGAGCAAGGCGACTTTTGCGGCTGGGGCTGGGAGCTTATTCCAGATGTCAATCGATTGATCCACCTAACAGCTTTTCTGGCCATGTTCTTAAGTGGCTTGTTATTACCCGTAAGCTAAGCTGGTGGCGTGCGAGTCACTACTTTTGTCATGACATCACACTTGGCTACCCGTAACGTTATCAACCTATCTGTCACAGTACTGGCCAGGAACTACCAGTTGCTTGGTAATATCACTAACGGTAGCTGGCCAAACAGAGTGGCCGGCCCTTTCCAAATTATCTGGGGATTGTTAAGCATATGCATCAAGAACTGCTACACCTTCATCAACCCTCTTTAGATTTAGGGCACCACATTCCAACCATACTTGTAACTGACCAGTGGGGTTACGCCCGAAGAGTGGGAGACCCAAGAGAAGGATAGTCAATAGACAGTTTCAAACAAGCGTCTGCTATCAAGTCGAATCATGAATTATGATTATTTTAATTTTCATCGTTTTCTTCCCCAGCTGGTTCAATTACGAACACCATAACATAAGAGTTAAGCAAGAGGGGATACCTCCTCTCCCTCTAAGAGGGTATTCTGCTAGCTCGTATTAGTGGAGAACTGATCTACGAGGGGTACTCACCTTGCTGGTTTGGGCATCAATTTGGCTGCGTCGAAGAACAGTGTCCCCACGCAGATAATGGTGCTCGCGAGAACCGTCATTTGATGGCGGCCAGACAACTGTGGTTAATGTTCACCTGGGAGGATACCGGCTATGAGGTTATGACCCCCACGCTTGCAGACTCCATGCCTTTCTTATCCATGAATTATGCTGACTCCAGGTTACAATAATACCCAAATGTCCATCTAGGTACATTGGTGCCTACCATCTCAAGTCCCAAGCCATAAAATGGAAAAAGAAAACAAAAGGAAGATGGTTCTCTAACTAGGCCGGGAAAAATCCTTTGTCACCCTACTGGTCCCGTGCTTCTGTGGAATAATTTGACAGACAGAGGTGTATCCTATCATTCCCTTGAGGCTTCCCGGAGGGGAGTAGTTATTCCCACTGATGCTGCCTTTCCGACGGCTTGGGGCCAATGGGACTAATTCAAAGCCCGGTCAGCCTTCCGCAGCTAGTACCCCCATCCTCTGTTGGAGTATCGTCATGAATCAGAGGTAGCTTTTGACGGGCTGGGCTACATATCTGCTCCCACTGACATTCATTATGATGCAGACCCCGAGAGGGCCGTTCGATATCTCCGAGACCTTGAGGTCTATATTCACGCACACTTGGGTTATATGGTGTTGACGCATCAAGTCCAGGCCATGCTTCACCTGATTACTGATGAGGCGGAAGAAGGAAGTGACCGCTCGTCAGGGGGCGAGGATTTCGATGATCTCCTAGTCACAGCTGAAGCAAGGGAATTCTCCTCCCTACCCATGAGGTCCCGTCCATAGGTATCCCCAGATAGTTCTAGGGCAGTGGCGGGATCCGGAACACAAATACAGACATTGGATCCCTTACTAGCTTCTACCGTCGCCCGACCTTCTCATGTTGATCCTCCCCAGTTGGCGATTCATGCCATGGATGCCTTCCCAAAGGCTTGGAGGATTTTGGATGACCTGAGGGTCAGTGGTTCGGATGAAGAAGTTTGGGCGTTTCTTCAAACATGACCTCTTAGACTTCTGGGTATCAGGGCGATCTTCGATCCACCCCACTTGATGTTGGAAGAGGATATAGATGAAATAGTCGCCTCATTAAAGGAGATGGATTCATACATTCATTCACTCTGGAATCGTCTATATGGGAGAATCCGGGTGTCTATGATTATTAGACAACACGAATTGTCCGACCCTGAAGAAGAGGTTGCTCTGCTCGCCCATTCTGACTTTCTTCATACTTTATTATGGAGGTTCTAAGGTTTCTTCCTTTCATGAAGGGTGACGAAGAATATCAAGGGGAAATTCCTTCTCCATAGTATACCCCTCATGGTACCGCAGCGGGGGAGCATGCGCTTTCTCCCACAAGGGTCATCGAGGAAGGATCCCCTAGTGCAACTGAGCTCATGGAAGCGACTATCGCAGACTTAGCTAGGGTCTTTCCTCCTCCCGTCCCTTCCAAAAATCTGGGTGAACTGTCCCCTGGGTAGATCTAGAGACAGAAACAGGCGTTTCATTTATCGGAATGGCTCAAACAGGGAACGTTGGGTAGTCATGACTTCCCTCTTTCTCAATCGCCAACTTGCATTCTTAGACTTCTTCAGTCATTAACTGTTTGACGTATGGTGCAGGGCCACTCAGGGATCTGGATGTGGCTATCCAAGTGGTTCTACCTTCCGCCTCCTTGCCATCTGCAGAATCACCCGTAACCATGCCCGAGCGCGACGAGATGGTGAGCCCTGCCGTAGGGGCCAGTGATATGGATGTTATAATCCCGTATTCATTAGTCAGAGACACAACAGAGGAGGAACCACTAGTATCCGAGACCCCTGCTGATCAGATAACCTTTTCAATTGTGGAGGAAGACGGGGCGCCCATAATCATTGATGGGGCTCTAGATATGATGGAGCCAACCACCTCAGGCCCAATGGATCTCGTGATGAAGGAGGAAGGGCCTTCCACTAATCCAGTTGTTGGGAACCCGGAGCGGGCCATTATCTTTTTCACCGGGGGAGTGATTTCTTCAAGCTTGGTCTCTGTAGGTGACCACTTGAGGACAGATTTGGAAACTGCTAGCCTTAGGAATGACCTCAGGCCCTGGACCCCTTGGGAGGATCCTCGAATTCCCTTGCTTATCGAAGATGTGGCATCCTCTTCGAGTGGATTTTGTGGCAGTTCAGAGCTTGCGGATATCGATGCCTTGTCGATTAGGAGTAAGTTCCCCGATCTCCTGCCACTGATTTCTTATTCATCCTTTTTCTAATTGGAGATACTCATCTATCTTATTGACTCTTGGGCTTCAGGACCACGGCCTTTGGCACTGACGATTGTGTCGCCAGACACGGCTGTGCCTATGACCACAATGGTTGGGGGCGAAGCTGCCGTAGTGTCAGAGTTTGCGGGTGAGAATTCCTCTGGTCCCTCCTTAGTGATGTTCATCCCAGAATTTGTGTCCTCATCAGGGAGTGACTCAGAGCATGATCAACAAGTTCTATCCAGCCTTCGACCCACTCGCCAATGGGATTGGGAGAAAATCTGAAGACTAATCTCTCAAACTCCCTTGGTCCATATGCCGACCAAATTACCGAGGCTACACAATTTGTTCATGTTGCTGGGATTTGATGGCATTGACTATCATGGTGTTTATGACATATTCAAGAAGGTAGTCGCTGATCGGGAGAGGCTAGGTGATTTCGAATCGCACCTTTCCGCTGCCCAATCCGAATCTTACCTTTCCGCAACTCCACAACTCTGCCTAAAAGAGGCTCATGACCACGCTGGGGTCATCCAGAGGCTTCTGAGAGAAGTTATTAAGCAGCGTTCTCACTTGGAGGTGCTGAGGAATGATATACAACGGCTGCAACAGGAAGAGACCAACACCACCACCATGATTGGAGAAGGGGAGCGGCAGATGGAGGAGGAAATAAAGGCAAGCACAAAGGCGGTTCAGGAGGCAGAAAAATTGCGGGCTGGTACAGAAGCTGAGACGACCGTACTGTAGAGTCTCTCTCAGACAATCGAGGATTCCCACCAGTTCTTGATACAACTTTTTTAATCTTCCGAAAAACTCAGGTAATCATCTTTCACACTAGAGGAGGATCCAAATTGTTGATGCCCTTCTTACCTACTTTGTTGTGGAACAAAGAAACATTTATCCTTAGTGCCCTTATTATTTTTTCCTATGATAGAAACTATTTGGAACAATTGCTACAAATGTTAATTCCCCGAACATAGAATAATCCGAGTCCAGTACTAAAAATAAATCAGGCTCTAACTTTTGCCCTGACCATGGGATCCAGCAAGCATAGTCTAAATATTGCAAGGGTTTTGTAGGAAAATCCCACAAACGTTTTTCCTTTTTCTTCTTTTAATGCCCTGATTTTTCCTGGTCCCACTAATGTGGACCCAGAAGGCGTAACCTAGCTTTTGCTTAGGATTCCCTTTTTCGATTTTCGGCCTAACAGGCTTTGTGCCTCTTTATTTTGTAAGCTGTTTAAAGTATCATCATCAAGACTATCCCTACTGATGTTTTAGGTTTAACATCTTTGACCAAATATGGTGGGGCGAGGGACCCAATGAGGTTTGATTGACTAAATTATGTCTCAACACCCTTCAGACGCAAGTGGGGGGAAATGTATTTAAATTTGAGTGACATGCAGGGCATGTCTCAAGATATGGGAGCCGTGTCGGTGTACAGATGTAGGAAGAGCATTGCCTAAGGAAAACATGCCTTTGGTAGATGGGACAGGGGTGATCAATATGCAAAGCCACTGGGGTAATGGTATGAATAGTCATACAAAGGTGTCCTTGAGTCAGAGACTTATCCATTTCTGATGGCCAGGGGACTTCATAGAAGCCCAGCTCATGGAAACCACAATGGGTGGTTTGGACGAAAAGGAAAACCACTGGGGGAGGGTCGGAAATGGTATGCGATGTCTAAAAGGTTTTGAGAACATCTGTATCAATCAGGAGTGTGGAAGAAAGGTTCTTTTCCTATGCATTTATCTAGCATAAAGGATGGTTGGGTCTTGGATCATTTTAAAGTCATGCAGAAGGGACATCATCTGAAATGGAATGACCATTCTTGGTTCTTAGTAATCTTGTCAAAGACGTTCCGCCATATTCATATATGATTTTGGAAGAGGTTAGTAAAATATAGCTTAGAGGGTTTCCGAATCCCGGGATAGACATGGGGGCTCAAAGGCCAAGAGGCATACGGAGAGAATAATTGCCTAAGGAGATCTAGCCTTTGGTAGACGGGCCAGGGGAGATCAATATGCAGAGCTGCTGAGGGCATGGTATGCATAGTCAAACAAAGGTTTCCTTAGGTCAAAGACTATCCAGTTCCGATAGCCGAGAAGCTTCAGGGAAGTTGAGATTTGGGACCACCAGGGGTGGGTTATGAGATTTTGTCTTTTTCTGAGTACTGAGTATGGCTTATGATGAGAGGGTTCCTGAATACGAGGAAATATCTAGACTAAACTTCTAGAGAATGGGTGAAGTAATTATTTCTTAGGCTGGTGTGAGGCGGTGGTTTGTGGAGGTCTGACCCGTGCACTGAAGGATGGAGAAAATCCTATGTTTCTCATTGAACCCATGATGATTATAACCGTGTAGTTTATCGTCATGTGGTTGGGATATATTACGTATAGTTTAGCGTCATGCGGAATGGACGAGAGGCACTTTTGAAGGTTGCTGTGTAGTTTAGCATCTAGCTGCGAGGACGGGGAAATTTTTGCAAAGGTTGCTCCTCATCAGAATGTAACTGGGCTGGAATAACTCAACAATCCCTAGATGAGGGGGGAGGGGGTTGATTGGTGTAAATCATGGTTCTGGCGCTTCTTGGATCAGGAGAGGTGATATGGGGGCTCTGAGGCCGGTAAGAGTATGGAGCTAGGAAGAGCATCGCCTGTGGAAATCTTTCCTTTGGTGGACGAGCTAGGGGCTATCATTATGTAGAGCTGCTGAGGGAATTGTATGCATAGTTGTACAAAGGTGTCCATGGGTAAATGACTTTCCTCTTTTGATGTCCATAAATGGTTTTGAGGATCCGAAATTATTCGGGCCACGAAGTTTTTCATTTGGCAGGAGAATGTCTGGACATGTCGGGGGTATCCATCCCTGGTTGCTTGTTGAGTTTCAAAGAGCCCCCTGCGCTGATCTTTTCTCTTTATTTTTTTTCATTTTTTGCATGGGGGTGTGCCTTCATTCTTTTTAGTTTAATGTCAGGCGGTATGGATGCAATAATCGCAGTTTATCAGTCATAGATCTCAGACCATTGGATAACTATTGATGCAGTCACTCGAAGGATAAATGAGTCAACATGTTCTGATATACATGGAACAAGGTGGGGGGTGAAGTTTGTAAACTAAAACTTTCAGCTTTCTCAGATCAAGAGGTGTGGTGTGGAGGCTCTGAGGCCGGTAGGCGTACGGAACTAGGAAGAGTACCACCTAAGGAAATCTTGTATTTGATGGATGAGCCAGGGGATATCATTATGCAGAGCCGCTGAGGGCATGGTATGCATAGTCGTACAATGGTGTACCTGGGTCGATAACTTTCTACTTCCGATGGCCATGAATGATTATGAAAATCCGCAATTGCTTACAATGCAGAGTTAGGCACGTGGGGATAATGGTGTCCAGGTATACAAGAAACAACTTCAATACAATTGTCCATTGAGTCAAAGTAGCCTAGTCCTGGATTGATGTTTGTTGGTGTCGGTCGCTATGTGAACCACTGACATACACATAGTCTAGCCAGATAGGGATACCTTGGCAAAACCTGGATGTGAAAAGGTGAATGAACTTGTAAACCACTTCCCATAAACTTCTGGGTCATGAGGTATGCTATGGGGGCTCTGAGGCCGGTAAGCTTACGGAGCAAGAAAGAGTGTCGCCTGTGGAAATATTTCCTTTGTAAGAAGAGCCGGGGGCTATCATTATGTAGAGCCGCTGGGGGCATGCTATGCATAGTCATGCAAAGGTGTCCATAGGTCGATAAATTTCCACTTCCGATGGCCATGAATGGTTATGAAGATCCATAATTATCCAGGTCATGGAGTCTGATGTATGGAGAGGATGCATCCAAATGTGCAAGGAGTATCTCCATCTCGTATCTCCATGTGTCTTGGGAGGGTCGCGACGAAGTCCGTGCAGTTTAACGTCATGCGGTAAGGACAAACTCCATGTAGTATAACGTCATGCTATAAGGACAAAGGTGACCCAACGTGAAAGAAAAAGGGGGGTCTGCATAGTTTAACATCATGCAGTGGGGACAACTTCCGTGCAGTTTAACGTCATGCAGTAGGGAAGAATTAAATTCCACATGCATGTCTGGTCTGTATACAGGGGAAGGGGCATTTTTAAATAATTGTCCGTGCAGTTTAAATTCATGCGGTAAGGATGAGAAGTACACCCCGTGCTGGTCTGGTTCGCACATGAGGGGGAAAGGGCATTTTTTTTGTTCAGGGGGCTGGGCTAGGACTAGGTATCCTGGCGTCGCTACGTATCCCGCGATGGCAGGAATCAAGCCGTACATAGTTCTCTAGAAGAAGTACACCCTGTGCCGGTTTGGTCAATACACGGGGGAAAGAAGGCATTTGTTATTGTTTTTTTTTCAGGGGGTTGGGCTAGGATTGGGGATCCTGGCGTCGCTACGTATCATGCATGGGAAATAATCAAGCCATATGTAGTTCTTTTAAATCCATGCAGTTTAACGTCATGCGGTGGGGATGAGGGGTATTTTTATATTCTGTGCTATTTAACATCATACCGTAAGGAGGTGAATACACCCCGTGCAAGTCTGGTTCGTACATAGGGGAATGGGAATTTTTGTTTTTATTTTTGAGGTGGCTGGGACAGGGTGTGGAAATCTGGCATCACTATGTATCCTACGAGGTCAGGAATCAAGCCTCACATAGTTCTCTGTAAGATGATACACCACGTGCAGGTCTGGTCCGTACACAGGGGAAGAGGGAATTTCTAAATCATCTTGTCTGTGCAGTTTAATGCCATGCGGTGAGGACGAAATACTCTTAGTTTAAGGTCATAGAGTTTGGACCGTTGGGTGCTTGGTAGTTTAATGCCATACAGCTCAGACAAAGGGTACACCCCGTGCAGGTCTGGTCCATACGTGGGGGGAGGGGCATTCTTAACTCTTGTTATCCATGCATTTTAACGTCTTACGGTAATGACGAAGTCCATGCAGTTTAACGTCATGGGGTGAGGACGTACTCCATGCAGTTTAACGTCATGCAGTGAGGACGCGGGCCATACAGTTTAAAGTCATGTGGTCAGGATGAGGGCCATCCAGTTTCTATGCGAAATACATCTTTAAGAATATCACATTTTTAGGAGCGGTTCTAAATTGTCTTTCCATGGAGATCAGGGTATATGCTCTATTGGAGTAGACAATGTGTACAACATATGGTCCTTCCCGCTTGGGCTCCAGCTTTGGAGGCTTCTTTCCGGGTATCATTGGGGCCTGGAGGGCCATCACTAATTCTCCTTCCAAGAATGACCGAAGGCAGACCTTTTTGTTGAAGGCTCATGCGATCTGGTTCTGGTACACTTCCAGGTGGTGCAGAGTGTGCAGCTGCTTCTTGCCTAGTTGTTCCAATTCACCTAGGCGATTTTCTGACTGCTCATCATCGGATAATTGATCACAGATGGAAACACGGAGTGAGGGAAGTTGGAGTTCAATGGACATGACCACCTCTATGTCGTACACCAATGAGTACGGGGTAGACTGAGTAGTGGTGCGGATTATTGTTCGATAAGACCACAATGCATGGAGGAGTTTAACCAGCCATGACTTCTTGTGTTTGTCCACCATTTTCTGTAGGATGTTGGAAATGGTCTTGTTGAAAGGGTTTATCTATCCGTTGGACACTACATGGTAGTGGGATGATTGGATAGCCTTGATACCATACTCGTGGTATAGCTTTTCCAATTCCGTAGAGCAGAAATTGGTGCCATTGTTGGTCAGTATAGTATGAGGGACACCAAATCTGGTGATGATATTGGTCTTCACAAAGCTGACAATGTTTCTTGCCCCGACTTCCTTGAGGGGTATGGGTTATTACCATTTGGAAAAGAAGTCGGTTTCCGTGAGGATATACTTCAGCTGTTTGGCTGTGGTGGGAGGATATGGTCCCACGACGTCCATTTCCCAGATGAAAAATGGATAGGAATACTTAGCTTGATGAAGTAACTCCGGGGGTTGGTGTATGAAGTTGGCATGAATCTGGCATGAGAGGCATTTCGCGGTAAAAATCTCGTAGTCTCGTGCCACTGTTGGCCAGTAGTACCCAAGACTTTGAACATGATGGGAAAGCTTGGTCCCTGGTCGATGTTCTCCACATGCTCCTGTATGTACTTCAGTCATGATGGTAGTGATTTCTTCTTCGTCAATGCATCTGAGGAGAAATCCATCGAGGCCTCGTTTGTAGAGGATCTCTTGCTGGCCCACGCCGCCATATAGGACAAAATTGATTTCCCTTATCTTTATTTGCTCTCGTTCAGCCCTATCTGATTGAAGCTCTCCACGTTGAAGGTAGTTCACAATGGGGGTCATCCAGCCGGTGGCATGAGCATATGGCTCGGGGACAGTACTGACTTAATGGATTTAATCCTTCTTAGTATGAACAAATGGTAATACCATTTGACAGTGAGCAATATTGATGACTGTTTCATGTCGGTCTGGGTCGGCTATGGCGGTGGCCGCGTTGGCTAATGCATCATCCTGAGCGTTCTGGGACCGGGGAATATAAGTTAATGTTGGTTTTGTGGAGAACTCGGCCATTATCCCTCGGACATGGTCAAACAGGGGGATTATCTCCTCCTTTTTAATAGCATATTTTCCATTGACTTGATTGATGACTAACTCTGAGTCACCTTTTACCTTAAGGTATTGTACTTGTGCCTGGAGTGCGAGATCCAGGCCTATAATGAGAGCTTGATATTCCGCTTCATTGTTTGTACATCCCTCTAACAGGAGGAAGGAATATAGAAAAACTGCCTTTTCTAGGGACACGAGTATTATCCCCAGACCCACTTTGTTGAATATGGGCTCCTCCATCCTTTTATCGGTGGGGATTTGGGATGCGCCATCAAAGTACATTTCCCATGCAGGGAACTCTTCTTGAACAGAGAATATATCTTCGTCAGGTAGTTCCGCGTCCAGTGCAGTGGTCCCCGTTGAAGGGTGCTCATCCAGAAACTCTGTTAATGCCTGGCCCTTGATGGATTTTCGGGGCACAAACCGGATGTTGAACTATTGCAGGATGACATCCCATCGGGATAGGTGTCCAGTTAGCATCGAGCGACTGAGGATGTACTTGAGTGGGGTACTCCGTGAGATCAAATGGACTTCGTGATACTACAGATAATGTCACAACTTTTGAACCGTGAAGGCCAAGGCCAAACAGCTCTTCTCGATATTTGAGTATCGAGTCTCTGTATCAATCATGGTTCAACTGAGGTAATAAAGACTGTTTTCGCTGCCGACATCATTCTTCTACGCGAGGAAGGCTCCCAATGAACGCTCTAGGGCTGTCACGTACAGGATGAGAGGTCTTCCTTCAGCCAGGGGCATGAGAACCGGTGGACTTAAGAGGTACCTCTTCAAGTTGTCGAACACCCCTTGGCAGTCATCCGTCCATTGGTATGTGACCCCTTTATTCCTTAACCTGGTGAAATGAAAACATTTTCTTGCCAGGTTGGCTATGAACTGCCTAATATAGGCTAGGTGTTCTTCGAATTCCCTAAGCTCAGTGAGATTATGAAGATTTTGTTGGATCGGGATATCCTTCGTCTTCCCAGGGTCGACTTCGATGCCACGATGGCGTATGACGAAGCAAAGGAATTCCCCTGAGGTATCCCCAAAGGTGCATTTCATGGGGTTCATCTTCAATATATGATGTCAGAGCTTATTGAAGATGGTATCAAGGTATAACAGGTGATCTGAGTGCTTCCTGGACTTGACTACTAGGTCATCCACATAACATTCAATGAATTTCCCCAGGAACAGCTTAATGATCTGATGCATGGAATGTTGATACGTGGCACCATCATTCTTGAGACCAAAGGTCAAGACCCTATAACAGAATACCCCTTGAGGGGCCCTGAAGGTAGTGGTTTCTTCCTCTTCTCGGGGCATCCTAATTTGATCATATCCAGAATAGCCGTTCATTAAGGATAGTGCCTCATACCCGGTCGTTGCATCAATTAAAAACTCGGTGATTGGAATCGGAAAGTAATATTTTGGAAAATGCTGATTAAGGTCTCTGAAGTCAATGCAGATGCGGATTTTTCCGTTCTTTTTCTTGACAGGGACGATGTTGGCCAAACAAATGGGGTACTGGACCTCTCCAATGAAGCCTGCTTTAATGAGATTATCGACTTCAGCATGTATCTTGGCAGCGTGTGAGGGGTGGTTCCTTCTGGCGGCCTGTTTGTAGCCCTGGTGGTCTTCTGGAAGACCCAGGTGATGCTTCGCTACCTCGGGATCAAGCCCTTGCATTTTCGTGTAATTCCAGGCAAAGAAGTCCCGGTGTTGCCTTAGGAAAGAGTTATATACTTCATTTTCCTCTGGAGACATGGCCTCACTAATGAGAGTGGGCCTCGAGTCTTCCTTGGTACCCAGGTTTATTTCCCTGAGTTCGTCCACAGTGGTGTAGATACCTTCCTCAAATGCAGGAGGTGCATCCCTGAGATCTTCCCCCTCTTCATCTCCCAAATCCTCATCTTCCTGGTCTGATGAGGAGAGAGCTCCTACCACGAGTTCTTGTGAGTTCAGAGGTGAGTTGTCATGGGTGTCCTTTCTCGTGTTTTCTCCCCCCGATTGAGGGTCAGCGGACGTTCCCACATTGTCACACTCGGCCATTATGGCTGAAGTCATGAGGACATACGAGTACGTGTCCAGACTTCAACTCCTACCTTCCACGTGGTTGATGGGTATGACATAATCTCTGCCAAGCCTCCTGAGGGGGTTGTCAAGAACCATTTCTAGGCCATTTGGAGCAGGGATCCAGTCAACGCCGTTGACCAAAGGCTTCTTTTTCATTTTTTTTCATAGAACCCGACGTCGATGTAATGCGACTCAGAGAGCTTGAAAGGGGCCTTGTCAGCATGAAACGCCCCACTTTTTCCATTGACGCAATACTTGATACACTGGTGATAGGGTGAAGGAACGACCATTTATATATGGAGCCATGGCCTTCCTAGCAGGGCATTGAATGTCGTGCTCTGCCAAACCACCAGGAATTCCGTGTAGGCTACCAGGTCACCAACATGGGTCTTTAGATTAATATGTCCCATTGGTTTCTTCTCCCTCTTGTCGTAACCCAACAGAGTTGTGGCTGAGGGAATTAGATCGTCCTCACTGTAGCCAAACATACGGAGTGTCCATAGGGGAAGGAGGTTAACTCCCGAGCCATTGTCTATAAATACTTTCCAGATCTCAATACCATTCAGCGTGTCGGACATAGATAGCGGTGTGATGTGTCCTTGCATGATGGAATCTTCATCCTGATTAGTGAAGGAAATCACCGCATTGCATTCAACCGGGTCAGTCTCTGTCCTGTAAATTTCGGCGGCAGCTACCTTAGCTTGAAACTCCTGGGGGCTGATCAAAGCTTCGATAAGCGCCTCCCTGAGGTCGGCTGACAAACCCAGGGAATCCAGGATTGAGAAATTGGATGGTACTGACGCCAGCTGCTTAAGGATATCGTATTTTTGCTCCCGTGGTTGACACTTCTCCGTTGGTGGGAGAGTTCTAGTAGGCGGCTTGGGAGATGGTGCATTTGACGAGGAGGGGTCAGCCGTGGGGACGGATGTTGAGGGTGTTCCCTCATTTGGAGGACTTGGCCCAGCCGGTCTCTTTGTGCACGCTAGGAGGCCAGACACTTTTTCCTCCTCTGGTGGGTATCGTTGAACAACAGGGCTAGATTGGCTGCTCGTGGAGGTGGAGGGGAACTCTTTATCCTACTGAGTCTGCTGAAAGGATCTCCCACGGGTTTCTACAATATTAACGGTTTGGGCCGAGGCCCAACCGTAGGGTTGGTTTCGGCCGCGTCTGCGCCTCCCCTGGTATCCTCTTCATCTGAGATTCCTCCTACCGGCTCCTCGTGCAGGGAGATCGGGTTTGTAACCATACCCTTCGTTAGGGAATGATTCCATGAGATGGATGACATTGATAGAACCAAATATTGGCTCTTCATCCTTTGACTGGTCAACCTAGTCGGTTGTCTCTGATGGTGTCGTTTGATGGGTCGGTTCCCGTGACACCAAATTTGAGGGAATATAATCTGCCAGGGTCGGGACTATCATTGGCCCCGTCACAGACTACTACACTTGTGATTGTTTCCTCCTCCTTTGACTACACCCGGGTGACCGGCTCAGGGAGGGTTGAGCGGTCGACACTATTAGCTATGCGACTTCAGAGGCCGTTAGTGGAAACACCGGATGCTGTAGTTGAGCTCGGAGTATTCCCTAGGCTCAGTTGATAGTCTTCTGAGTCATCCAGTTGTAAAATTCATACCCCTTCTTGCTGGTGACTTTCTGCCATCCCTCCTCTTTGTTGGAGTCGGTGGTAGAGATACATTCCACATGTGGTGGGGGTGGTACCAGCTCAACATGTCTGGAATCTACCATCCTATGCAGGAGGTATTTGAAGACGAATCATTCTAGGATACTGTGCCCCAACATCCGATGGTAGGGGTAGTAATTTGGCCTGTCATCGCGGCCGACCTCTTCAGGTTTCCATGTCTCCGGGAGGCGGAACAAGTTGCAGTTCATGGTGGCAATGAAGTAGCCACAGACTTGATCGTCTCGGAACAAGTATACTTTTTGTCTTCATTCCTCAAACTTGTTTCACTTTGGTCCTCGTTGATCATCCCGTTTAGGCGGGGGAAGCCGTTGATATGCAGGGGGTACTTGACGATTTGGTGGTGGCCTAAGCGGTGGAGCGGGCACAGGGGCCGGCCTGAGTGTGACATCAGACGCTTCATCTCTAGGGGCTCTTTTCACATGAGCCTGCGAGGCTATTCGGGACTTTGAATTATTCCACTGTAGGGAGTCCTCAATTCTATGGCCAATTGCCGAGAGATGGCGGAAGCCAGTGGTGCACTCCACTAGTATGATCATTGTTCGCAACTAATCTCTATGATTATTGATGCATATGGATAGAATCTCATCTTGAGGCATTGGTCTATTTAGAAAATAAGCCAGACCATTGCATCTAGCGATGGAATTTGAGACCCTCTCATTCTCCCACTACATGCAGTTCATGAGATCGCTGACTGTTGTTTTAGGCAACATTGAGTTGAAGTAGAAAAAGAACTACTACGGAAGGTCTTCCCAGCTCATTATTGATTGGGATGGCAGACTCGTGTACCAGATGAAGGCATATCCTTGCAAGGTTTTTACGAAGCATCTGATTTTCACTACTTCTTGCTTCTCCGGAGTCCCCATCATTGGGTCGCAATTGGATGCATTGTGCATCAAATGCTGCTCCAGATCGCCTGATCCATTGAAGATGGGGAATAATGGGCTCCCAAAATTAGGTGGAGGTGGTGTGTTTGTCACCCAATCTGGGTATGTTTCCGCTCTGGCTGTATTGGAGCTCGTCGAACTTCCATCGCTTCAAATCGAGCTATTAGTGCCTCGATGGTGTTGGTGAGACCCTGGTTTACATCCTGTTGGGCCCGGTCCTAGGCAGGCGTGGCCTGAGGATCCGGATTGGCCAACACCAAGGGTGCATATTCCATTCGAGGCACCCTCAGAGGGTTCAGGTGTACTTGATCTGGTTTCCACCTAAGGGTAAGGGAAAACATTGTATTCATCCAAATCTACGTTTAGGTAGCTGGATGAACCAGGCGCCTCATTGGGCAGGAGCCCCGATCACGCTTCGTTTGCCGGGGCAAGCCTTAGCCTTTGAGGTGCCCTTGCTGGGAGTGCATGATGTGTCTCTTCGTGGGACACACTTTCAATAAGGTGGTTCCTCTGAAGCAGCTCAGTGTTAATCCAACTCAATTATTTCATCTCTTCTTCCTGTCGAGTGAACCTCTCTTCGAGCGTGAGTGTCTAATTTTTATCAATAGAAGGGGACGGGTTAAGGGTAACTGTTCCTTTATTCTTATCCTTGTTGGAAGCTCGATGGGTTGGCGGAGGGAGGTTCGCTAAAGGGGCAGCCATATTTAAAGTGGCCCTCTGATTCCGGGTGTGCACACTTGGGGGTTCATTGTGAGTCACAGCCTGACCGGAACCGTCGTCTCCCGATCCGTCCGGATTTTCATTTTCTCCAGTTCCACCCGCGGGGTTAGCCTCTATGGAATTGAAGAACTCATATTGCGGAGTGGAGGGGACGTCATATTCTAAATAGGAAGAGGATCTCACACGTCTTATGTTGGCCCTCCCATTCATGATTGGGTATTGCCTTCGGACTTCTTGATGAAGGGTGACGCGGAGAGTTCTTTGATGCGACCTTATGGTGGGCCTTCCACTCAGAGGGGATGATGATTCAAATGATGGGATAGGATGGGAACCTCCACTGCTGACCATCCTCCATAGATGGGAAAATACCGACCCTCGTGGGGAAGGTTGTTGTTGAGGGGGTAAAAATGCCCCCAGCCCTGAGGGTTGGTGTTGGATTCATTCCCTGGACATTGAGTCTCTTCCCGGTATTATTGGTCTTACGGGGGTATTTGTTGTTAAAAATTCCCCCAGCCCTGCAGGCTTGGGTTGACCCTGAATGGCAGCAGTGGCTACGACTATCATGACCTACCTACTCTCACGTGCCCCCATCTGGGGGTGAACTGGGTTTGGGGCCAAATTCACCTATGGATCAGTCCCTTATGGGGAGGCAGGCAAAGATCACTGACTGGACTGTTTTAGGAAAGAGGCTTGTTGTATGCTCTTGGTGGCCTGATTCAGGAGTTTTTGAATGGCTCGTTCCCGCCGGGATTGACGCTTCTGGGACTTACTCAAGGCCTGACTCTGTTGGGTGTGTTGCCTTTCCTAAACAGGGGGTCCACTCTATTTCCGTATCGATGTGACGACGTTGAAAGATACCATTCTTAATGGGTTTTCTGGGCGGGGAGCGGAGCAAAATGAAGAGCTCCGTGTTCCCCCCATCCCCTGATATGGACTCCCGTTGGAGCGTCACCGATGAGGCGGCATAGCTCGTGTAGTGGACGGAGGCAAGATGCCTCCATATCCCCTTTGAACCTCTTGGGGTGTTGTGGTCGTGTCGAGGAAAGGGCCTCCAGGTTGATATAACGTAGGAGGTCCCCTATCGTCTTGACATGGTCTACATACCCGTCATAGGGATTGAAGCTCGATTTCAGCCGGTGGAGGGTCGTCCATATATTGTGGCAGATGTCGTGCATGCATTCTTCCAAAAACTCTCTGGGTACGTCGAACTAAGAGGTGGCTGTGGGCAAAATCATGACTGGTCTATCATCCCTAGCCAGTCGTTTTATTAGGTGCAACATATTGGCATACTCCTCTACTAGTGATTCATCTACCTGGTCGACCCAACTGAGGCCCTCACTGTCAACGTGGTTGGAGGCAGTGGGACCGGTGGGTGATGAGTCGTTATGTTGGCGATTCCGAGGTGGTTCAGAGGATGAACGCGGCCCTGGAACGACTCCCGATTGAAAAAGGGTGTTACTGGCGACAAGTTGGGAGTCTGAGATGATCGATCCCGTCCTTCTAAGAGCCTTGGTATATGAGGGATTTTCGGTGATTGATTCGACATGTGGAGGACCTTTCTGTCGGTATAATATGTCATCGCGGGGAGGACCTCCACAATGGTGGCCGTAATGGCGAGGACTAACATTAATGCTTGATTCTTCACTGCATAAAGGACTTTTGCAGTGCACACCATGGGGAGGACCTCCAAGGTGTGTCACTGCAAGGGGAGGACCTTTTGTCTGCATAGTGTCGTTACACGGAGGACCTTCACAACAACTAACATCATGGTGAGGATGACCATCATGGCTTGACATTCGACGCGCATCCTGGGGAGGAACTTCAGGACACAACATGACAAGGGGAGGAACTCCTTGTTGCTTGGGGCCAATGTGGGGAGGACCTTCACAATGGCGGCCGTGGTGGTGAGGACTACCATCACAGCTACGACAATGGAGAGGACTACCATTACTACTACCGCAAGGAGAATATCTGCAGGATACATCCTGGGGAGGGCCTCCAGAATGTACCGCAACGATGGGAGGGCCTTCACATTTCATGACGTCTCTACGGGGAGGACCTCTATTATCAGGGTGGCGAGGACTACAACCATGACCTGATGCCTAGATGCATGGAGTTCCGTTGTAGCGTAACGCCTGGGGAGGACCTTCAGGGCAGGCCACGACAAGGGGAGGTCCTTCTTGTCATGATGAGATGTCACTACGGGGAGTGTCTCTAGAGTTGCGACTATGATAGTGAGGACTACCATCACAATTTGTGGTCCCACAGCATGGAGAGTGATTGCAGTGTATACCCCGAGGAGGAACTTCAGGGTGGACCACAGCAAGTGGAGGGCCTTCTTGCTACTCAATATTCTGGTCACATGGAGGGGTTCAATGACTCGCATCAAAAGAGGATCTCTCGTGATCGATCATTATATGCCTGCGGGGGAGGCCCTCAGGGGTGCTCTGGGGAGGACCTTCAGAGATGCTGGTAGAAATATTGTGGGGAGGACCTTCGCAACTACTACTGCCACTCCCATAATATGGTAATGGGTGGGTAGGGTTCTAAGTCTTTGATGTGTGATTAGCGGCATCGGGAACCCCAGCTTCCAGAAGAGCTGAGTCATGAACCTGCTCTTTATTTTCTGGCTGCCTTCGGCGTGTTCGGGGCACCCTTTTATGGACAGAGGGGACCGTCTTCTACTGACAACGACCTTCAACTCCTTTGGGTCCCTATCTAATTGGGTCCCGTGATGCTGTCAAGACACGCCGACGAACATCCTGGCTTTTAGAAGGGATATATGCCTGCTCTGGATCATCCACCATGATGGACGGGTGTCCCCCAGTTGGAACGAGTGAAGCTGCTCGATCCGGTTGCCCTTACATCGCGTAATATAGCCGGCGACCCTCCTGGGTAGAAGCAGGGATTCAGATCTGCTCCGAGGCGGCTATCTCATCTCTTAGACGAGTTGCCTCAATTGGGGAGAGGGGCTCATGGGATCGAGTCCTTGTTGTTTCCTCTGATGCAATTACATTCTGGCAAGTCTAAAAGATATGATCTGGGATCGATACCTACTCCTCCATCATTTCCAGGATATGTAGAGGGACATATTTGTCTGGAACGGGTATGAAGGCACATTCCGGTGTCAGAGTAGGAATATCCTACTTCGTTCCTCCAGTGTTCAGTGGGTACTAACAATTCTCCTTTGTCGGGGTAGGTGAACGAATCTTCCCTTGTACCGGGATATGCCGGTTTATCTCTCCGCTTTCTGCCACATCGGGGTGGCGGACTTTACATGAATCCGTAGGGAGCTGGCCCTGCATATATCAGTTTCCCACCATATCGAGTTGGTAGCCTTTGTTGGCGGGGAGACGCGCCCACCTATGATTTTCCGCCACATTTGGGTGGTGGGATTTTTTGTTTGCGGCCATATTAAGATGGCGGGTGTCAGAAGCATATGCTAGGAGCTGGTCCTACAGGCGCTGGGTCACCACTGCGTCAATCTGGTGGGCTTCAAGAACCTGGGAAGGGATAGGTGCCTACCAGGTAGATGTCGTGCTGTGTGAGCGACGAGCTTGATGGAGCTCGGCGGGGGTGCGAACCGGCTCGTATGATGCCGCCATGTCTAGATGGAGGGCTCAGGAGGAGTGAATAGGTGTAGGTGCCTGTTCGTGATACGTCTCCGTCTCTGGGCATCTGAGATCCTCCTCAGGGACCAGGGTGACGACTGGCCCCTGATTGTACGTCTACCGCCCTCATCGGGCGGTCCGAGGGGCCAGATCTCGGGGAGCGTGGGCCTGAATCGTCGGGGAGACATCCTCCTCAGCGTGGGGATGTCGGGTCGCGACGTGACCACGATGACGCCTTCCAATGGGGGCCTTGGAGAGGAACCCCAATTCTATAGGGATGAAGTCCTAAACGTCGACCTCATCCGCGTCCCTATGATATGGGAGGTACACATTGTCTCGTTCCAGGGATAGGCTCCCGAAACGGTTGGAGACAACAACATGGGCTGTCTGGATTTGCCTTTACGGCCGCTTCTGGGCAGGCGATCGGCAAATCGTGATGGATTGGAGGGCATGCATGTCCGCCTCCACCATTTTGAGAGTACCATTTTCATGGAACTCTTGGATTAGTGCGTCTGAAACCCAGCGTTGAAGACACTGGGTGGGTGACGGGGTCCTCCGTTGTTGAGGAAGTTTCGTCCTTGCATTGTTGGAAGCATTCACATCTGAGATCCTTTGCTATTCCATTGGATCGAAGGGAGTTCTAAAGGTACCTATAACACATTTTAACAAGTACATAGAGAAAACCCTTCAAAGCAGCATCTCATGATCCCATGCGTAATTAATGACCTTTCTTGGCCCTCCTTGAGAGTATAAGGGGGAACAGGGTGGGATTAGGATAAATCCATCATGTTTGGTTAAAGATTCGCGTCGGGTTCACCATTTTTGTTTCGTTTTGGTTTTCAGCCTCGAATCGCCCAACAGATCTGTATCCAATGATTGATGGACCTGCTTTCCAAAGGCAGGCGTTCACCGGATGGTCTGACCAGCGACTCTTAAGAACTCACATTGGTCGAGAGGATGAGAATTCAGGCTCATCACACCCTTTGGGGGGGGGGGGAATTTATTGCCTATTCTGTGACTCTCTTATATATTTAAGACGTATTCATATGTTCGCGAATCTTTGGTTTATACTCAAACATAGTATCCATGGATTCAACCCTGGTTGGAAATGGTCAACTGGACGCAGGGGTTCAGAATCATTTATGCCCGAGGTTTACCATCCCTCATTGTATTAATGACATTGAAGAGTCAGAACTTTCTTATGAAATTACTAGGAGTGGCGCGGTGAACTGACGCGGAGAATAGTCGGATCGACCGACTATTGGGATTCAACCTCATGGAGGCTTCTTACGTACCCTGTCTAGGAGGCAGGGATCAAAGTCCACGTAGTTCACATATAAAGTTTAATGTCATACTGGATGAGGGTGGAACTCAACGTGAAGAAACGACCGAGTGATGGGCTTGAACCTCATGGAGGCTTTCTACGTATCATGCTTTGGCATGGATCAAATTCCACATAGTTCGCTCAGTGGTGCTTACACTCTGAGGAGGCCCATAGTGATGGATTGGGGTTTACACTCTTAGGAGGCCCATATTGATGGATTGGGGCTTACACACTGAGGAGGCCCATAAGGGTATGTCATGGGCAATGCTTACTCTAATCTTACGTGAGTCATGCTCGATGTGAGAAACAAGAGGCAGCAGGGACCAGAGGATCACATCGTGAAAGGTGCGTCCGTGAGAAGTGGAGTGGGGCTTACACATGAGGGAGGCCCATGAGATCAGGGCTTACTCCTAGAGAGATTCCCATAGATATTGATTGGTACTTACACTCTGATGAGGCCTATAAATTCGAAGCTTACTCCGAGATGGACACCCATGGCAACAAAGCCCAACGGGAGAGGGAAATGGGGTGCTCATGTGCCCATCTCCTCTCTCGCAGTACATGAGGTCTTCCTTCTGATGGGTATTTTAATACCCCCGAGGAGCCTTGAACAAGTGGAGGGGCAGAAAGGGGGTTCCTGAGCTCAGACACCACATTACCGTGGGAATGTTAACAAGGGAATGCTTTAGGAACCTGTTCAAGGGTCGGGGAACCCCTTCGCCTCTACTTACCGTGGGTATGTGAACTCAAAATGGCGCACTTATGCGCCTGAAGGTTACACCACATGGATCTGGAGGCTCTGGTGGGGGCCTCAGCTCAAGGCCAATAAATAGGCCGATGATGGAGTCACAAAGGATTTTGCAGGATCGGAGGGATTTTATCTAGCTCAGGAAATGAGAACACCGAAGTGGTTGGTGGGCCACTAAGAGGTATGGGTGGTGGCGCCCTTCGTGTGTGGGAGTGCCACGCGGCTGGAGAAGCCGTCCGCGAACTAGGGTGGTCCGCGGACTGAGGGAAATCCCACGAAAAAGGATGGTTCGCAGCTTTGGTTTTAATCCGCGAACAAGGGGGGTTCACGGAGGGTTCCAGACAGGCAGCGACGTCCAAGGGCGGCGCTGGTCGGAGGCTCATCGGTCGGGGCTTCGCCCGCGTAGGAGGGTGCTACACGGTGTGACGGATGGGAAAAGAGGCATAAACTCTCTGGTCCATGGGGAAGTCATCTGCGAAGGTGGTATGGGTCGTAGTTCTCCTTGTTTTTTTTTTTATTTTAGGTTCGCAGTTCACCAAGTTATTATGCGTTTTCCAATTCATTGTTAATTCGTATACCTGCTGAGGTTTGCAGATGGGAGTTTCACCATTGGAGAAATCCGAAGCCTTTCTTTAATCCATCTCATTCCGAATCTCTAATCCCTCCGAATCCCATTCCAGTTCTCCGATCCCTTTTTCTTTCCCCCTTGGTCTCCTTTTATAGAGTGGGGAAAGAGATGTATCCGTGGAAACACGACACCTTTTGCGGAGGCCCATAACCAAATACCCGGTTTACCGCTGACTTGGTCAATCCGCAATTCGCGGTGGGTATTGAACGCTTCCCCCTCTCCAATGAAAATCGAACTCAGGGAGTTCTCTGTGGATGCAGAGGGTTCCACCTCTATTCCATGAACGACAGCAGGTGCGGCTTGAACTGGTCGATGCAGTCCGCGGTTGGAGCGGTTTATAACGGTGAACCAGACTGGCGTCCATCCTACCTCGCGACCGTGGAGGATCTCCACCTCCATTTCATGAATGACTATGGTTCGCAGAGGGGGTGCCTCGTGGGGCCTGGCCACGTTATGCTTCCATGGGATCGGTTCGCGGACCGGTCCTATTTGTGTCCCTTTGATTTTTCTCCATTATTTTTCCCAATTCTTTTGGGGAATTTGGGTAGAATCTCCATTACATATTTTTCAGGACCATACAAATATATAATTATGTTTCTATAACTAGAACAATACTATATCATATTGAAAAAAATAATCAATTTGGTTTATGATTCAATCCATCCATCGAACATCACCTTCATGCTCTTCAATCTTGTAGTCTTCTTGTAATATTCATGAGTGATTGAGAATTGATTTCATAGAAATTGTTAGGAGATCATGTACATGGTGTGTCAGGGATAATCTAGGGAGTGAGATCCTAGAGAAATGGAAGTATGGGTGGATTTAGGATTATGGTGACTAGGAGGTGGGGAGGTCGGTTGAAAAAATGATATGGAGGTGGGAATTCTGGAGATTAACTAGGGATAATCCCCCATTCTAAATATTTATCTATTTCTATTTTTATTGAAAATATATTTTATATTCAATATCTTTCTTTAAAATATTTTTTAGAAATTATTCAGAATAAATTTGAAATTAGAACATATGTATTTTTTTGATATGGATGATAGTATATGAAATATTGTTATAATGGCCTCTCCATACTGACAATATTTCCCTTTATTTTTTTGCTTTAAAATGTTTAGTGTTAATCAAGTGTGACTTCCAAAAATCTAAGGTAACATGTTAATAGATACATACATGATATATATATATATATGTATGGTTGTATGTATGTATGTATGTATTCATTCCAACAATTTTTTTTCATTTAGTAGTTAATTTAATTCAATTTATAAATATGTATTTGTATTAACAAAAGATTTTTTGTTATACATATATTTATATTCAGTTGTTTGTGTAACATTTTATTATAAAACCATTTATTAGAACACATATTTCTAATGGTAAACTATATTATTTATAATAACAGCTATTAATAACAAATTAACGTTTTGGTAAAAAAATTATTATAATTATTATGAAAAGATCATAGTTTATGTGTTAGTAAACATATTTTTGTACAGGAAATTTGATGACAACTAACATAACATCCAGTAATTTTTTTTGGTAATTATGATTAATACTGAAAAAAATTATCAATTGGAATTAACAATTATCACCAAAAAATATATTTTATATATCTAATTTTATATTGGTAAAAGAGACTTTTTTTGTGTATCATCTTATCCATTGATCCATTATGCCTTTATTCCAATTCCTGACAAGATGCCAAATTAAAAATTTTAATCCAAGATGTTTATTCTCATTCTAATTAACACAACTACAATAATAAGCATCCATTAAATCATGTGGATGTAGATTTTTTCCACTCAAAACCCAACCTAGTGTTAAGGGTTGGCACCCCTTTTTGTGGATGCATATAATGACAAATTCATTTCATACAAAAAAATTACATTTATTTAGAGGAATATTTAATACAATTTTTTTTACCCATTCCAGAACCACAAATTATTATAGTATTTAGATATTAGATATACTATATTCTTATTTTGTGATATATATTCAATATCTCCTTGAAATATCATATACATTATAATCCTCTTAGGCATACCCTACCTAAAACGTTATTTATCACCAAGGGAAGGGAACATAACAAAGGGCGAGATTTTATATTCAGTAAGGATAAAAATAGAAGATATCAATCCATGATCAGATGAAATCATTAGATAATAATTTGACCATGATCATAAATTAAGAAGTTCACACTCCACCTATCATAGATCACAAACATGATTCATTCAATAAACACTATCATTTTTGAAAACATGTATAATAAGAGTGAGAAATCATTATATATATATAATGAAATATATGATCTAGCAATAAAAGTGTTTCACCAAGAGAAATATGTTAAACTATTTCATATTCCGTGTTCAAATTCAAAGAACATCTACATAGTGAATTAGGACACTTTTTCCCCAAGGAAGAGAAGGACACAACTCTTTCCCATAGTTGATCAACATAGAACCCCTGGTATCAATTAAGTAACCCTTTATTTATGATTTTATGTATGTAAATAATTTGTGTGATGTTTTGGGATGGTTTAAAAGGATTTTATAATGGTTTTTTTATTTTTAATGGAGATAAACTAGTGAATTATTAGTGGAAATCATGTAACTCTAACAAGAAACAATGAACATTTAGACAGGGTCTGAGCGGAAGGAACACTGGTAGGTGGACAAATTTTCCAAACCATGCGGCCACTAAGTAGAAACCTTAAAGAGTTTGACAATGGGGGTTTAAATGGTTGTCACACAATTTTTATAACTATGTGATCCAACCATGTGAGGTACTCCTTGAGTTATATTTTTGCACATAGTTTTCACATAGTTCGGCTAACCGTGCGACTAATGAAGCATGGTTTAAAACCAGGATGCACAAAAAGTGGACTTGGGTTTAGATTAGAGTTTGAGCCCTTATTTTTTATTCATTTCATCCCTAAATCCATATTTCACCCTCCCAAAGGATATGGATGTTTTCCCCATCACGTTGAAGTAAATTCAAAGGTGTTTCTAAGTGTGATGAAGCTTGATTCTTGCGGTAAGTCATCTTTTATTGTAGTATTTGGAAGGTTTTCATACATCTACCTTCCTACATCTCCCGGATTCATAGATCCAGTCTGTTGTGAATATATATAAGGTGTTTTATGCCAATTATTGTATGATTTGGCATTATTGATGTCAGGGGAAGAGATCTAAGTCATGTTTTTGGAGATTCAATCCAATTTAATCAGTGTTTCAGTGTCATTAAATATTTTCATCATAGATCATGAAATAGTTGTCTAAATATCAACTCCTCTATTTATAACAAGAATTATTGATTTCAAATTGGTTGTTTTGTGTAGAATTTATTGTTAATTTTTTGTGCAATTATTGATGAAAAGCTTCTTTGAAAACATTTCATGGGTTTTTGTGAAATTGATTGTTTTAGACTAAAGTGAATTTGGTAACATTATTTTAAAATGGTTATTTGGTTTTGATGCATGAAAAAGTGTTTCAATAAAAGGTTGGTTTTATTGGAGTGGTTTGATGAAAAACTATTTTCAATAAAATTTTGGTTTTATTGAAATGATTTTTTGTTATGGTTTTCAATAAAATTTTTGTTTTGTTGAAGTGATTGAATTAGTTTGGAAATGGTTGTTTGGAATGTGGTCATCTTAAAGGGTTAATCAATGATGGAATGGGATGGATAATGTTCATGGAAGAACCATCATAAAAGGGAATGGGTTATGGACATTATGTTACACTTTTAATTGTAACACGAAACTTGGGCATGTGTGGCTATGTGATATGGAACGTGTAATGCCGATCATATTAATGAAATGGTTGATATTACTTGTTTGGTTTTTTTCCTTGGAACATGGTGTTGCTCTGGGTAATCTATTACTAAGGAACTTGTTTAATATTTTTATATAAACTATTTACAATCTATTTACCTAAAGTGGTTTATATAAATGTGATAACATGTTCTATACTAGTGGAATGATTTAAGAAGTCATTGGAGGAAAACTTTTTGAGTTTCATTACTCACCCCTGATTTGGAACTTTGGTGCTTTTTTAGATATCACTTATCAGAACACAGGAATGGGTAATGTATCACACTTATCAGGTGGTGCACAGTGATACATGGAGTATATTCACCATTGGATCATGAATAATAGAAAGAGATTTATGTTTTTCTTTGGAGTCTATGTTTTGTTGGTTATGTCTTATGCTATGTACTTTTATATTGTAGTGTTCCTCTATGGTACTCTGTTGTAGTTTGGTTTTGATATATATGGTATTTAATTGAGTTTTTTATATGATTATCATGTATCATGTAGTGGTTATTTTTTTATGGAATATTTTGTTGGGGTGTTTAATTTTAAAGGGAGAATCATCACCCATTAATTCAAGAACTCCTTGGCATTTATTGCCAGCCTTTGGAGCTTAGCAATGTCGCTTAAGGCCAACTGAGATCCTTCCGCATTCTCAATCAAATAATGAGGGGAAGGATATTACAAGTGGTATCTGTATTAGTCCTTATAAATATCTTGTGGAAACAATTGTATTATCTTTTTCTCTATTTGAATAACAAGTGGTATTTAATTCTCTAAATCTTAGAGTTGACAATTCAGTCATGTTTACTCCTTAGTTGGGATAGTAGAACAAAGTAGTATTATTGAGACATGAAATGTAGTGTATAAAAATACATAGCTAAACTATTTATACTGATTTTCAAGTTACCATTTATTAGGTTACATAGGTGTTTTGGATACCCTTATAGGATTTGGAGTCTCTTCATAACGTGTTTAGCCAATGAGAAGATAATGACATGCATTTTAGAATTGACTTCCAACTAAGAGTAAATATCTTATTTTGAGTAATGAATATTGATTTTGTGTAAAATTATTGATTTTTGAAAATTTCTAATGTTTTTTTTCAAAATTGAGATTGTTTAAATGCATGAAATGGTTATTTTGAAACAGGTTTTATTTTCAAAAGTATGGTGAAATTTTAAAAAATTGTTGAATATGAATATGTTTAATTTTGGAATGAAATGTTGTGATAGTTTAATGTGGTAGAATTTTAATTCTTTATGCCTTATTTTTATAGAACGAGAGTCATATATCATTTTTTTTTTGTGATTTTAGACAATGGCACCCAATAGGCCTCATAGGAACCAACCATAGGAAGCTACTAAAAATGCAGTTTCATTGGAGTCATAGGTGAACTAATAAATGGATTCGAGTATTGTATAATAATTTTAAGTGGTACAAAGAGGGAGCATGAAAAATAAACAATGGAAAGTAGATCATTCCATCTAGTTCTAGAAGAAGAACCCACCCATATTCTGTGTTGATTTGGAACTGGAGAAGGTATAGGTGTGGCTCAAAAGGACAATTCAAATCATCAATTTCCTTGGAACACCAATAGATCTTAAATTAATTTTGGTAACATGTATGTTTGAGGATACTACACTCTAGTCATGTTATTTATTTGTTTAGAAAAAATAAGGTCAATGCCTTGCATGGAAGGATTTTTAAGAATTGCTTGACAACCCATTCTATCCTCATACGTTCATAATTGAAAGAACATTAGATTTTTTTATCCTGAACTTGGAGAGAAATACATTGATAGAGTAAGTGGATAAATTCATTAATTTCATCCCCTTTACACCTGAATTTTCTGATACTTCATCCTTGAAGGCTCGCATCATTGAGTTGGGGTACATGTATAAAATTTGCTGAATGATTGTTTTGATCGATATAATAGATTATACATAGATGGTTAATAGAGTGACTGTGGAATAAAGTTACATATTAGGTTCTATAGGTGGAGGATGTATGTTTATACCTATGGGAAATGGTGGGAACTATGATTTTGGGAACATGAGAAAGAGGGAACCCAATTTAAAAGGTGGGGATGTGAATCATAAATATATTATTAGATTGAAGAATCTTCCGCAGAGACCCAAAATTAAGCTCTGATGATTCCAATGTGGTCCTCTTTGTTGCATTAATCAAGAGTGTATGACACAACCTATATCATTCCAATATTTCAATTATATGAGGCATATTCAATGCTATTATCATAGTACTCTAAGGTTCGGCATCTGAGACACTTCTATGGTGTCATATGAATTGTTTTCTTTGAAGGGATGAGGGCTGTAGAGTACCTCTCATCCGCAGGAAAAAGCCATCCATGGTGATTATAAGAATACCATGACTCCTAAGAAAGTGAAATCTAAATAGATAATTAAGGAACAAAGTGTATCTATTAAGAAATTATATATATTTGAGGATGTTATTGTGGATGATTAATATGGACCATCGACCATTAGTTGTACAATTATTTTGAATTCTACCCTTATGCTAGATTTTTTTGAATGGGTGCTTCCCATTCCATTTCTTATTCTAAAGCAATTGATTTTCTATGTCTAAATGTTGAAATGATACATTATGTGTTTAAAATTCAAACTCTTATTGGTAAAATAGATTTTATAACCTTAGAGTGTAAATAATGTTCTAAAACAGTTAATGGAGCAGAGCTAATGTGAGAAATATTTGTTCTTTAGATGGATTTATATGATATAATCCCAGGTATGGATTAGTTTAAAATGTTCAAGGTGAAAATCTCAAATTATACCAGAATTTTTATTTTCATGAATGAGGATGGCATCATGAATCTTATTAGAAGATACAAGAATCCAAAGGAAGGTGAAACAGGATTTTCATAACCAATGGTTGGAATGATCTCACATGAGTTGGCTGTTTTGAATTTGTAATCAATGTAATAGATCAAGAATAATTTTTTATATTGGTTTTGGACCAATTTTGAAATTTCTGTCCCCAAAATTTCTTATGTTTTACACCCATGAGAGAAGTAAAGTTTACAATTGATCTCTTTATGGGGACCAGTCTTATTTCCATTCCATCTTATTGGATTGAAAAAAAATAATTGATGGAATTGAAACTACTTTTGGAAGATCTAGAAATAATGGTTTCATTTGGCAATTCACATATTTATGAATGGAAGTGGATACAAACTAGAGAAGATTGGTCCTCTAACATTTAATTGTGATTACGATATCACCAATTACATGTTTATAAGAATGATATTATAAAGATAACTTTAATTATTTGATATGGCCATTATGAGTATTTCAATTTGAATTTTGGTCTTACGAATTCATCAATGGCCTTAATAGAATTGATAAATCAAATATTTTCTTGGATATTTGAATTATTTTGTTGTGGTTCATGTAGTTGTCATATTGGTGTATTCATGGACAAGGAATAAAAATGAGAAACTATTGGAAACAATGTTGGGAATATTAAGGGATCATTGGTTGTATTCTAAACTATCAAAGTGTTATTTTTGGATAAAATAGGTATGCTATCTTGGCAATGTAATCTTATAAATAGGAATTTATATGAATCTAGAGAATATATAGGCTATTTTATATTAGAAATCTCCAACTAATGTTTTGAGATACGTTGTTTCCTAGGTCTAGCAGGTTATTACCGATTCTTTGTTGATGATTTTCACTGTTTCTCTCACCTATGATAGCTTTAACCGGGAATAATGTTCCATTCCAACAGAGTGAGGATTGTCAGAATTCTTTTTTAAGGGCATAAATTTATCTTTACAACAGTTCCAATCTTGATATTTCCAGAAATAGCACAAGTGTACATGGTATACTAGGATTCTTTAGGATCATGGTTAATATTTTCTCTTATGGAAGGAGATCATTTTGTTCCTTATGGATCATGATAATTAACGATTCATGGGAATAACTATCCAACACATGATTTGGAGTTAGCTTCCATAGTACATGCATTGAATACTCAACGTAATTACATATTGGTTAGAAATTTAATATGTTTACAGATCATAAAATATTGAAACATATTTTATCAAAAATGGATTAGAACATAGGACAAAGATGATGGATGAAGTTTCTCCAATTTTTTTAAATTGAATTCATGCACACATCTGGTAAACAAAATATGGTGGTAGATTCATTAAGTAAAAAGTCTTATGATCAGTTGGGAAAATAGGCATCAGATGAGTGTTAGTTCATGTTACTAGCGAATATTCACCTGGATTATGAAGACTGAGGGAGTACAAAGATTTTATTTTTATTTTTAGTGGTTCTTGATTTGGTGAAGATGGTTATGTGGAAAATATGATTAATTTAGAATAAATTTCTATGACATCAAAACTCAATGGTGGGGAGAACATTGAGGGATGAATGCTAGATAGGAGTTCAATGTTGTGGTTCAAAAATCAGATGGTCATACCTATGGATTTTTAGGAGAAACATCCTCATTATTACCACCATTAGATATCGTATGTTCATCTAGGAATACAAAAAATGAATAAGGGATTGAGAGAACAGTTTTGGTGGGTCAATATGAAAAGGAAGGTGGATGAGAATGTTTCTAGATACATAACTTGTTAGCTAGTTAAGGCAACACATTAGTGACAAGAAGATATGTTTCACTGTTTACCTATACTAGTTTGTAAAAGGGAAGATAAAACCATACATTGTTTAAAATTTATCCCAATAATGGTTGAAAAACCTAATTCCATAGGGGTGATGTAGGATTTCCTCACAAAGTCTTCCAATTTCTACAATATTCTAGTATCTCATACCATGGAGGAATTTTTAAAAAATATGCATCTACGAAGTGGTTAGAAGTAATGGTTTACCAGTTTTGTAGTGTATTATAGAAATCAACGGTTTACATCTCATTTGTGGAAATACATAGTGAAATCCCTTGGAAAGCAGTTGACTATGAGTATAGCGTATCATCCCCAGATTGAGGACCAATCTGAATGGGAAATAATAATGTTAGAATACATGATGAGGGATTTTTAATGGATTTTGGTGGATAATGGGAGGAGACCATACCATTGTTGGAGTCCTCATATAATTCCATATATTAAGGATTGATATATATGGATCATTTTGAAGTACTACATGGGAATTCATTTCATTCATCACATTGTTGGGTGGAAATAGGTAGGACTTCATTAGTTTGGTTAAGCCTTGCATAATAGACAATAGAGAAGATTCAGTTACACAAAAAATGATTGGAGATGACACATGGTCATCAAAAATTTTATATGAACCATCATCGATGATCCTTATGCTTTGAGGTGAGTGGAAATGTGTTACTAAGGTTCTATCTAAGTGTTGGACATTTTCATTTTTTGAATAATGGTAAAATATCTATTTAATACATAGTCCATGTTTAGATACTTGAATGGATTGGTGATGTGGTATATTAGTTGGAATTTGTGACCATGGTTTAGTGAAGTACATAATGTGTTTCATGTATCTCAGTTGAAAATGTATCATCCTAATCCTGACCAAGTGATTTGATGTGATCACATTAACCTAGAGTAGGACCCTTCATTAGTAGATGTGCTAGTGCATGTTTTGGATAGGGAAGATTAATTCTTTCATTGAAAAATCATAGGGCCAGTGTGGGTTTTTTGGAAACATGTTAATATTGTAGAAGAGACTTGGGAACATGATAAGGAAATGAAAGAATACGACGATAACTATTTCATAGCAATAATGGTTTTCTAAATTATAGGGATAAAAATTCTATTGTTAGTGAGAATTTAGAACCCCTAATTTCAACTAAGTAACCCTTTATTTATGATTTTGAAGTATATATTGTTTTTGGATTTTATTTAGTAGGGGCTTTAATACTTTTGCAATGTTTTGGGGGTTTTATAAAAGTGCATTGTTTGTGAAATGTTAGTAGAATACAATACAATTCCTACATGAAAGTATTCATAATAAGACAAGGGATATGGGGATAACACATGGGTTGGCATAATGTTTGTCCAAACTATGTGGTCACTAAGAGGAAACTGTGAAAATTGCGACAATGGGATTTTTCATGGCCATTTCATGATCTATCTAACTATGACATCCAACCGTCAGGAATAAGTTGGTGCATTATTAGCACAAATATTGACTAATCATGCAACAAACCATGACCGATTTAAAAACAAGATCCACAAAAAATTTATATGGGTTAGGATTAGCCTTCAACCCCAATTTTTTTGACATTTCATCCCAAAATCCAGATTTTTACCTCCCAAAGGATATATAAGATTTCACCATTGATTCAGATCCAATCCGAAGTAGTTTCCTTGTAAATTAAAGCATGATTCTCATAGTAACTCTTAATTTATGGTTGTTTAAGTTGTTTTTCTTTGATATTATTTTCTACCTCTCTCAAATTTTTAAATACAACCTTCTATGGATTTATATAATGTTTTCATGCCAATAATGGTTATATATTGCTTTGTTGATGTTATGAGAAGAAATATAAGCTGGGATTTTTGAGATTCAACCAGGTTTCATTGGTGATTTAGTTTCATTCTTCATTTTCTCCATAAATCACTAGGTATGAGGATCACTCAACACATTTCTATTTAGAAAAAGAACTCTTAATTTAATATTTGTTATATTTTTGTTGAATTTGATTATGAATTTATTATGTAATGATTTAGGGAAACTTTATTTGGAGACAATTTATGTTTTTGTGAGAAATTGGGTGTTTAGGAAAAAGGTGAATTTGGTATAATGATTTAAAAATAATGAAATTAAAATGGTTATTTGTATTTTATTCATGAAAAGGTGTTTTCAATAGAAGGTTGGTTTTATTATAATGGTTTTTTGAAAAAGGGTTTTAAATACAAGGATGATTTTAATGAAATGGTTGGTTGTTTTGTTTTTCAATAGAAGTGAGGTTTTATTATAATTATTGAATTGGTTTGGAAATTGTGGTATTAGAATTTGGTTAGTTTAAATGGTTAAGCATGGATAGAATATAATAGATTATGGTAATGAAATTACCACTATCTAAGGGAACATGTTATGGATGTGACGTTCTATAGTTTATGGGGACACCAAATATATGTTTGTGTGGTGTTAATGGGTGCGTGTACCTATGTGATGTGGAATGTATAATGCAAAATATATTAATGAAATGGTTTAATTGACACATTTAATTTCATTTCCTTTATGTTGGTGTTTATTTAATAAAAATATTACCATGGAACCTATTTTATATTTAGATATAAACTATTTTGAATTTATTTATATAAATTTGTTTATATAAATTTTCTTAAATTTTCTATCCTCATGGCGGGAGTGGGTAAGTAATTTTGGGAAAAACTTTTGAGTTTCATTAATCACCCAAAATTTAGAACATTGGGGATTTTTTAGATATCATTTATCAGGATACAAGAAAAGTTAAAATATCACACTTCTCTAGTGGTGCTTATTGAGACTTGGGATGAATTGTGTATTGGAGTAGAAATCATGTTTGGGGCATGGAGTTTTGTTTTGGTTTATTTGGGTTTTTTTATGTCTTTCGTTGTTTACTTTGATATTGCAGTCTTTTGTTGTGGTACTTTTGTTGTAGTTTGGTTTTCATATCTATGGTATTTCCTTGAGTTGTTTTATATGATTATCATAAATCATGTAGTGGTTACTTGGTTATGGAATGTTTGTTTGAGTTGTTTTATTTTCGAAGTGAAAATCATCTCTCATTAATTGAATATTCCCTTGGGATTTGTTTCCACCCTATTTTCTCATAGTGGGTGTCTCTTAAGGAAAAGTAAAGTCCTCCCTCCTTCTCAAGCCAAAGTAGAGTGGCATGATTTTAAAATCAATACCATCATCTTGTTTCCCATTATTGTCACATTATATATAATGATCTATCAAATGCGTTGGAGGAAGATATAGGTACCACCTATTACATAATTGAAACCATACATATATGTTCCATATAAATAGAAATTATTCATCATATCAAAACCGATGAAAAGAAATGGGTTTAAAAAACATTTCATTATAGCATAAACCATGGGAAATAAATGGGTTTCATAAACATCATGATATCATAAACATAACCCAACCATAAAAATAAAAAAATATTGAGTCCTTGAATAGTATCCCTATTAAATAATATGTTTCATTAAAAAATGTTCCCTTAGATGAAAAAAATCTTGAGAGATCACAAGAAATAGTATTAAAAAAATAACATTTTCCTTTTTTATTCATTTATTCATATAGAGTCACACAATTATAAATGAAAAAAATAATTTCAAAATACAATTTTATGATTTTAAAGGAAACATGAAATCATTATGGTGTCATGAGTGTGAGAAAATCTTTTGAAGCCATATAAGATAACCAAAGTATACATTTGATACATTTTTCAGATAAGTCACAAATACCAATGTTTAGAATACAATAAAAATAATACATTCAAACTATTTTATTAGAATGAAAAAATTATTAAAAATGGATTTATAAAAATCATAAAAGAATATATAAAAAATTGGTAATACTTTTAGAAAACATGGACATGGGTGAAAAAGAGAGATTGAAGGAATATTTTAATAATATAATTTTTAAAAGAATGTCCATTATAAATATCATATCATTGAATTGATCATTCCTAAAATGAATTGATTTTATGAATCAGATATAAATATGCATAAAACAAGTGAAAATACAAAATAATATAATCAAAATCCATCTCACATATAGTCTTATCATGGAATAATAAATTAAGTAGAATTTTAACCTAATGAATGGAAGTTGAGTTTAGAAATCCATTACCACATTGTAATTAGTCGAATCATATGCCCCATAAAAGTAATAATTATCAAATATAACCTTTAATAAAATTAAGATAATGAGATCCATGATATGATATATCAAAGAGAATTATATAGACTACACAAAACAAAAAAGTTGTGTATAAGGAATATATCTCACAAAAGATAAAGTGAGATAAGAATCTCATAGCTCACACCACCCTTTAGTTTTTCCTAATTTTATGATATATATAAAGGTTTAATGAATGTTATTAATTCTTTATATAATTAAAATAATATTTTAATACCTTATATGATCATGTTATAACATCTTACCCCCATTCATTAATAATATTTAATTATCTTCATTCATTCGAGTGTGTTTGTTTCATGGTTTTCATGATCAGTTCATTTGTGTATAATTATGGATTTTCTTTTAAAATGTAAATAATATTATAGAAGTGAAAATAAATTTTTTTCAGAAACTTCCAAAATCTTAAATAGAATTATATATCACATTTCATTCAGGTATGAGGATGATTCATTCGATAAAACATCAACGATAAATGTTTTGTTTATTTTGGGAGTTTTTATGACCAACATTAACAAGATTAAATTTATTTATGATTATATCAATATATTAGTTTTAAAACATGATATTGTTTATAATATACCTATTTTAATAAAATTAAACTAGAATAATATTTTTATGTCCATCCTTGAATGCTGTAATGAAAAATAAAAAACCATTATATAGAGAGAAGGTTAACAGCCAAAATTTGGTAGATGGTTTAATTTATTTTAATAAGAGGAGATAAGAAAGTGGATAGAGAAAATAATTTCCATTATTAATATAACATTCCATTATACATTTTATAATGGATTTATTATCCTTTGTTGTGTGAAGGAGGTGAAGAGAAGGTAGAAAAAGATAACAAATTAATTGAGGTTTTTTGAGAATTTTTCCTCATTAATATCACATCCATAAAGGAAACATTTAAGAACATTGAATTGGAATTTTTGTGTGACCAGAAGAACATGGAAATGGGGATAGTGGAGAAGAGTGGGTTTAAATGATATTGGAATAAGTTCGGGTTTTTTTTTGGAGAAACGGGGTGGGGAGGAGTGGTATTAATAATATAGGGGGGTAAGTGATTAATAATTACTATTTTATATATAAAGCCATAAAAATTCAGGTGGAATTATATCTAATAAAATATATTTGTCTTGTTAAAGCTTTTACACCATAGCTTTAACCAACTTAATTATATTATCTATATTGCGGTAAATATTTTATTATCATGGTAAATGTTATTATAAAAAAAATGAAAATTTCCATATAACCTAATTTAAACCTCCTGATTCTAAATATGAAATCCATTTTTTAATATTAGAAACTTATATTTTCAAAAACTATATATAAAATTTTATCTTCAAAAGGAAACAAAAAGAGGTTTTTTGGAAAATTGTGTTTTTAATCCTAAAAATGGACTTATAGCCAAATAAGGTATAATGATTATTTAAATGCAATTAATTAGACGATATATATAACTAAAAAATTCTCAAGTTAATTTTAATTTAGTTCATAATCATAAAATTTATTTTAAATATAATTAAAATGATATTTTTATATAAATCGATATTTTTTAACAATTCATTGAAAAGTTAAAAATTGTGGATTTTTTTTAAAAAATCATCCAAATTGAATTTTGACTCACTAAATCCAAAAATCAAGTTCACAATATAAAATAAATTTTCTAAATGTGTAAGAAATAAATTATATTTATTTTCTCATAGAAATAAATAAAAATAATTTTTTGAAGAAAACATATATTTGACGAGCAAAATGCCTTTACTAAAAATTATTTGTTTATTTTATAAGCAAAAACAAATTTTTATTAAAAGTGAAATTCATATATATTTAATAATATTGATAATAATATTCACATCTACAAGTTCAATGGATTTGTTATAATGGTCTTGTTAAAATAATAATATTTGGGAATTTTTTAAGCTTAATGTTACCTGTATAATTAGCTATCGAATAGATTAAATTTAAATAGAGACATAGAATAAACTTTTCAATTTGGTACTTTCTCCCCACCCTATAATGTATTTCTACCACAAAACTCATTACTCGGATAAAATAGATGTTGATTCATTTGAATCATCACATCCTCAGGTTCCCATATATATTCCTCAAATTAGTGGTATTACTAAAAAACCTTAACCTGGTTAGTTGTCTTATTTCACATAAAATTATCTATAGGAGCCATATTATATAAAGATTATTATTTATAAAAATGATAATTCTATAGTGGTATGACCTTTTATTTTAGTACATGTGGTGAATCATGAATTTAGTTCCTCAGGAGAGGTACATAGGACCATTCATGAACTTGGGAGGTATTTGGTTGAAGGGATAAAGAAAAATCTACTATCCTGATATGATCAAGTGTTTCAAAGTGACTAATATTCCTAGTTTTTAATATTCCATTAATTTTTCCATAGATTAATTCATTGTAATAAATTTTAACTAACATCAAATTCTAGATATTGTCATCGTTTATCAGCATAACATTTCATTCAACATTATGTTGCTGTTGTGTGTTGTTTGATGGATCTATCCTTCACGACCATACCATCAGCCTCCTCAGGTCCCAACATCATTTTTTCTGCAACATCATTCATGTACACTAGAGTTCTACACTTCCTCCAAAAAAGTGTTTCATAAGGATCCATTTAAATACTCATGTGAAAGACATTTGTGAATGAAAAATTAACTAGATTTAGGTGTTTATCCCAATTACCTTTCAAATTCATATAATTTTTGTAGTATATAATGTATTGTTTGAACTATTCTATCAGACATAACATATTTTTGGGGATGATACATAGTGATGAAACTAAACTCTTTATCAAGAGATTGTGGAGGACTTCCCCAAAACATCACAGAAAACCTTAGACCCCAATCAAAAACAATTTAATATTGTAATATATAAAACATTACAACTTCCTTAATATATTTGTTCATGAAGATCCATAGATAAATATTCTCTGAATAATGTGTGATAAATTAATTTGTCAATTAACTACAAACCATAGTTACCTCAAAATCAAAAACAAGATAAACCCTAAAGGATACCAATAACTTTAATCATATGTCAACAAAGTGTTAATTAATTCTTCATTGAATATATTTAACACATATATAACCAAAGGATTGAATTTACATAAACTTATTTTAATCTTGTTAAACTCCTATAACATAAAAACCTCAAAAGCGGAATAAACATGTTACCCAAGATAGTAGACATTACACTAACGTTAATTTAATATGGAGATGTATACACTTCAAATATTTTATTCACCCTTTATTCCCTATACATGCACTTATATTATAAAAAATAGTTTCATATGATGCATAGGTTTATTCTTTTACCAATAAAACATAAAATGTGATTTCATTATTCCATAATCCATGAAAATAGATATAATCAAATAAAAATTATCTAATGTATATCCAATGATATATTCATACAAAAGAAAACATGAAAGTCCCAACATAGGATGGGAGAATATGGGTTCTCTAATTATCATGATTGACTTCATCCATAGTGATTTTATAATATTTCCCTTTTTCCTTTTTCTTTAGAGGTTCTTGTATCTTATCATACACATTACTCATTGGATTGGGTAATTGATTTAAATAAATCAAAAATTTATTTCACTTAAAACCTTTGAGTGTAGGAGTTGCCTTAGTTGGCATCCTCTCCTCCTCCATTATAAAAATGAGACCATTAATTGAAATTCCACATTCACAGGATTTATGACCCACCTTGAAATATTAAAAGAACCTCCCACATCTATTAAAATAAATCCCTCTATGTTTCTTCCACCATTTCAGACATGTAGATAAACATAATTTTTTTCACCAATTGATTTATTCGAGTTTTCATGAGACTCGATATTTCTTTTCTTATAAAACTAATATCAATTGTAGGAATATCGTAATATGATTTCTACTTTGAGTTACAATAGATCAGATAATTTTGAAAAAATGAAGTGTGTTATAGGTAATTCCATTCAGAAACATGGATTTAGAACACCAAATAATCAATAAAGTTTACCAACATGGTTAATAATTAAACAAAGGGCATACCATTTAAGACTTGTAATATTTTCCTCATAGGTACCAATGGATTCATCATCCTTTTTTATTACCTCAAGAAACCCCTTATCAATTTGTTTCATAGAATACGAGGTAACAAATTACTAAATAATATCCCCTTAAAATTATCCCATTTCCTAGATTTAATCTCTTCCTCTTTCCATGTATTCTTGATAATATTTCACCATTTATATTATTCCCATTATAGATGATAAAAAACTAGGGAATAATTTTCATGTCCTAATAACTGAAAAATACAATTTTTTTATGAATGGTGTTGATCTTTTACTCATCCACTAGTGGATCAGATGAACCACTAAAATTATGTGGTTGTTTCTTTATTAAATATTTAGTATTACATTGTTCCCTACCATGATAATTTTAAAACTCAGAATGATTTATATCCTGAGAATGTTGTTTGAGAATAAATACATGATTATAGATTCCATATTGAATAATAATTGGTTTCTCTAGTGTAAAAAAATAGCATTGTCCATCACACTCATTATTAACTTGATTCCTTTGGGTTACATCTATTGACTAAAACTGGAATGCATTGTGTGAGAAACAATAATCAGAGTGGACAACCACGTATTTAAGACAAATCATTTATATAATATCTAAATCATGACAAGTTATTCTATGAAACATTAGGTTTAACCTATATCATTCATGACTATTATCAAAACCTTTGTATTTTATCCTATAATTTGTCCTCTCACTAGGGTTTTCATAAACATTTTTAACCCCAATCAACAATGATTATCTGAACACTACTCCAATACCAACAATAATGAATCATTTTTTATAAAAAAAATATTACATCTATTTAGATGTATAATTTGTGAATAACAATACTATATATGATAGAACCATAAGGTTTTATAGTATTTAGCGATTAAAAATTAAATATTCTTGTTTTATGATTGATAATGAACATCTACCATAAACACGTTCTACACAGTACTCCTCTTAGGCATACCCTACATAAAATATTCTTCATTACATGGGGAAGGAATCATATGAAAGGGTCATCGTAGAAGATTATTAAGGATAAACATATGAGATATCAATCCATGATCATATGAAATAATAATATAAGAATTTGATCATGATCAAAAATTACAAAGTTCATACCCCACCGATCATAGAACCCAAACATGATTTATGACATAAACATGATCATTTTAGAAAACATAGACCATATGTGTAATAAATATTTATAAAAAACCATGGTCCATAATGTTATGGAAAAATGTTTGGAACCATGATAAATATAGTAAACAATTTCATATGTCAAGTTTTTCTTCTAAGACTATCAATATAGTGGATCTATATACAGTTGTTTCCCATTGTGGATATGGATGCACCTATTTACCATAGTAGATCAGTCCCATCGACTTGTTTACCATTTTTATCTAATGATATATAATGATTTTAAAAAATTAATTAGTGATAGATATTGGTCCCACCCAACTTATAATGAAACAACCAACATTTCTTCGACAAGAACATAATTTATTAATCATATCAGAACACATGAAAAGAAATGGGTTTCACAAACATATAATCATAGCATAAATTATTGAAAATAAATGTGTTTCATAAATATCATGTCTTAATAATCATAAACCAAACAGAAAAATAATAAGGAGGGTATTGTTTAATAATATCCTGATTAAAGCATAAGTAACAGAGAAAACTATTATCTCAGATGGTAAATAAGTTTGAGAGATCACATGAAACAATTGTTGAAAAAGAAAATAATATTTCCATTTTTTAAATAATTTATTTTTAAAGAGATTACCCATTATAAATAAAAATTATTTATTGGAAAATAACCTTGTAAGATTGTTATGGAAACACCGATGAATTAATTCATTCTGATGGTGGGAAAATATAATCATGCTGTATAAGTTAATGAAAATTACTTCAATACTTTTTCAAGATAAGTCACATAGAAGATATTTAAACAAAATACTCCTTCCAAAATTTTTGGTAAAAAGTAAACATGGGGAAAAATGACTTTAAACATGTAATTACATAATTACAAGTTTTTTGGAAATAATATTAGAAAACATGGACACATAAGAATAAGATAATTTTAAGGGAAATTATAGAAATATAATTTTTAATATAATTTTCCTTAAAAATATAATATCATTGAAGTGAGAAATAATCAGAATAAATGATTATGTGAATTAGTTGTAAATACACCTAAATTAAGTGGAAGTATAACATAAGAAAAAAAAATTTCTCTGAGACATAATCTAAAAATGGAATAATAAAGGATGTATATGTTTAATGGAATAAATGAAAATTGATTTAAGAAACTAATATAAAACATGCTATTAGTAGTGCTAAAAATTGACTTTATCAATGCTAGAGTAGTGATGACTACTAAAGCATGATTAAAATACCTATGCTTTTATCAACATTAGAAATGAACTAATAAAGGGGTCCATTATGAATGCTAAAAATAGCTAATAAAGGAACAATTTAATGACTCTTTTAGAAGAGTTGATAATGGACCCATTTATGAAAACATTTATTTATAACTAATAAATGGGTACTTTATCTAATCATTTAGGAGAATTAATTACGTGACACACTATATTGTGCTATAACAGCACATAACAACACCAGTGCAGTGTGTTACAACAACACACTGAAACACTAGAAATTGAAAACTCATGTACTAATAATTAATTTAAAAAGAATAAAATTTCCAACACAATTAAAATAAAAAAAGGAAAAATATTATAAAAATTTCAAACATTTAATCATACAATTACATGGGTAATTACAAATTACTACATACATTCAAAAACAATAATGTTCTTTTGTTGTTTTCCCTATACCCCAACACATGATTTAACGGAACAAACCAAACCTAAAAAAGAAAATGAAAAAACCTTTACAAGATAACAATTATTATGTTAGTAATAATATAAAGACCCAAATTTAACATAAAGTGTTAATTTTTAATTAAATATTTAGTCATACAAGGAACATTATATGTTATTGTGAGTTGTGGTTGATTCATGAACATCAAACAATTTCTTGTTCATCATCAGTAATTATCTCTATGGAAATTAAATAATTTTTTATAATATAATAATGATAATAAAATTAATTATTTAATATAAAATTGAATGATGATAAAACAATCTATCCTCGTTTTCTTGGTTTTGGTGATATGATGCACATTTTAAACAAAAATGAGACTTATATATCGAAAAGATTAACTGGGGTCCATACTGATCATACTATGTTTTGGATTGAGGTTTATATGATCCCCACACATACCATACTATATATGTATAGTTTTTATAAAATATTAAAACAATATGAATGTGTTTTCTCAGTTTTTAGTACGACACCTGTCGTTTTTACTAAAATTCCATCTTGAACTAGAAACACACATTTCAATTCACAATGGAGATACCATGTGTTAGTTTGATGTGAGACTGATTCCTACATAATAAAAGTGACATGAATATTTTTCCAAAATTATCAATACAATCTAAGTATAATTTCTCAGTTTTTAGTGAGTGAAACATTTTGACCTAAAATGTCAAGTTTAAACTAATAACGAACATTTTGAGTCACACCGGACACATCATGTACCATATTGTGGTGAAACTAATATATACACCTGAAAATTACTTATGGATAATTTTTCTATTTTATCAAAATAATATAAATATGATTTCTTGATTTTGAGTATGTTTGTTTCATTTTTACTAAAATTAATTTTATTTTTAAATAAAAAGATACACATAGAGTCATAACGGTCACACCGAGCATCAAAGTGAGGTGTGAATAATTCTTACTTTTACCAAATGACTTATGGATTGTTTTTCAAAATTATAAAACTATATGAATGTGTTTTTTTCAATTTTACATATGTTGGTTCTCTTTTTTGGAAAAATTTAATTTTAAACTAGAAACATGTACTTTGAGTCATACTCGTGACATCGTGTGTTAGTTTTACATGAAACTAATTCCAAACCATAAAAAAATTACTTATGAATTATTTTCCTCTATTATCAACACAATTTGAGAATGTTTTCCCTATTTTCAAGGACTGATAATTTTTAAAGAAAAATTTTATTTTTAAGATAACAACAGACACAATTAGTTATACCTGTAAAATCATGAATCCAATTATGTGGAAGTCGATTCTTCCATATTAATAATGTCTTATGAATATTTTTTCTAAATTATCTAGAAAGTATGAGTGTGTTTGATTAGGTTTTAGTTAGTTAATCATTTTTAACAAAAATATAAAATTTTAACTAATAATAGACAATTTGAGTCATATTGGGAACATAATGTATCATATTGATGTGTAGCTAACAAAAACACATAAAAAATTACATATTGATCATTTTAAAAATGCATCGAAACAATATGAATTAATTTTATCACTTTTGAGTATGTTAGTGGTCCTTTTACTAATATTAATATAAAATTTAAATAAAAAGTTGCACATGGATTCATATCAGTCAAACCATGTGTCAGATTGATGTGAGGCTAATTCATACTCATACCAAATGAGTTATGGATCATTTTTCAAAATTATAAAAACAATTTTAATGTATTTTATTAGTTTTGAGTATGTCACATGACATTTTTAATAAATCCAAATTCTAAACTGGAAACACGCAATTTGAGTCATATTGGTTACATCATGTGTTGGTATTATGTGATACTGAATCATATATGTAGAAAAAGATGTATGAATCATTACTATAAATTTTCAAGTGAATATGATCATGTTTTCTCATTTTTCATTGAGTGAAACTTTTTCAACTAAAATGTCCACTTTAAATTGAAAAATGAATCTTTGAGTCATATTGGCCACATAATGTGTCATAATGTGGTGCGTATTATTATTACACACCATAAATGAATATGTGTCATTTTTATAATGTTTTCAAAAAATATGAATTATTTTTCTCGATGTGGAGTTTTTAAGTTTACTTGTTTACTAAAATTAATTCCAATTTTAAATAAAAAGATTCACTTGGAGTTATACTATACAAACCATTCTTCTCATTGAGGCTAAGTTGATTAATAAACATCCCAAATGGCCTATGTATAATTTTAATAATTTAAAAAACAATCCATATATGTTTTATTTATTTTGAGTGCAAGCTTTTTTGTTTTTTCTAAAATGTCATTTTAAACTAGAAAAAGGAACTTTGAATAATACTGGTCACATAATGTGTTGATTTGACATGATACTAACTCATACATATCAATATTACTTCAATGTCAATTTAAAAAATTATAAATATAACTAGATCATGTTTTCTCCATTTTTAGTGAGTGATTCTTTTTGAAAAAAAATGTCAATTTTAAACTGATAATGGAAAATTCAATTCATTTAGGAAACATCATGTATCAGATTGAAGGGAGGATGGTTCCTAGATGTCACAAATTAATTATGGTTCATTTTTTTAATATATTAAACAATACAAACATGTTTTTTCTATTTTGATTATTTCATTTGAAATTTTTTACACAAATTAATAACAATTTAAAATAAAAATATGCATATGGAGTGATATCAATCACACCGTGCATTAGATTGAGCTTAAATTGATTCATATATGTCCCAGAAAATGCATGGATTGTTTATCTGAGTTATCAAAAACAATATGAATGAATTTTCTCAACTTTTAGTACATAACATTTCTTTTTTACTAAAATGTCATTTTAAACATGAAACACAAACTTTGAGTCATACTTGTCACATCATGTGTCAGTTTGATGTGAGGCTATTTCCATCACATCAAAAATGAATTAGGAATTTTTTTCATAATTTTTCAGGAGAATACGAGTGTGTTTTATTGGTTTTTAGTTAGTTATACTTTTTAAACAAAAATACATATTTTAAACTAACTACACAAATATTGATATATACTGAGCACATCATGTATCTGCCTTGAAAAACAATCCAAAATATAAGATCTTGTCAACGAATCCCATAATTTACCAAGAACGTCATGTAAATTTAGGTGATGATAAGATCTTGTCAATGGAGAGTTTGGTAACAAAAAGTATGGGTTTTTTCAGCTAATAAAATTGAGTTAATATGAATTGTCGGAAGTTCAATAAAGAAATTCAATGGATATCATTGTAACATTGGAATAAAGGAACATGTTATCTCTTTTTTATCTTGTTACAGATAGTTTAAAGAAACATATGACATCTTGAAATATCTATAAAAATAAATTATTAGAATAATGTTTTATGGAAATGAACTTTTGAATAGTAGAAAAAATGAGTAAAAATTTGATTAAACAAGCAGTATGAGTTAACCTTTTTATGATGGTTTTATAAATTTTTGAACTATTTTATTATTATGATTATCTTTATTGCATCCTTGAAGTCCAATCTCTCACAAGAAAGAACAACTTTTTACAGACCACCGCAACTCTAAAAAAGGTTCCACCTATATAAGAAAAAAAATATTATGTGATTAATAATTTAAAGAAACAAAATAAAAATAAATATGAAATAATACATTAATTCTATAGAAAATGATTTTACTATGAAAATATTAAGATTTCTCTCTGATTGAGTAGATTCAGCACTATTTATATTCCAAACAAGGTATTGGTGGTAAATTAAATGAACATGATACATGCCAACACTGCATGGGTGTAAAAATTTTGAGGATGAATAATTTTGTGCATGTTTTGGTGAAGAATTACATAAAATATGGAAATATGTATTCTAAAATAAATAAACACTGAATGATATAATGAAAATTAAAATAAAATTTCATTATAATTTTTTTAGTAAAATATAGAATGTATATCCTAACATTACCTTCATTATATAATTTTTTAGTCAAATATACATTGTTTGGAGTTATACATAGACAGAAAATAGAAATAATTTTACCATTGGAAAAAAAGAACATGTTATCACTTTTTTGGATTGTTTTAGATAATAGAAAGATAAATATCAATTCCCAAAATATAAGTTATAAAACTAAATATTTATTAGATAAAAATAATAAGTAAAATAACTTACAAATAATAGATAAAATTTTGATTTTTTTGTTAAATAAGTAGTAAGAATTCACCTTTTCAGGTGGATTGTATACATTATTGATGTGTTATCTAGATTTAATTATCTTAATTGAATTTTCAAAGTCAAATCTCTCAAGAGGATGGGTAGCTTCGAACAAACCAACCAAACAAGAACAAAATAAAGAACCCATATAATAAACCAATTCTTATTCAAGTAATACTAAAATGAAATAAATTAATCATAAATATCAATAAACACATTAATTATATAAATAATGATTTTATTATAAAAATATCACGATTTCCTCTAGGATTGAGAATATGAATCACTATTTCTCTTCCAACAACAATTGCAGTCAAAGCATGTAGAAAATAGATAAATAAAAACACTTCATGGGTGAAAATGTATTAAGGAAGATATGTATGTAGAATTTTTGATGATGTAATGATTGGATGATGGATAAAAATCTTTTAAAATAAATTAACTCTAAAATGAATAATGAAAATTAAATGAATGCTTCAATAAAAAAATTTCATTAAAATAGATAATGTATATCCTAACATTACCTTTATGTCCTCCAAAGGTGCTTCCTTAATTATAGTATATTCTACCACTGGATTGGTAACATCATCATGTGAAGAATACATTGTCTGCATGAGTAATAAAAAGTTTAATTTATATTATTTTAATGTAGTAAGGAAAAAATAATATTATGTGGAAAAATAATAGTTTAAAAAACAATTTTACCTTCACATTGAAATATTTTTTAATGGATTTATGGATTTGGATCCTCTATGGAGAGTCTAAACCCCCTATTTATGGTCACCTATAATGTATAAGAAATTGTCTATATTTTTATTGATATGAACTGACCGTGATATCCAAAAGAAAGGGTCATCCTCGATTGAATCTTCATCTACCATGATAGTTTTTTGATTCTCTAGAAGGACAACTGGAAAATTCTCATTTTCTGGATAAGAGACAAAAAATACATGCACTACTTATGATGCCATTACGAATAACTCATCATTTTTATTTTCCAAACTAAAATTCACCTTCATAAATCCCATTTCATCATCATTTACCACACTCCTATTATCACCCCATTTTTACTGAAAAATAGACACATAAAATGTTTAATAATATTACTTGTATATCTGTTTGACAATGAAAAAATGTAATATTTTCATGAGTTGGATTTATATCATTGGAACACGATATGCACATTACTTCTTCCAAATTAGTGACTCCATTGTTCTATATCATACTATTGTAAGCATGTAATTTTTTTTAGAATGTATAACCACTGATTACAAGACCAGTGTAAGACATATCATTTTCATTTAGTACCCAAGCTGGCAATATAAGTTGTACAACAATTGAATTCATATTTTTAGGCTAATCCTTATAATTTTTTTCTTGGAACCATCCTATAAACTATTGATTATGTTTATTTGATATCTATCCTTTAACAATTTATGGATTAAAATACCTAAGAATTATGTTGTGGGTTTCAATATACAGATCATCATTTTCACTATTATGTAAAATTTTATCATGTGCTTTCTCCCACTCTGTGAATGTAATTGTCTTGAAATCTCATACAGAAATCCCTTCTCCCATAAGGCATCCACAATGATGAGACATTGGGAGATTGATGCTATAAAAATCTGATAGATGATTAATAATAGAATAAACTACTTCATTAACAATATATCATTCTGCAATATAACCTACTATCCAACATGAATTATCAACTTTCCCTTTAAAATCATCATGTACCATTAAATGGGGTATATCAATCTATAATGGACAAGATCGCATAGGTGAATCTCTATAATAAATTAAACTATCATGTAAACCATTTTATCAAATAATGATGGTTGGAAAAACATATCAAATTCCAATAAAATGACATTAACATTCATATTCATGATTGGAAACATAAAATGTTCAATAAATTTACAATATAAGGATTTTAAAAAAAATAATACTCTAGTTAATGTATTCCATACATTTTATGGATGAATTAAATGGAATGAAACATGATTCAAATATTTCATCGAAACATTGGTGGTAATGAGATTTTAGTCCATGTAACTTCAAATTACTCATTAACACTCCATTATTGATATCTTAGGAATACCCCTTATAAACCTTTACAATATCAAGGAAACAGAAAAATTGGGATTTTTCATGTTTGTATAGATTATATGCTTTCATAGGAAGAAAAGTTTTCCCTTTACCTTTCACCGGTGAAAAATCTTTCCTTATCCCCATGTCAATCATGTATAACCTATCCTGGGTGACATATTTTATTCCAAGAACCTCTAGTAACATGAAAATAACCCTATCAAATATATTTTATTCTACATTAATTACATGATGAATTATTTTGACAAAAAAATATTTCTAATATTGTAATTCAAATAAAATTGATCTATTCTTCAAATCTAATTTCATTAGTTTTTTTGAAATGATTTATCGAAAACCATGTTAACATATTTTAATTTATTGAAAAGTTGATCACCCATTAGTAGAGATGATCTTGTAACTTGTTCGATATTCCCATGAAATGTTTTCATCGAGGATCGATAGGGATGTCTTTGAGGTAAAATGTTTTGAGGTCCAAAAAAACAGTCTTTGAGGAATGTTTCAGCCTAACCGAGTGTTTTTATTCTTCCCAAATGGGACACCCCAAAATTATTTTAATACTATAGCCTTTTATATTTTCCTAATCAAGATAGTAATTTATCATCCCATACAACAAGTCCATAAATATGAATTATTCACTTATATGAGAATCATAAATTATAAAAATTGTATTCTTAATCAATTTCATATATTTGATCAATGGTTACAAATAGAAATAAAACTCATTAGTAGTTTTCATTGGACTAGGTATATGTGGTGAAAATATACTGTATTTTCAATTCATGCATACCATGAAGAAAAGTTTTAATTTTTAAACATGATGGTCCATATATTGTGAGTACTTCTCTATACACCAATACGATTTATACAATATATAAATAGTGTAAGACAAGGTTTCTCGACTCACTTCCAAATTCCGGATACTAATAATCAATTTTCATCAACTAAGGAGAATATGGTGGTGGTCATAGGTTACCATCGTTAATTATTGTATGTTAATTCCATGCCAATTTAATCATGGTTTCCAGAAATCCATGTAGTTCTCTAAACCATGTAATGATAGGAATTTTTCATATAACATTCAAAATAATTTATTATTTTTTATGATATCAATTTACACTACACTTAGGGAATTTTATGATTGACTCATGGTCCTAGAAAAACAATATGAAATCCTTAGGCAAACATGAATTTTTTAGAGATCATTCCCATTGAACATAGAATCTATTAAGTACCATATATTTGGCATGGATGGTCATTTTATTCTGTTAGTATATAATTCAAGAGACCAATTAGTAATGTAATGTTAGTGACACTCCATTTTCTGCTAGTTTTCAAAATATACAACTTCAGTACAACTGAAAAAATTGTGTATTTAGTAGAATTGGTATTAAATGGTCTCTTAACATAACTATTTAGCATCTCAAACTGCTTTTGATAATCAAAAAGGTCATCTTCAGTTTCCATTGTACTTTATTCCATGCGATACCCATCATCATCTACACTGGAATTCATATCAAATGATCAATAAACTGTATTATCATCTGAATTGGTTTTTAGGTGTAGTTTTTCTCCATGTTTAGTCCAATATTTATAGTTTTGACTATATACATGAAAAATGAAATGTTCTTCCAACTCTTCTGGAATAATTTTTATTGATTTAAAACAAATTAAAAAAAAGAGGATTTGAGAAGGGTTATATGAATGCTCAATTAAAAATTTGATGAACTATTTAACTCCATCATTACTCTTTTAGAAAATGAATAGAATGAATCATTTTTTGATTCATATCCATCCTATTATTTTCATGAAATATTCATTTTAAAAAATAAATAAATAAATAAAAATAATATAATCATTGTCAATGGTGAAAGATATAGATAAATATAATAATTGGATCCCAAAATATTATTTTTTCATATAATTTCAGTATGATATGAAAGAAACAAGAATTACAATTCCTGAAAATAATTAAACCTCTATGGTTGGTGTTCCCATCTAAAATAATCAAAAGGTAAAAGTTATAGAAAACTATCATGATCATTAGCTTCATCTATTGAAATTTTATTATATCTTTTTGTTTCTTGAGACACTTCCTCTCTCTCTTGTATCCATGAACCTATGCTCCTTGAACTATTATGAGAAGTTGTAATCTGTGGGATACGACTACTCAAAGTTGTTCAAGAAACATAAAAGATTTGGGGGATGAGTCTCAAGTAGAAAATTAAAATAAAAACTATTCTAAATGTGAAACTAATGAGGATGAAATTTGTACTGCATAGTGTGCTCTAAAAGGGCTAATTCCTATCATTTGTAAAAATTACACCATTGAAATTAGTTATTTACTTGTGGCCTATTGGACGTGATATTTAGGGGGCATACACATTACTGCTAGTTTTTAAGGGGTCTTGATGTAGACATGTTATGGTATATGAATCCGTGAGGCCTCTATGACATATATATTCATACCAGAAACCTTATTTTTAATAATTTATATCCTATAACTAAGACTAGCCCCACATCTATTAAAATGAATCATGATGTGTTTTCTAAATCATAAAAAAATGAAAATATAATATTATAAAATATAAAGTAATATAAAACCCAATTATGATATAAAATAATAATAAAATCCCATTCCATAAAATAGAAGATATATAAATTTTTTGGTAAAACATTTTAATAAATGGTGGACTCACTTGTTTTGATAATACCAAATCATGTTTCATTTATATGAAAATAATGTTTCATTATTTTTTATATTTTTGATCATGTAAAGGTTATGTTCATTCAATCTCACTAATTTCTTGATCATGTTTACAATGTAAAATTATCTAAGTAAGAGGTTACCGATAGAGGTTAACATAGAGAATACTGATAGAGGATACTAATAGAGGTTACTGATAGAGGTAACATATATAGGTTACTGATAGAGGATACTGATAAAGGTTACCATTGGAGGTTACCACTAAAATCTTACTTCTAGAGGAACTTTTGGAATTCATACACCTACCTACCGATGAAGCCTGCCATTGAAACCTACTGAAGAAACCCACAAACAAAGCCCACTGATGAATCCTTTTAATGTATCCTACCATTTTGAAGGATAATGATACCAGTACATCGATACAGATACCCTTCTACTCTATACTTTTTCAATTTTTTTTTGAGATTATTCTAACTGTCATATTCAGTAAATTAAATGCTTTAAACCTTAAATAATGTTGATTGCAGACATATCTAGAGACTATATCTAGAGATAATATGATGTATGAGGAGGAACTAAAATGGTTTTATCATTCTTACTATCGGACCTCAACAATATAAAATATAATAGAAGATTGAGCTAAACAGTAGCATGTAGGGTGAGAGACATTACACGACAGATCCGTAAAACCAATATAACACCAAAAATTCCATTGTGAACACAAGAGAATCATGAAGATATTTTGGGAGAACAAATACAAAGTTGGATTATTATACTTCATCAAATATATTTCAAAAAAATAAGCAGAACACTTTAGTACCTGGAAGGTTGAACCTGAAGTTGTGACACACTCTTTTGGATGCAACTTATAGAGAAGGACTCAAATTTAAATTTCTTCACTCCAAGGAGTTACGGGTTCAACTGAAAACACATAGAGCTTTCTAAACTCAATAATTATAACATTAGATCTATTGTGTACTTTTACTTACATTTCAATATAATAATTGTTTTTCTATTACACAAATACTTCCTCATGTTCTTAAACTAGAGGATACCGAAAATCCTCACTCTAAATATTATTTTCAATTTTTACCACGTATAATTGTGGAAGATGCCATGTGATTCCAGGTTAACTATTTTTTCCATGAAGAACAATGGTAGAGGGTATGATCCATTAGTATTTTTTGAAAACTATTGTAACGTCTAATATAGGCTATGTATAATGTTTATAGTTTATATAAACTGCTTGTTGACATGTGATCACCAAGTGGATAGGATTAAGTCTCAGCTTGAGACTGAATATCTTGTTTAATCCTATTTTTGCACTATATTTTGTACTACTCTATTTTTTATCTTCCTATGATTATAAATTCAAAAACAAACAACTATTTTACATTAACTCAGATAGTTTGTTTTTGTTAGTGTGTATATGTGTTTAATTCAGTAAAATGGTTTCAAAAGTTGGATAAGTGTTTTGAACTGAATAAACTAAGGACTAATCAACTATTGAGAAACTTTTTGTCAAATTGAACATTTATATCTCTACTGCCTTAATTAACTAGGTTGTTTCAAATTGGGGATTTTTATCATAATGTTTTTAACAAAAAATTTAAGTAGGAACTGAATTTACCCCCTCTTCAGTTTCCACCCTGACCAACAATTGGAATCTATGGGTTTTTTATTTCCACCATCAGAACTATGTTTCAGGCTTTTCAAATTCATTTCAATAGTGATTGTAGTTGTATCATAAAGATTATAAAATATATATTATATCTAAATTTTATGTTCTTTAGACTCTAATTAGCTATGGAAAACATAGTTGAGGGTAAAACTAGTAACATGCCACTTATCTTTAATGTTAATCGCTATGATCAGTGGAAATTGAAAATGGTAATTTATCTAGAGAGCATGAGTCCTGAAATATGGGATAGAATTGGAGAACAACATACATTTCCAGCTACTGCTAAGAACACATGGTCTCAGTGGACTAAAGCTACATATAATAATATCTATAAAGTAATAAATGCGTTGTAATGTTCTCTAGGTGATTATTAATTCAATAGAATATCTCACTGTAAAACTACATATGGAATTTGGGATACTTTGTCTATTTCCCATTAGGGAACAACTAATGTTAAAGAAATGAGAAAAAATTCATATACTATTAAATATGATAATTTCAAAATAATGCCTAGTGGACTTATATTTGAAATATATCCCAGGTTCAATGAAATAGTAAATACCATGAGTCTTCATGGGAAATCATTGTACAACAAAGATCAGATTATGATATTGCTTTACTGCCTTCCTGACAGATGGATATGAATGTCTGTTTCTATCCAAGAATCCTATAACATAAGAAAGATAATAGTGAATGAAATAATTGGAAAACTTATGATGTACAATAAAGAGATTAAGTTGAATCGTGAAGAAGATGAACATCCAAGAAAGAAATCTGTAGCATTCAAGACTGCTACATTAAAGTGTAAAGACAAGAAAATGGTCCTTGTTTCTGTAGATTGTTCCACCATTGAATATTCAGATTCTGACAGTGATGATGAGATGGCTCATCTTACTAGAATAATCAAAAAGTTCTATCGAAATATGAATTTATTGAGAATTTCATACTATAAAGGATTGCATGATAGTAAAGGATATCAGAAAAATGATAGAAAATGGAATGAGAACCCAAATGAGATAGTCATCTTTGAGTGTAAATGAAAAGCTCGTGTGAAGGTTCAGTGCCCCAAGATGAAATTTATGAACAAATATGAAGACAACAGAAAGGGATATAAAAAGGATATGAAAGATACTTAGAGCACTTCAGAAGATAGCTCCAGTGGACCTGAAAATTCTGATACTAAAAAAACAATCATGAAAACTTGTGTTTCATAACAGAAACAACAGAGGTAACAATTAATTATCCAATAAAAAATGCATACTATTTTGGGAAAGAAAGAGAATCAAATAATGATGAAAATATTACTATGTATGAACTATTTGAATACTCTAGAATGCTTGAAGATACCTTTAATGAACTCATGGATAAATAAAAATTATTGATAATACAAATTTCATTAAATTTCAATTATAAGTCTAATTTAGATATTGCAAAAGAAAAATTTTCTCAACTATTAAAAGAAAATAATGAACATATATTATCAAATAATCAATTAAAAAGATATCTAGGGAAGTTCACTATAGGTAGATATAACATGACTTAGTTTCAAGGGAAGAAAATTTCTGCAAAACACACAACTGGTCTAGGATATCGACCAAGACATAGATGGATTATTAAGAAAGAATTTGTTTCACAATCTGGATAGTTCAATATTAGTTCTTATTCTGGATCATCTATTGAAAAACAATTTTCTAAGGGACCTAACAAAGTGTTTATATCTCAAAACATTATTGTTGATTATAGGAAACTTATAAATCAAATAGGGGTTTCTAATTATTTACATGATAACCTCTCTGGACCCCAGAAAACATTGGAACCAATGTTACCCTTTGCTTAATCTATTTTGAACAATAATTGTCTAAAAAGATCCTTTAAAACACTATGGTACTAGGAAAATGGATGTTCAAGAAATATGATAATAGAATATTTATGCTTCAAGTGCCTAATCAATGTATATGGTGGACATGTTACATTTTGTGATAATGATATGGGAAAGATATTTATCTTAGGAAAAATTAGTAACTCAAATACTATATTAATTTCAAAAGTAATTTTTTGATGGGTTCAAGTGATACATACATAGTATCTCTTCGTTGTGTGATGATGGTTTTAATGTTATCTTTGAAAATGATGCATTCAATGTTTTAAATTCTAAAAATGATTTAATATTCACTACTCTTAGAAATGAAAATGTACAATTTGTGGACTTAAATTATTTAACTATGCAAAATTTTTCTTGTTTAAAATATTTTCATAAGGAATCCTGGTTATGGAATATAAGATTACGACATTGTAATGTGAACTCACTATGGAAACTAACATGGAATGATTTAGTTATAGACTTACCTAAATTGGAATTTCCACATAACAAATTTTGTAATCATTTTCAAAAGGGAAATCAACACAATGATTCTATCAAACCAAAGAATGAATTTTCAACTTCTAAACCACTTGAGTTGGTTCACATGGATTTTCTAGGACCTTAAAGAGTTTCATGTTTAAATGGGAATCACTATGTCTATGTTCATGTAGATTATTTTTTGAGATACACTTGGGGATAATTTCTAGCTCTCAAAAGTGAAGAATATTCTTACATAATTAAATAATCCAAGTCTATAGAAAATTTTAGTTGAATTAGAATTAAGACCTTGAGAAGTGATCATGATCGTGAGTTTAAAAATCAAGAGTTTGAGTATTTTTTCTAAAATAATGTCTATAATCCCAATTTATCTACTCCTAGAACACCTCAACAAAATGGTGTTGTAGAAATAAATGATATGACACATCAAGAGATTTCCAAGTCTATTCTTAATGAGTATAATATGCCTATCTATATTTAGGTTGTAGCTATTAATAAATCCTATAAAATCATAAATATAATGTTAATTAGACTTGTTCTTAAGAATAACCCTCATGATATATGGAACAATAGAAAACATAATTTTAATTACTCTAGTGTTTTTCGTTGCATAGCCTTTATCCGTAACAATAGGGACAATCTTGAAAAATTTGATTCCAAAAGTTATGAAGGAATTTTCATGGGTTACTCAATATCAAGTAAAGCCTATGGAGTATTCAATAAGATAACAAAAAGTGTGGAAGAATCAGTTCATGTAAAATTTGACAAGACTGGTCCAGATGAACCTCAAACCTCTCTTGAATATCTTGAGGAAGATATGTCAATTCAACCCAGTGAAAACAACTAGTTTTGGAAATTTTTCATAATCTGAGACTGTTGAATATGAACGTGTAGACAACCATGAGGATTATAGTTCAACCCTTTATAGAGGTGTTAGAACTCTCAAGAATCATCCTTTAGATGCTATATTAGGTGATCTAAATTCTGGGACACAAACTAGTACTTTCTGAAAAACCAGGTTAAACATCACGTGTTTATTACACATCTTGAACCAAAAAATTTTAATGATGATTTCAATGATAAATTTTGGGTGATAGATATGGTAGAAGAATTAAATTTTTTTGACCGAAAAAAAAGATTAAGAATTAGTACAAAGGCCTAAGGACATTTTTACCATGGACACTAAATGGGTGTTTAGATAAAAAGTTGATGAGTCTAGAAATATAGTTAGAAACAAGGCCAAATTAGTTACACAAGGATATAATCAAGAAGAAGGAATAGTATATGAGGAATCCTTTTCACTAGTATCTATACTATAAACCATTAGGATACTACTTGCTTATGCAGCTCATCTGAATTTTAAACATTATCAAATGGATGTCAAAAGTGCATTTCTAAATGGGTATATAGTTGAGGATGTGGTTGTTGAAAAACCACACAGCTTTACGAATCCCAATGTTTCAAATCATGTTTTTAATCTTTTTAAAGAATTACATGGTCTGAAATATTCTCCTAGAGTTTGGTATGATAGAATCAGTTATTTTCTTATTTCAAAAGGTTTTACTAAAGGAATAGATGATCATAATAGTTTTATTAAAATGACTTCCAAATATGTTCAAATACTACAAATTTATGTAGATGATATTATGTTTTGATTTTCTAAAAAAATTTTATGTGATGATTTTTAAAAGATAATGCAAAATTAATTAGAAATGAGTTTAATGGGAGAACATAAATTTTTCATTGGAGTTAAAAATTTTCAAAATAAAAATGTTATTATTTTAAACTAAAGTAAATATACTAAGTATCATTTGAAATGGTTAGGTTTGGATAGTAATAAATGTTGTGATACAACTACTACTAACGCTTATAAGTTTGATGCTGATGAAATTGGTAAACTAGTGGATGAAACCAATTAAAGCGGTATGGTTGTGAGTTTGCTCTATCTTACTACTAGTTAACCTGCTGTTATGTTCAGTGTATGTATGTATTTCTATTTTCAATCCAAACCCAAAGAGTATCATTCAACTTCTATTTAAAAGATTTTTAAATATCTCAGGTTTACTACAAACTTAGGATAATTTTACCAAAGAGGACAATCATTTTATTTGATAAGTTATTATAATGCTAACTTTTATGGATGAATATTAGATAGAAAAAGAACCTCTATAACATGTCACATTTTGGTAAAGTCACTAGTATCATGGTGTAGTAATTAATATAATTCTGTTGCATTATCCACTGGTGAAGCTGAATATATAGCTACTGTTAGTTTTTATGATCAAATTTTTTGGATAAAACAAATTTTACAAGACTATGGATATCAATTCAAACATGTCTCTATAAATTTTGATAACACAAGTTCTGTTAACAACTCTAGAAATCTATTATCTCTTACTTGGACAAAGAACATTTAAGCGAGACATCACTTTTTGAGAGATCATTATCAAAGAGTTGATATCACTCTTGAATTCATTGGAATTTCACATCAATTGGCTAATATATTCACAAAGCCTTTGAATAATGAGAGGATAAATTACATCAACATGGGTTAGGTATGATAAATTTGTAGATTATAAAACCTCACCATTGAACCACAACATTAGGACACCTCAACACTAGACCTCACCGTTAGGACACCTCACCGTTGGACCTCACCGTTAAGACACCTCACTATTAGACCTCACCATTAGGATACCTCACCTTTGGGCCACACTGTTAGAACACCTCACCATTGGAACTCACCATTTGGACACCTCACTATTGGACTTCACCATTGGACCTCACTGTTAGACCTCTGTGTTGGCACCTTACATTTACTCGACCTTATTGATAGGTCTTGGACTTAGTGTATTTTTTACAGAATTTGAAATGTTTTTACTTTTATTTATTTCATTAACTCGATTTGTCTTTCTATCACTAAGTGATAAAAATAAAGTGAAAGCCACATTTCAATCCACATTAATCATCTCCCAAACCTCGTGCTCCCGAATCCTTGAACCTACCCATTTGCTAAAATCCTAAAACCACTTTAGATATCATGGAAAGACAGAAAAGACCGATGGTTAGTGATGAAAAAGATGTACCAAACCCTAAGATACCTTGAGCTGGGTCTAGTAGTGGAAGCAAGGTTGTGGTAAAGATGATCAAAACACATTTTTTGAAGAGTTAAATCATGGTTTTAAAATAATTATGTTCAGAATGGATACTGTCGACCATGTTTCTAGTGTTGAAGGAAATCAAAGCTCGGGATTGGCTAGAATTTTTTTCAAATAATAATGGACCATATTATCTAAATCTAGTCAGTCAATTTTATGAGTTTCTAATGTTATAAGATTCTGAGGATGGGATTTTAATTTCATTTATGGTAAACGTAGTATGTATGAGATGTTCTTCTATTGAATTGGATGAATTTTTAAGAGTCCCACAAGAAGGAATGTTTGAATATTACTCATGAGTGACGCCTCCCACCAGTGAGTATTTCTGCTATGAAGAGGCTCTGGCTAAACTGACAGGGAATGAAATCGCTAGGATGTTAATAGATGATGAGATGGATAGAGAAAATAAATTACTATTTAAATTTTTCCAACATTCTTTGAGCCCTAGTAGAGGTGACTTTGCTACTTGGAAGTATCAAGACATATTTGTTTAGTATCTGTTGAAGCATGGGCAAAGGATAAATCATTTCAGGTTGTTAATGATTTAGTTAGAGGATATGACTAGGCCTAGTTACAAGTAGAATGCCTTATTTCATGACAATTTGATATATTTGATGTTGAATGTGAACGATGTTTCTGTAAATAATGAAGAAAAAACATTTGTAAGTGAAAACATCTGAATTACTAAAATGATCTCCATGTTTTTGATGATAATTGGAATCTTTGGAAAATTGAATTGGTGAATGATGAGGCTAATATATATGAATACTTCAACCCTATTTCTAATCCTACTATACCGAATGACAAAATAGATCTATGTTTAAAACTTGATGAAGTAGAGAAAGTGTGTTCAGATGTAGAAGGGGAGGCTGGTGGTGTGCAAGAAAGAGAGGATTCTCATGTAGATGACATGAGTGATCCTGACCTTCCCTCATGTTCTCATGTTAATGTTGTATCCATTGGAGAGCCTAGTTCACCAAATAGATTACCCAAAGGTGTGACTGTCCTAAGGGACAATGAGAATGAGAAAATCATAGAATTAGAATGAGAAGAGAATGTCTTAAGAGACCTTACTATTGTAGAGACCATAGAAGAGGGGGATGAAGTTGAATTTGTTCATGAGGAGTTTTAGAGAGCAGTTGATGTAAGTAAAGAATAATTCCTAAGTCTTAGAACTTTTATAGGTCAAAAATTAATGAACTAGAGTGAAGAGTAAGATGATTGTGAATCAGTTGAAGTTGGAATTGCAATGTAAGTGGTTGAAGATTCTATAGAAGATGTAGGGGTAGACTCTCCTGTTGGTTTAGTTGATCATTGAAGACTGGTCAAAAATAATGTAGTTATCTAAACGGATGCTACAAGTGAGGGGGAGGAACATGTTTCCACATGTTTGGTTTTTATTTCTCATGAAATAGAAGATCGTTTAGAAGACCATGGGTTCATTGTGTTGGTCTTAGACAACGAAGATTTTGAAGATGACAAACCTAATAAAATACCACCAATTCATTCTGTTTCAGAGACCACTATAGTGAAACCGGTGGTTCTTCTACCTAAGGATTATGTGAAGAAGGATAACTTAGAGTCATTAAAAGCGGATTTGAAGTGACACCATAATGAGATTTCCATTAGGATAGAGATTTTAGTGGATCTCAATTAAGATCTTATGGCATCTTCCTTTGAAATAATAATTTCTACCTCTTATTACAACTTGATACATGAAGTCATGGAATCGAAAAACCAACTCAAAACCTTATAAGAATCTGTGGAGTCTGTGAAATAGTCAATTGGGAGTTTAGACTCATATATTTATTCAATAGCCTAAGTGGAAAAGACCTTAATTATGTTAAGAGTGTTTCCCAACTGATGGTCACTGGGTTTGTGGAAATTAAGAAGTCTATGGAGACACATGTGAGTGGTCAGGATAATGGTGTGAAGAGGTTGATCAGTGGATTAAACAAGACTTTGAAGGAGACAATAGCTTTCACCATGGAAACTCTGTGTGCATCTGCTTCCTCCTCAGCCTCTCCTCCTATTTATCTAGAAGTTTTCATATAAGTTTTTAGAGAAGATTTGGAGAAATCTCTAGTGAAAGTACCTTAGACCCTCAGTATATGACTCAGTTATTTTATACTAACAAATAACTTCATAATATTTTAAAAGATTACTTTATGGAGGCTACCCAAGTTCAGAAGGAAATAAAAGAGTAGGTTTAATTCAATTATAAATGGGTTTACAATAAGAATTAGATGGATGGTCACTTCAAGCTACTATGGAAGAACATGAGGATCCCACTTGTAACTCAGGATTTTAAGGAATAAGAAAGAAAAATTATAGAGTTGAATCCTCATTTGTAAAAAGATTATGGACAATAAAGATGAATTCATTTCAGATATGGAAAGAGGAGGAATCGTCATTATATTTTTCTAGAATCTCCTTTTTCCATTTCTTTATGAGGACTGTACTCCAATTATTTTCCCTCCAGCCTTACCTTCTTCCACTACTGAATCAGGATCTACCAGTGCTTCTACTTTGATGACTCTGGAATAGGCCCTCAGAAACTTGAATCCTATGATTCCTCTGAAATCTACTCATTATTGATCAAGTGATACTTCTATAGCAGCCAATCCAACCTTGCTTACTACTCTACCTCGGTCTGTACCTCCATCTTATGAACCTACCTCCTCAGATCCTAGAGAAAAAAATCCCAATTGGACATCTCTGATGTGGATTGAATGTTGGTTGTATTATTTGATAGGGATCACTATAATATTTTTTATATATTGTACTCTTGTCTCATTATTACAAAAATCTACTTATTTCCTAATTTTTTCTTTATTTTCATCTAACTAATAACAAAGGAGGAAAATGATTCAATCTATGACACTAGAATATATTAGATTTTGACAATTGAATATATAACTCCTAAATATATGAAATTTCTATATATATTTATGTTCGGATATATTTACAATAGTAAACATGGTTCCTTAAAGATATTAAAAAGGCGCTTAACCCTACTTCAATAATACTTAAATCTATATTTCAGTGACATAATTTGTGATCATCAAAAAGTGGGAGGTTATTGGACTCATGTATTTTGATAATCCCAAATCATGTTTCATTTATTTGAAAATCATGTTTCATTAGTTTTTATAGTTTTTATCATGTAACAATTATATACTTTCAATCTCACTAATTTCATAATCAATATTAATGTGTAAAATTTTCAAAGTAATAGGTTACCGAAAGAGGTTACCGACATAGGTTACCAATGTAGGTTACTGTTAAAAGATTATTGCTCGAAGAACCTTTGGAATTCATATGTCTACCTATCGATGAAGACTACTGATAAAGCCTGCTGATGAAGCCTACTGATGAAGCCTACCGATGAAGCCTACTAATGAATCCTACTGATGAATACTATCGTTGAGAAGGATACCACTACCAGTCTACCGATATCTATACCCATTAAATCTAGACTTTTTAAATTTTATTGAGATTATTCTAACGGTCATATTTGGTAAATTTAACATTTCTAGCTTTAATTAATGCTGATTGTAGACATATATGGACAATGTATCTAGAGACAGTATGAGGTACGAGGAGGACTGCATGTGGTTTTATCATTCCTACTATTAGACCTCATGAATATAAAATAGAATAGATAATCAATCTAAAAGGTAGCATGGTGGGTGAGAGACATTACATGATAGATATGTAAAACAAGGAGAACACCAACACTTCCACTGTGAACCCATGAGATTCACGAAGATCTTTTTGGAGAACAAATTCATGGTTACCTTACTGTGCTTCATAAAATCTTTTTCAATCCACGTAGCAGAACACTTTAGCACCTTGAAGCTAGAACCTAGAGTTTTGACACTCTATTTTTAGGACAACATCCAGAGAATGACATGAATTCCAATTTCTTCACTCCAAGGATTCAAGTGATGAACTACAAACACATAATGCCTTTTACACTCAATCATTAAAACATTTTCTCTATTGTGTCTTTTTTCTTAAATTTCCGAGTAGTGTGTGTTTTTATGTTATACACATACCGTCTCGTGTGCTTAATCTGGAGGATAATAAAAATCCTGACTCCAAAAATTATTTACACTTTTGTTTCCCACGTATAACTCTGTAAGGGGCCATATTTGGACTGGTTGTTTGTTTTTCCAATGAATAGTTGTGGTAGAGGGTGTGATCCCAGGAAAGTGTTTGAAAACTTTGGTAAATCTTGATACAGGTCATGTATCAAATTCATAGTTTATATAAACTTCTTAGTGGAAGGAGATCACCATGTGAATAGGATTAAGTCTCAGATTGAGGCTGCACCTCTTGATTAATTCAATTGTGAACTATATTTTGTAATACTCTATTTTTCTAATTTCTGCTACTTATAATTTCAAAAAAAGAAAATGGTATTACATTAACTCTGATAGTTAGTTTTGGTTAATGTGTATACGTGTTTAATTCAATAAACATGTTTTAAAGATGAACAAGTTTTTTTAATTAATTCAACTGAGGACTAATCAACCATCGAGAAACATGATGACTAATTAAAAATTTATATCTATATTACCTTAATTAAGTTGGCAGTTTCAAATTGGGGTTTTTATCATAATGTTCTTAACATATATTTTAAGTTGGAACTCAATTCACTACCTCTTGGGTTTCCACCCTGACCAATAATAAAAAATGTGTTATTCCATATACATGGATGGTAGTCATAGATTCTTAGGGGTTGAACCAATACATGCAGACCTAAAATGATGAAAACCTGAAAATATTTTTCTAATAACTATTCCACCATATATAGAACTTGATAACCACAATTAAATTTTTTGGAAGAATTGATGTAACAACCTAAGGAATTATTACATTTAATATTAGTGGTATATAAAATATTATTAATCTACATACCTTCTCTTAATAATGGTTTTCACCATAATAATTGATATTTTATTTAATGAATATACTTATTGAATTCTTATATTTTATATGGTTCTGGAATATTAATCCTTAAAGCCATTCTCATGAAGAATAATATATAATAATAAAATTAAAAATTAGTCATAAATAATAAAAAAATCAGTACTACCAAATAAGAAAATTTAAAATACAATTAAATTTATAGTAGATCAATATTAAGTGTGGATAAAGTAAAAAAAATAAAATACAAGAAATAATTAGTAAATAAAGAATAAGAAATCATAAGAAATTCCAAAACATCCCAAGAGGTGAGTGACTTTGGCTAGATCCACTTATAATCATGATGATGAGTTCATATGTTTACAAACTAGTAGACACCCACAACTACCATACCTTATCAAACTCCCATATGGACTTTGATACAAGTGGGGACCCATAAAATCTAATCATAAATACATATAAACTATCTCTAATATCACAGTAAGATGCATATGATCCCTATTATGACAATAATGGGAGGTATGGTCATCTTTTCAGAAAACATATCCATCGATAATCAACTAAAAACAAACATGTATATTCCAACATCCTTCCAACACCCATCAATATAATCTCATCGTTTAAAAGAAAACGATCTTATTCAATCCAAAATAATATATGAATCTTTAATTGGTGGTGATATATTTTTACAAAAACCATTTCATTGTACCAAAAATTCCATAACACTTGATACTACTACTAATTATCAATAAAAACTTATTTTATTGAATATTATTCAAAATAAAAAGTCAGAGTCACTGTAATTTTTAAATGTTTTTAACATTCTTAAAATTCATAATTTCAAAACATAGACATTAATAGTGTCTCTTGGAATACATTTTTGAAACAAAGAAAAAATATTATCATCTAATTTTTTGATAGAATCCTATCTATATTTCATTTGACTAAATACATACATATATACAAGTAATAAATTTATCATATATATATGTATAAATGTATGTATTTATATATATGGATGTTCATATAGCATATAAAAAATTAGACAAAATTCAAGACAGTTAACAAAAAATAAATATCCATGTAATACCATTAACAAGTTTGAGTAGAAAAAAACATACAATGCACACCTCAGCCTCATAAAATCATTACACAAAATCATTTTCAATTCCAAATTTGTACACTCATGCTGTGGGAATTACTTCCATGAAAGGATATTCAAAACATTTAATCTCAATACGCTATAGTGATAAAATCAGTATGATGAATTCATAATATGCTAGAAGGCAGGAAGAAAAGCCCTTAAATGGTCAATATAAATCCAAATCATGGAAAAACCCAATAAGAGATTCATTCTAGAATGGAAAGTAGTGATAAATAGTAAATTGAAAGGGATAATGATCAAAACTAAAAAACGATATTTCCAAACAAGCAATAAATGAGTTATGAAGAGGAGAAAACAACATACCGAATGAAGCCTTGAATTGTTTGAGAGAAATTATTTGTATAACCAAACCTTGGATTCATTTGAGCATTGGAATTCTTTGATCCTTGCTTTGAGCCTTTATTCGATCTTGTATTCAATGAGGAGCCCTGATAGTAGGTGGTATCTGTAGGATGCTTCAGATGTTGAAACTAGTAAGGATTATTTAAATAGTTCTGGGACACTATTATCATAACATCAAACAAATCACGAATAAAAACACATTTTATCAGTGACAAGTTAATAGAATCATATAAAAGGCATATTTATGAGTGTTTTTAGCACTGATGAAAACCATCTTGATGAGCGCATATGTTTTAGCACTGATAAGGATACATTTTATCATCAATTATTTTGCGATGATAAACATTGTCTTTATCAGCGCTAAATCTTTTACCTTCAAAAATGTTTTATAATAATAATTTTATATAATTTTTCTGCACATATATTTATTTCATTATAAATATATATTAAAAATATATAAATATAAATATAATAAATATATTCATTGTTTAAATATATTTATTACACTTTTATAATTATTTAAATATCAAATTATTTATATATAATTATATAAATAGTTTTAAAAAATGATATATATATATATATATTTATATATTTATATCTCTATACATATATTTCGATACTAATTACATTTTTTATATTTATATATGTATGTCATTATTTATATTTATACAGTTATATATATTTATGTGTAAGGAATAAATATATATATATACCAATAAATCTATTAAATATATTCGTTATTTAAATTAATTTTTTATATTTAATTTTTACTTAAATACATACAAATATTTATTCATAATTATATAAATTCTATTATAAAATAATATTTATTTATTTGCAGTTAGAAATGTATAAATTTAGAAATATAGTAAATATATCTTTATAAGTAAATTTATTTTTAAATATAAATTCAAAAATATATTGTTAACATTAAGGGATATATAATATTAAATGCCTGGATGTTAAAAATAAGAAAAATTGAACAATTACAACAGACTACACTAACAATAAGCGAAAATGGAATGGTTTTATTAACTAAATATTATTTACCAAGAAAATAAGGATTTCTATTGAAATAAATATTAATACATACTCAAAATATAAAAAATAGTATATATATATAAAAATTTATTTATATAAATTATTGGAAATGAGTGAATTCCAAAAAAATAAAAAATAAAAAATAAAAAATATTAGAAATGAATTAATATGTAAATACAAAAATATTAATAATAAATAATGAAAAATTACAGATTATAGACATATTATATTCAACGTATCAAGTTATAATGAATTTCTAAATTGAATACTGAAATTTTAATAATTTATTTAATTAATAGGTGCATGTGTTTCTATATAGAATTTCATTTTATTCATTTTATATATCTTCATATTCAATATATAATATTTAATAATATTTATAATATATATATATAATACATTTATTCATTTTAATCAATAATTATTTAATTAATAATTTTTTAAAAAATTATAAATTTAAACTTTTTGTTTTTATTTGTGTAACTTTTTCACAATATTTGGGTCCTTTATTAATGCTAAAAATAAATTTATTATAAAGGGTCCCCTTTATCAATGACAAAAAAGTGACAATAAAGGGTTTATTTATTAGTTATTTTTTCAAGTACTGATAAAGTCCAATGCTTTTAAAGGCATGCTTTGTAGTAGTGAGAAATCTATTACCACTTCGTAATCAGTCAAATTGTATACCCTATAAAAGTAATAATTTTCAAATGATATATTAAATAACATGAAGATAATGGAATTCATGGCATGATATATCGATGAGTAGTATATACACCACAATGAAGTATTATGTTGTGATTAAAGCATATATCTCACAAAAGAAAAAGTGAGATGAGACACCCTTATCTCCGATTCCCTTTATTTTTCTTAGATTATCCTCATTTTTAATGATTTAAATAATTTTATTAATTAAATAGATAACTATAATCATATTGAAAATATCATATATAGAACTTTTATAAAATCTTACCACTCATTTTTCATTAATGTTTCGTTAATTTATTTGTTTTGAATTCATTCATTTCAGGGTTTTCCTGGTCGATTAATTTGTATATAATCTTATATTTTCTTGTAAAATGTGAATGAAATAGTAGAAGTTAAATGAGATGGTATTCAAACACTTTCATAAGTTAATGTGGTCACATATATCATTTTTCATTCTTGTATGTAGATGATTCATTTGAGAAAACATTAACAATAAATGTTTGGTTTATTTTGGTTTCTTTTTCGACAATCACAATATATGTCTTTTTCTTAAATATTATTTATATATATTATTCCCAGAACATGAAATATGTTAAAATATACCGATTAATATCTGATTTAACTATAATAATACTTGCATGACCAACATTGAAGTTGGTAATGGAAAATAAAAAATATTTATCCCTAGAGATGGTAAACCCCCATGATTTGGAGAATGGATTCATTTTATTGAATATAAAGAGAGAAGAAAAGGGGTGGATAGAATAAATTCAATTAAAACTATAAAATTCATAATTATACATGATAATAGAGTTATTATGATTTAATATGCGAAGGAGGGGAACAGAAGGTAGAAAAATAAAGGAAATTAAGGAAGGTTGTCTGAGAAAATAACTACTTGAACATCACCTACAGAAAGGACCACTTAAGGAACTTGATATTGGAATTTTGGTGATTCCATATGCACATATACATGGGGATAGTGGGAAATAGAGGGTTTAGTATATATTTTAATATATTCAGGTCAGGTGATGGGAAATGGGGTTGTGAGGTGTGGTATTTATAGTTGAGGGGGAGTAGTTTTAATTGATTAAGTAATGATTATTTTATATTTAAAGCCAACCACATTTGGGTGGAATTAATTCCAAATAATTTGAAAAATAATTAATGATTTAAAATATGATTCAGGTAAATAAGCACTTAACCACCAACATAATTTTATGTTATTAGTTATGTCATGATTTTACCTATTAATATTAACTCATTTTATTATTTTACCCATACGATATGAAATATATTTTTTACGATGATAACTGACAAAACAAAAATGACCACATAAAATAATTTTTTCTTCTTTATTGAAAATATGGAATAAATTTTTAAATATTAAAAACACCAAATTTGATAAATTACATTAATTATTAAACCATATATACACATTAAAAATAGTGTTTAGAAAAAATGTGTTTTTAAGAACAACAATATACCTATCAAAAAGGTATAATGACTATTTAAATGAAATTAATTATATTATATATTACTAAAATTACTTATTTTACTTAAATATTAGTTTAAAATCATAATAATAATTTTAAATGTAATGAATTTTTTTTACATATATCTATATTTTTTTATGATTCATTAAAAATTTAAACATTTCATAAAATGTTAAAAAAATAATCTTAAGATAATTTTGACATGTTGAATCTAAAATAATGATCATTTTATTAAAAAAATTCTAATATTTTAAAAAATTATTTACCTTTTTTTTCTTATGGAACGAATTAAAAATAAATTTTCTTAAAGAAAACAAATATTAGAGGAAAATGTAACTTTACTAAAAATGATGCATTTATTTTCTACGAATATATAAATTTTCATTGAACAAGAAATTAAAATATATTTTATAATATAGTTACCACAATTCATAACAACCAATTTAATGCCTAGTTTATAATATTCCTGTTAATATAACAATATTTTGGATTTAATTTAAGATTGATGTTTAATGATATGTAAACTATCTAAGAGATTAAATTTAAAAAAGACAAAATATAGAATATTTTGGTGTTACAAAACAAGCCCAATTATGAATTCCAGAGACTCAATGGGGTCCATGGGACGTCTTAACAAATGAATTCTCATCATGGAACCATTCACCAATTTCATTTAATTATTCACATTTCATTATGATGTGATCAAACATATTGAATATATTATAAATAAATACCAAAGGGAGAGGTAACATACAACATACCCTTTTACCATGTCTTTTCCCACATAAACATCAAGGGATGAATACATCTTCCAAGTCCTACTATGCACATCCAACCTCTATCTTGATCAAATAATTTCATCTCGAAGCTCTAAGTTCTTAACATTGGCCAATAAATTATAATTATTTAGTTATGAAAATTACAATAAATTAATAAATTATGTTATAGAATGTGATATTGATATTTTAATCACCATGTTGTTCATCCTATCCAAAATCATTAATAATAGGGTATGTTTGACCATAGATTCTCGATCAGAATTTGGATGTATAAAATTACCAAATGATTCTTCGGATTCCAATGCTCGATAAAAATAATTTTGGGAAAATCTATTTTAAAATCTAATTGGATTCATACAATAACAAATCAACACACAAACATAGGAATAAATCTATTTGGTATACCCTCAATCAAGGATGCATGTAATTCAAAAATAAATTTAGGAATTTCACCAGCCAGTGGTGAAATATATATTTCGATATAAAACAAACATCTCTAGATTCAATGAAAATGAGGTGGAAACAATACAGAAAGAAGGAAGTGGAATATTATACCCCCAATGCTATCGAATCACCCCAATCAATTCCCAGCTCAATGGAAAATTAAGGGAGAAGAGGAATTTCATAAAACCTTCCATGTGCTCCCTTCTTTTCGGATGAAAGAACATGGGTAGATCCCCCTTAAAAAAAATAAAAAGGAAACATGAAACTTGAAACACATGGAAGAAAGGGTTATACTATGAATTTTTAGGCCAATACCCTATCCCCTATTTCTCATGTGATAAACTACTTCAGCTACACCCATGAACCATATTCACATTATGGATCATATTTATGATGTGGAGGCACTCCAATAGATGTTTCTATTATTCTTGAACTCCATTTATTCCTATAGTTCTCTCCTGAAGCATGAAGACATAAACTATGAAAAAAAACTCAAATGAAAACATTATTAAAAAAGGATAATCCTCTACATCCTCTCTCTAATTTCATAATTTCAGGGAATACAATTAATCCAAGGATAAAAAATGAAACAACCCATCCCTAGAAGCCCATTGTTGGTGTTATAAACATTACATTTTCATGATTACATGGAATCAAATCCTGAAGGGACAAAGAGTTCAGTAGTCTTGGAAAACAAGTTACATAATGAGTATTTTTTTATAAATTAAAACATTAATTAAAATATTCATTTTCTTTGAGGATAATAAAATTATTCTATCTAGTGTATCCTTTCATATTTTATATTTCACACTTCAGGGAATCTTAGAGAATGGAATCATAATTAGGATGATCTCAAATTCCTAGTAATGGTTAAGTACCAAAAATAATAATTTATCGATGAGAATAAAAAATATCGAAAGGTAAATAACTAAGAACACATTCCATATTGTAAATAACTAATAAAGAAGTGATTAAATAATATATAATGGTAAATAACTGAAAACAGACACCATTTAATCAATAAAATAACAATGAAACGCATCCATAGATAATATAAAAGAAATAATTTTGTGGATAATAATAAATAAATAAAAGTAAAATAAATTTTTAATTATTGGATGCTATGTTTCATAGGTACATGAAACCAATACTATCAATACATTTCACAAGATTTTTTAAAAAATACTTGTTACATACCAATTTGGCTTGTATAACCTTTACTATACTATCAAGAAAATTCACAATATAGTTTAAAACTACTTCTATTTGAAAAAAACTCAAAGGGTTTATCGCCAATTGATTTCATTCTAGAATACTTTAACGCGTCCATGGGCTATCTATAACTGAGACCCAACCATATGAAAAATGGTATACAGTTTAAGGAATTATCATAGGAAATTAAATATTTCAAGTGGAATAACACATGAATTAAGGAAGTGAATATCAATACCTTCACTGACCAAATCAATCTTAAATAATTCAGATTAATAATAATGATGGTATCAATAAAACATTTCCAAATTTTAGTAAAAATAAAGGGTTGTTGTCATTGATGAATATAAATTACTATAAACAGATCATTTAAATCCATTTTACGGAAAAAAAAAATTTAAAAAATTTATTTGAAAAAAAAATTATTTTTTTTAAATTTAATCTTCTGAACCTGAAAATTATTTTCAAAGAAATGACAACGAGTAAATATATACATGTTATACAACGTAAAAATAACATTCATTTTACACAGTAAAAAAGTTAGAAAAATTTCTTTTTCAGAAGGAGAAAAGAATTTTCATTTTAAAACATTTTTAAAACACAAAATCTGTTAAAATTTATTTAATAAATCTTTTTGGAAAGTTTGAAATGTTTTGGAAATCCTCTTTACAGAAAATTTTTTATATGAAAATATGTTGTCTGTCTAAAATAGAAATCAAGTCAGGTTTTCTTATAAAAATATAAATCATTTTTATTACTAAAGAGTAAAAAATGGTACTATTACATAGGAAAGGTCATGAATAATCATAGGAGATGAAAATTAATGGTTTTATTAAATAAAATCATATTATTATTTCTAATGTAAATTCAAGTGTAAACAATCCTGAATAAAATGAGAATGAGAATTAAATCCTTGAAAAGACTATAAAATTAATGTGATGATGATTCAATGAATTGGATATGTGTGTCAAACAAAAATCTACTTAATCAATGTTTCAATACAACAATAGAGATAAAAATTTATTAAACAAATAATATTATATTATTAAATACAACAAAGAAGTAATATAACCAAATGAAATAGAATCCAGTAATGAAATTCCTTTTATCTTGGTGTCTTTTAACTCTAATACCCTTAGAAGAAATAACTATAATTGAAAATAAATATAAAATTAAAATAAAACAATTCATGATATAATATGTAAAAATGTGAATTATTTTCACCATATAAAATAAAAGGTGGTGAAAATGACATTTTTCTCACGGATATAGAAAGGGAGGTGAAAACCCTTACCTTGTGTTTCCTTTGGATTGAATGTACATAATTTTTTTATATGGGTTATAAACATGTTAATAAATTATGAAATAATTATATTAATATTTAGGATATCATATATGATCTTATTTTAAAATATAATTACTCATTTTTAGTAATCCTTTATTAGTTTCACTATATCCGGTGTTAATTGCCCAGTTTCTCAATTATATGTTTTACATGTTACTTGTTGTTATCATTAATTAGATAATTATTTACTCATCTATATATTCTAAAACATGATTTAGATTTCATATATATACATTACATATGTATTTATAAAAATACATAAAATTCGGAGATTGGAAATGAAATGCACCGTACATGGTGATAGTAGGCCGTACATACCCATGAACGCTAATTTCATATGTTTTCTATATTAAAAGAATTAATTATAAATTATATATATGTATATAATAATTAAATTATCATATCTATGTCATATATGGATCTTAGTTTTATAAAAAATATCCTTTATAAATTTCTTTTATACTGTCAACAAATCACATTGCTTTGAGGAGGCGATAATCCACACTCCCACAAACGATATTATTGTATTCCCCTGAATTGGAAAACAAAATGGAATGTTACATATAAATATTATATTAGAATAAATAAATAATTTGTATAATTTATATAATATAAAAATAATGTGACCATCAAAAATTCTCAATCAAGAGAGGTGGTTATGGAAAAATAAACAACATCGTTTTGCTAGGCGGTAGTTCTCCATACAAATAAACAGTAATTACATTACCCATTATATGGAAGTTTGTGTATGTTTTGGTATAACAATTAGAATAAAAACATATAAGTATATTTATGATACTTATTTTTTTATATAATTATATAATAATAATATTTTATTGGATGGAGAATGAAAATAAATGAAAACGTCTCAATGAAAGATGTTATATCTTATCCAGGTAACTCCTTTTGGTTTTAACCAAAGGGATTCCTTAGATGAATTTATGCCAAAGGGGAGAATTATATGATTAGTGTAGGTGTGTTTAGGAGATATTTGGGATGATATTTATATGTACATGTATTCTTTAAGGGGTCTGTGTAAGTGGGATGGGTGAGTGCCTTTTTATAGAGGAAGAGGAGTGACATCCTAGTAAATTTTTGAAAAGAGATTTACATGCATGATTTTCCTATGAAATGTTGATCTTATAATTATCCAAATTTAATTCAAGTGAGTATAGGGTATATATATTCAAATAAAATGCCTTTTGTACAAGTTTCTTGGTCATTTTGGCTCTTATGCTTAATTTTTTGTCCCTAGTTAACCTAATTTTCCTCTTAATATCTCTAATTAATTTTAAATATATTCACTAATATTTTTGGTAAAAAAGTATAAATTATTAGAAATTAGAAAATTATTATTACTTCAAATAAAGAATACATTTTCCAAATTTCCAATTACATAATTGGAATAAATTAATTTAAATTTAATCCCACATACGGGATGGTAGTGCATGTTTTTGAAGTAAAAACAATCTAACATTTTCTTTGTTTTTATATCGAATTTAATAGTTTTTTTTAAATTGACATAAATTAAACTAACTAACACAAAATTATTCTAATTAAAATATAAAAACAATAAAAACACATAATTTTACATTATATATACATTATATGAAAAAATCAGTATTCAATTAAAATTCAATATTTTTCACTATTCATCAAAAAAATGAAACATCACAGAAAATTTTAAAAAATTCACCCAAACCTAATTTTCAATTTTATATTTAAGAAATAATGTCTATTTTGAGATATTAAATTTATAAAATTTCAAAAAATGCGGTTTAATATAATTTCTCTATTAAAATTTAGTAAAATATTTTTGTTGAAAAATCCCAATTTTATGTGAATAACATAATATCTTTTTTTATTATGCCTATGAAATATAATGGATTAATAAAATAATTATTTAATATATAACATAAATATTTCATTAATATCATTAAAAAATTATAATTAGTTTAATTTATAAGAATATAAAACCCTTTTGAGCATAAAAACATATTCTTATATATTAATTTGTTTCATATTTTTGTTTCAAATAAATTAATAACCATTGAATTTGTATTGTATTTTTATATAGCATATATTTTAATAATTTAGTAAATATAATTACTAACCATTAATTTAATGGCTAGATTATATCTTATTATACGAGATAGTAATGTTTTATTAATATATTTTTGTTCGGTAAAACTCGGTATTACTTATAAGGCAAGACATTGAAGTAACTCATTATTGTAGGTGACACACTCAAACTCAGTATCACATCCATTGAAACATATATGATTGATTAATTTTATGTCAAATGGTTAATATATTATATATTATCCAGATGTTATATTCCCTTATATTCATTGTGTTTCAGGATGTACATGTTATTTCTTACAATGTACTTATTTTCGAATTTTGGGGAATTAAAAACAATTCCCCTAAGAAAACGCATCTCCAAATAATGTTGTTACTAACAATTAAATAATTGTTTAATAGATTAATTGATATTATGATATTTGTAATAGTATTTTTTTCTAAAATGATATGTGATGTGGTTATAGTGATAAATTTTTTTGATAATTGATTACCTTTTATAAATTGTTACATTACTTGTTAATTTATGAATTTTTATATTAGATCACCATAGAATAAAACATTGATTGAGGTAATCACTTGTAATGAATCACATCGACTAAAATTAGTAAATTAAAATGGTTTCATGGAAAAAATCAAAAATGAACAAAATTTGTTGTAAATATTATGATAATTGATAATCTATATTTTTGGAATGTATATAGATAATATAAATAGTAATTTGAGGAATCAACCATTGTGTATTATGTTGATAAGAATGTTATGTTTGGTGCATGGTAATGAATTTTTTCTATATTGTCTTGGATTGAGTCTTCTTTGATTAATGTGAGATGGGTGGTTGTTATCAGTATTTTTGATATTATTAATTGAATGAAATAACTTGTGATGGGTGATTTAGAGAACCAAATGTAAAACCCAATGGAATGGTGCATGGTTATGAACAACCTATGGGTAAGTTTCACATTCATTAGATGCTTGAGGGAGATATTCTTATTCTACTTGGCCGGGTTAACTTGTAATTATAGTGCTTGGTCTAGTTTTGATATAATTATTATAAATCATTTATCAGCTACATTGTAATTCTAATAGGAATTGGCCCAATCACACTATAATTCTTATAGTTCTTGGCATGGTTAGGTTATAATTTTTATAGGGATTGGCCTGGTAATGTTGTAAAGCATATAGGGCTTTCCCAGTAACACTGTAATGGTTATAGGGAAAGTCACAATTATTTTATAATGAATATAGGTCTTGGCTTGGATATACTATATTGCGTATAGATACTGGACCAAATATAATGTAATTCTTGTTATTTCTCTACATGGTCCTTTTGTGATGACTGTTTGGTTATACCATAAGATGTTTATGGACACAGTCAGAATGGTATTATGAAAAAATCACGGATATATAGAATTTTTCTGAAGACAGATTGTGTATGGCGATGGATGTCTTGGTTTGAAAACATGTTTTGGGACAGCTCCATAGAGATAAAGAAGGCATGGTTGTCTGTGTGTGTCAACTAAGTGCTTGAGGGTTAGGGGGTTTAATTTATGTAATGTATTAATTATATTAAATCAATTCCCTTTATATATCTTATTCAATGAAATATATATTCATACTAGACTCTTTTATACATCATTGGTTGTGGCCTACTATGTTTTACTCACACCCTTCTCAGTCCTTCATTTCACTTGGGTACATGAGAATCCATTATGTGTTTTGTTTCAAGAACATGGTTGGGCTATGTCCTAGGGTGGAATGGTAGAGCTAGATTTCATGGTTGGTATTAAGAGATTGAATGAGATTTGGATGGGTAAGGTAGTGGAGTTGTTTTGTATTTTCATTCTTACAATGTATACGTATCTATAACTGATGTAATTGGTAAATTATTATTTGTTTCATCATGGCTACTCATGCCTTACCGCATTTCACATATTTTTAGTATATACTTATTCATTTACGTGTAATCTAATTATATTTTACCTTGAGATATATTGGTTATTTATTTTTTATTTTTAACTCTAATATTGGGGTTACATGCTCTCCACTATACCATCATACACCTCTACTGCTAGTCATAAGCCTCAGGTGCATGGGGAGGCACACATCAGGCCATGTGGTGGAATGGTCTAGATTGTAGTATAGATTGATCTGTGGTGGGATGTTACACTTATCATCCTTGACAATACTTAGTCTTCACCCATAAAACATCTTGACAAACCTCAGTTGTTAATTACATCACTCAAAGCTCTTGTTCGGTCCTTTAATGTCAAACACACATAAAATGTGTACTCTAATACTCATGGTGATTAAGCACCCCATCCCATGAAAACGTTCATAATAATCATCAAATTATCAAGATAGTTATTTGTGACACCTATATATCCCAATACATGCCTATTCCAATACTCAACTTGTTATAGATCTCATGAAGCTACTCACCATATCCTCTGCTCAAAGGGCAAGTTTTGTGCTATGAGGCTCCCCACCATAAGAATTTTATATAAAAATGAAACTACCACATTCTAAAGATACACCCAAAGTAGTTTCCAACTCAACACACAAGATCAACCGAGAATCACCAATCATAGGTTGGTATAACTATTCATTTTAGAATCCAAAACAAAATGTATATGTACTCACCATCCATTTAAGAAGACCGAACACGTCAAATTTTTCTCAAAAGACCGGACTAATTGTCATAAAACATCTATGATTCAATTTTTCTCCAAAATAGCTTCCATCAATACACAACTTATTAAACACTAGATTGATTGTCAAACCCTGTTTATCTGACTTGTATCAAGACCTCCTGACCTCCAGTTTTGAAGTGTTACAAATAATTTCATGATCATGACACCTCAAATCTAAAAAGAATCCATTGATTTTCCAAACACAGCCACAAAAATATACACCACAATCATGATGATATTTAAATATTGGATCCTCAAAATATTGAGTCCACTTTCACACCCTGCTAACCCTTGAGCACTGACATATCATCCATCCAACCGATGTTTGAACCATCACAATTATATTCTATGTCTGAGGATTATGATAAAACTCCATCCAACACTATATGCAAATTTACATATGACATTCACGGGGGAATCTAGATATAGATGAATCACTACAGGAAAAGTGGGCATTTGCGATGGGCCATTTGCGGCGGGAGGGTCAGTGTCCCGTAACAAATAATCCATCGGAAAGGTTTTTTGTGACGAAAGAAACAAAATGTTCCAAATAATAAGGTTTTTGCGATGGGGTGGTGCTTCCCATCACAAAAAGGTTTGGTGCCCCATGCTCACTAAAACACAAGAAATGGTATATTTGACAGGCTATTGTAACCCGTCGCAAATATCATGCGGCATTTTTAGTATTTGCGATGGAATTAATATCCCGTTGCAAATAATATGTCCAGAGGTGGTATTTTGTGATGAGTACCGTTGCTAAAGATTTTCTAACCTGCAGGTACTTGCGATGGTTGTTCTGCCGTAAATACTCCAATTATAACTAATCTATCCTATATATATATACCCCCACATGTTTATTTTCATCATTCCACTCAATTCCCTTCTCATATCTCCCTCTTTGGTGGAAAATTCCCTCAGTGTTTCTCAGCGATTAAAATTTTAATTCTTAACATTATTCACGACTGATATCCTTCAAAAGATTCAGTTTTAATGTATTTATCTTTTTAATTAATTTTTTAATTAATTCGGCTTATTTTATTTTAGTTATAATTACTTTTAATTACCTGGGGTTAAATTAAATTTGAATTAGACAGCTTTATATATCATTGTTTATATTTTGTTTTACAATTAATTACTATTGATTAGTATGAATTAGTATTAACTATAAATTATTATTTTAGCTAGGAATAATTAAGATTAAATTATAACAATTAGTATTAAATTGTAAAAAATAGTATCAAATTATAATGATTCATATTATGTTTTAATAAATTGTAATAAATTGAGATAATTAGTAATAAATTATCTTAATTAGTAATAAATAATAATTTTTAATAATAAATTTGATTATTTAGTAATAAATTGCAATAATTAGTAACAAATTGCAATAATTAGAAATAAATTTCCATAATTAGTAATAAATTGTAGTAATTATTACCAAACTGCCACAATTAGTAAGAATTAGTAATTATTATTAATAAATTGCAATAATTATAAATAAATTCGAATAGATGGAAATAAATTTAAAAAATTAGTAATAAATCACAATAATTTGTAATAAAGTGCAACAATTAGAAATAAACTGCAACAATTTGTAGTAATTTTGAATATTTAGTAATAAATTCGATTAATTAGTAATAAATCAAAAAAATTATTAACGAATTGAAAAAATCAATAATAATTAGTAATAAATTCTATCAATTATTAATAAATTAGAATAACTAGTAATAAATTAGAATAAGTTGTTATAAATTAGAATATTTAGTATTAATTAGTAATAAAATCAAATAATTGGTAACAAATTTTAATAATTTGTAATAAATTTCAACAATTAGTAATAAATTCAAAAATTTAGCAAAAATTAGTAATAAATTCTAATGATTGGTTACAAATTGTAATAATTAGTAATAAATCAGAATAATAATTAATAAGTCTGTAATAATTATTAATCAATTCTATGAATTAGTTATAAATTCTAATAATAAGTATTAAATATTAATATTTAGTAATAAATTGTTATAATTAGCAATAAATTTAAATAATTAGAAATAATTAGAAATAAAATTTAATAATTAGTAACAATTAGTAACAAATTGTAATAATTAGTAATAAATTGTAACAATTAGTAATAAATTGTAATAAATTCTAATATTTAGTATTAAATTGATATAATTAATAACAAAATGTAATAATCAGCAATAAATTTTAATAATTAGTAATAAATTCTTATAATTAGTAATAAATTTTCAAAAAATAGTAATAAATTGCTGAAATTAGTAATAATTCATAAGAAATTTTAATAATTAGTAATAATGATTATTAAATTCTAATAATTAGCGATAATTAGTAATGAATTCTAATAATTAGTAATACATTCTAATAATTTGTAATAAATTCTAATAATTAGTTATAAATTGTGATAATCAGTAATAGATCGTAGAAATTAGTAATAATTATACATAAATTATAATAATTAGTATTAAAATGTAAAAATTATAAATAGATTGAAATAATTAGTAATAAATTGTGATAATTAGTAAATTTTTTAATAATTATTAATAAATTACCACAATTAGTAATAAATTGAATCAATTCGTAATAATGAGTAATAAATTCTAATAACTAGTTTTAATTAGTAATAAATTCAAATAATTATTAATAAATTTTAATAATTAGTAATAAATTATAATATTTATTAATTAATTCTAATAATTAGCAATAAATTTTATAATTAGTAATAAATTCTTATAATTAGTAATAAATCAGAATAAATAGTAATAAATGGAAATAAATAGTTCAATTGTAATAATTAGTAATAATTAGTAATAAATTAAAATAATTTATTACTAATTGTAATAATTAGTAATAAATTGTAATAATTAGTAATAAATTTTAATTATTAGTAATAAATTGAAATAATAGAAAATATATTCTAAAAATTTTTAATAAATTCTAGTAATTAGTAACAAATTGAAACAATTTGGAATAAATGCCCACAATTATTAATAAATTATATCCATTAGTATGTATTATTAACAAATTCTAATAATTAGTAATAATTAGTAATAATTAGTAATAAATTCTAATAATTAGTAATAAATTCTAATAACAACTAAAAAATTCAAATAATTCGTAATACATTCAAATAATTTGTAATAAATACTAATAATTTGTAATAAAATATAAAACTTTGTATTAAATTGCAACAATTAGTAATAATTAGTAACTTACTGTAATAATTATTAATAAATTTCCCCAATTAGTATTAAATTATAATAATTTGTAATAATAAACAATAAAATCTAATAAATAGTAATAATTAAAGTAATAAATTATAATAATTAGTAATAAATTCAAATAATTAGTAATTATGAGTAATAAATACTATCAATTAGTAATAAATTATAATAATTAGTAATAAATTATAATAATTAGTAATAATTACTAATAAATTCTAATAATTTGTATTGAATTCGAATAATTATTAATAAATTCTAATAATTTTTAAAAAATTGCAACAATTAGTAATAAATAGAAAAAATTAGAAATAAATTGCAACAAGTAGTAATAATGATTAATAAATTTTTATAATTAGTAATATTTAGTAATAAATTCTAATAATTAGTATAAATAAGTTATAAATTCTAATAATTTGTAATTATAAGTAATAAATTCAAATAATTAGTAATAAATTATAATAAAAAGTAATAAATAATAATAATTAGTAATAAATTCTAATAATTAGTAATAATTAATAATGAAGTCTAATAATTAATTATAAATTATAATAATTAGTGAAAAATTTATATAATTTGTAATAATTAGCAATAATTAGTAATAATTGGAAATAATTATCTAGAAATTGTAATATATTATAATAGATTGTAATAAATTGTAAAAAATTCCCTTGGATTGGTGGCTCCCTTTTTATATTCTTGTAATTTTCTTCTACTAAAAAAACTATAAGAAATCGGTCCCCATGTATGGATATCTATTTTCGTATGTACGAAAATGGAGAGCAACATGGAGATGCCTTCCTATTCTACGTTCTCATTCATATGAAAATGGATACTGTTATGTTAGAGTATATTTTTAATACTGATTTCAGTCGGGGAAAGTTGCAAGGAGATGAGCCATTAAGAAAGAGAGGTTTTTTTGCCCGACGACTCATCTCCACTGTCTCGGATTGAAATCACTATGGGAAATCTGTTTAAACATTGGAATATCCAAATTCATATGCATGAGAATTGAGATTAGCACGACAAGGTATCCCTACTCTCCATATTTGTGCATACAAAATTTAATATCCGTATAATAGAGCAGATTTTTCATAGTGATTTCAGTCAGAGACAGTGGATATGAGTCGTTAGGAAAAAGAGCTATTGGAAATCTTCTGGAAATTGTGTCACCAATAATTTCCAATTAGCAGGAACCATTTTTTTAATTAATAAAAATTAGTGATAATTTGATTAGACTATTATATATTACTGTGCATTCGTATAAAAGTTTAAAAAATACATAAAATAAGTATGAAATTATAGAAATTACTATAATTTGAACGAAAAGGTAATTTAATTGTCTTTTATTATTAGATATTGTTTTTGATAAAATAATTTATACAAAAACAACTAATTATTTTATATATTTTAGAGAAATATAGAATATGGAAGTCAAAAAAAATGTTCAGATGATCTTTACTGGATAAACCATTGCTAGATTCTAAATGTTTTTGGTTTAAATCCATCATATATTGAGGGTGTTGAATCATTCTTATCATTTACATCAACAAAAAAAATTGTTTCAAAAGGGAAAATTATTTGTACTTGTATAAAGTGAGGTATGTGGACATTTGTCACATTTGATAATGTTGGGGGTAAAATATTGAATTTTATTTTTCAACCAGATTTTGTTTTTTGGAATCAACATATTGAACAAAGTTCTAGAGAAGATACTAATATTTTGGTTCCATATCCCTCACAATTTCATAATTTAGTACATGATTTGTATTGTACGTCTTTTCAACAAGCTAAAACTCAGGATGATATTAATTTAACTCTTGAGTTAGAACCATCTCATTTTTATATGTTTTTTCGGTCTGTAGAGGATGCCTTATATCTTGGTTGAAATATAAGACTATTTGAAGAAGTTTATAATTAAATTGTTGTAAAATCAGATGCTTGAATGTAAAATAGCTATTTTGATCAGATATTATCTCAGGTAAAAACATTTCTACTTGAATTAAATGTGTTTCCTATATACTTTTATGAGAGAATGAGGCTGGTTCAAAATATGGGTCTTAATAATCATAAGATTAATGCTTGTTCAAACGGTTTCATCATATATTTCTGTGTAAATGAGTTTTTGAATTTTTTTCCCACATGTGGACAATATAGGTATAAAGAGGCTCAACAAGGGATGTCTGGATTGATTCTTGTAAAACAATTAAGATATTTCCCACTTACACCCATATTGGAGTGTTTTTTTTGTCTCAGAACACATCAACATTGATGTCATGGATCAAAACCAATATTCCAAATTGTAAAACCATAAATCATACCACATATGTTGATTCATGGAAAAAATTTGACCAACTGCATTTTTCTCCTACTATAGTTTCCCGACACATGCATTTGGGTCATTCTATTGATGACTTCTCTCAATTTGGTTCTTATAGTAGTCAGTATTTTTGTTGGCCGATCATTATAACTATGTATAATTAAACTTCTTGGTTGTGGATAAACAAACCATATATCATTTTGACCTTATTAATTATAGTACATCCAAAAAAGAATATTTATGTTTATTTGAATCCAATAATTGATGAGTCAGATTCAATGTGGGGTTATGGTGTCAAAACATTTCATTTTGCTACAAAAAAAATTTCTTACTGAAAGATACATTGATGTGGATAATTATTGACTTCCCATCATATAGTATGTTATCTGGCTTGTGTACACATGGTCCAAAATAATGTCTATACTATATTATAGAATGCAATGAATTTATGCTCATCAATGGATAAAAACCTAGTTTTTTGACTGTCATTGCGGATTCTTTGCAAATGATCATCCTTTTTAGAGGAAAAAATATCATTTATGAGAAGGACCAATTGAAAGAGATGGACCTCAAACAATGATCTCTGGTACAGTGTTAAATTAAATTTTCTTTTCATTACCTGCCATCACATTTGGACCAATAATAAACCAATAGATAATTAATGGCTTTGGTAAAGAACACAATTGGATAAAATAATGCATTTTTTTGGGATCTTCCATATTGGTCTGATTTGTTGGTTCGGCAAATTATGGATGCCTTGCATATTAAGAAGAAATGTTTTGATATTTTATTTCATAATGTTTGGGATATACCAGGAAAGACCATTGATTGTGTAAATGCATGAGTAGACCATCCCAAAATTTACAGGCGAACAAAACCTGAAATTTTTGAAAATGTCAGATAAAAAAATATAATGAAATGAAAAAAAAACCATATACACTCTCCAAAAAGAATCAATTATTATTTTTTAGTGGATTTAAGATTTTATACTTCTAGATAGGAATGATTCTAATTTGGGCAGATGTGTCATAAATGACCATATTACCAGATTAAGAATTCATGACTGTCATGTTGTAATGAAAAGGTGTCTACTGATTGGAGTAAGAGGTTTGTTTATTTATAAGATTTGGGATGTGCTAATAGAAATATAATATTTTTTCTAAGATATTTGTCTGGAAACAAGTGACTACGATACATTAAACATACTACAAGATGATGTTGTTTTAATTTTATGTAAACTGGGAAAAAGCGTCCTGTCAGCATTGATTGACTCAAAAGAACATTTTATATTACATTTTCCATATGAAGAAAAATACAGAGGTCCAATCCAGTTCCAATAGATGTACCTATTAAAAAGATTCATGCCAAAATTTAAAAAAACTATATAACAAAGCTTCGGTTGAAGGATCAATTTCAGAAGTTTATTTGTAAGTGGAAATATCTTTTTTTTTGTTCTCATTATTTCCAATGAGAATGTACCTCAAAAAAGAACCATACGGGCCTTAATAAGGTAAATGTTGAGGATGAAATGGGAAATCATTTATTAGTATTGAATGAGCCCGAACATGGAATCCGTGGAGTTCATGAATGACAGATTTTAGATGATGAACATCATAGAGCTCATACATATGTTCTACTCAACTACGAAGAAATAAAACCATTTATATAGTGAGTTCTCCTTTAACAAATTCTATAGTTTTTTACAGTAATTTATTCTTATGTTATTTTTAGGATAAATGATAATCATATCAACAAAAAACATTGACAGCTTACAACATCTACTCTTGAAAAATATCAACCAAAAAACACATCCTACTAGTTTCAAAATCATGTAACAAAAATTATATTTTGTTTAACATATAAAACCAATTTATTATATTTTATATTGGAAATTGATTTAAAAAATTATAGGTATCTCAACAAGTTTATAAAATTGATAATCAATTGTGTGTATAGAGTAACCCACTATAAAAAATGGTTGAATCATAAAATTCGTATGTGGTGAATGGTTTCTGTTTTCATACATGTGCATATGGATAATAAAAACATAATGAATAACTGTGGTTTCTTAAGATATTCTCTTCATAGAGAAACTGATGGTGAGTTTTGTGGCATGATTAAAGAAACTATTAAACCGTGTTAGCTAGGACAACAATACATAAAGACATTTAAATTTCAGTGGTTGGATACTATGAGAGGCAGGTATGTTAAGATGACCCATGGAATCACAGATATTAAATATTAAATTATTCTTATAGTAAATGACCCCTTTTTATTAGATCATTAGCCCAATGGAATTTATTAATCAAAAATATTTTTCTACATAATGAGATTTTAGTGATTAGTGGATCATAAAAAATGATAAATCTTAGGAAAATCAATTTACTCAAAGTGAATGTTGTTACACTAAAGTGGTAGGAATTGAAATTTATCAAGAGACTGCTCCACATACATATTTTTCTTGAATAGACATCATTTAAGAAACCCCACAATTATGTTTCAATGGTGAAGATGGAATTAATGATGTTGCAAATTAATTTGAATGGAAAATAGATGATAAAACTCAAACTCATATGAAAATTCATGATGATGAGGAGGGACAAGAAGACATTGACATTTTTAGATATGAAGAAGAGTAAGGAGATGTAAATTAACATAGTTAAAGACTGGTGGTAATCATATATAATATATATCTATATATATTGTATTTTTTCGAATTTTTTCTAACGACAATCATTTCATGTGTCAGTTGGACGAGGATCTGTATCATCTTTTGGAGAATGATGATCTACCTTTATATGAGTAACATGTTGGATTATCAAGCTCTCAGACTACTGGAGGTTTAGTGGGGACACATAGAGGGTGTTATCTTGCACGATTGATGATTCCTATCCCTATCCATGAGTGATATCCACATCATGGTTTCGATCTATGCAAAAAAGGTATGTTTACTTTGGTAATTTTGATAGTTTTTATAATATATTTATATAATGATTTTTGGATTACTATTTTTTTTTCAAATAATTACGCATATATCCACTAGATAGGAGAGCACTATATTGCACAATTATTTTTAGGAAGCATGTGTCTCATGGGATCAGATTCCCATTGCTGTGTAGCACCCCATGTTCAATCATTTGCTTGTATGTAAACAAGTAATTTTTATTTTGAAATTAATTTAATTAATAATTGAAATTATAAATTATCTATAGGGTTTATGGTATCCCATTAATAATATCATGTGTGACGCTATATATAAGGCATGGAAGAAGACTATTCATCCGCATTGTAGTGAGTTTTTGCACAATTTGAGAAGGAATACGATGAAAAAAGTAGGAGTGACAGTGTTTGATGAGTTTTTTCATGCCCATCGACCTGATTAAATTTCATCTCATGTTTGGGATGGATTATGTTAATACTAGTGGGGTGGTAATATTCATATTATATCATCGATATGTCGACGAAATCGGGAGAGACAGGAGGTAACCCATCAAGCCAGTAGTGGCATATTCATTAAACATATAGTGGACTTAGTAAGTATTTTTTTAAATAAATTATATAACATTTATTATTAATGGTTTATTTTATATACAAATAGGATGTCTAACAACACAAAATTTTAGAGTCCTATGTTTATAAGAGGATGTACAGTGATCTGGAAAATTTAAATATTATAGGTGCTCGCCAGCATCATATTGTGGTCAATATATTTTCATTTTGTGTTTAAAATTTATCCACAAATAATATTATAACTATTTTTATTTTTAAATTCCAATTTAATGATTAATATGATTCGATGACATATTAGACCCAACATGAGAGTCAGGCCAAAGAAAGATACTTAGACTAGTGATAACCAATTTGATGAGATAATATGGATGTTGGTGACTAAGTATGCATTCGACAAAGTATTATTTTTGTATATGATCTCTTGATTGACACTTTTGTAGTATTATGGAACCACTATGATGTTGGAATCTTGCTCAAGAGGAGCTCGTGGAGTGTCCTCATCATCATCATCTATTTCACAATATTAGTAGAAGATGTGAGATCAGAGTGAGTTTATTGTGAGTATGCACAAGGAGTAGGAGAAGATGCATCCATGGAAGTAGCAGCAACAGCATGAAGAGATCATATTACAGAAGCAACATCAGCAGCAGGAGATGTGTTGATGGCTATAATAGTAGAAGAAGGAGCAGTTGGAGTACATGCAATGACTGACTCGTGGTTTAGGGATTGAGTTACCTTCACCATATCCTCTAGGAGACCCTCCCCCTCATTGATCTATTTATTTTTTATGATAAAACAATTGAATGTAATTTTTTTTTCATATTAACTCTCTACATTTCTATATATTTCATTTTTTATATTGTTGAAAATATTACATTTTTTATTAATTTTTTTATTTTCTTAATTATTATTCTTGATTAATTTATTTTTATTAATTTGTTTTATTTTTCATGAATATTTAGGTTTTCATTATTTCATAATTTTTTATTATATTAGTATTATTAATATAATCACTTAATTAATATTAATAATAATAATATTTTTATATTATCAAAGTTATTTTTTATTATTATTATATGAATATTATTTTATTATTTTATAATGTATTTTATTTTACTGATATTAATATTATTATTTCATTAATATTAATATTATTTTATTATTATTACCAATATTTATATTTATATTTTATTCAATTTTATTTTGATTATTTTTATACAATTTTTGTGATGGGACCGATCACAAATAGTATTTGTGATGGCCCATCATAAAAAATGGTTTAAAAAATCAGCAAGGTTTTTTGAAATGATACCACTACACCACCACAATAAAGTATTAGAAAACCCCGCTAAAACTTTTTTTGACAGATCATCATGTCATTGAAAATAGTTTCTTTTTGCGATGAGCCATCGTAAAAAACCATATTTACGATTCCCTTTCCTACAACGAGACATTTGTGATGAGATCCCATCGCAAATTCCCCATCTTAAATTAGCCAATCTCCAGTAATAAATTGTTCTACTGAATGCCATATACATTCCAAATTACCATATCATGGATAGATTCAAGAATCCAAGAACCTTTTAACTCATCATTCACATATACTGAGACCAATACAACTCTCCCCACCATTGATGAATACTTTAAATCACTCCACTAAACCAAATTACCATTACACCATGGCCTACTCTTCACCCCTATACAGTCATGAGGAGACTACGTGGTTGTCCTACTCCTACATTAGTGCTAATATGATCCACCAAACTACATTATATTCCCAATTATTGAATTTTAATCCAAGTAATGTGTAAAAATGTTATTCAAAAAAGGATCACATCCTAAAAATATGATGGTATACTACCCATCATATAGCTCACCGCATACCGCTTAGTGAGCATACATTCAAAAAGTTTACACTCACATGTGCCACTGACCTGAGGTATTCTCACACACAATTAGCCCCTAATATCATATTATTCATGTGTTCAACACATCATAGAAAAATCATCAATATTTCAATCAAGATCCCCAAGCTACTAGGCTAGCAAGAATCTCAAACAATTCCATAAACCTTATTCTCCCATATGACCTCTTACCAATTCATAATCTAGTTGCTCCATGTATACCTAGAATGTAAAAAATTCTCCCATCTACAAGTAATGGGATGTTTCACTTGTAATAAATGGTTATAAAAACAAACATGTAATCCCATAAGTTGAATCGTGTCAAAACTAGGTAGACATGCCTAAACCACTTTCCATGATTCCCAATATGATAATATTATCTAATATGGAGTACACTTGACACTCTTATTTAATAAAAATTAGATAACATATTCCATGATTTATCACATGACCACTCTCCAACCCATCACCATAAAAAAATGAATCTACCCACACACTCACTATATAAAGAAGAACATCTATAAAATAGGGTCAAAACCTGAATGGTCATACAAATTGAAATCAACCTTAATACTAATAACTAACACTCGAGGTACTTTCCCATAAATAATCACAGTTAATATTACATATACCAAGACTTAAATCACTCACACTGATATTATTCCAGTAACACCTACACATTTTACTTGTCTCTAAGGAAAACACCACATCATCTGTTCCCTCACCCGAGTTACCCACATACAACATAACTCACGTCATCCCAATAACTGTATTATTAAAAAACAAAGTATTGTTCATCCATAGGATATCCTACATAATGCATAGGTCATATATCATGTCGGTGACAAGTCTCATGAAATTACTATTTGTTGTCGTTTCAAACATCACATGGTAAGCTACAATAAAAAACTCATTCCATGGTCCCCATACATATTTTAGGAATCATATCCCAATCCATCATCCTAAATGGGATATAATTATCACTAATAATCCATGTAGAAAACAACCCCCTTTATAATTTAAATCATAGTATGATCCTCACCGGACCACTAGATATGGAATCATCTAACCATGAAATGTTGCCAATGTATCATAGTCGCATGATTTGACTAAAATAATTCAATTCAAATATTTATTAGAAAAACAATATAGGTTTTTACTATAACATTATATAACCAAACCAAAATAATAACCACCATAAAGGGGTGTATCACAATGGAAAAAATGCCGATAGTGACCTACTATGGTCACAATACATCCTCCACTATAGGGTCAAATTACCATTATTTCCATCGATCATCAAAATATAGAATCCAAATAACCTGTTATCAGAAAAAGGAATTCTTATATCAGGGTCAAGTTGACTATAATTACACTAAGTACATATATATGGAAACACCATAATAACTATTTTGAATCGTTAAATAGAAAAATCCTCATCACCAGAAAAATTAAAAACATGAAAGCATATTCGTGACACAAATATTACCTGATGAGATTTATGCATGATACACCTCATACATTTATGGGAAAAGACCCTAAAATATATCAAGAAATAAAAAATCATAAATCCAAACACACTATGCCATACACGAGGATAAATAAATAATTATTATTATTATATAATCTAAGACAAACAATCACACACCCTTAGAAACATGTAATTTCACTGATAATGGTATTTGTAATACACTAATATAGGTTCCTTCACATGATCTGACACATTTTAATATCACCTTTATTCATCTAAAAATAGAAATAAAAAATGTACCTTTGATACAAATTTTTAACTTCCCGACACCACTAACTCTAAATAGTTAATAAACTGTTTGCGCCACATACCTTATAATTACCTCCATATATTCTAAAGGTCATTTAATAGAATTAGGTGTCTAATTATTTTCCATGGGGAGAATATACGCCCTATATTAGAGTGAAATATCTTAAATGAAAATTAAAATGTATCATACAAAATGTGGGATATTGTATGTGGAAGTAATAATAATGAACAAATATAATAAATGAAATACAACATAAGGGACCTATGTGGTCATACAATGAATGAGAATGATCACCAACTAGGTTGGTCACATATACAAATTAAAGAAAAGAAACAAAATGAAAAATGATCACTTCATCTCTAAGACATAATGTATCCCAGTCTCCTATTCGACTTAAGGTGCTCTAGCTCGATTGTTCAATACAGAGCCTCAAACTACCATAAACTTGCATCATGTTGTGGATGCTTTAGTGAAATGATCAACCTTGAAGGGTGTGAGTAAAAAACACATTTGGGAAACAAAAACGTGATCCCACATATAGAATTTAAATTCAGTGATTTATTCATGTGACATTATCTGAAAAAAATAAACAAACAATTGGAAATAGGTAAATTAAATAACAAGGAATCATCTATCCATAGGCTCATGATCTCAACGATCCATACTATCTTTGGCTTGTTCCAGAGTGCCTTTGAGCTTGTTGTGAAGAATGTTCCAACCATAATATCATCTTAGGGATCATTTACCACAGTGCATTGAGAATTAACAATAATATACATGTGATAAAGTCATCTTACTTTGGAATAAGTAGGTATTAGGACCAAATTACCCAAAGATACATATCCCCTTGTTGGCTGACCATATATCATATCACAACTTCCTATTAGGGTGTATATAATTATCAGATACTGATTACATAGAGATACACATCACCCTAGTGACTTACCCCATATTTTATCACAAAAACATATAAATGGGATATGTAGATATTGTTCCCTCATTATGAATAGAAACATAATTCACTGCTACCTAACCCTTTACTATATCATAACCACCTACTATAGTGTATGAAGGTATCACACCCTCATTGCCTGTAGATACTTAACTCTCTGATTCCTATAAAAATATCATACCATAAACACTTATAAGGAAGTATTTCATTTAATTTATAATAAATACTTCTACATGGGATCTTCACATGTTCATTTAATATAAAACCCACATTATGGGAGTTAAATATATCTTTTATTATAAACACTACCTCAATAATGTTTTCCATTTTAGACATAAATAAACACATCTAAAAAAATGGGTGACCAACGACATAACCCATCATGAAACAATGGTTGGGATCCTAGGATCCTGACTAAACTCATCATGTTGCGGATTTCTCACTGGCCTGTTAGGAAAATATGAAACTGATGAAATACTCATGACTATCTCATTCCCAAGCACCTCTAGGATAGTCCAAACACACATCCTATATATTTTACTTATCATGGTCTACCCCACAGACCACAATATCCCATTCAGAAATGAAAAACCCACATTCACCTCTCTTTCCAAAAGGCTTAGTAGAATCTCATAGGTTTAACGTGGACATCCCCAAGGCCATTCATCACATCTTAATACTATCTTCTAACTAGAGGTATACTAGGGATTTTACAACTATGTCATATATATTGAGTTCATTAAATTTAATATGCACCCATCATGGGATCTTAATTTCCATGATATATAACATAATGATCAAGGCATTTTTCATCAATGGTTGAGGGAAAGAAGACAATTCCAAGGGTCCTTATAGACGTGGTGCTTTCTTCATTTTAATTTGGAATTTCATATAAAAACACTTTGAAAAAAACTAATCGACCTAGGTGGAGAGGCCACATGCCACATACCGCATGAAAACAAGAATTAATATCATAGGGAACATAAAAAATATCTCCATCCTTTGATGAATCCATTTCATTTTAATCACATGATGTAGTAGTTACTCTTATTCCAATCTAAGTCTGAACCAAAATCGTCTATCCATCTAAGCATATATACTAGAAAACATCCACATTAAGTTATTAGAATTTATATTTTAATTAACTTTTCAATTTTCAAACAATTTTAAATAAAAGGTAATAGGGTTAAACCCCTCACCACATAAACCATTTACACCAGAATTGAGTCCAAACACCGAGATGAGTTATACAATGGCTCATACCATCATCATAAACCATGAAAAAATAATTAATATACCATTCAAAACACCTAATAAATTTAATTTAATTTAATGTAAATTCATGGCAAAAACATTACTGTGATTTACCTCCCTCCGATAAATGAGAAACTGTGGCAATATGTCCACCTTCCATATCCCCTAGGAAAGCCATAAGTAAGCCCCGTTATATTCTTTAAATTACCCTATGGTATCATGGAATTAGAAATGAATCAATTAATATAGAAGAATAAAATTTATAATAGTGTAGGAGGATACTAATGATGAGTATAAGAATAAAATAAAAATATTAAATCATTGATAAACTCTCCAAAAACTAACTTAAAATGAGGCTGTGTGAAATTGGAGGGAGGATGGATGACCCCGTATTCAATCATAGGGGAAAAGGTTACAGAGAGGATATTACCCTATTAAACATTGGGGGGTGTATTTCCCCCCAAAATAATCAAATTGATGATCCATTACCGAGCCACCATCTAGCTAGAGGCTCTAGGAGAAGTTCATTGGCACCATCAATCCTATTGGCCAGCCTGTGCCTACTAGTGAAGCCCAATAAGACCTTTAGCACTTTCCCATAATCCATAGACTCCTGACAAAATTAAATCCATGACCATAAACTCCCATATAATGAGTTTTAACTCTCAATGTTTACGTATGCATGTCAATAATCACAATGAAATCATAATGACATGATAAATTTAAATTACATTAAAAAAATTATATGCCTGAATGAGAACAAGTCCATAAATAAAACATCTCTTATAACAGGAATTTCATGATTTTGGTTTTGATAAACATGTCATGGATGTTGGGAAAAGAATGCATACTCTTATATTAACTAATTACTCGTATTAATGGATTTATTTATCATTTACAAAAACTTTTATAAATTACTTCAGGAAACATCAAGTTGAATCCCTACTAATCATTTTACATTAGTTCATATATATTATAGAATTTTTATTTAATATAGATCAACAATGTGTTAATTTTTTTAATGAAAATTTACCCATTCATATGTTCATTAGTCCTGTGTGTTCATGCTTTAATTGAATACAACTAAATCCTATTCAATTAAAATTGAAAATTTATTTAATAAATACAAGATATTGAATTTTTTTTCAAGGAGAACATGTTTGATAAATAACTGATAGAAAATTTCTTTCAAGGTAGAAATCATAAAATCCATGAATCGGAATTTAGCTCGCCACACATAGATCATATTATCCATTTTGAATTCATTTTCAGGATGTTTACATAAAAGGATAAAGATAGTTAACAATAATGAGGAAGAATACATACAACCTTATTATTATATATAAGGAATTTAGATAAGACCATTTCTAACATACTCTTCAACCAACAAAATAAAGTTAAAAACAAGATAATTTACTCCAAATAAAGTAAAATGAAAAATAAATAAAGAGGGAAAAAGATTCTTGTGTTAAACTGCTGGAGGAATTGTCTAAATCATATATGTATTGGATAAATTTAGTAAATACCATATGAGATGATATATATGGTATCATATTGAATGATATCCCTAAAATAAATTCATGGTTTATTCTTTTTGGGTATATCATTTGTTATGATATGTAGATATTTTAGGTGTATTTCTAAGAAAATCATATCATTAAATTGAGCTATATCATATGACAGTCTTATTTGAAGAATCATGTTATATGTTTCTCATAATCACCCCATGATTTACAAGATACGATGAAATGAAAAATTTTATCACTAAAAAATCATCCTTAAACAACTATCATTAACTATATCATTTAATTTGATGAAATTGTTGGGGGAATTGAATGAGACGAGGGGATACAAAGATTTGGTAATCAATAAATGTTATTCAAATGTTATATAATTCATGAGTAAATTCCACAAAGGCTCTAGGGGTATACTTGAACCATATATAAAAGGCTTAAGTAACTGAGATAGGTTTTTTAATTCATGTAATTCTCACCCAGTATTTGATCTAATTCTCTCATTGCTCTCTTCTCATATTCTCATGGAATTATGAGATACCATAATATTATGGAAGAAAGGAGATTCCTTTAAAAGATGTCGAATGAATTGGATTAACCCTTGGATTCACCACTGAGGGAAGAGTCATTAGGTTATTTTTTAGTTATCTCCACCGACCACAATTATCCATGAAAAAGGATTGACCATTATTGGTGAAATGTACGTTATCATAATTTATTTTATACATGTTTTCAGGTTTCATAGCAAGGAGATACATTTATTTTTTGGTTTTTAATATCGAAGTATGGTTAGATTTTTATTTTGCCTTTATAACCCCATCTATAGTATCAGAGCATTTCATAATTCTTGATTCACAAAACAATGATTGAAAATTAAATAAATAATATATATTATAAATGAAATATTTTATATGAATAATTTTTTATTATATTTTTTATGTGGCTTGTATTAAGATATTTGATATTATAGGAATTTTTGAAATATACCAATATGATATAAGGTATTGTATCTTACAATGAACTATATTATGTTCTTTTTTTTCATATTATAGAATATACATGGCTATATCATAAGTTCTGAAAATAATGATGTTAACAATATGTGTTCTATAAAAAATAACATGATAGTATAATATTTATATGATTCATATTGTAATATTTGATATCTAAGATGTTGAATGGTTAAATTTTTATTAGTCATCGACCGCTACTGGTTAATGTTTTGTAGTCATTTCCTAAGCTCTGATAGTATAGTCACAACATGTGAGATCTATATATCAGTAAATATATTTGATAATGCGATATTATCCATTTTTGGACGTGACATGACTATCATAAGGTGAATGTCCAATTCTGAATTGAGCATCATATTATGATACATCCTATATCATTAAATACAATATATGTAGAAAAAATTTATTTTTCTAAATTTTTATTATTAATTGAATTAAATAAATTATAAAATATCGAAAAAGTTATATTGGTGTATTTATTTAATTTATAAAATATTAACACATTATTTAGTTATAAAATGTATATCATTAATTAACTAACTTTTTATGTAACATTTATTAAATAAATATCTATAATACTAACTGTCAATATTAAATACCTTTTGAAATTATATGTTATAAATTTTAATATACAAGTAAAATGTTTAAATGGAAATTATAGATGTAATTTATAAGGTGGTTATAAATAAAAAATAAATAAAAAATATAATGGAGTTTATATTTGATATTATGATTTTTATCTTAATAATTAATTTAAATTATTCAAATTAAAATGATTTATTTTATAAATTATTTAAATTATAAAAAAAATATTTTTAATATATAAAAAAATTCGGGTTTGACTAAAATTTAATCTATAAGGATCTAAATGATTTCATAATATATGAATATATATATATATAATGTTCATATTTTAGAAATAACATATTTATGTTGAATTCCATACAAATGAATAATATAATGATGTTCATTGTAACACCCCAAGATTTCGTAGTACATTATTTCATCAAATTAATTCAATAACTTGCACTACCCACAACACCGTGTTCAAGCGCACCACGACTTACCAAACTAGCCGTTAAAAATAGATTATGAATAGTATTAGCTAAATTTTAAACTTTATATAACCCTTATAATTTTTTAATCCATATTATGAGTTTCATAGATATAATGAAAGTACAAAATCAATTTTTTGACATTAAAGAATTATATTTTTTTAAATGAAAATTTTCCACCTTTTAATGGAGAACCCTTTTTAAATACAATATTTGAAACTTTTATATATTCAATTTGAAAAAATAAACTTCTTATTTATAATCAGGACATATAAATTTAGTTTCAATATATTTTTGGTGTTTTTTTCTGATAACTTTCCTATTTGGGTGAATAGTGAAAAATACCATATTTTAACTGAAAACAACATTTTTAATCAAAATAATTTGTAGTGTTAAATTATAAATTTTAATGGTTTGGAAGTATAAATAGATTATATTTTTACCATTTAATACAATGTTATTATTTGGAAATAATTTCACATTGAAAATGAACATAAACTAGTATCAACCTTTTGTTAGTTATTATTTCTTAAAAACACACTTTTTGGTTTTGAAAACACAAATTTATTTTAAATTAATAAATTAAGATTATATGTTTTGAATTTTTAAAATTGACATAATTTTTTAATTTAGAATATCAAAAATAGCTTAGGGTGAAAATTTGGTATTTTTCTAAAAACATTCAAATTTTGATGAATAGTGAAAAACACTGAGTTATTGGTCAAAACCATCATTTTATTTAAATAATTATTTATTTTGTATAAATTTATTTTAAGTAAAAATAGATACATATTACCTATATAATTTCAATTTAATTCATTGGATCCAATTTATAAAAATTTTAGATATATAAAAATTTTATTGAACTTTTTACCTTCTTTTACCCACCTCCTAGGTTTATTTGCAAATTTACATAAAACATAATTTTACCACATCTGTGATTTGAATTTCAAAAATCTGAGAGACATAGTTGATATCAGTAAGTAAAATATGGTTTAATAAGATGAAAATGATTTTTGGTGAATATTAACTTTTAACTTTTATTTACCACGGTTAAAAGGAAATTTGGTTATTAAGGGTGAAAATGATATTATTAATACCCATACACATATCCTAATTCTATTAGATAAGTTTCATTAGACAAAAAACGGCCTTAGAAATAAAATTAGATCCTTTAGGTCCACTTGGATTAGATTAGGACATTTATTATTATTTTATTTAAAGAATAGTGAATTGAGTTATAATAAAAGTTTATTAACTAAAACATTTTAAATTAAGGTTACACATACGATAAATTCGACTGTAAGTATTCAATAGAAATATAAAAGGATTTCCTACATAATGGTATATTATTTATAATTTTTATACATTTAATAGTTAAATTAATTTATGGAACAATGATGATGAAGTAATTACCGTATTAATGAATGATTAAAATAATTGATATAATAAATATCCAAATAAATGAAATTTGAGACTTTTAAAGAATTAAAAAAATTATATAGGTTAATATGACATATTAGGGTTGGTTAGAGGAATTTTTTAGAAGTAATAATACTTTTAGGAATTTAGAAAAAACAAAATACCAAATAATGTCAAAATTGACATAAAAGAGTTTTTCAAAAATATATTGTATTATTAATTGATATTTTATTCCTAAAAATCTAAGTATCGGAAGAAATAATTATATAATTATACGACTGTCATTAATGAAACACTTGGGGTTCACATGTATGGTTTTAGAATGTTTATGACCCATGTAATATAAAAATACAAAGAGACATGGTAAATGGAAAACTATTTAACTAAGAGTTAAATCTAAAAGATAAAGTTAATATAGTGACCCAAACATGTCTAAAACCTGCTGGTTGAGTGGTTTTTAACCCATCCCCACCTTATCCTTTAAATAATTCATTTTGGATCCATTATAGATAGAAAATGATTTTATTATAAAATAATATTTGTAGCTTTTCCTATGGTGCCCCTCACCCCTCTTATAAAAGGGACTCCCCCTTCTCTCTAATTCGCACCATCAAAGCCATTTGGATCAGAAAAAACTGACCAAAATACACTATCAAATATACTCCCTTAATCCTATAGGCCTTGTTTTATTCATAATTCCAACCTATGGAGCCCTTTTGATCAATCAAAAGAAAGAACCCGAAGTAGAGGTAAATATTTAATCACCTCTTTCTAGTTCCTTTAATCTTTCACTTCTTCTTTCCTTGTTGTTTCCATTATAAAATAAAAAATCCAGCATCTTATATGTACCTTGATGTTATTATAAATATGGTATAACCATATTCCTTATTCTATCCATCCTTTGTATGACATGTCACCATATGTGCGTACGTACGACTTACCGTCTCCATGTAATGGTGTAATTGTTATTCAATACATTTTTATTTGGATGGGTATAATAATGATGTCTAATTGATTTAAATAATAAATATAACATGATAATGATTTTTCATATATGATATACCATCCAATTATATATTATTTTAATATGAAAAGAATGATATTGTTGCTCGTGAATACGTACGGATTACCGTCTCTACGAATGCGATGAGATTAATTCCCCATCGTATCCATTCAAGAATAATTTTAATTAGATTATTATATATAATGTCTAATGACATAATATCATTCTGAATATTAATAATATACATATTATCCATAACATACATTACTTACGTAACAAATCATATAAAGGAAAAATAATCAGTTAACACCCGAAACGACGATAATACTATGATATTATTAACAAAGCAATGTTTAAAGATCCTATATAATATCATATTAATGTATATGATTCTTATATAATTTAATAAAAATTATTTAAACAATTTACAGGAGGTCATCCTACCGTCTACCAAAGAAAAGTACATGGTAAGGGTTAATTTAACAATCTCCTTATTATCCAAGGTTATTTATACGTAATTATCTACTGGGACCACTTTATCATCCACGTCAATGTTTCCTAAAAATTGCTTTCAAAACATTTTTAATATTTACTAGACAATGTAGTAAATTAATTTATACCCTTATTTGACCTTATATGTTTTTGAAGGAATCCTTTCGTCGTTTTCCAAACAAGGTACTTTATGACCATTTCGAAAAAATTAAGGTAAGAATGTTTTTTTATCTTATATGATGGGTGGAGATATGTTCCACCATTATAACATTGTCGAAGAATCCCTTACAAGCTTATAAGAATATTTTCAAAATAAATGTTTTCTTAAATGATTTCAAAATAGAGTTAGATATTTCCCTAAAAAAGGTTTTTATTTCATCTATGACAACTTCCTATGATGGATTTTATACTTATTTTAAGTTGATTAATTATGATACAAAACAACCATATTGTGTTGTAGGGTTTGTGTTATGTTTGACTATGGATGTGTTATTTTTACACCATTCGTGGTTTATGGATAAAGTATGGACATTTCTATGCTAGTTTTAATATGAATGTTTATGTTATGTTTAATCCTTTTCTTATTAGGAATGCATTGGACTTTGTATGTGACGGGTGGAGCCCGTTACAGCTCCTCGATCCTTCGGTAGGTTTCATGAGACAAACTAGTGTCTTTTAACAAGTCCTTGAAAAAATCTTATTTGTAGTCTTGGAACATGGCCTCGAATATGTAGTTATGAAGTCTGGAATTATGCATTCCATCATCATTAAAGTGGCTATTGATATTACATGTGATTATTTGACTAGTAAAATATCCTTGTGAATAAGAAAAAGAATTATTTGGAATTATCTTTTACATATTATTCTGAAGTTCAAGTTTAAATGGATTTTGTTTTAGTATTATACATTGCATTAAATTTTTATACTTATTTATGGAAGTTTCTGCTTTATTGGTATCCTTACTGAGCATCTGAGCTCACCCCTTTATCTGTTTTATTTTTCAGATGATGTGAAGAAGTATATTATGAGTGACCTACAGGGATAGTCTATGTGATCTCAGTGTTGTCTATGGAAACAATGTTATTGCATATTTCAATTTTATGATGTTATGTAAACCTTATGAATTTATCTATTACTTCCAAGGCTACTTAACTAATTGGTCTTTTGAGACTTTATATTTTGTGGTTAGGAAAATGATACGTAATAATACACTGACTTTTGGCTTCTAGGGTTAGGGTGTTACAGTTGGTATCAGAGGAAGTTTAAAAATAACTTTGGAAACTAGATTTAGGTAAACTCTGATTATAGCACATTACCCTAAGATAGAAATTGAGGATTAGTATATAAGAACTTTCTAGAATTTTGGTATTGTAGAGATTTTGTGATTTTTCCAAGCAAATACATCCCTATATAGATACGAGAAGGTAGACGCGGCACTGGCTCAGATGTACCTAGGGGTAAAACCCAAAAACACCGATTTGGGCTATACTACAATGGGAACTAGTTCACAACAACATGCCTTGCTGAACTTTTGGTTACCACACTCCCAGGGGGATATGCTTAGGATAATTCTCATTTTCTTTACAAATAATTATAAAGGATTTATGAGTATATACCTCCTCAAAGAAAATATTTTTTATGACTATGGATTATATCCACAAACTGTTCAATTTATGTTAGGTATTTTACAATTTGGAATTATTCATTGAAAATAATAATTTGACCTAGTGTATGACATTGTACAGAAATGGTTCCCAATAGAAGGAATGTGAACTCCAGCAATACATATGATCCAAAGAGTAAGAAAGATCATATCTTTCATGGTATTAATCCAACATTCAGAAGGGAAATAGTCTCCCATGTATTTTCAACATATGATGAAATAGTATCATGTGTTAATATGATAAGAAAATAATTATTTGAGTCCTATGGCTTTGAAGGGAAGAAAGAGAATAAAATGATAGAAGAGAGAATGATGGATAAAGGGTAGAGGGAAAAGAAGGATTTTTCCATATGTGATAACTGTGGAAAGAATCACCATGGTAAATTTTTAAGGGAATTGGAGTTTGTTATAAGTGTGGAGAAAAAGGACACCAAGTACGTGATTGTATGTGTAAGAAAAAATTTAAAATGTACAATGCTTCATCTGCAAGGAATTGGGACACTACGTGAATCAATGTCCAAATCTTCAGAGTATACCATAAATGCTACTATAAGATAATAATAATGTTATGATACTACCAAATATGAAGAGGAATGATTATATTTCTTACGTTGTTATTAAAGTATTGTTTCTTTTGAGTATTTTATTAATGATGTACTTGTTATAAGAATTATAGTGTATATATGGACAGTATTGCATTTTTATTTCATTAAGAACAAGATATTGTGTGTAAAAAAGACAAGTGAATTCATAGCAAGTTAAATTTTTGGAAAATATATTGTTGAGAGAAAGATTAACCGTAATATGGTTGTGATATTGAGGTAGTGATTTTGGAATAATACATGATTGATTTGGATAAATTATATTGGATATTCTTGACTACCTTGAAACTGATTAATGATTTGTATATTCCATCATTGTAGGAGTTTACAACATTTTTGGATAGAAGGAGTATATCTAGAATTCTATAAAGATTAAGGGATTATGAATGTAATCAATAATGTTTTATGGTCATTCATGATGTTGCAGTGTTTTAAAAGAATACACGATGAAGGTGTTCAAATGTTATTACGTGGAAAAGAGGACCTTCCATGGGTTTACCTTCCTTATAAATTTTGGACTGTGAGTTTTGAAAATAGTATTTGGGATAAGTCTAGTTTGAGACTATTTTTGTATTTCCCTAAAAAGGGCAACCCGGAGGTCAGGCGGCAACCCGTCACATCCGGAAAGGTCGTGAGACTTGAACCCACAACCAAACAGTGACAAGGGTGTATCACCTCTCACTAGCCCATGGGATGTCCTGGATTGAATAATGTATTTTTTGTTTTAAATGTTCTAGTAGATGAATTATAAATTTATTTATTGGAACCCTATACAAATTGGATAAATAGAAAAAAATGTAAGTTATATTATCTTTTAGATTAAAAGATGATTTTGTGGTAGGAATTAGTTAAAGGATGGAACTGTACTTGTCAAGTATATATTTTTTTCTTCTCTTATTATGTGAAGAAATTATTTATTTAAACTTAGGAAAGGTATTTTAAAACTAAAAATGGGTTATCCTAATACCTTATATTTTGTTGAACCGGTGATATTTTAAATCATCATAGATTGATGGCTCTGAGGCCCTCAATTCTACAATTGTTTGTGACTGATGACCTCATTCACCCCTATAAATATTTATGTTTTCCTTCAATTATATGTCTCTAATAGAAAATAATGTTCTCCTAATTGGGGTCATAATTTGGTGGGGACTTTTTCATTCCACTTTTTCATCTTATTAAAACTAAATTTTATTGACCCAATTTTCGATGTGGGTTTTCCCACAAAGGTATTTTCTATTTTCAACCTTTTATTTTTGAAGAAAAAATTCAAATTGCGAGGACGCAATTTATTGAATGAGGGAAGAATGTAACACCCCATGATTTCATAGTACATTATTTCTTCAATGTAATTCAATAACTTGCACTACATGCAACATCGAGTTCAAATGCACCATGACATACCAAACTAGCCGTTCAAAAGAGGTTATGAATAGTTATATCTAAATTTTGAACTTTATATAATCTTTAAAATTTTATAATACATATTATGAGTTCCCTAGAAATAATGAAAAAACAAATTCATTTTTTTAGATAAAAGAAGAATTTGTTTTTAAAAAATGCAATTTTACCACCTTTTAATGGTGAACCCTTTTCAAATGAAAAATTTGAAACATTTACATATTAAATTTGAAAAATAATCTTCTTCTATAGAATCGGGACATAATAATTTTGTTTCTATATATTTTTGTTGTTTTATGATAACTTTTTTATTTGGGTGAATTGTGAAAAATACTATATTTAAACTGAAAACATATTTTTTAATCAAAATAATTTGTAGTGTAAAATTATACATTTTAATACTTTGGAAGTATAAGTAGATTATATTTTTAACATTTAATCCAATGTTATTCATTTAAAATAATTTCACTTTGAAATTGAACATAAACCAGTATCAATATTTCGTTAGTTATTATTTTTTAAAAGCACACTTTGTTTTTTGACAACATAAATTAATTTTAAATTAACAAATTACTCTTATATGTTTTGAATTTTTTAAAATAGAAATAATTTTTAAATTCATAATATCAAAATTAGCTTAGTGTGATATTTTGGTATTTTTCTAAAAACATTCAATTTTTGATGAATAGTGAAAAACACTAAGTTATTGGTTAAAACTGAATTTTTATTTAAATATTTATTTATTTTATATAAATTTATTTCAGGTCAAAATAGATACATAATATCTATATATGTTCAATGTAATTAATTGGAGTCAGTTTATAATAATTTTATATATATCAGAATTTTATTGAACTTTTTACCGTCTTTTACCCATCTTCTAGGAGCGTTTCCAAATTTACATAAAACATAATTTTACCACTTCTATGAGTTGAATTTAAAAAATAAATGAGACACAATTGATATCAATTAGTTAAATGTGGTTCTATAAGATGCAAATAATTTTTGGTGATTAGTAACTTTTTACTTTTATTTAGCATGGTTAAAAGTAAATAGGGAAATTAAGGGTAAAAAGATATTATTATTACCCTAACACTAGTCCTAATTCTATTGGATAAGTGTAATTAGGAAAAAACGACCTTAGAAATAAAATATTTTCCTTTACCTCTATTTGGATTAGATTAGGACATTTATTATTATTTTATTTAAAGAATAGTTAATAGAGTTAAGATCAAAGTTTAATAACTAAAACATTTTTAATAGAGAGTTAAACATAAGACAAATTCAACTATAAATATTAATTAGGAAGATAAAATTATTTACTATATAACATTATTTTATTTATAATTTTTAGACTTTAAATAATTAAATTTATTTATCACATAATGATGATGTAGTAATTACCGTATTAATGAAAGATTTATATAATTTATATTAAAAATATCTAAATAAATGTAATTTGTTAATTTTTATGAATTAAAATAATTTTAGAGGTAAATATGACATATTAGGGTTGGTTAGATGAATTTTTTCGTAGTAATAATTCTTTTATGAATTTATAAAAAATAAAATACCAAATAGTGTCAAAATTGACATAAAATAGTTTTTAAAACAACTATTATATTATTAATTGATATTCTATTCCTAAAAATCTATGGATCATCCAAAAGACTTATATAATAATAGGGGTATACTTAATTAACCACTTGGAGTTAACTTGGAAGTTATAAGTATGTTTATTAATGATATAATATAAAAAATATAAAGAGACATGGTAAATGTCAAACTATTTAACTAAGAGTTAAATCTAAAAGATAAAGTTAATATGGTGACCCAAAAATGTATCAAACCTATTTGTTGAGTTGTTTTCGACCCATAACCACCTTATCCCCTAAATAATTTATTTTGGTGCTATTTGAAACCGAAAATTATTTTTTTATAAAATAATATTTCTAGCTTTTACTAAGGTGCCCCTCACCCCTCTCATAAAAGGGCACTCCCCCTTCTCTCTAATTCACAGCTTGAAAACCATTTTTCTCTACCAACCCCTTCCCAAACACCCTCTAAACTGTCCTCCCTTTATCTTAGAGGCATTTTTTTAGTCAGAAATCCAACTTAAGAGATTATTTTGATAAAATCAAAAGGAAGAACCCGAAGAAGTGGTAAATATTTCATCCCATCTTTGATGTTCCTTTCTTCTTCCACTTCTTATTTCCTTGTGCTATCCATTCTAAAATAAAAACTCCAGTATCTTCCATATACTGTGATGTTATTATAAATATATTAAAACCATATTCATTATTCTATCCATGTTTTGAATGAAATGTCACCATACATGCTTACGTGCGACTTACAGTCTCCATGTCGTGGTGTAGTTGTTATTCAATACATAATTATTTTTATGGGTATAATAATGATGTATAATTTATTTAAATAATAAATATAACATGATAATGATTCTATATATATGATATAAGAACCAATTATATATTATTTTAATATAAAATGAATGATATTGTCGCTCGTGTGTACATACGGATTACGATCTCCATGAATGCGATGAGATTAATTCCCCATAGTATCCATTCAAGACTAATTTTCATTAGATGATTAAAAATAATGTTTAAATACATAAAATAATTATGAATATGAATAAAAAACATCCTATCCATAACAAACATTACTTACATAATAATACATATAAAGGAAAATGAATCAGTTAACACCCGAAACGACGATAATACTAAGATATTATTAACAAAGCAATGTTAAAAAATCATCTATGATATCATATTAATGTATATGATTCTTTTAAAATTTAATTAAAATTAATTCACCATTATACAGAAGGTTAACCTACCCCCGACGAAGGAAATGTTCAAGGTAAGGGTTAATTTTACAATCAATTTATTATCCGAGTTTGTTTATATATAATTACCTACTAGGACCTCTTTATCATCCACATCCATGTTTTTTAAAAATGTATTTCAAATTTTTTTTACCATTTACATGACAATGTGGTAAATTCATTTATTCCCTTATTTGACCTTATATGTTTTGAAAGGAATATTTATGTCATTTTCAAAACAAGGTATTTTATGATCTTTTCAGAAAAATTAATGTAAGAATGTTTTTTTATCTTATATGGCAGTTGTGGCTATTTTCCGCCTTTATAACATCGTCGAAGCTTCCCTTACATGATTATAAGAATAATTAAAAAAAATTCTTAAATTATTTCAAAATAAAAAGATATATTTCATTAAAAAGGATTTTATTTCACCTATTTCAACATCGTTCGATATAGTTTAATCTTATTTGAAGTTGATTTATTATGATACAAAAATTCCACATTGTATTGAATGTTTTATGATATTTTTGTATATGGATTTGTTATTTTTAACCCATTCATTGTTTATGGATAGAGTATTTAAATTTCATATGCTATATTTAATACAAATGTTTATATTATGTTTAAACCTTTTCATATGAATAATGCATTGGACATAGTATGTGACTGGTGGAGCCCTCTATAGCTCCTAGATGCATCAGAATGTATCATTAGAAAAACTAGTGTCTTGGAACAAGGCTTTGAAAAAATATTATTTGTAGTCTTGGAACAAGTCCTTGACTATGTGGTTATGAAGTGTGGCATTATGCATTCCATAATTATGAATGTGGCTGTTGATATTGCATGTGATTATTCGACTAGTAGAGTATCCATGTGAATATGTAAATTTATTTATTTGATTTTGTCTTTTCCATATTATGCTGAAGTTTATGTTTAATAGGATTTTGTTTTAGTCTTATACATTGACTTAAATGTTTATACTTATTTATGATTGTTTCTATATTATTGTTATCCTTACTGAGCATCTGATCTCACCCCTTTCTATGATGTATTTTTTCCAGGATGCGGAGAAGTATATTATGACTGACGTGTAGGGATAGTGTATGGGATCTCAATGATGTCTATGGAAAAATGTTGCTGTATTTTTCCATTTTATGATGTAATGTAAACCTTATGAATGTATCTAGTACTTCAAAGGCTACTAAACTAATTAGTGTTTCGAGACTTGATCTTTTGTGATCCTGCCAATAGTACGTAATAATTCACCAACTCTGGGATTCTAGGGTCGAGGAGTTACATTAATGTTTGATATAAATATAAAGTGTTTAAAACAATTTGATAACTAAATGTCTACAATGCTTGTGTAAATTATTGAATATTTATAATTTTGATATTTACAAATTGTTCATAATTTAAAATTTCCCTGTGTAAATATATTAATTTATTACTTATTATTTTATTCCCTTACTTATGAATTTTTATAATTTTTTATAATGAATGGTTGTCTTCTTTTTTTAGTGTGTTAAACACCAATAAATTTTCATACATGCATGTAAGGAATGACATTATAGTTATGATAGTAGATTTTTTATACCTTAATATTTGATTTTATTTACTTATGATATTGAATATAACGGTTTATTATAGTTTATAAATATGAGATATAAGAGTCATAATGTAATTTATGTTTCTATTAAGAAAAATATCCTTGGTTAGATGAACTTTTGGCTGAACTACTCACTAGCCTAAAGACTTATGGCATTTTATGAAAAGTGGGGTTTGGATATTTGTCACTCCATGTTTACACATATGAGTATTGTTGATTTAATATTATTCTAACCCTTACCATGAAATGTTTTCATTTACCATATTAATGGAATGAATTTGGATTTATATAAATATAGTTGGATTTTTATTGGAACTCATAACACAATCTATGGGTTATGTGAAGCGTAACACATCAATGTGGTTTGAAATCATTTATTTGGTGGATGGAATTTGGATTTGAAAACTGAATAATCAGAATAATTAAGACATATAAAGGTAATATATGAGATAATATGGTGATAATAAAACCCCATTAATAATAACAAGTTTCATATTACTTCAAAACGAAACACATGCTAATACCACGATTATTAAACCGGGTAGGTCCATGATAAAGCATGATGCCATTATATTATTTGTGTAATTATGGATGAGATGGATAACCTTTAGAGTTAGTTAACAAAATCGTAATATGATTTTAAGGTTAAAAAATGATATGATACTTTTAGGAAGGGTACATGAGGAATGGTGTTGAGTTTAACCATATGATGGATTGAGAATATAATTATCCACTCAACCATACATGATTAATAAATAATATGATTAAAATTATGGACTAAAAAATCACAAGTGGTTATTGTAACACTAAAATGGAATCATTACATTGTTAAATTTGAATGTTTTCTCACCAATGGATATAATTAAATTTAAAAGGGTTACTCATTTTTCTAGATACATATTTAAAAAAACTCCTTCTGAAATGTTACTAAAAAATGATAATCAATGGGTAAAATATTATATTTTTGTGAAAAGAAATCATCATTAGAAAATATTTAAATTTTATAAATCCTATATTAAAGAGATGCTTAATGAAATAAAATTCTTAGATGGGTAGAAAAATTATTTATTATTCTTAATAAATGATAAAATATAATATATGGTAATGAAATATTGTCAAGAATAAACTTATGTTAAATATATTTTACACTTCAATCAAGATTTTTATAACATAATAGACCTATTTAATAAGGTTGTAAAGAGAATTAGTTGAAATATTAATATAAGAACAATATTCTACACTCAAGTACTTAATGTGATTGAGTGTAAAAGTGACATTGTGAGAAAAAATACATCCTCAATAGATTGATCTAGATATGTAATTCATTCCTACATCACAATAGAAAATTTATATCCTCTATGGATTGATCTTATTATGGAATTTATTGAAACATCATAACTAGAAATGTAATTAATATGTGAATGAGTGAAAAAAATATTTACTCAATTTTCTCAAATTATTAAGGATATATTATCATCACTTGTGATGTTTTGGAACTCATTCTATGTTTAAATTAAAAATGATTAAATTTCAAACTATAATGATAAAAATTGATTAGGAAGACCAAAAATATTTTATTGTGTTGTGATCCTTGGTAAATAAAGCCTTATGGGATATTAAAGAAGAGGGAAATGCTTCCATAGTATGTAATTGGATGAGATCCATGAATGTGTATGTGAAACTTCATGGAGATTCCATGTCATGTATTGGTGTTATAAACATCAATTATTTAAATTTTAAAGGTATATGATTCTAATTATATGTTTTAATTTTTTTAAGTATGTAAGACTTAAAAATCATGGAAAGGTTTGAAAAATATTTTTGTCTTCATTAAAATAATGAATACGGATTGTTGAATCCTATATTTGAATATCGAAAAATATATCATGATATGATTGATTTTAGAGTAATATATTGTCATAATTTTAATATACATGGTTTATTATTCCGTGGGTTTTATAACATGTTCTAAAATATGATAAGGATAAAAATGTTTTATCCTAAAAAAAGAGTTTATCCATATATTTTTAATGTGATGGACATGATACCAAAAACCATAAGTGGAATATTTTAAAGAATAAATTCCTTTATAATAATAATTATCAGAACACAAATAATTACAAATGTTAAATGAATTATGTAGTTTAATTGTTAAATATTACCATTGATATGAAATGAGTATTCTTTCCTATCAAAAAGTGTTTGTTCTTCATAACATGACAATTTGGAGAGAATATGGCGTGTAAGAGGCTAGTGGGAGAATGTTTAGACCATAATAATTTAAAACATAACATATAAAGGATTATCATAGTCCGAAAAAATATAAATATCACTTTATATCCTAATATAGATTGCGATGTACTAGTAAATAAAACTCTACATAATTATATATTGTTACCAAAAGGATATCAAAAAAAGGTATTAGGAAATAATTTACATGTAAGACAAAATAATAAAGTTATAAAGAGTTACAAGTCGATAAAAAAGTTTTTAACATAATAATATTTGATGTTTTGATTTAATGAGTTTGAATACAATATTCAAGGTGATCTATATAAGGAATCTGATTTCTTGGTCTCAGAATTATTCAAAAAAGATTTCTTCATGAAAGATAATTACTAGAAAAAAATTATGAGGGTTTCATAATATGATATCATAGAGATGTGGGAAGAATAACTTAGTGGTATAATGAATTCAACCAAAACTAAAAAGTAAAACAATCATTAGGAAGCTGTGGTGTTCAGTCATATCAGATATGATTAAATGATAACTCATGTGTTGTTTTGTTAATATTATGAAAGGATTTTAATAATATAAAATATATAATGTTAAATATAAGTCAATATCACTTTATTATTATTTCTTGTTTGATGAATATATTACATGATATTTATTTATAATTAACTACTAAAAATTCAAATTTGAGTTATCCCTAATAGATTTTTTCAGGGAGTATTATAGGTTATGATGAAATATTTAGGTTAATATGATTAATATTTCATATATAGATATGAAATACTCTCGTGAGGCAGAAAAAGAGTTTTTTTAATTGGAAGAATCACCATGTATACCACATGGAGTGTAATACACTATATCGTTGATATATATGGGATTAATGTTTTATATTTTTATTTCTCCACAACTAATGTTAAAAATATACCTAGTATGACAACCTTCATTAATAAATACACTTTTTACTTAAGCCTTGAGTCATAGATAATCATGGAGTGGTTGGTATGTTGTTGATCTTGTTATTAGCTATAAATAAATAATGATAAGATTATTCTTAATATATGATGTTAATGAAATATGGGTTCTAGATTAATATAGAATAAAAGAGTGTGTGATTTTTCCTAGAAAATATATGTGATGTAGTCATCAACATGTTCATTATATAGTCAGAAAGTTGAGAATATATTATTGGGATATATGATATAAAAATGATATATTTCTCATGTTTACTCAATGCCCTGGAAAATGGGATCATATAAAAAATCATTATTGTATATGATAAATTTTATGGATACAAGTATAATGATACACATGATTGATGAACATCATTACAGTTTCATTTGCATTGTGATTATCACTATTTTTTCAAAGACACCATTCTTTTCCTAAATTTCCCTAATTTTAGATTTTATATTTTTTTTCAATAGTATGAAATCTAATGGTGTTATATTTTTTTGATTGGATCTTGATTTATATTTTTGAAACATAGAGAGATATAAAAATCTTTTTAATGTCTATCTAAAAATATTTTAGATGGGTGCTAAAATGTTATTTCATATGATGTGATACATGGTTAATTATATGATATCATTCCAAAATAGTTTTGGATGATATAGAAGAGAATATTTCGATGTGATTTTCGATGTTTTTTTATATGATATGATATATAGTGAAGTGATATAATTTATATGAAGAATTAGTCTATGTGGAATAATGATGGAGATAACAACTAAAGCTAATATGAATATGATTAAATTTGGATATATATTATCTATTAATATAAGGGATGTCATAATGTATAATTTCTATGAAATAAATGGATTATTTACCACTTATTATTATATCATTTGATATGATTTTAAGATATTTATAGACTCCTTCCAAACCATTTATATCATGAAAATAGACGATATCATTAAATTGTGTTATTCGACTAATTATTTTTTATGAATAACCTAAGAACACTATGACTGATTAAATTTAATAAAAATATTGTTTTTAATGTTTAGTAATACCTTATAAAGAGATATCATTGATAATAATTCTTAATATAATGAGATAGTGTGGTTAACTGAATCAATAGTGGGGTTAGATGGAGTTTGTAAACAAATCCATTTAATCATATATTTTAAAACATATGGCTAAATAAAACATATACTCAAGGTGAATTCTTGAGGACTGTATAAATGAGACAATACATTGATGTGAGGTTTTTCAATTGTGTGATCCCAGACTAATACTTCCATTTATTCTCTCACTTCTCTTTCCCCCTCCTTGATTTTTTATTATAAGATACTATAATATAATTGAGGAAAATAGGGTCCTACCCAAGTTATTGGGTGGTTTAGAATATCCCATGGATATTGCCCATATGGAAGAGTCTTTTATCTATTCTTCAGTGGAATCCATCAACCAATATGACTTTAAAAGATAATTTGACCAAAATTGGTGAAAATTATATATTATTCATTTATAAAATTCAAAGTTCTTTGTTTTTATCGTATTGTGATCTTGGAAATTGAATTTTTTAAATGTCTTCCACAACTTTTAAAAAGTTTTATTTGATCCTTTGGAACCCATAATAAACCCTCAAAAAAATATCATTTATCAATATATATATATATAAACAATGGAATATAGTTTTCCTTTATTTGATAGTGAATGTGGCTTATGTGATATGAAAAACCAAATCCTTACTTTCCTGAATATATTCAGGTGAAAATACTACATGAGGAATCCTTGTTTTGAAATTATCTTTTCCACTACCTATTTAGTGAAATATAGTTAAAATTATAGGGGTTTGAGTATGTTAGGGTCCTTTTCACCCCTTTATTGAGATGATTTGGCACATAAACTTATTCCTATTCACTTAAAGGGAGTGTATTTTCTTTTGTGTGTTGAGTAGTAGGTTGTTCTTGTTCATTTAATAAGATACAAACTCTATCCTTTTCATTAGTTTATAAATATACTAGCTAATACATTTTATATTAAAATTAAAAAACATTTTATCTAGATTTATCATAAATATCCTTAAGAAAAATCATCCATTATAGCTATAATGAACCTACCCGAGTCGACCTACCACATAAGACAACTCGGTTAGCCACTAGCTCATGTATACCATGACTCCAAAAATAATAACGTGGATTTTATTAAAATTCTCAGGATCCAACCTAGTAGACACATGACCAAGGTACCGAAGTCAACTAGTGTTATGGGAAAAAGGGTTTTCCCTAGACCCATGGACTGAAAAATGCTTATAAAAATTTAGATATACACCATTTTGAATGATTTATTCTCATTAAATAATGAAAAAATGAAGAAATTAGACCTGGAAATACAACATGACCATTCCAAAATTCTGATTACCAGCTGAACGAGATATACACTAAAATATAATATGCAAAAAAAACAATGTAGAAAATATTATAAATAATTGAATAATAAGAAATAAATTCATAAAACCATATATAATATATCTCAATAACAAGTAATACAAAATTTTAATTTCATTAAATATTAAATATTAGAATGAATGATTTTCTAGACATAGTGAAATGAAATGGAAAAATTATTAAATAAAATAAAAACAAAATAATATAGTCTGAGACAATCTATCTCCATGTATTAAGTAAAACATATTTATTTAACGCCTCAAATATACCCAAACCACTATCCAATAAAACAATGTTGTATCGAATTTTAATTTACACTAAACCAAAAAATATACAAATTCCTATTATGTATCCTCCCCACAACCCATGCAAAATAATTAAAGCTAAATCCATTTTGTGTTATTTTGAAATAAAAATATGAATACAATATCTTCTACTCTATCAATAACTAAAAATGTGGTTCCATAATTACAAACCATTTCATTTTAAAACATAAGAATGAAATTTTAAAACCTCCTTTCATTCCAAAGGTGGAATCCAATTATTTTTTAATTGGAAACAAATTAAACATAGAAGACATTTGATATACAATAAAAACCCATTTTTTTGAAAATATTCCACCAAACCTCCTTTTTAACCATTTTGAAAATATATCCAAATCATGAGAAATAAAACATACATGGTGGGAACCCTAACACTAAATAAAAATAATAAAAACAATAATTTAAATAATTGATATATAATAAACATGAATAAAGGGATACAATTTAAGAAGGAAGTTGTAATCCCCTAGAGAATTTATAAACAACTTGGAATCATTGAAAAAACACTAAACACTAACAAGAAATGATAATACACTTTTTCTAATGGGACACATAATAAGAAATATTCCAACACAAAGTGTTCACAAATACACTCAAACCCAACATACCATAATGGTCTCAATCGTAGGTAAGCCCTAGTTTAATACAATCCTACCTAGGTAACTAGGAAGTGTGTAATCTATTCTAGTGGATAACTCATCTAGATCATCTTTATAGTACATATGGTTCCCATGATATAACTTAATGGACGCAAGAAAAAGGAAATAAAATATTCTATATTACCATCACATAGACCAATCTTATAAAACAATAAATAAAAATAATTTCACCACTTAGAGAATCTCAATAAACATCCCCATTCCACATCATGAACATCAATGAGGAATAAAAGAAAAATAGAGTCTCGCAATGAGGGTGATAAAATATCATGTAAACTCATTTCATAAAGTGAAAATTAGTATATTTTACTACAATTTATGAAGTCAATTTATGAAGTCCTCTTTGAAAACAAAATAAGATAATCGATATCCATCAATTCATATAATTATTTAGACACCAGACAAGATGAATCCACTAAAACCATAACTTAAAAATGATTAAAACTTGTTTTATATTATTTAAATGATAACAATAATTAAGTCACACATTAAGGATTCAATAAAACCCAATTTATCTTAATATAAATCCATGCAAAATTTCAAATTTAAAACAAAACCCCAAATTTAGTAAGAAAATTCTCTAAGGGGGTCCATACACCCAATTCATCAAACACTTTGTGTTCATGGAATTCAAGAAGGGTTTTGATAATTAAAAAAAAGATAAAAAAATTTATATGTGTTGAAATTTCAAACTACCCAATTTTATATTGAAAAAAAAAACATTTTATATGATAAATACAATATATTTAAAACTAAATGTATAAGTTAGAAAAAATAAATAAATCAAAGTTTTAACATTAGAATGTATGCATTGAGAAACCTACCTCAATCAAATCCATTCCTAAACGAATTGAATAAAATTTCCATAGTAATAATATAGAACCTTAAAAGACTATAATGAATTATAAAAGCATAACATACCTAATAAAAAATAAATACAACACCTATAACAAGAATACCATGACCATTATAAGGAATGAAAATAATGGGAAACGAAGAAAACGAGGAGAGGGGGAAATTTAAAGGATAATACCATGAAGAAACAACAAGAAATTAAGAAGAATTTCTATGTATTACCCTTTTGAATAGGTATAACTAAGAGGGAGAGGAACTAAGGGTTTCATGAGTCAAATATTGAGGAATAAGTGTGAATAAACTATTAAACCTGAAAGGGTATTTATGTAATGCTCACTTCATGAAGAATTTGGGAAGACCACATAGATTACCAAACCACACAACAACTGTGAAACCCTCACCGAACAACCTAGAACACATTGAAGGGTATGGAAACATGGTTTTCCAACAATGAGATAACTGTGTGAGATCTTGAAAAATTTATTGTAGGCTTTGTATATATAGGTCTCACAGTTCAAACAACGTGATAACAATGAAATAGAGTAAACTCATACATTTATGAAAAATATTAAATGAAAACAAAAAAACAAATATAGAATAATAGAAACCAATAAATAGTTTAAATACAATATAAGAGAGATGTCAGGAGGTGATAAGTATCTCCACTATAATACTTTTCTCCCAAATAATGTTTCCCATAGGATAGTTTGACAATAGAAAAAATAAGGTCTAAAATATTCTTTTACATATAAATTATATAAATAATAGAACACCAATACATTTACTAAAACAATACCATTATATACTATAGAGATGAAGGAAATATCAATACATAACATATCCCTCAAAAAATATAGAGACTATGGTTTGAAAAACATTTATTATGAAATTAAAATTTTTGGAATAACTTAAGAACCCTACATTTTTCACACATAATAAAACATTTATGACTCCAAATTAAGATAGCAGAAGGACTCAAAGATCTAGTAAATCCTACTAAATGTTGGTATTGGGTGAGCTAAACACCTTATCTTGCAATAAAACACCACTTTCTTGATATTAAAACATGTATAATAAATTATCACACATTAGGTTTACCCCACCATTTAGTAATTTAACAAAGGTATCGACCCTCTAAAAAACTAACATTTCCAAGAACCAGAATAATACAAAAGTATCTCCATAAAAGAAAACTCATAGAATATTGAAATCTATAAAGGTAATTTACAAACACCCAAACCATCCATGAATACTTTCACCAAGGATTTAATAAATCTCATTAAATGAATAATATCAACAAAGAATAATAATTTCATCAATACAAAAGCTAAAAATATCTAATACATTAAATGAAAATTATAGAGTGTTCCTAGATAAAAAATATATAACTTATCATTATATTAATTATGCATCATCATATTATGAGAAGAAAAATATTGTACTCATAATTGGTTCATGTGTCATAAACCAAGTACCTCAATCTTAGGACACAAAATAATAGAATAATTAACTCAATAGTATAACACCATCTCGATAACAATATTATATGAGAGAAACATATAACTCAGTTTCCAAAAAACAAAACCAATACTTCCCATGAATAATTTATGAAAAACAAAACATCACTATAATGACCACATCAACTCAAATCTAGAGGCAAAAATCAATTCTAAGGCATTATCACAACTAAAATCACAACATCCCAAAAAGAATAACCAATGTAGAACCCAAAAATAAATCATTCTGTAATTTCTAAATCACATCACCTACATTGAGCTTTGAAAACATAAACATCAAAATATAAATCAATCAAAAACTCTAAAACTAATTCTCACATATAGAAGAGGAGAATAGAACCCTAGAGAATAATTTCCACTCTTCCTTTGGACATTTACTGAGAATACATGAAATAATACAAAATAAGTTTCTATATATTCATGTTTATTAATTCGAATCAAATAGTCTTGATGTAAACTACAAGGAAAAATAAAATTCATAAAATCAGTGAACCAAATTCACTACTAGTTCAAAAGTTTTCCAAATTTCATAATGAAACTATTCATGTTATGCAACACCTCATTATAAATAAAATCCATCTTCAAATATCCTATCAAAATTTAAAAATCTAATGATTTTAATTTATTTGATTCATATTTTTTAGGAAACTAAATTAAATCCCTTTCAAAACATCATCTCTAGATAAAATCTCACTTCGCACTAGGGGATTTCAAATCATTTATAAGGCACCCTATTTTTAAAATACTACAATGATTTTTCTAAAAAAATAATTCAGATGTTACAGTACATATTCTAGATTTAAACTTATTTCATAAGAAATATGAAAATCATAGAGATTAATGTATGAACAAATAATTTTCAAAAATATGAAATTCAAATCACAAGACCATATAAAGTGTATTATAAAAATCTAATATTAAACTCTTAAAAAATTTAAACATCCCCATTTTTATTATTCTTTAGAAAAATCATCATAATTTTTAACACACACAAAAAGATAATTTCATTTAAAATAATAAAGAAACCATCAATACTAGATATTCAACTAATATCTTAAATTGTCTCATTAAAAAATCTATATCAACTGGGAATGTCACAAGTGATTCTAAAAAAAATTCTAAAAAAATTATAACAAAATAATAAACAACCCTTTATATTTTAATTATTCAAAAGCATCAATAAAAATCAGTATTTAAGATTTAAAAATTGGATTGAATGATTTTTTTTGAATAAAATAGGAAATCAAAAATATAATTTTGGAACATTTATTAACTAAAAAAACCCACACATTCATTTTAAGAACGTTGAGGTTTCAATTTAAAAATTATTACTTTCATAAATCCAAACAACATTAATTTCTAAATAAAAACAATATATTTTATCTTAAGAGAGAAATATGATGGAATGAAATTAGTTTTTAACCTCAAGAAGAAAAACATAATATAAGATAAAATAGAAAATTATGTGTGGTTTTTCTACAATATCATAAAAACCACATTCTAACTATTCGAGTCTCCAATGGATGATTTCTTGTACAAGGTTAATAGAGTTTACATGGTTTTAGACCATGATTAATAACCAAGTCAAAATTATTCCTTGAACACTATACTGAAAAAATAATTTTTTATCCAAATTACTCATAAATTATCAATAAAGATCATTGGAAATTGTAATAATGCTAATTATTTTTCTAAAAAAAGATGTAAAAATGAAAAATTGAATATATAACCGTCTAAAAATCCTTAAAAACCCTAGTATTCCATGAGAAAAATATTGTTTATACTTCTATTATCATCTATTCTTATTATTTCAGGAGTCCTAGTTACTATTTACCAGAAATAAGAAAATAAAAACTGATATTTGATATTACTCTTTCACAAACATTCCCGAGATACCCTTGACTTAGGTACCCAAGATATCCCTTTATATTGTTAAAAGGTAATTACCTCTCCTATTGAGATGGAAACATGTGTTATGCGTTAAGATGTGGACCATTATGAATTTTATCACTTGAGAAATTAATTAAAAGTCAAGGGCATTTTAATCATAAATTTTGAAATATTCCATAATTCAGATAACCTTGTACATGATAAATATGTAGGAACAAAATAAGAAACGATTAAAATGAATAAAAAAACAACCTAATGTAATAATAATAATTATCCCTATATAACCAAATCAATTCAATCCTAATAATATGTAATAATTTTATTATTACATTAACAGAAAATATTGAAAAGAAAAATCTAGCAGAGATATCAACATAACATAATACATCAGGTAATAAAATTTTAAAAAATCAAAAAAATTCATAAAAAACCTTTCTTTTATGTCTACTGAATCATGTTCATTTACCACCTACAATATAATTGAACTATGTTACCATCACACAATTACACAGCCAAGATGGAAATGCACTAATAATAAAATATCTATTTTAATGAGAAAAAAATCTAAGTAGGTATACTCCCTATACCCTATGAATAATATTTAATGATAAATCCATTTCATGTCGGTGTGAAATAAAATAAAATTAATTGTTTTTATTTTCTATCAAAAACCATTAATGTGTTTCTGTAATTAAAAAAATTCTATTTTAAGACATATGAATCACAATTGGAGACCTTATTTCATGCCATGGTATAATCCACCAATTTTATAAATAAAAAACACTTTAAACATTTATTTTGGTGGATATCCAAGACAATAAAACAAAAAAACCTTCCTTGTTTAATTTTTTTTTGCAAAAAATATTTTTTAAACTTTAAAATTATACCAAACCATGAGAAATTAAACACACATTTAATGAATCTAAAATTAAAAGAATCATATGAAACATAATGACATAAATTTTTCTGATATAAAAAACACAGATAATCTAGGTTCTGGGAATCCATATATTATTTCCTTATAAATAATAATGAATCATGGGAAACTCACTCAGTTTTTTCATGAAATTATATAGGTCCTCACTAAGGAAACAAGTATTTCAAAATAGAATGCTAGTAGGTGAACTCAATTTCACTAAATCAGGTCATACCTTGATTCTACTTCCAGGTGGTAACACCTATTAGAACACTTTCATACATAAGGAACGATTCAATGCATAATATATTCTAGTGGAGCACTCATACAAATCTTCAAATTTGTATATAGGGTTCTAATGGTATAAATAAACTAAGGTGGGAAAATTTATAGAAGAAAAGAATTACAAATATAAAATTAATCAATCATAATGTATAAATAGTAAATCTCATATCACATATTTCACCATCTCAAGAAATATCCTTATTCTAAATCCTGAACATCAACAAGGGATAATTGAAATTAGGGAGCCCCCAACAAGGGTACTACAATATCAATTAAATTGACCTAATAAATTTCTATCAGGGAAACTGAAATATAATTTAAGATAATATTTTAGAAACATTATTTTAAAATGGAATCACATAATCAACATCCATAAAACCATATTATCAATAATCTAAACAATAATGGGATGGACCCACTATAAAACAAATCATAAAAATGTGGGTTACATTCATAAAAATCCAATAAGAGCCAATAAACCAGTTAAAGACCCAACAACCCTTTATATTAAAGAAAACCCATATAAAATTTAACCCTTAAAATCCAACACCCATTTGAGAAAGGAGAGTCTTTATAATTAGGTATATATGAATTTCATCAAAACTTGGTTTTCTAGGAATTTGAGAACAAGTTTTGTAATTTTATACTTATGAGAAAATCTCATTCATATGTATTGCATTTCTAAAACAACCAACTTTCATTTGAAAAAAAGTAATTTTATATGTTTTAAAATGTGTGTAAAAATCAAACCATGAGTTACAAATCAATATGAAATTATGGTTTTAAATTAAAATAATTACACAGGGGATAGAAACTGCCAATCACATCACTTCCACAATGAATGAAAAAAATGTTTCATAGTTGATAGTGGGGGATCTGAAAAAGACCACAAGGAACCCTTAAACCATAAAAGAGAAAATAAAAAATCAATCCAACACTAATTTCAAGGGCCCTAAGATAATTCTAGTGAAAAATCCCTAAGGAAATGAAGGGAAAATTGGATAAGAAAGAGTTTAGAAGACCTTACCATTAAAAATCATAGAGAAGTCAATTAATAAAATATATGGGGGAGCCCTTGGAATAAGTATAGCCAATAAGGTGAGGTTTTAGGGGTTATATGAGTTTACTATAAAAGAATTTCACTATAAAAAGTGTAAAAAACTAAAGGGGGACTTATGTAATTTGAAATTTTTAATGAATATAGGTAGACAGTATATTTGGGATGCATAATATAAAAAACTATGAACCAATCATGAGACTATCAATGGACAACCAAGAACACACCACATAGTTTAGACACACTTTTTTTACAATCATGTTCCAACCATGAGAGTTATACTATAATAAACTATAGGAATTTAATAATGGTGTCACAATGTTTTCAATAACAATGTACTAACTAGGAAAGAGGAAAAACTCACTCATTTATCAAAAAAATAAAATTTAAAAAATTAATATATAATAATGAAAACAAATAAATATGTGAAATAGAATATAAAATTTATTTAGTATCATTATAATAACAAATATAAAATATTTAAATTTGGTGAATCAGTTGATAGTTGATTTCCAATCAAATTTAAAATAAATGAATTTGGGGATTAAAAAACCCATAATAAATTAATCTAAAATCTCTTTTTGACATGTGAAATTCTTTTAGGTAGATATATTATATGGTTTTGGGTAGTAGTAAGTGCTTAAATAACTTCCACTTCATCTACATAGCAGCATATCTATAATAGGGATGGAAATAAATCAAAGAATAATAGATAATGTATTATGGGGTATTTTTTCATCATGAGAAACCTCAGGTCAAAAAGGCTATTCAAATTATTTTTATTTAGTGTTCTATATAATTTAATTATCTTGAAATACAGGTGGTAAATTTACTCAACTGCCATAGTAGACATAGGGAATATTACATGTGTTCCCCTAAAATTTATTTGGCATTATTAGTATATGAGATTTAGATAAATTACAAAATCAATAATTAAAAAAAGAAAATTTTAATGAGGAACACAATTTGAAGTGTTGAATACATGAAAATGGTGGAATAATTCATTTTATGAAATTATATCATCATAATTTTATATCATTTTAAAACTAAAATATCTCTTAAGATATTAGAAAAATGGATGACCACAAGGTTGTCTCACAAGGAGGATATTAATCACATTGCAGAACATCGATTCCCACTTTTCATTTTGTTTTTATATAATATAAAATATTGAAAATAGAGTGGGTGGTGAATTTCAATTGAAAGGAAACATAATTATTTTATGTAATTAAAATGAATTAAGTTAAGGAGAAGTTATGGATTATCATTGGTTGATCACCAAAAGGAATCTATAATTTTTTTCCTATTGGAATAATACTATTACTCTTATTAATGGCCCATTATCCCCTTAGCAACCTATATTATATATTAGAGGAGATTTATATTATACTTTCAAAATAAAAAAGTCATTTATTCCTAAGAAAACTCATGTATACTCCATGGGTGGGTACTGATATATTAATCTCACTCAACAACATCCCCTCTAAAGGTATTATTTTTGTAGTGGAAGTCCAACATACTCTAGATCACCTATAAAATGTCATGGACCATTCCATAATCAACCGAATAGTCTATTTATCACAATATTTATTGAGGAAGGTATTCAATTTGATTTCCATTTCATAAATATGAAATAACATTTAATATAAATGGAGGAAAATGTTACAGAATCCACCACCAATTAACAATATAAATATAAATATTCAGAGTTAATAAAAAAGGAAGAATTTATAAGTGTTGTTACTAAAATCTGGATATATAATCTTGATCACCCTTAGAAAATTTATAGGATATCATCCTTATATATATATATATGTTTGTGTGTGTGTGTGTGTTAAGAATAGAGTGGTAGAGATAATGATTATAATATGAAGATATATAAAATAAAACCTAACTACTACTACTCTAGAAGGTGGGAATCCCTATTACCCATCCCTAATAATTATTTTATATCAAAAAATTCAATGTCTATGGTCTAGGATCACAATTATGTGAACATGGAATATTCAATGTTATTCTTCCATGGGGCATTGAGATTCAAGTTTCAGAATGAATTAGAAGTTGGGAATTAATTTTATGATATTATTATTTTTCTATACACTATGCACATCAATGTGGACTTTTGGGTATTAAATTACCTTATTTGGAATATAATTATAATTGCGGAATCCCAAATGGCCCACTTAAGGTTTCCATTTAAACCATGTAGTGTTTTACCATGACCAAATACAATAAAATACTATCTTGGTGATTCTATAAGTTTATAATATATTCAATATTGAAATATTTTGTGTTATATACTGATTTCGGGTTATACTGATGATGTAATATCAATTATAGCATTAGAATAAATAGAATTTTTTTGGTTATATCACTATTTCATTTGAAATTCCCCAAGATTGGGGTGCCCTGATTCTGGGTGTGTTTTCATGAATTCATAATTTTCTTTGCGGATTCCAATTTCAATGAAGGTGAGATATGTCCTCTTTAAGTTAGTGTTGGTGTTATTATATTTGATATATTTGAAGTAAATATTCCCTAAAGGCCAAATTCATGTGGTGAATTAGAATATATCATATTGTATGACTACAGTATATCATAAATCATTCATTATTCATGTGATTCATAGTTTACGACTAACCAAGTTGTAAGGTGGTAAATCTCTTTTTAGTTATAGTGTATGCATTTACATATCATAACGAAATATATTTTCAACGATATTTATTAGTGGATAAATGAAATTTTTATCATTTGAGTCATATTCTATATTGACTATCCCCAATGATCTATTATATAAAATAAAAAACTCATGAGTAAGATATATTCATGAAAGAGTTACATATACTGACTAAATGTTACACCCAATTCATGAATTAACAATTTGAAATTTTATTAATTCATGTTAATTATAGGATAATCCTCAATGAAATTAAAAATATCTTATTTCCATGTGATGGTGCACCTGTAATTATGATCAAGCTATTTCAGAAACTCTGGAAATGTTTCTCTTCTCTCCGAACACCATTAAAATTCATGGAACTAGAATTTCATGAAGGGTAGAGGATCATACTCATGTGATGAGTGATTTAGTACAACCCATTGATATCATTAGAGGACTAATTTCATTGAAATTATTCAACTATGAACTTCATGAATAATTTATAAGGATATGTTCTTCTATGATCAACAGTTCATGGTATAAATCACAATTCTTTCATTTAGATCTTATTTTAGATTTAATTTATCTAGAATTATTTATCTTAGTTTTTTTAATCTATATTACTCCTGTAATGTTTAAAAAGTTTCGTTAGACCCTTAAAAACCTTGTAGCGAGATCATATTCTATTTGATTCATGAAATCATGCTATATATAAATGTTTTTAATGGCGCATGCATTTCGTAATCAGTGTTGTTAAATTTTATTGGATGTTTTTTTAAAAAAAAATTTGAAAACGTATGACATTGGATATCATAACTAGCGATTCACTAGAAATCCATAAAATTGGTATAGGTTGTAGCCAACAACATCAACATTCTATATTTTATGATAAAATTGCACTATTGTTTCAAAAAAGTTCATCATATCACATATATGATATCAATTAATATCATAAAATAAAAACATATATGTAATATTATACATTTATATAATAGGATATTATTGTGATATCATGTATAAGAAATTACAGATAGTTCATAAACTATTTAAGATACACTATCATGTCAATCATAGCCTAATATTTACTCTGAATCATAAAATATAACCGTTGAAAAGAAATTTGTTCTTTAAAATAAATTAATTATTAATAAATTGCATATAAATTATTATAAAAGGTATTTTGGGAAATTAAATATTTTATTATTTTTTAATTAATTAATTAGTTATAAATATTTATAATTAATTAAAAAAATGTTTATAAATGATTTTTAACAAAAATCCCCGAATATTAATTGTCATTATAAAAAAAATTATCCAATTATATGGAATTTTTATATACCATGGAAATAAAGTGTTTACTTATAAATCAAAAATATAATTTATAATACTTTGTATGACATTAAAAAAACCTATATATAAATTATTTATATTCTTAGATTATGAATTGATCATAATACGTAATTTGAAAATTTCAAATTAAGGGGTGTATTCAGAATATTATTAAGACCATATAAAAATATTTTCAATGATATTTATCATGGTTTAAGTAATATTAATTATGTGATAATTAGTGTATGTAAATATTATACATAATAGAAATTGGAATATATAATTTTTATATATCATTTAATATCATATATTTAATGAGAAATGTCATATAATGAATAATATGAAGTAGTTACTATTATAAAAAGAATATAATGTGTTCATATAAAATATTATGGAATTTCCATAATAAATAAATAAATATATAATTTTTTTATATTAGATTTGAATTTTAATTTTTATGAACATATTTATCTCACATTAAAATATGTGAATTTTTCTTTTCTTTATAGGTTCATCCATTGATTATTATTCATGGTTATAAATTATTTATATTGTGAATATACATATGCTTTAGTTAAATGTTTTTAAACTAATTATAGATATTATCAATCATGTTAGGTATCTAGTATTTAGAATATAGTTTTGTATTATGTCATGGATTGACCAAGAGTGTTGGGACAAGATGGTGGTGTTATATATAATAGTATATGATGTGGAACATGACTTGGGATTTTACATGGGATCAAGGGTTTAGTTTTTATAAATGTGGTTACAAATTTTTTATCATGATATTTTGTTTATTTATGTGCTTATAGATGTATGTAATGTCAAAAAAAACTTATTTTTAGTTATTTGGGTTATTTTTCATGTTTAAGTATATTTTTAGAAATTTGGGAAAAACATTCATGAAAGGGAATCTAAAACAATTCCACAGTGAGGGGATTCCAAAGTAATAGAATTTTGATACAATGAAATATATAAATACTATTCTGATATAAGGGGATTCACATGTAACAAAAATTTTATGTTAATTCCCAAGTAAGGTAATAAAAAAACATTGCCATTATGTAAGGGGATTCCCACATACGGAAATTTCTATTTAAGGGAATTCCCATGTTATAGAATTTTAAATTTTAGTGTTTTATATGTTTGGACTATGATAACTTGTGATTCTATAATTATATAAATATTAAATAAATAATTAAAAAATAAGTAAAATGAAATTAGTGCTCAAACACACATATAACTCAACAAATTTGTCTAAAGAGGCCCTCACAAACCTCGATAGTTTTCCGAGAGAAATAACATTCATTTTTTTCAAAAATATGTTTCCGTATGAGAGATTAATGAGCTATGGGTACCCTTAATCACCCACATGAAACTAATATATGAATTTATTTCGATTTATTTTACCCTCACTGAAAACCCCATTTTTATGGTTTTTTGTAAATTTTCAAAATCTTCTGATTAAATATGAACTAGTAGGATATTTCTAAGAAGTGGATTCCAATAATTTCCTAGATTTTTATGAATATATTATTCTATAATTATTCATGTGTTTTGTGATAAATTGTAATAAAGAAAGAATGAGGTAGTTTGGGTGTGACGATTTCAGAACTATCTAGTGTTTTTATTATTACAAGAAGGTATTATAGAGTAGTATCATGGATGTGATGGTGTGGTTGATCATGTTAAGTCATGATATGTGAGACATAATATTACATGGATGGTTTGGAATGATGATGTTGGTTATAGAAGATTATTCCATGATACAATGGCCGAGATGGTTCGATGGAAATGTGTTAGGCATGGACTATATTTATATTTTTGTTGTTTATCATCAGAATAGAGGAAAAAGAACTCCCTAGAATAAAGATGATCATATTAATAATCAGAATAGTTGGGATACATGGTTTGTATGTGGTGAATGATGTTCGGCAATGGTGTGTCCTAGAATTATCATGATGCCCCTCATTGTGGGCGACCGATGGGGAAATTGGGGCCATGTACACACAAGACATGACCCAATGATGTGGTTTTGACCATTCTTAATTGGTTGAGTCCACCATAGATCAAGTGGAATAAGAGATATTATTGAACATCATTGCAGAGGATGTTCTCATTGGAAAAGAGAACAATTGGGGGCATTTGATAATACTGGGTCTAGGATAAGGATATTTGTTCATGTGGGTATAATTGGATGAGACTTGGATGCAAGGGTATCTCCAAGTCATAGGATGAAAACCCATTAATCTAAAAGTGTTCATATGTATGGAAGTAGATACGAATTCTGTAATGGCTTATTTTTGAGCCTATGGGGCATCAGGGTGACTATTAGGGTATGGTTCCTGTGGGACAACATGTGTTATGTAATTGGTTGGAAGGCCTGGTGTTCTTTTGATTGATAGATCATTGATTTATCATTCCACTCCAATATGGGAAAAGGCATGTAGAGGATAAATTTTTATTGTTAAAAATAAAGGGAGAGGGTTGTGTGATCTAGTTAAAAGTCATTTACTTATGTTTTTAAATTAAATTTTATATGTATGGATGCAAGATAAGTGAACCATTGGTGGTGGACTATAAATTTTATACTCAAACCCTGAATGATTCCTTTGGGATGTGTGTGGAATGTATGGTTTTGAGTATAGGTAATGAAAATGGATCAATGTATTGAGTTTACTATATAGGGATATATAGATGATGCATGGGTTAAATTGAATGATTTTGGAAGATTGGATCAGTGGTTCCTCAATGTTTTGATAGTTTATAATTTTGAAATTTTTGGACATGTATACTTATACTAATGACCCATGGGAAATCAGGGGAATTTATTATGACTCTCAAAGAGTGGTAAATATTCAATAATGTGATTATATATTTATTTTGTGTTATTTATATAATTTTTAGAGTTTTTATGTTTTATTACTATAATTATTATCAATTTTAAAGGGATTAGTCTCCCCTCTATCACCCAATAAATCAATTATATTAATTAGAAACCATTTGTATATGAAGAAGTTCACTTATGGTTACATGGAGAAATTTTATCATGGTAACCTTCCATCTAGTTTGGGGCATCGAGGATTTACAAATTGGAATCAGAGATTGGGTATTACAAGGTAGTACCTAAGCTGGTCGATTTAAAATTAGTATTATATTGTTTTGATGTTATTGGGAAGTATCAAAGAATGGTAATTAAAATTTAATCTATTATTTGAGGCATGGATGATCGAGAGTCCTGTAATATGTTGGAACATTGGATATAGGTTATGAGGGGGTGTAAACAACACCTGAATAGTATAAGGCCCCGACCTTAATCCTTACTTAATATTGAATTAAATGAATAATTCACATTGAGAATCTTTTCAGGTTTAGAGTTTTAGAGAATTAGATCATAAATCATGAATTACATTCCACGGTTAAACAAAGTGGTTACATAAAAGATAGTATTCGTTTTTCCCCATCAACGAAAACATAATTAGAATAAAACATGGATTCTTTCTTGACACTTTCTTGAAACTATCATCACATCATGTACCTTTCCCTTAACCTATGAAAAACATTTAAAAAACATGGGATGGGCATAAAAAGCTCAGTAAGGGTTATAAAAAGTATGGAAAGGAAACATGAGTACATATATACATAATAATGAGATCATACTTTACCCATAATGCATAATCACTTTAACATACCTCGTAAAATCGTGAATAAATCATATAAATCATAAGACATAAATGTAACTTGAGGAATTCATAACATTCTTATGTAGGGAGTAACCCTCTTGGTTCGTTTGGAATACCCATCACAGTATATTCCCTAAATATCATCGGAGAAACCTTAACGTTTAACCCCTTCGCGTTACCTAATGCATTGAAGAACTATATGAGGCTCACCTTCCGTTAGTTTATCACGGAACCACCCGTCTTCATAATAATGCCCAAGAACCACAACATAATCGTATCACATAAAACATGCATAAAAGAAACATAACATTTCCACCCTTCAATCACAAGATATCAATATAACACATTGATATAAAAACATTATGAAAACCATTTTCAATACCAAGATAAAATAAAAGTAAAACATGGTATTTATTTTTCTTTTAAAAAGAAGGTATGGCTTGTAGAGGAAGCCGAAACTCAAATAATGGTTACGGCGGTGGAGAAACCATTTTCGCCGCATACGTACGACAAAAACATTCCATTTTTTCATTTAGTAAAACACTTCGAATAAAAAAGATTCCTTTTGGAAAAATGTAAAAGACAAAGGGGTTTATAAACCGTATAAAAGAAGGTTGTGTTTATAACAAAATATGCCACAATGAATGGAGATTGAGACGAAGTCCCATACAAAGATGCTATCCTTGGATTAAGGATAAATCAATTACATAATTATGTGTGACAAACGGATACACCAAATATAAGTGGATATTAAGTGTAAAAAATTCAGAGGTTATTCACACATATTAATATAATGACATATTCAAGGAGTACAAGTTTATCCCAAAGAATCAAAATTGGGTTAATAAGATCCCATGCAAAAATTTGACAGCCTAACGGCGTCACGTCAAAATTCATAAAATGAGTTGATGAGAGATAAAAAGGGTATCCCACCACCTGGACATAAAATCTACATCAATAATGATATAGAAGATCATATTCCAACATAATAGTATGTGAATTAAAAGACATAACAAATGAAGTCTTTTAAAAAGAGGAGGGTGAAAGGTTCCCTTACCGACTTGGGTAACTTTCAAAACGTACACCCCATTGAAGAAGGGTCATACAATGAATATGTAAATACCAATAAATGAAATTATATTACAAAAGGAGTATAATAATGGGCACTACATACACAACTCAAAGGAAATGGTGGAAAATGTAGCATAAATCTCACGGGAATAAAAGTGAGATGAAAAATCCCTTACGAAAACTCGGCAGCCTACCAGCGCCACATAAAACTTCCAAAAATGGATTGATGAGATCAAATAGGGTCTCTAATCATATTAAAATAAAATTTACAGGAAGAGGATTATAAAATAACATCCCCCAACATAACAAAGATGAGCTATAAATAAGTGACATAAAGGAGAGTACTTAAAAAAGAAAGAGAGAGGCTGGATCTCTTACGAAAATTCGGCAGCCTAACGACGCCATTCAAAACTTCCAAAATGGATTGATGATAGAAAATAGGGTCTCTCATCATATGAACATCAAAATTACAGTAAGAGTAATATAAAATAGCATCCCAATCATATGAATGATGATCTTAAAAGGAATGACATAAAAGAGTGTACTTAAAAAGAAAGAGAGGGCTAGGATCCCTTACCTCGGGTCCGACTTGACTCGATCGTTCTTTAACGTCCTGAATAATAAACTTGAGTAAATTTACACTTTCTAAAGAAACATTTTCAAGTTAATTATTCCTTTTATATCACTTATTGCCATGTTATAAACATTATGTTATCATTTATGTTAATAATGTTTGTTTTGTCGATATTTGGTTCTTAAGTCGAAAGTGGACTTCTTACAATTACATGTTGTTCGTGTGGTAAAAGGATCATTATATACAGAATGATATTCATGATTTGGATATCATATATATCATATATATCCAGAATATACATATATTTATAATATTACATAATCATTTAGAGGTAAGAAATGAAATGCACTGTTCATTGAGACGGTAAGCCATACGTACGCATGAACGCTACTTTCATTTCTATGTCATATTAATGGAAATAAAACCAAATGAGATATATGTATATTTTAATTCCATAATTATATTCATAATTTATATGTAACATAAATCATATATAATAACTTTAAATCCATCCTTTATACATCCCACATATGGCATTAATGAAACAAATCACTTTGATGGGGCGGTAGTCCGTACTTCCTAAAATGAATTTATCGTGTTTACCCACAATGGAAACCATAAGGGTATGATACAAAAGAAAAATACAGAAGATTAAGTAAAAAATAAACATGTTATATATCATATATAAATATAGTGACATATTAATGGCCACCTTTGACGGTGTTATATGAGTGTTGAACAATCATCGTTTCATGAGGCAGAAATTCGCCATCCACAGAAACAGTATGTTCTTTAACCATTTGATGTAGGTGTGTGTAAGTGTAGCTCGAATTGATCTTATAAAAACATCCTAGTATATTTAATATACTTTATTTGTTACAAAATAAATGAATAAAAAGAGTTTAGGGGGTTGGAGAAGCAAAATAAAACAAAAGAACACAAGTGAAGACATTACCTTAAAATCGGGTAACCCTTTTTGATTTGAGATCAAAGGATTCCTTGGGAATACTTCTGCCCAATGTGAGGAATCTAGGAGTAAGAGAGGGATGTGGTGAGAGAAAATGGGAAGAGCTTGTCCGAACCAAAGGCTTGAGAGGTGTGGGTATGGTGATAGTGGTGGGGGCCTTTTATAAGGGGGGATGAGGGGCACTCTTGGAATGTAAAGAAATGTTACATTATTTTAAAATGATTTTCGGATTTAAAAGGTCCCACATTGATATAATTCGAGGATAAGGTGATAAGGGTTCGAAATATACCCATACAATAGTTTTTTGACAAGTGTAGGTCTTAGTTTTTACATTATATTTTCATTTTATTTAAATCATGAAATAATGAGGTAATCACTGCATCATCATGATGTCATAAATAATTTAATTTATTTAATGTCTAAAAATTTTAAGACAAATACAATGATGTAGGAAATCTAGTTATCTTTCCAATTACTATTTATAGTAAAAAATCTGACTTGTATACCCCCATTTAAAAATTGTTTTAGTAAAAGAACTCATGTTTGTGTCATTTTTACTTTTACATTTAATAAAAAGATAATAATGTCATTTTCCTTCCAAAGTGGCTCCATGGGGTCCCCAAGTTGACCCATGGATTTTCTTGGTCGTCCAGGACACATCTAATAAGGGTAGGACATGTGTCAAGCTCATCTGATATTATTACAACATTATTTTCACCTTAAATTACACGAATTACCTCTAATCGCGATTAAAAACATAAAAGTTACTATTCACCAAAAAATGATTTTAATTCCATTGAACCACATCTTACTTCTTAATGAAAACCATGTATTTCAGATTTTTTTGAAATTCAAAACACATTGGTGGTAAAATTTCATTTAAATGGAAAATCAGTTTTTGTAAGTACCACTTAGTGGTTTCACTATTCATCAAAAATGAAGTTCTTCAGAAAAATACCAAAAAGTTCACCCTAAGCTATATTTGATATTCCGAATTAAAAAATGAAGTCTAATTTAGAAAATTCAAAACATATAAGTTTCATTAATTAATTTAATAATTAATTTCCGCTGTCAGAGCAAATAGCGTGTTTTTATGAAACAATAAGTATCAAAAGATTGACACTAGTTTAAGTCCGATTTCAAAGTGAAATTAATTCCAATGACCACAATTGGATTAAATGGTAAAAATATATTCTAATTTAACTTTCAAACCAATTCAAAATATAATATAATCATATAAATAAATTAGATTAAAAAGTGGTTTTGAATTAAAATACAACATTTTTCACTATTCATTAACAAATGAACTTTACCGGAAAAATACCAAAAATTTAAATAAAGTAAATTTTGATGTCACAATTCTAAAGAATAATTTTATTTTGTCAAATATAACACATAAAATTGTTAAAAAGTGTATTTAAAAGAGGGTCGACATCAAAAGGTGGTTAATCATCCTTTTAAAGAATATTAGAATGTTTATGCTTAAAAATTGGATTCATTCGCATTTTTAATCCTCTAACATTTATTGTAAAAAGTAATATAATTTGACAAACATATATAATCATTTTTTAGGTTGTTCCGTTCTTTCCCTCCATTACAATGGCTAGGCATTAACTACCATTTAAAATAATATTATTTTATTATTAGAGTGAAACGTAAGATTTCAAAGGAACTCGTTGTCGCGTATTGGGTACAACATCGAGCTTAGTGTTCCCTTTAAAGTAATATTAATATTTTTTTCACAAATAGGGATAAATATAAAAATGTCATATTCTTTATTTACCCGGGGTGTTACATCCTTCCCCCCTTTTGGGAATTGCATCCTTGCAATTTTCAAAATTGGGCTTGGAAACTCCATTGAAAGTCCCACATCGTAAAAAGAGTCGGTAAAACAATCACTTTAAAATAAGGAAAGAGAAGTAGAGAGGTCACCTGAGTTAACCCATACTAGGATTCAATGTAAGAAAACATGGACATGGAGGAGAAAACATAGGGTCATGTTCTGATGGAGAGTGATAGAAATCATGTTTAGGAGAATGTTAACCATAAGAAAATCACAAAGTTGTGATGGGTTAAACGGTATTGGATTCCCCAGTAGGAAAAGTTAACAGATTTTTTTTTTGTTTCAAGTTACTCTTCATTAAGGAATTTATTTTTTAGTTTAACTAAAACATAAGGAAACATACTTACTTGTCATGTTGACTTTCAAATTTTACTAGATTTCTTACAAAAACTCATATTTTATCCAAAAGATGAGTATTTAGGATGACTTGTTTACATTAAGAGAGATATAATAAACTTCTAGAGAATCACCTAATCCACAAAAGTGAACTATATACTTCCCATGTCTTTAGACTTTAACCAAAACCAAAACCAAAATGTTTAGTACAAGATTAGATAATCCGGAAAAGGATAACCCTTTATAAAAAGAAAATCTATTCTTAATCTCCAAAATTTGTCCAACAAAACCCATAGTTCAACGTAGACCATTCGATAAACATTTTTTCCATAAAATTCTTCAAGGTAAACCAATCTAATATTGAAACCCAAATATTTGAAGGATTTAATCACATAGTCCTCCAAGGTACAAAATAACACTTACCTCCAAATAACATCAGTTGCTCATAAAGTCTCATATTGAAAACTAATTAAACAAATCACATATCCTCCATGATAGGTTAATAATTTCCATAGATAACCCAAAATCAAATTACTCTTAATTCATAAAATCATTTAACTAAAAATAATTAGTAAAACTAACTAGGTACTTCACTTAGTCAAGTGGTAGGTGATAAATACCATTCGCACTTTGGTTGTGGGTTCGATTCCCGCAGCTTTGTTCGACGAGACGGGTTTTCACACGGTCTTCTTGTTATTATTTTTCTAAAACTCCAAACCTAACCCTAACATGTTTTAACCTGAATATTTTCCTTATACCTCTCATTTTAATCCAAATTAATTACAATCTCAACATATTAATTCTTGAAGTCTTATTTCACCACCATAAGATAAAATAAAATGATTCCCAAAATGAATAACAGCATACCTTGATCATGGAGTCCACTCAGTTTCATTGTCATCTTGTTCATGTTGGTATATGTCCCATGCATTACAAAAATGATTTAGAGATCCTTCAAAATCATTTTCTTCCTCCATCCAAATACACCTTGTACAACATGGGTCATATGGGTGTTCACAGAAAAACAGTTTTGGAAAATAATCATGTATGACATATAATTCCAAAACATCTGATAAAACATGATTTCTATAAAATAGTCAGACAGAATTTGAGTTGAAACTTTCTATTATTTTTCCTTTTAAAATACCATAAGTATGTGTTGTGATACTATATTTTAAAAGGAAATATAAATAGGTTGGGCAAGGGTCTCCTTCCTCAGCACCATTTTTAAAATCATAATATCCTTCAAATTCTTGTGATAAGGTAAAATATTTGAAAATACCTTCATAATATTTACCTTTCTTGAAAATATTAGAATGTTGTGAAAATAGTATTTGTCTAAAAACAACCCATGATCCACGATGATAACGAGGTATAGTGGAGGTGTTTGATATCTCAAACAACTGGTTGCAAGTGAGTTGTATGTTAGAAAAAGTTTCACAATCATCTGAACATGACTTTGCAATAATTATTGCAAGAATGTCGTGAGGAAAAGATATGAATGTCATTTGAGATCCTTCTCCTTCCATTCATAACTAACTTTACTTGTCCTAAAAAAAGTTATAAAATAAGGATTTAACTGAAATAATAGATATAGGAACTTACAATGTGTCTAACAAAAACTCCTAATCCCTAAATTTTTTTAAACCGACCTCTGATACCAACTATAAGGCCCCAGCCTTAAACATTACTTAATATTGAATTGAATGAATAATTCACATTGAGGAGCTTTTCAGGTTTAGAGTTTTAGAGAATTAGATCATAAATCATGAATTACAATCCACATTTAACCAAATTGGTTACATAAAAGATAGTATTCGTTTTTCCCCATCAACGGAAACATATTTAAAATAAAACATGGATTCTTTCTTGACACTTCCTTTAAACTATCATCACATCATGTACTTTCCATTGACCTGTGAAAAACATTTCAAAAACATGGGATGAGCATAAAAAGCTCAGTAAGGGTTATAAAAAGTATGGAAAGGAAACATGAGTACATATATACATAAGAATGAGATCATACTTTACCCATAAAGCATCAGCACTTTAACATACCTCATAAAATCATGAATAAATCATATAAATCATAAGACATAAAGGTAACATGAGTAATTCATAACATTCTTACATAGGGAGTAACCCTCTTGGTTACGTTTGGAATACCCATCACAGTATATTCCCTAAATCTCTTCGGAGAAAGCTTAACTTTTAACCCCTTCGCATTACCCAATGCATTGGAGAGCTATATCGGGCTCACCCGCCCTTAGTTTATCACAGAACCACCCGTCTTCATAATAATGCCCAAGAACTAGAACATAATCGTATCACATAAAACATGCATAAAGGAAACATAACATTTCCACCTTTCAATCACAAGATATCAATACAACACATTGATATAAAAACATTATGAAAACCATTTTCAATACCAAGATAAAAGAAAAGTAAAACATGGTATTTATTTTTCTTTTAAAAAGAAGGTATGAATTGTAGAGGAAGCAGAAACTCAAATAATGGTTACGGCGGCGGTGAAGTCGTTGTCGGCGCATACGTACGACAAAAACATTCCCTTTTGTCGTTTAGTAAAACGCTTCGTATAAAAAAGATTCCTTTTATATAAACGTAAAAGCCAAACGGGTTTATACACCGTATAAAATAAGGTTGTGTTTAAAACAAAATATGCCTCAATGAATGGAGATTGAGACGAAGTCCCATACAAAGACGATATCAATGGATTAATGATAAATAAATTACATAATTATGTGTGACATAATAATACACCATATATAAGTGGATATTATGTGTAAACAAATCAGTGGTTATTCACACATATTCATATAATGACATATTCTAGGAGTACACGTTTATCCCAAAGAATCAAAATTGGGTTAAGAGGTTCCCTTGCTAAAATTCGACAGCCTAACGGCGTCACATCAAAATTCATAAAATCAGTTGATGAGAGATAAAAAGGGTATCTCACCACTTGGACATAAACTTTACATCAATAATTATATAGGAGATCATATCCCAACATAATAGTATGTGAATTAAAAGACATAACAAAAGAAGTCTTTTAAAAAGTGGAGGGTAAAAGGTTCCCTTACCGACTTGGGTAACTTTCGAAACATACACCCCATTGAAGAAGGGTCATACAATGAATATGTAAATACCCATAATTGAAATTATATTACACAAGTAGTATAATAATGGGAAGCACATACACTGACCAAAGGAAATGGTGGCAAATGTAGCATAAATCTCACGGGAATAAAAGTGAGATGAAAAATCCCTTATGAAAACTCGGCAGCCTAACGTCACCACTTATAACTTCCAAAAATGGATTGATGAGATCAAATAGGGTCTATAATCATATTAAAATAAAATTTACAGAAAGAGGAATATAAAATAACATCCCCCAACATAACAAAGGGTATATTTAAAGAAGTGACATAAAGTAGAGTATATAAAAAATAAATAGAGAGGTTGGATCTCTTACGAAAATTCGGCAGCCTAACGACACCACTCAAAACTTCCAAAATTGATTGATGAGAGAAAATAGGGTCTCTCATCATATGAACATAAAAATTACAGTAGTATTAATATAAAATAACATCCCAATCATTAGAAAGATGATCTTAAAAGGAATGACATAAAAGAGTGTACATAAAAAGAAAGAGACGGGTAGGATCCCTTACCTCGGGTCCGACTTGACTCAATCGTTCTTTAACGTCCTGAATAATAAACTTGAGTTAATTTCCACTTTATTAAGAACCTTTTTCAAGTTCATTATTCCTTTTATATCACTTATTTACATGTTATAAACATTATGTAATCATTTATGTTAATAATGTTTGTTTTGTCGATATTTGGTTCTTAAGTCGAAAGTGGACTTCTTACAATTACATGTTGTACCTGTGGTCAAAAGTTCATTATATCCAGAATGATATTCATGATTTGGATATAATATATACCATATATATCCATAATATACATGAATTTATAATATTACATAATCATTTAGACGTAAGAAATAAAATTCACTGTTTATGGAGACGGTAAGCCGTACGTACGCATGAACTCTACTTTCAATTCTATGTCATATTAATGGAATTAAAACCAAATGATAGGTATGTATATTTTATTTCCAGAATTATATTCATCATTTATATGTAACATAAATTATATATAATAACTTTAAATCCATCCTTTATACATCCCACATATGGCATTAACGAATCAAATCACTTTGAGGGGGCGGTAGTCCTCACTTTCTAAAATGAAATTATCGTGTTTACCCACAATGGAAACCATAAAGGTATGCCACAAAAGAAAAATACAGAAGCTTAAGTAAAACATAAACATATTATATATCATATATAAATATAGTGACACCTTAATGGCCACCTTTTAAGGTGTTATATGAGTGTTGAACAATCATCGTTTCGTGAGGCAGAAATTCGCCATCCACAGAAACAGTATGTTCTTTAACCATTTTATGTAGGTGTCTGTAAGTGTAGTTAGAATTATTATTATAACAAAATCCTAGTATATTTACGATACTGTAGTTTTTACAAAATAAATGAATAAAAAGAGTTTAGGGGGTTGGAGGAGCAAAATGAAACAAAATAACACAAGTGAAGACATTACCTTAAAATCGGGTAACTCTTTTTGATTTGATCTCAAAGGCTTCCATGGGAAGAATTATGCCCAAAGTGAGGCTTCTAAAAGTAAGAGAGGGATGTGGAGAGACAAAATGGGAATAGATCGGCCTAACAAAAGGCTTGATAGGTGTGGGTAAGGTGATAGTGGTGGGGGCCTTTTATAAGAGGAGAGGAGGGGCACTCTTGGAAAGTAAAGAATTGTTACTTTATTTTAAAATGAGTTTCGGATTTAAAAAGGCCCAAATTGATATAATTCAAGGATAAGGTGATAAGAGTTAGAAATATACCCATCCAATAGGTTTATGAAAAGTGTAGGTCTTAGTTTTTGCATTATCTTTTCATTTTATTTTAATCGTTAAATAATGAGGTAATCGTGGTATCATCATGATGTCATAAATAATTTATTTTATTGAATGTCTCAAAATTATTAAAAAAATACTATGATGTAGGAAATCTCTATATCATTCTGATTACTATTTATAGTCAAAAATATGACTTGTATAACCCAATTTAAAAATTGTTTTAGTAAAATAACTCATGTTTGTGTCATTTTTACTTTTACATTAAATAAAAAGATAATAATGTCATTTTCCTTCCAAAGGGGCTCCATGGGGTTCCCAAGTTGACCCATGGATTGTCTTGGACGGACATGACACATAAAATAAGGGTAGGACATGTGTCAATCTCATCTCATATTATTAAAACATTATTTTCATCTTAAACTACACTAATTACCTCTAATCGCGATTAAAAACATAAAAGTTACTATTCACCAAAAAATTATTTTAATTCCATTGAACCACATTTTACTTCTTAATGACAACCATGTATGTCAGATTTTTTTGAAATTCAAAACACAGAGGTGGTAAAACTTCATTTAAACGGAAAATGAGTTTTTGTACGTACCACTTAGTGGTTTCACTATTCATCAAAAATTGATGTTCTTCAGAAAGATACCAAAACATCACCCTAAGATATATTTGATATTCCGAATTAAAAAATAAAGTCTATTTTACAAAATTCAAAACATATAAGTTGCATTAATTAATTTAATAATTAATTCCTGTTGTCAGAGCAAATAGCGTGTTTTTATGAAACAATAAGTATCAAAAGATTGACAGTAGTTTAAGTCCGATTTCAAACTGAAATTAATTCCAATGACCAAAATTGTATTAAATGGTAAAAATATATTCTAATTGAACTTTAAAACCAACTCAAAATATAATCTAATCATATAAATAAATTAGATTAAAAAGTGGTTTTGAATTAAAATACAACATTTTTCACTATTCATTAAAAAATTGAACTTTATCGGAAAAATACCAAAAAAATTACACAAAGTCAATTTTGGTGTCCCGATTCTAAAGAAGAATTTTATTTTGTCAAATATAACACATAAAATTGTTAAAAAGTGGATTTAATAGAGGTTCGCCATCAAAAGGCGGTTAATCGACCTTTTAAAGAATATTAGAATGTTTATGCTTAAAAATTGGATTCATTCGCATTTTTAATCCTCTAACATTTATTGTAAAAAGTAAACATATGTGACCAACATACATAATAATTTTTTAGTTAGTTCCATTCTTTCCCGCTATTACAATGGCTAGGCATTAACTACCATTTAAAATAATATTATTTTGTTATTAGAGTGCAATGTAAGATTTCAAAGGAACTCGTTGTCGCGTATTGGATACGTCATCGATCTTAGAGTTCCCTTTAATGTAATATTAATATTTTTTTCACAAATAGGGATAAATATAAAAATGTCATATTATTTATTTACCTGGGGTGTTACAAATAGGCTTAAGATCACGATTTCAGTGAAATTGAGACTGTTGTATAGTTTTTCTAGTTATAATTGATTTATTTAATTTGGTTTAATTTTTACTTGATGTTATTGATTTCTTTTTTTAGTACATATCCTCAAGGGATTAGAGTTGGTACTTATGTATCATATTATACACATATGGGTAACATGGAATATGTTTTTTGCTCATGATTTTGGTTTGGAACCTGGAAAAAAAGTATGGTTTAGCTATTTAACTTGTCAAGAACACGATAAACCTATTTTTTCTACATATAATATTAGTGTAATTTTACTGAGATAAACTAGAAACCAATATTGGTTCCATATATGATGTGTGTTTTGGCTATTTAATGTTTCAAAAAGATAATATGAAGTGTTTTCCCATAGAGATTAATGATGTCATTCTACTTAGGAAGACTATGTGTAAGATTATTTTTATAATATGTTTGTAAAACCAATATAGCTATGATAGGTATGTAATTGAGAAAAATAAGTAGAAAATAAGGGATATTTGGTAAAATTATTCGAGTGTGTAATGAAGTTGAGAAATGTATGGTATGTTGGGTCTTGATTTATAATACAACATTCTTTATTTTTGATATCTTGAATAATATATCCTTTTTGATTATGGTATTTTCTTCCCAATGAGATCCCACCAAGACTACTATAAAGTTTCAGAACATTTGTTTCTTTTATATAAATCCCTGTTTCCTTTCTTATCCTTATTATTTTGGGGTTGAACCATGATTGTGTGAATTCCATATACTTTTTGAGTAGATTTTATGGTTTTTATTAGTTTTTGTGTCCCAAATGGGAAACAATGGAACCGTGGTTCTAGAAGTGGGTTTCATTATGTGTTAAAATGACCAAGGGAAATGGGATGGCCTATTTTTGGCTACGGTAATGGAGCACTAAATTTCACTAGATGGGCCATGGCTTAGAAAACCCCACCATAACTCCTTTTGTGGGTGTGGTGGGGAAAATTAGACTAAATCCTAGCACTACACTATAAGCTAGATAATTGTTCATTGTGCATTCAGGAACACCATGTCCTAGGAAAATGTATATTGGAGAGAATGGTGATAGTCATGTGGCATTTTTTAAATGGAAAAAATTATTGGACCAGTCCTCAGATCTAGATTATTGAAAAGGCGAAACATCTGGAAATTTAATTTGGGTTCTTTACATTTGGTTTTAACTCAATTCTAACCCCTTTTAATCAATCTATAACCCTTATTAATAAGAATTATTTCGATATAAAGAGTCCTAGAAAATGGAAAGAACCTAAATGATCCCTCCTTACATTGATGTACTACCTTGAATAATATAATTCTTTCTCAAATCACTTTGTCGAACATGCTGCGGAATTGATAATTGTAAGGTAAAGGATTATCTTGAAAAATCAGATTGGTGGGAGCCTCACATCTCCTCTCTTATTATCAAATCTCTGAGTGACAAATTTATTCTCCTTTAACTAGACATAATGTTTACAATTTTTAATAATTTAAAATGGTTATGTGTTTTTATACACCTTTGATTGTTCTTCCATATGTGTTTCTCTATAAACCATATTATTTATTGTGAAACTTGTTCTTGGAGTTCTTTTCATGTGGGATTGTTTTAGTTGATGTGTGAATATGGTTCCAGAGATAAAACACTTGATGAAACTGGATGTGAGAAATTTAAAACCATATGGTCAAAAAATACTTACCTATTAAGGATCTTGTATACAACTATTTCGTAAGTGTGTTTCTTGAGTTGGTTTACAATGATGACCAAATTGATTTTTATTACATGATAGTGTGTGTGTGGCATGTGAAACCCTTTATGATGATTATTTCCATGAGTATTCTTATAACATTATTGATCATGTTTGATATTGGTCAAATTTATGGTATGGTTATTTTATTCTCATGATAATATTAAATTATTTTCATTGTAAGCTGTACCATGTTATGTGTGTTTTGATGCCTCCAGATATATTGATCTTGGGTCTCAAAACATGACAACTATCATGACATAGTTATCCACTATAGGTAGAGTGTAAACAAATTATGATTATGGAGATGATATATTTGATCATTGGATAGAGACATGATGATTAATTTTGTATTCTATGGATCTAAATTGATTCCTAGTGGATAGAAAGTAACATGCTCTTTTGATTCCAAGTGGATAACGAGTCAAATGATCACTCAGTTCCTAGTTCGTGTTGACGGTCATTATTCAATTGACCCAAAATGGATTCCAAGTAGTATATTCACATGATGAATTTAGATTCCATACCGTAAGATAACCATCCATTAGGATATGTCTTGTTTACTTTTGATATCTTGATATTCGTTCCATCATGAAGAGGAAGCCTCTATGAACAAGGATCATGTTGTTGTTGGAAGAACAAGAGTTCTTGATATGTTATAGCATTTTATCTTACTTATCATTTATTGTTATCATGGAATATAACTATTATAAATGTAAAATTTTATTATGGATACAGTGGTGGTGTCCTAATAAGATTTATTATAGAATTACGACATAAGAATCTAGATTCATGTTGATACATCATGTATAGATATCTAGGAAAGGGAATAGGTCCCAAGGAATATGGTAATGTTGGGGGAGTAGGGTTGTGAGAGTGGTACAAAGACATAATACAAATAATACCATTGTTTAATTTATTTATCTGTATACACTTTTTACCCGAGTTTGGATTCCCCAATTAAGAGACCATATTATTTACTTCGTATGAATGATTTTCCATCTGATGTAAGGATATACTAATGGGTGTATTATCTTCCCAATAATGGTTTGAAAACCCTCACTAATATTCATAAGACTCTTACATGTGAGGAGGTTCAAATGATGTCATGTGAAACTCTAGCTTATAACCTATGTTTTCAGTTGGGGTGTAAAAAATGGTATTTGAGTAGAGTGTTATTATTTTATTTTGTATAAAATGGTAGATGGTAGAAAGATGATATGTTTTACGAGACTTGGGTAGAGGATCTTACCATATTCCTAGCCGACCCATGTGCAATGAACATTTGAGTTACCATTAACTAGTTTCTTATATGTGTTTTACATGATTTTCGCGCATTCAAACATCATGAATAGGTATGTAGGATCACATTCTATATAAATTCTTATTTCATGCTATGTAGTAGTTCTTAATTAAATATCTTCAATTGCGATATCTATTAAGTATATAAATTTATTATTTGATATATTGATATATATGATTTATATACTATTGTGATATATATTTTTAAATCATTAGCAGAACCAGATCATGATATTATGTTATATATATATATATGTGTGTGTGTGTGTGTATGATTGTTACTAACTTATAGGGATGAGGACCTTGGTTAGTTCTAATACAGATATTGATTGGGTTATGGGTTGACTCACAGGTGAACCTTATATGATCCCATAGAATATATATGAACTTACTTAATGTATTATGTGTTCTATATTTTCAATAACATTATAAAAGATTCCACCCCGAAGGAGGCTGATGGAACCATAAGATTTCATGGTCTAGGATAAAATTGATATAGATGATTCCCCTATTCCAATACTTACTATACAATAGGGTGAAACAGATCATGCTCCCACACCTAATTTGAAAGTACATGCAGTGGACCCACCTTAGTCGAGAGTCCTTCTACTTGTTATAGCCTAGGGTTGAGGGGAAATTAGGTATATGGAAAACTATTATAAATAACTCCAGATCTAGAATCCAAAGACAATTAAGGGAAGTGGGGGAATGTAAGATGTAGTAGTCTATATAGAAATAATTGGGAATATATTTGACCATATTAATTCTCTTGAGAAAATTATGTTGAAGTTGGAAGTGTTTAGGTTATAGGGACGTGGAAGGACGTGGTGGTGTTGGATTGGATATTCCAACAGATGTCAGGGTCTTACATGGGACTCATTCAAGAACCAACTATTTTGGGAATTAATTTTTGTTATATTGAAGATGGATTGACTGTAGGAGTTCATGAAGCTGTAGTGTGGGATGATGAAAGTATCGTAATATTCTTCCCTTTTCACTGATATACTTAGTTATTCTGCTATCTTAGCCTAAAATGAAGCACATAAGGATATTAAGATTGAGGTTGATATTAATCCTAACATCAAGAGAAATTTCCTGAGTTTTGACAACATTCCACACCAAGAGGTTCTGCGTAAGGCCTTCACTATAGAGAGGACATTAAATAGGATTGATACATTGGTATTATTCCACCTTTCAATCATCATATGGGCATACCTCTTACTATTATGATGTGTGTCTAATCTATTTTTAGATATAGAAGTACTACAGATGTGTAACATTATAGTGGTATGTAGGTAGATTAGATTTCGACTTTTTTCTATTACATCAGGAGGTGTAGGAAATTTCTTCAAATTAGGGATGTTTGGTTATTACCACTGGGTCTACACATCACCTCACATCTACAATTAGTAATGTGGAAATTTCGGACAACATCAACAATTATACTCTTGGAATTTAAGGACATGTTTCTATAGGTAATAATGGAAGAAATAATCAAGGAATAAATGAACCATCCTAGTTCCCCATGATTAGGCTCAGACAATGATGTCTCATGAAAGACACATACCTTAGGGATAATGAAATAGAGCTATGGTAGGATGAGTATATATAATGGAATCAGATCCAATACCCAACAAGAAGTTTAGTATAAGATAATGAGTTTAAGTGTGTGGACTACATTGACTGACTTCCTATTTAATGGGTGGGGGTGTGACACCCTTAGAAAAGTAATACATAAAAGACTAAATTTTATAACCCTTTTCAAAAATATGAACATTTATTTTTTTGAAGCCATCCAGATTAAAACACTACATTAAAACATGCATGGCATGGAATAGTGGTTTTAATGGATGTCATATTAGGAAGTTTCCCATGGTGTGTGTGAGTGAGGAAACATCATACTAAATGTATATATGTTACTTTATAGGGAATACAATAGTACGATGATCCATTTTTGCACATGGGTGGGCCCAGGTTCATGGACCATGCATTAGTGGGGCAATTGGTGGTTTCTGAAATGCTAGGGGCTGATGACCATGGTAAGGTGGGATTCATATGTTAAAAAATGGGAATAACTATTAAAAAATACTTTATTGGAAAATATGTTGTGACACCTAACAAATTTATTTTAAAATAAAATTTTTATCAATAGCTGGTACAATACACATTATTGATTTGTAAGCAAATTGTGAAATATGACAAAAGTATTAATATTTAAATTTGATCATTTAAACAGGATTTTAAATTGGATGTATATATATTTATAGCAAAATTACAAAAATTAATTTCAATGTTTTTATATAAATCAAATTTATTTATTAATTCATAATTAATTATTACTAAATTTTCGTTAAATTCGTTTTTTGTATAAAAAAGGAATTTTCGTCAGAAATGGAATTTAATTAATTTTGTGAATGTATATTAGAATTAATTTAATAGAACTCACTGGAATTTTATTTGAGGAATTTAATATCATTTTTAAAATCATAATTTCAAAAAGATATTAGTGTGAGAATTTTAATATTTCATAAATGTTTTATTATTCAATGAATAGTGAAAAATACTTATTTTTTATTAACTATTATTTCTATTCATTAAATAATGATATTGAAAATACCCATTATGTTTTTAATTTTATCATAATGTATCATATGACTTTTATATTTACACATAATATAATTAATTACGCATTAATAAATATTGTATATAATTTTGGTATAAGTTCTATTATAGGCCTAAAAACACATTTTTATAAAAACTGATTTAGTTTCAATACACATTTATATTAAAATTAATTTATTACAGTTCTAGTAACTAAATATTTATAATTTTATTTTTTATATTGAATCATTAATTTCAAATTTTGTAAGTATTCCATGCTTATTTTTAGTCGTTATGAATAATAATCGTAGTAAATATTTATAACCCTGGTAAGGATAAAACTGGGGAAAAAATGGAAAATGTGATATAATGAATAAAGATATCCATAATAATAGTATTTATTTTTTTATGTTTTTATCAACCACAAACAACCATGTTTTTAAAATATAGAATTTTTTTTTTATATTGAACTAATAATTTAGTTAATTTTTTAGGATCAGAATAAATATGTAGATGCTCAATATACAAGAGGGGGGTGTGAATTTTAAACTTTAAAAATATCCTTAAACAAGGAAATAACTAAGTTTTACAAAGATAAAATAAGTAAATTCACAACACCTCTAACACCAATTGGAAAATTAGAACAAGGTATGAAGTTACAAACTTATAGTTATATATACTTGCTTGAATCTGGAAAGTGATTCCAAAAAACAGTTTCCAGAAATATGGATCTGGAAGTTGGAACTTGACTAATGTTTACAAAATTAGATTCTACCTTAAAGCATAAAGAATCTAAATGAATCAGAGTACAAGTGTATGGAAATATAAGAAGATTATACTTTCCTTACAACACAAAAATATAGCGGAAAAACAAGTTTTAAAACAACAAGTAACATGATATAAATATTTGAACCCAAAGAGAAGGGTATCCAACAACCTTGGATAAAGGTCCCTTGATTTATACTTTCATGCAAGTCTGTCTTACCCACACTAGGGTAATCCCTTAATACAAAGATCGGTGTCTCTATCTTGCTATCCCCACAAGCCCTCAACATCAAGGTAGTTGGAACCTCTGTCTTCCTCACCAAAGAAGCCCTCAACTTCAAGGTAGTCAACACCTCTGTATTCCTATCCTCGGAAGCCCTCGAATGTAATCACCAACATTCGGAGTCACACAAAGAAATATGAAAGAACGGTTTAGTATGCACAAAGCATGAAAAGACTCCCTCTCTATAAATCACTTTAAATGAGTGTTTGTCTCTAGAGTGATCAAATTGTTGTTAAGCTCTTTCAAATGAGCTCCTATTTATAGGATCTTTTTGAACAGTTGGCTCCCTCCTTCAATGATCATATTTTCCTTAAAATTTGGAGGGACCTGTACATGTGTCGCTAAACCAATGGTTTGTTTAGAAACAGAATGGACGACATCGTTTTATAAAAAAAACATGTGTAACTAAAAGCATGACATCATTTTACAATGAAACAAGTGTAAGAATAAGAAAAACTAGAATTCAGAATGTAAGTAAATAAAAGTTAGGAGTCTAACCAAAATGGAATTCAGAGACTATGATAAAAAGGATATTAGGATTCTGTTTTAAAGGAATTCAGAACCTGAAATCTGTAGAGATCCAGAGGCTGAATTTCTAAGGAAATTCGGAGTGTGGTTTCCTCAGAGTTCAGAGTCTGAACAAACAATGTTATGAGTCGAACTTGTATAAGTTCGGAGTCGAACTAGTAAATGTTCAGAGTCTAACTTAGTAAAAGTTCGGAGTCGAACTAGTAAAAGTTCAGAGTCGAACATAGTAAAAGTTTGGAGTCGAACTATTAAATGTTTGGAGTCGAACTTAGTAAAATTTTGGAGTACAACTAGTAAAATTTCCGATTTGAACTTAGTAAAAGTTCGGAGTCCAGAATTCAGAGTGGAACTATATGAGAGTTCGTATCCAGAATTTGAATTGGATCTTCATTAGAGTTCGTATTCATTACAGTTCACATCCATAATTCGCAGTGGAACTTCATTACAGTTCACATCCAGAATTCGGTTCCTAAAAATAGAATTCTTCATACCTTAGTATTATATGATTCCTAGGTTTTGGTTAAGAATCTGATTTTTACTCTTGAGAAAAAAATAAATTGATATGTATAAGTAAATCTAGGTTAGGGTAAATTTCTTTAAGGGAGGAAATTTTCCCTATAGAAGAAAAATATATATTTTCTTAAGAATAAGATGTTTGTGATTTTCAAAACAAGATGGAATGGAAAATTCATAAAGAAAACCTCATTGAATCAACAAATTTGATTTTAAGTAAAGAATTAAAAATGTCACTATCTTTATTTTAATATCAATAATATTTTTTTGATCTGTATAAGAAGAAGTTATTATCTATTTTAAATGATGACATTAAATAACATTTAATGTTTTTATCATTTTAGTGATGTAATAATTATATTAAATGCTTACAAAACATCAACATAATGCTTCTTCAAGTAATAGAAAAATCAATTATAGGATTTAAATAATAATAAATATTTTAAAAATTGGTGAACTATTGTTTTAAAATATTTTTTTACAAAATATAATATATTAGTCATTTTTTAATGTTTTTACTATATTTAAATTCATTTATTGACGTCATAAAATTGAAAGAATGTGAATAGTACCATAAATCACTTTAATTGTATATTATGTTAAATAATAATTAATTAAGTGATTTAAAATTCATAAATTTGTTATATTCATTAATTTGAAAGGGATATTTATATAATTTCAACAATTTTCCACTTATGGGTCACGTGTACCCTTATATTAAATTTATTGGCTTATATAGAGATAGATTCTTTGATATCATTGTCATCTTCAAAAGGATAACGATGCATTAAAACTAAGGGGGTAAGGATGAAAACATTACCAAAACAATATTAAATTGTATTTTATAATAGAATTTATAATAATAATCAACCAATAAGTTGAATATGTCAAATTTTTACCATTTTAACTTGAATATTAGTTTATTTTAATTTAATTATTTATGTAACTCTTTTAGTACCCCTCTCCTATTATATATAAGAGAACCTCCTCTCATATATTACTCAATCCTTTTTAGAAATATAGTTTAGAAAATACCTTCCCATGTACCCCCCAATCAATCCCCATGTACTATAGTTCCTGGTATCATTAAAATACCAAACCTAGAAGGCTAATGGTGTAAGATAAAGATATTTCTTGGGGGGAACATATAATTCCAAACTAGACTATTTCACATTTATTTCTTATTCTACCATCATCAAATTGTATCTAACCATTCCAAAATAATAACATAAGTATATTATATAATATTAAATTTTATTATTATTATGTTAAAACTATATTTAATCCCCTTTTATATCAAATGTGAAATGAAAACATTGCTCGTGCACGCATGTGGATTACCATGTTCAAAAAGTGATGGGTTCAATTATTAATTACCACAACATTACAGCAATTATTAAGACGTATTTAAGTAATATAAATAAAATTTATGATTTAATTATCATTATAGAGTGATAATATATCATCTATCATCTCTCCTTCATACTCATTGAAAAAAATGCCAGTTTCATGTCCGCGTATGTGCGGACTACCACCTCCATGAAGTGATATGATTTATTTTTCATGTAATTGTTTAATTGATGGTTCTAAAATAATATTTAATGAATTAATATTATAAATATTTCAATATAAATATTTTTCAAATGATGTAACATTGATCCCTTTCACCATATTAATCTAACCCAACCCATTCCAATCATACATATATAATGTTCTCAAACATCTATCTTGAATATAATTGGTTGAGTAGTTAAGTATAACATTTAAATTTGTGAAATAAAAGGAATAATAATATTTAAATGTTCATTTGGAATGTATATAATTGATATAATTTTGATATTTATGATGATAAATAATGTGCAGGATATGTCAGACTTGAGGTGAGGGAAACATTACTGTATAACCTAATTTTAATCATATTAATGATTAAATTTGTAAATATTTTTCTTCCATGTCAATATTCATAAATTATTTTGATGGATGTTTATATATTTACATAATTAAATTATAAAGATAATTTTTAGGACAATTTTGACTTTTATTCATGGTTTTGAAAAAATAGTCTGTTTATATATTTTATACATGATGAATTGACTTTATTTACATAGACCAAAATGAATGTTATATTTTAACTAATATGATGTTGAATTATTTTCATGTTTCGACAAATGTTATATGAGTTTTTTATTTCTTTATAATATTCAATTATTTATTCAAATAAGATCCCCCCTTTCTTTTAGGTGTAATAGTTTTTTAAAATGACGTCTTAAAAGAAATAGATATATCAATATAATTAAATGTTTTTTAAAATGGGTTTAAAGGTATATTTTTAAAAAATTTACTAAAGAAAAGAATGATTTTAGGTATTTAATGTATTTTATTGTCTGTTTACATTATTAATAATCATGGTTGAGCCTAATATAGTTGTTCAATTCATTGGGTAATGATTACGTTCTCCAGATAATAATGTGGGAATTAACTGAGTAGGTTATTCTATTTATAAGGGTAATTTTAGGTTATATATGAAGATGATTCCCCAATGATCCTATTTTATTTATCTTTCATTGTTTATTTTTTTTAATGGAAATATTTTTATTTCATAAGTTATGCATATGATCTTTTGTTTAAATGAATGACTATTCCATTTACGTATAAAAAGTTATGTCTTTTGGAATTACTTTCATTGGTTCACATGTTTTCTAGGAATCCAAAATTAATATTAATTTTCATTTAATGTTTTTATATAATGTGTTTTTTAACAAAAATGGGTATAAAAGTCTATTTCTTGTGTTATTAGACGATTATTTGAGCTCAAAATTTATTATGTTAAAGTTAAACCCTCTTATATGATTTCAATGTTTTTAAATAGACCAATGAGTTTCTTTTCATATTATTATATGACCCTTACTATGATGTTTTTTCTCATCCCATATTTTTTTAAATGTTTCTTATAGGGTTTATGGTTTAGTAGGAATTATAATGAAGTAATTATATAAATTAGGAAGATTGTTCAGGAGAAAAAAATGATTCAATTTAAAATTTTTATGTTTCAAAAAATAGACATTGAGTGTATGTTACCACATTTTAGTGTTTTCTTATATTATGTAATATTTATGAAATAATTATATAAATCTATAAACCCTAATAATCCTAAATATATAAAAAAGTGAAATAATGAATTAAAAATAATATGTTGAATTCCATTAGTGTTAGGTCATTATATCATAAGGCTGAAGAAGTGGTTCCACTTGAGTATTCATGGTATCAGGCCCATATGGGGGGAGGTGATCATGAGAAATCACTTGAGGCATTGTGATATGAAATATAGTAAAATCCATATTTTGGGGAATGGTTGTATTAGAATTTTGAGGAAACCTTATTGAAAGTATTTCAGAATATTGATCATGGATCTAAAGGACCATAATAACCCATGGAATATCATACATAAGATTTCCAATCCTAGTATCCTCAATTATTTCACATAGAGTGTGGATCATAGAGAACATGTTTTTTGAAAGAGTCTATATAGACTAACTTTGATTAGAATGAGATACCTCTAGGGTGGAGGGTGAAGTTGGATACATATATTATTAATACATTAGTGAAACATTTATTGGATTTACTTGTGTTGGAAGGAATATATGAGGGGAAAGTTTGTAAGAACATTGAAGAAATGTTCAAAAAGAAGTCATTTCACGAGTTCTTGGGGGTGAATAAGGACAATGAAATTATGATTCATGCATTGGAGGTTACTTTTCATAATAGATTATGATGAAAATATTATATACCTACTATGTTTGGTGTATATTGGGGTGGATTAGGTATCTAAGGTGTACTGATTCACGGATGGGTAACATCATGATATTAAGGTATATGTTAAAATTATTAAATTGGCTTCATTTTTAAAGGTGGTGAACAATAAATTTACACCAAAGAAGAATTTAACAATTTGGACCATACCGATTTGGATAGTTGGGTCGGGTGAGACATGCATTTGAGCTCTAGGTAGCTATAAGTGGGGTAATTTGGAGACTTAATTGGGAATTCAGACTAAATATGGGATGCTTCCACTGCATAGTGGATTATCAATGATTATTTTTTAGTGTGGCTAGGTGTGAAATTTTTTGTTTTAGTGTGACATTCCAAAAATGGGTTTCAAGGATTGTGTCAAAATGATGAATCTCAATAGTTTTGTTAGAGGTATTTTTAGGTAGTTGTGGCTCATAGACTATGTTAAGCATTGGGATGTGAGATAATTCTATGATATGGATGCTTAAATTTATATAACTATTCAATACATGATAGTGGGTGCGATAACTAATGAGGGGGAATGTGGTTGGTGAGGAGTGTAGCTCCACAGGGTGGATATGAAATAGCAAGTCATGTTTCATGAGAACTCCATGTAGTTTAGTATTCATGCTCAATGTAGTTTGAATATTCAATGGTAGTCATAGGTATACATGGTGTCTTGAAGCTTTTTTTTGGGTTTTTTGATAGATGATATGGAATGGGGTGAATATGTGAGTTCACCAGGTTCTAGTTAATATGTGAGCATCAAATAAGCTGAATTTAAATTTTGGAATGTGCAGGAATCAGGAATAAATATTTGCATTGGGTTTGATGCATGTTTAACATTGAAATCAGGTGCGATGAATGATTTATGTGAGAATCATATATGATTAATGGTAAACATATGATGTTTTGAAATTAATAATTAATGTTTTCATTGAGTTCAATGAGAGATAAGGTGGGCATTGAGTATAAAGAGAGTTGAAATGTGGGAATCTGAATGATGTGGGGTCAAAATAGATGATGTATGACGTAAATATGTGGATAAACAGTGTTTTAGAATAAATTAATATTATTCCATATTCATTTTGGTAATCCATGTTGAGATAAGACTAGGCCGGTGATTCATATTGTGTGGAGAGACCAAGGGAAGAATCAAATTATTATTTTTATTATGAAGGGTAGTTGGGGAATATGGGGAAGAGTAGGATGCATTCCGTGTTCTCTAAAAAATGTGAGAATGTGAAGATAAGGAATATTAGATTTTTTAAATAGTTTGTTGGTAAGTGGAAATGATATATTAAGGAAAACATATCATATTGTGGGGGTTTTGAATGGTCCCATGTATTCAGAATAGAGAATCACATATGGTATTGTCTTAACCATGTATGTCGGGATCTCGCAGAGGTGTTAGATCAATCAGTATAGGTCGAGGAACATTCCATATGTGTCATCCCGGACATAGGGGGCTTCAATTTTATAAAGTGATTACTATATTTCTATGATTAACTATGGTTATTTTAGGGTTTATATATATTTATCAGGATGAAAATTATTTTTTAATTGGGTTGGGGGGCAGTTGGGACTTCCATTAAATTTTGAAAAATATAATAAATTTAGCTAAGTAAAGGAATACAGGAGAACTATTCCTAAGGAAAGGGATTCCCATATAATTGAAATTATATATAAGGGAATTTATAGTAAAAAATATATACAAACAAATTTCCTATGTTAGGGTATTAATGATTAAGGAAAATACTAATGTAATTCCCAAGGGAATTTGAAATTTAGAGTGTTTTCTAAAAGTTGGATCAGATAAACTGTGTTTCCAAAATATTCATAATATTAAATAAATCATTCAAAAAAAAATTAAGTGAAATTATGGCTTCTACACTAAAAATATATATAAAATTTTCTAATGATTCCCCCATATCACCCTCTTATTCTCCATGTGATATCTCTATTATTTTTTATCAGAATCAAATGTTATCTAAAGAAGTAATGGGATACATGTAAGGATAATCAACTGCATTTGAATAATGTTTTGGACATCTCACAATTTCTATATCACCCTCCAAAAACCTTAATTTAATGTATTTTTTCATATTTTGAGAACTCATCTATTTAAAGATGGACTATCCTGAGGTTTATAATGAGTTAATCCTTGATAAATCTATGTCATACGTGAATTATTATTCTTAATTTATACAGTTGATATGTATTGTTTTATAAAAGAGTAAATGTGATGTGGTCTTTTTGCGGTAGATTACAAAATATATAGAATTTTTATTATTTATAGGATGTACCAGAGGGTATTTATGCATATGAAATAACATAGGTGAAAATGGAAATGAATAATAGGTGCGATATGGAATAATTTTTCCATTTGGGAATTATGATTCTGAATATGGAAGTTGTTTTCAATGATGCTATTGTTATGATGGTTCTGTGTAAATATTTTGGAAATGTCCTATTTGTATATGGGTGATTTTGATCAATGAAAGTGATTGTACATGTGTTTTTGAGATAAATTAGAATGTTTGCCTCATTAACATAGTTGGGAGACATGGTTTATTGGTATAAATACATTGTTTATGGAGGGTTGTACTGGAATGTTGGTGATTCCTTTAACTATCTGTTCAAAATGGGGTTTTTGGTGTCAAATTAATAGAGTATTGGAACTAGTGAGGTTGTGTTGACAATTTGTTATGGGTGTATGCCTTTATAGATTAACAAGAATCGGGGATGTTGTTTACCATTTGTATATAGTATGTTATCACATTATATGTCCACTGTTGATGGTAGTTGAGACTACTTGTTAATGGATAATGATCACCTTTTTGTGGGGTTAATGGGAGAGGTCATGGATGGATGGTTATCATTTTATATGGGTATTTTGAGCTATTCATATGAAAGTGTTAATGTTTGTTCAAGTAGATTACACTTTTTAGATGGCTAGAGGATGTGTTATTAATTCAAAATGATAACTTGGACAAATAGTGGGTTATGGTTGGAATTTAATTTCATGTTATTTTTTTATTGGTTGGAATATAGAGGGTACTTATGAAATGAAAAAATATGGACATAACATTTGACTAAATCATTGGTTAAGGTTGGTATATTCTCACTCGTGGTTGTAGAGAACATGTTTAGTGAGTTATTTGCAAGGATTTATTTACATTTATTTATATTTCTATATTCATTGTTAGATGTTTGGATGTAAATTTGGAATACCATTGTTGTTGAACAATTATGGTCAAAATCACACCCTTTATAGGCCCTTAATGAGTTTTTTAGACATTATAAATTTAAAAAAATCTAGGGAAAAATTTTCTTCATCATGAACTTGGTGGATAGAGATGTCTAAATGGTGCATAAACAAGATTGCATTATTTTAGATATAGGATTGGTGAATCCTTGATGTTTGGATAGTTATTAATCTTAACTATTTTGGACATGTAAACATTTATGATCGGACCATGGGTGATCATTGGTATTTTTATGACTCTCACAGAATATAAAAAATTCATTAAAGTGATCGTATGTTTATTTTGGATTATTGTTAACATTATTTAAAAAATCTTATACTATGTTTGAATTATTTCTTTTTTTGTCTTATTATTATTATTGTTGTTGTTCTTATATGAAGGCATAGTATCCCCATTATCATATAATACACCCTCAATACTAGTCAATATCATTTAATATATAAGGAGGTGTTCATATAGTCAGATGGTGTAGCACTAGTTCTAGAAACTGTTGTGTTGTTCTGGAAAACATGGCGTTATAATACATGCATCAATAGAGTCATATTCTAGTAATGATGGGGGATTTAGAAACCATATTCCATTAATTTATTTTTTAATCAAACTTATTTTCTTGAATATATTTTTTAAATATAGTTTATAGTTATTATTTATTAGAGTTATAATGAATTAAAATATATCTTGAGAAAAGTATCGCTCAGTAGTGCGAATTTCGGTCAGACTTCCCATTAGCTTGGAGGCTTATGACATGTTCTAGAATGATGGGGTTATATATTTGTGGTTCTATGTTTAATAATGGTGGTATATATAATTTCAAATAATTATAAACCCTTATATGAAAACCTGATGTATCTTATATGTGAAATTCATTTATAAGTATGTAAATAAGTTTGGAGCCTATAGTTGGGTGAGTAAATTTTTTTTGAACTTTTTAATTCGTTACACATCAATATAGTAGGAACATGTTGATTTAGGAGAAGGAATTGTATTCCTATAAAAATCTCTAAAAAATGCTTATATAAATGGAATAATATGAGATAAAATGAAGATAATTGGATCACCTTCAAGATAAAATGCGTAATATTCTTTCCAATGAAGCGATTTTCAAGAGATAGATCATCCAACCATGTATGTTCATACTAATTTGGGGTTACCATTGATGATATTTTGTATAGAATTCATGTATATAGGTGACCATAAGAGTTTGGTACCTCATTCATGGAGGTTTCTCTAGGTAACATATATATAGGAAACCATATGAATTAGGATTCCAAAGGAATATAGTTATGTTTAGCCATATTTGGGACTAGAAAGAGTTTTTTTCTCAACTATTCAATAGATATATATGATATTATTGGGATAATTGACCACCCATATAACTATTTGGTGTGATTAATTATAAATAAGAGTCATGTCTTATTAAAATATGCATCCGTTCCCACTAATTGATCTGATGTTTTTATATAGGGGAATCATTTTAGTTGAATCCCATTTAATAACAGTCATTGTTAAATGATAGTAAAACTTGATAATCATATGATAAAATCTTTTATTTTAGATAAATAGATTCATCACCATCAAAATTATATTTGAGATCAATCCTACAAGAATTAAAAGATTAATGAAAGAAACTCCTTTGACTGGTAACATAAGAAGATTTCCCATGTAAGGGGAAATTATTATTGTTTGTGAATCAACATCCCCAGTAACCAAGTGTTGATGTTTTTCCATGTGTGAATCTATAAGATTATGATATGTATATATTGATTCAATTAGGGTTTCTAAGGAATTATATCAATGTTACTTTTGGAATTTTATTCCCATATACTATGTATTATTGAGTATCTCATATGATACTTAATACGATTGAGTATTCTACTGACACAGAGATACCAAATATTTGATTAATGCTCATTATGGATTGAAAAGTAATTTATTATTAACTGATGGAAGTGTTTTGATAAGATGAATTACTTCAAGAATAATTTACTCAATATTCATATTTGATAAAAATATATTAAACAGGCATGTGATTTCATAGTTTTACTATTATGTTGACAATACAAGTGTGTAAAAATTCAATATCAATGATATAATGTTAGTTATATATTCCTATATATATTATTTTCAAGTATCTAATCAGCGTCCTTGAATCCTGACAGCGTTATTATGATAGGCTAATGATTCAATTGTATATAATTATTTGAGATACCTAAAGAGGTTTTTGAAACTCCATAGAATTCCCAAGTTATGTAATAGTTTTATAAAAACAAATTCGTCAATTTTAAATGTTTTATGATACAAAATGTATACATCACGTGTTTTAGAAATATATAGGAGTTAAAAAATATTCGATGAATTGATATTGAATGTAATTTTTAATCAAGTGATTAAATAAAGAGTTTATATGTAAAAGATTTGAATGAAAAAAATAAATTAAACTCATATGGATCTAAATAAAGGGTATGTATCATTATCACATTTCACTTATAAGATAAGAGATATTTTTTTATAAATAATGAGTTTTAATTAAAAATACGTGATGAAAATCAATATAAACTTGGTTTATGATTCATTATGTATTGTAATATTTTTTGAAATTTGGAGAATGATAAAAAAAATTATCTTAGATAAAAGTTGTAATCTAAATTTTTTTTTGAAAATATGTTGGATGATTTTCCCACCACCCTTACATGGTATATTTTAAGCAATATACATATTCTAACAGTAAAATCATCCAAACCCATAAAAAAATATATGATATTTACATATTTTGTTATTTGAAAAATTATCATACTAAAAAGAAATAAGAGTTTTTTCACAAATACCAAGGAGTTTTTGTATCTTTGTGAGATTTTATAAAGAAAATATAAAATATATGTTTCTAGTGGGTATATGTTTTTTTTAGTGAATTTTAATGTAAATAAATAAATATATTAAAAAATTAAAATAAATTATTGATTTTACCTTAAAATACTAAAGAGTTTAGTATATGTTATGATAAAGATAAATTTAATGTTTTAAAATTAAGTCCATGAGAAATTAAATATCACCATTTCATAAAGGTGTTTCTAGTCTAATTGTAATGATAATTACACATAATATCTGAATGGGTTTTAGTGTCTCTTGGAAAAGATAAATGTAAAGAGTTACATTTAGTTACAAAAAACATCAGATGTAGCATTATCCACAAAGAGTTTAGGATGTCTTATTGGGTAATAATGTAAATGATCACATTAATTCTCATATGATCCCAATAGATATTTTATATGGAATTGGTTATATAAATAATTATGATATTCATATTAGGTAATAGAATCTTACATAATATAATTTTATGCTATGGAGTTATGAATTTTTAATATATTTATGGAGTGTAAAATTATGAATATGATCTATAAATCTCACAATTATTCAAAATTTCGTAATTTATAAGTGTAAAACAATATATAGTTTAATGAAAGAAAATTATTTTGTGGTCACATAGTGATGTGATATAAATTACAAATATATGTAGTATGTTAACAAAGACTTAGTAATTGTAGAATATATATGTCATATCTTCTAGTATATGATATATGAAATGTTAGAAAGGTGATTATATAGGGTTCTTGGGATTATTTTTAAAATATTAAAGATATAAAATGTATCATATATGTGACAAAAGTAACTTTATCATTCTATCAAATTTGAACAATATATGTATATAATGTTATATATTTTGTGAATTTTAATGATAATTTAACTCTCAAAGTATGTCATTATGTTATCCATAAATAATGTTCATCATGAAGCATTAATGATTATAAAGAAATGTAATGTTTATCATGAGTAGGATTATAGTATGGTGACACATAATATGTTATGAAGGCACAAATAAGTGTTTTTGTATTGTATAACCCTATAAATTATTGAACATGATGTTTGGATATTTTTTCATTGAAATAATGTAAATTTAATTATTTATAAAACATAATAGAACAATTATAGTGGAATATGGTTTCATATCCCCCAGGAAGGCTGATCGTGTCTATGAAACCTAAAAATCAAAAAAAAACTATGATTTTTTTGATCATGGTAACATATGATATATTAATTTCGTTAAATGATTTTGAGTTTTAAACATGAAAGTCTTGCGTCGAAAAAGTTATAACCAAACAAAATACTGTTGAAAAATAGAGATCTGGACTGGGAAAATTGATTTTTTTTTCTTCTCTTAAATTAGGTTAAACTATTAATGTGCTAAATATCAATAATAAAATAATCTAAGACATCTAATATTGATAAAGTGCATCACTTTACCTAATGGGATTTTCTGATGAAGGAAATATCTATTATTACTTAGAAAGTACATAGTCTATCATGGATAAAACCTAAAAACATCCTTTTTCATATCATTTACATTGGTTGAGGTTTCAAGGTAAAATTTTCCATTACTCTTCATCCATTAGTACTTAGAGTAATGTAGAAATGATACTAGTTAGGATTTAATGATGAAATAATTGAGTGAATAATACACACATTCCTCTTATTGAATGTTATAATAATTCTAATCTTTTAAAACGTTTCAAATATATCAAAATTAGAATATTAGAAAATAATTTCATAGTTATGAAGACCAATAAGAACACATACTTATATGTTTTTAACTAAACCAACATAATAATAATCTAATTATTTAATAAATACAAGAATATCTGTAAATTAATTTACTACACAGGTTTTGTGATGTATAAATTTAAAATAAGGAATTCATATCAATAACATAGTTCAATAATGTAAGAGGAAGATATATTAATGCTTCATGGGTGATGGATCTTCCTTCCCATGATCTAAATCCAATGTCTATGCTCCTAATGTGTTCCTTATCTGTAGTTCCTTAGTTCCATTATTTGAGAAATATATATTATTTATTCTCCCTATAATGGATATATGTGTGTTCCATTTTAATAAAGTCTCATATTAGTTCCCATAAATAATCATATTGATAACACCCCTAAAACCTCAAGTCTTTATCTTCCACATAGTGTTGTTCCCCATTCACCATTTTTTTTTCTTATGATTCTAGTTGAGTTCTCTAAAAAATGTAAAAAAAACGTGGGTTATTTTAACCCAAAAAATGTTAAATAATATTCAATTTTATTTTAATTAAATGAAATACTTTTTTGGATTATCTTTATATTTCCTTGAATTTCAATTGAGTTGAAACTTTTTGGAACTTTTCTGAGCTATAATATAAAGATATGTTCCCTTATCATTCTATAATTTTATTTTTAAACATGAACTCATTTTCATGAAATCTATATGTTTTTTTTCAGGTTTATATTTTTTTATAATTAGGTTATAACTCTTCTATAAAAAACTTATACATTACAAGTTATAAATTTTGTCTTAGTATCTATTTTCACCATAATATAATACTATAAAAAAACAAGGTTTCATTTCTAAAAACAATCAAAATTATATTATACTTGACATTTTATTTTTCTCATACTCACTAATAAAACACTAATATTTTTTGAAATCATAGGATAAGCCTAAAGAGATCATTAATGAGCATAAAAAATAAAGAGAAAACCCATTATACCATTCTAAAACCATGATATCATAAAATAGAGTTTTTAGCTAACGTTAAAAACATTGAGCATAAATAATCATTTACCGACACATTAAATCTACTTCATTGCCTATTTTTTTCTTAAAATACCTTTATATACCAAAGAGTAAGAAAAGACGGTTTAAAGGGTAGTTAATTGAATATATTATATATTTCAATGAAATATGTTAATTATCAAAATTAATTATAAAATATAAATATAAGTGTTTATTACATGAGAAATAAAATAACGAACAGAAGGTTTTTTATATTATTTGGGTTCTTATTGGACCACTTCTACTCATATAATATCTACTAACGAAGGTATATATTGTGAAATAATTGTATTTTTAAGAGGTAATCAGAACCATATTTAATAATCCTTTTCAATAATTTGAATTGATAACCAAATTGACATTGCAATATATAGGGGGTTTTAGAACCAAATTATAACACTAAATTTATACAATGGGAGTCCCAACATCAATAATCTAGAATTTTGAATATAGAGTCACAACCTGAAGATATAATGGATGAAGTATTTTTAACATAAAATCGTTAAAAGGAAATGATAATGCATGTGAGAGGTGGGGAGTATTGTTATAGACTCAGCTTAATAGAACAATATAGACATAAGAATAATTAAAAATGTATTGTTTCATGATCATTGGATCACCTCATGTCATTAAAGAAGTAGAATTTGAAGAATACGTAATTCAACACTTGAGAGATAATCTATATAATAAAACAGAGATCACATGATACATTATTTAATGTACAATAATTTGAAAGTAAAAAATATTTTTTCAGGTGGAAAATAGAGTGTTGAAGATGTTAGTGGTAATATCTAATTTTATTCACTTTTATACAGCCTCTCTTTAACTAGATAACTACAATGAGTATGAAAAACCTACCATGGGTAAAAAAATTCTAAAATATTATCAACAATAACAATACTGAAATATGAGAGAGAGAGAGAGAGAGAATTTATCACAAGAATAATTATCAAAGAGGGGTAAAAACGCATCCAAAATAATCATCAAGATATTTATTCAGAAACATTTGAATATATTCCAAACAATATTGTTAATAATTTGTCAAAAATAATTTTAAATAAACCATTCAAACTAATCCAAATAATTCTAAATGATCACAAGTATATTGACAGTCAAAAAAACATTGAAATACAATTTGTATAAATATAGAAAATTTTAAAAAGATATTTTTATTTCATTTATTATAATAAATACATTGTGAGAATATTATACAATATTAACATAGAATTTAGAAATAGTTAAAATCAATAATATACATAGTAACAAATATTTTCCTAATATCTAGTATTAATCTAAAAAATAATGTAAAAAGATTTAGAACATTATTATAACATGTTTAAAGAAAATAACAATAATCTCATAGGATAAAAAAGATTAATATATATTCATAGAATAAAAAATACTAAAAAATTATTATAACCATTGAGGATCAAAAAAATATAAATATAGAAAAATTGAAAAGGAAGATAGAAATATTTTTTGTAATGATAGTAGTGAAAACATGTAACATGATATCACATAATTTTATTTGTCATGATGGAAAAAATATATAACTGGTGGTTGCATAAAATGTTCACTTCTCTTAGAATGATTTTTTTATGGATACCAATGTAGAATCCATTACCATATTTTGAAAAATAGGGAAACAATGTGTGGGGCTACCATTTATTGAAGGATGGTGCTACTATGATAAATGGGGAAAATGATACCATAAAAGAGTAGAGTAATGATTTTTCACTCCATGCTACATATTTTTGTCAAAAAATTGATGATTGTTCTACCATCACAGTGAAGGATGGTTATACTGGTTAGAGAAGCTACTGTTAAGGAGTGTGGGTTGTTATTGTGATGAAGAACTTGCAATGCTATGGTTGATGAATGATGATTAAACATTGAAAAGTGGATAAGATGATACCATATAATTAGAGTGTTCTATATTTTTAATATCACTATTTGGAGGGTTCTACCATAAATCCTAATGAACTCCTTCTATTGGGCTGGAGTGGTACTGGCATTTTTGACATTACTATTGCATGAAGAAAGATCTACTTTCATGGATGAAGGTGTCCATGGAGCCACTATTCATGGATGAGCACGAAACATGAGTGTAGAATCCAATCTGAGGAAGATTGCTTCAATATAGGAGTTTTTGTCACATAAGGGATTTGATAAAATCCTCCATGTATACTGAGAATGAGAGGATGAAACAAGTATAGAAGATATGGTGGAGAGTTTAACTGACGAGGAGAAAGATTGATATATGTACTAGAGTGAAGTGTGGAAGAAGTGATTATAGATGAGCCTTATGAATTCGGTGACACTACCATATTGGAAGGAGTGTCATACCCACTAATATTTCTATTGAATAATTGATGATGTTCATTGGAGGAAGGCTTAAAAATATGAATAGTACAAAATTTTCTACACAAACATGTCGAAAAAAATTCTAGATATTTTTTAAACCTTCAAATTATGATATTAAAAAATTTATCAATAATTAATAAATTAATATAAACTAAATATAATTATAATTTATTAAATAGGGCTTAAATATTACTTGTACATCAACAGATTTCATTGAAAAGTAGTGAACAATACAGAATAAATGATGCATAAAAAGAACTAAAATGTTGCAGAACATCGTCCTTTTTATGGAATATAAATATTATTTTAATAATTTTATGTAGTTGAGTAAAATTTAAAAAATATTCCTATATTAAAAAAATTATTCCGATATATATAAAAAGTTTTTCGTTCGAAAAAAAATATTTTTAATACTAGAAATTATAGAATACCAGAATTGTTGCAAATAATTTTTGAAAATTATTGAACACATAAAAATCAAATTCAAACATCCATTTATCATAAATAGATTTAAATAAATCAATTGGTAGTCCATTTGAAGAATTTTTGTTTAAATATGATATATATAAAACATTTCATAATATAATAACTAATTAATAGTTTATAAACTGAAAAAATTATTTTTTAAATGAAAAAATGAAATATGTTAAGAAAAAATTCCAACATTAAATAAGAAGATTTAGTCTTTTTTTGTGGAATAAAAATTACATAAACTTAATATATTTCATATTAAATTGGAATTATGAAATTTATATCCTTAAAACTAAATATATAAATAATACCTACAATCTAGTAAAACAAGATTCTATGATGTTTCGATAAATAAAACATAATTAGAGGGTTTGTAATAAAACATAATCAAACAATATGTAATAAAAAAAAATATTCCATGTAAGAACATTAAAAAACAATCTCTCTATTTTTGTCTGATTATAAATCATGAACATTTAAAACCAGGAATATTTTATTCCCCCTTCCCCTTGTAAATAAGACAATGATAAAACAAAAAATCACACTATATTTTTGAAAAGATAATGAAAATTAATCTTCCAACGTCCGAATCACAAATTAATTTTTTTCCCAATTGATCAAAATATAATAGATTAGTAAAAATTTATACTGGTAAATTATTATTAGCGATAAATTACAAAAATAATATCACCTTGAATTTGATGATTTATAAGAAAATTAAAGCTATAATCTATATTATTTTTTATACAATGATTGAAATTTTTTTAAAAAATAAAAATTGAAAATGTGTTATCCAAATTAAGATTAAAAATTTCATGATAAATAAAACTATCACATAATTTATGATTTAACCATAATCCTTAATCACATAAATATTAAAAAAATATACTCAACTTAAAAATTATATATAAGAGCAAAAAAAATCTATCTTAAAACACCATGAAATTAGATTGGTTCTAGGAAAATGACACATAATCATTGTTTTTTCCCCAAAAAATATAAATCCTCTAAAATAAATTTCAAAAATATGATATTAAATCAAAACAGTTATATCTAAGATTAAAAAGAATAAAGAGTTTTCAATTCCATTGATATATCAAATTATTCTTTTCACAAGTTTAATATATCGCTATTTAGGTCTAACTTGAAATCATTCACAAAGACAGACACTACAAATTATAATTAAATCTTCATACCCACGACATTCTATTATTTTTCTAATCATTTTCCATTTATACACAAGCCACATATCCAAAAACTCCACATCATAAACACTTACAATATTTTATAATATGTTATCATAGGAGATTTTTATCATAAATACTTCAAGTCGGAAATTTATTTTCTTACCTTTGTATTTCATTAATGGATTCTTCCCCATTAACTTATATCTAAATCATCCCTTCTTTTTATTTTCATGGAATACATGATTATCAAAAAAACTATAGTTATAAATTATTGGGAAATTAAAAACATTCCATAACTTATAAATTCATTTGAATAAAATTCCCTTTCAATATCATGGATTTAATATTGACTAATATCAAATAATTATTGTATCAATATCAATGATAAATTTGGGTTGTACCCTACTAATCAGGTGATGTTTTATTTATATGAGGCCATTAATTCTTCCTCCCTCTACATAAAATCCTAGAACTAATTTCATATCCTATATCCTAGAACCATAGTAATGTATTCATGTAGAAAATATACTTACACATGTTACATTCCATGACATTAATCTCTCCTCTTTTTCTAGTATTTTAATCCATTGACAACCATTAATTGAAATAACCTTAAAATGATAAATATAAATATTTTCTGTTGAATGATATGAATAACCCATGGATTAAAATATCTTCTCCCAGGAAATAACCAATCCCTCTACTATCAATGGGTTAGATGATCCACTGAGTTCTACAGGGTGTTTTTTCCCAAATTTCCAACAGTAGAAAAGTTCCTTTATGATGAACATGGATTTTTCCCTCATATGGTTACTAACACCATTTATATTCCCTGAAAATTGATCTATCATAAATAATTTATCTTTTTCACTTCAAACATTTCAAGTTTTTTGATTTGGAATCAGGTTTCCTTTTTGGCACCTTCCTACTTCAGTTTCCTTATTACTAATGAGGAAACCCATTCTGAATTGGAACTATTTTGAGAAAGAATCATAGTAATCATAAAATTATATAACTGGATAACCATAAATTATAATATATAAAGTTAATTAATAGATATTATCCTTACTTCTAACATTATCTAAACATTTTAATTTATAGAAAATATAAAGAAATAAACCTTATTCAACCCAAAAATTAATTTTTAAATGAGAATTCATTTTCTTGAATTTATGAATATCTTTTTATTTTAATAGGTCTAAATAATTAGTTCAAAACAATTTTATAAAAAACAAATAAATTATAAGTCTAAAACATACACTTAGTATCTATCTTCTCAAAATAATTTAATTTTAGAATAATAATTTTTTTAGGACAATTACTTAATATATTTGACTTGAATTCCCCTTTGCTAGAGCTCATTCATAAATCCTAAGGATTTGTTTTAAAAACTAATGAGAAAAAATAGCAGTGATGGAAATAAAAACATTAGACACTAATGTCAGTCCATTTTCAGACCATGATATCATAGAAAATTTTTTTCTTTTAATATATTAAACATTTAAAACAAAAAATATTTTACTTACACATGATTTTAGATTTAGTATGCAATGATTTAAAAAACCCATTATAGAAAATGGAAAATTTTTAATTCTAAGGGTATCCTAGAAAATATTATATCCTATGATGTTATTTCATAAAAACATAACTTTTTACCCTAAAAGAGTATTATATTTACTTAAATAAGATTAGTATCATAAATTTTTAAATCATATGATTTATTTGAAATCTCATTATCATGCACAAAAAAGTCATATAGATTACTTATAACATGAAATTTATAGAAACATTATAATAACCATTGAAATATCCTTTTAATGTGTAATAACAACTACGATAAAATTTTAAAATAATTATCTAGAAAACATAATCTTCTACAAAATGATGGGAGATCTATATCAGGCTCACCCGTCATCTTGAGCTATATCAGGTTCACATGTCATTCTGAGAAATATCAAGCTCACCTATCATCAAAAATTATGTATTAGGATGAAAAAATTTACGATACACATAAAAATATTCATTTTAATTGTCAAAATAAAAAATATATACTTTTTAACTCTTAAGAAAATATTTTACATATATCAATATATCCCGTTCCTTTATTAGCCCAATTTTCAAAACTAAAATTCCCAGAACAAAGTTACAATGTTTTTCCAATGATGAAATTATAGAATCATATAAATGAATCCAAATGAATCCATGAATGGTTATGTTTTGTAGAAAATCTTTTTCATCATAGGAATTAAAACAAAAATCACATTTAACATTTTTAATGAAAGTCAAAACATTCTATAAAAAATATGTAAAATGATTCCTTTTCAAGAACTTTAAAGCATAGTCATAACAGACATCAAATTTTCCTTATAATTATTTTATGACCTTGTAAATTATGAATAAAATTATTTTTATTAATGTGTTCAAAGAATAAAGAGAATTAAAAAATAAATCTTATAAACATTTAGAATGAAGGTTTTAATGAAACATTTCCCTTATATTTAGTCAAACATATCATAGGATTTATTATATTAATGGTTAATGAAACTATTTTAATTATTTAGTTTATTAGGAATATTTTTAGTGTTATAATTAATTTTATTTTATTTATTACTATTTTATATTTATTTAATTTATCAATAAAAATCATATCATACATTTTGATGATATTTTACTAGTATGTCAAAAATTACATTGGAAGTTTGACTATGGTTAAAGTGGTCATTATTTAATAATATAGAGAATAATGATCACAAAATGAATATCATATCAATATAAAATTTTAATTATAAAACCATTCATAAAATATTTTTAAGGAAAATGAGTTACATTACAGTCATGGAGACGATCAGTTGTATATACGTAGGATTAATGTTTCCATTTTTCAACAGACACGATGGTTAGAAGTTGAATAATATTTTAACCTTAAAGAAGTATTAATATTTCATAATTATAATATTAATTCATTAATAAAACATTTATATAGAAGCAATTTTATTTGGTTATTAAAAATTAATCTCAACGCTTTGTGGTGGTGGTAATCCACAATTTCACACAAATAACATCAACATTATTCAAGTGACAGAAAAAGTAAAAAATTAGATGATATATCATCATTATAAATATCTGAATATTTCAAAAATATTATAAATTTAATACATATACATCATTATATTCATCCATTAGTGGTTGTAATGGAAAATAATTACATTTTTTTTGTGAGATGATAGTATTCTATACAAACGAATGATGTATTACATTCCCACTAGATAGAAGAAAGAGATTTATATTTGTTACGAAATTAAAATAAAATAATTTTAATATATTAATGTTATTGGAGTTTATATTTTATAATTTTCAATACTATTTTGATGAGGTATAATAATAAATAAAACCAAAACATTTCGTTAAAAGTTATATATTTTCTACAGACAACATCATTTTCATAAAAATGTAATCCCTAAAAATTTGGTATTATTCATAAATTAAAAACCAAATAGAATGGTGTTGGATATTATGAATGTATTCAGGTCGGGAGTTTTTGATATAGAGTGATAATGTTTGCTGATAAATTGAGGAGAAGGGGATACCTTTTATATGTGTGGGGATGTCATTCCTAAAATTTAATAATGTAATAAATTAAAATAAATTTATTCTAATGTTCAATTGGTTTAAATTTTTTTCAAATATAATATAATATGAATAAGGGAAAAAATATTCACATAAAATATTATTTTACATGTTTATATTTTTTTTAACATTATCTTTTTGTTTTAACCATTATTAATCCTTTTGACAATTATAAAGATATCGATGTTTTTACACTCTAGGGATAAAAAATATTACATTAATGGAAAAATAACCCATAAAAGGAAACGAGATGCTATATTAAACCATGTATCAATAAATTGGTTGGGTATAGGTTTTTATTAATTTTAAATACTTTAATGAAATACTATTTATTATAAAATATCATTAATGTGATTTTCAAACTATTCATTTTCATTAACAATAATTTAATAAATAAAATAATATTATTCAAATAGAAAACTTCTAAAAATATCCTATTTATAATATTTGTTTATAAAATTATTAGGATACTATAACTCACTGTTAAAAAATAAATTATATTCTTTATAAAATTATTTATTTAATTTTTATACTATTTTAATAAGAATTGTGTGGGCATTGTGTAGTCAGTAAGGGTTGAAATATAATATAAATACAATCAATAAATGAACATCATAAATAAAATTTAATTATTCTGAAATTAACCTTTAATATTAATTCATAAATATTTTTATATCTATGTTAATATATAAGTAGAATTTGAAAGCAAGAGAGTGATATTTTGTATTTTTATTTACTAAAAAAATAGAGAGGATAAAACAAGATAAATAGAAGAAGGTATTATTTTTATTTGATTTATTTGGGATGAGATAAAATAATCAAATGAAATACGGTAATTTTTTAATGAAAAATAAATTTTATCACAATATATTTAACTATAATAAACTCATTTTACCTTTTTGATTTTAAAAATTATTTAGTATATGTATTATTCATAATGAAAAAAAATTATTATTTAAAACATTTTATTAATCTAATTAATAATTTGGAAATTTTTTGTAATATTAATTTTCATTTATTGGCATTTTGATATTTAATATTAATCCCTTAAAACATGATGAAAAAAATATTATTCAGAAAAATCACATGGAAGTATAAAAATGTTTTTACAAAAAACAAACGTTTAAAATTCATTCCAAAGACCATAATTGTATTTTTAAATCATATTTATGTAACTAAATTTTTAACGTAAAAAAAAATTATTTTGTATAATATTATAGAGTAAAATAATGTTTATAATAATAAAATTTAAATATTCATTGAAAAGTAATAGTTTTAAAAAAATAAATAAAATTCCATATAAAATAAATTTTATATCATCTATTCAAAAATTTATTTAATTTTTTCAAATTTATATTCAATATGTTTGAAATTAAGATTATAAATAAAATGATATATTTCATGAAAACCCAATTTCACTAGATATAATGATTTTTTTCTTTTTATGGAGTTATTTTATAACATACTTATATATAATATAATTATATAAAATATTTGAAATGAAATTTTATAAAAAATGAAAAATATTTTTCTCTGCATTAACTCAGTTGTTATATTTAATCCTCTGCAATGAAAATCATCAATGAGAATAAAAATTATATATCTTAGTTGATGTTTGGAAGACCCTTATGCAAGTGTAAAAGTTGAGGGTGTACCCTTATATTAGATATATCAATATTCCACAACTCAACATATAACATGAAATAGTTTTGAATCCTTAGCCTTACCATTATTAAAGTTCATGAGGTTGGTGATAACCTTACACTACATTCAATTCACCATTATGTAAGTGCTCAACACAATGATGATACCATTATAGGGGCTTCAGGAACTTTGGGTGACCCTTATAGTGGTTCCCTTTCACATTTACAAAACATTTTAATCTGAAGAACTGCGTTTACATACCACATCACTACCTATATGCAACACATCACTACCTTAATGAAGCACTTCAATACATTTACGTAGCATTGATAAAGCATTGGGGTACCTTTAGTACCCAATGAATATGAATGATGAACATTATAAAATTCAAAACATGTCCTTTAAGAAACCAGGTGTACCATTATATCACCTCTCTTGTTAAAAATTTACGTTTACTGAAGCTAGAGATATACCTATGATGGCCTTAAAATCTCACAACTAACAGTATGCATGTTCACTTTCACCATTACATAATACAATTAAATAGATAAAATTCCATATTTATTGAAAATAAAAAATTCTAAGAACAAAACCAGAACTTCTAGAAAAACATTAGGCTAATAAATTATATAATTCAATAAGTAAAAAAATTAATATTATAGCAAGTATTTTTTTTAAATAAAAACGTTAAATTTAAAAAATTAATTTTCCAAAATCTAAAAACCATAAATTAACATCAAAAATATTATTTAATTGAAAATTACCTAAAAAATAATAATTTTAAATTAAGGTATGGAAATTGAATCAATGTGAAAAAAATCATTTAAAAAAATTGATTTTCATTTTTATATTCAATGAACTACAAAAAAATCATCAAATTAACCAACTTCTGTTAACTCAACTATATGATCCCAAATTCAAAATAAAAAACATTTCTAATACACAAAAATTATGTTTAAAACATATAAAATATTAATGGAATAAAAAATTCACCTGCAATTGAGACATTTTATATCCTAATTCGTGATTTTAATCAAATTTAATGATTGAAAAAAAATCTCAAAAACCAAAACTATTTATTCAACCAAAATTTTTTTATTGATAATTTATTTTCCTCTATAGTTCTTCTTGTATAGAATTTGGAATTCCATATTAAAATAAATTGTTTTTAGTTAAAAAAATTATTAACAAATTATCAAAAATTATTTTTTTTTCAAATTTATTGAATTATATTAAACAAATATCAATATACATTTAACTGGAATTTTGAACCATTATTTACCTCTTGTTGAAAAGATAAAAAATTTTAGAAAATGGATAATTAGACAAAACTATATAGAATAATGAGCTAAATAAATAAAATGATGTATACAAAATCATAAAAAAATTTCATTAAGTTGAATAAAGAATAAAATAATAAAAGGAAGAGGCCCAACATGGATAATGATTTTTACATCCTATAAAATTTAGATACATGTATTATATGTCTGATTTCAATAAAAAAAATTTAATTAAATGATAGGTATATAATATTATCTCAAATTATTATAAAGAACAATTAAATTTAATAGTGGTAGAAATTAATAACCCAAATTGATCCTATTGGGTGATAAATTATAACAACTTCATTGTTTTATAACTAATTCCAAAATAATGAAATAATTTCACCACTAATGACAACGAATTAAGATGTTTTCATTAAAAATGGTATAATTTATTTATTTATGAAACCTACTAGAACTAGTAATGTTGAAGAAGGTTTTATATCCATTAGGAAGGCTATGTTTGTGCATACAAATATACACAAAAATAGAACTAAAAAAATTATTAAATATTTGATGGAGTGGTTATATATGTGATTTTAAAGGTTTGATGTGATGAACATAGAGAAGAAGGAAATTATAAATATGAATGAGATATATATTTGTAGAAAATGTTAATAAAGAGTGATCCTGACTAATTGAATTAAAAATTTAGTGTATTCTATAAAATCAGTTTCAACCATTAATGTGATAAAAGCTATGTGAGAAGAAAGTAAAAACATATGACTTTCATTATGTGAACCACCTTTCCAAGTGTCATCATTAGATAAATTACATCACTATCACATCTCATATAATGTATAATACATGATGGAGAAAACATAATATTACCATTTTCTAAAAAAAGTACTTTGGATAGAGATATAAGGTAAAAATTTTCAATTACTCTTCACCTATCGGTACTTGGAGAAAGTAAGATATGATGCTCATTAGGTTAAAAAGTTGAAATGACTAATTGAAGACAACACCCAAAGAACATACAATATGTTATACTAATTTTCAAATATGAAAATCTTTCAACTCTAAGAAAATTTGAGTAGCAGAAAATAATATTGTAGTGATGAAGTTCAGGAAGATCACTTATGTATACATTTTATAAAAAACTAACATAATAAAAACATAACAAACTCAAACTTGTTTACAAGAATAGATTATTAATTAGCCAAAAATAATCACTAAATAAGAAATTACAAGAAATTAATTCCTATCAAGAACAATGATTTTGAATGTAAGAGAAAGAGAAAAGGAAGAATATCTAGTGAGGTATCATCATCCTCTGACTCCTACTATTTAGCATATGCTATTAATTAGTTCCCTAGATCCAGTTCCTTTTTCATTTATATTTTGAAACCTATCTTGTGAGTTCACAATATGATTTATGGATGAGTTTTCCCATTTAATGATGTTACATTCCATCTACCATGATGGTGATAACAAACTACTCCTTTCATAATAAAATAATTAGTATCCATATAGTGTTTTTCTAAGTTCCCCACATTCCTCATGTGACTTGACTTGAGTTCCCTCAAAAAATTTTACATCCCAATTTGGTGTTAAAACAAATAACATCTTTCTTTTCAAGATTTAATCATCTTTATATTCAAAAAATTCTTCCCTATGTTATTCTTTTGGATTCCTTGATTTAAAATATTCTTGAATATATAGGGAACCACTGTGTGTTTTAATTCATCATAGTAATAGTATTCAGTGATAATGAACGTTATGAGTTCTAGTTGAATCATTTAGGGCCCTTAGAAAAACGTCAAATGAGGGGGATGACCCTTAGTCAAGATGACTCTCCCTTCCATATCCCTACATGAACATAAGTGAATCATTTGACTATGAATCCTAACCCTTATGAAAGTTCTTGAAGAGGGGATTACCTAATGTAACATAACATTCACCCTTATGTAATTATTGAACACATCGATTTTAGCCTATCATATTCATCAATAACTCAAGTTGACCCTTACATGAGAACTTTTTCTCCTTTAAAATAATTTTTTAGGTGCAAAAATACCTCTGTGAAGCACATCAATACGTTTAAATTTCACTTAAATACCTTTACATCACTCTTCAATAACCTTACGTAGCTTTTCTGAAGTATCAGGGTACTATTATGAACCCTATGGATTTGTATGAGGACCTTTAGATAGGCCTTAACGTAACTTTTATATGACCATGTCTACTCTTATGTAGCCTCTCCTATTATAAAGTCTCCTTTACAGAATCTTGATATCCTCTTACGCATGCCTTAAAATATCAATAATACCTTTACAAAAGCTCACTTATAACATTATGTATGCTTCTCCAACACAAAAATTAGTATTTAATAAAAATAATCAATTTTAAGTAGAAAATCAACCCTTATTATAATAAACTCAAAAAACTAATTTATAAAATCAAGAATGAATAAAAATAAATATCCCAACAAGTAATTTTTAAAATAAATACCAGGAATTTGAATGATTAAATTTTTTAAAAACTAAAACTAACAAATCACATACAAATAATTATTTCTTGGAAAATTCCCAAAAATATTATTCTTAAAATACCTAAAATAATCCAAGAAAATTAAATGATTTAAATTGTATTCCCACTTATTTTCATTATTAAATTTAATTAATTTTAGATTTATCCTAAAATTTAAAAACTTCTATATACACACTAATATAATAAAAATATCATAATGAAAAAACATTTAGTTTTCTAAAATGATGTTGAAATTATATAAAATATTAAAGTCACATTGAATTACCCCATTATTAAGACATTAATTTTCAACAATAAATAAGCTAGTCAAATAAAATGATTGATGTTAAATATCAAAATCAAAATGAAAACATACTCTAAATAAATGATTTATAAAAATTATTTCCCCAAATGGATCCTTTTTATAGAATGTTTGAAAGACCACTTAATAAAAGTAGTTTTAGTGAAAGAATTTATTACTATTTTAAAAAATGATTGTTTTTTAATTTTATGAGATGGATTAAACAAACATCAATTTTAATTTAACTTATGATTTTAACATTCTCTTTACCTCTATTTGAGTAGACACAAATATTTTAGCACACAAACAATTAGATGGAACTGTATGGATGAGTGAGTTCAATAAATAAAAGCATGGTTAAATATATCATCGAATAACTTTAACATATATAATTAAATCATAAAATAATAAAGGAAAGTAGACCAACCAAGATTATGATTTTTGTTCCATATACCATTCAAATGAATATCTTATATTTTTTACTAAAAAAAGTTTCAATTCAATGAATCTTTTATATCATTCTCATAAAATTTTTCCAAGAACAATTGAATTCATGAGGGAATGAAATTAATAAAAAAATTGAACAATTGGGGTAATCATGTATAATAACTTAAAATTGGTGTTAAAATTTCCACAATTATAAAAAAATTTCCCCACAAAGAAATATAAAATTATTGTTAAAAAACAATTTTGTAAAATTTAAGGGGGTTTTTATCGGATCTAAATTAATGCATTTTTTGTTTCTTTATTTAGACCATATCCACGACACAAAAAATCCAATATTATCCCGAATGTTAAACATTATGGTGAAATAAAATAATTTAAAAGTTTGTTTCAAAATATATTTTCAAATTAGCAGTTCAATGTAATGTTCAAGGGTCATAGTGGAATTAAAAAATTATTTTTCAACATAGGTAAATAATTTAAAAAAATATAAAATATATTATATTGGCCACAAAAAATAGTTCATCTCAAAAATTTAAAATTTGAAAATGTTTCATGCTTTGGTATTTTAACGAAATAATTATTTTCAGAAAAACAGTAGAAAATAAAGTGTTATATTAAAAAAATACTGAAAAACAAAAATGACCAATAAACTAAAACAAATTATACCATTCACCATATAATTTTAAAAATAAATTTTAGGAAATGAGTAACCTAGAATGGTAATATAATTTAAATATATTATAATTTATAAAATCCAAATGATAGAAACAATTACTCTCAGGTTATGAAGAATATTCTATTATAATTCTAATTAAAAATAAACCTTCCTTGAATTATAATAAATCAATCTAGCTACCAAATATTTTACTTAAGAAATTTAAATATAGATAATAATAATCCATAATTAATGTTCAATAAATATGGTATCCCAAGATAATATACTGGGGAGCTTTATAATGCTTGTTCAACTTATATATTTTCATGATAGTGAAAAAAATTCATGTAACTATTTTTATAAATTTTATCACAGGAACACTATGCAAGGAATTAGGTAATCTTAAGAGATAGAATTTAATCAAGTTAGATACATTTATTTATAAATTTAAAAATATTGAAAATATTGGTTTTATCATCATTTAGTGATATTTTTGTAGTCCCCATCCAAAACCCTCCCTAAAATGTTTATGAATATTCATCCAAAAGATATGTTTTATTGATGAATGATACTGCACTATTTTTTAGGCAATAATTCACTCTTAAAAACTATTAATAACACCATTAAAAAACTAGGATTTAAAAATTTCTATTAAAAAAGGAGTTAGGTTATTTATAACTATTGTTTCTATGTCTATACATTAAAATAAAAGAGAAAAAATTATATACATCACCATTAAAAAAGATCCAAGATAACAAGAAATGTTCTAAATATTTTCATCTATTCTTATGAATTCTAAATAATGAATATCAGTTGAAAAAATGTTTCAACCTACTCAAGTTCTCCAGAAAACAATAAACAAATATCTTTAAAAACTAACAATTCAGAGGGATCCCACCTGATTATTTTAAATATTTTACGAAAAATGCCCTTTAGAATATAAATGTCCCTAAAAATGATGGTTTATCCTATAGTTTATACTTTTAATAATTTTAGATATTTTTATGGATGTTCAGGTTGAGTTCACAAAGATATTATTTTGAGTTTTGGAGGATTTGGGTGTGTTTTGTACATGTGCACTGGCTCTGTGCATGGTTTGGGGGTTAACCATGTGGCCTCTGAGGCTGAAGGAATTAATAGTTTATTTTTCTATTGCATGGGTTTCAAATAATGGATTGAACATTTTTTATTCCAAATCGTATGAGCCAAATGAGAAATTTTACGGCATATTGGTGGTGTTTGAGCACAGGTGGACAAATTGGGTATGTTTAAAAGAATTCATGTAGTAAATATTTAGAATTGATTATTCATTTTATTGACATAAATTCCACAGTATTTTCAAGAATTCAAAAACCCCAAGGCCATCCTGTATGAGTGTACTCCATCTTTAGTTTTGTTTACACTATTAGAGAATGGATTGGAAAACCATGTAACAAAACTGTGTGAGTTTCCTAGGTTTTTAAAAATGCCAATTTCTGAATTTTCCCCAATTATTTTTAAAACCCAATTATAGATTTTCTTTGTTTTATCAACCTAGTAACACCGGTCCTATCAAAAACTCTTCACCCTTACACTCTATCATTAATTGAGGCACTAATATGACTATATGATGAGTTCAATTTGGGTTCATGAATAATTTTATTCTCTTATCCTCTTCCTCGTATGTTTATATTTTTCTTTCAGGATCCGTTCTTTATTAGGAAAACCCTAGAGGGAGGGTTAGACAATGTGAATTATTTTTATGTTACCGTGTGTGATTTTTTATTAATATTAGTTCATTCATCTCTTTTAGTTTTGTTTTCATTTCCATACTATTGAGGTAGGTGTCTCCATCGATTTCCTTTTTAAAAAATTATAATTTATGCTTAATATTTCAAAATTATTTTTAGAATGTTTTTCCTTGCTTGTCACATGTATTTTGATTTTATTATGTTTTTATGGTGTAAATATGATGAAAGTTGTTTTTAAAGAGTTTTCCTAATTTAATCAAATAATTATTTTCTAACAATATGTTTAATTTAATGAAAATTTGTCTTTGGGAATTGAATTGGTTTATGGGGGTTGTGTTATGCCTTTGTTAATAATGGTAAATTCGTTGTCATTATGAATTGACTTTGGTGTGTAATTTGGCCGTATCGTTATGGTTTTTTAATATGTGTAAAATAGTTTCCATCCTCCTTTTGATTCATGAGTAAGAAAATTGTGCAATTTTGGGTATAACTTTGAGTGTAATATTGGACGAGGGAACATCTATAAGTTCCCAAGGATCACATATGGATGGTATCACAAATGAAAATATTTTTCAATAGATAGTACCCCTATTGACGCTAAATTTAAAAGTGTTTATCTCCCCTTTATACCTTATATATCCTCCATCATTTAAAATGGTTTTCCAAACTCCCCCAACGTTTTTAAATGGTTATTTTGTTTTAAATGAACTCAATTGTGTTCCAAATCTGTTTTCTATAACGTGTATAGTTTTTAAAATTGGAAGGTGAATTTGGTGAATAAATTAAATAAAGTCATGTTTGACACCTTGAGGTGTGGTTTTACTTCTAAATGACATAAATACTTTTTTGGAACCATTTTATAATGTTCTATTTTTTAAACACAAGGTTGGAAATGGTTTTGGAAATTCAAAGGCCCGATAAGTATGATTAGGTGTATAGAAAGTAGTTTTTAATTTGATGTTTTTTGTAGTAATGGTTGACACTTTTGAATTATTTGATGTGTGATGGAAACCTCTATGGATACCCCTCTAATGTGAGGGTCATCACATGGATGGTGTCATTGTTTAGGCTAGGAAATCAAATTAGTAATTGTGGATTATTATTTAAATTCCAATAGTTTGGGGACCTCATTATTCTTTTCATACAATTAATATGGGACTCATAGGAGTTATTTAGAGTGTTGAGTGATAGTTTCTCATCAACCCTGATTATATGGGATTGTACTCCCTCGATTGGATGAGATACTAGGTGGGTTATTTCCCATGTGATGCTAGTTTAGAGTAGCCAGTTGGATACTAATGGTGGTGCTCCAACAATTTTCGACGGTTGAGTCCAAACTGAGTACATGAATGGATTTATTCTAGGGATATTTATGAAATTACCATGATTATTATCTATATTTTATGTTTCATTCATATTCATGTTTCTGAATGCTCTACAAGTTTATGTCAACTTTTATTGATTTCCTTTATTTCCATCATAGCGCTATTTATTATCTAGTTGGGACCCTAGATGGGTTTTTGATTTATTAACTGGGTTTCTAAATGGATTTTTTTTTTCAAAAATGAAAATCAATGTTTTAAAAAAAATGATAAGACCATACATTATAAGTGTATTTCATAATTGTGTTTTTAGAATTTTTTAGTGGAGGAAATGTATGGAATCTATGGTGCTTCTCTACTGATATTTTTATAATCACACCTTACTTATGAAATTCAATGTTGTAAGAACCAAACTATTTTTTAGGTTTATGATTATAGTTTGATATATCCATTGGATAATGATTTTCGTTTGGTTGGTTGTGACCAAGAGGTCATAAAAATATCATGTCATTTCTAGTTTAGTTATTAGTAAATTTTTTATTTTTTTAGTTTTCTCTCCATCTATTTTATTTTCCATCATGCAATTGTATTTATCTATATTTACTGATTATAGATCATCCTATTTTTTCTATGTGACCTATTGGTTTTTTATTTTGGTTTTTCATTGGGTAAAATTATTCCCACTTGTATGATCTTTGATGATAATTTCAATTAAACATCCCAGGAGGATTGGGAATGCCTCCCAAGCCTTATCATGGGCAGAATCGAGTGACTGATTCTTGTTAACCTTGGATGGTTCATGAAAAATGGTATCATAGTATCCATTTTTTTCAGGTGTTATTTTGACTAGATATTAATATTATTGGGACAAAAGTTTTAGGTATGAGAATTATATTATGAACCCTTTCTTGACTAGTCATTGAGTTTCCATGAGTAGTCTGAGACTTGAGTCTTTTATTTGGTTTGTAAGGATATGGGATGGCAATGGAAATGAGATAGTATTATGCAATGATATTAATTGGACTATTAAACCCTGTGAATACTGAGTGAATAACTAAAGACATGACTAGTGGTTTTTTCTTTTCAAGGGCATGGTACACTAAACCATGTGACCATGTTTTGCATGGTCACTAGTTCTTTGTTCTTAGAGTTTGGTGTGGGCTATTTTTTGGTTTGATTTTTTTCCAGTGTTTTTTGACATCGAAATGGAAAATAGTTTTTTGAAAAAAAATTAAAATGAAAATGGTTTCATGATTTTATTATTATTATAAATTTGGGATTTGGTGATTGAATTGGATTTGAAAGTGGGTTTCATAATCTGAAAAATGACATTATTGTGATACAATTTTTGAAATTAAAGTAGAAATGGTTGTTTTGAAAATGTATTTTGGTTCCAATTTTTGGTGTTTCATTTGTGAGAATGATTTGTTGGATTGAGATTTTATTTTTGGTTGATTAGTGTATTGATGTTGATTCAGTTTTTTTTCTATGTTATATATATTATGCCACCTAGAATGTTACCCAATGTATTTATAAAGATTTGTTTAATTCTTAACCTGACCTGGATTTCTAGTGAAGTGGTAGAGTAAAGTCTTTCTCATTTATTTCCTTCATTCCAGTGTTATAAGGGCCTGTTAGAGGTATTGGAGTGGCTTGATAATGTCGAAGGTGTTTTTAGTTCATTGGGAACTTTTGATTCCGTGAGAGTTCATACCATTCTATGTTCATTTGAGTATCTTGGTTTGGACAAGTGGAAGGTGATAATCCAATGGTCATTGTAAATTGGGATGATGTGGGATGTAATTAAGACCACTTTATTCTGATGGTTCATACCTGAGGACGTGATGGAGTGGAATTTCGCAGAGCTCTTGGGTGTTCAGCAAGACTATTGGCCAATGAATTTGTCACACCCACCTTTTTAAAATTTATTTTTTTATAAAATTTTTTCTAGTCATCGGGTAGTCTATGTTGAAGCCCGACATAAATATTTGGGTTATTATTTTAAAAACAAGTTGTTTGGCCTTGACTACATCCAGCACACCTTGGTTGAAGCCGCACAGACTCGCATGGGTCGTCGCGCGACCTCACCCATTTCACTGCACGCCCTACTCGTTTTTCTACTAATAAAATAAAATAAAATAATAATAAATAAATAAAATAAAATTATTCTTCAAATAAAAATAGAAAAAAATAATAAGTGATGAATAAAATTAATAAATTTGTCTATAATGATGATAATAATAATAATAACAATAATAATATTATTATTATCATTATCATTATCATTATTAATATTATTGTTATCATTATAATTATAATTATAATTATAATTATAATTGGTTTTGTTTGGTTTTAGTTTTTGTAATGTTTATTTTACTTTTTTCTCATTTTTTCCCTCCCCTCTTGGTGTCGAGACCTATCCCCCTCTTGTCTTTTTTCATGCCCAGCACTCACTTCCCTAAAATCCAATATGCTGCCCTTACTAGCACCCTCTAGTGCACCTCCCATCCAGCATGGTCTCACCGTTGCACCACCGCCTCCTTCCAGGTTAACTGGTTTTCACCTTTCCCCACAAAAATCCCATCGCACCCTACTCCCTTTCCCAGCTAGCCCCATTGCTGCACCCTCCCTTTCTTGGCCAGTCGTCCGACTGCCGGTATCCCACTCTCCCTGTCAAAAACCCATCACCATCCTCTATGCGGGCATGATCCCTCTAGGTAATCCATTCCAGATATAATAGGGTTTTGGTTTGGGGTTTCTGAGTTGTTGAGGTCCGATATTGATAACATTGGTTCAGTCCACAGTTTTAGTGTTTATTTGAAGTTTTTTGATGTGATCTTAGTGCGCGACTGGAGTCTCACATTGAATTTGGGGTTTTCCAACTTTGAGGCAGGTGGTTCTATGCTTAACCATCATTTGATTAATTGCTTTTATTTCATGTTATATTTAGTATGTTTTATGAAATATATTTGTGGTGCGTATGTGGTTTTAATATAGTTTCAAAATTCATTTAATATGGAAATATATATTTTCATGTGAAATTGGGTATGTCAAGGTGTAAATCTCTATTATTCATTTTCTTTTGGAAATGTTTGTGGATTTCGAAATTGATTTATTAAAATATATAGGTGGTTCCAATCAAGTTTTAATACTTTTATGTTCTGTGTTTGGTTTTGAAGTGGAGTTTAAAATGAAGTCGGGTGTATTTATGAGTGTGAACTTTTGTTTCACCATTTTTTTACATTTTATAAACTACTCAAATAGTTTGTTAAATTATTTGAGCAGTGAAAAAGTATTAATTATTTTAATTGAGCATGTGTTTAATTTTTAAAGAGGCAGTTTTTTATAAAATTGTGTTCTTTTGTGTGTGCAAGCCTTGTATGACATTTGGTGTCATTTTGTAAATTATGAAATTGATTTTTTAAACCACGTTCAAGCCGGGAATTGTGTTTTGATTTAGCATTTATGTGCATTTAATTTTTATAGTTGGTTTTAGGTGTATTTTTTCTATAAAATCACTCCCAACATGCATTAAAATTGTTTTATAATTTTTATAATGGGTTGATAAAATATTTATAGGTGTTCGAAGTATATTTGGAAAATTGTTTGATGTGAGTTTGTTTTCTAAAATTAATTTTCATGGACAAATAGTGGATTGTGCTATGTGAATCTTGGTTTGGCAGATGTATTGCGCAAATGGTATTTTATAACATGTGGATCGTGCTTGAAAAAAATATGCAAACCCGAGTATCTAGGTGGGGGGGACTAGGAATAGAATTCTAGTGATCCTATGGGGTTCGACCTCATTTTAACGTAGCAAGATTAATGCAATCCACAATAACTAAACTATGATGATGATGTTGATGATGATGATTGGGAACCAATAGGTTATGGGTATGTTCCCTATTAGTGTCTTGTGCATGATAATGTTATTGGATATTTTTTATTGTTACTTTTACACCAATATACGAGGTACTAAGGGCCCCAAAAATGACCATTGCCTAGGGGTGTTCCCGTGACTAGTGTTTAATGATTATTCATCACTTACCATCTGCATACAATAGGTTGGGTTGATTGTTTTTAAATTAAATGTGTTATATTTAAAATTTCAATATTTAAAACTGTCTTATATTTTTAGTTTCACTCATTCAAATCTATTCTATTTTATAGTTAATTCTATTAAAATTATCCTAAATATTATATAAAATATCTCTCTTGCTAATTTAGTCATCATTTCATGTTTAATTCATGTATTCTCTACCCAGTAGGCATCCTACTGGGCTTTTTCTCACACCCTGCAAACACATTTTGGTGTATAAAGACTCTATTGTCTCTTTGTTTTAGGCTAAAATAGGATGTGTCAGGTTGTCAGTTTGGACTTCTGGTGGTCTGGGTTGTGGACCTTGGTCGTGGTGGCTTGAGGATGTTGATACTCTTATTGCATGAAGGTTTTTTGTGTCGGTTTGGTTTCCCTTGGGGTCATTGACCTTTTTGACATTTGTTTAGTTGTAAAATATAAACCTTGGAATTTATTAAAGGTGTTTGGAAAAAAATTTCAAATATTGTTTTTGGGTAAATGTTGGTTATTTTTATAGCTCTAAATCGAGTAAATAATTCCCCCGGGTTTCATTTGATACCATGGCACTTGTGCCTTCCCATGGAAATTGGGAACGCTCTTTAGGCCATGTCGTGGACCAGGTTGGGCGCCGGGTTAGATGGTGACCCGATCTGTTTCGTGAAAAAATGCCATCAAAGGGGGTTTTATCTTTTTGGTTGTGTTCTTTTGTGATAGATCCAGGGTAGACCAAAGTCAAGTGTGTTAGAACTCAGCGTTCTAGATACGAGAAAGTTTCCTGGCTAGCACTTCTCATGGCGGGCGGGGCTCGTGTTATAAGGGCATATTGGGGTCAGTCTGAGTATTTGGTCATTGTGGTTAACATTGTTTAGGTGAGATGAAAAGGGAGTAGGTTCAGTGGTACTAGTGAGATCGTTAGGTCTGGAAAGTAATTTGGAGCTGGGGACATTGTCCATGAAGACTCTTTATAGTGGTGGCGTGATTGGCATATGGCCACTAACCATATGTCCCAGTCACCCGCGGACATTAGCCTCCTCTTGCATCATTCCGCGTATCATTGTTTTGGATTCATGGAAATCATTTTTTATATAAAAAATGATCTGGCCTTGTAAAATGATTTTAAATGAAGCAAATTTAAAATGAAATGATGTGTATGGTTTGAAAAGTGTGGGTTGAATGTTGGTTTTGAGAAATGGAAAGGTTCGGTTTTGATTCTTGGTGTTCACATGGGAAACCACATGCATGAGTGTATATATAATGGGAAATGGATAATGGAACGAGTGGATGAGTTCCTAGATGGACATGAGGTAGGTGATGCTATGGCAAGAGAGCATGCATGTGTGAGTCCCATGTGACACCATTGCTGTTTATGCAACCCACCAACTTCCTTCTCTTTCCAAAAGTTTTGTTAAAGGAAAATATGGGTTTTTTAGTAACTTGTGATTGTATGGTGTGTCGTTCTGTTTTGGAAATGGTGAATGAGAGGCATTTCGAGCTGAGAAACATTTTTAATGATTTACGTCTTATTTTGAATTCTTATCTGTTTGTTGGTGCGAAAGCATGTGTTTAGTGGTTTCTTTTGAAAGGTTCTTCAGGAAAGCCTTGAAGTGGTTACCCCTAAAAGTTTAGAGTTTTCTTGTGGCATGTATTGGTCATTAGACCAACTTGATTAGGTCCATGGTTTTTTTTCTGGACTAGTGCATGCCCCCATAAGGCATTAACATGTGATTGATGTGTGGCCACGAGCAATTCGCTATTGGCCAACCCTCCAGTTGATTAATGTAAGGGATCTCCATTTTTAGTGATTGTACTAATTTTTCCCTTATCTTTTTCGGTTAAGAGGATCCTCTCATTGAAGGATGACAGACACGAGGGGAGTGGAAGGGAGTTTTGGTCCCTTTGAGTTGTCTGAAACATCGGGTATGTGGTTTGAGACTATTGTATTTGAAGGTCCCCCTGGAAACAGTGAAAGGAATTCCAGCAGGGAAGGGAGAAGGTGGTTTGGAGTTTTCGGTGTTGATCGATGTCATGAATGTCATGTAGTGGTTCCATTGGCCATGAAGGTAATGTCTGGTGATGTCTTGTTGTGTGAGTTCTCTTCAATGAGAAAAGGTGGATTTCTTAGAGTCCTTCTGAAAACCCTATTTTTATAGGAGGGTGTCCTATTCGGGAGATCTAATTTTTTATCTGATCAAATGTGAGTGTTTGTTTTGTGTATTTCTTTCTTATGTTTCATGGTTAAGGTGAAGAGGTGATCCATGTGCATCATCTAAACCACTTTTCTGGTGGATGTGTCGTGAGGGAGTAATTGTATGTCGTGGTGGGTTTTGTTTGTTGGTGTTGTCTCGGTTAAGGTGTGGTTGTGTGTGACACCAAAGGGGGAATCTTTGTTCGGGAGTCTTCCATGCTTGACTGTTAGGTTGGTGATGCTTCAATCATCAGGGCTCTAGCCATAGGCCTTAGAGTGAAGCTGGCACGTAGTTAGGAACCACGAGAGTGTATGGAACCCCGACTTTATTTCTGTCATTAGTGTTGGATATGAAGGGAGTTTGAATCATTTCCTATAGTTGCTCCACCCCGAATCACCCATCTCAGTGTGTGAGGATTCCCATGTCTATGAGGAGTGGTAGTCACCTCATACCATAAATCTCGGTGGATGCACCCCACCATATGTAATCTCAGTTAATTGTTCTTATGATGTATGTTGGGTAAATCATTCTAAAATTTGAATGGTACTCATCATAGGATGTGGAGATGCCGGATTGTCATAGGTCGAGGTATTGATGCCCTAGTATTTGTGGTCGGCCATCCCCACCACTTGTAGTGTGGTGTTTGTTCCTCATCAAAAATAATTCAATGTTTTGTACAATCTATCCATTTTAATGGTAGGTAAAACCATGATGGGTCTCGCAAAAATATCTCTGGAATGATTTGATGTTGTCTTTTTTCATAATAGTGGGGAGTCCTCCTAGGCCTCATCGTGTCTGTTTTCATCAGTGGTGTGAGTACGTTTCTAATGGCGGGGAGCCCCTTAGGGCTTCCCCATGATGGCACTTTTTTAATGTTTATATATATTTCTGGATGATAAGTGATAAGAGTGTTAGTTGGATATGATTTGGTCATGTTTGTTCCTTCCAGACAAACCATGCGGTTCTCGTTCAATGGTGTTTGAGGTGTTTCGATTTGTGAAGTTGGTTTTCCATGGGTGCGAGAGTTCCTCCCCTTGTTTGATCAACTGGAGGTGTTCTAGATCTTTAGGGCTGGTGACCCATAGTGGTAAGTATTTTCCTTATGTGTTTCTTGGGGTTTTTATTTAATTCACCTTTTTTAAGCACGATAAATTTTCTCTTATTCGCATGTTTTTCGTTGGAATCCCCTTTGTACCTTAATGGGATATTGTTTTCTACTTTGAGTCTCAACCATAATTTTGGATTTCCGGGGACAGAAAGCTTTGGGGCAGGGAGAATTGTCAAACCACCTTCCATTTTCAATTTTTTTTTATTAAATTTTTTTAGGGAATCAGGTAGTCTGGGTTGAAGCCCGACCAAATTATTTGGGTTCTTATTTTAAAAACTTATGGTTTGGCCTTGACTACATCGAGCATATGGAGGTCAAAGCCATGAGGCCTCACTTGGGTTGTTGTGCGACCTCACCCAATTCACCACAAGCCCTATTCGTTGGTCAAATAACTAAATAAAATATTTTATTAATAAAGAAATATAATTAAATGACATTTATACTAAAATAGAATAAAATAAGAAGTGATAAAAAAATATTTTTTTCTTTAATGATAATAATAATAATATTATTATTATTATTATTAATAGTAATAATAATAATATTATTTTTATTATTATCATCATTTGTTTTTTTTTTGTGTTAGATTTTAGTAGGTTTCTTTTTTATATGTTTTTTAATATTTTCCCTCCTCTTGGGGTCATGACCTAGTCCCCCCTATTTTTTGTCTTGCCCAGCACTCACCTCCTTGAAACCTTGCACGCTGCCCTGGAAAGCACTCTCCTGTGCACCTCCCTTCTGGAAATCTCTTGTCTCTGCACCATTTCCACCTTCCTGATCAACCAACTTGTGCCTCCCCCCACAAATAGCTCGTTGCACCCTGCTCCCTTTTACTACTGGACCTGTGCACCACCCTACCTTACCCGGTCAGCCCCATTGTAGTGCCCTCTCATTCTCGACCAGCTGTCGGACTGCTGATGTCCCCCTCTCCCCATCATGAACCTACCACCCTCCTCCTTACGAGCGTGATCCCTCTGGGTAATCCCTTCCACGGATATTAGGGTTTTGATTTGGGGTTTTTGAGTTGTTAAGGTCCGATATTGATAACATTGGTTCAGTCATCTGTTATATGATTTATTTAATGTTGATTGAGGTGCGCTTGGTGCACGATTAGAGTTTCACTTTGAATTTGGTGTTTTCCTTCTTTGAGGTAGGAGGTTCCACGCATAACCATTTTTTGATGAATATCTTTTCTTGCATGTTTTATGAAATATGTGTGAGGTGCGAATATAATTTTTAAATACTTTCAACATTCATTTAATCTAGAAATATATATTTTCATGTGAAATTGGGTATGTGAAATGTGTAAATCCCTATTATGAATTTTCTTTTAGAAATGTTCATGAATTGTGAAATTGATTTATTAAAATATATAAGTGATTAAAATCATGTTTTAAAACTACTATGTTGTGTGTTTGGTTTTGAAGAAGAGTTTAAAATGTAGTCAGTTGTATTTATGAGTGGGAAAATTTATTGTACCATTTGTAAACGTTTTATGAACTACTCAAATGGTTTGTTAAATTACATGAGCAGTGAGAATGTATTAATTAGAATGATTGAGAAAGTGTTTAATTGTTAAAGATGCAGTTTTGTATAAAATTGAGTGTTTTTGTGTGTGAAAGCCCTGTGTGGAATTTGGTGTCATTTTTTAAATTATGTAATTGATTTGTTAAACCTAGTAGAATCTGAAAATTGAGGTTTGATTATGAATTTATGTGAAATAGATTTTTAAATTGGGTTTCAGGTGTATTTTTGGTATAAAATCATTGAGTACGTGCATTGAAATTGTTTTACAATTTATATAATGGTTTGATTAAATATTAATAGGGTAGCAATGTATATTTGGAAAATTTTTTGATGTTCGTTTGTTTTATAAAATGAATTTTCATGTAAAAATATCAGATTGTGTTATGTGAAGCTTGGTTTGGAAGATGGATTATGAAAATGGTATTTTAAAACATATGGATCTTGTTTGTGCACAATAGGTAAACTTGGGTATCTAGGTGGGAGGAATAGGAATAGTATGCTAGTGATCACGTGGGGTTTGGCCTCAGTTTCACATTGCAAGATTAATACTTACAACAAAAACAAAACAATGATGATGACGATGATGATTTGGGACCCCTTGGTTATGGGTATGATTTCTACTAGTGGCTTGTTCACGAGAATGTTATTGGATATTTTCCATGGTTACTATTATAATGATATACAAGGTACCTAGGTCCCCACACCTAACTATTTTTTAGGGGTGTTCATGTGACAAGTGCTCAACGTTTATTTATCACTTATTGACGGCCTACAGTTGGTTGGGATGAATTTTTTAAAAAAATTAAATGCGTTGGATTTAAAATTTTAAAATTTAAAACTATCATATATTTTAATTTTAAATCACTCAAAACTGTTCTGTTTTAAAGTAGTTTTCATTAAAATTATCCTAGAATTTCAATAAAATATCATGCATACAAATTTAGTTTTCCTTTAATGTTTATTGCATGGAATCTCTACCTTAGTGGTATCCTACTGGGCTTTGGCTCACTCCTTGAATACACCTTTGGGTGTATGTAGAATCTGTTGTCTATTTTTTCTGGCTAAATCACGATGTTTCAGGATGGTAGTTCGGTATTCTAGTGGTCTTGGTTGTGGACCTTTCTGGCAGCAGCTTTAGGATGTTGATCCACTTGTTTCACATAGGTTTGTGGTGTCATTTTGGTTTCCATTGGGGTCTTTGTCCTTTTTTACATTTGTTTAGTTGTAAATTATAAGATTTGGAATTTATTAAAGGTGTTTGGATAAATTTTCAGATCAGATTTTTGTGTCAATATTGGTTTTTATTATAGTTCTAAATCGGGTAAATCATGCCCTCTTGTTTCATTTGATACCCTAGAACTTCTGCCAGCCCATGGAGATCGGGGACACTCTATAGGCTTTGTCGCAGACCGAGTTGGGTGCTGGACTAGATGGCGACCCAGCATGGTTTGTGACAGAAATCCAATGATTACAACAAAAATATATTATTTTCTTCAATAGATATAGCATAAAAGGATCAGTTGGAAGCTCATCTTTATGTTTGGGTTCTTCTTCTAGAGATCATTGAGTGGGTCATCTCATCTAGAGAGGATCTATTTGTGAAGCATGTGTATAAGGTATTTATAGCCATGTTGGATCTTAGAGGAAAGTAAACAGGAGGTGTAAATAAAATGTATTTTAGTTCATGTGATACTTCACCATATGAATAGAAGTGTATGCTAGAAGAAGTTCTTCGTGAGGATTCTCCCTTGTTGGTTCTAGATCCTCGTTCATCATACCATTTTATCATGTTCTTCTAATGTGAAAAGTTATAGCATTTGATGTAATCATATTCTTATCCAATGAATTATTTTCGCAAGTGTGTTCATTTGTGTCATCTAGAGAAATTTTGAAAGATATTTTCAAGAAGAATAGGGTTTGGTAGGAGGATTTTACCATCAGAGTGTTGTGTAATAGAAACTTAATGACATCATGCCTCCAGCCATAGGCCCTAGAGTGAGGATATTATCGCAATAATGGATGATTTTTTATAGGGAAACATAGTCTAAAATTTTATCTACCGTCAGAGTAGATATAGCTGATATTTACCAATTGTAGATTCCATTATTGTTTTTAGCTTCTATCGACATTGTAAAATTGTCAGTGACAAAATTTTCTTATATTTTTTTCATTTTTTTCATCTTTTTGTTAAACATGTTTGGTTATCCTTATTGTTTGATTATTTTTGATGTGATCATTTTAAACGTACTCTTGTTTTATGGAATTTGTGAGTTTTGGTCCAGTTCATTGTTTGGGTCGGCTTCCATCAGTGTGTTTACCCTTGAGTTTATTGTTTTAATATTAGGGTAGGTGTTCCTGAGGGGCCACATGATGATAGGTATTTTCATATGTTAAGGAGACCCATTTCCTTTTCATTCCCCATGGTTCTCCTAATTGATTTTTTCCTTATAACAGGTTGGTATTGGCGCGTGGAGCATAGGGTTACCACAAGGTTTATGGTTCTATTTGGCTCTATTCCAATTTGGGAATGTGTTTTGGTCCACATTTGGCTTGGTGAATTTCATGGGGCAAAGTGTTTGTGGTAGAGGGAATTCCCACACCCACCATTGATTTTCCATTATTTTATAAATTTCATGATATTTTGACTTTTGGGGAATATTCAAGTCAAGTTCCCAATGAGAATTTTTGATTTGTAGAGGTTTTACCTATTTTTACCCCATGCATTGTTTGTGGGCATAGTTTGGGGGTTAACTATGTTTAATGTTGAGACTGAAGGTTTTCTAGTTAATTTTTTTATTGAATATTTTTTTGGCACAACATGATCATGGATTTTTATAAACCATGCATTCCAAAGTATTTATATTGTGGCATGTGGATGGTGTATGATACTTGGAGCATTACATGAAAAGGGTTAGGATAAACAATGAAAAACATGTGAAATGTACCTATCATTCAGAAGATATGAATTTAATTATTGGATCATGGTTTACAAAAGAGTGTGAAAATCCCATACATTATTCCTCTTTCTCCAGGAGGGTGTCCATAGTTGACATACAGTTTGGAATTCAATACAGATAAATTGTTTGGGTTCCCAATTTCAAACAAAGCATAATTTCCCTCTTTCCCGAATTATTTTTAACACAAATTTTTTATTTTTTCCATATCATGCTCTAGTTGAACTAGAGGGCTCCCTAAAACCTTATAACCTTACTCTAATTATTCTATTGAGGCTCCTCTATAGTTTTTTGATTATTTTCTAAGGATTTCTTGGACAATTTTCTCCTCCTCTTCTCTTCAACCTTTGTTTTCCTTCATTCTATGGATTTGATTCCATCTTGAACGAACCATAGAATGAGTGTTAGATAATTTGGGTTTCTTCATTGATGTTTGGGAGTTTTGTTTCCAATATAGATTAGTTCTTCTCTCTATTAGAGTTTCATTACATTCACACACCATTGCGGTAGCTGTTTTCATCCATTTTATTTTCGAAACATTCTAATTGGTGCTTATTGAAGGGCCTTGGCATTAAACATTAGATAATATTGAGTTAATTCTATAATTTATAATGAGGATCATTTCAGGTTTATAGTTTTAAAGAATCAGGTAATAACTATTACATTACATCTCAAATATTACAATATATACACTTATACTCTAACAAATGTTTTTCACAGTAATAAAACACATTAAATAAAAAAAACTATACTTTTCTAGATAAAAATATTATTGAAATATTCTTTTCTCTTATCATTACTTATACCTTGTGAAAAACATTTAGAAAACATGGGATTAACATAAAAATCTCATTAAGGGATATAAAATATTGGAAGAAAACATTAGTAAATAAATTCAAACAAATCAAAGAAATATTACATTTCATTCATAAAACATAAGTTGTTTAACTTAACTTATGAAATAATAAGATTTATGAATAACACATAGAAATAATAAATCATAAATGAAACTTGTGGTATCCATAACATACTTAAATTATAGGTTTCACAACTATATAGATAGTTATATGTGGAATACCCATCACAGTATATTCTACAAATATCTTAGGAGAATCATTAACACTTACCTCTATCACATTACTCAATGAATTTGAGATCTATATCAAGATCACCTTCCCCAGGTTTATCATGGAACCACCCATATACGTAAACATTTTCCATGAACCATGACATATTCATGAAACATAAAACAAACATAAGAGAAAGATGACAATTCCACAATGTAATCCCAATATATCATTTCAAGATAATGAAATAATAAATTCTTTTGTATATCCATTTTCAATAAAAAAATTGAAAATGTTATTTGGTATTTATTTTCCTTTTAAAATCATTACATCTTGTGGTGGAAGCACAATATCAAATAATAATCATGGCGGCAGAAAGGTCGTTGTCACTGCATTCATTAAAAAGAAACATTCTCTTTGACATTTTGTAACAAACTACAGAAAATAAAAGATTCCTTTTGAAAAATGATGGATGAAATTAATAGAAAACTGTGAAAATTATATACCATATAAAAGAAGGTTGTTTAAAAACCAATATATTCCTCAATGAAAAGAGATTGAGACGAAGTCCCTTACCTTGAGTCTGACTTGTCTCATTCATTCGTTATATTCCTGAATAATAAACACAAATTAATTTCTAGATTCATTAGATATTTTTCCATGTTTATTATTTCTTTTATATCTATTATTAACATTCTATAAAAATCATATAATAATTCATGTTCATATCGCTCATTTTGTTGATGTTCGGTACATGAGTCAAAAAATGAACATGTAATAATTACAAATTGTCCATGTTGTCAAGAGTATATTATCTTGAGAATCATATTCCTGATTTAAATATCATATATATCCATTATATCTGTACTTATATCTAGAATATATGTATTTAGAATATTCCATAACATTTTTAGATATGAAATGAAATGAATAGTTCATGAGACGGTAAGACGCATGTACGCATGAACGCTACATTCATTTATTTTTCATATTTCAAGGAATTCAAACTAAATGATAAATAGTTATGTTATAATTCTAGTTTAATATATATGTTATATATGTCACATATGATCATTAATTCCAACCTTCATATGTTCCATATATGTTATGAATGTTTCATATCATGTTAAGGGGGTGGTAGTCAGCACTTCCTCAAAAGAAATTATCATATTTACACATTATAGAAATAATAAAGGTATGATGTAAATGAAAAATACAAGAGCATATAGACATATTAATTTATATTATATATAAAAATAGTTCCATCATAATGGCCACCATCCTAGTATATTTATGATACCGGTGTTGTTATTTAATAAATGTATTATAAGAACATAGTTAGTGGAGAAGGGAAGTAAAAGAAAAGTACTTGAGAGAAGATATTCCCTCAAAATTGAGTAACTTATTTTTATTAAAGCTAAAAAGCTTTCTGGAATTTCCTTATTTCAAAGGTAATTATTTTAGGTGGAAGGAAAGGATTTTGGAATATTATTTGAGCAGAATTTGGATGGTACAAGAGGCTTGATATTTTTGAGCAAGTGGATAGATGTTATGGCCTTTACTAAGAGGGAGGAGGGGTAATTTAGGAATATATTGAAATATTTATTTACTATAAATAAAATTTGGATTAAAAATGGTCCAAAACTAATTTAATTTGACAATAATATGATTTCAGTTTTAATACCCAACCTACAATAATTTTTGAACATGTTTGGAATATTTTTGTATCCTTATCATTATTCTTCAACCCTTGTTTTAACCTTTTTAATCATACTGTGATGACATGTTATTTACACATTGTGGGATAATGTAATTACCATATCATTTCAAACGATCCAAAAAAGTTATTTATAACATATTTTGACTTATACTATCAATTTTTAGGAATCATTGATTTTTAAGAATTTAATATCTTGTTATAAACTAATTTATATTTTATGTTAAGAATTATATCAATTTAAACACTATTCATACTTGACTTTTACGAAAAATTTATAACCACATGATTCCTTCCAACCAAAGGCATTAACACATTGATAATATGTTAATATCATTTATAAAATTCATGTATGGCATCAAAATATTCAATTTACATTTATTTTAATATTTATAGTATCATTTATTTGAACCTTTCATTAATGAAGCAATCAATGCATCATCAGTGGGTCATAATTAAATTTATTTATTTAAGGTCTAAAAATTATAAATCAAATATCATGATTGATGAAATTTTATTAACGTTATAATATCTATTTATAGTCAAATATATCAATTATATCCCCATATTAATATTGTTTTATTAAAATATACATTTTTATGTTATGTTTCTCTTTATAGAAAATTAATTCCTATAAAATTCAATTTTCATAACCAAATGGCTTTATTGGGTCCCCAAATTGACCTGAGGATTACCTTGGTAAAAATTATCTCATACAATAGGATAATGACATGTGTTAGGATATTTTAATATTATTGAAAAAAAAATTTAACCATATTTACTAGATTTACCCATTAACCAATGTAAATAAAATAATTACTGAAATTTCAATTCATAATGTAAGAAAATAAGTACCTATTCACCCAATTTTGAAATTTTGATTAAAAATATGGAGTCTAGTTTTTCAAAAATTCAAAACAAAGATGTTTCAGAGAATAATTTAAAATTAATTCCTTTAGTGAAAACCCAAAAGCATTTTTTTAAGAATTAAAATATATCAAAATATTTATAGGTGTTTATATCCAATTTAAAAGCTCAATTACTTATAATGGAAAAAATTGGAATAAATTATAAAAACATAATACAATTACAAATAAAAACCATTGAAAATTGTAATCTATCTATATAAATAAATTAGTTGAAAAGGTAGTAATGAATTAAAATGTAGTATTTTTCACTATTTTTTAAAAATGAAATTTAATAGAAAATTACAAAAAAATTTAACCAAATTAAATTTTAAGGTTCTTATTCTATAAAAGATGTTAAATATTTCAAATAAAACATATTTAGGTGACAAAAAAATGTATTTAAAATGGTTCTCCATAAAAAGGAGGTAAAACTGCATTTTTAGAAAAATACATCCTTTATCTGAAAAATTAAATTTGTTCATATATCATATTTAAAAAAATAATACGAATTTAAAAAACAACAAGGAAATACCTGATATATATTTTTATTAAATAATATTCTATAAATAGTGATATGATTTTATAATCACAACTATTATCTTTTAAATAGTTTTTCATAAAAATGCATCTTTTAAATTCAATTGGTTTTTATTTCAATTTCTAATAAATTTTTTTCGAATGAATCATATTTTAAACATGTGTAAACCATATTAACAAATTTAGTTGATGCTATTAATTACCTCTATTAAAACATATAGGTGTTAAATATAATTTAAAAAACTATTAATATTATTATATTATTTCTCTGTATAACTTGATATTGCATACGACATAAGATTTTATAGAAACTCGTTGTTGCATGTCGAGTATACCATCCGAAAAATCATCAAATTAATATAAAATTAATATATTATTCACAAATATTTATTGGAATGAAAAAGTATTGATATATAAATACCCGAGTCATTACATGATTCTCTACTTTTAGGAATTGCGTTGTCGCAATTTTAAAAATTGTTCTCGGAAACTTTATTGAAAATACCTCATCGAGAAAGTGTCAAAAATAATATCACTTTAAAAGAAATAAAGATATGTAAAATGGTCCCTGAGATAACATATACTAGGATTACATATTTTAAAACATGAAAATGAAAGAAAAACAAATAATCATTTTCTGGGGGAGAGTGATATAAAACATGACCAAGAGAAAGTTAACAACCAGAAAACCATAAACTTGTGATGGGTTAAACAGTCTTTGATTCCCCAGTTGGAAAAGTAAATAAAAAACGTTGTTTTTTATGTTACATTTCGTAAATTTTAGGAATTTAGTTATGATATTGACTAAGAAAATAAATAAATATACTTAGTTTTCATATAGAGATTCATCCTTTAATAAATATCTACAAAAAATCATCTTTTCTCCAAACGATGAGTATTCCCGATGGTATGGTCACACCTGAATCTCAATGATAAACTTCTAAAGAATAAAATAATCCAAAAAAGATAAAATATATATTTCCCCTATATTTAGACATTAACCAAAACCAAAATTCTTTATAAGAGATCAGATAATCCAAAAAAAGGATAATCCTATATAAAAATAAATACTACACATAATCTCCAAAATTAAACAAACAATACATGAATTTCAACAAAGACTAGTCAAAACACAATTTTCCATGAAAGTATTCAAAATAAAACAAACAAAGATTGAATCCCAAAATTCAGAAGGATTTTATCACATAGTCTTCCATTATATATCTTACCATTTATCCCCAAATAACATTGACTACTCTTAAAGTATCATACTAAAATGTAATTTACCTAATCACATATTATCTTTGATAGGTTAATAATTTCCATAAACAAAAAAAATCACTTTATGTCCACAATAAAACATTTTTTCTTCCAAAAGAAAATAAAACCATTACACCTCAAATAAAATCCCATAGTATTCTATTTGCTTTAGAAATATAGTGTTCTCAAAATAGAAAACATCTTAAAAAATAACCACTATCACTTAATCACCAATTCACTTACCTATAATAAATATATCTATTTGATATTACATATGTTACCTAATAAACTTATTCTTGATCCATAAAATCATTTAACTAAAAATAAAAAGTTATACTAACTAGAGACATCACGTAGGCTAGTGGTAGGTGATAAATCACAGTTGCACTTTGGTTGTTGGTTGGATTCCCACAGCATTGTCTAGCGTGACAGTTTGTGACATGGTCTTGATGTTGTAATTTTTCATAAAGTATTTAATTCTAAAATCATTAATAGACAGAGGTAAAACCCAAACAAATAACCATAACAAAATTTAACATAAATGATTATCTCATACATCACATTTTTTATCCCAAAAATTAATAACCCATAATTTCTTCAAAGGTGAATTTCTTCAAAAATACCATTAATCACAATAATATGTTAGATCATAAAGACTAAAAGAGGGTTTTTATGGCATTTAAATTATAGTTTAGCTTAAAATTATAAATCCATGATCATATCCCTCACCATTTTAGAAACATGTTAATCTTTATTGTTGTCTAAACCGTTCCTTTGATACCAACTATAAGGATGAATCCCTAACCATTGCACATTCTTGTATTAGGTCATGAATTGTCATTGAGGATATTTTTTGGTTTATAGTTTTATATAATTTTTCCATAAATATAACATTACATCTAAAATATTACAAAGTAGACACTTCTACTCTAAGAATTTTTTTCACAACAATAAAACTCATTAAATAAAATAATAATACTATTATTGATAAAGAAATTCTGGAATTCCTCCTACATCTAACCCTTCCTAATACCCTAGGAAAAACATTTCAAAAACTTGTGATGAGAATAAAAAGATTAAAATGAGATAAAAAATAAGTGAAGAAAACATTATTTCATGATTACATACAAATCAAAGAAATCTTACTTTTCAATTATAAAACACAAGATCTCTAAAATATATCATGAAATAAGAAGATTTATGAATAACACATAGAAAACAAAAATCATAAATGCAACATGTGGAATTAATAACATACTTATATTATAGATTTCACAGCTATATAGGGAGTTACGTTTGGATACCCATCACAATATAATTTCTAAATCTAATAGGGGAAATATTAAAATTACATCATTCACATTACCCAATGAATTAGAGAGCTATATTGGGATCACATTTCCTTAGTTTATCATAGAAACACCCATATACATAAACAATTTCCAAGAACCCTAACATATTCATAACACATAAAACAAGAAAAATAGAATGATAACATTTCCACATTGCAATGATGATATATCATTTCAAGACAATGACATAACAAATGTTTTTTAAAAACCATTTTAATACCAAAATATTTTAAAATTATATATGGTATTTTTTTCCTTTTACAAACATTTCGACTGGTTACGGAAGCCAAATATAAAATAATACTCATGGCGGCGGAAAGGTCTTTGCCACCACGTATGTTTAAAAGAAGAATTCCAAATGTCGTTTAGTAAATTGATTTGTAAAATAAAAGATTACATTTGAAAACATATGAATGCTACAAAAAATAAAAAAGGTATAATTTTACACAATATAAAAAAAGGTCATGAATAAACCAAAATATGCCTCAATGAAAGGAGATTGAGACGAAGTCCCTTATATTGAGTCTGACCAGCCACGTTCATTATTTATTTTTCTGAATAATAAAAATAAGTTAATATATAATTTCATTAGAACTTTTTTCAAGTATATTATTCATTTTATATCACTTATTAGCTAGCTATAACAATCATATAATAATTAAAGTTCATATATGTTATTTATTTGATTTTCAGTACTTGAGTCAAAAATGAACTTGTTATAATTACAAATTTTCCTTGTGGTCAAAAGTCCATTATCTCCATAATAATATTCATGATGTAAAAATCATATATATTCAGTATATTTGTTTTTATATCCATTATATATTTATTATGAATAGTCCATATCATTTTGAGATAAAAAATGAAATGTAACATTCATGGAGAAGGTAAGTTGTACGTACACATGAACGCTACTTTCATTTCTTTTTCATATTGAAAATAATTAAAACTAAATGATATATAGTAATTTTATAATTATAGTTTAATATCTATATTATATATATGTTACATGGGTATATTAATTATAATATTTATATGTTCGATTGATGTCATGAGCGAGTAATATCACTTTGAGGGGGCGGTAGTCAGCACTTACTCAAATGAAATTATAGTATTTACACATTATAGAAAGAATAAAGGTATGGTGTAAATGTAAAATAATGAATAATAGAGACAATATAATATATATCATATATAAATATAGTTCCATCATAATGGCCAACATGACAGGTGGTTGGGGAAAATTTAATAATCATTGTTTCGGGAGGCAGTTCTTCTCCGTACAGATAAACAATAATTTTGAATCCATTAGATGGAGGTGTGTGTAAGGGTAGTTGAATCCGTCTCATATATACATACTATAACATTGAGGATATTGGAGTTTTTATATAATAAAATAAAAAGAATATAATAGGTATTGGAGATGGAAAATAAAGAATGGAACTAAAGAGAAGATGTTGCCTCTAAATTATGTAAATAATTTTGAGTTAAGCCAAAAGGATTTAATGAATTTCCTTATGCCCAATTCAAGTATTATAAGTGGAAGTAATGGATTTTTGGAGATTATTTGAGTAGAAGGTGGGTGATCCAAGAGGCTTGATAGGTGTGAGTAAGTGGGTATAGGTGATGACATTTAATAAGAGATAAGAGGGTCACTTTATGAATATCTAGAAATATTAATTTATAAAAAATTAAATTTTGAATAAAAATGGTCCAAAACTTATTTAATTCGAATTTATTTTGATTTTTGTTTGACTACCCATCATAAAATATTTTTTAAAGTTGTTTTCCATATTTTTTATCCTAATCTTTTTAGTTTAACCCATATTTTACCCTTTTTAATCTTAACTTTATAACATGTTAGTTACACATTTTTTGTTAATGTAATTACCATATAATGTAAAACTACACCAAAAAAGTTTTTTATCACATATATGGTCTTATGCTAACCATTTTTAAGAATATAATATATTTAGGAATTTAATATCATTTAATAATCTTCTTTCTATTTTATGTTATGAATTATGTCAATGTTGGACACTATTCATTGTTGTCTTGTTGACAAATTCATAAAAAACATGATTCCTTTGATAAGAAGCATTAACTGAAAGATAATATGTCAATATCAACTATAAAATTCATTTATGGAATCAAAATATTCAAATTTAATTTATTTTAAAAATTATAAAATTATTTATGAGAATCATTCATTAATGGAGCAATCACTGCTTCATCATTGTGTCCTAATTAAATTTATTTATATAATGTCTAATAATTATAAATAAAATATCACGATGTAGTAATTTTTTTTATATTTTTAATGATTATTTATAGAAAATGAAATCAATTATATAACCTCATATAGATTTTTTATTAAAATAGACATGTATATGTTATATTTTTTCTTACTTTAAATGAATTCTTATAAAATATAATTTTCGCACCCAAGTGGCTTCATGGGTTCCAAAAATCAATTTAAGAATTACCATGGTCAGACATATCTCATCCAATATGACTAGGACATATTTTAGGGTAGTTTAATATATTTATATTATTATGTTTTACACTTATTTTCCAGATTTAATCTTTAACCATGTTGAATAAAGTAATTACTAAAGTTACTATTCATAATTTCCCAAAAGAAAAAATTAAATATTTAAAAAATTTGGACCTTCTAATTTCAAATATTGAATCCATTTTTTTTCCAAATTCAAAACACCGAATTTTTAAAATTTAATTTAAAATTAATTTAAAATTATTTCCTATTGTCAAAACCAAAAAACGGGATTTTAAAAAGTAATGTCTATAAAAAGATTGACTTGAATTTATATCCAATTTAAATGTGAAATTACATCCAATAAAAAAATTGGAAGAAATGATATAAACATAATCCAATTACACATTAAAACCAATTAAAATTACAATATAACTGTATAAATAAATTATATGAAAAGTAAGTTGTTAATTAAATTATAGTATTTTTAAAATATTCATTAAAAATGAAATTTATTAAAAAATTAAATAAAAAATAACTAATCTAAATTTTGATATCCTTATTCTATAAGAGTAGTTAAAATTTTCAAATAGAACATATTAAAGTTACATGAATTATATTTAAAATGGGTTCTCTATCAACAAGCGGTAAAACTTCATTTTTACAAAAATACATCTTTTATCTGAAAAATTGTATTTTTTATCATATCTAAAAATATATTTGATGAATTAAAAAAATTAAATTAAATATTTAGATATATGTTTCATTAAATAAAAAAATATAAATAGTAATATGATTTTATAAACACAATTATTCTCTATTAAATAAGTTTTCATATAAACACATCCTTTATATTCAAATGGGTTTTAATTACATTTCTAATAAATTTGGTAAGAAATGAATTATTTTTTTAAACATGTGTAAACCATATTTCAAAATTTAACTGATACTATTAATTCCCATAATTTCAAAATCTAGGTGTTAACTACAATTTTAAATAATAATATTATTGTATTATTTTTTGGGATAACTCAATGTTTTGTGCGATGTATGATTTCAGAGAAACCCATTGTTGCGTGTCAAGTACACCATCAAAAATATCATAACCTTTAACATAAAATTAATACATTATTCATCAATATTAAAAGAAAAGATAAAGTATAATTCTACAAATACCTGTTTAATTACACTTAAGCATTGAAAATATATTTTAGAATGTGTTTTCAACCTTGTGATGTGTTGTTTTATTTCACTATGATTTTTTATGATGGAAATTGGACTAAAATGGGATTCTAAATGTTTTACATAGTTATTCCTATAACTATACTCCTACAATGTTTTTTATTAATTTTCATTTAGGCATTGGGGATGGAATATAGTGCTTTGGGTTGTGTTTGGAATTGGTTATTTTTTTGTAAATTAGATTTCACACTGAATCAAGTTTGGTGTGTGGTTTAGGTGTCTCTTTACGGTTTATTGATTATGTGAAAAATGGTTTCAAGGTTGATTTTAATTCTTCAAGTGGAAATTTGTGTAATTTTGTTTACTCATTGAATGTTCCATTGTATGTTGGCACATTAGTATATGCATAGGGGTTATATATGGAAGAGATCATAAATAAAAATGGATTTTAATAATAAATACCACTCTTTAACATGACTTTTAATTTTTTCCCACTCTTATATCTTCTTTCTCTAGGCACCTTCATTATGAATGGTTCTATTAAAACCCCCAATTATTTTTAAATAGTTATTTTGTTTTAAATGAACTCAATTTTGTCTCTAAATGTGCTTTCTTATGGTTGTCCCATTTGGAATCCTGGAATGTGATTTTGGTAACTAAATTATAAAATGACATTTTTGGAACAATGATGTGTGGTTTGGGTAAAAAATGACATAAAAGATCATTTGGAAACATTTAATAATTATTTATGTTTTAAACTTAGTTTTTGAAATGGTATTGGAAATGAATTTAAATTTTTAAATACTATGGTCCGGTTTATATCTTGAGGTTTTTGGAATGTTTGTTCTAATTTGATATGCTGGGTAGCCATAGTTTTCACTTGTGAATTAATTTATATGTGATGGGAACCTTAATGTAATCCCTCCAAGGAGAGGGTCATAAAATTGGTGGTGTCATAGTTTCATTTAGGCTTAGAGGATGGAATCCATGGGTTCTTGTTTAAATGGAACATGTACAAGAACCATTTCATTCTTCATATATTATTACCATGGGATTCCTGTACATCATATTAAGGGTCGAGTGATGGTTTCTTGGTTTCACTGATTAGATAGCTTGGTACCCCTGGATATCCTAAGAGGATAACTGTGAATCCCTACTAGTGAAGATGATTTAGAGTAGTCAGATGGTTGTCGACTATGGAGATACACTATGTGACGATAGGTGAGTCTGAATAGAGTACAAATAAGGATTTATTTTGAAGATTTTTAGTAAATTCCTATGATAATTAAATATATGTTTTGTTTCATTTTACTGTATATTTTAGAAAACTTTTCCTATTTCAATATACAGGTTATTTTTAATTTATATTCATAATAACTAAAATATATATTTCCAAAATATATTTTATGGTATTTTTATATATTAATTTTTAAATTTAATTTTTTTATCATGCCAATTTTTGAATGATTTGACTCATATTCTATTTTATATAAGTAAACATTTGATATTTAGACTCAGTGTGAAATAATATTTTTGAATCCAAAGTTCAGTTCTGTAACTGATGGAAGACCATTTACACATTAGGTATTCCATTACACAATGTGAAATTATAATAGAGTTTCCACCCCTTAGGATAAGTCATAAAATAATATACAATCTTAAGAATTTACACCTAATGTAATAAAATAAACATAATGAATGCTTAGGATAGAGAGATATGAAAAGGGATCTGCTGACAATGATTACAAACCATCAAAATGCATTACACATCATTACCATATTGAGAAACATAAAAAATATGGATACACAGATACATGATTTAAAATTTTTTATGAATGTTTTAATGAAAATACTATATATTCACCCATTAATCAATATCTACTGAGACATTACAGAATAATATGAGGCACACAGAATCCCACTACCACAGTTGAGTTCACTTGATTCAAAGCATTGCTACCTCTATTATGAATTATTTGGATTATTATTTTTCTTCTTACTCTCGAGGGTAAATTAGGGGAATATTTCTTTGGGATATGCTATGTGTGATTAATGAGTATGGATGAAATGAGTTATTTTATTTTTATTTTCAATTAATGTTGTGATTTGATATCAATTCTTCATTTTATCTCTTTTTTGATTCCTATTTCATCACCATTATAAGAGGGGTTAAGAATTGGGTTTAATTTCATTATTTATTTAAGAATGGCCATTACCTATTTTTATAGAATAATTTTTTTATGTGAGGTCTATGGATTAGATTTCCTCCCTGGCCATTTAGTTTTCTATGGCCTATGTATAAATTAGTTTTTGTATTACCCATCCTTTGTAATATGTAGTACCTGACTATGATTAGACGGGAGTTTGGGATAGAGCATGTTCACCATGAATATTGGAATCTGTAGAACATGATTCCAAAAAATACTTGATTTTTAATTAATTATTTTATAAATTGTCAACCTATGATTCTGGATTCATTGATGCCTGATACCCATTTCATATATTCTTCTCAAAATTATTCCACAATCAATTTCACTTTAGCCTAGATATAAATTCTACAAATAAGAATATATTTAAGTTCATTTTATGTAATTAATATTGTCTTAAACCCTATCTATGTGGGATCATCCTTAATCTTTCATATTCTATACTACCCCATATTTATGTTTTTTTTCCTATTTTGGGTTTAATAATTTCTAAATTTGGTAACCTTGGGGGAGTTTATGATGCCCACGAGGCTATCAAATTACATTTTTTATTACTTAGTTGGGATCTTACATTGGGTTTTGTATTTCTAATGATGGATTTAAGCTAAATACCTATAAAAAATAAAATTTATGATTGTATATTTAAAATGATAAATCCATTCTTTCTAAATGTATCTCAAATTGGAATTTGATGATTGTTCTGTGAAAAGAAATTCATGGACTCTTGGGTGATTACTTACTAATATGTTTATTATCATAACCTACTTATAACACTCGGCATAAGTAGACCCAAGTTATTATGCATGTTCAGGTTTCTGGATCAAGAAATCCTTTAATAAAGTTTGGTCTTCTGGTTGGATGTGATGAATAGGTCACATGAATATTTTTTCATTCATTATTATATTTTTGGTTCATTTTTTTATTTTTGTTTTTTTCCACTACTATTTATTCGGGATCCCATTGTTGTATTAAGATGTGTTCAGTGTTTATGTACAATCTATGTTTTTCTAGAATCTATGTTTCATTTTATTATTCCAGTTTTTTATTTAGATAAATCCTTCTAAATTTTGTGATTTTTGATTTATGGTGCTATTCTATAACCCCAGAGAATGGGGAAACCTCTAGGTAATTGTCATGGGATGGATCAGATGATTTTTTTAGGATCTAACTGGGTTTTTCTGTGACATTAATGAAGACTAAAATGAATTGAATTTCTAAATAACATGTCCAAAATCATATGATATGTGTTCATTAATAACATAAGATAAATTATAATTGAAGAGCACCTAATCATGTTATAATAATTCAAAAATTTATTCTAGACATTAGAATAAACATTCTAAAGATTAATATCATTTAAAACACTCATACATAATTATAATAAACTCATAAAAATAATCACTGCATTAAAGATCATTTATTTTTTATTTTAAAACCTTATTGGACTATAGGGAAGGGTTTTTTATCCCAAAAGTGGATGTTAATGTGAAATAACATATTGGATTGTACTGTCAAAACGTGGTGGAATCCAAGTATTTGTAACCTAAAGAAGGAAAGACCCATAATAAAAGTTGAACTAAATTTTTAATCTCTCATTAAGAGTAAAATAGATCATGTTACATCTCACATTAGTCTATTATTTAAAAACATTATATACTCAACATCATACATAGATTAGAAGACACCTTTTCCTTTGGAAACATCAATGTCAGAGCATCCTATAAAAAAAATTATACAAAATATGATTGAGACTTCTCTAACACAATCCATTTCATGGATAATAAAATCAGTGGGAAAGGTAATTTTACCAACCCAAATTAAAAGGTCATCCACCCTTCCAAAGATATTGTTGGGTGTCCTATCAAATAGTTGAAGGGAAATAGAAGTTGGTTTCATTTCCCTAGAATATGTTTGTTGAACAACGAGAAAAGAATAATGTTGACATTAGAGAAAATGTTACATAAGAATTTTATGACCCATATATATCTAATTATACTTTGGGTAAAAAATCATTCAAGGTCCTATGATTTGGGAGGAAATTTCATAAGAATACAACTTTTTGTTCAACATGATTTATGGTGTGGAGGTCTTTCCAATATTATTTTTTGTAAAAAAATTCATGTAGGAATTATAAATATAGTGTAATTTTATATTATGATTCAAAATATTTATTGTTTTTAGTTAATGATCTAAAAGAAGAAAATCACTTCAAATATCCAGGTTTATTGAACATTTTAATCCTTTGGGGAAAAGGAATGTGATGATAAAAATATTGAAATACGAGATTATTTAGCACATTACTAATTGTCCATTGATTTGTTGTACCATATGTTATAATTTACCACATCATATTTCATTGTATTTATCTTTAATAGGTAAATATTTTTCATTTAGTTCAATTGGAACATTTCTATCCAGATTTCAAAATTTTTTTCATTTTCATGCTTTCATTTTCAAGTGTATTTAAAATTATAGGTTCAAATTCCCTTGGTTATTTTTTAACATGTTATTGAGTTATCATACATAATATGGTTGTCATATCCCTGAATTTATCCTTATGATTTATCATTTATGTTGTAAAAAACCATCCTATTTCTCTTCATCCTATGTCCCTAGAATGTGTCTCATTGTAACACAAGATTAAAGATTCTAAAATTTGTTTAAGCTATTTTTTAGTCATATCATTCATTTTTTAAAAAAAAATTATTTTTTATAATAAAATAATCATATAGACTATTCAAAAAGACCGCTAAAAACTCTTTAAAATGTATGGATTCAATATGATTAGGTTCTGAAACAATGCTTTAGGATATTGTTAAAAATTAAATGCAATATATTATTTCAATGTACCATGATCATTCCATTATAGGATGAGATGTATTTTTTCAAACATCATTATATTAATTTGAAAATAAATTAGTCAAATATTAGTTTAAATAAAAAAATATGTTCAATTGGTATCTCTCTTTTGGATACATGGACATATCAGTGTTAGGATATTCGTTTTGAGAATGGCCATACATCCAAAATTGACAACCACACACCACATATGAATTTTCATTAACTATAGTGTCTTGAGTACTAGTTTCATTCCTATAAATAAATAAATATATTTTTTTTATTTATATTATAAATATGGAATGATTTTAAATTTTAGTTATCTTATAAAAGTGTATCTGATTTAATCCAAATGAGTTTTTATATGTATTCACAAGGTATCACATATAATGTGATAAAAGGTGATGTTGATGAATATAGATCCCATGGACATGAACTACTAGATCAGGTACATAAAACCTATAACATAAAATAATGGATTTAAGAAACATCTATGATTACAATAAATTTGTCACTTTTACAATAAAATGAAATTTTAGATTTTATTTTTAGATAATTAAGGCAAATCACTAACTAATAATTATTATGTCTTCTCATCTAAGGGATTTTTTTTCTAATATATAAGAATATAATATATCTATAACAAGTGTTAGACATCACAAATAGAATATTCATAGAAGATAATATTCTAGGCTTAGTGTACTTAATATGTTCTAACAGAACATGGGGAAATAAAAACATATTATGGGTTGAATGTAGAACCTTAGTAAGGGTATACTCATTGTAAAACATAATGGTGAGACAAATTATACATTTTGGTATGCATAATAGGATATCATAAATAATATTGAATGAAGCCATGTGAAATGGTAATATAAAGAAATGGAATAAGCTTGAGCTTATTATAAGATCAGGAAATCATAAGAATGCTGAAATAATACAATCATGATATCAAATGTATAAGTCAAGGATCCCTTTCTCTTGAACATACAATAGTTGGATTAGTTCATTATGTACTCCCATTACTTTCTAGAAACACTACCTATACACCATGATATATTATTAGATGGAAATACTACCCTTTTCATTGGAGGGATTTATAAGTTTGAGACAATCATTCACATAACAGGTACATACATATGGGTGCTAGATGAAAATCTATCATCAAATCACAAGGATTATATGTAATATAATTTGGATACCATTCATTAAAATTTAATAACATAATAAAAAATCAATATTTCTATAAATAATGATCACATGATAACACATGGAATATAAATGGGAATCCATTCACGTTAGGAATCAGAATTTGAAAATACAACTCATTAATGGAGATTAAGCATATTATATTTACACCATATTGGAAATGTATATAGATTTTTGAAAATAATTACTATAATCAATAGATGTATCATGAATCTATGTAAACAATATTCTATAAATGTAACTGAACATATAGAATTCATATACGAAAGTCATAAATAGTGATGGTTCATCCCTTAAATGTAAAAAGGTATTTCACAATCCACATAGATAAATATGGTGGATGATTTCATTTTAATAATACCCAAGATCAAGGATATGACTTAGATAAAGAACACAATTAGAATATTTAGAAAATTTCTTGGAATATAAGAATATTTAATTTCCATAAAACCATTTGAAAAGTATTATTTTATTAATAAATGAGAATAAATATTTCATCTTCTTAAAACATTAATTTATAGGGAGGATGTCTATCTGAAAATGATAGAGGTGATGAAAATATTCCTTCACACTTAAACATGTAAATTAGATTCCTTCTATAAAAACTGACCCACATGGAAAATGATAAAATATTTTATTTTTATTTTTTTTATTAATTCCAATTATGTTGAAAAAAAATCTTAATCTTTTTATAAACAAGGCATTGGGATTAATTTAAACCATTACTTCAGTAAAAAAAATTGATAAAAAATAATGTGTAAAATGATTAGAGTCCATTAACCCCTTTTAGTTGAAGCCACGTCATAAAAAGAATGATAAAAAATTTCATTGATCAGAGATTAATATAGTAATTATGTTCACTTGAAACATTATTGAAAATAATTTTCTTCGGAAAAACAAGGATATAGATCTATAAATCTAGAGTACTTAGTTTGGGGATAATTTCTTTTTAGTGACACATAATGAATGAGAATTTGATCCCCTAAAAGAGAAAAATTTTATTGAAAGGGATTAATTTACTAAACTATAAATTAAATTGAAATATATTTAGAAGGAAATAGTTTGAGAAAATAATTTTAAGATCAAATTCATGAAGATAAAACATACCTCATGGAAAATAAACTTGAGTTGAGAAAAAATTTGCATCTTATCTAAAATATTTATAACAATCCCTGAAAGATAAATATCCCTAAAATGATCTTCAAAAAAGTATATAATATATATTTCATGATACCATTAAAATTCTTAATCATATAAAATATTTAAAATTAAAATGGATCATAATGTAAAATTTTTATCAATTTGGGGACTTTATGATAAAAATCCCTCACATTATTTCCTTGCATAGTTAATCATAGTAAAACATCCAATAAAATAACATCAAATATCTTATTATTGTAATTTATAACCTTATTAATTTATATAATAATTTTCTATACTTATTTTACCATTATGTAATATAAATATAGTTGTTTTTTATAATTTGTTTTTAACATCAAATAGTTATATTTATATTTATTATTAACATGCTTTGTAATATTAAACATTATCCTTAATATTTGATTCCAATTTCATAATTCGTAGAATACCTATGGTTAAATAGTATATATGATATTATTATTTATAATTTTCTACCTTCATAATGAGAGACTTAATAATTAATCTTGATGATAATGTTGGAGAAAAATTTATTTTAGATGTTTTTAATGAACATTCATGATATATTATTGACATGTTAATTTAATAATATAATAAACCTAGAACCATTAAAAAATATTTAATAAATCAGTATAAATTTATTTTATATCATATAACCTTCCTTAATAATTCACTATATAAACATTATAATATCGCCTAAGTAGGAGGTAAATTGACCAATGAAAAAGCGTATCATAATGACCAACTGACTATGATACTAATTTTACATAATTTTTATATAAAATTTTAGAAGACCCAAATTATAATATATATAATACCTATATATAATATTAATTATTATAATAATTAATAATGACTGGTTTTGGGGAATGAAAATCATTATCTATAGAGTAGATAGTCTCCACATACACACAATTACATAATGAATTTCTCGATGGATTGAAATAGTTATGGTATTTGAAAATTTATAATTTGAGAATCATTATAATACTATATTGATCATATTAGTCAAAAAATTATTTTTAGGTCCATCCATGTGAGGTGGTTAAGAGACATTAATTAGTTTGTTAATGTAGGTGGTAGTCCGAAGATATGCATAATTAATGACCTCATTCATTAATGAATGGATGGAATGAAGGTAAGTGTTAATGGTGAGAATATAATTGTTTTAGAAGTAAATAAATGAAATATAAATTCATAAAATCAATCCTTGATACTATCCATAATATCATTTGATGAAAAATATACTACATCGTGTCATGAAGGTGGTAGTGTACACAAACACATGATCGATGCATTTGTTTTTCTTTGTGGATGGTAACGAATTAATGAATAATTTAGGTTATATTAATATAATGATATTTTATAATATTAATTATACTAAAATAATTATATTAATAATGTTATATAATTCCATGAAGAGGATAATTTAAAAAGATAAACTAAAAAGAGAGTGATAGTCATAGATGGAAGATTGATTTTCCTTAAAATTATGCTTAGATATAAAGGGGTAATCTTACCAAATAAGGATAAAATATTAGGATCATGAGTGATTTTTATAATAAGAAATATTGGGTTGATTGTCACTATAGAATCCAAATGGATCTATGTGTAATGAAGGGGTGTAAGTTGTTCATTTTACCATTAATTAGAATGGAACATTCCATAGAAACAATGTTATTTAAGAGAAAATAATGGAATGACATGAATAGTAGGGGATGTAGGTTGTGGAAGGTTGGTAATACATGAATTTAAGAAATTATAAGCAATAATATGTAATCTATACTGTCTATATGTCATCTGAACTGAGGAAAATATAGGCCATAATAAATTACTCTCTTAAAAACTAATAAGTCTTAATTAAATAATAATCATTGAAAATAATTTATTAATAAAAATAAAACAAGGCCCCAACCTCAAAATATCTAAATGATGTATCTAAATTTAATATACATAAAATCTAATTAAATTTTTATATAAGATAATATTTAATTTTAAATTAACGTAAAAAATATATTGAATAACACTTTTATAATAAAAACATCCTTAGGTTAAAAAAATTCATCATGGGTTTATAGTGATGATATATTAAATATATTAAATATATGTATATAACATTAGAGAAAAAGGGACTCCTAAATATTTATTATAATCCTATTTGATGATAATATCATAATTAATGATAAAATTACCCAAGACCTATATTTTTCACTATTCAAAAAAATTAACTATTTTTAAAAAAATCGCAAAATATTCATAGTCAGATGATTTTGGTTTTCAAAACTCTAAAATAATGATAATTTTATTTAATCCTATTTCTAAATAATTTTATACATATATTTTAATAGATGTACTAAAATATAAACACTTTGTTTTAAAAAACTACCTTAAACATTATGTGTTTATAATATTATTTCATATAATTTTCTAATTTAATGAATTTAAAATTTTATATCAACTATATATATATATTATATTTTTTCATAATGATCTTTTAAATATTATAAATTTAATTTTTTAATGTATCATGACCATCATTTTAGTTCATGTGAATAAGGATATTCAACTATGTATTATTTAGAGAATATATATATATATATATCTCAGGATGTTACATTCTCCTTCCCTTAATTAAATTGCATCCTCAAATTTTTTGATTAACAAATTATTAATGGATTATAAAATATATACACAACTTAGGTTAAAATTTCCCATAAATGTCTACATTAATATATTATGTAAAACTACAAGACACGTATTTATCTTATATCAAGTTGACAATAGTATTCTTTTTTCCTCATCTTCAAGATTCTTTATAAACATTTTTCCATACATAAAATATTATTCAGTTTCATTGAGATATTACCAAGTGTATTTTATCCCACATCTATGACATATAATAAATTGAACAATATTTCCATCATCATATTAATCACCCAATTTTTCATGAGACTCTATTCATCTCTTCATTATTGTGAAAGGTATTACAACTATTCTCACATTGTTAATCATATATCATGTTTTTATATTTAGAATAATAAAATGTTTTCTAACCCCATTCCATTCCCAGAATATTATATGTTGGATATATCTCCACATTTTCCATTACATTCATTGTTCAACCAACTCATTATTTCTACAACAATTACATTAAACGAAGGATTATGGATGAGAATACACAAATTAGTAAATGTGAAATGATAAAAATTAAATCCTAGATAAAATAATTTATAAATGATGCATACCCTCTAACTTTTGAATGTTTATCTTCAATGTATGTTATCCATGATCGTTTTACTATTAAAATATATAATATAGTTAACTTAAATAAAATCATATATTTAAAACCATTATTATGGTTTGTAAATAGAATGAGAATTAACCTATAAATATCCCTCTGTAGTGTATGGATTGGTATGTAGTAAGGTCCCAAACACTATTCACCAAAATGATGATCAATATATACCCGAACAAATATTTCTACGATTTTTACCCTTATATTGATATTCATGAAAACTACATCAACATTGAATTATATAAAAAATGATGTAATTTCATGGAAACCCATACAATCACTACTTTACAAAAAATTTAGGTGGTTCACATGTACTTAGAATTTTTCCGAGGCTTTTCACCAAATTTCTCATATTATAATCACCAAACAACATAAGATATTCCTCAATTATGACATAATGGTTTCTATATACCATTTTTACTAATATTATACTTAATTCATCAACCCTTGAATTCATTATGAAATCTTAAATCATCTTCAATGAATAACTTAATAAACACTATATTTATATAAATTGTCCTCATATAAATACTATAGAAACCCTTGTACCTACTCTCATAGATTCGGTGTGGAAAACACATATGTTACATAACGGTATTAGATAAAAATATATTATTACAATATATTTTGTCACATTTACATTACAAGGAACATCTAGTTTAGAGTTTTATCAAATTAATACAATTTAGAATCAAATAAATCTCATGTATTCTTAATAAATCGAAACTATTTTTCCACTATATTAGAAGATAATAAATCCAAAATGTGTCTTCAACATCACCCCCAAATTTTTCCAACATGAAAATATTTTCGGATTAACATAGTTATTACCTTTTATAACCTAGGGAAATGGTAATATAAAATGGGGTGAGCTCAGATGCTCGTTATGGCCTTATTCAAAGTAAACCCTACTGGTGAGATAACATATACATGCCAGTAGGTGTAACATAATATCATAATGAAAAAGGAATAAATATATGAGATATGATAACACAAGATCATCAAATAATAAGGATCATATTATGAAGTTATGAAATTTTAGGAACATGGAGACAACATAAACATGACACCATAAGAATATTTTAATGATCCCTTACTTGTAAACATAACATAGTTGGTTAGGCTAATTAACCACTCACATAGTTAGAAAGTCACACTTCCCATGCTCCATGATATATCATGAGTTGTTTACATTACCCAATACATTAGAGGAATATTTAATTATGTTCCAACCCATCACATAACATATATTTGAATTTTTAGCTCATAAATGATAACCATCATATCATATTGCAACCAAGGAAATAAAATGGGTTATATATCATTAATATGGAATCATACAAAGAAAGAATTTATAACTCTATCATTATCATAACATGATAACATATGGAAAATAGTTGGGTACTTATTAACATCATGAATAATTCTAGGTAAATAACAATATTAAAATATGATTAAGAATATGGTTTTTACAAAATATAGAAAAATTATTTATGGTTTAAAAAATAATTTCTCCAATAAATCGATGTATTGGGATTCTATGTGAACCCCATTCAATCAAATATAATGGAACCAAATTAATTCACATAGGAATATAATTGGAAGAATATAAAGCCCATAAATGTAGATGGTTAGTCAAGAAAAAACCAATTATGGACAATCTGATAAAAATAAAAGATAGTTACATAAGACATCTAGATAAAGAAGGTGGATGGTATTATTTTAGTAATTCTATTTATCAAGAATACGGCATAGATAAAGAAGACTCTTAGATGGATTAGTAAAATTAATTTGAAAATAATAATTTCACTTTTCCTTTGAAACATTAACAAACAAATATCTCATCATACAATGAGAATAAGAATTTACATTTTTAAAACATCAACTAGTTGATTGGATGTATCATAGAAAGTGATAATGTAAATTTAAATATCCACTCACATGGAAATAGGCAAAAGATAATACTTACATAAAAAATTTACCATGTGAAAAAAATTAAATTTTTTAATTAAAATTATTTTTATTAAGCTTAATTTTGTTAAATATACTTTTAATTAACTTTTCATGAAGGAATATTGAATATCTTTAATTATTACACTATAATTAAATATTTTTGGGAACTACTCATCTAGAAAATGTTTAAAGTCCATTTATTTTTTAGTGAAAACAAAATTTTAAAATTTATAATAATTCATTCATTGATAATATGTTGTGATATTTATGATGGTCACTTACAAAAATAAATGAAATAGTTTTTCTGGTAAAAAATGGCAATTTAAGAAAAAGGGTCATTTTCTATGGTGGGGGATAATTTCATTAAGTGAAACATTTTGAAAGATAAAATGATAAAATAATGAGAAACATTTTAATAAAGGGGTTTAATTTATTTTAGGATAAATTAAATATAAACTATTTATAATGGTATTGTAGGATAATTTAAACATGTAAAATATATCTTAATAAGTGAATTCACGACTTATGGAAAAAAGAACTTATCTCAATATTTTTTTTATTTGAGTAAAAGAAAAATCAAAATCCATTAATGATAAAAGGATTAAAATTTAACCTCAAATATCATGAAAAGATTATATTTCGTGTTAAATTTATTTTGGTAGAATTTATAACATGTAAATTTAATTTGGTGTTTAAATTATAACATGTCTCAATGAAGTGAGTTTGTGAAGAAAATCACATACCTCATTCACATGGTCATTTTAACACACTATAACTTCTAACAAAAAACTATCACTATATTCATACTAAATTTCTTAACCATATTCATATATATTTAAATATATATACATTTTATTTACATATTTTAGAATTATCTAATATAAATATATTCGTTTATTATATGATATTTTTAACATTAAATGTTTTCCGTTTTAACTATCTTGCACATTCGTAGTAATGTTATGGTTGATCCATTTTATTTATTACCAATTTCAACATTAATACATTATTTCTAATTCTTTAATATATATCACATTATTATATATAATGTTCTATATTTAACAAGTGAGTTTTAATTATGACTTATGAATAAAAATCTAATGAAAAACATGGTTCAACAGTTTTTAATAAATAAAGACAAAATATAATAAACATATTTGTTTAATAATATAGCAACTATAAAATAATTAAATCAAATTTAATACCTTAATATTACATTTCTATAATATTTTATAATATTCTATAATCATTCACCAAATAAACAACACAACATCCCTCAAATAATAGGTATATCGATGAAAAGAAAAGAATTTTATTATGATTGAATGAGTAAGAAAGTGTTATTACATAATGTTAATATTACATCTAAATAGTATTATGAATGTTATATATACCTATAATATCCATTCTTAGAACCAATAATTATGGGTGGTGTTGACAATTGAAATTATTTTTTCATGGAGGTGGTTGTTTGAACGTACGAACAATTAATGAGCCCATTTCATAATTACTATATGTAGTGAGTAGATATGAAAATTTATCATTTAATAATTATAATAATTAATTCAAATAAATTATACTTTTAGTTCCATCCATTTTATATAGTAATGAGAAATGATATAGGAAGTTTATGGAGGCGGTAGTTCGAACCAACCAATGATTAACAATCCCACACATTAACTAATGCACATAATGAAGGTAAATGTAAATGGTGATGATTTAATAATTATATAATTGATATGAAAACATATTTATTCATCAAATTAATTCTTTTTACCAACCATAAGAGGCAGTTATGAAAAATTAACTTCATTGTATTGTAATGTGTGTGGCCCGCACATATGTATGATATATGCATTTATTTTTATTAGTGAATTCTATAGAATGAATGAATAATTATTTTAAAATTAATATAATGAAATTTATGTACAAATATGTTTAAAATTTTATTATATTGAATAATTGAGGAAATATAAAGAAGAATAAAAGGAAAAATAATAAATAAGATGGCACAGATACTCCATCCAGGAACAATTATGTTCTACGAAATATCCATGTAAATGAAGGGATTGCGTAAAATGAAGATAGGAAATGGCTTAGGGTAATGGGAGAGAGTTATAGGATGAAAAAAATTTCATACCCTCACTATGCAATTTTAATGGATGGGTGTGTATTTAATTGGTGTAAGTTATCACTTTTACATGTAAAGAAAAAGATAATTTCCATGGAAAAGAATTTATAAAAAGTGGAATGAATGGAATGACATGGAAGTAGGGTGAGTTATGTGATGTAAGGTTTATAATACATATATGAAATACTTTATAACCTAAATAAATACATCTAGAATCACGAATTTTCATTCAAACATAAAAAAATTCTTGTAACATTAGATTAGTCTCTTAAATATTAAATAGATCCAATTAAATATTAATAATGGAAATTAATTTATAAATAAAAATATTAGAGGGAAATTCTTAGAAAAATTAGACATGATTAATCCATATTTTGACTCAATTTAAACTAAATAAAATTTTTAATAGAAATTTCTCTATTAAATTAAGACAAATAATTTATTTTAAATAAACTGTTATAATAAAATACCACTAATGTTCAAAAAATATAATAATTGGTTTGTATTGACGATAATATATATATATATATATTTGGATAAAATGGTTTTAAAAATATTTTAGTAATTCTTATGTTATAGTAATATCATGATTAGTGATAAAATTAGCAAGAACTTATATTTTTCTATATTCGCCTAAAATTTTAATATTTTATAAAAATATTAAAAATTTATAGTAAGTCAATTGTTAATTATAAATTGAAATAACTTAATTTTATATTGTTCAAATTCTAACAAAACAAATAATTAACATTTAATAAAAAATACAAAATATAAGATGCACTTATTAAAAAATGCATTCCTAATGATTATGTGTTTCCTATATTATTTCATAATATTTTGAAATGTAGTAAATTAAATATAATATATAATATATATAGATATATTATATACTTTAAATATGATTATTATAATTTAAAAATTTATCACAACCTTTGTTTTAGTGTTTGTGAAGAGAGATGTCAAAATCAGTATTAATTAAAGGAAAATATATATAAAGGAATATCAAGTTGTTACAATGATCGGTTTCCCAAAGTGTTTTGAAATATATAATAAATAATATTTGGATATGATTTGATAAATTATCACATAATATATGATATAATATGAAATACCAAAATGATTATAAGAATATTGTGCATGTGGTATATTGAAAGAGATATTCCCAAAAGAGATAACGCATGTGAAGGATTTGGCTATGTAATATTACATGATAACTGAATTTTATAAATAATGACATAGGAAACAATGTATTAGTGTACTACATGACATATTATAAGTTTAATCTTCCCATGCATGTCACAGTGCATGAATTTCCTTATCTTATGGAAAACCACAATATTGTATATGCTTTAGAGGATGAATAATAATTTTTGTCATTTGAGTGTTCTTCAACCATTTATATCATAAATTTACCATTTTATATGATAATCATTCATGATTTAGAATCTTTCATTCAATATTTTTATGAATTAGAAGAATATTTTAGTCAATACATGCATTAACATATAAGATAAGAGTTAGTGCATTCACACTTAAATAACAACCTAAATGGATTTATAAAAAACTACATCTATGTGATGGTGTGCATGAAATTATTTTTATGACTTGGATGAAACCCCCTTGACCATATATCACTCTTCTCCTACCACTTTTACACATTGAGGAGACAACATGTCAAGAAGGGTTGATGATCCCACTTATAGGATGAGATATTCATCACAATCCAAAGATACCCTTAGATAGGGGATGTTGTTGGTTTTCCTATACTCTTATTTTCATCAAGCATGTATTAATATGGTTTCTACTATGTTCAAGGTATTACAATACTCATCCCATTTACATCATTTATAGTTATGCATGATTTTATTTATTACGAACAATTTATCTTAATAAGTATCACCAAATTAATATCCATAATAAATTCAATGATGCCATGATCGAGAAATATAATGTCTAAATCTACCTCTTAGTCCACTATCACCACATAGAAATGATGTGAACTTGAAAGTATATTAAAAAATCATTACAACATGTGATGAATGATTCAAAACTAAATGTATAAACACTAAATGAAATCCCAACTGATCAACTAGATTTGACGATATAAATTAATGAGTTGAACCTGTAACAAAAAATCTAGCACCTTAGATGAAGAATGAATTTCCATTCCTCTTAATATGTCCTTCCCAACATTATATTCCACTATTTAATAGTTAATTTCATGAAGAAGGTTGATATAATCACATCCATGATATTTTGTGTCAATATGAATTTCACCATTATCTTGATGATAAAACCCACCATCCTTCTAAGCACTGATACTAACCCATGAGAACATAATGAATGTGGGTCCAACCATACATCCCTGAGATATATTTTCATAAAAAATAGATGATTGATATATACACAACGATGACAAGTCTTTGGGGACTCTATACAAGTAGGTTTTTTATGAGCATGAAATCCACATTTATAGAAAAAAATATAGTGTTACCTAGATGAATCCCAAGAAAATAGTCTTGAAGAGAAATTAACCCCTTTTCACTTCCATTTCGTGATAGATGAAATGTCCTATATAATGATTCTATCAATTTATGATCCCCTAAATCCTATCGTTCTATCTATTTTCGCCTTTTCCAATGATTCTTATCAACTACCTCATAAATGGTAAAAGGAACCTGAGAGTCAGTATCATCATAATATTATTGTTTAACCCCGCCTCAAACCTTTGATCCTTTAGGTAGTTATTAGTGACTAGATATAGTGAAAATTGTGTTAGAACCATGGTCTTCTATTCTTGATTTGGAGTATGGTTTGTGTTTGTTGTCAATCCTCAATGGATGTTCAGAATGTGTACCAGCAAGAAGATGATATAGTTCAAGCAGACAATAGTATTGAAGATGGCTCCGTTTCCTAGTGTTTGCCAATTTTTTGGGCATTAAAACTTGAAATATAGAGAAATGTGTTTTTGGAAAATAGAGTTGCATGCCGAGGCCTTGGAGGCTTTAAAACCGGCGTGCCTAATGTTTTTTAGAATGTGAACGTGAAAATATGTCAAAGGAAAGAGGGTCGCGCAAGTATTAGTCTGGTCGCGCAAGTGACCTGCGTGCCGTGAAAGGACATGCGTGCCGGTACCTTAGAGGATTGGAAAGTTGCGCACCATTTGAAAATAGTTTTTGATCATCAAAATATGGAAATGTAAATAGGGGCGCCCAATATTGGAAGTTGGTCGTGCAAGTGTCTAGGAGGACAGAAGGGTTGCGCGCCAAGACTTGTGTGCCGAGGGAAGACTTGTATGCCACCGCGCAGGGTATCCGAATGCCTATAAATAGAGGACCACCCCTCCTCATTCAACACAAACATTGGACTTGAAGAAATTCATATCTCCCATCACACAGGTGTTGAAGTCGCGCAAGTGTTGGTGGGTCGCGCAAGGTGGAGCAGCGCGACAGTTGTGTGATGCCCGTCCAGTAGTCGCACATGTGATTTGGCGATACTTACGCGCAGGAATTGAAGTTGGAAACAGGTTTCCATCAGGTTTAAAAATCGATTTGGGTTGAAAAGAAGTTTTGTCGCGGAAGATTTATTTTGATGAAGGTTGAGTTGCGCAAGTGTTGGAGGAGGACTTGCGCTCAAGTTATAACTTGCGCGCCATCCTTAAAAGTTGCGCGCCATCTTGGTGTTGTGTGACAGGTGTTTGTTGAGGGTTGCTGGTTGTCTTGGAGCAGCAAGAAAGTTGAAGATCAGTTAATGAGTGATAGTTGGACATCAACAGAACATCTACTTATAACAAACGATGCTTTCATTGAGAAATGATGAAGAGACCTTCAGATATATAAACTGAGTGGGACTTCACCAACGACAGTGAGTTAGGGGGATTCAACGGGAATGACCCGAGGGAAGCAGTAAGCTATCCCTGAACCTCTGTAATGGTAGTGAGCCTGGGACAGAGTGACTGTGCTTGAACCTTTGTAATCCACGACTAGTGATGATTAGTGAAATTTTGTACGACTGACAACTTGTCGGAGTATGCTCCTTGGATGTAGCCCTTAGTGGTGAACCAAGTAAAAAGTGTTGTGTCTTCTCTGTGCATGTGAATGCTTGCTTTCTGATCATATTCATCATATAGGTTCAACATGTTCCTACAAACGTGTGAACATGATCCATAAAATTAAAAGAAAATGTTTTCACCTTGATTCAACCCTCCCCTATCAGGGTGTCATGGGGTCCTTCAAGTTGTATCCGAGGGAGGTTTCTGTTGTTGAATCTTTCTTTTATCATCATGGAGAATGAAGTCAACGTCAGGGGAGTCCCTCACTTCGATGGAAGTAATTTCCATATCTGGAAGAAAAAAATGAGATCACATCTAATATCTCTTGGAATGGAAGTTCTCTTTTCGTCTGTCCAAGGAATACAACTCACTGATCCAATAGGACTGGATATGACTGAAACAGACAGATAAATTCTTGATGCAGATGCTAAAGCACAAAATGCACTCACTGCAGCCCTTTCTGATCAGATCTACTTAAAGGAGATGAATTGTACCTAAGCAAAATCCATGTGGGATAAACTCGAGAGTATTTACGAAAGAGATATCAAAGTTAAGGAGGTGAAACTACAAGTGCTGCACAATCGGTTTGATGACCTGATGATGAATCCAGACGAGAATAAAGACTCATTATTCAATTGAATTACTGAAGTGGTTGGTGAAATTCGGGGTCTAGGCGAAGAAATCAAAGAAATTGATATTGTACAGAAAATTTTAAGAAGACTTCCACCAATGTACAATGCAATGGTTTCAGCCCTTGAGGAAAGATATCTTTCCAAACATTTTCTGGATGATCTATTGAGCATCCTGGTAGAATATGAAATGAGAGTCAAACCAGAAGATGCTATGACTTGTGTGAGAAAGTAAATGGAATTCAAGGCCACGGATAAACTGAAAATCACGAAAGATAGTAGTGGTGAAGATGATGAAGAAAAAGAAATTGTTTCTGTCATTGAAAAGAAGTTCCAGAAGGGAAAAGGGAAATTCAAAGGGAAGTTACCTCTCGCATGTTTTCGTTGTGGAAAAGTTGGGCACATTTCCTCTTAGTGCTTTAGAAAGATCAATGGTGAAGATAGTGAAGATGAAATCTTCAAAAATCCATAGAGAAGGTTCTTCAAAGAGGGAGACTTTAAATCTGGAAAGAAAATGCAATGGAAGAGTTTTGTCTGTGAAGAGGAAGAATATGATAATGAATTCTGTGATGAAGAAGAACCAAAATTCAAAACTGGAACCATGCATCCATGATGGACACTATTGAAAAGTCAGAAGATACTGGTGGAGAAAAACAATTGAGAACTTGTGTAGATCCCGGGATGAAACTTAAGGATGCAGTTAGTAAGATTAATATTAAATATAAGAGTTGAAATAAGTGGAATTAAATTGTAGAAGAATCAACTGAATACGTTGATCAACATGAAGATGAAATTGAATGACTTGAATAATTTTTGAAGGTACAGTCTAAATTAATTGAAAGCAATGATGATGTAGTGGATATAAAGCTGAGAATTGAAGAGAAGGAAAAGGTCATCAATGACCTCACCTATAGACTAGATGAAAAATCCAAGACTGCTGAGAGTCTTGATGAAGAAGTTTTTACTCTAAGGAGTAAACATGAGACTGAATCCATTCCAAAAGAATCAAGGATGAAAATAAAGTTTGGAATATTCTCAGATGTAGAATTACTAGAATGAGCCAAGTGTGGTTCATATGGGGTTGGAAAAATCATCAGTGATCAAAGACCCGCTTGTATGGGAAAGAGTGGACTTGGCTGTGAAGTAGAGACATCAACTGCTGGAAGTTAAAAGATCCAAAAGAAAGATAAGATGAAATTTGAACATGTTGAAATGTTGCCTAAAGTGCTGAAAAAGGAACCCTCAATCCAAACTAAAAAGGGAACTAAAAATTATCCTCAAACATTCAGAAATTACATACAGTCTAACTATTCTCCCAAGGAAAAAGATATGTGGAGGAATTAAAGTGAGAAGTCATTTCCTCTCATGAAGTGTCAATTCTGTGGCTATCTGGGCCACACCATGTCTTATTGCGAAGAGGCAAGAAGCTATCTGAATGGAGAAGATATAGAAGTTCAACAAAGGAGAACAACTTCATATCTGAATTCTTATAGAAGAAAAAATTTCTATTGATATTGTTATCGTTGTTCTATCTTTTGTCATAAGGCTGCTAATTATAGGCAGAGAAGGGACATGGACACCTCATACCGATGTTCAAGACAAGTCAAGTATCGTCCGGAAAATCGTATTGCTCTTTCAAACAGGTTTTCTCCTCTCAAAGAAGATTTCGAAAATGAAGAACCTGGGTATGAGGAAGAGATATTTGATAAGACATCAGTACTATATACTAAATCCAATGTATCATGGATGTAATGGAAGAAGATTGAGAAATCCAACCTTGCAGAGGTGGCCCTCAAAGCTACAAAGAACAATAGTACTGTACGATTTGGTAATGATGGAGCTCTGAAAATCAAAGGGAGTGGAAGTACCAAATTATCTAATGGAGAACTAAAGAAGGATGAAGTCCTTTACGTAGATGGCCTACATCATAATCTCCTCAGTGTGAGTCAACTATGTGACTCGGGACTTATAGTTACTTTTAATTAGAAAGGTTGCACTATCAAGGGAAAGACATGCAATTCACCTATGAAGGGGTGCAGAACCGAAGGCAACTTATATAAGGTTGATAGTGATGAAAATTTCTTTTACATGACTGTTGAAGAAGAAAACAATTTGTGGCATCGGAGACTGGGACACATCAATCATCAAGACATGGAGAAAATATCACAATTGATAATTGTCATGGACATTCGCAACATAAATCATGAGCGTGAAAAATTTTGTGATGCCTGCATTCGTGGGATGCTGGTCTGCAGTTCATATCGGCCAAAGAAGAAAACGACATCTCACATTCTTGATCTGATTCATACAGATGTATGTGGTCCAATAAATGTTACTGGAACTCATGGAGAAAGGTACTTTGTCCTTTTCATAGATTATTACAGTATAATAGAAAGTGTGATAGTCATTCACAGGAAACGGCATGTCCTTGACTGCATGAAAACATATCGGTGAATCGCCGAGAATGATACTGGACAAACAATCAAAGTGTTGTGATCTGAAAATGGAGCAGAATACACATCCATTGAATTTGAAAATTATCTGGAGAAGCATGGGATACAGCATGAGGTAGTTGCTGTGAGAACTCCACAACAAAATGGAGTTGTTGAACGTAGGAATCGACAGGTGGACAACATGGCACGAACAATGCTGATTGAGAGTCATATTACACGACATTACTGGAAAGAGGTTGTTCATGTTACAGTGTAAATTCAGAATCTAACTGGACTTTATATGGGTGAGATGAAGACACCATATGAATTGTGGCATGGACGGAAGCCCTCTTTAAAATACTTTCGTGTATTTAAAAGTAAATGCTTCATCAGGAACAAAGAAGTAAATCAAGGGAAGTATGGTGACAATGCAGATGAAGGCATTTTCCTCAGTTTCTCAATGAATAGAAAAGCCTAAAAATGTTTCAACAAGCATTTAGGAAGGATTGTGGAAAGAAGTGATGATAAGATAATTGAAGAGAAAACCACAAATGCGTCAGGGATGTCACATGCTGATGTGATAGAATGTCAAGAAGAAAGTGAACGTGAAGAAAATACAAATGCAGAAATAGGGGAAGTTGTACAAAACACTCAGCAGTCACATCATGATGTTGACTCAGAAAAAGAATCTGAAGAAGAAACTATGGCTGAAGAGAATGCAAATGAACCTCACAAAAGAAATCACAGAGCTGAGATAGATCCATCCAACATAATTGGGGACAAAAGTGCACCCACTCAAACAAGAAGGATGAGGAATAACATGGAATCTTCATTTCTATCAGTTGTAGAGCTATCCTCATTCGAGGAAGCTACAAATGATGAATCTTGGGTGAAAGACATGAATGATTAATTAGATCAGATCGATAAGAATCAAACATGGGATCTTGTCGATAGACCGGAAGGTCACAATGTGATTGGTACCAAATGGATCTTCAAAAATAAGTTTGATAAGCATGTAAGTGTCATCAGAAACAAGGCATGACTGGTTTGTAAAGGATACTCCCAGATTGAAGGCATTGATGTTGAAGAAACCTTTGCTCCTATGGCTAGACTGGTGTCAATCAGGCTTTTCCTTTCCATGGCACACCAAAGTTGATATAAAGTATATCAAATGGATGTCAAGACAACATTCGTGAATAGTGTACTCAAATAAGAAGTCTACATTGAACAACCAGTGGGCTTTGTTTTAGGAACTACTGAAACAAAGGTCTGCAAACTGAAGAAAGCTCTATATAGTTTGAAGCAGCCACCGCAGGCGTGGTACTCACGGCTGGATTCATATCTCAAGAAGCTGGAATTCAAAAGAGGAGAAGTAGATCACAATCTCTATGTGAATAATTCTCCAAAAGATCAATTCATGGTTCTAGTCTATGTTGATGATATCATATTTGGTGGCAGCAGGCAGAAATCAGTGGATGAATTTTCCCACCACACGGTATTAGAATTTGAAATTTCTATGATTCAGGAGCTCACATATTTCATGGGGATGCAAGTGATTCAAAAGAAGGAATACACTTTCATTTCTCATGAAAAGTATGCAAGAGAGCTACTGATGAAGTTTAATATGCAAGAATCCAAACCAAGGTCAACTCTGATTGTAGTTGGTACTAAACTTGGAAAGCATGAGGATGGGACCTCTGTTGATCCCACCATGTACAAGAGGATCATTGGTAGCCTACTGTACCTGACAGCGACATGTCCAGATATTTTATTTGCCACATGACTTGTGGCCCGCTTTCAGAGTAATCCAAAAGAGGAACATATGGCAGCAGCAAAAAGAATCATGATGTATATTCAAGGTACACATAACATCTAGTTATTTTTTGCTGTAGGTAGGGATCAGGAATTATCAGCATTTTCTGATGCTAACTAGGTTGGTGATGTAGTAGACAGAAAGTCCACCAGTGGTGGAGTCTTCTATATTGGGTAGAAATGTGTTGGCTGGATGAGCAAGAAACAAGAATGTACTTCTCTTAGCACTACTGAAGATGAGTATATATCTGCCACAAAGGCATGCACTCAACTGCTACGGATGAAGCATAAATTAATAGATATTGGTGATGAGGTAAAGCAACCAATGGTGATTTACTGTGATAACAAGAGTGCAATTGATCTTATGAAGAATCATGTTCAGCATTCCTGTACGAAACATATTGAAAACATGTATCACTTTATTAAAGAAAAAGTTGAACATGGGGTGATTGGAATGGATCAGGTGGGAACTTATGAGAAAATGGTTGATATCCTGACCAAGCCACTATCAGCAGCTTTGTTTGAGAAGAATCAGTTTAACCTCGGTGTTCAACCACCTCCCAATGCATAAGAAGGTTACACAATACCCATCTCCCCTATTATGATAACTGTTTTTATCTGTTTATGGATGTGATGTAGGTTTTTGGGGGAGATAATATCTAGGGGGGGTTATGGTTGAAACTGAGAATTGAACAAATTACCAAGATTTGGGTTTATTGTCAATGGGTGAGAAAGGAATAAATTCAGGCATGTAATGCTCCTGTGACATAATGCGAATTCAGTGTCAGTAATAGGATGAGAAGGATAAGAAGGAATTCATCCGTCATGTAATGATTCATGGGAATCATTGAGAATTCCAAAACACTAGAACCCAATTCAAGCTTACTCTCTTGTTTTCTACACCAAGAATTTCTCACATAGACTTAGAGTGTTGGTTGAGTTGATTTTTGAACTGTTGGTTTTCACATGGATGGAGATCTATTGAATTTATTTTCTGATTGCCAACAAACCCAAAAAGGGAGATTGTTGGAACCACGGTCTTCTATGCTTGATTTGGAGTATGGTTTGTGTTTGTTGTCAATCCTTAGTGGAAGTTCAGAATGTGTACCAGCGAAGATATCATACAGTTCAAGCAGACAACAGTATTGATGATGGCACTGTTTCCCTGTGTTTGCCAGTTTTTTGGGCCTCAATACTTGAAATATGGAGAAATGTGTTTTTAGAAAAGAGACTTGCGCGCCGAGGCCTTGGAGGCTTGAAAACTTGCGCGTCTGATGTTTTTCAGAATGAGTACATGAAAATATGGAAAAGGAAAGAGGGTCGCCCAAGTATTGGTCTGGTCACACACATGACCTGCGTGTCGTGAAAGGACTTGCGCACCAGTAACTTAGAGGATTGGAAAGTTGTGCGCCGTTTGACCATCATGTTTTGATCATCAAAATATGGAAAAGTAAATAGGGGTTCCCAAGATTGAAAGTTGGTCGCGCAAGTTTCTAGGAGGATAGAAGGGTTGTGCACCAAGACTTGCGTGCCGAGGGAATACTTACACACCGTCGCGCAGGGTATCCGAATGCCTATAAATAAGGGACCACCCCTCCTCATTCAACACGAACTTTGGACATGATGAAATTCAGAGCTCCCATCACGCAGGTGTTAAAGTCGCACAAGTTTTGGTGGGTCGCGCAAGGTGGAGCAGCGTGGCAGTTGTGTGCTACACGTCCAGTAGTCGCGCAAGTGATTTGGTGATACTTGCTTGTATGAATTGATGTTGCGTGACAGGTTTCCATTAGGTTTCAAAATCAATTTGGGTTGAAAATAAGTTGTGTTGTGCAAGTTTTATTTCTAAGAAGGTTGAGTCGTGAAGTGTTGGAGGAGGACTTACGCACCAGTTATGACATGTGCGCCGTTCTTAAAAGATGTGCGATGTCTTGGTGTTGCGTGCCAGGTGTTTGTTGAGGCTTGATGGTTGTCTTGGAGCTACACTAAAGTTGAAGATAAGTTAATGAGTGGTAGATGGAATTCAATAGAGAATGTACTTATAACAGAGGATGCTTTCATTGAGCAATGATGAAGAGGCCTTCACGTCGATAAACTGAGTGGGACTTCACCAACGACAGTGAGTCAGGGGGAGTCAACAGGAGTGACTTGAGGGAAGCAGTGAGCTATCCCTGAACCTTTGTAAAGGAAATGAGCCTGGGACAGAGTGATTGTGCCTGAACCTTTGTAATCCATGACTAGTGAAGATTAGTAAAAATTTGGTACGACAGAAAACTTGTCGGCGTATGCTCGTTAGACGTAGCCATTAGTGGTGAACCAAGAAAAAAGTTTTGTGTCTTCTCTCTGCATATGAATTCTTTCTTTCTAATCATATTCATCATACAGATTCAACATGTTCCTACCAACATGGGAACAAGATCCATCACATTAAAAGAAAATGTTTTCACCTTGATTCACCCCTCCCCTCTCAGGGTGTCCTGGGGTCCTTCAAATTGTACCAACTCAAAAAAAATGGATGAAATACTCTATAATGGTACAATCTCCCTTCTCCATGGTAAAAAGCACCCAGGTATTTTTTCCACGTATTTTATTAGGATAAAATTATGGTTGGATATTTTATTGAAAGATTCCCTGGTGATATCATCTTTTATCTTAGCCTTCAAAATAGTGTACCACCATCTCCATCCCAATTCTTCCAAAATATATGTTGAAAACCCGACATTTGATTCCTCAAAATTCATAAATTTTTTTAAGATCCTCTTAAACCACTTAATCCAATATTCAGATTCATGCAAACCATTTTCACCGTCAATGACATATGGATTTTTTTTAAATTCATAGTTATGATCCATTCCTCATACGTGTTTCCCAAAACCAACTTTTCATATATTAAAAATTGTTTGGATTACTACTTATACTATATATGCTTCTATAAAATGATTTCACTTCTATTTCTATCTCACATATTCATCACTCGGATTTGATGATCTATTATATGAGTGATTTTATAACACTCAAAAGAGAAAAACCAATAATTCATTATAATATATTTGAAGCGTAGTACTGACATCAGGTATTAATTTCAATTCATTGAAACAACAAGAATTTAGTGAAATTATGAATTATTCAGACAATTATGACACATCAAGAAAAGAACATGTTCATTTAAAAAAATCCCATATCTGGTTCATTCAAATTGCCTCAACTACTGTGCCCCATGATTGGAAAAATACCCTAACCACCCATGGTAACATGGATTCAGGCATGAATGTGATCTATCTATGTACTATTTCCACACTTACTACCCATGATATGATAGTCATATATCCATTCTACCCAAACCCTAAATCAAACCATGGAATCGTCAAAAACACTTCCGGTTGTGTATTCCCCTTGATAAAATTTGTATCAAACCATACTAGGTGAACCAGAAAAGACACCAAAATGGTCCACCACATTAATAGATATAGAAAATAACTATAAGTATCATGTAAAAATGAAGAAACATCAATGTAAAAATTAGATGAAAGAAATAAATATCCACGATACATAAAAGGTCAATAAACACTATTTAAAGCATAAATATTAGATAGGCCAAAGTAAACAAATATCCAGGTGACCATCCCTCACCACCAATCCATACCACTATGAATTTGAAAAATTAAAAAAGATCCCGGCATGATACGTAATGACTTTTCCTTTCACTACATTCATTAAAACATGGTCTATAACCACCCTAATGAAAAACTAGTGTGTGAGAACAGATCCCATTTGGATATATCAAATTAATCTATACAAGTTCTAATATTAATATTTCACAAGCTATAAATTTTACCCAAAATCCAATTTAGGATTGTTTTTCATATATATAACCATTTGTAAAAAATCATTTTTTGTCTTAAATGCATGTGATATTCACCAAATCGAAGAATATATCTGGTATAAAATAAAAACATGTAAACAATATATGTGGGAAAATATCATTGAAATAAACCATCATGGGATAAAATAGTTATAGAATAAGATTTGCAACATTTGGCTTATATCATATGGGAAGACATACTAGACATTAAAGTATAATAAAATTGTGTATATTGGTATAAACTAATATTGAGTCCAAAAACAATATATTGATATAAATAATGTATCCTAGTGGCGACACAGACACACTTGGGTTACCTATGTCCATTTCCTGACATAAATAAAGTTCCATACGTGCTATGTTTTCTCAAAGCCATTTCCAACATACAGGTGCACATTTAATAAAAACTGATTTTATATCCAATAAAATCAATTTCAATGAACATCCAAAAGGTGTCAACATGAATATATTGAAATTCAAGAATTAGAAAAACGTTAACAAATAATCATACCTTAAGAATGGTAGAAACCTATCTACGTTAAACAATAGTCAATAAAAAAACAAAGACTAAGATTTGAATGATTAAGAATCACCATAAATATCATTCGATTGATAAAAAACTACATTTAAATGACCTGGAAAAAATGTAGCATCTCTGGCCACAAATAATGTAAATGATGATGTTGAAATACCACATAACAGAGATATTTTATAAAACATCCACGTGATTAAAACACTGAATAGAATGACCTCACAATAGGGGGGTCACCAAAAATAATCCAGGGGTTTGAGAGGAAATCATGTTCATTGAATGCAGAAATAATTCAGTGTGATACATGTTTAAAACTACCAGACATAAGAAATTTATTTCTTGAATCCCATTCATGGATGGAAATCCAATGAATTATAGAGATGTTTATAAAGTAAATACCATAAGATAAGTTAAATCCAAATTGATATTTTTAAATCGTGTAATGGAATAAAAAATTATAAAATTAACCTTCCCAACAAAAGACTCATGAAATTATTCATATAATATATTCATGTCATGTAACCCTCTCACAATGTGAATGTGTCTAGTGGTCATTGTCAACCAAATTTTATGTGGAAATCGTTTAAACAAAAAATAAATACTCTTCACACACAAGTAAAACCATCTATATAAAGTTAAACATTTATACCAATAATTCATTAATCTAGGAAACCATGAATCTCTATAATTTATTCCATTTTCCTCACGAAAGTCTCTTCATTCTAGAGAGTCTCTCAATGCACTAAAAAAATGGAAATAAAGAAAGATTCAATGAATACATGAAGAAAGGTAACATGGTGTTACATTGACTAAATAATCTAAAATTTTCATTTTCATTAATTAAAAACCATATGATTACTAAGAAGACTTACTAATCATGGGACAAAATAAAAAAAAATGAAAAATATGTTCAATTCATATATTGATCCAAGTATTTTTCAAAATTTATTATGAAAAAAAATTAATGCATAGATGATTTTGATTATTAGTTGTTGACTGGTTATGAATGTTTGTGTGACAGAATAAATGTATGTATATATGTATGTATGTAGGAATATATTTGTATACATGTATATATATATACATGTGTGTGTTTGGATTATAGATTATATGGGATTATGGAATATATATATATAAATGTGCTTGTGTGTGTGTGTGATTTAAATCTTGTTTTCCGTCCAAAGATACGATGAACATTTATTTATGGCTATTTACCCTCAAATAGAGGATGTGGTATGTTTATTCCTTTTCCTTCATTGTTTATCAAATGATAATGTATTGATGTTTTCTAGATTTTTATACTTTCTCTATATAGGCATCGATTGTATTCATGGTTTTTCTAATGGAAAATTTGTTTTCCCAAGATTGATTTTCAGGGTTGAGTTTTGTGAAATCATTCAAATCGAGTTCACTACTTCAGAACTATTTACCATAGGTTTATTCATAGAACAAGAAACAATCAATGATTCTATATCTGTGAGGTACATTCTTTGCAATGGTAGGCTCTTATTGAGGTATTTTTACAATGATACTTAAGAACTCATGTTAGTTGAGGGGATGTGATCTAATACTCATCACTCCCTCTTAGGATGAATTTTTTCCAACTCTGGGAATATCTTATAAATTTAAGATATGTTCACGAATCCTTCATTAAGAACCAAGTATGATATGGGTTATAATTGAATTAAAAATAAATTATTTTCATGTATGTTATTTTAGAATCATAGGTTTGTATATAAGGTGCTTTAGTTAAGGATATATCATTGTATATATTAGGAGCTTCATAAACGGTATCCACTTAGCTATTGGATAGATTTTATTTTTACATTATTTTGATGATGATGGTATTTTGTCACATAGTGGGGTGCTATAATGTGTGTCCTAATCCATGGATATGAGAGTTGTTTTGATGATATGATCAATCCTATGAATCATCATCATAAGTATCCTTGTGAGAGGAATCATAACCCATGTAGTTCAGTTCCACTTAATGAGACACATCATAATTTTTAATGTCACGTGATGAGGATCAAACAATGCTGTTTAACATCAGGTGAGGAATAAATAATGGGGAAAGGTTTCTAGTCAATTTTTAGTGTGGGAATTATGATGAAGCGGACTAGGGACTTTAGAAGGGATATAGGATCCCATTTTGGATAATATTCAATAAAGAACATGACCTAGAGAGGATATGGTTAAGTTGTGGCATATTTAGGAAAAGGATTCCATGATGATTTAAGGACTAATTGAGGCTTACTACTACGGTGGGCACTCGAGGGTTAGATTTTGGGGATTATCCATGAAGGGGATTCCCTTATTAATAGTGGTTGGGTCATACACATAATAGGAGGCTTATATAGTTGGTTATAAATGGGGCATATACCTAATAAGAGGACCTTGATTAGATGTGGCTTTCACATGGAATGATTCCCCAGGGATTGGGATCATGTAGATATCTTGATAACTTCCAACCTCTAATCCCATATGAGTAATTATTAGTGTGAGAAAAAAGAGGAATCAATATATCCGTGGAACCAAACAATTTTCATTTCCGAATGGTGTGATACATATCCTAGAAGACCCACATCTATGGGGGAACTCTGATGGAAGGAAAGCAGAAGAGCTAAAAGAAGACTCCTGGCTTGGACATTCATTTTACAATGAAAAACCATGATCATGACAATTATATAATCCCACAAGAGTCATTATATAATTTTAGAAATAAGAGGAATTCAATGACATGGAAAACCGGATGATATATCTTCTGGTGGTGAATGTGGATAAGGATATGGGGGAAGAATATAGGGAATTGATGCGACTATTCCCTCTCATACATTTTATCCAGGATAGTCAAATCAGACTACCCATTAAGGTACGACCTGGGATCCAAATATGAGCAAGAATTAAACCTTCTACAATAAAGGCTATGAACATACTCTAGGTGGATTCCCTAAAATAGGTTTGGGGGGAGGGGAGGATCTCATTCAATATCAATGTTAAAGGAAACAATGATCCTCACCTTCCCAATCTAGAAATGTAGGCTCCAGGTTATAGAGGAAACTTGGCAAGGACATGGTCATAACCCTAGTACCCAAGAGTAAGAGTTACCTAAAACTGCCCAAAGATTAGGGTCCATGTTAAAATGGGAATTCATATCTACATGTACTATGGGGATCCCACCAATTAGGTATGACATGTATAATACAACTCTAACCAAACTAATGTGTATCCAAATGAGATAAACACTGGTGTTCCTCTTTCAATGGTATTTCAATCTTGGAGGATTCAGTGGAGGTTTCAATTTGGTCAATCTCAGACAAGGTATACAAAGGAAGAGTGGACCTACAATTAGAGGCTTTGAAGAGGTATTGACAATTGGATCGGGCTGGGTAGAGTCATGGTGAGAAAAGGGGGTCCCACACAGGGTATGCCTGTTGATCCTATGAGTGCTTCTTTTAGTTTGGCCAGCGTGTGATGAATTTAATATAGGAAATGAACCACCTAGGCAACATCACTTGGTCATGGATTTCCTCAAGTGTTTAAGGGTCATCAGAGGTGTTCCTATAAGTGTCTCTCATGATTCACTAGTTAGAAAAGAGGAGATCATGCTATTATTCATCAACCACATGGGGAAAGGTTCCTGATATAGAAGTCATGTGTTTTAGACCATGAGAGGACTTTGGTTCCACTATCCCCCCTAAATTCCCTCTTCCGATTTGTGAGGGATTTCTTGAATGATTCAGTGGTCCTAAATGAAGTACTAGGGCGAGGGGAGCATCAAGATTTCATTGGGGGGTTTTCCATTCAAATGAAGAGACCCATGGTCTAATTTATTAAAAAATTTAGAAACCTAAGAGAATGTGATGGCTCAAGTAGGCACATCATACATGCTGATGTGTAGTCCCATCATATAGGCTCATTCACATGCTCATCATGTTGGACGATGAGGAATCCCATTGCCCTAGATTATACACAGGCACCCTATGCACTAACACCACTTGGGTGTTTATACACAAATGTATTCTTTTGAAGGGATGTGGCTATTGGCCATCATTGTGCCTCTTAATTTGCTTTCATTAAGGTGTATTAATTAAATTATTTTTAATACAAGTGATAATATGATGTTTCAAAAAGACCCCCCCTATGATTGGAACCGATCAAAATATTACGGTCTAATATTGATGTAAATTGTTGAAAAGGTTATCTGGATAATAGAGTTATCTAGAAAAGGCGTACCACGCTGTTCAGTTGTGTAGGTGGTGTGTTCTTATGGGTTACGCAGAGGGGATCCAACATCTATAAATAAGGTTGTAGATTTCAGAATATGGTTCTCAAGTTTTTATACCTATAGTATTTCCCTACTTGTGTTTCATGAAAACCTTTCACTAAAGATTATTTTCAAAAGAACTATTGTCAATGACAAGGTATGCATCCACCTGTGTAGCACATATGTTTTGGAAAGTTACCTATACAAGGTCTCTTGTGTGATATATTTTCACGAGTAACATTCACATGAACCATATGTGAAGTCATTCCATTTCAAAATTTCACCCTTTCTATAACATTTTAAATTAAAATGTGTTTCTATTTAATATATTTGTCTTCATAATAGGTTCAATAGATTCTTGGAAGACCAATGTTTATTATGATCAAGCTAGATATATTAAAAAGTAGTTTTTAAAATACATAGGGATCATTACAATGAAAAGGATGATACAATTCTAGTATATCTGGTAGGACATATGATGAAGTATCATCACGAGTAATATAAGAGTAATTATCTACTACTTTATGGTCACAATCATCTGATATAAGTCCTCATACCAAAGTCAAAAAATTACACACCTCTTTTGTAGTTTCATAACTATATGAGCTTTACAACTAAATATGTACTAGGAGTGTGTGCATACTTTAATTATGGGATCTAATACATGGACAATGCCTTGAATTATAACCAATGTGATATAGATTTGATGCTAAACATGCCTAAATTAAATCCACAGTATTACCTATACATATTTGTTTATTCCATGTAGACTAGTGGATGTGTTGGAGGGAAGACTGGGACCTCTTCTCTGGTGGAGGTGTTAGGCCTGTGTGGATGTGGGTATATTGGTTATGCAAGGCTATTGTTGGCTTTGAAACCAAGATAATAGAAGTCGATATATATGAATTGGTCTGGGTGTCCCCGACATATGTATACCCAAACTCTGAATTCATCATTGAGTTTCTATGTTTATGGACCCGCAAATGAACTCCTCCCAGTTGACACATGTATAAATTGGTATGGTCTAGTGGGATGTCCACAATATCTCTGGGGCTCCGATACTTATTGATATGTATGATAAGTTTGTCCCACTGATACTAATGTGGGTAAAGTATTAAAGGTCAACAATTCTGATGAATGATCTATTGAAGATAGTTTGGGACATTAAGAAGTAAGAACCCCAAATGACGAGTGATATACATTCAAAATCATGATGGTTAGTTTCTTGGAGCTGTAGGGGAAACACCCCACTTAGAAATTTCATATGGGGTTTTCCAAAATTATAGAGCGAGGATCTCCTGGTACATTATAAAAAAATTAGTGAAGTGGGAGTACAACTAATGAGGATATAAACCCTATTCTATCATACCTATTACAAGATATCTTGTAAGATTTTTAGCCATGTGGATAACCATCTATTTGTCATGCGTCCATGACTCCAATGATGGCATGTGGCCATGGACATTTTTCATTGTGGACAAGCCATCCAAGATGAAGCTATTAGTGTTGTAAATCCATATTATAGAGTAGATTAATCAATTCATACTACATATACACACAAATAAGTCCAATTTTATAATTTTAGGGCTATTATCTGTACTGTGGGCATGGTTCACAGCCCACTTTAGATCCTACTCTTTGTTACGTGGTGTTGAGATTCCCGATGGTTGGTTTGGAAAGTTTGATCATGCTATTTTTGGTATTCATACCTTCTTCCTAAATCTCAGTGAATCCTTGATGAGACTGAACTGAATCAAGGATGTCAATTTCTTCCAATATGGATACTCACATACTATGATATTTAATAATAATGAGAATGATGGAGATGATCAAGGATCATACATGATTTACATTAGGGATGGTGTGTTGGTGACCTATATCAATTTCAATGTAATATGTGAGTCATATTATCCATATTGATTTTCAGACCAACTCATGTACCTACAACTGATAATCTTACCCCCTCTAGTGTATGTTTGATTAGAAAAGAATCCAATGGAAGCCCAAGATCTGTGAATGATTACGATGATGTATATATATCCAATGGTCATCATCTTTCCTCTAGTGGGTGAGTCCATTGGATTGAACTTCTGGTATGATAAGACCTAGATTTCACATATACCAAGGGGGTGTTAGCATAAGTTTTCTTTCATGTCAAGGTTTCAACAACTTTCAATAATCAAAAGAGATGTAGAAAGGATACTTCCCCAGGAATGTGTTTCATCACCCTCAGAGGGTGCATCATCCCATTCAAGGGGAGATTATGACGTGGTCCCAAGTTCACCTAGATGACATTCATTGTGTTTCTTTCCACAGGCTAGATTCCAAAGGGTTTCAACAAATGAGTTTGGTTCAATATTTTCTAGTTTTCATCACCTTGAAGAGACCTAAACTCTATTTCCCCATACTTAAAATGTGATAGAGGTATTTCAAAATCATGTGAAATTGAAGATCATAAAATATACTTCTTTATAGGTCATGATACCCTCTAAATATATGCTACTAGAGGCTATCCAAATTTGTATGTATATTCATTCTGATGCTGAAATCATAAGGTCACTTCTTCATGTACGGATAGATTTTCAATAAATTGTATATTCTCAAGCCACACCCTATCATCAATTTAAGGATTATCCTGCTATGTTCGGTATTTATATCTCAGAAATAGAGATACATATTTATGAAACAAACAACATTATCTCTATAATGATATGGGAAGAATATATTTCAATATTGGGTGCTGATGAAGGGGATAACCACCTGTATTCTGTGGAATGTATTAACTATGTCGATCCACAGGATGAATGTTTTCCTTTTATTATCTCTTATTTAATTATTACATTAAATTATCTCGAACAAAGTGATGTTTCTAAGGTAGAGATTATCTTGTTTTTTATAGAGATACGAGAAATAATTTTGAATTCCATCCGTAAAATATTGCATGAATAGTACCCAACATGGAACTAATGAATCATATCACGAACTGGGAGAGATATCCCCAGTCCAACATATAATAAAGGTTAATAAGTATGGTTAATTTCCACTTCTCACTTTAATACTTGTCTCTAAGGATGCCGATTCCAACCTTCCTAAAGAAAGAAAATATATTTTGAGAATAAAAACCAGGGTTATGTGCGTTGTCAGAAAAGTTTAGTCACTACGATATCATTTATTTGTGATTTATATTGAATAAATTTATAACCATGTCTATGGTGGTTGAGTCTGCATCCTAATACACACCAAAAGGACATGGAAATTAGTCTCCATGAATTGAGGATGAAACTTCGAACAAAATGTGGATTCCTATTGGCGTGTTAGCTCCTTTTACAGAAGAAGGTTCATGGGTCGAGGATACATCATCTTTCCTATCACTACTTCAAAAAATGTAGAGTGGGTTGAAGATCATGGTAAATTAAAATGTACATCATAAGGCTTCATACGATGAATTCTAATTTATACTCTTTATTATATTTTAGATTTATCTCATGAACAATATGACATTGTAATGAATGATGCAGATGCTCTGACTATCACTAATGATGTTATTCAGGCATTCATGTAATCAGAAGAGGGTTCCATACTAAGTCCAAATTCAAACATTTATGGAATCTCCTTGAGTAATAGTACCACAGACATTCAGAAATTAATACATTACATGAGAAATCAGAAAATTAAATTTCATGAAGTGATATAATATTTAAATTTTGAAACCACATTAGAAGATTTTGATGGATTTAACTCAGAATTTAGTGGATTTCAATATTTTTTTGTGTGAAACCAAATTTTTGACCAAATGTTTTGATCATTACTGGTTGAATCACATAGCTTCATCCAAGAATAATTTTTCTATGGTGGTGCATGAGCAAGGTTTCTAAGTTTACCATTCTCCTACTATTGAGAGAGGACCGCTCTAGGTGGATCATGAAATGGGCTATCTTCATGTTCCTCCCAAGGTTAGCTCTAATAATACCTAGGAGATTGAACATTGTCAAGAGATCCTATCTCCAAATATAGAGTTTTGGGATGTCATATGGGATTCACACAACAGACTAACCCATAAATGGGTTAGTGTCACCAAATTCTTTGATCATCCCCTACCTCTTCAATTTATTATCCTTTTGTGGAAACCAATTAATTTTATCTATTTATAGTTCCATGAACTACTAAATCTAGGATTGAAGGATGAGATTCCATGAAAAAGCATCTATTACTAGAAATAGAAGCCATTACTGTCTCATAGGGTGTGGGTTGGGGAGACTCATTGAGTGAATTAATATCAATGTACAATTCTCCGTATGATAGTTTCTCTGAGCCATGTTTGAAGAAGCTTAATTCCTAACACATCACATGTTGTGAGGCTTGGAGTGACATCTAAAAAATAATCATTGAGATTATCCTCAAATACCTTCCATTATGATTCTATTTACTTTCATTCCTATTTGGAATTATAGTATATGTTAGATTTAATTTTCTCATGATTCATGCTACTGTTAAAGAGATCATTTTCTAGTGGGAGTAAGAACATGAGCTTGAACCAAACATTATAATGGGGAAGCTACATGTCAGCTCTAAAGATCATAAATTTTCATTATGCAAGGTGGAGGCCAACCATGAAAATATGTTATTAGAATTTACAAAATATATTAATGGGAAGACCATTAAAATATATCACATATATTAAGACTGGGATTCCTCCTATGGGGAGATCATACACCCTCACCACACCCTAGAAGGATCCCAAACTAAAGGGTAAACAACTATTGCAACTATGGTAGAGGAAATTGGATGGGATGAGGAGATTGATACGATTTAGTTGGATATAATTCTAATATATACTGGTGGGGATTGAGATTCTATTTTAAAAATTAAGATTTATGTTTATTGAAGTTATTAATGTGTGATAGAGGGACTCCCTCTTGTGGATGCACCTATAATTTAATTTTATATCGTAAATAAAATGAGGTTTTTTTCTAATCATATATGGCTTCATCATAAGTTTATTACTCCAATAATTACATGGAATTTAACCTAATTTTTATAGAAAGACATCTTTGCATCAGCTAGCATATGCCATAGTGATATGGATGGTTAGATGATCTAATTATTTATTAATCCATGAGGTCTAGTGAGCATAGTTTCATTATTTATAGGGTCATATATAAAAATCTAAAAACATAGTCTATTTTGTGCCTTATCCCTAATTGTTTCATATGTATAATATAAATAATACTTAGTGGGTGGGGCTTGGATTTTTCATTGATTTACTTTTTCTAGTTTTCATGCTAATATTTTTTGTTCATATTTAATATCATTATTTTTTTTGAACATCATGAAGTTAATTCCTAGTGATTTGTTACTCAACATTATTTTATACATTCCCCTGAGGGTTTTCAAATTTGTGATTGATGAATATTTTTTTTGGAAAGTTAAAAATTGTGCAAGGTATAATAATGACACTTTTCTTTTAGGTTTAACAGATTTGATAATAATTTTTGAAATGATGGCCTAAAAGATGCTTTTTGAACAATAATATTTTGACATTATTAAGAAAAATAAGGTACAATTTTGTACCACAGTTTTGTGGTTCCTAAAAATAAAACATGATATTCATGAATAGAGGAGGTCTCTCCTAGGTAAGAGGTTACTGCTGGTTGTAAAAACTATTCTGGGGATACTTTATGTAAATTAAACAGGGGCATTTATTTTCTATTCAAATAGAGACATCATTTTCCTGATAGGCTCTGAACTGTATGGTCCTATTATTTAAGTCTAACTGAGCTGTGTTACAGTATAGTCATAAAAAGGAATTTTCAAGAATTACAAAATTCTATTATAGATCGACTAAGTGAGTCTGTGAATATTTTTTTTTCTCAAGTCCATGATTGGTAGGTTTTAAAATGTAATATCTCTAAGAGTGAATAGATCATTTTTATTCACACATCCCATGAGTGGTAAATAAATCCTACACAAATTAAGATTTTGCAAAGGATGGTAAATTTTTATAAATGTCTGATGTTAGGGTGAAATTACCCTTTCCAACAATGGTTGAATCATTATTAATTTGAATGTTGGGGAACTATGAAATTGACCATGCATATTATCATCTTAGGGTGAGGATACATTTCACAACCCATTCCCTGAGGCCCGTGTCGTGACTACACCAATCCCACCTTCCATTGGCCGGGGTTTGGAGACTAGCCCCAAAAAAGAGTATCCCTATAATGGGAAAGAATTGAGTTAAAACTAATACAAACACACTACCATGAACAAAACAAGAAGCAACCACATAGTAAACTTTTGTAGTAAAAAGTGTAATGAATGTGAAGGGACCATATTACACGCCCATCTGAAATGTACAAGTACAACTAAAAAGAGAAAAAAACTCATGGATCATCCACCAAGGATCCTACTGAAAGGGTAGGTACCAATCAACTCCACTACTCTCCCCGTCATCCAATATCCTTTGTGTACAACCTTGTCCTGGCTCCCTCAAGTCTCTGACTCGCTGCTCATTGTCTGAACAAGACACAACAAAGTGCGGGTGAAGCCAATTCATGGATGAGTATAACAATACACTGTAGGGACCTATAGACCCCCAAAGGTCTCAAAATATTACAAAAAGGAAAACCAAAAAGAATGATCTCAATCAAAAAGTGAAATGCAGTAGACACAACTCAAATAGAGTCTTAGCTCAAACTAGTTATTAGTGAAGAATAGAAGTAAAAATGAATACTTGTGAAACTAGATCATCTTATTCTATCAAGAGCCACCACCGTTGACTATACAAAGTGTAACCCACACATGATCAATAGGTACCAACCCGCCAAATGATCCACACAAAATCTGACCCACCCCGAGACGATAGGTACTAACCCTTGCAATAACCCATAGAGGGTATGAACCACACGATATTGGTATGCGTTGACCCACATAGGATCGCCGAACATTGATGCACATAGGATCTAACCCACATAGGATCAGTAAGTCGCTGATTGATGATAGAAAACTCTAAGGATGATCCTCATTTGTTCACGAGGTGCTGACAGACATAGGGTCACTAGGTGATGATCAAAATAGGTTCCCTAGGTGCTGACCCACACAGAATCACTCGGTACTCTCCTTCATATGATCTATCTCAATCCTCCATCACACTGCAAGTGACTGGATTCCTACTCGTAGTACGCTTGATTCTGGGAGAACTTCTCTTAAATCCATCAGTCATATTTTAACTGGCGTGAAGTCCCACAAAGAAGTAACCCTATGATCTATCACATCATATGGTTTCTAACTCAAAAGACAATGTGTCGACCATACGCCCAATCTTTATGTTATTGGAATTTTGGTGTCGAGGGCCCGATTGTATTTTTAGTCAATCCAACATGGCCATACTCTAACATTCTCTAATACTCCCATAGAGTATTTTAAAAGTATTTTCTCATCCTAAGGGTTCCAACACAATAGGCGACACCTCAATCGGACACCTGGTCTGTTAGTTACATCACATTCCATGAAACGAGGGTGATCGCACCTCGGGCCTACTTGGATTTGTTAGGCCAGATGAAATATGCCAAAGGGACCGATTCTCAAAAGGGGTCACAAATCCACTGACGGAGGGCCAATCATATACTCAGTTTTCCTGTTAAGTGCATTTATTTATTTTGGGATCGGTTTGGTCTAGGCTCTGTCCGACTCGGTCAGAACGACACAATGGAATGGGTACTAGGGTCTACATGACACTGCCTAGATCCAACCCATAAAGGATTGTCCCGGTTCACTAGGTTCATCCAGTCAGGGTAAGCCCTGTTCGGTTTGCGGGCCTGAGCCATGGTTGGCCAGGCCCACCTGGTGGGGCTCGGCCCAACCGCACTGGCCCGCTGGGCCGCGGGGATAGATCGACCCGCCAGTTGGTCCCGCCCACTGGGTAGGTCCGGTGCTCTAGGAAACCCTACTCCATCTTGGTCCACCAATAGGCAGACCATTTCATTCTACTGACCCCGTGCTTGCGGGGCTGTTCGCCAGCCGTTGGGGTGCTGCCCAACCATAATTAACAGTCAGCCGTTTTGCGGACCGATGTTTCTCCAATGTAGTGCATTGTGGGCCATGATTCCCCTTCCCTCCATGACATGATTATTGTGATCACTTACGCTGGAGGCTCCTGCGGGCGTCGCCCTTGTCCTGGGTGGCTGGCTGGGGCCTGCCGCCATAGGCCACCACGGCGTTCCGTCGCGTGCCACCTTTCACCACCCATGTTCGGTTACCTCGGGTCTTCTCATTCCAGAACCGGCTACCACCGACATGGCGCACTAGCAGTTTCTTCTGCGGGTCACTCTACATGCTCTGATGTCCTTTCATGGTGTCATATATGCCTACGACTCTCCTATTCTTTTGTCGTTATAGTGTGACCCTTTATTTCATGTTGTCGTCGAGTTGGGAATTGTTCCCCGAAGTTCACATCAAGGAAGAAGCGGTGGAGGGTTAGGGCCTTGTTTGTTTGGCTTGAGCCCTCCGAATTATATGATATAAAGAAGGAGGGAAAATTAACTCATCAAAGTGAATTTCAAAATAAACCCCCTACCTAGATGAAACGTTCACTGACGACAATCAAAGGACCACCCCATCGTCGTTTTCATTGGTGGTTGGTTTCATTGTACTTTCCAGATCATCGTCGCATGCAGATATCATATCAACACTCTACCTCGAGCTCCATATAAATAGGAGAGTGTGAGGCTGAGTAACTCATGTGTAATTAATGGGGATCGTTTGATCAAGGAACCTTCATAATTCCAATGGTACGGTAACAAGAATAAAGTGGAGTCAAACCATATTATGGCTTGAATTTTCTTTGGTCCCACCACCACCACTCATTCGTTGGAGGAAAGGATAAAAATAATATAAAATATCATTTTTATTTTATAATTCTCATAAATTTCAAAAAATATCTTTTTCTCTTGACCTTCGGTGATCAAAGTGAATCCCCCATTAATCAAATATCAACACTGTTGAATCAATGGTGCCCTCATATTTTTAATTCAATCATCACTTCAAAAGATAGAAAATTCCGCCCGTATGTTTACTAAACCTGACTTAAAAAAGATAGAAATTTTTTTCTGGGGACACCAGGACTCAGAATCATGGACCGTCAATTTTTAGGGACTCATAATAATTAAATATATTTCAAAAAAATTACATGAAAGAATCTAGGTCTTTAAATTCTACCCACCTTTGAGATTTTTGACCCTGAAAACCAAAAAATAGACTAAGAAATAAAATGGGGGTACTGTGCATGAATTTGAGCCTCCTACTCCCATGTTATCTGTCACGACCCGACCCTACCTGGGCTCGAGCCGTAACTACCCCAAGCCCGCCTCCATAGGCCAGGGGCTGGCGACCAGCGCCGAAGGCACAATAACTCGGGGAGGCCTTTTCCTAAGCACCTGAACACACACACGCAGCACACTCAATGCAACAAAGCAGAGTAAAAAGAAAGGGAAACTGCTATATAAATACCAAAAAGTGCATCGACCTCTACAAGTAAAAAGTACAAACTGAAAAGAAAAGGGGCAAAACACGCGCCCAACCAAAAAGGGGCTACACCCCGGCAACAGGTAAACAAAAAGGAAACAGCTGACGGGTCTCCCACCTGGAACCCGGCCACGACCATCGCACGCGGTCCAAGCTCCCAAGCTCCTACGCTCCACTGAAGCCACGCTCCACCTGTCCGTCATCTACAAGGGCACACCAAGTGCGGGCAAAGCCCAAGAAGAGGTGAGTATAAAATTACTCAGTAGGATACCCCGAAGGATCGCTGGAGAAAAAAAGGAGGTACCGAAGGGTGAGCGGTAGAGAGAACAGAAAAGTAGAGGAGTACAACTGAAAGTGCAGTAAGAGTCCAGCTCAACCCAAAAAGAGAAAGAAGGTAGACTCGTCCAGACACAAGGAGCTGGAAACGGTGAGAAGGAAAACTTCCCGTCGAGTATTCGCTACCTATAGCAGGAGAGTAGACTCTTCCAACCATGAGAAGCTGGACACGGAAATCACGTGGCATACCCCGCGCGACTTCGCCTCCCCTAGAAGGAGAGTAACCAAAAACCAAGGAGTGGGTACTCGAAACATGGTATATACAAATCCATATGCTCTGTCGAGAAGCCCGAACAACGCCGTAAGGGGATCTCCGTCCCGTAGCTCAGACCAAGAAAAGAGTAGCCAACAGTCCCAGACATAACGACATCGATGCCCAGCATCCCGCTCGCCTACCCCGAACCACAAACCAAGGGGCTCAATCACCACACCTTGATACTATCCTCTTTGGGCGGCACTGAATCGCCCTCACGGTTTTAGGTCACGTCACAAGAACGCATCTTGGTGGGGAAAGCGTCCCTCGTACTTGAGAGTTCTAGGGGAATTCAAATCACGCCTCATCACTGCCCCACAGTAGAGAGGTCTCCTCAAAGCTAAAGTCGTTCCATCACCGACCCGTACAACCAAGGGTCCCACTCCGGTAAACACGGAGGAAAAGCCACAGACTAGCCTAGTAGAAAGGACTGAGTCTGGAATGCCAGCAATAGACCCACTGCCCAGCCCCGCTGGAGGGTAATTCATAACCAGATATCAGGTGACCCACTGCCCAACCCTGCTGGAGGGTAAACCCTAATACATCATCAGGAGACCCACTACCCAGCCTCGCTGGAGGGTAAACCAAAATAAGATACTGGGTGACCCACTGCCCAGCCCTGCTGGAGGGTAACCCATAATACGTCATCAGGCGACCCACTGCCCAGCCCCGCTGGAGGGTAAACCAAATTACATCATCAGGCGACCCACTGCCCAGACCCGCTAGAGGGTAATCCAAATTACATCATTAGGCGACCCACTGCCTAGCCTCGCTGGAGGGTAAACCAAATTACATCATCAGGCGACCCACTGCCTAGCCTTGCTGGAGGGTAGACCTGGAATAAGTTGACAGGCGACCCACTTCCCATCCTTGTTGGAGGGTAGACCTGAAACTAGACGACGGGCGACCCACTGCCCAGCCTTGCTGGAGGGTAGGCCCTAAGAGGTCGTCGGGTGACCCACTACCCAGTCTCTGCTGGAGGGTAGACCCTAAGTGTCAGGTGACCCACTGCCCAGTCTCTTCTGGAGGGTAGACCCTAAAAGCCGATGAGTAACCCACTGCCCAGCCCCGCTGGAGGGTAAAACTCAGAACTGATCTGGCCACATCCACTGAAGGGTACAACACTGGACAACCAAATGCGGAGTGGGTATCGCGCAGCCACCCAACTCCAGCACAACCCACCCCGAGGGGTTCAGCACCTGTTCCATCACGGGGTGCCACTAGCACCGCTACTGGCCGATCCATCGAGAACAAAACTAGGGGGAGAACACTTAACCCTGCTGGTCAAACCAACGAGTACAAAGGGACCCTCTACGCTGTGAGAGGTCCAAGTACGCAAAGAAGAACACAACACACACGTGGGGCCCACATGACATGTGGCCCCAAGTCAACCCCAACCAAGCGCACAAACGTCTCAGGTACGAACCACACGTACCTCCAAGCACTCTCGTATACTCCCAGAGTATACCACGTCTCCAGCCCAAGGGCTATCGTGCACACGGCACCCAACGTCAACGCGAAGGCATGACGTAAAAACTCCACCACAAAGGCCCAGGCACGGCCAACTACATCTTTTGAACCAATTACATCACTCTCCCAAGAGTGCGCGATCACACGCCAAGGGTCCGCCATAAACAAGGTAGGGAGAACCACCACTAGAGCACCTTCCATGCTTCCACATTTAACAAGATCATGCAGGAGGCTCCACACAGCCAAATGGATTACACCGTTGTTATCCTCGCAGAAAAACACGTGAGATTGAGTACTTACTCGCCCCCCCCCCCCCCCAACAGATATCCGACAGAAAAGTCGCCAACACCGCCTCACGCCCGAACGACATCCCGCGATCCTGAGCTTCGGCCCCAAAAACAGTCGGGCGCATTTCACCATTGCGATCCCCTCGGAAATACACGTCAATAGCACTACTAACTTGAGTGCAAAGGATATCCGGAGAAAAAGGAGCACCCCGGCGCACTGCACACAAGCGGTGCCACGTTGGGACCCGCACCCCGGTCCCGAAACTCAACGAATAGATCGAACCGTTGCGATCCTCTCAAAAAAGTACACGAGATGGACTACTCACTTGTCCAAAACGGTCGCCCGGTGATAAAGATGGAAAATCACCGTCGACGCCCAAACGGCCCTCGTGGGCCCCTCCCCATCGTGCTGAACTATGGCGGGTGGATTGCACCATTGAAATCCCCTCGGAAAAACATCCAAAAACGACTGCTCGCACGCCCCGAACGGACGTCCGGTGAAAAAGTCATGAAATGCTGCCTGTAGCTCAAAAGACGGGCCGCGGGGCCCACACCTCAACTTCTGCCTCAATGCCCAAAACCACCCTTCAATGATCCACCCTGACGCCAGGGTCCCAACGCAACTGACGGCACTCAAAACAGACGTCGGACGCGTCCGCGCCGTCCAAAACAAGAATCTCGGGAGAAACGCCCGTCCACTTAAGGACACGTCATGCCTCTGCGACCCCTCGTTTCGAGAATTAAAATTTCCCGAAACCATTTCAAAACATTCCCCTCGACGCAAGCTCCGTGCTGCCGCAGAAGGTGCGTAAAACGGACTCCCGTAGCCCGAAATACGGGTGTCTGAAGACTGAGGGGCAAAGCCCCTTGGGCCGGACCGGCCCAGTCCGGCCGGTCCGCCCTGCTAGGGCCAGCCGGCCCGGTCCGCACAGCCGGACCGCGGCTCAGCCACGGGTCCGGTTCACCCCGCCGCGGCCAGCTGGTCGTGGCTCGCTTCCACCGATCGGCCGCCTCGCGGCCCGTTGACTCCCCGCAGCGACCCGCGTTTTGAGGGTTGCGGTCGCGCACGGGGGTCGCACGCTTCGCAGCCCCCCTCTCCTCCGCCTGCCGGCGCCCACAACCTGCACCGCGGCCAGCTTCCGGCAGCCGGCGCCGCCTCTGCCTTCGAATCCCCTGCCGACCGCTTTGCTGTGCCGCGCTCCGCCCCGCGCTGCCGCCGTCTTCCGCCTTCGGCCCTCGCCGGAAAAAAAGTCCAAGGACCACCGGGAACGATCCGGTGGTCGAAATTTCGATCCGGATAGCTTTTCGGATAGCTCGGAACAGGATCTACACAACGACGAGATTTGTTTGAGGATCCAATGGTGTGATTGAGGATAAATGAGGATTAAAACGGGGAAGGGGAGGAAAACTCATGTCCGCCTACCTCGTTGGGCTTCGCCCGGCGCTTCCCGCGCGATCCGCCGCGCGCCATCGTCCCGTCGGAGCCACCTCGCCGGAGTCACCTCACCGGAGCTCACCGGAGCTCGCCAGAAAGGAGGAAGGGAGGGGATGGGTTGTGAGGAAGAAGAAGAAGATGAAAAAAGGGGGGGTGCGTGTTTAAATAAAAACACTTAAACACCCCGCCCCGCACGCCCCCGACCCCGCTCTCGAAGCAGACAAAAGGAGGGCGTCCCTGGGGTAAACACGACGCTTCGAGCACAACGGCGGTCTTGGAATTCTATTCCGATACCCCATTCAAAAGTTATCAAACTTAGCACTCGAGGCCTCCAAATTACGAAAACGCCCCTGGAGGCATTTTTCACAAACGGCCCGCGCCCGCAAAACTTACACCCCTCCTAGGGTAAACAGAACTCTCCGAACTCAACGGTGCCCTCGGTTTTCCAATCCGAGCCACCGTTTAAGAGATACCTGTGTTTCGCCATTAAACGAATAAATTAATTAATTAATTTCTCCGTTTAACGTTCCGGGAGCGGGCGAGGGGTCCAAACATCCCGCGTCGACAAATTTTGTGTCGTTCCTAGGGTAAACACCCCATTACGGACCCATCTGTACACTCGGATCACTGATCCGGAACTCCGTTTAGGAGTTATCCCATTTATTTGGTGTTTCCAGTGTGAACGCACTGAAAATTTAATCTCAGCCACTCCGGGGCTCAGAATTGCATGTCGTTTGAAGGCGCTGCTCTGGAATATCATCAAAAATATTCCAAAGTCTTTCTCAGCAAAAACCAGGTTCTTAAATCATTCCCTCCTTCAAACTTTTCATCCCCAAAAAGAAAAACTAGGGAGAAACACAGGGTACTAAGCTCACACCAGGCTTTCCCCTACCCAGAAGAACCCACGCATAGCTCTACGTCACCGCACACAGACCAAAGGATTGATCTGTCCATGCTAGGTCGGCCCTTGCCGGCGTCGTGCACCCACTCCAGACTTTGGGGTTAGGGAAAGGTGGTAGACAACCTCGCCATCCCTTTGCATGGTTTCAAACGGCCCGACGGCCCTCGGGGGTAGCTCACCTCCCCGGTCAAACCGCTACGTCGCACGCCGCGAGAGGAATCACCGCTTGGGCATGGGAAAGGCCCGGTGATTCCCTCCTTCAGAATATCCATATGGTGAAGCACCCAAGGATATCTGGTCCCGCAAGATTTCACAGTCGATGTCTCTCAACCAAAACTCTCTTACACGCTCGGAAACGAAGGTTTCACACCATCGACTAAAGGGAAAAGGTCTCAATCCTTTTTCCTTACCAACACAGGGTTACACCCGACGCCCTGCGTCACCCTGGTAACATCTCAAACAAGGAGCAGGGAGAAAAGACTTTCACACGCAGAGCCTAACAATTCTACTGCAAAAAGTAGAAGAGTCGCAAGGGGTAACTCTCACCATCCCATGCTCTGCAGGATCGTAGACATCTAAAGCTCGAGGCTACCCGCGGTCCCAACTGTCAACTCCCAGAGCCTGACGTGGACCTCCTAGTGGTGATGGGGAGATCTCGTAACATCGTCCCCCACCTCCAGCTCCTCCCGCTCCTCTGCTAGCACCACCTCTCTGGCCACTACTCGGATCACGGCGTTGCCTTTGCCGTGGTGGTGCGCCTACTGCCTGCCCGAAGCTCTCAGCAACTCGGGTCTGGCAGTCTCCTACCAAGTGACCTCTTCCATCACAAGAATAGTACCGGTGCTCTCTGGGCTGCCCTGGTGCCCTCCGGCGCCACTGTGGTGTACGACCACGGCTCGAGATCCACTCACGAAAGGGCATCCTCGGATGAGGCCCGACACCTTTTCGCCATAGTGGTATATGACCACGTCTCTGAAACTGGCAGTGGGAAGGGCACCTGCATTGAGGTCCTGTCATCTGGCACCTGCTAGCTACGGAAGACGTCTCGACTCCATCACGACCACTGCCACTACCAACCGCAAAACATGACAGGAAACCCTCTATCACCAACGCCTGCTCTAGCACCCCGGCATATGTGGAAATTCCCAAGGGTACTCTGACAGCACGGACTTCTCAGCGGAGACCCTGCTCAAACTTTCGTGCTCGAAAGTTGTCGTCATGGACCAAGTACGGGTAAAAGCGTGAACGGTCTGCAAAACTAGCCGCGTACTCGGCCACCGTCATCCCTCCCTGCTGAAACTACAGGAGCTCCTGAATCCGAACGGAGCGCAAGAAGGAGGGGAAAAACTCCTCACGGAGCAAAAACTGAAAGTCGTCCAACGAAAATGACGACTCTTCAAGAAACTGAGTCACCAGACTCCACCAACGCCTAGCCGATCCACAGAAAAGGGCTGGCTGCCAAAGCCACTCTCTGATCTGTCAGCGTATGCACAAGCCTGAAAAGGCGAACCACTGCCTCGAGCCAAACCTCTGCTGCCTGAGGGTCTGGCTCACCACTGAACCTCAGCGGTCTCTACCGCTGGAACTCACAGAGCATGCTCAACCTGTGCTCAAGCTAAGCCTGCTTCTCAACAGGTGGGGGTGCTACTACCGACCCACCCGGAGAAAGGGGCTCGCATGATGGGTCCCGGACTGTGGCCTCGTAGCTCACAGGGTCATCGTCACGCACCCAAAGCTGGTATCTGGGCTGGCTGTCCTCGCGGAGACATCCTGAATATTATCAAGGAGTGCCGCGGTCAAATGAGCATATATGTATATACCAATAATAACAACGATGGGGATCTGACTCAAGAAGGATAGTCAAGACTCAGTCCTATGTGATGCACAAACAAATTTTCCCTACAACAAGTGTCTCAGCATGCCGAGTCGACAAGCCGGTTATCAAGGTCCTGGTGAATGGATACGTAGGCCGCCGCACCATCACTGGACTCCCTGCCCTGTGAGCCGCTCTCGAGACACGTTAACACTGTTGCCCTAAATCCCAACCAGTTCCTTTTATTTTAGGGACGTCCGAACAATGCCCCAAGGAACGAACCACCTCTGATACCACTTTGTCACGACCCGACCCTACCCGGGCTCGAGCCGCAACTACCCCAAGCCCGCCTCCATAGGCCAGGGGCTGGCGACCAGCGCTGAAGGTACAATAACTCGGGGAGGCCATTTCCTAAGCACCTGAACACACACACACAACACACTCAATGCAACAAAGCAGAGTAAAAAAGAAAGGGCAACTACTATATAAATACCACAAAGTGCATCGACCTCTACAAGTACAAAGTACAAACTGAAAAAAGGGGCAAAACACACGCCCAACCAAAAAGGTGCCACACCCCGGCAATAGGTAAACAAAAATGAATCAGCTGACGGGTCTCCCACCTAGAACCCGGCCACGACCATCGCACGCGGTCCAAGCTCCCAAGCTCCTACGCTCCACTGAAGTCACGCTCCACCTGTCCGTATAATTGACATTTCTATTAATAAAATAATAACTGTATAAGTGTTGTGTCAGTATTTATAGTAATTATTTAATATCTAAAACTTCAAAATAAATCTCCTTGATATAGATAATTTCATTATATTTTTAGATACATTATATAGTCAAGATTTTATCATTTTTTCCCGATATTGAAATTATTGTACTTAAAATATATAAGAGGGGGAAATTTTGTTACTTTCGTTGGTTTTAATAAAATTTATATCACATTCATGGGGGAACGTTCATTAAATGACTCAATTATGATCCTTAAGTGTTAAATATCTTATTTTGTTAAAAAAAGAGGATTTTGGAAGGTGTACGAGAAACTGTATTATTCCTATCATATTATTTATTACCCTAATTTACTCGATTTACCTTTAACTATTGTAAAAAAATTATCACTATTATTATTCATAAAATCAAAATTAGTAAAAGGGATTTATTTATATAATTTCGGACCAATTATTACAAATATGAAATCCATTTTTTAAAATTTTAAACACATAGGTTGTATTAATTAATTTAAATTTAATCTTCATTTTAAAAATAAGAATATATGTTTTTAAGAGTTAAAGAATACCAAGATTGACATGTATTTACATATAATTTCAATGTAAAATTACATCCAATAAAAAAAATTGGAATAAATAATAAATCATAATCTAAATATAATTTAAAACAAAACAAACAATATAATCTATCTATATAAATAAATTATACAAAAAAAAAGTTATGATTTAAAATGCATTATATTTAACTAATCATTATAATATGAATATTATATAGATATTTCAAAAAAGTAAAACAAAGTAAATTTCGAAGTCTACATTCCAAATAAGAAAATTATTTTTCTAAATAAAACATATAAAAGTGTGAGAAACTGTATTTATAAGTGGATTTCTATCAAAGGGTAGTAAAACTGCCTTTCTTGAAAAATAATTATTTTATCCGTAAAACTGTATTGTTCTAATTAATGAAAATAATATGAATTTTAAAAATTATATTTAAATTATATTTAATTAATATAATAAAAAAGGGATATTTTTTTATTTTATAAACACAATAATTCATATTTATATAGTTTTTTTAAAAAATATCCTCTTTATTAAAATGGTTCTTCTTTTAATTTCTAATTATTTATCAATCCAATGAATCAGTATATAAAAATTTGTAAACCATATTTATAAAAGTAATTTAACACTCTAAATTTCTTCAATTTTAACAAAATTTCGACAACATCCATATTTACAATATATTATTTTTCATTTTATCTCAGTCTTGCGCGTGACGTAAGATTTCAGTGAAACCCATTATTGGGTGTCGAGTACGTCATTGGATATAACATCCCTATTAAGATAACATTATAATATAATTAATATTAATAATTTTTTCTATAAATATTATTTTACAATTACCTGGGATATTATATTCTTAATTAATAAATTCCATTTAATGTGTGAATGTATTACTTCGCTTTGAGGAGGTGGTAGTACAGATATCCACAAATGAATTTATCATATTCACTCCAAATGAATTTCATAAATTATTATGTTGTATAAATATTAAATAATCATAAAGAAATTAAAAATATTTTATATATCATATAGATATAATTTTTCCATCATTATTCCAAACCATAAAGGGTTATAAAGGGAAAAAGAATGACATCATTTTGTGAGGCTGTAGGTTCACCATACACAAACAGTATGGATTTCCCGTTTGGTGAAAGTAAATGAAGTATAAGGTAGAACCATTGAAATAAAAAAGTTCATAATATTTATGATTCTTATGTTTTTATATAAGAATGGAATATGAATAATTAAATTTGTTGAGAAAGAATAAACAAAAGTGAAGGCTGAATAATGTTACAACTTTTTCAGGTAACTCTTTTTGGTATATACCAAATTACTTCCCTGGTAATATTTTTTACCATCATGATGATTTTATCATAATGGGAGGTGTTTCCATAGAATATTATTGAAATTTTTGTTCGAGCCAATGTGGTTTTAGTGGTGTGACGAAGGGGAAGAGTGAATTCATTTTTATAATGGAGGGGGAGTGGAATTCTTGTAAATACCAAAAGGTATACACTATTGGGAGGTATCCCTTACATAATGGGAAACGATTTTTAAAATTAATTGAATAATTGATATATTTGTCGAGAAAAATTCCAAACACACAAAATTAAATAAAATTTTATTAAATTGTTCCTTAACATTTATGTTACCCCACATGTAACGTTTTTTGTTTTTATTAAGGTATCTTCTTTTTTAAGCTATGAAATGTTACCGTTAAGAGTAAATTTTTGTTATATTTATTATAAAATATATAACTAATTAATTATATATATTATATGAAATTTATAAATTAATAGTTATATTTTTGGACATTAATTTTGAAGCAAGCATATTTAAATCATAAGAACATTACTTTAACCCAAACTGTGATAACAATTTTTTACTTATATGAGGTTAAATATGTAAATTATGAAAGATCAATTTGACCATTAGTATACCATATATGATATTTATTAACTCTTATAAATCACATTGAAGAAGTTAGGCTATTTTTATTAATATTAAATCATTTAATAATATTCAATTTATTGTAAAATAACAATAATATTGTTTTTTTGATTATTTACATAATTTCAATTTTTAAAATATAAAAAATATTTATAATTAATATATTATGTGAAAATATATTTAAAATGATATAATCATCTAAAAAAATAATGGAAAACAATTTTTCAATAAATTTGGATTATATTAAAAGTTATTATAATTTTTTTCTAACTATTAACTAAATATTCCATACATTAACATATGATAAGAATTTAATTTAATTATATCAAATTTAATAATTAATGTAAATTTTATATGATAAAAACGCTTACTCAAATTTAAAAAATAATATCTAAATTTTATCAAATGTAACATCTTTCATACTATAAGTCAAAATAAATGTAAAATGTAAGGAATGATCATTTTTGTAATTTTATTTACTTAAATTATTGTATAAGACAAATTTATTTTGTAGTATCCCAATAAAACATACAGTTCTAAAAAAATGTAAATGGTAGACCTATTGGAATCAAATTGTATTTTTTTTTCAAAATTAAATTCATAGAATTGAAAAAGGATAAATTTAAATCTAAACACATAGAGTTGGTGAGAAAGTGGATTTTAAAGTGAAAATGATTTAATGTTCACTTTGTTTTTGTATATAAATTCAATATAAAAATGAATCTAATGACATAATATGGATTAATATATGTATTATTTATCTATATTGACATTAAAACAATTTAAAATATAAATTACCATTAAAAATTATTTAAATGTAAAGGAAAATTTTAATTAAAATGTGGTATTCCTCACTATTCATAAAAATTAATACTTCTTAAGAAAAGACCAAATATTCCCCCTATGATTATATTGAAAATATGAATTCCAAAATGAAGTTAAATTATATAAATAAGATCTATTAATGTGTCAACATGTATTTTTAAATGTAGCGTGACATTAAAATGTTAAAAAAATCATCATTACGTGTAACACAAGCTAAAAAAAATGTTAAGTGTAAAATAATATTAACATGTAGTTTCATATAAAGAAAGATGGAAACAATATTAATTTTAATATAAATTTAATATATTGTAATGTCATGGGGTGTTATATTCTTCCAAATATAATTAAATAGTGTCATTACAATTTAAACATGAGCTATGTAATCAAGGGTTTGATATTTAAAGATAAACCATTATAGAAAAACGCGTATCATAAATAGGGTTCATAACACATATTTTTTATGAGAGTGAAAATAAAATGACAGGGTAACCACATAACTATGTTTTCAAATTGGAGAAAATTATTCAAAATATTGAAATGGAAGAGAAATATAGATATCAAATTCTGATGGAGAGTAATAGAGAATATGTTCATCTGAACGTTGATGAACATAATGCCTTAATCCATAATTATGAAAAAGGTCACTATTATCATAAAAAATTAGAGTAATTTGATGATATATTTGTTTCACAACCCATCTTATATTTTTTTAAATTTCTTTCATCCACTGTGAATTTTTGTAAATGTACATGTCTATTTCATATACACAATCTTATACTTTGGTTGTGCCTCATAATAGAAAATCATCAAAATATCAGGTTGAACAATTTACTAAATTGTTAAATTTTTTAAAATACTATTATCTAACACATTAGAATGAATGTCATTTAATTTTGAGAATGAACTTATAATTTTCCATTAATCAAACCAAATTAGCTCTATGTTGTCACATTACAAAGATGTGAAAACCATTATAATGTATTCTCTTGAATTATTGTAATAATTGGAATTACCATAAAACATTATTTAAATCATTCATTATTCCCCATTAATTAGGTAAAACACATGTTATTGGATATATTCCATAAATACAGAAGTGTTGTAAACTACATAAATGATACCATATGAAACATTTCCAATAAACCATTTATTAGTTGCAGGGTATTTTGTACTATAAAATTTTATTTATCAAAATAAATCATCTTATTATTCCAACATCATTATCATAGTATCAGGAACATATTATGGGTTATCTTTCTCTTAACAATTTGTTTTACAAAAAGGATTAACTCTCTACTAAATCACTCTTCCTGGTACCATTCAACATCTGATCTAAAACCCTTAACTAAAAAGTGATTCATTAAAATAATCATATATTTTGTTAATTCTTTTAACTAGTATATTATTGATAAAATACTCAAATGAAATAAATATTTCATCTAAACATAAGAATAATAATTATTCCTCTCCATCTATGGTATGGAAATTATATTGACCATGATGCATTAACCTATTTTTTTGGTATTCCTTTGAAACTCAAGACATTGATTTGTGTAGTATCCTTTTTCCATGCAGTTGAATCATTAATGACTAGGAATTGAATTTTCTTATCAATGAAATAATAAGAATGGCGGACTTTCTTTCCACACATGTACAATATTCCCATTCTATTTAACCATGTATTTAGTTGTTTCCTTCCACAATTATCACATGTGGGGAAATAATTCTTTCCCTTATTCACTCTATTTCTCTTTTTCTATCCCATGTTTTTCTTATGGTTCATTCATTTGATTCAATATGTATTGGGAAATTCATTACCGATATAATTATAACATTAAAAATTATCCTCATATGATGAGAATTATCTGGAGACTATTTGACTTCGAAGAATTGGAATAAGGCTATAAAATATTTAATTTTTGTTACTCGTTGCATCATGTGCATTAGTGTGGTTCACATTCATTCTTCAAGGCACTATTTATAAATGATAAAATAGAATATATTAGATATTATCTTGTATAATCCAATAATTAATGAAATACAAAACATAAATAAAAATTTTTTAGGAATTTCTAGTCTTATAATCATAATCATGGTTACCATGGGATGTTCTTCTATAATAATCCTAAAATGTAACTTAGGGTTATCTTATCTTTTCTATGTTTTCATATAACCTGGGTTCCAATGATTATAAAAAAAATTCTTTTAGGGAAACTATAACACCCTGAACACAGATGCTAAAATTTATTTCAATAATTTATTACATTGGCATGATTACAAGGAATCAAATATCAAAGGACCGACATTTCAGTAGTTTTGTAAAACCATATTATATAAATGATACAAATTTTACATTATAAAATAGAAAATGAAACAGAATAAAGAACAAATAAAAATATATTGTTTACTGGAGAATCTTACCATGAATTCATATTCAAATCATGGGGATGTGGAATAAAATAAGGGTGATCTCAAATTCATTGTAAGGGTAAGCATACAATGGAAGTAATCATGAATAAATAAGAATAAACAATATATAATGGTAATTAACTGAACACGATATACATTTAATCAAATTGATATGGAATTATAAATATGAAAAGATGAATTAATTAAAAAATATTCACATTAATCAACAACGTATGAATAAAAAGAATCTATGTAATTTTTCATACTGAAAATCCTCTGGATAAAAATAACTAAAATGATGGAAATTCATAATTGTTGGATTTTATTTATTAGGAACATGAACCACTACCATCATGGACATTCAAAATACTGTTTATGTCTATTGGTAGAAATTTATTTCTTATACATGGAAACAAACTAGAAGGTTTTTTCACAAACTTACTTTTCCTCATGAGACTACCGATACATCCAGGGGCTTTTATTAACTTGTCCCCACCCTATTTCTAGCATGTCAAATGAATTCCTCATATATTAAATAATTGATTTGATTATTATTGTTTTTACTTATAATGAAATATCAATATTTTATAAATAAAATATATTTAACAATAATTCCCCAATGGATGATATGTAACAATAATGGTTGTTAAGGATGATGAATCGAAATATAATTTAAAGATAATTAAAGTATTCTTGAGGAAAATAATCATTAAACATTCCAAAGTGGCCCATACCATATTGAAAATTTTGAATCATAATCCACATGACTAAATAAAATTTAATGAAACATAAAATATAATAAGAATAAGGATATTCATGATATAACAAGTCAATGGGTAGTATATAAACCACATACAATAAACTAGGTGTATAACATTACAATAAGCTTTAGTGAAATAGAATTTAGATGAAATACCTTAACATGATTATGAATTATAATGTGTGTATTTATATTTATGAATAATAATCATATGTTAATTATTTAGACTTTTCATAACCATTTTTAGTTTAATTATTTCTTTTATTTTACATATTACTATTTTCTATACAACTACTTGAATAATTAAGTTTATGTCATGGGTTGTAACCAAATCTGGGGCATCTGTAAAACATGACATTCGAAAGTCAACAATGGTTAAAATGGTTATCAGTAAAACACCTACAAAATAATAATAAGAAAATAATTATAATATTTATATACAATTAATAATTTTAAAACAAATAATGAATTATGGTTATAGAAAATGAATCAACATTACAATCATGGATACGATGGGCTGTAGTTATTCATGAGTAGCATTCCAATTATTCATTGATCATTATGAAAATAAGATAATTTAAATTTATAATTAGAAAATTATTATTATAACATAAATAAACAATAATATATGAAATATACACATATATTTTTCTTTTTACGTTAAAAGAGATTAATCACGTCAAGAAAATGGTAGTCCACACACCCATGAACGACGTTATCACTTTTACAATGTGTGAAAGGTTAATAAAGAAATGATATATTATTTTCAATGAAAGGTAGTTATATCATGTGTATAATATTTATTTTATGTATTTCTCAAATATTTGATTAATCTCATACATAATACATGCAACTTAATGCGAGAATGTATCACATCCCATTGAGGAGGCGGTAATCCACACATCCACAAACAAAGTTATCATATTTACCACAAATTAAATTCATAAAGGTACTAGTTAGAGAAAAATCAGAGAAGAATTAATACATAATAAATTTCATATATATCGTATATAAACAATTTTCCCATCATAATTCCCAACCATTAAATGTGAAAAAAAAATAAAAAAATGACATCATTTTGTGAGGCGGTAGTTGCATATACCTGAACGGTATGTTCGTTACCCTTATGATGTAAGTATGTGTTGGTCTATGTTGAAACATTAACAAAAAAATATCAGTATATTTAATATTGTTATGTTATTTTATAATTATTTAATAAGAATAATTTAATTCTTGGTGAAATAAATGAAACATAAGTTATTATTGAACAATGTTACCACTTTTTTAGGTGACACCTTCTGGTTTATACGCAATGTATTCAATTATTTTGTATATAAAAAATATGAGGCATATATGTTGATATTTGGGGGTTTTGGATACAATTTAATAATATTTTTGATGATCCAATGTGTATTTAGTGGTGTGAAGAAGAGGAAGAATGATATTATTTTTACAATGGAGGGGCAGTGGTGTTCCTGTAAATACCAAAACACATGCACAATATGGTAGTCTACCTTACCTCATGTTCCAAAAATATGTAAATAATGGATTATAGTGAAAATATTGTCCATAAAAATCTCAAAAACAGAAAAATTAGAGCATTTTTATAATTTTGTTCCTTAACTTCTACTTATTCCCACTTATAACATTTTGGTTTTTATTAAACTAGTTTAGAAACATAAGTAATCCAAACGTTAAAGATAAATTAATGTAATATTTATTAGGAAATATAGAACCAGTTAATTATAAATATTATATTTAATTGAAAAAAATTTATGTGCATTAGAAATTAATTTTAAAACAATCATGTGTAACACACAGAAACCATGCTTTTACACAGACCGTGATAACCATGTTTTTAAAATCTATAGGTCAATATGATAATTATATAATATCAATTGAAATATTAATAGACTATATTTGAAATTTATTAACACTTAAAAATCACTTGGAATATGGTATATGTTCTTATTAATTTTAAGTCACTAAATAAAATATCATTTATTGTAAAATAACGTAAATGTAAATTTTGAAATTATTAAGTTAAATATAATTTAAAAAATATGAAAAAAATTATTGGAATAATGATATATTATTTAAACCTTTTTTAACATGATATATTATTATAAAAATATCAAAAAATAATATTTAATTACAATTTCAATGCTTTTAATTTATTTATCATCATTTATTTTATTTAATTATTAATTAAATAATCATTGCATTAGAGTTTGTTAAGAGTATATTGTTATTATATCATCTATAAAAATTAATGTAAAAGTTACATGATAAAAAATATTCATTTTTCTTTATCAATAATTTTTATAAACGAAACTATTTATCTTCCTTTATACTCTAAGGATTTATAAATGTTAAAGGTAAGAATTGTATGTTTTGTTTCTTTTTTCCTTAAATTATTCTACATGTAAATTTCATCAAATAATATCCGAATAACTCATAAAAATATATCCATGTGTATTTGTTGTCTAAATATTGGAATCAAATGTGATTTTCACAAGTGTTAGGTCATTTTGGTCTTTATGTTTAATGCTTAGCACCTTGTTAATCTTAATTTTATCTTAATCAATGTAATTAATTTTAATTTATTTTGCTATTTTTATTGAAAAAAACAATTTTCATCTTTTGAGATTATAAATTTTACAATTATTAAAACCTTTTATGTTAATTGTTTCAAATTCAATTCTTATAAGTTAAATAATTAACTTTAATGAAAATCATGTAGATGTGTCAAGAAAGTGTGTTTTGATAGTGAAAATGTTCAAATGTTCAATAAGTTATTATATATAAATTCAATATAAAATGAATAAAATGACCTAAATGAGATTAATATATTTATAATTTATCTATTATTACTTGAAAAACAAATTTAAAAATTAATTTAACATAAATAAATATTTAAATTAAAATGACATTTTTAACTAAAATGTAGTTCTTTTCATTAATCATCAAAAATGAATTTTATTAGAAAATACAACAAATTAACCCAAATTTAATTTTGAAATTCTTTATTCGAAAATAATGTTTATTTTTACAAATAAAATTCTTAAATGCATCAAATTTTAGTTTTAGAATTTGTAAGATATTAAAAGCTGCAAAAATCGGTCTTGTATGCAATGAAAGAGAACTCATTGTTATCTATTGAGTATGAATAACAGGTTTTCTCCAATAAATAAATCTACAAAATAATTTTATATTATTCAAAAATTAAATGTTTTAATGACTTGTGGAGTTACAAAAATGTTATAAAATAATTTTTCAGAAAAATAAGTTTTTAAGAGTAAAATTGGATTTATTTCTATATCATGCCTAGAAAGTACATAATATAGTGTTATAAATTTTAATGAATATATAATATAAATTTAGTTAAAATAGTTCATAAAATGTGTTTTTATAATTTATTGACTTATAATATGTTTGTGCATATAAAAATATTTTTTAAGGAAAATAATTCTTTTATATTCAAAATAATTAAATTTTATTTATAATTAATTGGATACAAAAATATTCATTATATATACATGTGAAACCATTTATTTTCATGATTTATTTAATCTTATTTAAATATAATATTACAATGGATAGTTGATAACTATAATATAAAATAATTATATTTCAATGGATTTTTTGACTCGTTAAAACTCAATGTTTCATGGGACACAAGTTTTACACATTGATTCATATAACGCATGATAAACTCTATTTTTCATTTAATAAATGATAATAATGGTGTTGAATGTAATGAAATATAATATATGTCTTCTTTGTAACAAAAATTATTGAAATAAAAAAATATATTTGAAAAATGTTGTTCTCAAATTCATGAACTATTATATTATACCCCCTTTAAAACATTAATTTTACCTCAAAATGTGTCACTTTGGCACAAACAAGAAAGATACTCATGTCTCCTTACATCATCACATTCCAAGGAAAATTCTTCATGTCATTGGTTTAACCACTAAACATTCACCAGGTGAGTGGTCTTTTTTTGTAGAACTTCTTATTTACGATATATAATTTCAATCAACGTTTCCTCATTAGAAATATCATTCCCTTGTAGGGAATAACTCTAATATTAGTACATGTGATGGATATATAATGTTATTCCTTATGAGTGATACATTAATTTCTATGGGACCAAAATACCTAGGTCCTAGTTTCACCATCTTTCATCAACATATAAATTTCTATATAAAATTCCTCACTAACTTCAAATGCATTACCATGATGTTGATTATTAACATAAAAATTATGTTAATATTGTGGAACCATCTTTTATTTTTGAATGTATCTATCCATATATGTCATTTCATAATATATATAAGTTCCCAATAAATATTTGTCTACAACTTCAATCTATTACTTTGGAGTTTTACACATCCTTCCATAAAAGGATTTATAAAAGCAAGTTGAATTACTAAGTTAATGATTCTATTTTAAGAAATTTAAATTATAGGAAGGTTTTGATCATAAACAACTTCTAAATTCATAGAACAATATATTAGAATATCCTCCATGGTTTCAATTGTTCTATTATACTTTCTAAGTATATGATGATGATTTTTAGTACTAAAACAATATTATATATCATGATATTTCTGACAAATTCTTTAAATATTCAATATACACAACAAATCCTGATTAGATACAAATGATTTGGGTCCTTCAGGAAACATTAAAACTTCTTTAATGACTATTATGGTAAGAGTATCTAGAGTGAAATATTTTATTTCATCAATGAAGTATGATGACATCCTAATGTGATCAACTAAATCCATAACTTCCTCAACATCAAAGATAATAAAATTATTAAGGGTTACCAGTACCATTAATCATATGTCGACAAACTATAATGGAATTCATCCTCAAATATTTTTTTTACTAAAACATATAACAAATTTATGTGTTTTATTTCCATAATATTCAATTAGAAATTTATTAATATTGATAATATCCCATCCCATAAATCATCAAAATCAGTGTTAATGAAATTGAAATAATGATAAAACTTAAACTCATAAGCCCATTATGGAATCCATAACACATGTGTTAATATTAAAAGGAGTCATATACAATATGAGATGTTAATTAAAAATTAATTATTTATATAATATTATATAAATACATTTTAATGTGAAGCATGGGATTATAATTGTACTCATAAAATTTAAAATCATATTTCCATATTCTAAAATCCATGTAGAGGTAGTTAATAACATGATATTTCACTATAGGATAAAGAGTAATATTATCATAGGGATCATTCATATAAAATCAAACATGATATTCCAATTTAAGGAGGGGAGTATATGTTTAATATAATAATTATTATTCACTTATTTCATTATTTTGACATAGGATATTCGTTTTCCCTTTGTCTACATAGGTTATTGTTGATTATCATCCATATTAGCCCTTAGATCATGTCAATGATATGAATAACTGTCAAAATCATTTTACTGTAATTAATGGTGTTTTTTTGGGGAATTATGTTGACCTATATATATTTTAATTTCATTGACTTCCCTCTTCACATAATTTATCCATTACATTACCCAATGGATGGGGTTCCCACACATGATTCTCCCTCTTATTCCTTTAATTTATTCACCTATGTATTCCTTTTGTTATTTCTGGAATTTAGGTGAATTTTTCTTTTCCCAATGTAATTTATTTAATTTTTTATGAGACTCAACATTAATTTTCATATGAAACCCATGGGCATGTTGAAAATATCTTAGTTTGTTTCAACCATCAGTAAACATTAAAGGAATTATTCATATCTTACATGTTCTTGAATAACTAATTCCTTTTAGAGACATGGTATTAATAAACTAAATAATTTATCATTTTGTATTTTTAGAGCAATTATTAAGCCATATGTACAACATGTATTACATGTAAAATTATTTATATAGGTTCTAATAGATTCACCATACTTCAGATTAATCTTTAGAACCATCCTTTTTCATAGAATATGTGGGAAATAATTTCTAAAAAATATTCTCTTTAAATCATCCAATTCCATGGAATCAATTACCCCCCTTGAATCATGTTATTAATAAGGTTACATAATTGATATACTTCAATTTCCAAATGATAAACATCAAAAATGATTTTTTATTTTCCAAACACATGAGAATGTAAAATAACTTTTTAGGTGTATTGATCTATTTCTTAGTGACCAGTGGATCAACAGACCCCCTAAATGTTGGTGGAGATATCCGCATGAATGACTAAAAATAAAACTTTTCCCACAATTTTTCATTTATAAGATCAAAATGATTCATAGATTGAATAAATAATGCGATAATAAAAAAAGGTTTTTCATTCCAATTCCCATGATATTCGGATTATCAATAGGAAAATTATTTCATTATCATTTTCATTTAGCAATACCACGGTTCCTTTAGGTTCCAACCATTAAGTAAATACAAAACAAATATCGTGAGAAAAAATAATCATAGTGGAATTGCACGTAATTTTGAAAAATCATTTAATTGATATAGGAATCATGCAACAATATTTTTAATATATGACATCTTAATCTTAACCTATGTCATTTAGGGTTATTATTTAAATCCTTCATAATGATTCATAATGATTTTGTGAGTTTCTAAAAACATATCCAATAAAAGTGTCAAACCAAACATGGAGTAAATCCCATTATTGTAAAAAACATGATGATCAAGTCCAGCTTAATGAACCCTATTTAGAATGATTACCCATAACAACCATTTTTATACAGCTATCTGTACCTATAATATCCATAAATGAGTGTAATTTTTTAGAAACCAATCACTCTGTCATTTTCCCAAATCATATGAAAATATCCTATTCACTGACTCATCCATGGACATATCCTTAGACATATCACTAGAAACATCATTATAAATATCCATTAGGACATCACTATAGTTTTCTCATCCATGTTTTCAATGGTTATATAGTCCGTAATCTAATATGAACTATAAAGATATAAAGATTCAAAAATTACAGTATTTCATAGGAATATTCATTACATAACATAATTTTCCACAAAAAACATCATTTAACTATACTGTCCATGGAATAATGGAACACAAAAAATTTGGTTAATAGGTGAACTACATTATCTCCCATGGAGAATCAGATTGTTGATGCCCTATCAAAGGAGGCTACTGTGGGGCTGAGCACCATGTGGTCATTCAGGATCTCTGATTCCTACGTTAGCATGGTGGATGATGATATGCGGGGCGTGACTTATTCAAGTTCTTGTGTTTCCCCCTATAAGGCCTAATCTATTTCACCTTAATTTTTGTTTAATAAATTTTTAACCAGCCTGCTCGGACTATGGATCTTCGTGGAACATTATCTTCCACTATATTCATCATATCTATATCCGTTTCTTAGACATATCATATATAAACATATTATTTAAAACCAAGGGAGATGAATCATTATAAAATGTTATCTCATATCCGAAATAAGTGAAAACTTCAGTGATATTAACCTAACATGAGATTAAGGATATGAGATGATGAGAATAACATTTGAAAAACAATACATTGTGGACCATAGATCAAGAGAATAATTTGTGGGATAAATAATTAATGTTCATAGGACTTGAATCTTAAAGGAATTATAGAAATTAATTCATGAGATCATAAAATTATGAGAAGACTTATTTTTCTGGATTAAAAAATATTATAGAATTTTACACATGTATAAATAGAATCATTTTAAATCATTTTTAAAGAAATGAAATTCAACCCCAGGGATAAAATCTAAGAAATTAAACAAGGTCCATGCATAATCTTATTCACATGAATGTTAGTTCCATTCATAAAACTATGAACTTGTACACAGGTTCACTAAAAAACATTGACCATGAAATCAGATTCATGAATAAAATTCTGAATATGTAACCGTGTTCACACATAATATTTTTAACTTGTAATTAGGTTCGCACATAAAATATTTACTCAGGAGTTATCAATATTTACACAATGTGGGAGAGGGATATTTAGATCATAAAAATCATATAATCAATACACTTGTGTGATAAAAGATTAGAAAAATCATTATATCATATATCAAAAAAATGAGACTAATTTTATAAACATATCACCAATGTATAATTTCTAGAAATAAAAGAGATTCAAAAAATGTTTTAATCATAATAACAAACAATAAAGTCAAATAATAAATATATTATTATTGGATCATGTCCCTAAAAATACTATTTAACACCAAATGATGTAATAATTTCTAGAAATTTATATTTTAAGAAAATCATTTGCAACATTTATTGATGAAAATAACATTTCACTAAAAATAACAATTATAAATTTAAGAATTCATAATTAATTGTAAAAATAATGTTATTAGAAAAAAATGAAAAATTATAATGGAATCATTAAAATAGTCTTTGGGACATGATGGTGGAATATACAATTCATGTTTTAATTATTAAAATATTGACTCATTTTAAACTATTGATAAACTCTAAACATGACACATTTTTGAAAATGAAATGAAGATTCCATTTAATTTTTTAAAATATCCATAAAAAGTTATATATTAAATTAATAATTATATAAGAAGCTGAATGTTTTCTGAGAATGTTTTTGTAAAATTCTAACTTGTAAGGATGGATGTTTTTGACATAATATATAAAATAAAGATGATATTTCATAAAACAATTATATTAAAATCAAGATTATATAAAGAGAGGAAAATAATTCGAAAATATATCATAAATAAAAAACTATATTATGATAATATTCAAGAATTTATGGGGAAATATATCCTAATATATCATTATAAAAAGGATAATCATAAAAAATACAGATAAATATTAAGATTTTAAAATCAGATCATTACAAATTTGGTAACTTCTGAACCATTTTCTCCATCAATAAAAAACATAAAATGAGAAATAAAATATAATTAATAAAATAATTTTATTTATATATGTTTTTAAATGTGAATTATATAATTCTTTTAAAGTTTGATTTGTACATGACATGAAATTTGTCTTAAATAAGGAATATAAAGGAAAAAATCTCTTACCGATTTGGTAATTTTTAAACCGTAAAACATAAAAAGGAGAGATTCTCAAAGTGATATATAATATAAATAATTTTAATGATAGTAATAATAAAATAAATTCATTTTCAGTTTATATATCATATAAAATAAATAGGTAGTGAATATAGAATATCTCTTATAGAAGTAAATATTGAGATTAAAATCCATTAACAAAAGTCATCAAATACTTCAAACACATTTGAACCAGATGTATAAAAAGCATACATTTATTATACTTATATTAAATAAATAAATATATATATATATATCATATAATATAATATTTAATTATGACCTTTTATTACTTGTTTATTAACAATTCTATGTTAAAGTTATATTGGAGACAATAACTACTTGATTTTTATGTATGTTTTGATTTTTTATTTTTGATCCTCATTATATAAATAATGTTTAGACATAAAAAAGAATATTAATAACCATATAAATTTTTTATTTATTATTTTTAGTATATATTTATTTTATTCCATAAAATTTAGAGATATAGAATTAAATACATCATTCATGGATATGGTAGACTGTACATACTCATGACTATTGTTTCCATTTTCTGGATGAATGGAATAAAAGAAAGGTAAATAATATATTACCATTATAGAATAATTTTTATTTAATATATATTATATATATTAATTAAGGTTACCATAATTATCTATCATGAAAAGAGTTAGTAAAAAATGAATCACATCGATTTGTGCGGCAGTAATCCATCGTTCACACAAACAATATCATTGTATCCCCCAAAAAATGGAATGAAAGAATCTATATGTTATATAATAAATCAAAAAATATTTTTATTAAATATTTCAAATATATAAATATATATACCATCATAGAAAATCTTTATAGGTGTTGATGGATAAAGTTTCCCATTAATGCGTTAAGTGGTAATTCACGGTACACATGAGCAACAATATCATTTCTCATTTGGGGAAAGAAGAGGTGGATTTAGGACATGATTATAGTATAATGGTATCCCAATGAATTTAATATTATTACACTATTATATTATGATGGTTTGATATTATTTCTAGTTTGTGAATGTCGAAATAATATAAAATACTCAGTTCGGGATATTACCTCTCCTTATGATAACATCATTTGGTTTACACAAAAATCCATCCTAAGATGGACTTATGACCAAAATAATAGTTCATTAATGATATTAAATAATTAATTAAGGAATTTGGGTTAGTAATATGTATACAAAATTGTTTTGGATAAGTGATTAGAATAGGTTATGTGTGGGTTTTTATATGTGACGGGACTAGTAAACTTGTAGTTTTTGAATACAAAAAGTTCGACCAACATTTATATCAAGGGAAAAGGATCCAGAAATAACCATTATATAGAATATAGTAAACAAGGTCAAAATATGAGTAGAAAATGGGTTAAAGAAAAGATTCTATATAATTTTCTCCCTTATCATTTTAGTTTAACCCACAGAAAACCCTTTTTATCCTTAACCACAAAAATTATTTTTACCGATTTTTCTATTCATGAATGAAAAAAATAATTTGAAAATATTTGCGGATAAGTTATTATTATTCCTAATATGGAATCCAATTTTCTAAATTTATTTCTCTAAATAATAAAATTTTAATTTAAAAGTAAACTTTTCTATGAGATAAAAAAAGGTCTCTCAAGAAGAAAATATTCAAATTTTAAAAATAATTTATAAAAGAAATAAATATAAAATTGATTCCAATGACCTGAATTGGATGAAAATATATATTATTAGACTAATATTATTTTCATCTGCATATTAAAAGAAAATTATGTTTCCAAATGCTTTAAAAGAAGTGATAATTATTTTCCAAAAAAGTAATTTTCACTATTCATCAAACAATTTCTTTTATCAACAAGTTAATAAAAAAACAATATAATATAATTTTTAAAATATGAATTAAAAAATAAAATTCCTTTTTCAAAAAAAATTTCAAGAACCTTAAAATTTTTATTTTGCAAATAAGAGAACAAAATTCGATAAAACTTATTTGTAGAAAAATTAATATTTAAGGATAGACATAGATTTATTTTTATATAATGAATATATAACACATTAGATGAATGTTAATTTTTTTTGAATATATAATATACAAATTTCATTACAATAAATCAAAAAAAATTTTACATAATAAGGTAAAACGCATTTGTGAGCATAAAAATATATTTTCAAAAATATTAAATTATTTTAATATAGTTTTAGGATAATTTATAATTAAATAGAAATATAATAATTCATCATATATTTAGGTTTAAAACATATATTTTCATAATTTAGTTAATTCAATTCTTAACATCTATTTGAATAGATGGGTGATTAATATCATATTAAATAGTAATATTTTAATAGTTTTTCACATTTTGTTAAAACACAGTGTTTCATGTAAGGAAAGATAAACTCAGTTTTTCATGAAATGAAATATAAAATAAGAGTTGTGTGAGATTGAAAAAAAAGAAAATAATTCATTTATTCGAAAAAAAATTATTTGATACAATCGTAGATTATTAAAAAAATGCATGTAAATTTCTATTGTGATGGAACATGTAGATTGATTGTGGTTTAACAATATCAATATTAATGTAAATTAGTTGTGCTTATATGTGGAATAAAGACTTACAAATTTAAAATACTGAATGACATTTATTTTCTTTTTAAAAAAATTTGATATGATATGTTATAGGCTATTCACATTTTTATGATGGTTGTTTCCCCCTTGAACTTATTTCGTTTCACTATTTTTTATTCTGTTCCGGCAATTAAGTAAAAATTAAATATTTTATATTTTTTCCATTTGAAATAATTCTTCAAGTATTTGATTGATTTACTAATGTGAAACACTAATATGATTTAAATCAAATACTATTATAACATATTTTTGAAATAGGAAGCTATAAATATTAATAAAAAACATATAATAATATTTATAAAGGCTATAATTAAGGGAAATTTAATTATTATTTCATAATAAATAAGTACACTATTTTGAGTAAAGTAATTTTACCCTTCAAAAATATATCTATTCAAAATTGATTATTTCATATATTTATTTAATGTGAAAATTGTAATTAATCACTCAAATTTATTTTATATATTATTTCTAGAAATTAATACCATTTTAATATTGTATTTTCTAAATTACCTTAGGGAGAATCTAGAAGATTTATAAAAAACTGTTTATTATTTCATGAATTGTTAATAAAACCATTTTTTCTGAAAAATATAATATTTTTTCAATTTATTTTATGAAGAATTTATAAAATTGGTCTTAAAATGACCTAAGTATCCTTTAAATATATGTTATCTAAATATTTGGTTAATTTCAATTATTTGTGAAGGATTTATCATAGTTATCTATTACAGTCATCAAATTATCTCATATGGGAGTTATGATCCTTTGGAAGAAAGAGTGTGAAGAAAAGTTCTAGGAACTAAAGAGATGGTTGGATATGTAGCCTACGATCACACTATACTAGTGTGGAGAAAGGTTTGTGATTTATATTGATGCATCAAATAAATTTCTAGGAAGTTCTCTCATGAATATTGACAAGGAAATCACATATTCCTCACACCAATTGAAGGATCATAACCAATATTACCAAACTCGTGGCTTGGGGTTAGAAGTGAAAATATTTTTATTAATTTTATATAAGTATTATACTTATGGAGAAATTTGTAAAATATAGAATTATGATAAAATTTTAATGTTTATATTCACATAGATTTAGTTTAATATTCGTCAACGAATATGGTGAGAGTTGATTAAATATTATTTTTGATCAATAAAATACTCTCCAAGGAATGTGAAAAGGTGGTTCCTGCTTTGATTCAAAGGGATTATATAAGATTATTTATTTAATTAGAATTCAAATATATCTAATATTTTAATATTATCCAATGATGAAGAATGAAATATTTATGGAAGGAGAGAAATATTATAATTATCAAATAAGTGTTCAACCATCTGTCAATGTAAGGATTAAATAGTTAAAAGAGAGGATTTTTAGGTGTAAAACAAGGTGAGAAATGGTCCTGAGTTCATCTATGAATTTAATATAATGATATTATTTAAAAAAAATGTATCTATCCCAAAAGTAATATACATGAAGAATGAAATATTTGAAGAATCTCACCAATTATTACTAACTATTAATTATATAATAATGAAAATATATTTTATGTATAAAAGAGTATTTATGGTGGGAAAGAATCAAGAAGGATATGGAGGAATATATATCATTGTGCATAGTGTTTTTGAAAAAAATGAGCGACATTGAAGGGTAAAGGGTTATTATAAAATTGGGATAAAAATTTCCATTGATTTCATTGTTAGACTAAAAAAAGCTAATGTCCACAATTAAATTCATGTTTCTGTAAATTTTTTTATTAATTGATAACACATTAGTGCTATCATAGAATATTTCACTCTTTATTAGCATTATAGGATATTCATTATCGATGTGGTAATCTTAGATGGGGTCCTAAATTCTATTATATCATCTCAGGAGCTATGGGTTTCCCTGATGATTGGGACCGGTATTTAATAATATAATGATACAAAGTTGTGTTTTGGTACATCTTATCATCCCTATAAATATGGTCAGTCTGATAGGATCGTCTAATAACTATGGGGTATGTTTATCCCTTGTAATCTATATTTGAAAGTTGGTTGGGAGCAACAACATCCCCTAGTCGATTTTTATTATAAATAAATCATTCAATCAATCATTAGGATGGATTCCAATGATGTACTCTTAGGAATGATGTTTATAAATCCACCATTAACAGATGATATTGGGGAAAATAATGTTATTGGGACCTTATATAGATGATAAAATGGAAGAAAAGGTGAGTTTTATGAAGCTACATTTCAATGTAGCACAGAGTTGACTAAAGATTTATGCCAACAAGCATTATTGACATCTAGAATTCAATTTTTATGGGAAGGTTTTCCTGAGAATTTATTTATGGAATAACTTTGGGATATTTAAAAGGAAGGGAAATTTGAGACCATGTTATATTGGTCAATTCAATATTTTTGATCAAGTTTGGATTGTAGTATATTGCATGGTGCTCCTACTAAACCTCTCCGAAGTTCATGATGTGTTCCACGTATCTCTCCTGAGGAAGTATATAGTTTATCCATCACATTTATTAAACACATAGGTCATATCATTATTGAATTAACTTTACATTAATGAAAAATATGTGGCATCTTGGTTCATAGAGATAAAGTTCTACATAAAATGATTACTAACCTGATTCAAGTTACTTAGAAGAATGGGATATTTTTTATGATACATGGGAACCATGTTTTTTTATGAAAAAATGCACCTTTTTTTATTCAATAGTGCTTTAAATTTTAGTAGAAATCAATTTTAATGGGGCTATAATGTAATTCCACATAATTTTATACATATCCTTTGGAATAAAACATTAATTATTAGATAACATTAGATACACGAATCTCTATGTCTATACGAACAATAAATTGTTATAACCCATCTTTTGAATTAGTACGTATGAATAAAAATTTTAAAAAAAATATGTACATATGTTTTTATTAATGAAAATTTGTTTATTAATTCATAATATTTAAGTACTAAATTTTTAGTAAATATATTTTATTCTTCAAAAATATGTTTTCAAAAAAAATTCTTTTATTATATTTCTTAATGAATAATTTATAATTAATTTATTAATTTTTTTTGAAATTTATCTTTAGAAAAATAATATCATTTTTCAAATCATTATTTCAATATTATCATAAGGGATATTTTTTGGATTTTCCTTAAAAATATTTATCTTTCTGTGAATAATGAAAAATATTAAATTTGAAATATTTTTCATTTAATTTAATATTAAATATTAATTATGGATTCAATTTTATATTAAATAATTTTAATTTAATTTAATTTTAAATAATTATAATTAATTATATATTGATATTAATTATACTGTATTTTAGAATAAGTTTATTTTTGGATTAAAAACACATTGTTTTTTAAAAAACTTTTTTTTTCATGTAATTTGTTGATATCTTGATAAATTAATATAGTATAAAAATATTAGTTTTTTTAATAAATTTATTGATTATATATTATGTCTAATAATTTAATATTCATTTTTTTGGGTTTTCAATGAATGTATTGGTAATACATTATGTTTTATGCTAAAAAATTAATTTTGGAAACATGCGTTTTCATTGCGGTGTATGTGATTAATTAAAATTAAATTTTTTAACTTATATAAATTGAATATAAAAAAATTGATTACATATTATTAATTATGATTATTTATTTAATTTTATAGGCTAAACATATTATTTTTATTCAAGATAATAAAAGTAGTAAAAGTTTGTTACGACAGTTACAGTTAAAATGGGGTATTGGAGGGGTAAACCATGTCATAAGTGTATGGTTTACCATAAAAATCAAAATATTATAATTTTTATAAGATATTTCATCCTTATATTATCCAAACATTGAATATATGGCTGTTTGAATCCACTTTTCCATGATGGTGATGTTAAATCATCGAAATGTTTTATGAAATTCCTTGTGTGTCCCTCATCTCACATATAAAAGGGAACCTATTATCTTACATTAATCATACCATTGATACACTATAAATTATAAAATAACTACTAATATTTATATTTGTATTATTCCACTCATCATAGAGAATTTTTTAATCTCCTTCGACAAGTTCATAAAGGCTTTATGAGTATGCCAAACGTGGTCTCTCAATGAAGAGGTATATATCTTAAGCAAGATCTTCCAATTTTATTTCAACATCTACGTCATCGAAACATGTCCATTATTAAAAAAAATTAATATTAATATATAATCAATAGAATTATATTTTATTATTAATATTTAAGAAATATTTACCACCTCTTCCCAATCCAATGGGAGATGAATGTATTGCACGTTCCTACATGTAGATTACTGCCTCCACATAGTTATAGGACTTATTTTCCATCAACGTCATTAATGGGTGGATATTATTAAATATTTAATTTTTTATGTATGATATTTATGTCATAAAATTTTTTCTTTAAATATTATATTATATTTAAATTTCATTCAATTCATCTATTATAAAATCGAATGATCACCAATGCGTTTGCATAGTGTTTCATCTCCATATAGTATTGTAATTTTGTTTTCATCACACATTGTATGAAGGGTCATAAATATGTATATAATGAATATATGTGATATTTATATTTGAATAAAATTACATATATGATGTAAATATGGTAATGTTTTTTGAAATATAACCATCGATCAAAAATATACATGAGAACTAAAGCAACTAACACATTAAACAGGGTTGATAAATAATGGTTGTTAATGAATGGTTGAAAAGATGTTATAAGTATTACTATATCTTATTATAGGTTTGATTATGGTTCTAGTATATATTTAAAAGAAATTATTTTATTATAAAGGATATTAGAGTTCTGATAATGCAATACAAACATATCCTTTGGATTTTAGGTTTGAATCTCAATTCTATGGGGATTGTATATGAATACATTTTACAATGGTGAAACTTTTTTATATTTAATGCACAAATATTATGTATCTAATTAAAAAATGGTTCTTTATTGATATTTCATTTATTCATTAAATTTTCATCTCTTTGTTTTCAAATGAGACGGAAATTACTTTTTTATCAAACTCGACATGTTTTTCTCTTTAGTCAAAAATATTTTCTTTAATGTCAAATTTATATTAAAGTGTTTTTAGTATTTTCAGAAAAAAATTAAAGTCAGTTGTATAAATTTTGTCATTTATATATTTTTTAATGTATTTTTATTTTTATTTTGTGAATAAGGTGATTCTTAATTTTTACTGACAATGTGAAAAAATTTCAAATTTTATCCTTTAAAAATGAACATATTTCTCCACCATCATAAATATTATTTTCATTGAAGATTACATTATATTTTTCCTTTGTTACTTTCATGTAAAATTTTACCATTAAAATTTATTATTATTATATATTCTAAATCATCTCTATGAAATAATATTGGTATTTTCCTTAAGAAATGTTCAACATTTCTATTAAATGTATTTTTATCTATAACAACATCGTTTGATGTTTTTTTATTTAATCGGGAAATGATCTAATAGTACCATGTTTATTCTATATTTTTTTGTTTATGATTATGATTTTGAAATATTTATGAAAATAGTATTCATTCCATGGGATATTATTTGATGATATGATGAATGTTTTATCAGCATGTGGAAAAAATATATATAGTTTTCATTATGTGATGGGTGGTCCTATGATTATATATCCCTAAAATTCACTGGGTAATGAATGATATATCATGAGATAATGAGTAATGTAATGGGGATCCAACCCTTTTCAGTACGGTACCATGTATAATAAGATAATCATGGTAGTAAACCTTCACTATTTGTGTGATGGAATGAGTAGTGAGACCAATCCACTATAATAGTCTTGGTAATGAGCTTTGTTAATGGAAACTAATTTCTATGATCATGTAAATGAAAAAAAGTTATTTCTTATACTCATAATTTGTTTTCATGTACCATGAATTATTATTGACTTGTTTATACTCTTATATCAAATTCCATTTATTGAAAAACCCTTACACCATGTTTCATGATCAAGGATAATTTAATTAATGTGTTTGATAATTATAAGTCTTGACTATATTCTCATAAACTCATTGTCATCTTATACTCACCTATGTTCATTGATTGATATCTCTTTTGTTTACCCTTACTATGTATATAAGTGCACCATTTCTTATATTTCTCTTCCCCTTGTTATGAAGAATACATTTACGTATGATATTTCTAAGAAGGGTGATATTTTTAATGAATAATATTATAAGTGATGTAAATAATTTATGTACCAAGAGTTTAGATATTCATCATTCTAAATAAATAATGCCTCTATGGTCCTAGAGTTTGCATTATAGTGAAATCTCATTAATATTAATATAAAATTATGTAATATTTTTGAATGAATCATTTGGGTTTATTTGAATTATGTTATGATGTATTCTTATTAATGTAATATTTTTCATCTAATTGTAATGTGTTTTAAATATTTCTCTATTAGAGAACTATGTTCTTTGTGCTATTCAAAAGAGGAAATAGTCGATTTTCTGTATCTTTTTTTATTATTTTATTTCTACTTTTAATTTCACTATAAGAATTTCAGGGCTTATTACACTATTTATTATGACAAATTTTTATTTTCATTATATTTTGTTGATTTTAAAATAATTATGATCATGTTTTGTACTTCTCTTCTGTATTGCAGTGATATTATAGTGGACATGGGTTTTGATATTATTTTGAAAGGTGATATTAATATAAAAAACAAATAAATAGCTAATCGAGCATGATGGCGACATGCTATGATTTAATTATTGTTAGATTATGTTAGATGAAATTTTAATGATCGTAAACCATTCACTGAGTGATGATGATTGAATAAACTAAAATTTCATTCTATATGATTAGTTATCTACTAAAATATCTCAAGGATTGAAATCATTGACTATAGAATTTATGTTTTGTGTTTCATATATATATTTTAAATATCAGATTTATATCCTATTTATAATAATATACTTAAATATATTTTCATTATACATTTATACTAAATTTGAATACTTTATATTTTATATAAATAATTATAATAGTGACAATAGACAAAACTAATGTATGTTAGAAATTATCTTTATAAATTTACCATGGCCATGTTCTCTATACTGAATAATTATGTATATTAGAAATATAATTTATTAGAGATTCCATAATAATTTTCTTCATAAATTTGGTATCATTTCCAAGGAGGCTTAATTATTTCACACATTATTTTTTTTACTAAATTTAGAAAACCAAAAAAATAAATAAAGCCTCATAGCAATATAAATATCTAGAAACTACATTGTTCTTATTATTTTTCACAATGTACATTGTTTTTATCAATGTTGTAGATTTTCCTTGTGTTAATCCAAATGATCACTATTATTACATGATGTGTTTAATATTCTATGAGAGGTTGATATATATTTGAGTTTTTTTGAAATATGTATATTATTAAATGTTGTTTCTTTTGACATGGAAATAAATTTAATAGTAGAAAATGCCTCCTTAAAATGAATCAATAAAACCTTTTCCTATATTAATTTCTATTATTTCCAACAATGAATGAGAGATGGAATTTTTTAGTGAATTATTCATTAACACCCTGGAGGTAATGAAACCATATATCTGTGAGCCTTTTTTATAGGAAATCTGTGACCCTCCTTATATTTAACTAAATTTAATGACATTGTGGTAGATGGAAGTAAACTACACCCAAAAATTCATGAAAATCAATATGATATTTATGTAAAATGGGTGTTATAATTCTAATAACTCATAAAGTCATACCTTCTACTTAATATTAATATTTACATCCCAAAAAACATTACATGTTAGGTATCCATTATAAAATACACAAGGGAGTAAAATATATTTAAATACAACTTTATTAAATATAAATTAAAAAGAAACATGTATTCTACATCCTTGTCTAATGTGTTGTCATTTTTTACTATAACAAACTACCATTTGTAAAGAAAAAAAGAATAATTACAAAGTTAAAGAGATTATGGTTGTGATTATTCAACATGTAATTATAACTATTGAGTTCCCTTGTGATTATATTTTAGATGATAATAAAGACACTATTTTATAAAAACCATCTATTTCATATATCTTGTTTTTAAAAAATGAAATTATTTAAAAAATGAATAAGGTGAAATCAGTGTAAATTGATTCTATTAATAGAAATAAATGTTTAGATAAATTAAAAACTATTTAATTGATTGTTTCTGATTAATTTTATTCTAAAAATAAATATGAAATTGTTACAAATATAATTTTTAAATTTACTTGTAATAAATTTTATAATAAAAAATAATTTGTAAATGATGAAAATCATAATGAATTTAGTATAGAAGAACTATTGGATGTCCCCATCCTTTCTCACTCTATTGTACTATGGTAAAATCCCCACACGAACTTAGCTGTTCCTCCCTATATTATAGAATCTCTAGACTATAAGTATGGGTCTAATAACATGTTGGGAAAGACTATACCTCCTCAAATATATAACAATAAAAACAATAGATTTAGAAACAATAACAATCATCCCAAAGAGTTAGAGATAACTAGAATAAAAAATGTACAATAAACAAACATATACACAAATTCAATTTCAAATTGTAAATTTTAATTAGATTATATAGAGTATAGAAAAATAATGGATCCCAAATAGATTTATTATATACAACAATTTATTAAAATAATATATATAATAAACTAGAATAAAAAAAACATGTCCTCAGTATGTACAACCCCATCTCCCATGTTCTATCCCAACCCACTGATAAACCATTAATAACAGGGTCTTTTCCCTTATCCATATCTACAACAATGATGTCTTCTCATGTACCCACAATGACTAATCATGGAGGGTGTAAATCATATTAGTCCACCACTAATGGTGTCTCAAAATATATCAAGTGTTAATAATGATCATACTTATATTCTATAACATATAACTAAATGAATAAATAAATAAACCATCATTGATTTATGAGTTATATGGTGGAACTCATGATCAACCAAGACAACTTTAGAGAGTGTTGTATTCCTCTAAAAACATCACATAACCAAACCAAGGGTCAAATAATCACCTATACTGAATTTCATCAATATGATATAAACATTGAGGAAAATAGAACCAACTCCATATATCTATCATGTATAATAATTGGGGGGAAAACCCACACTATATATATATACCATATGGGGGGTGTATCACCCCCACATATATCTCAATTTATCATAATTAGGGAGAGAATAGATCCCAACAATGTTTATCTCATTACTATAAATGTTTTCAAGGGGATACAAGATCAACTCGATATATGTTCATAAATCCTCATGGGGGGGGGGGTTCTCCAACCATATATATTATGAAAATTTCACCCATTATTCATCCAAAGAAATCCATGTACAATATACTCTATCATATATTAATTTAGGTAACCCCTCATGTTACCACTCATATTTCTCCATTCATTAACATATGGAACACCTATCTCGACATGTAATGTTTTGGACTACTCATTTAGCTATAGGACACTCATGGCCCGTAAAATTAGATTTATAAAAACTAAAAAGGATTTTTTTCCATCCAATAAAAATGAAGTTGGAAAGACCACACATCATATACACATGGAAATAATACTAGAACTTTAGACTTCAAAATTAGAAACTACAATTAGATTTTAGAAAGTTCCTTATTGTATACCGATAGCTAATTTATGATTAAAGTGAATAAATAATATTTTGTAAAAAACCTAAAAGAGGGTATAAATATTGATAACCAATATTTGACTAAAATATATATGTAAAAAAGAGAAGGAATAAATGAAGAGTGATATAATACCCTTTAGATATCATACGGTACAAAAGAACTTCAAAACCCTCGAGTAATGATGGAATCAATGAAGTGTAATATACTTACCTTTAATACCCCCATTCATTTAAATTATAATAATAACAATAATCAATTTTTCATCATATATTTATTTTAAAAGAAAGAATATCATTCAGAAATATAGGATTACAAAAAATTCAAGACCCATAGTATTTTCCACTATTAAAAGTAATCCTCATGAAATCATATTATAATGATATAAGAATGTTTTCAATTATAATGTGAGTGTCTTGGATTTTCAATAAAATATATAATTCATAAATAATGGTCTAATTCATTTCCAAGTTTATAAAATGTGAGAGGAATTATCTGTATCTTGAGGCTTGAATAAATGTATCTTCTAAATCCGAGGAACATAGATTCTAAAGACTAATCTTATAAAACATTCACTATAAAATAAAAGGGTCATTCCCTCTAAGGAATATATCTTATGTAATGTTCACATATTCCCAAAATAAAAGGAAATGAAAATATAAGTGTCGAGTTAACCAGTACATATGTATCAACAAAAAAATATATGGTTCATGGACTTAGCCAAAATGGCAAGAGTTACACTTCTAATAATCTTTCATACCCCATAAAAACACTAACTTATTGAATCCTAACTACAAGGAACTGTCAATGGTTATCTTATATGTGTACCACATTGGGGAAATAGTTATTCAGATTTATCAAATTTTTATGCACTATTTCTAGACGTCAAGCTTCTTCAATTCCAATATTTTAATGATGCATGAGGGATATCTGACCAAATATGTGAGCATCTCTGATAGTACTAAATTTTGTTATATCTTGGGTAAGAGTCATCAAACCCAATAAGTGAGGGTCTTCAGTCTATTAAAAATCTTATAAATATCATTCACAAGGGTCACTATACTTTATAAATAAATGTTAACATAGCCAATAAGTATGGGTCTCAGATTTTACCAAATTATTGATTCCAAGAAAAAATTTATCTAATTATGCACACCATGTTCATTCCATTTTCAAATAACATAAAAACATCAGGCCTGATTCACAAATTCTTTATCCGGATTTATTCTTCAGGATCACATAAACATTAATCTACCTATCATATGTGGTTCATCATTTGAACATGTACCTTCTGGAAAATTTATCTCATTATAGGGAAACACACATGCCTTTATTTACAATCATCTCTATATATTTCATATTCGCATATTAAATTCATCATAAATAATCCAGAAAATCCCCATTAAAAACAATATTGTTAGAATACATACTATTCATCAATACAAAATATGTAAAATTCCTGATTTTTATAAATTTATACAACGACCATACTTATGGGTCACTAAAAACATATGTAAATTTATAAATGCTGATTTTTTTAAAATATTTCTAAAACTACCAAAATGACGAAAGATAGATAAAAAAATCAAAAAATAAAACGCTGATAAAACTGCTAATAATATACCTTATGATGAAAAATTTGTTTTACCCCATATAAAATTTTAGACACCAATCCCCTAATCTAGAAAAATTTTCATGACTCACATCCCGACATGCATTGATACTTGAAAACCCACCAAAGGATTCAAATACACATGCCCAATAGAAAATTAGACCCAAACCCCCAATATTGAACATTACTATTACATAAAAGTCTCAAAGACTATAATATTTTGATTTGGGAAACAATTATAACATATTCATGTTTTCAGAAAAAAAAACAAGTTCAGAAAAAATTAAATGTGGATAATTCCTTAATATGATCTTGGGAGTTAAAACCTACCAAACATATATTTGGGCAATAATGAGGTGTGTTCAGGAACATCAATGAGTCTCATCAAGAAATAATTTTGGACATTTTATTTATATGTGGTACTTTGTCTCACATATATCCTCTTATACATGCCTATCCTATCAATTCACTCAAACATTTGGAACCTTTATTCCATATATAGTCTCCATGCTATAGTCTACCATATAAATTAGACACTCCTCAAACAATACATCACGCTATATATTAATGAAAACATAATTAGTCACATTATAAGGGTTAAGATACTATCACTATAACTAAAATATATAATATACATCACCCATTGAAACAGAATGCTATATAAGGTCGATTTGGTTTGTTACTATATCAATTCTCTCTACAATATCATAAAACCCCACATACTCATTACCATTTTTACCTAAATATGAATAATTTGAGTCTGAAATATAGTAATTATCTATAAAATTACATATTAACCCACATTGAACTCTAGATTATGAATTTGATGTACAATATATGCGATCTTCCAAAACGTGGAGGTTTGTAATTACTCCATGATTAACAACATGTTCTCTAATATGTCTTTTGTGAGACTCGATAATACAATTTCTAACTCCCTTGTATCTAGACAACTTAGAGTAAATAAACATGGTTTACATGGAATCTATAAAATTTTGAATTTCTATATATTCATAGTAACTATATGTTAGTAAAAAATTTATAGTAAAAATAGATTTCCCATGAAATACCGAATTCTAAGAAACATTCCATCCAAAATTCCCTCAATATCATAACAGTTTTCGTAACTACATGTCCAGTTAATGATTTTAACTAGTTATTGTATTCACATTCATATCAGGGACCTTAGGCAACCCATTCAAGAATAATGACATGAGGATGACATCTTGGTCTGAGATGACACTTCAAGGTACGTGATAAAGTAGTATTATCTCTCACATATATAAATTAACTAACTGATCCACTACATATTTCTCCTATAATGGTAATCAAATGATAAACTATAGCCAAGAAGTCTACAATTACTCAAAACCCATCACTACCTTAGAGTGTCCTTGGAAAACCCATCACAAAATCTATAGTCACATTTTCTAACTACCACATAGGTATGAGTAGTGACGGAAAACAACTAATGGGTAGCTGTTTCATAGACGTAAAATGATTATAGGTGCAACAATGTGTTATGAATCATATTATTTCATTCTTTAACCCATTACACCAATAATTCTTATTAATATCATTATAAATATTGGCACTTTCCTAGTTTACACATCTATATTAATGCGAGTCCCTCATCATCTCCACATGCATGCTCATAGGGAATATAATAATACGTCAGGCATAAAGGATCTATGTTACAATGAGATACTAATTCAGTGGCGGATCCCCACTATATATAACTTATCTCATCAGTTAATAATCTAAATAAAAAAATTACCTCAATGTAACCCTAAGAAGGTGTTATAAAGTGATAGATAATGACATAATTGTCAAAAACCCATAATAATCATGAACATCATTTGTATATCCTCAAAATGGGAAATCATCTTCTACTTAGTAATCAAGTCTAGCACAACTTTTGCATATGTGTTCTTACACAGTGCATCACAAATGATGTTCCCCTTTCCGATGGCATATTATAACATGAAATCACAATACTATAGATACATGACCCACTTATGCTTTACAAGTTCCTCGTCCAACTATTTGAAAATATATTTAAATATCTTGTCGCAGGTTTATAGCACAAACCTCCCAATAAAAAGATAGTTTCATTAATACCTTATGGTGTGCACCGCTAGTTTCTATTCAAGGTCATCCATCAAGTAGCCCCATCCATACAAAATCAATTGCCTAGACACATAAGGAACCAAAAACCCTATTATACCAAAAATTATCCAAGATAGGTTCCTAATTTATTCGAATATAATGTATACATTTTAACTATCTTAGGTAAGTTTAGTGTCCATTTTGGTGATATCACAAAGAGTGGGATGGGGATGATCAGTGGTCCTTTTTTCATTTTATGATTTCATTAATTTTAACCAACATCTATGATCATTTAAGTTTTAAATACTCTCATTCTTAGTTGTATCAACCTTCATTTTATGCTTGTAAATAAATTAATGGAAGAAACATGTGGATTTATATCATTTATCCTTGAAATATAACTCCTTTATACATCTGGTTTGAGTTGTGAGACCTTTTTTCAACCCAATAAATCTAATTGAGTTTCATGTACAAGGTATCCCTTGAAAATATAGTTATATAATATAGACATTATAGGTTTCCATATAAATACAGAGGCAACCTCCCAATAAAATCATTATACTCTCTCCCAGGAATTAAAGTTATCTCTGAAAAATATTGTGATGTATTCTTAGGTGGTATTTATACTACTTCATAACAGTTTTTAAAGGTTACTCCGAAACTATTTTCTCAAATAGTTCTTAAATTGATGATTTCAACCATTTTACTAGGAATTAACCTTTTTCGTCTTCATTTCCATACATCTAAATCAAAAAAAGGATCACTATATTTGATGAACATATTATCTAGATGATATAATGTCATCATAGGTTGAGTAAATAGGATTTTGATTCTCATATTCTCAATGGGATTTGACAATGTAGGGTTGGTGTCTTTCTCTATTTTTTCCTCTTTAACTTACAAGAACTCTTGAAAACCAAAAGGTTCCATATTCCTCAACACAAAATAACATTTTTAATATAATTTTTATAATATTACCTATTTCCTAACATATTCAAATTATTATCCATGTTTTTATTAACAAAAAAACATTATTAACATTGAAATATTATTTTCATAATCAATATCCAAACTCAATTTAATTTTAGAAGGAACTTGTCTTTGAAATATCATTTGAAATAAAAGAAGGTGATCGTTAAAATAATCTTTAAGACTACAATAAATTCATTCTACAAAATCTCTATGAAATTTATAGGTTTTAATTTTCTTTAAATTATTGGACATAGGAATGGCCATGATATATGGAAATATCCCATATATTATGGTAAGAATTGTAATTTTCTTATATTAGAGTCATATTAATTGATTGGGATATGGGAACCGTGAGGCACAAAAATAAACATAATCATCTAATTTTTTTATAATTAAAATAATAATGTATTCATAAATTCATAGATATTTATTTGGAAAATTATATAAATATATATATAAAAATCTAATTTTTTCTCTATGAATACCAATACTTTTCAAAAATATTTCAGTAAAATTAATTATATTATAACTATTATTATGACACAAAAAAAAAGTATCACACCCAACATCATCGTCTTATTCTTATCATATATTTTTTATTTGATTCAAAATTCATACACACAATGAATTACACAAAAACATCAATGTATTAAATGGTATGTAATTTCTTATCACTTTCATACATAATATATTATAGAAAACTATGAAGTTATAATCATAGATAGAAAAATTTATATGCTAAGGAAATTTATTATTCCAGAGATCAAATTGAATGACAATCCCTATAAAATTCATACCTATATCTATAATATCCTATAGACTCATGAAACAAAAATATTTCTACCCTATTATTGAAATATCAAACATCACTTTTACAATCTAGAACCACTTCTATCAAATTTAGAATCCTTATCAATCACTAAAAAATATTTATAAATATCATCAACTCCAATATAGAAATCAAATTTCATGTTAATCACTTAAATATCCCCATTTGGATAAATATATTCTCTATATTATTTAATATTTTTGTCTAATGAGATCTCAACCATTTAGAACATATTTATAACTGGAATATCAATTAAACAATCATTACATTTAGTTTCCTATAGTACTAGTACATATCAATATATATGTTATGTGTTGATGATTCCCAATATCATTGCCCCGAAAATCATGGATATCATCTCCCTCGTCAATAAAATATATTGGATGATTTTTCACTTCTGAGTTGAGAAAAATGATAAAAAATCTCAATATCTTTAATGATAACTTCAGTATACCACTTTGTATTTATTAACAACACTTACAATATCCAAATAATGTTATTATATAATTTGATTTCATTTTTATCTCACCTTTATTGATAATGAATAAAAAGTAATCGTTAGGTTTAAATCATTCTCATCTCTATGTAACTAATTCTTCATTATTTCAACTGAATTATAACACGATCCACCTTTTATTGAAGGATGTAACTCCACATAATTTAGATAGGATCTGTTACTATTTTAATTCCAAATATACATATGAAAACCTTGTTGTATACAACTAGAGAGATTTAACAAAGAAATAAAGACTATAACACATTTCAAAAAATGTGATATCATTCCCATACATTTCTGATAGGGGGTTTAGAATATAGTTTTCAATAATATTATATTTTGAACTCAATATTGGTCAATAAATTAAACAAAATCATGTAAATTATTTTGAACTTCTCTTTTCTCATATTTTCATCAAACAAAACCCCCATAATAAATAGTTTTTATATAATCCAAAAAAGATCAATAAATATGATTGGAATAAATCAATTTTATAATTGAAATGATTTTTTGAATTCAAGGTTTGATGATTTCACAATACTCTTGTATGATTATCTTCATGTTTTTACTCCTCCTTCTAGGACTCAATTAGGTCCACTTCTTTATTGTAGTTAGAAAAGTCCATGAAGAGAAGTATACCTAGTTTTCCAATAATGTTATCCTCATCTAACTCTACCTTTGTGTTTTTGTCTTTAGTCTCCCTATATGTTAAAACATATATGTGAATAAAAGTGAATAATTATTTTCTTCCTTGAAAATAATTTATAATTGAAATTTTTAGAGTTTCCTCCCACGTATGATACTCCATGATTTTTTGTTTTAGATATTAATGATCTCTTCATCCATCATTTTGTAAAATAATTATCATGAGTTTTTTTAAACCACATAATTTTTTTATTTATTTTATTTTGTGTGTACATATTTATATTGAGAGAAATAAATGTAATTTATTCATTAGATACCTCAATTAGGGCTAGTAGCTTGTACTATACCTTTCATGATATCTGTATGACTTAATTATTAATTATATACAACATTCCCTCTTTTTTTCTTTTAGAAAATGTTCTATTATAATTATAATAATCATATTTACTATTCTTACTTTATATGTTCAAGGATATAGTATATCCTACAGTCTATCAAGGAAGAAATTTATTGAAAAAAATAGTATGGTGACCTTGGCGATCAAATATTACATATAATTCATTTATCTTTTATCACATGTTTTGAATGGATATTTTTTTCATAGAAGTGACCTAATTATTCATATGTCTATTCCACTTATTCCATGATTCACCTATATTATTTTTTATATCACCCCTTGATTAATTAAATATTCATTGGAATGATATGTTTTACAGACATCTATATGCATTCCACCCAAATCTTATACAACACCAGTGGTACCCATTAAACACTAATCTCTCATGATATTTTCTATACTACTAATGAAAGTAAAATTTCTTTCTAAATAAATTATATATATTTTCTATATTTTTATTGGATTTACATTCCTTAACTCCTTTCTATACCGATTAATATTGGGAGAACATTTTTTTATGAATTTATTCATCCCATAAATTTTATAACTTATGTTTCATAATCTTCTGAAAAATAAGAAAATCATTCAATGTCACATTAAAAGTTGGACACAATTTTTATCATTTTATTGGGGATAATATTCTCTGTTTCAATGGATGATTATAGGTTGTCATAAAATACTTTATCAAAACTTTATCCCCATTTATTGAAGGTTTTTTCCCTTAATACACAACTTTAGTAAATTAGTTATTAATTTTTATATTCAATCCAATCCCAATTCCCAATATTTTAAGCATCATGGATTGTTTTTTAATATTCAAGATGAGATCTAAAGTATTTAAAAATTACTAATTCAATTTATATTATACTATTATTCATCATTTTAGATTATCTTAAATATTTTCATGAGTTTTGTGTTTTTTTGAAGTCTGGTGAGACAATTTGATCGCGGTATGCACTCAATGTATCTATCTCGGTACTCATCATCTCTTCGTGATGCGAATTCATGCATATAAACATTAAAAATAAATGTTTTGGGATTTTAAGAGGTTCCCCATATTTAGTATCAATCTATGATGAGGAGAATTTATATTATTACCTTATCGTTAAATTTATTTTACTTCTTATTGATAACATATTTTTCTTTCTATAATTGTCTTTTCAGATTTTCCTAGTTATTCATTTAGAAAATTCCTCTCCTTCATTATCATTCTCACAAAAATATCCTTCTTTGTTGGAAAATTGTTTTCAAAATAAAAAATCCCACTATAATAAAATAATATATGTGTAATTAAACATTTAAATTTTTTTATCACTATTTTTATGTTCTTAGAGATAACATTTATATTGTTATTAATCTCGTCAATTTATTAATATGTACTCTCAGAATTCAAATCTGTTTAATCGTTCTTCTCATTGAATATGAGAAATTCTATGTATTTTTATTATTATTATTTAATATCAATATGGAATTGTAGAGACTTAATTATTTTATAATAATCAATTAGTGTATATTGTTTATAGAGAGATATGATCTCTTTATCATCCAGAGTAAAAACATTAGCATTAAATATTTTTGGAACATTCGTTATCAATTTCTTCATAGTAGTGGATTCTACCATGGTATCAAAAAAATATATATATTTTGAGTATATAATTTATATAGATATATCAATCTCATATATTGGGATATTACAACTTTTTAGTTTAATATGCATTATATTACACAAACACTTGTCTCATGACCATAATAGGTTTGTACATTTTGATAATGAAAATGAAATATTACTAATTCCTAAATATCATTAATGTCTCCCATAAAGATTACTCCATCATGAACTCTTCATATAAATAACCTAGATAAAACCATTTTTCATAACATGTGGTGATTCAATAGAAGAAAGGTGAGATCAGATGCTCAGTAAGGGTAGAAAACAGATACAAGTAAGAATAACCTTAACATAATGGTATGTAAAGAAGATCATATCATTTGTAAAATACTCTTTTAATATAAAATATCATAATATATATTAAATTAATAAATATTGGAAGTACATAAGAAAATAATTATAATGAAATCAATTAACATGAATTATAAGAGAATAACATCGGCGTAATGCAAAAAAAATGAGGCATAAATATAGGCATAGAAAAGGAATACCATATTAGTGAAGGCTCATTAAAAAACATATTTGGGAACACAATGGGTTGATATACCTCATTCGTGGGACACACCACCATCCCTAGTGGAATAATATTTTTCATAGTTGAATGGGATCACACCCAAAAAAAATATAGTAGCCCAAGTTCATTCATAAAAATATCATAATAAAAAAATCTTTTATTGAATTGTGTTCACTCCCTTATCTCGTCCAATCTATATTATGAGAAAAATATTTACTAAATGTATTGAAAGGAGATATATTTCCCCTCCATTATTAGTATTAGGTAACCCCTATCCATGGTTATAATATAAAAATTGTTTTTTTATTATATAACCATTATGAAACAATGAAAATCTTACATATGGTTTCTAGAAGATCATAAAAATTCATCATATCATAACACATGAAAGAAAATTTTTTCCATATAAATTTCATAATTACATAACCTATGTAAAAGAAATAGGTTTCATAATCATTTCATTATTTCATAATATTATAAAACGTTACCAATGAAGCGGGATTTAGAAGCATTTTTATAATGGTATATCCTATGGAATAAAAATAAGTATCATGAACATTTTTCATCGGAAATCTAAACCATTCAGACAAAGAATAATAACAGTATCCTTTGATAATGTCCTATGTAAGGAATATATAACATAAATGAATGTAACTATGTAGGGAAAATGTTTTTTGATGATCATTTTTATAATTTCTTGTGAGAAATTACATTTATTTTAATATCATTAATTAAAACAAAAAACATTTTTATTTTGAAAATAGTCAAGAATTAAAAACTTCATGAGGAAAAAATAACATCCGTATTGAAAAACTAATAATTTTATTTTAATTTACTATTAATTTTAATTAAATTAAATATTATAAATGAAACATAAAATAAAATAATGGTCTTGAATATTTTACTTCCATGCAAGTCATACGAAGATTCATTTCCTAATTTCGGAAAAAGATAAATGGGAATTGATTTAAAAATTAAATGAATATTATTTAGAAAATAATTTTAGAAAAGGATAAACAATGGTAAAAAGTTATTTGATAAATAATTTTTATAATTATTATAACATATTAAAAAAATTTATATAACAAGGATTTTGGACGAAATCAGTTATCTGATCAATGAGAGAAATAATCTAAAATTTTCATAAATACTTTTTCTAAAATAATTTCAATACCAAAGAGTGGAAAATGGTAATATAACTCGAAATTATAATTATTAAACAGAGGAAAATAAAATTCATGAGTTTCATGGGTTATGTATCTTTATATTTTTATCATCTGAAAAAAACAATCATAAACAGTCTTTTTATACTATGAGATTGTAACACAAAATCATTACTACTGTCATAATATTGAATATTAAAATAAAATGATGGAATGAAATTAAATTTAACTATAATTAAATCTATGATAAATAAATTCATGATATTATATATCAAATGGTCTGAATATACCCCTAATGAAGGAATATAGGTGCATAACATATTGTACTTCTCAAAGAAGATTACCATAAGTATTTAATTCCATCAATCATGTTCAAAAATTATATATTATAAATAAAATTTTATTATACTCATATTAAAGAACAATATTCATATATATAATACTATAAATTATTTTTTATGACATTTTATGACACTTTTTTTAACAATGAAATTTTAATGTTGCATTTTTGGTAATAACCGCTTTGTTTTTTCATATATGTTTTGAATTATTTTTCTTATTACATTGATAATTATTTATTCATATAATAAATTTTAAATATGTTATATGTATCATATATATTTATTATATATTTATTTATTTTAATCCATAAAATTTAGTGGTAGAAAATGAAATACACCTTTCATAGAGAAAGTATGCTATTCATACACATGAATGATGTTTCCTTTATAATGTTGGATTTGAAAGTAATAAATGAAATTGATTTCTTCCATAAATATTAAATTTTTATCATAAATATCATATATAATAATTAAATACATCCTTATTACATTTCATTTAAGGCGTGAATAAATCACATCGCCTCGTGGAGTGGTAGTTCACCGTACACATGAGCAATAATACTGTATCCTAAAAAAATGAAGAGTATGAAGTTATGTGTGATATAATTATTTTATATGTATAATAATATAATAATGAACAAAAATAAATAATATTTAAATCCTTATTTTTACCTATTAGTGGTTGTAATGGCGAAAATAGTTCTATTGGTTCACGATGTGGTAGTCCATCAAACACATGAACAATGATTTCATAACCAATTTAATAGAAGTGGGTATGGTTGTAGGTAATTGAATTAAAAAATAATAATTATATTTATAATTTGAATTAAATTATATAATCATCGTATAAAAATAATTTACGTAGATGGATGAATAAATAAATATAAAGCACTCGTTGATGAACGTTGCATATTCTTTAGGTATCATCATTAGGTTTGCACCAAACTCCTTCATAGAATATCTTTATATAATAAATAATTCTTCTATAATGAGATTATAAATTCTGGTATGTGATTTTTAAGGTATTGGATAAAAATGACATTTATAGAGTAATTAAGAGAGGATATGAGTTGGTATTTTATATGTGAGGAGAGTGGAACCCAAATAATTTCTTGAAAACAAATAGTGTATCGATAATTTTTACATGAAAGAAGGATATAAAATGGTTTAAATTCTTATTTTAGATATTTTAATGACTTAATATATCAATAAATTAAATTTTATAAATTTTTTGAGGTCAATTTATGGTTTATCATATCAGTTTAATGTTTCGGTATATTTTATTTTATCAAATCCATGGTAATTTTTTTTTACCATTACTACTTTTGATTTGGGAAAAGTATTATTTTAAAATTATTATCCAATATATAATATTATTATTTCAAATTTAGAATTTATTTTTTCAAATTCCAGTAATATTAGTAGGAAATTTTAATGTATTATTAATCCCACAGACGTGACAAGAAATCTTGTTTTTTAAGATAAAATGATCAATAGTTTATCAGGTTTTTATATCAAAATTATGTGTTCAATTTATTTATATGAAAAAATTGGATTTATGAAACAATAATTTAACTTTATATACATTAATATGAATTAAAAATATAATTTTTCTTTATAAATCAATTAAATGAAAAATGCAGTTTTCAATTAAAGATCAGCATTTAAAATTACTCTTAAAAAAATTGAATCTTTTTACAAAATATAAAAAACACAACCTAAGAAAACATTGATATAATGATTTAAAAAAAATTAATCTATTTTTTCTGATAAATTTATTAAAATTTAATAAACCTAAATTTAAAATAAGAACCGTAGATATGGTGAAAAATTGGGTATTTGATAAGTGTATTTTTTTCAAGCACAAGATGATTTTATTTTAACTCTTTATATAATAATAAACATGGTATGAATAAAAATTTAAATTTATTGGTATATAATATATAAATTTTATTTAAAATATTAATCATTATAATTTATTTTTTAATAAATTATATTGAACATACATTATGAAAGAGAATACAGATTTTTATAGAATCCTTCTCTAAAGGCATAATTAAACTGATACATACATAAAATATAATGTTGATTAAAATAATTAAGTTGATCAAATATTATTAAGGAATACATATGTTACATTAATATATAATTATGAATTTATATTAATTAATTTATTTAAAATAAATTCATGTTTTAAAAATATCAATATAAGTCACTATTGAGTGAAAAATCAATATTTTTAGAAAATCCACTTCACCATATGTTAATTTTTATATGTTGATTTAAAAAAACAAGATCATTTTATCAAATATTTTTGTAAAACATTTTTAAATTATTTGAATTACTTTTTATATAAAAAAATAAAAATTAGTTTTTAAGATCACATATTTTTGAAAAATATAATTACTTTTAAAAAAGTGATTGATTATTTTCTAAAAAATTATATATAAATAAATATTGAGTATGAAATTTTTATGATTATTCCATAAAGAAGGAAATAATATTCATACCCTCATACCTAATGGCTTCTTTATAATAATATAATTTCATAGTATGGTGATGTTTGGTGTCATATTTAATTCACAATATCAAAGAAATTAATTTCCCCATCTAACGTATGAAATCTAAAATTTTGAATTGATACGGAAAATATATTTCATATTATCTCAATATGTTGCATTATACCCCATTAAATGATTTTCTCCCTCATAATTCCTCTCAGTCATGAATGATTTAAAATTGGAAATTTACGTCATTGAATCCCAAAATGTTCAAATAAATAATATGACATCCCTTAAATAGGAATTGTAAGAAACATAATGGTTACCTAAATTAACTAAGAAGAATGTTAATATATAGTGGAACATAGGTGAAAAGTGATGATTTTGAAATAGAATAAAAGCATAAATAATTATAGTGAGTGATAATGATCAATAGTCAAAATTACGTGTGTGATATAGTGATGGTTAAATACCACAAATCCATAAACCTAATAGGTTTGAAAAAGGTCATTTATATCATAAAAATAATGATATTATGAGAAAATGGTGATCATTGGATATCTAAAATGCATAAATCATCATATGGTGATGTAATATGTTAATATCTAAAACATTGTTCAAAATTAAAATCAAACCATTTTATAAATGGTTAAATTTATCTCCCATTAAAAATGAAATATTTACAAAGAAATTAACTTAATCATAAAGTGTCTCAAGATTGTCACATACCAAAAATGTGAATATGGTGGTCATGTATTATATTGAAACAATATAAAAACATGAATCACAATACATACTTATTTAAAACAATAATGATTCCATTTTTCTAAAATAAAATAGAGATTATGAGATATATTATTTAAATCCAAATATGATATAAACTCTATCAATGATAATAGAAACCACTTTGTCAACAAATCCATAATCTTTTCCCGGGTAAAAGGTACTATCCAATTTATTCATTGATTTGAAACATTAATTTATCTCGAAATAATTATCTCAACATCCATAATTTATTACACATTATCTTACCTTAATAAAAATTAAACCTTTTGGTTAAATCACTTCTTTAGTCCATCAGTATCAGTTACCATGTTCTCGAAAATCCTAAATGAATTTTTATAAGAAAAATCCATATATATATATATTGTGATTCTTATATAATAACTCTAGAAGTATAATATATAAACACATAAATTATTCACCCTCATCTATAATCGAATGACATGTCTTCATCATCGTATTATTTAATACCTCCTTCCTTTCATGTATTATTAGTAGTCTATTGATTGTAAAGACAAGAACCATTACATGTGTAATCATATTGATTTAATTCATTAGATTTACTCATAGCACATTTATTTTAATAATATCCATTATTTAAAAATTTGAATCATTCATTCATTTATTATACTTTAGGGAGACCAGTATTCTCATACAATGTATTAACTATACTTTTTTCTCAATAATTAAAATATTCGTGTCCTTCTTCTACAAGCTCTATATGTCTTTATGTTCCACTGAGATATTCTAGAGAGTTATACATCCCATATTATCAACAAATATGAAACTAAATATTCATTCCTAAAATGTATAAATTACACAAACTCATTATACACTATCCTTATCATATTTGGCGAGTCCAACATATAGTTATGGTTCATATTGTTAATCATATATCATGATTACAAACATGATAAAATTCGAACATCATACACTCTAATGATAAAACCATTAGGTTTCTCAACAACATATTTTCTACCAAATTCAATGTCAATCATTTCCCTTCTAGTTCTCTCCATTTACTAAATACAAAACGTGTAGTGTATGAAATAATAATCAAAACTCAAAACCATAAAATCATCCAAATTACATATTGAAGGTATAAATTGGGAATATTTATTTTCAATAAATTACACCATATGATTATCCTAGATCATTAATTATCATCATCATTTTAAATCATTAATGATATTTGGTAATGTGTTTGTAAATTTATAAAGTATATACATTGGGAGATTCAAAAAAAGGTGTACATTAAGGAACATTATCGTAATGTAGGTGACGATCTAGTCAAGATTTTTTTTCCATTTTTTTATGTTGTTATCCCTATGTACCTCTTTTATGGATAAAAATCCACTTTTAGGAACAATATATGTATCTAATTTCATAAAATCCACCGAGTTTGTCCTTTAGAAAAATTCATTGAGTCTTTCATATACAATGAATCATCCTTATGATTATCTTTGGACATGTCATTTGGGTTGTTATTATGGTTTTCCAATCATATATTCCAAAGGATAATTAGACCAATCCTTATATTACAACTTTAGAAACATATATTTTTAAGGAAATAATATTAATTATTTTTAGATGAATATTCATTAAATTACATAAACTCATTCATGAGGATAGTAATAGTTTAGTTCATTTAGAAACATAGAATATAATAATCTTAATTCCCTTAAGATCTTAAATTTCTCCGAAAAAATTATTACTATTATTTACTCCATATATACAAACCCTACACAAAAAAGTTCTTAATAATATGGGAAAAGGAAATATAAAAATGGTTGAGATCATATGCTCAATAAGGGTAATCTGGAGAGACAGATAAGTATAACATGAACATAATGGAATGAAAAATGAGAAAAATAAATAAAAACCATACCATGTATAACAATGATCATAATCATTAGTAATTGAATAATGATTTTTAGTTTATAAGAAATAAATTATATGGAAATTAGAGAACATGATCCATGAGTGTATAAAAATTGGGATATGACCAAAATTGTGTAATACAGATAAGTATGGAAAATAATTTCCCTATATATAATTGCTAATTTCCAAAACATACAAAAGAAATCCACAATATGTTACTCATCCTATATATGATACTTCACCATCCATAGAAGACGGTCTTTCCCTATATTGGAATGGGATCACTCCCCAATCCATTATAGTAGTCCATGTTCACTCCCAAGTCTATCATTGAGGAAAACATCACTTACTAAATTATGTTCCCTCCATGTTCCAGTCTATTATATCTCATGTTATATAAATCATTACCCAATGAATTATAAGGCTATATAGGTCCCACAAATCATAGTTATTACTTTAGAATAATAATTTATTATAACAGAGACACCATGATTGTTTATAATCTAACAAATAGCCCATAATGAGAGTCATGCATATGTGTTCCATAATCTCATAAACATTTTATCATATAAAAAACCATGAAATGAAATGTTTTTCATTAATATTTCATCATATCATAACATGTGGAAATGAAATTGTTTTCATAATAATTTCAACATTTCAACATAGAATTACCAATATAAAATGATGTGGGATTCATGAGCATATTTTCATGGTATATCTTATGGAAGAGAAATGGGTTTCAAAAACATAATTAATCATTAACAAAAACCATTTAGTGATAGAATAATAATCGTATCCATAGATAAAATATACAATAAGGACATGGAATAATAAATAGTTGTAACCTTATATGGAAAATTATTTTCAAATACCATATAAAAAATTTCAGAAGAAATAATTTTTTTCCTTGAAATTAAATTTATAAAACATAGAAATTTTTTAAATCCTTTTATTTTAACATTCCTTGAAAAATAATAATATAAGAATTAAAATCATTTCAATAATTTCATAAAGAATATTTCTAATCAACATTTAAAAAACATTTTTATATTTTTTTAAAATTATTTCCTTTGAATAGAATATTGAATATTTATAATGGAATCATTAAAGTAAATAATGGAAATTTATAGAAAAATTCCATTATTTCTATACCAAAATTCCTATCATAGTTTTTTAAATTAGTTAAAATATTTAATTGTAAAATTACATTAATATTATAATAAAATAAATTTTTAATGTAAAACATGGATAAAACTATAAATAAAAAATAATTGTTATAATATAAAAAAATACAATCTATTTTTTAAAAAACATGGTTTAGAAAAAAAACAGATTACTGTCCAAAGAGAGGAATCAAGATATATTTTCAAAAGAAAATCTTAAATTATTTTAGGAACCAATGAGTGAGAAAATAATATTATTACATCAATGTATTATAAATAACTAAAGGATAAGAAAATTATTGTGTTTCTGGAGATATGAATCTTAATATTTTTTCAACAAAAACATATTCATAAAGAATCTTAATAAACGATGATATAGTAACAAATAATAATTACGAATTTTTTGTAATATTGAATCATAAAAACCATGATGGAATTACATTAAAATTAATATCAAATAAAATGAGAAAAAAGTAAATTAGTAAAATTAATTTTAAAAGGTGTTTTATGTACACCTCGTGAACAAACATATATGTGCATAACATAAGATACATCTGAAAGAAAAAAATGATACAAAAAATAACTTACCCCATGTCATGAAATCAATAATATGTGGTAAAACGTACATTATTATAAATAAAATTTTATTATACATATATTACAGAAAAATATTTATATATATCATTCCCAATGTGATTTTTATTTGACATTTTATTTCCCATTTGTTAATAATTCACTATTAATGTTTTGTTTTAGTAAATAACAAATTGTTCATATATTTTTTGATTAATTATTTATTTCCCTCTAAATTTGATAATGATTTAAACACATAAATAATTATATATAGGATATAAATATCATATATATATATAGTATATTTATATTTAGAGTAATCTATAAAATTTATTTATTGAAAATAACATAGAATTTTCATAGAGATCATAAGATATACATAATCATGAAGAATGTTTACATTTTATTCTTCGTTATGAAAGAAATAAAGGATAATTATATAGTATAATTATAAAAACAATTATAATTATTATATATAATATATTTTAATTGAAATCACCATTATTATTTTATATGTAAGGATTGAATAAATAACATCTCTTTGCAAGGTTGTAGTCTTCCTAACACATTAATGATATTATTGCATTACCAAGAAAGTGTGGAGTTTTAATGATTTTGTAACAGAATAAACAAATAATTATAATATTTTTTTAAAAAATATACATATATATATATATATTATGAATCCATAATTATTTTCATATGTGAGAGGTGGTAATGGAAAAACAAACATAGGTTCATGATGCAATAGTCTGCTTTACGTGCTAATAATGGTTTTGTAACCCATTTGTTGGAAGATGATATAGTTTAAGTAAATTTCTTGAAATAAAAATATATCAATTTTTTAATAATAATTTGTTTATCATATCAGAATTTGATAAGAATATTTGAATGAGTTTGAAGAATAAATAATAAAGTGCTTGTTGATGAACATTACCCATTCATCATGTATCTTCCACAGTTTTTAACCATAATCCTTCATAGGTTGTCATTATGTCAAAAAGAAAGATCCAATTATGATATATGTGATATTGGGAGTTTATTTTTGAATTTATTTTCCAATAAAAAATGGTTTTAAGGATTGAAGATGAGAATAGAGTGGCTGACCTTTTATAATGGACAAAAATGGCACAATTGTATTATTATAAAAAAATTATGGCCACATATTTCAAATGAAATAAGGGTAAAAATAGATCAAATAATAATATAGAAAACTTATAAATTGTAAATATATCAATTAAATATATTTTATACAAGAATTTAGGATATTTTAAACATTTTCTTTTTAGATTAACCCATCGGTAAACCTAATTTTACCTCTCTTATAGTTAATAATTGTCACTATTTTAAATATTAATTTTAGTAAAAAGTTAATGTAAACATATGAGATAATATGAATTATAATAAATAAAAATATTTAATCCATGTAGTTAAATTATATTAACATAAGTGACAAAATTTAATTAAAAAATAATCTTGTTGACCTCATGAGAAAGCGAGTATGTAAAGATAAAATGTTCAAAAGTTTTCCAGTATATTATATCAAAATTCAGTATGGAATTGATCTAGATGAATAAAGTTTTATAAATTTATGTATTATTTATCTAATTTTACTTTTAAATAAATTTAAAATATGAATTAAATTTATAAATAAATTAAACAAAACAATATTTCTCAAAAAAAAAATCAGTATTTTCCCAATTCATTATAATGTGATATATTTTTGCGAAAAAAATATACCTATGATTATTTTTATATTATAATTTAAATATATTAATTTACCAATTAAATCATATAGAGGTGGAATAATATAAATTATATAAAAACCCAAAGACTTAACACAATTGTTTTTGAGAGGTGTATTTTTTTCCAGGATAAGATGATTTTATAATTACTATATGTTTGTATGTAATCATTGTATGAATAAAAATTAAAATATATTAATATATAAAATAAAAATTTTCTTTAAAATATTCCTCATTATGAATTATTTTAAATAATTAATATAGGGAATCATTATCAAGTTTAAAATAGTTTTCAAAAAGCCCCAAAACCCCCTTTATCCCCAAAAGGTTTTTTTTCTAAATTATATATATTGTTTATTAAAACAAAATTAAGTGAAATAAGTATTAATAAGTAATAATTATTATATTTTAAAAAATTATTGTATTTTTAAATTAATTTATTTAATGAAAAGCATTGAATGTTTTAAAAAAATCTATCTTTTGCACTATTCCCTAGAAAAATCTATTTTTTTTTAAAATATCACAAAGATTCATTATAAGTTAATTTTGGTATCATTATTTAAAAATAAAATAAAATTTTATAAAATATATTATACAAAATATGTTTTAATATATTTTATTATTTATATATACAAAAATTATAAAAATCATTTTGTATGAAAACACATTTATGAAGAATATAATTAAATTATTGAAAAATAATTGATAATGTACTAAGAACTAATAAAAAATTATATTTACTAGGATATTGATATTTATATTTCAAAAATTAGTTAATACTTTTCATACCTTTATACTTAGATTTAATTCTATAATAATATTATTTCATGGTTTGCTGAAGCTCACTGTCACAAGTCATGCACGCTACCCAAGAAACTCACAGTTGCGTATAACATAATCAATCCAAATATTTAAAATAATTTGAAAAAAAAATATTTCATAATATCATGGGATGTTACATTCTACCATCATTTAAATTAATCTCCCCAATAAATTTTTTCATAGTCATCAATGGCATAAAAATATAAAATTTCATTAAAAAAACAACATTGTAAAAATGAATAAAAAAACATACAATAAATAAAGTAATGTTAGAAACATGAAGGATAAATAAAGTAAATCATTACTTGGTATTTAAATATGATAAAATATGTAAATTTTTTTGATTTTAACTTGGAAGAAAATCCAAAATAATTTTAGCTAGAGATAGGGATCACTGATCACAAGAAAATAAGTGATCCAGAGAAGGTTAATGACCACAGAACCATAAACCAAAGAGGTTTAAAAAAGGCCATTGGAATCTTAAAAATGATAATAGTTGGACAATATTTTATTTCAAGATTATTTTTCTAATATTGTGTAATGTTTATATGAGTATATACTTACATAACATCATTCTATTCCATAAACACTATCTCATTAATTGGTTGTGTAGTGATGAATTTTAACAACATCTATTATTCCATGAAATAATGGTGATTTTTTTTATTGTTGAAGTAAAAATAGATCATAATATCTATAAATAATGTGATAAGAAATTACATCTATATATAGTTATCATTATAATAAAATAGTCATCACATGTTACCAAATATGTTTAAATATTTATATGGTGAAGTAATACATTAATCCCTAAAAACTCACCATAAATTCATCTTAAACCATTCGATAAATGAAAAAACCTACAATTATTCAAAAATATCAAATTTATAAATATTGTCACTAAATTTATCCAAATCTAAATTACATTATTCTCACATATATCATAAAGTGTCTCAGAATTTTCTCATACTAAACATGTAAATAAAATCATCATGGACACTATTGAAACATGTTATAAACAATAATTTCATTAAAAAAATATTTAAAACAATAATGATTCATAATCCATTGCATAAAACAGGTATTACATGATATATTGATTAAATATAAATAAGTTTTCATCTGCCTCAATTATATCATAAACCACATGCTCAAAAATCATTAATCAGTTCAAATATATTAAATATTATCTAATTTATTTATTCATATGAAATATTTCATTATCCCAACATCATTACATTATTATCCCAAACATATTAATGGGTTTCTATCCATAATAAAAATATAACATTTCTGTTAAATCTCTTTTCATGTCAATATATTTTAATCTAAAATATTCATGAAACTCGTTAATGAAAAACTTATAAAAATAGTCCTTATATATTTTTTTTATTCAAACATCATAATTATGAGATTAAAATTAATAAAACATTACATTATTCTACATCATTTTTAATCCAATAACTTTGTTGTAACATTATTTTCCTTAATATATAATTCATTTAATATATCTTTCATAGCATCTTCATCAAAAATATTAAAATCATTTCTTGTACAAACTTTTTGATTACCATTCCAAGGCTTTTCCCTTTAAAATTTATTTGTATAATGAACATAAATTCAACATTTAAAATAGTCCACCATTGATAATATTTTAGGGAGACCAAAAATAAAGTCCAATTATTTGAATAAAATTTCCTTTTTCTAAGAAAATTACTTGATTTGTGTCCTTTTACACACTAAATATATCTTCCCATTCTTTTGAGACATTCCCCAGAGTTCTTCTTCTCAAATTACTGATATATGGGAAACTTAATCTTATTTCCTCCATGATCTGAATTACTAGAACTTTTAGGGAACTCTATCATTCTCTTATTTAGTGAGTTTGGGGGTCGGTTAAGGCACACGTTGTAATTCAAATATTGTGATTACTGATTAGGAATAATAATAAAAATCCTTACCTCTAGTAATCTTCCAATTTGTTTTCTCACCAACATATATTATATCAAATTAAATTTTAATCCAATTTTTTATGGTTCTCTACATTTAATAAAACCATAAATAATTTTTTAATAAAAAAATCATAATGAGATATCAAAAAATCATGAAAATTACTCATTGGATTTTTGAATCATGATATTTATTTATTATTATATGAAACATTGGGTTAAAACTTGTACATTTAATGTAATTATCTATTTATATCTTTCTTGATTATTGGTAAAATGTTTTGTAATTTCGAAAGCATATCCCATGGGATTATAAATCTTGGTGTGTAATAAGGCTAGTTTTGACACACTAGGTGAGTACCAAGTCCATATCAATATACCCGTTTTGAGTTATTCCAATTAGGAATCTCTGTTCTAGATCCACATCCAATTTCAGTATCCATATATGGATGTTATTTCTTTGGATCCTCTAATTCTATCCTTTAACAATGTTCTTGGACATTTTTCTATAATTTGACTAATTATTAGACTTATCGTTAAACAAGTCCTTTGGGATATCAGAATGGTTTTCACATATTATATTACAATAATAAAATTAAACTAAAATATGATACCAATTACAAATAATTAAGCTTCTCATACATGGATATTACAAATTTTTGATGAATATTCATCACATTACAAAAAAAATATTCCTAAAAACCATAAACATTTAGTGAATTTGAAATTATTGAACAAAATATTATTTATTCCTAAAATATATTCAACGATAACTATAAAGTTCTTATAATTATGTAATATTCAAAGACACACCCAAAAGGAAAGATTACTTGATTACTAAATGAAAGGAAACATAAGAAACAATGAGATTGTATTCTTAGTAAGGGTAATCAAGGGAGATGCATAAGAATAACATGAGCCTAAGAGTATTGGGAGATAAACATAACAATTGAATACCATACCCTACATATATGTGATCATAATCTGAAGTGTTGAAATAAATACTATAAATTCATAATACATGAATCATATGAACATTATATATCCTGGTCCGTGAGATCATGAAATTTCCATAAGACAAAAAATTTGGGATACACATAAGTATGGAAAATCATTTCCGTAGTGTTTAAGGAAAATTTCCCATACATATCAGGGAACTCTATGAGGTTCTACAACAAGGTGAGACACACAACTATCCCTAGTGTAATAAATTTCCTCATCATGGAATGTGTTCAATCCAAAAACCATAATAGTAGTCAAGGTTCACTTAATAGTTTATCATAGTTGAAAATATCCACAAATGAACTGATTTCACTGTCTATTAATGTATTTTTATAGACCATGATATATAAATCATTACCCAATTCAATTGATGGAGATATTGGTCCCACCAATATTAGATATAATGTAAGATCCACCCCTGATTTTTATTTAACATCCGCCTTGGGTTAGGATGTAACCATCATCACATAATAAAAATCATACATTTGTGTACTAGAAGATCATAAAAAATTCTTTTTTTCCTAAATGAAGAAATGAAATTGTATTTATAATCATTTCATCATAACATAACCCATGGAATAGAAATAGGTTTCATAATGATATAATTATATAAATAGAGATTAAAATTATGGGAAATGATGTGGGATTCAAGATCGCTTTACGAAGATAAAAAATATGAAGAGAAATTGGTTTCATAAACATCTTGTCATCAGAAACATAAACCATTCAGAAAAATAATAAGAATGATATCCTTGGGTAATAACCACATTAAGGCTTACATCACATAAATATAGGAATAATTAGATGTAATATGATTTCAAAAGATAATTTAAAACATTTCTTGAGTAAAATTACTTGTAATATAAATTTTTTTTAAAAAAAACATTTTGAAAATAATTTTCTTTAAAAATAGACATGTAAAATTTTAATAGTGGATTTAAAAAACTCTAAAACATCCCATTGAGAGAAATTATTTATGAATAGAAAAAAAATGTAAAAATTTTTGAAATTCATTTTCATTGAAAATAATCTAATAATATTATAATGGATTAATCAATTAAAAATATGTTTTAGAAAGAGAAAAATTATTTTTATGTCGTACCATTATTACTTAATTTTTTTTTATTATAATTGAAATATTATTTTATTAGAATATGTCATGAATATTATTCATATATTTTTTAAATTTCAAGGATGTTTGATATTTTATTTAATAAATCGTTTTCATTATGGTAAAAATATCCTTTGAAACATTTTATAGAAAAAATAGTTTTTCAAGAATAAAGATTTAAGACTGAAGATAGAAATAAAGTTGTATTCTAATAAAAACATTTTTTGAAATATTTTAAGTACCTTGATGTTCGAAAATGGTTTTATAAGTTTAAAAATAAAATGAATAACTAGATGATAGAAAATTCATGAGTTTATTGAGATATTGATCATATGTTTTTATCATTAGAAATATAACCATTGAAAAACCAAATAAATGATGAAATTGTAAGATAAAATAATTACCAATTGGGTATCATTTATTCATAAACCCCATAAAGGAATTACATATAATGGAACATAAAATATCTTGAGGACAAATAAATTCATGATATTACATTTAAATGGGGTTTTAGACATGAATAATGAAGATATAGAGGTGAATAACATAACATACATCTGTAAGAATAAAAAAATTGACCTAAATCTGCTACCATAATTCTTGGCGTACATTGTATATAGTAAAAATTCATTAATTATAATTAAATGTTTATTATACATATATTAGATAACTATATTTATATATATAATGTCATTTATGATATCATACCATGATTATTATATATATCATACAGTGTATTTTAAAAATTCATACCTAACAAGTAAAAGATAGTTATACGTCTAATATATATCAAACCAAGTTTTAGATAATAAATTTTTTTTGTCATATATGTATGTATTTTTTTATTTTTTTTCCTCATAATTTAATAATTATTTTGTCCTTTCCATAATATTAATTATTATAAAAATATCATATATGTTTAATATATATTTATTTAGAGAAACACATAAAATTTAGTGACAGAAAAAAACACACCATCCCTATAGACGTAATGTCATTACGTACGCATGAAAGGTGTTTCCATATTGTTCTTAGATTTGAAATAAGGACACAAAATGATAAATTATCCATAAATAAAAAAATTAATTTCATTTATATCATACATTTTAATAAAAAAACATCAATAATACTTTCCATGTGTGGAGGAAAAGAATCACTTAGCTTCACAGGTTGGTAGTCCATTATATACACAAGAGACATTATGTAATTCATAAAAAATAAATAGTATGATGATATGTGAAATATAATGATTAAATAAGTAAAATGAAATCAATATTTTCAGATAAGAATAATAAATTTATCATTTTTTTCATCCATGAGTGGTGGTAATGGAAAAATGAATGAATGGCATCAATTTGCGAGGCAATAGTCTATTGCACAAACAAACCATGATTTCACAAGCCAGTGGATGGAATTGAATATGATTTTTGATAAATAAAATAAAATAGAAAATAAAATTATATGTAACAGAATGATATTTCTATATCATCATGGTATTATAAAAATTTATCAAGGTGGAGGAGTAAATAAAATAATACGATGTCATTGATGAATATTTCCTCTATTTAAGGTGTAGTCCTTGGGTTTTCCCAAAATATCATTAATAGTTATAATTTATATCCAAAATATGGCTTCTAAAATGATATTATTAGTTTTGGGATATTATTTTGTTATTTAATTTCCTAACCAAACGACTTTTATATTGTGAAGAATATTAGATTCGGGTTTCATTTTTTAAGTGAGGTGAGTGGAACACTTATAAGATTTTGAAATGAAATAGTGTACCCACATTTTTTACATTCCAAAAGGGTAAAAAATGTCTCATAATCAAGAATTATACAATATGAGGTCTAAATATCTCTAAAAAACAATCTATTCTTTTTATGGGGTTTTCAACCATTTTCATTTTAGTTTAACACATCAGTAAACCCATTATTACCTTAACCACAATAATAAATGTTAAGTGATTCTTTACTATTCATATTTATAAAAAACTATGTTTATTGTTAGATAATATAAATTATTATTATCTCAAATGTCTAATATATTTTCAAAAATTCGATTCCTATAAGTGGAAACATTTTTTTTATAATTTATCCCGCATGCGTGATAAGAAAGAAGGTTTTTAATGTGTAAATGCTCAACAGTCTACATACTTTTTCATTAAAAATTAAATATTAAATTTATTTTAATGACATAAATTTGATTAATGTATGTATTATTGAACTAATTTTAATTTTATTTCTATTTAATATATAATTTAAATTTTAAAAATTATTTAATGAAATTAATCTTTTCAATTAATATTCTGTATTTTTCACTACTCATAAAAAAGAATCATTTCAAGAAGATGTAAAAAATAATATGAATCTAATTTCTGTAATATTAATTAAAAAATTAATTAATATTATTCTAAATAATTTTTTTAAATATGGGAATAAATTAAATTTATAATAAAAACCTTATAAAGGATGAGAAAGTTGAATTTTGAGAAGTAAATTTTTTTTCAAGAAAACATTAATTTATTTTAAATATATTAATTATATTAATAGAAAAATAAATATCAATTAAATTTTATAGATATATAATATATAAATTTAGTTTTCAAAAATTCATTAGGGATTATTTGGAATAACTAAAATTGATCAATATTATGTTGTTCGAAAAAGTTTTCAGAAAAAACCCACTTCGAGCCCCAAACTAAAATTAAAAACAAATACAATATAAACATTAATAAAATGTAATAAAATGGACAAAATATTAACTAAAAATAGTTATCTTACATTTAAACACAATTAAGAATATAAATTACATAATTTATTGAAAATAACTAATAGTTTTACAAAAAATCAGTATTTGTCACTACATTATAAAAAATCAAAATTTTATGAAAAAAATTCAAATGTTCTAGCTTACGTTAATTTTAAAATTATGATTTTAAAATTGACATCAATTTTTCCAAATAAATATCCCAAAAAATATATAAATTTAGAATAATTTGTTTTCAGAAAATTCAACGAATATCACTTTTCAAGAAAACATGTTTTGCATAAATATAATTATTTTACAAAAGACTGATTGATTAGAGTTTAATAATTTGTAAGTAAATTTACATTAAGTAGGATAATTATTTTTATATTTCGTAAATTAGTTAATAATATTCATACCCACCAACTTATTTTATAGGTTGTAATAATAATATTCAATGTTTTTTTGAAGCTGAGTGTCATGTGTCAGGAATGCTATGAAAGAACATCATTGTTTCTAGTAATGTAAACTACATAAATATTTAAATCAATTTACAAAAATCATATGATATCAAGATGATTCAGGTATCTATGGTACTATAATCATCAATTTTTTCTTCAAATACCATCATTGAATCATCAAAATGGCATCCCTAAATTAGAAACCTTTCTTCCTTTTCTTTTATAATTCTCTCAAAAATTTCCCTATAGATTAAACCAATTTTTATTGGATGATTGATCCTGATTCCATTTTTATACAATAATTAGTGATATGAATAAGGGTTGATTTTATACCTTTTCCATCCACAAATGAGTTCATTTTTTTAATTAATATCATTTGAGAACTTATTTCCATTTGTAGAAATCCCACCATACTTATAAATATAAGTTCAAGTTTAGAATACAATAGATAGTGGATAATATTATTCTTCCATACATTATAATTCATTATATTAAATATATAGACTATTCTACTATTTAGTTATTTAAGTCTATCTATATTCACATTCAGTCATGTCTGGATATTTCAAAGGTAATCATATATTTTCTAATACAACATACAATGCCCTAGACTAGTGGGGTCACTCGATGTGGATGGAGTGAATTTTTAAGATCCCTAGTTTTCCTATGAGGAGTTGATCCACTTAATTTAGTTATAACTTTCTTTATACCTAATGTGAATACCATTTGAGTTCATTGGTGTATTAAGGCTGTGTGAGGATTGTTTGGAGTTTGGAACAAAGATTTTAAGGAAAATTTGGTTGACCACGTGGTTAGTATAAACTTTATGGGACAAGACTCATAGTTAGTACAAACAATGAAAGGACTATGAAGAGGAAAATACTAGTCAAAATAGTTTTTCAAACCATGAGGATAGAGGTAGAAACATGTGTGATGGACACTATATTTTATTTACCGTGGGATGAGATTAGGATTTTGTAGGGTTTGAAAAATTGTGCTAACTAACGTTGTGAGGTTCCCATTGACATGGTGATGGGAAAACGGTTGGTACATAGTTTGTCTAACCATGTGGCCAAATCATGAAGACTAGTTTTTTTGGGTGAAATTTACCAAATTATAGTAATGAGTTTATAATTTTTAAAAAATCATTCTCCTTGATTTTACAACATGTCGCCATCATTTGGAGATCCATTTTTAATCCTTAAGGTAGAATTTTCTCCCATTTCTATATTATAACATGGAATCAATCACCTTTAGTCCAATTGAATTCATACTTGGGAGTACATAATTCCATTTTTCTATTATCAATTATTATTAGTATAAATTTATTTATTTATGTGAAAGATAATATTGTTTACTTTCAATTTCATAATCTATTATTCACTTTTCTATTGATTTATGTCAAATCAGATACTGGTCATGATGATTAGTCTATAATAGACCAACAGTATGTAGTCTATAATTTTCTGGAGTGGTTTGTTGTTTATAGAGATCTTTTGTATATTTTGAAACAGCAGAATTTCTAGTGTCCCCCCAAAAATGAGTTGAATAATTAAAATGAATATATTGACACCTCTTAAGTATTCCTACTAGTTACTTGAGGCTTATGGGATGTTTTTTCCCACCCCAGGTTACCCATGGGTTGTTCATTGGAAATTTTCTGTTGTTATACCACCCATGGGGTGACTGTTTCTTCTTTCCTAGTTATAAGAATCCAATAATTTATTGAATTTAATTGAATTCATATATTAGGTTATGTTATGAATCATGTCTACATGGTAAATGATGTTGAATTGATTAATTATTGAAATATAAATTTTTATATGATTGTGTAAAGTCATGGGATTGAATGCTTGTGAAATGATAAATGGAATGAATGATGAATTATTCCATTAGATGCATTGGATATTTCTAATTGGATAATGAAAACATTAGTGGAAAACTATCATAAGATTTATTGTAACATCCTAGTTAAATAAAGAAAAAGAAATTTTCATATTTACTAAAATTTGTGAATTAAATATTAATTTTAATTTAAAGGTGATTCTATGTTTGATGGAATACCTGACATGTAACAATTGGTTTCTGCAAAGTCAAATGTTGCACCCAATGCTCAGTCATACTAAAAAATAATAATATAATATTATTTTAAATGGTAGTTAACACATAGATATTGTATTGGTGGAAATGAATATAACTAACTATAATATGATTATACCTGTCTGTTAAATGTTTTTAATTTATCCAGTTAAAGTTAGAATCCTAAAATGTGAATGAATCTATTTTTAGGAACAAATAGTAAAATATTCTTTGGAAGTTTGATTTACCACCTTTTGATGGAGAACCATTTTTAATTCTAGTTTTTTAACTTTTATATGTTCAATTTGATAAAAAAATTCTTTAAACTAGGGTCATCGAAATTTAATTTGGTTATGTTTTTGGAATTTTTCTGATAAAATTAATTTTTTAATGAATAGTAAAAAATATCATATTTTAATTCAAAACTGCATTTAAATCTAATTTATTTATTTGGATAGATTATCTTTTTAATTTGTTTTAAAATTTAATTAGATTATATTTTTACCATTTAATCCAATATTTTTCATTGGAAGTAATTTCACTTTGATATTTGGAAAAAAACATGTGTAAATCTTTTGATGATGATTATTTATTTAAAACAAGTTCTTTGTCTTGAATAAAAAGCCTTAATTTTAGATTAATTAATGCAACAGCTGTGTTTTGAAATTTTAAAATTGAAATAATTTTTTAATTAAAAATCTAAAATATAGCATAGGATGAAATTTTGGAATTATTCAAAAAACTGTGAATTTTTTATGAATAGTGAAAACAGTGAGTAGTAGTTTGAAAATCAACATTTTCAATGAAATGAAAATTTCTAACTTTTGTGAATAGAATTTTGAAAATCCAACATACATGGTTGTTATTAGTAAGTAAAATGTTGTTCAATAAGATGAAATTAATTTTTTTAATAGTAACTTTTGACTCTTATTTGTCATGGTAAATGATAAATAGTGTAATTGAAGGTAAAAATAATATTATAATAATATAAAATTACACAAAAATGTGTCCTAATCTTATTGGTTGATATATTTATGACTATGAGAATCCTTGGGTCGATATTGGGATTCCATGGAGTCAATTAAGAGTGATAATGACACATTATATTAATTAATTTTACGTAATGACAAGAATAACATAAACATATATCTTTTAGTAAATAAAGTCTGACATGGGGTTATATAAGTTATATATTTGACTATAAATATTAATTTTAATGATAATAATATTTCATACATAATGGAATTTTTTTATAATTTTTATCCATCAAGTAAATTAAATTTTTTATGACACGGTAAACATGATGTGTTTACATTAGTAATGAATGATTTAAATATGTAATATTAAAAAAATTTAAAAATATCCAAAACCTATCCATTTTTTATTGTATGATTTTGTTACAAAAAATATTTATCTTATCTAAAATTTTAAGATGTTTTGGACCTTTAGAAACCTATAATCATTATATAATAAAATAATATTTTCAAACTTTCCTAAAGAGCCCCTCCCCTGCCTTATAAAAATCTGTCACCTCTAACCCATTACTCACACCACTTAATCTCCCTGGCTCATCCAAAATCTCCCCAATTAAGCTCCCTACATCCCTCTATTCATCTTATAAGCCCTACCTGATGAATTAGGCACTTCAAAAAAACTTTTTATTCAAACCAAAGGGAGTTACACAATTAAAAGGTAACGTCTTATTTTATGTTCTTTTCAATCATTTTACTTATCAAACACCTAAAATATTTTTATTACATTATTTTATAAATATAACAGTATTATAAGAATACTATGTGTTGGTATGAGAATGTTTTGAACTACATTTACAGACTCCTTCATCTAATGGGTAATGGACATACTGGTTTCTGTGGATGACGAACTACTTCCTCGTGAAACAATAATTGTTCATTCATCACCTACCACCTCTTATGGTGGCCATTATGATGGTGATGAATTTTTATATCATATATATTATATCAATATTATCTATATACTTCTTTATATTTAATTTATAGAAAACATTTATTGTTTCTAAAATGGTTAAACACGATATTTTCATTTAAGGTAGAGAGGACTACCGCCCCACAAAGTTATATGACTCGTTCAGGATATAAGTGAAACATATAAAGTATTGAGTTATTGAGATTATATATATTATATTATACTAGAATTATAATATACCTATTTATTGTTATTTTTTCATTCAATTAAACACAATATATTAATGAATGTAGCATTCATGCGTACGTACTGTTTACCGTCTCTATGTACAGTACATTTTATTTATTCTCTCCAAATGTTATGTACTATTATAAATACATATATATAATGGATATATATGATATATATGATATATAAATCATGAATATCATTCTGGTGATAAATGAATTTGGACCATACGAACAACTTGCAATTATAAGAAGTTTATTTTTGACTCAATTACCAAATATCGAAAAAAGGCCATTATTAACATAAATGATTGCATAATTTTTATAACATGGTAATAAGTGAGATAAAAGGAATAATAAACATGAAAATTGTTCTTAAGAAAGTATAAATTATCTTTAGTTTATTATTTAGGAGATTAATGAACGAATGGGTCAAGTCAGACACGGGGTAAGGGAATTTCATTGCCTAATTTCCATTCTTTTGGATAAACATCAACTATTTGATTTTGTTGTGTTATGAATATGTGTGACTGAACAATGATTGTTTCACAAATAATATCCACTAATATTGGGTGTATTTATATTTTTCACACATATTTATGTCATTGATTCATCTTTAATCTAATGATACAATCTTTGTAAGGGACTTCGTCTCATTCTACTTTAATTGAGGAATATTAAGTTTTATACATGACATTATTTTATATGGTGTATAGACAACTTTGAATTTTCATTTCATTAAATGGGAATCTTTTACTAGGATGTGTTTTACTAAATGACATAATGGAATGTTTATTTTTAACGTACATAGTGATAATGACCTTCCCACCGCTGCGAGTATTATTTGATCTTTGGCTTCCTTAACAAGCCATAGTTTTTTCGAAAGAAAATAAATACCATATACCATTTTTATGTATTATGGTATTGAAAATGGTTTTGATAATGGGGTTTTTATGTTAATATATTTAAATGATATATTTTGATTGAAATGTGGAAATTTTATCTTTATTTAATACTTGTTTTATTTGTAATGAATATGTAATGGTTCTTGGGAATTGATTACATATACTGGTGGTTCTGTGATAAATTTATGGTGGGTGAGCCCAAGATATATCTTTAATGCATTGGGTAACGAGACAGAGGTAAACAGAAATGTTTCTCCTAAGAGATTTAGGGAATATACCATGATGGGTATTCCAAATGTAACTCCCTTCGTAGATGTCAAAGATAAAAAATAATTATGTTATGGATGCCACAAGTTAACTTTTTTTTTTTGTGATTACTACATTTTATTTATAAATCCTATGATTTCATAAGTAATTTTAAAGAGAATAAGTTATGTATTTATTGATGAAGCAATGATTTACTTCTTTGTTTTAAAACCCTTAATGAGTTTTTTTATGCTCATCCCATGTTTTGAAATGTTTTTCAAAAGACATAATAATGTATAAGGTCAGGGATGGGATCAAGGAAAATTCATGTTGAATAAAACTTGGAACTAGACATGACTCTTTTTTAAGTGTTTTTATTTTATAAAAAAATGGAAATTGAGTTGAAGTGTCTACTTTGTAATTCTTCAGATGTATTATTATTGATATTTCCTAATTCTAAAAAACACTAAACTAGAAAATATACTAAATGTGAATTATTCATTTAATTCAATGTTTTTTAATGTTTTAATTCTATGTCCATATTGTTGGGATCAATGCTCGGTTTAGACAATTTTAGGAGTTAGGGTGATGTTAAATTAATATCGATAAATTAATTTATAGAATAATTGAAACGATATAGAATTTATATATTAATATGTTGCTTTGCCTAAGATATTTCTATGTTTAGAAATTTTTTCCACAGTGGAAATAGGGAAGATACGATGGGATGACATTTGAAGGATGACAGCCTTCCAAATCAGCAAATTGAGATAGTTGGAATCGAAACTTAATACTTTTTTGTAGGAATGGAATAGTTGAATTAGGATTTAAATTGTTATATATCATGTAAATAAAGAAAATGACTTTTTAATATTTATTAATTTTTTAATTAAATATTAATTTTACTTTAAAAGGGTTGATATGTTCGATAGCGTACCAGATACACGACAACAAGTTTCTTTGAAATCTTACGTTGCACACTAATAATATATTATTATATTAAACAGTAGATAAATCCTAGTCGTTGTATTGGAAGGAAGGAAAAAAAATAAAAAAATATGATTATACATATTTGTTAAATGTATTTCTATTTGTCTAATAAAAGTTAGAGGCTTAAAATGTGAATATATCTAATTTTAATCATAATTTATATTAAAAGTCTGATTTATCACCTTTTAATGGAAAACCCTTTTTAAATCTAGTTTTTGTCACATTAATACATTTTATATTACCAAATAAAATCCTTCTTTAGAATGGGGACATCAAAATTTACTTTGTGTGTTTTTTTGGGAATTTTTCCGATAAAGTTCATTTTTTAATGAATAGTGAAAAATATTGTATTTTAATTCAAAAGTGCCTTTTAATGTAAATTAATTAAATTGTTAGATTATCTTTTTAATTGGTTTTAATGTTAAATTAAAATATATTTTTACCATTTAATCCAATTTTGGTCATTGAAATTAATTTCTCTTTGAAATTGGACATAAACAAGTATCAATCTTTTGATAGTTATTGTTTCCTAAAAATACGCTATTTATTTTGATAACGGGAATTATTTTTAAAATTGATTAATTCAACTTCTATGTTTTGAATTTGAAAAAATAGACATCATTTTTGAATTTGGAATATCAAATATAGCTTCGGCTGATTTTTTTGTATTTTTCTGAAAAACGTCAATTTTTGATGAATAGTGAAACCACTTAGTGGTAGTTAAAAAAATTGACTTTTTCATTGAAATGAAATTTTACCACTTCATTGAATTTAATTTCGAAAATCCAATATACATGGTTGTTATCATGAAGTAAAATGTGGTTCAATAAGATGAAAATAATTTTTGGTGAATAGTATCTTTTGACTTTTATTTACCGCGGTTAGAGTTAAATAAGGTAATTTAAGGTAAAAAGAATATTATAATAATTTAAAATGACTTAACACTTGTCCAAACCTTATTGGTTGAGTCATTTATTACCATGGGCATCTTTCGGTCTATTTTGGGACCCTATTGAACCACATGGGAGTGATAATGACAATTTAGTTTAATTAACGCAAAGTAAAGGAAAAAATGACAAAAGTAAATATCATTTAGTAAATTAATTTTTATTGGGTGTTCTATAAGTCATATTTTCAACTATAAATATTATTTATAAGTCTAAAAAGATTTCCTACATTATAGTAGTTTTATATAATTTTTATACATCATATAATTTAAATTATTTCTGACACAATAATGTTGCAGTGTTTACTTCATTAATAAATAATTTAAATAAATAAGATTATAATGATTAAAATATGATTCAAAACCTTTCCAATTCCTATTGGATTATTTTATTTCGACCTTGAGTCATCTTATCTTCGTCTATAATGAATTTGGACCATTAAAAACCGAATATCAATATATAATAAAACAATGTTTTCACACTTTCCTAATGAACCCCTCGTCTCCCTTATAGAAGAAGACCACTTCTAACCAATTATACACACCTCTCAATCCATTTGTCTCATTAAAATACTGCCCAATTAATCTCCCTACATCCTCAATGGTCTTCATACCATTTGTTAGAACTCCCTCTAGTGAATTATTGAGTTGGTCAAGTTCCCTAGAAACAACATCAACTGTTGCTGAAGGTGCATCTTCTAGACAACTTTTTCTTTGATCTTATGCTTCAGCTCCTTCATCCCGGCAGCATAGTCAGCCTCATCTCAGGATACCACAACCTCAAATTCGCCGATGTTGACTGAAAATTTCACCCTGGTATGATCTTCATGACACTTTTTCTCCTGCTCCCTCCTAAAGATGACTTGTTTCACCGCGGTATGGATTTCTCGATATCCAAACCCGCCAAGTCCTATCATGATGAACTAGGACGAAAGTCGAGGGATCTTCGATGATAGCACTTTTAAACGAACCTCAGATATGATTTTCCATATGTTGTTCCATGACTTTCTTCGTGAGAAGCTGAGCACCTTAAGCACCACTGGGTTTAATTCAATATCATCATTATAGGGGGGCATATAACATGGGATTAATGCACATAAGGAAGTGCCCTGTTCTGCTCCTCCCCCCTGACCAGTTCTTCTTCACTTTCAATTCTCGTTGGGGCAGAGTTTGGGGCCTCACCTCCCGATCTAGCCCCTGTAGTTGATGGCCCTGCATAATTAATTAAACGATTTTGTTAGTTTCAAAGGATAACAAAATAATCTATTTTCTTGAAAATTAAATACAAATCACAAATATTGTTATCCCTTACCCGACGGTAGATCAGATACCTGAGAAGACTCCTCCCCATCTTTCCCAGTCTCAATAGGATCTTCAAGATGGGTCTCAGGAGGGTTTACTGGGTTTATCTCTACTTGAGCTAATGTTTCTGCAATAGTAGTGTTGACATCAATGTTCACACCCTCTTCAGGCATTGGTAGTTCTACATCTTCTATGGATGGAACTGCATATTATTTTCCTTCTTGATTAGAAGTGTAAATTATAAGAAAATTTACTGGGTGAAGGATAACACTCATGCCCAAGGTCTTCTAAGTCACATGACAACTTATCATGATCACAAAATTCATCGAAATACATGCCACGATTCATCATTTCATCCAATGATATTTCAGAATCCTTGTTAGTCTCACTAGTGGGAGTGTTTGATATGTCTTCTTGACGACTTACATCCTGCAGCCCCTGACCTTGGAAAGAATCTTCAGATAAAATCACGACATAGGTTGCAACAGCCGCCAGAAGCTCTAATGCAGGAGTTGAACATGAAGAATCACAGAATGAAAGTCAGTCATTGTTTCATTCAACAAGTTTTAATGAAGAATTGTTGACTTACTAGAAAAATTTTCTACTCTTCTTGCAACAACAGCAGGAGGAATACTGGGAATAGATGCTAGCTCTTCTCCAGGAGCATCCAAGTCATCTTCAATCTGTGATTGTTCCACAACACCCTCTATAGTCCTCAAAGGAGGATCAACCCTTTCCATCATATGGTAAATTGAAGAAGCCAATTCAATCCCAAGGAAAATGAGAAATATTTTCATGGTTTAGGACTCATGATTATCCGACGAACTTACCACTACTAATAAGGTGTTTGGCTATGGTCTTCTTCTTCCGATATTTTTGCTTCCTTGGATTTTTGGGAGTATCAGCAGTCTCCATTATATGTACCTAGATGGGAGAGGGGAAAGCCATGTGCAACTCCTCATCCATGGCCTGCTGGCCTGGAGATATCTCGCCTGGTTCGCGAGGAGATTCAGAAACAGCCCTGATGGTAGTACCATCAGGGCTATACTATGGCGAAGGAACCTCAGTAGTTTTGGCAAGCTGCAAGATGAAGAAAACAATTTCCTTGAATAACAAAGAATTTACTGAAATCAAGTTGCAATGAAAATAAGGAAAGAAAACTTACATCTTGAGGATCCACATACTCATGCCACACCTCATCAGTGGTGCCGTTATCCATCATTTCCTTCACCCGCTTGGTAATTGAGATAGAATCATTAGTGGTATATATGTTGGCCTTCAACTCTTTGACATAGGCTCTTACATCATCAGGGTTATCCTTGAATTGAATATTCGCAGGACCTTGAAGAGTCCCTATTCCAGGGAGAAGTAACCCCTCACATAACTCCATATAGATAGTTTTAGTATCGTAGTATACATCCTGCCATGTCTGGATGGCCTCTGGTCATAGATATGCAGGTGTACTAGAAGTTTTTGAAGAGGGTCCTACAACCTTGTATTTTAATTTCTTTCTAGCTACTTTAACATTAAAAGGAGAATGAAAACAATTTACTCTATAAAGTTACTTGCAATTAAAATTTCCTCAATAAAGTAACTCACCATGAGTTGATGGAGTAACTCAGCAGTCCTTTCCATAGCCATTAGCAACCATAGTTTCCGAGAAACCAATGGATTCTTCTCTAATCTAACGTGCACTAGAGGAGATAAAATAGTTGTTTGCAGACACTTGAATTGGCGTGCAAATAGATATGGAGCATAGGCCTCACATATGATTTCCCCATCAATTCTGGTGGCCAATACACCATCTCTATAGGCTAGCATATAAGACCTCTATTCCAAGCTGGTTGATCCATCGTCAACAAATCGCCCTATCGGCGGATTTCCATTGGGAAAGTAGTGGAATTCCTTATGCATACCCATCTTTGGCATAATAGCATAAGCATTGAGGTACAAAAGACAAATTCCAAAGAATGCCTGAACAGATGGCCTGAAAGAACTTCTGGGAATCTGTATTCTGTTTTGAACAACATATGTCCAGAAGTGAGTGGCGATCCATCCCTATAAAACATGGAATGGTCCCACTAATCTCAAAGGAGACTTACCCATATAAACATGGAGTAAGATCATGTGAATCTTTTCCAAAACGGGGGGAGCCAACCCCACCATCTTCCTCTCAGCTAACTTGGATGCGATAACGAAGGTCCCTGGCTTGACGCCTCCCTTCGAATCTCTAATTGGAAAAAGATAAAAACTTAGCCATAAGGCTAAAAAGCCTGCCAGACGGGTCTTCTTTGGGATATTATGATTCACTCCATACCCCCATTTCTCAAACTCTCTTGCTTCCAGTGTCAGACAGAATGTGCCAGGAATACCTCTCTTATCTGCTCTAGGGCAGCTAGTAGGACGAGTATAGGTGGGCCCCTTTTCCCACTTCTTTTTGAGAAACACATTTATCCATTCCTATGGTTGAATATCCCTTCTAGAATATGTCTTTGAATTCTTTAAGATTTTGAGCTTTTGATAAATCTTCAATAACTCTCGAACCAAATCTGGAGTCTTCTCTGGATCATTCATGGATGCCTATGGAGGGATGAATTCATCAAAAATATCACCCAATATTAGAACACCTGAGATCTTGTAGACATCCCACAAACTAATTCCTACTTCTCCATGGGTCAGATGGAACGAATTAGTTTCCGGGCTAAAGCGGGTAAGCAATTCTGGTGCAAAATTATCATTCCTATAAACATATGTCTGCCCAGCCCAGACAGCTTCATAAATTGCAGCTACCTTTAGATCCTCGAAAAACTCTTCACAAGTTTGTCGCACCCAATAAGTCCACATCCATGTTGGTATCACCCCTCCTCCAGAATGGAATTCCCATTTCTCCTTCCAGCCTTTGGATTGATCCATCTGAGAGTTTCGAAAGACTGAAGGATAACAATGTGGTTGCAGCTCAGGCTTGTGAAGTTTCAGATCTGGAGCACACGACCTATGATGCTTTATATAAGCTTTCTTTACTGTTATAGCATTTGAAAATGTTCCTGCGATTGAGACATTCACTGAAGAAAAGTTGGTATACGACTGAAACCAGGAATGCGGGAGATAGTTCTTTGCCTCTGGAATATTCGCATTTTGCAAGTGACCATATCCATACAGAGGAAGATAGATACTGTGTGGGAAATCATGATGATATTTTTTCATATTCATAGCCACATCTAGAAGAGTGATTTCGCAGATGGAATAGTAATCATGGCCAACGATGTCCATCATCTCATCAATTCTTTTACTCTCTAGTTCATCAGTCGTTCCTATTATCCTTGGAGCCATTTGATATTCACAAAAGATGAATAATTAACTTCTAAAGTATGATAATTTTTCATAAAATTTGTGAAGGATTTGAAGAAAGTGACTAATCCATTATGGCGTGCAAGTCCCATAGTTGGTGCACAAGTATTCTTCGGTCGCGCAAGTATTGGTCATGCAGGTAACACCATGCAAGTCAAAATACCTTAACAGCTACGCGACACAAGAAAAAGAAGAGCAGACGAGCAAAAGCCGAGAGCCAAGCTGCGCGCTGAGAGCAAGAAGTCTGTGAGAGCTGAGTGCGTTGTGCGGAATGAAGCCCCGTATTTATAGACGCGGCCATGACCTTGTGTGCCGTACCCTGCGTGATCAATGGCCATATCCATGCTCGCCAGATCCTGCTCACCCAAAGCTCATTTGCGCGCCATACCCTATGTGCCCCATTTTCCTTTTGATTCTCGATTTCCCTAGAGTCAAATCCGCATTTATTTTGGATCCAACTATGAGGGGGGACGTTTGTTGGTGCTCCTTTCATCACAAAATCTAAAAATTGGAAAATGGGATTATCATAACTCAATGTGATTCAACTTTTGGACAAATATCAAAAATTGGCAAAGTAAGGAACAAGAAGAATGTTGCACAAGGGTCGCGCAAGTGCTACGATGGTCACGCAAGTACACTTGTGCGCCTCAATGGTCGCGCAAGTACACTTGCGCGCCTCAATGGATGCGCAAGTACACTTGTGCGCCCTAAAGAATAACCGCCAAGGTTCTTCTCCTGCCTATAAATAGACCCTATGGGCCCCCCCATTTCATGAGGATTTTTTTCAGTAACTCAGATTTGAGCTCCCTGCGCCCTATTCTATTCTCAAAGCTTCCGAAACATTTCTAAGGAAATTTATTACCTAGAACGGAAGATATAAAGAGGGGGGGGAAGGCCTATGTGGTCAAACTCATTAACACTTGTGCGCCTGAGTGGCCAACCCTTAAGGAAAATGGCCACACTTGCGCGCCTCCTAACTCCTTCAATAGAACATGCACACCAATCTTCTGGAAGAACCTCAAGATGATTCTACAAGCTTTAAACTAGAGTCGCATAAGTATTACCCTGCTGGTTAATCGTCGCGCAAGTACCCATGTGTCGCGCAGGTATACCTATGCGACCAAGACTTGCGCTCCCACGCAGTACCTGTACGCCTTCCAGGACTTGTGCGCCCCTGCCTTTCCCATTTCACCCCTCTCAATCCATTCCACCTCTCCAATTCATGATTCATTCTTCAAGACACTCTTCAAAGCCATTTATGGCATGATTTCTTGGTTTTACTTCCTTATCTTAAAGGAATTATTTTGAATATCTCTCAAAACCTAGTAATTTACACATATTTATGTCACTAAAGATTGAGATTTCATTCATTCAACCTCATCCTTTAAGATGAGAGAACTCATTAACATGCGCATCCTCTTCAGGAGTAAACCCCAAGTCCCTTAATTTTTCAAGTCCCTTAACCTAGGCCTCATTTTCATGAGTAATCCCCAGTCATAATTTCCAAATATGGGCATCCTCCTTAGGAGTAATCCTCATGTCCTCATTAATTTGGGTATCCTCCTCATGAGTAAGCCCCAACCATAATTCTCTTAACATGGGCCTCCTTTTCAGGAGTAAGCCCCAGTCTCAAATATGGGCATCCTCTTCAAGAGTAAGCCCCAATCCTAATTTCTCTTAACCATTCCTAATTTACCTTTTATCTGGGATTCCTTCTTAGGAGTAAAAACCCAATCATAATTCCTCTCCTAATTTGGGTCTCCTTTTCAGGAGTAAGCCCCAAGTTAGAGTATTCAAATCTCCATGAAGCACATATAACTTTATGGACCATTTTCCTGGATTTGTTCCCTGAAGTAAATCCTAATATTCATTTATCTAGGCAGTCATACATACATCATTCCCACATTATTTATTATGATTGCATATTTCATGGCACAATTGTCTGATTTTTACCAATACCACTTGTTTCTCACACCACCATGACTCACGTGAGCTTAGAGTGTAAAATTAATTATGAAATCCTTCTTTGAGCCATCAATCATAAACATCATACTCCTTTACTCGAACTACGTGGGGTTTTCTTCCTTTTCTAAACAATGGATACGTAGGTAGCCCTTCTGCGGGTTCGATCCCAACTCTGAAATAATTCATGTGATTCTGAATGACAATAAACTTCAAGTGCCCCCACTGAGTGGCTTTAAAACCATTATGGTAATTATAAGGACTAAGAGACTTTTACGTATCAAAGGATACCATTGACTAAGAATCTCAAACAAATACAGATGATTCTATATCAATGAAGAACCCCGAATACATATAAAAGATTCTCTAAATTTCCTACATATCGATCATTGATTGTCAGATCTAATGGAAAGATCATTTTATACTTGGTAATGTAATAAGGATTCATGAACATAACTTAAATCTATAAAGAGAGTCCCAGAGAAGACAATAATTCCCCTCAAAAAGGTGTGATGAGTCCGACCTCCCGTCCTCTCGACCAATAGAAATTCCTAAGCCTCATCATTCCACAACTAATGAGCGAATACCTTTAGAAAGTAGGTCCAAATGGATGTGGAATCATAGGATGTTTATGGTTCTATGAACAAACCCATTAGAAACCAATTGCAATGTTTGAACCTTCAATCAAGGAAGTCATCCCCAAACTCCAAGGGAAACAAAAAATGGTGAACCCGGCGTGAATCCTTAACCAAGTTAAAATGATGTTTTACCTATTTGTTAGGCCCCAATTTAAAACTCAATGAGAGGGACAACAAAAACAATCATTGACATATGTTCTCATCCAAAAGATGTGGTGGCTGAATTTATCTTGATTACGTCTGTTATATCAAACATGCACTCTTTTCAAAGATCTTCTGCATTTCCAGAATGGCTGCTTTCAAGTTCACACCTGTGAATACCGCTGCTGCAAATGCCACTATTGCTACTCCTGCTGGATCGTCTTTCACTCTGAGGATGACACCACCTACTCAGCGTCTTCAACGCTGGGTATCCAACGCACTGGTTAAAGAGTACCATCAACACGGAACCATCCCAACTCTAGAGGCTGCCCATTAAGACCTCCAAGTGAACAACTCACACCGGTTGTCCGGACAATGCCGACCAGTGATCAAGAAGCAGGTGGTACTGACTACTGTCTCCAACCGTTTCAGGTCATTATCCCTAGAACACAATCACCATTCGATCTTTTATTCTTAGGAGGTGAATGAGAAGGTCCCTCAGGGCCTTAATTCAAGCAGACAAGATTCATTCCCAAGGGCTCCCACCAACAATCGCCACCAGACTCGTGTGGCAGTGTGCCCTCAACATGATGAGGGTACCAACTCCAGGCGTTCAGCTCAGGTTCCTCGAACCTGAGCAGGCAAGACGAATCACCAGAGGCGAAATCTGGTTAACAGTGAGTAGGTTCTCATCTATGCCATCTCCAGAGAAGTCCACCAACCTAACTTGGTGGCAAGCAACTAGTGGGCACACCCACCTACCGATTTTAATTCCAATGTCCAGGAGACTCATCTGGTAGCATCCTACCAATCCCATCAGTCAATTCCGATGGAGTATTATAGACAGGAACATACACCTGTTTATACGTCATCAGTTAGTCAGTAGGCTCGTCTGACCACATCTGATGGATCTCATCAACCACGTTGGGCGAAGTGCAATTAGCAGGCACATACACCTGCTAGTATTGATCAAGCCTACCAACAGTCTCTCTTGGTAGCATTCAGAGAAGACAGTCAGAAAGCTCCGATGGCAAACAGGAGGTAGACTCAACTCTCTGCCCCCACACATGAGTACTGTCAGGATTCACTAATAGGAAAAGGAGGAAATGAGCAGGCACATACACCTACTGCAATCATGGAATGGATGTATATCCCTGTTCCGGCAGCTGAAGTTACCAAGAATATTTTATCAATGGTGAAACAGCAGAAGAAAATCCCTGCTCATATCTTGGATGCCTGTTAGGATATTATAATAGCTTCAGCAGCATCTTAGGGAAAGACACATAAATCCATCTCTACCAGTGGAGTGACACATCAACAGTTCACTCCGGAACAGACACACACATCTGTTCCAGTCCAAGAGGGTTGTGGGGCATACTCCCCCATATCATACGGACAACCAAGTTAGGCACATACACCTAATTTTAGTGGAGATCGTCATCCTAACCTGACCGTCTCTCCTGATCAGGCACATACACCTGCTCAAAGAAGCCACTTTTGTCAACAAGTGGTTTCAAAAGAAAGTAAGAAAGTGTCTAAGAAAAAGACTCGCCCAACACAGTCAGGAGATCAAGATCCAATCTGTAACAAGTCCTTGCTCGATGGTAGTGTTCTTAAAGCCCTCAGACAGTTATATATTGTAAGTCAAGATTCTACTCCCTCATTTCTCAATAGTGGGAACATTAATTCAGAAATTCTTCAACAGACACGTCCTCATGAAGGCTTTCTTCCTAAAAATTTGGTCAATCTTGAATTTTCATCTTCAGATGAGAGCCATAAGAACCCTCTATGTGGTCAGAAGACCAAGGAGCAAGAGATCTCATCTTTTGGTGTAACTTATTATGGTGGTCCTCCCCATGATGATGAATTTCGCTGCGAAATTACTCTCTACAGTAGTGATGCACATTGCCCGGAAAATGCTCCAGTGGACAATGTAGTGCTGATAAATCCCTCTTACCTTGAGGAACTTGCAAATGAAAAACCAGTCATGTCTGATGTTTCATCACTGATAGGTGAAATACTTTCTCAATTGGAAGATATCCAAGGGTGTGGGTCATTCTCCGAACCACTCCTAAGTCATGCATCTTCTAGTTTGATAAATGATTTCTCTACCAATCTTGTTGAATCTGATGAAGCAACAAGGAAACACCAACTTTGGTCAAATCAGGTAGAATAATATTCATTGAATGATAAAGAGGAAATGCTGAACATGAGAAAACAACTGGCGAAAGGTGAAGTGCCAGTCATGTTTTGGCCTCTGGCTGACTCTTAGTATGACATTCCTGAAATGTTAACGGAAGATGGAATTCATGATATTCGTCTCAACATATGGAAAAATCTTTGTCAGTTAAAAAATACAGTATTATCTTATGATGAATATGAAAATCATCTTAAGATAATAGAAGGGTTAAAATGTTAGATTGATTTGGCATCTCTATCAGTCTCTCGATATCTGAAGGCTGAAAAGTAGTAGAGAGCCCTTCAACGTTTATGCCTTGGCGCACTAAGAATGTTTAGCTAGTTAATTTCTAATGCCCCATCTGGTATTCATGTCAGAGGATGGGGTGTTCATGGAGCACTACATTTCACGGTGCTCTACAGTCAGCAAAGCCCGCCGAAAATGGTCTCATTCAATGTTATTGCCCATGGCCGGCCACTGTCAGTGAGATTTTTTTGTAATCAAAATAATTCCCAAGAACTGGCCTCAACTAGTTCCTCTCAAAATCAAGAATTTAGAGAACAAGTTGTTGAATTACTCCTGCATCAAGAAAATGAGAATATTGAACAGTCCTCTCATATGGAGCAAGCACGTCATCAAGTGACAGAAGTGTCGGAAATCATCCAACGGTCTTTTGAATCAGGTGATAAAAGTGGATACATGTTAATGCATCCAGTTAATTTCTAGACTATGGTTCACAAGATCATGGGAGCTTTTATGAAAGTCTCAAACATAGCATGTCAAGAGCCACCCCAGTTTTCCAGACTGGGGACTCTTTCAAACCAAGCCTCGAAATCAACAAATTTGATTTGAGGAGTTGAGCGGGAATAGCAGGAACATCCCCAGTCCGCCGGAATGGGGACTTTTTCAAATCATCAATCCCCTCCTCAGAGAAATTCGGTTTTTTCTCGATTGGGGAAGAAGCCTCAAGAGGAATGAAGATCCAAATTATCCGGAGATTCCCTCCAAATTACGGTTCTTCAAGAAGTTCCTGAGGGATCGAATCAACAAAAGGAAATGTCTCATCAAATACATGGAAGAAGACAATATCATAGAAATGATGATAGAAGGGATGGAATGTGTTATGCATCAATCAATGTCATCAATTTCATTGTTGATGATCCACCAGATGAGGCCCACTCAGGGGACTTAGATGAAGAGGTTCATGCTCAAGAAGATGTATGCACCGACACAAATGAATAAGGTGTGCGTACACGAAATCAAAGGGATACTCAGAACCTAGGTAATCCTTCAAGTAACCCACTTCCACCTCTAAGAAAAGGATCCAATAAAGGGAGAGGAAAGAATAAGGTTACATATCCTTCATCTGGAGAAGGCCTATCACTCTCACTAGAGAAAAGGTTTGCACAACAGGAGGAAGAAATGAAGGAATTAAGGAGGTTGAATGCAGAACTACTTCAGGGTAGTCTTCTTCTTAAGCGTGTTGGAGTCAGTCATCCATGGGAATTTTTTGCATTTACTGAGATGGGTCAAGAATATCCTCCTCTATCAGTACACCCTCATAGGTCTAATCCTATGGGTCAAGTGCAACAATAGTTGGCAGTGCTCCAATCAGTTGTCGTACCAACCACCATATTTGTCCAAGCTCCAGTCATTGCACCTACCCAAGTCCAAGTTCAACCATATGTTTATCAAAAGTTAATAACTACCATTGAGTCATTAACATCTTGGTTAGTTACTATGGAAGGGAAACATGTGTAGGTTCAACCAGAAAAGAAAGCTTACCCTAAATGGGTAGATTCAATCTCTCCTCCATCGAATTTTTGGAACCCTGTATTCCCTATTTTCAATGGATATGGTGATCCTTAACAACAGTTGACGCATTACATGTCTTGTTGCAATCCTATGATGGGAACTCCAGAGGAGAAAGAAGCAGTGATACTCAAATGCTTCGTGCGATCCTTGCAAGGACCAGCTTTTGTCTGGTATACAAGCTTGAAATCCCAGTCAATTACCAAATTGGAAGATCTCCATCAACGATTTCTTCTTCAATTCAGCTCAACTTTTCCAAAGACAACATTTTTTTATCTTACAAACTGTAAGAAAAGGGATAATGAAAGAGTCTCTGATTTTATTTCTTACTGGAAGGGGTTTACATATTCCCTGAGCCTAGCACTCCCTCAAGAGGAACTGTTGCCAATCTATGTGTCAAATCTGCGTGACGTATTACGCACGTCGTTGATCCCTATGAAATATACAAGAGTGTTTTGAGACCTTACTTCAATCGCTCAATATATTGAAGATTCCCTTATACAGGCTAAGGCTAAATCTCGTGTAATTCCATCAGCTCCAGGAAGGACAATGGGTAAAGCAGAAACTGCTACAGTTATGCTTAAACAAGCACCTGTACCTATTTCTACTTCAAAACCATCATTTTCGGGAAGGGATCCACCTCCTAAGCGCTAAAAACAATGTTCGTTTCGTACAGATGATCAAAGATATCAAATACGGAAATAATTTGAGGATCTGAAGAGAAAAACATACTCTTTCTAAAATGAAAAAGATCTTGGTTACTTTATTTCAGCTCTGGAAAAAAATCTGGTTCAATTGCCAAGGCCTAAGAGGCCAAACAAATAAGGAGATGAAGACCATCCCAATTATTTCCGTTTTCATCAAATTTTGGGGAATCCCATTGAGGAGTGTTTTGTCTTCGAAGACCTCTTGCAAAAGATGGTCGACTCGGGACAAGTCAAATTGAAATGTTCTTCAGGTCAGGTAGAATGTGTTACTACTACAGGTACAGAGGAGGAAAGAGAATTTCAAGATGTCAAAAGAAAAAATTCACAGAAGTATGATGATTGGATGGTCAGAAATATAGTCAACCAAACTCATGTTATTTTGTGAACACAATTAAAGCAACCAATTGTGTCTTTTTCCATGAATGTTGCGGAAAAACCCTCTTCGTCAGAGGGAAAGTCCTCAAAGAAATGGCATGATTAAAAGAATGAAAAAGAATCAGAAGAAGATGAGTATGTGTCAAATCTTAAGTTGAATTTGACTCTAGAAGACTTCATGCCATCTAATTCAAAGCCACAGGCACCGCCCCACCAAATGGTACAGCCTAAACAGGCTAATAAGGAAGATTCTTCATCAGACGAAGAGTTAATCTTCGGTTCAGTTAAAATGATTCAATTAACGGATCCATATGCTAGTCACAGTTTCGATTTGGATGAGCCTGAATTCCCTGTATCAAATAGGGGAATCATAGGAAGTTCCAGAGGCTCAGTATACAGGGGACGACGTAGATCTTTCAGAAGCCACTATTCCAATTCTACCTCTGCTTGAACTGTGTACGCAGAAGAAACTTGTGGTAGATCTCTTCAGCGAGCTCAGCAAGAACAATAATGTTCTTCTACCAATTGAAAATTAAGTCCTGGCACAGTTATTTTGGATGACCGGTTGAAGGTTCCATCTTCTTCCTCTCAGCATGTAAATGGATCTAATCGGTCTAATCGTCTAAAAACAGGAATATTGCCAACTCCTATTCAAATACTAGATGCATCAACTTCCAAAGCATCTACTTCCAAGGTACCTGATAAACCACATATTCCTGTTTGGAAACGCAGACCTACGGATCAAAAGTATGATGTATTGAAACACTTGGCCCATGTACCAGCCATGTTATCAATTATGGATGCTCTGAATCTATCAAAAGATCTTCGGGAAGCACTCATCGAGGCTTTGTTGAGTCCTCAAGAGTTTGAAACTGAAATTGTTGCAGCTGAAGTCTATCACATAGAGAATAATCCTGCAGAATTCCATGCAATATTATCATTTACTGATGAAGAAGAAGATGATGTTGTGCATGGGAATATTAGAACTTTGTACTTATCTAACAAGGTCAATGGCGTAGACGTACGAAGAGCTTTCATTGACAATGGTTCAGGAGTCGACCTCATGCCCATTCGTACACTTCATCGATTGGGCCTCAAAGAATCTAATTTATCTCCTTCTACCATGTTGTTACAAGGATATGATAAAAATGAACAAGAACCACTGGAAAAAGTCACACTTAGAACTCAGTTTGGAGATCTTGTATCCAATTCAGATTTCATAGTTGTTGATCAAGACTCAGCTTTCAACATCTTGCTTGGAAGACCCTGGCTACATCAACATGTGGCTATCCCTTCATCATACCATCAATGACTCAAATATTGTTTCGATGGTCATGTTGGGACATTGTATGGGGATAATGCCTCGTTCAAGACATGTGAGTCTCAATACATTGAGGCGGAATTCTATCACATGAAGGGAGGGGAGAAATCCACAACAATGTATATTACCAAAGTTAATGCTCCATATGGTTTGAAGAAAATTCCAGTAAATCTATTTACACATGTGAGTACAGATTTTGTTTTTCCTATCAGTCAAATTGACAAGATAGACCCAAATCAAAATACACTTTTGGAAAGATCCATAATGTCAATTACGGCAATCGAGCCAGATAACATGGGAGAAATTGGTAACCCACCAAGCAGTGATGAAAGCACAAATGGTGACATCTTCATTTCATATGTTGAAATCCATCAAGTATATACTTCTCCAATTGGGCTAGAATAAGTTATAGAAACATAGGAGGTGAAAAATGATGTCGATTCTCAATCGATCATCTCCTCCTTATAACCCAAAGAAGACCCTTCATCATCAATCGGGCCGAAAATGGATGCTTCTTCGTCACGATATGCAAATTTTGACACCTCTTCTGATCATGAAAATTCTACTTTGTCATCTACTATGCAAGTAGAAAAGGAAGAAATAACACATGATGAAAAAGAAGGGGAATATCTCAGAGATTCTCCTCTATCATTTGAAGAGTGTATATCTACCACTGTGGATGAACTCAGAAAAATAAATCTGGGTGCATAGGAAGATCCACGCCCCACTTTAATCAGTTCGGCTAGGAATATTGAAGAGAAAGAGATGTATATTTCTTTTCTAAAGCCAAATAGAGATATATATTCTTGTAACTATACAGAAATTCCTGGACTTGATCCTGATGATTCTACTCACTATTTGGGTTTACCAGAAGAACATCGACGATTTAAGAAAGTCGCGAGAAGAACACACCCAACTTATGATTCCAAAATTGAAGCTGAAGTGGATAAGAATACCAAATATAACTTCATAAGAAAAGTTCAGTATCCCATGTGCTTGGCTAATATTGTCCCTGTAAAGTAGAAGAATGGACAAATTACAGTTTTCATCGATTTCCGAGATCTTAATCGGTAGTGTCCTAAGGATGATTTCCCAGTTCCGATTACAGATCTTTTAATTGATGCAACAGCTGTCTATGAAGCACTCTCCTTCATGGATTGATATTCTGGATATAATCAGATCCGAATAGCCCCAAAAGACGAGGAATCCATAGCCTTCAGATCCCCTCAGGGTGTGTTTTTCTACCGGGTAATGTCCTTTGGTTTAAAGAATGAAGGTGAAACATATCAGCGTGCCATGCATCGTATCTTCAATCCCTTCTTAGGGAAGTTTATTGAATGCTATGTAGATGATTTGGTGGTTAAATCCAAACAACTTTCTAATCACTTGGCTTATTTTGAAGTCATATTCTGCAAGCTTTGACAACATAATTTGAAGATGAACCCATTAAAATGTGCTTTTGGGGTAACCTCAGGAAAATTTCTCGGATTTGTTGTACGCCATTGTGGTATTAAAGTCGATCCTGAGAAGGCCAAGTCAATCCTTGGTATTTCACCTCCTCAAAATTTGATCAAATTAAGAGGACTTCATGGACACTTAGCTTATACTCTGCATTTCATCCCCAATTTGGTAGGAAAAGTTTACCCTTCACCAAATTGATGAAGAAATGAGTCACTTACCAGTGGACTGAATAATGTCAAGAAGCATTTGATATTCTCAAGAAATACCTCTTGAGTCCACAGGTACTAATTCCACCTCTTTAAGGAACACCACTTATCCTCTAAGTGACAGCTCTAGAGAAATCTTTGGGTGCCTTTCTTGCTCAATAGAAAAATGATGGGAATGAAAATATCCTCGACAATCTCAGTCGAACTATGATTGATGCAGAAACCCAATATTCAAGTATTGAGAAGTGCTTCCTGGCGTTAATCTTTGTAGTTCAGAAGGTGAGACACTACCTGCAACATCACGAGGTCCAATTGGTATCTTGCAATAACCCGCTCAAATTCATCCTTAGTCGTCCAATGCTTACAGGACGTCTGGCAAGGTGGGCTGTTATTTTGCATCAATTCGACATCCAGTATGTGTCTCAAAAGGCAATAAAGGGCCAAGCATTGACTTATTTCCTGGATGAACACCCTTCAGTGGAAGACACATCTTCAGATATTGAATTCCCTGATGAGGAAGTCTTCTATATTCATGAAAGTCCTCAAGCATGGGAAATGTATTTTGATCATGCATCCAGAAGTCCAACAGGGAGGAAAGTGGAAAATCCTAAATTCAACAAGGATGTCTTAGGAATTTTGCTCATTTCTCTAGAAAAGGCAGTGTTACCTTATTCCTTCTTATTGTGGGAAGGTGGTACCAATAATGAAGCAGAACACCAAGCTCTCATCGCAGGCTTGGAATTATCTCTTCAAGAACAAGGGAATCACTTAATGGTGAAAGGTGATTCAGACCTGGTAATCAAACAAGTCAATGGGGATTATGCCATCAGAAAAGAAGAGCTAATACCTTTGTATGATTATGTCTGAGAGTTAATGGCGGAATTCCCTTTGGAACTGACATTTTCTTATGTCCCAAGATCACAAAATGCTCAATCTAATGCAATGGCTAATATAGCCACAGCTCTGGCAGATCCAAATCGGGATAAGACAACAATAAATATTTCCCACCTTTGTGCAATTTAACCTTATGTTCAAATCATAACAGATGAAATTAATGAAATTAGTCCCATTCCTGAACCATATAGTCATACTATAGGATGTTTTTTCACCTATCAGGGAATACCTTCAAAATAGAGCATTTCCACCTGATAGATCCTAGAAAGAACAAATACAACAACGTGTGGTCAATTTTACTCTTTATGATAGCCCAGATCACCTAGAGAATATTCTATACAAACGTGGTTTTGATGGAGTTCTCTTCAGATGCATTGATGGTGAAGAGACAATGACTTTCATGAAAGAAGTGCATGCAGGAGTCCGTGGTTCCCACCAGTCTGGACATAGACTGTCTGATCAGATTCGAAGGCTTGGATACTTTTGGCCTTCAATGATACAAGATTTTGTTGATTTCAAAAAGAAGTGTCATTCATGCCATTTACATTCCAACTTCATTCATCAACCTCCATTGTTGCTTCATACAGCTAAATACTCATGGTCATTTCCCACATCGGGAATGGATGTGGTAGGACCTTACCCTTCGGCTATGGCCAAGCAGTTTAAGTACATTCTTTCTTCTACTGCCTTCTTTTCCAAATGGGAAGAGGCACTACCTCTCATGGAAGACAGTTCTAAATGCATTGTTAGCTTCATCAAGTCTAACATCATTACCAGATTTGATGTCCCTGATACCATATTGACGGACAATGGCACCAACTTCTATTCATCCGAGGTGAGGAAATTGTATCAAGAATACATCATCAAAACCAACCATTCATCTCAGTATCATGTAGTGGACAATGACCAAATAGAAACCTTCAACAAGACACATTCAAATATACTAAAAAATATGGTGGATAAAGATAAGAAGTCATGGCCTGATAAACTCTTTCATGCTTTATGGGCTTATCGGACTACCACCCGCACTGCAACACGGTCAACTCCATATTCATTGGTATATGGAACAAAAGCAGTCTTCCCAATTGATGTTCAACTACCCTCGCTCAGAGTTTCCATTTGTGATCAATTATCTACAGATAAACAATCTCAAAATCGATTGAATGAATTGGTATGGTTAGATGAGAAACTATTGTGCACATTGCACTACTTGGAAGTCTATCATAATCGAATAGCACGAGCTTTTAACAAAAAAGTCTGTCTTCGTTCATTCACTAAGGGAGAATTGGTATTAGTTCTCAGAACTCCAATGATACCAGGAAAGAATCCTCCCAAGATTGAACCAAAATGGGAAGGACCTTACTCAATACATAGGGTCTACTCCAATGGAGCTTATTCATTAATCTCGATGGATGGAGAACTCATCACTACTCCAACCAATGCCATATTTTTGAAGAAGTAATTTTTATAAACACAAAATGCATCATCAAAGGTCATGTATGACCTTAAACTACACCACCATCCAGTAAGATGTTAAACAGCATCGTCAACGGTCCATGCATATGACCTTAAACTATTCGCACATTCGTCCAACATGGCACCAAACTGTATCGTCCGTTTTCATCCAACCCAACGTTAAAATGTGAAAAAGTCCCTAATACATCCAACATGACGTTAAATGGTGTACTATTTTGTCCTCACTGCAAGACAATAAACTGCACAGTCCCCCTTTCATCCAACATGATGTTAAACTATATTTTCCCCATGGTCCTAACTACATGACGCTAAACTATACAGAGATTCCTTGAAACGTCCTATATGACATTAAACTTTACTTTGTCCCTGATACATGACACTAAACTGTGCAGCACCAACAGTCCTAACTGCAAGACTTTAAACTGCACAGTCCCTTTATATGTCCTACATGACATTAAACTATGCATCGTTAATGTTGTTGTTACCTCTTGTTTCTCACACCGAGTATGACTCACGTGATCTTAGAGAAAACCTCAAACATAACACTCTCTCTGTGCTACTAACCATGTGTAAGTCCCAACAACATCATTTTTTTGGTCTTTGTCCCCAAGAATAACTTGATCATTAATTCATTCGTTAATTGAACTATGCAGACTTTGATCCTTGCCTTCCAGGCTGGGTACGTAGGCAACCTCCCAAGGATCAATCCCAAAACCAATCTCTTCACATCGGTTCACCTCCATCTCATATGATGTTGATTCATGAAACCTCCCCTAGAATCAATATCTTTACATTGGTTCACTTTCGTCCTTGTTATACGACGTTAAACGATAAAACAATTTTTTCCAGTATGACAATAAACTACAATATTCTTTGATAACCTCACTTGAGATGGAATCATTATTTACATTGATTTTTAATCATGTTTTATTCTGAATACTATGTGCATACATGGAAATACCTGAACCTTTTATCTTGGGTTAAACCATCATTGCACTAAAGTCCCCTTTCACCCTTCACATGTACGAACCAAATATGTACAGAGGTTATTTCTAGAACTACGTGGGCTTGATTCCCATCCTTATGGGATACGTAGGAACGTAAGGGTGTCCCTCGAATCCAGCCCCAAGCCTTTGGGCCTAACCCAAAATTTCACTTTCAGTCCCTTGGCTGAAAAGTCCCCATGAAAACACTCACTGTATATTTCTTACAATGGTCCAAGCTCTATGACACTAAACTAAGACCTCTAATCCTTTTGTCCCACACGATGTTAAACTATAATTTAATAAATACGTATGGCTTGATTCCCATTCTTATGGGATACATAGAGAAGTCCAACATTTTAATTCAGGACCCAACCACAACATGATTATGGTTAGAATTGATGTGTGTATCTTTGTATACATTGGACAATACCCATCTTTATGTGTCATAATCCATACCTTAAATATTTTCAAATCTTCATAGCCATTTTCTTGACTTTTACTCACAAAAATGTCAAATTTCTGAGAGTTCATTTACCTGACTATGCATCATGTTCCCTTAGACAACCTTGCATAAACAGTCCACATAACAGACTAGTCAACCGAAAGATACTATTATTTGACTATGTAGCCAATTCCCTTAGGTGGCCCTGCATAATTCTACCCTATAACGGGTTTTTTAAATTATTGTAACTTCATTCTTGGGAAGAAAGAGTCTTTTTTCCTTATTGGTCTTAAATGAATGTATTTAGGGATCCGCAAAAATAGCCATCCTTAACATATTTGTCCCATATCCTTTTTCATGATCTGAAAACATTCAAGTCTATGGTTTATATTCTCCTTCCCTACATTTTGGTCAGACCTTCGTAAGAGTGATATACATCCAATTCTTCGATAATCTTGTTTGGAAATATCTTCTCCATATTCAAGTACCTCTTTCCATACAGAAAACATTATACTTTGGAAAATTTGAATCTCCATAAACATTCACTGGATTTCAGCATTAAGAATGTAAATATTTGAGAGTTCTTTTTCTTGACTATGCAGCACGTGCCCTTAGGCGGCCTTGTATAAACAGTCCACATAAAAGACTTTTTAGCCAAAAGATACTATTTATTTGACTATGCATCCAATGACCATAGGTGGCCCTATATAATTCAACTCCCTAATGGGTTTTTTAAATAATGGTAACTTCATTCTTGGGAAATACTTCTTCTAATTCCTTTAATCACTTTTTAATATCATTCCTCAGATCTAAATATTATTAAGTCATAGTTCACATATTTTCCCACATACTTGAGTATGTTACTATGTTTTCAGATGAATTGTCAAGGTATTGAGTCAATTCTAATTCATTCGGTCAAAGCTATTTCAACCTTAAACATTAAACTCTTTATGCCCGATGTGTATGAATTTAAACTGCCCACAAAAGACAGGGGAACTCTGAATAAAAGTCAAGTTCCAGCTCACTAAACATACATTTTGTATGATTTAGTTAATATTGAGCAATTAAAAGATTCAATGTTTGTAGGGTTATTTATAATTATCTTAGTAAAAATCCAATTATGCTTAGTAGTCCCATTGACATAGGAAAATTTAAAGAAGGTAGCAAGAAAATACATGCACAATTGATTGACAATGAGAGCATTCTTTCCATTTGATGCACAACAATTAGAAGGAAATCCACATATTGGAGTCTCTTATCTTTTCTAAGAAATTACAAAAGACTGTCAACATAAGTCTTCAATTGATGAACTGCATCTCGATCTTCATCAGTGTCTACTTGAAGCTCATGCACTCGACCAACTTCACTCTTTTCATCCAGATGTAGTGCTTTCTTGGCATCTGCAATGGTCTTCATACCATTCATTTGAACTCCCTCTAGTGAATTATTTAGTTGGTCATGTTCCCTAGTAAAAAAATCTAACTGTTGCTGAAGGTGCATCTTCTGGACAACTTTTTCTTTGATCTTATGCTTTAGCTCCTTCATCCTGGTTGCATAGTTAGCCTCAGCTCGGGATACCGTAGCCTCAAATTCCCCGATGTTGACTGACAGTTTCACCCTGGTAAGATCTTCATGAAACTTTTTCTCTTTCTCCCTTCTGAAGATGACTTGTTTCACCGCGATATGGATTTCTTGATATCCAAAACCACCAAGTCCTAGCATGATGAACTGGGATGACAATCTAGGGATCTTTGATGATAGCTCTTCTAAAGGCACATCATATATGATTTTACATATGTTGTTAGATGCCTTGCGTCGTGAGAAGTTGAGCGCCTTAAGCACCTCTAGGTCTGATTCAATATCATCATCATAGGGGGGCATGTAATCAGGGATTAATGCACTTAAGTATGTGCCATGTTCTGCTCCTCCCCCTGACCTGTGCTTCTTCACTTTCAATTCTCGTTGTGGCAGAGGTTGGGGCCTCACCTACAAATCTAGCCACTATAGTTGATGGTCCTACATAATTAATTGAAAGCCTTAGTTAGTTTCAAAGGATAACAAATGGATCGATTGTCTTCAAAATTAAATAAAAATCACAAATATTGTTATCCCTTACCCGAAGGTAGATCATCTACCTGAGAAGACTCTTCCCCATCTTTCGTAGTCTCAACAGGATCTTCAAGATGGGTCTCATGAGGGTTTAGAGGGTTTAACTCTACTTGAGCTAATGTTTCTGCAATAGTAGGGTTGACATAAATGTTCACACCCTCTTCAGGCATTGGTAGTTCAACAACTTCTATGGATGGAACTGCATATTATTTTAAGTCTTGATTAGAAGTGTAAAAAAAAGAAAATTTATTTGGTGAAGGATAACACTCATGCCCAAGGTCTTCTATGTCACATGAAAACATAGCATGATCATAAAATTATTTGAAATACATGCCACGATTCATCATTTCATCAAATGATATTTCAGAATCCTAGTTAGTCTCACCTGTGGGAGCGTTTGATATGACTTCGTGACGACTTATGTCCTACAGCCCCTGACCCTGGACACCATCTTCAAATAAAATCACGGCATCAATTGCAACAACCACTAAAATCTCTAATGCAGGAGTTAAACCTGAAGTATCCCAGAATGGAAGTCAGTCAGTGTTTTGTTTAACATTTTTTTTATGAAGCATTGTTGACTTACCAGAAAGAGGTTCTTCTCTCCTTGCAACAACAGTAAGAGGAATACTAGGAACATATGCTAGATCTTCTCCAGGAGTAGCCAAGTCAGCTTGAATCTGTGATTGTTCCACAGCACCCTCTATAGTCCTAAAAAGAGGATCAGTCCTTTCCCTCAGAGGGGAAATTTAAGAACCCCTACAATCCCAAGGAAAATGAGCAATCATTTCATGGTTTATGACTCATGATTATCTGAAGAACTTACCACTTATAATGAAGTGTTTATCTATGGTCTTCTTTCTCTGATGTTTTTGCTTCCTTGGCTTTTTGGGAGTATCAGCATTCTCCATTATAGGTACCTGGATGGGAGAGGGGAAATCCATGTGCAACTCCTCATCCATGGCTTCTTGTCCTGGAGATATCTCGCCAGGTTTGTGAGGAGATTCAGCAATAGCCCTGATGGAAGTACCACCAAGGCTATACTGTGGCGAAGGAACCTTAGTAGTTTTTTCAAGCAACAAGATGAAGAAAACAATTTCCATGAATAACAATGCTTCGACTGAAAGCAAGTTGCAAATGAAATAAGGAAAGAAAACTTACATCTTCAGGAGCCACATACTCATGCCACTCCTCATCAGTGGCACCGTGATCCATCATTTCCTTGACCCGATTGGTGATAGGGATAGAATCATTGGTGGCATATATATAGGCCTTCAACTCTTTGACATAGGCTCTTACTTTATCAGGGTTATCCTTGAAATGAATATTCACAGGATCCTGAGGAGTCCCTATTCCAGGAAGAAGTAACCCTTCACATAACTCCATCCAGATAGTTTCATTATTGTAGTATACATCCTGCCATGTTTGGATGGCCTCTGGTCATAGATATGCAGGTGTACTAGAAGGTTGTGAAGAAAGTCCTACAACCTTGGATTTTAATTTCTTTCTAGCTCCTGCAACATTAAAAAGAGAATGAAAACTTGTTACTCTATAAAGTTACTTGAAATTAAAATTTCCTTAATAAAGTAACTCACCAGGAGTTGATGGAGTAGGTCTCTTTATTCTGAAAGGGGGATTATATATGGCACATGGTCGTTTTGACACATGTTGTATCTCTTGAGAATATGATGAATCAACCTTGGTTGAAGAACTCGGTGAACCAGCTTCAGGAGTGGAAGAATCACCTACCACCTGAATTGTTTCTTTCACAATGGTTCTCTTCTTCTTCCCAACCTGGTCAATAGGTTTATTCAATATGGCCCCAGGATATGACGCTATCCAGTTTTCAGCATACCATATGGTTAAATTTCTTACTGCTTCATTATTTGGTAATTCAAAGACTGCCCCAGTCCTTTCCATAGCCATTAGCGACCATAGTTGCCAAGAAACCATTGGATGCGGCTCTGATTTGACGTGCATTGGAGGAGATACAACAGTTTTTTGCAGACACTTGAATTGGTGTGAAAATCAATATGGATCATAAGCCTCACATATAATTTCCCCATCAATTCTGGTATCCAATACACCATCTCTATAGGCCAGCATATAAGACCTCTATTCCAAGATGGCCGATCCATCGTCAACAAATTGCCCTGTCGGTGGATTTCCATAGGGAAAGAAGTGGAATTCCTTATGCATACCCAGCCTTGGCATAATATCATAAGCATTGAGGTACAAAGGAAAAATTCTAGAGAAGTCCTAAATGTAAGGCCTGAAAGAACTTCCGAGAATCTGTATTCCGTTTTGAACAACATATGTCCAGAAGTTAGTGGCGATCCATCCCCATCAAACATTGAATGGTCCCACTAATCTCAAAGGAGAATTACCCATATAAACATGGAGTAAGCTCCTATAAATCTTTTCCAAAATTGGGGTATCCAACCCCACCATCTTCCTCTTGTCTTACATGGCTATGATAACAAAGGTCCCTGTCCTGACACCTCCCTTTGAATCTCTAATTGGAAAAAGATAAAAATTTATCCATAAGGCTAAAAATCCCGCTAGATGGGTCTTCTTTGGGATTTTATGATTCACTTCATACCCCCATTTCTCAAACTCTCCTACTTCCAGAGTCGGCCATTAGGTGCCAAGGATACCTCTCTTATCTACTCTAGGGCTGCTAGTAGGACGAGTACAGGTGGTCCCCTTTTCCCTATTATTCTTGAGAAACACATTCATCCATTCCTATGGATGAATATCCCTTCTAGAATAAGTCTTTAAAGTCTTTAAGATTTTTATCGTATGATAAATCATCAATAACTGTCGAACCAAATCTAGAGTCTTCTCTGGATCATTCATGGTTGCCTTTAGAGGGACAAATTTTTCATACATATCACCCAAGATTGGAGCCCCTGAGATCTTGTAGACATCCCACAAACTAATTCCTACTTCTCCATGGCTCAGATGGAAAGAATTAGTTTTCGGGCTCCAGAAGCTATGTAATTCCTATGAAATGTTATCATTACTATAAACAAATGTCTTCCCAGCCTAGACAACATCATAAATTGCAGCTCCCTTCAGATCCTCGATAAACTCTTCCCAAGTTTGTCGCACACAATAAGCCCACATCCATGTTTTCTTCACCCCTCCTCCATAACAGAATTCCCATTTCTCCTTCCATCCTTTGGATTGATCCATCTGAGTGTTTCGAATGACAGAAGGATAACAATGTGGTTACAGCTCAGGATTTTGAAGTTTCAGATCTAGAGCACACGAGCTATGATGCATTATATAAGCTATCATTATTGTTCCTTAATTTTAAAATTCACCTGCGATTGAGACATTCACTAAAGAAAAGTTGGTATACGACTGAAACCAGGAAGGCATGAGATAGTTCTTTGCCTCTAGAATATTGACAACTTACAAGTGACCATTTCCATATAGAGGTAGATAGATACTGTGTGGTAAATTACTATGGTATTTCGTAATATGCATAACCACGTCTAGAAGAGTGCTTTCGAAGATGGAATAGTAATCATGGCCAACAATTTCCATCATCTCATCAATTGTTTTACTCTCTAGTTCATCAGCTGTTCCGATTATCCTTGGAGCCATTTGATCTGCACAAAAGATGAATAATTAACTCTTAAAGTATGTTAATTTTTCGTAATTTTTTTGAAGTATTTGAAGAAATTGACTAAGTCATTAAGGCGTACAAGTCCCATAGTTGGCGCGCAAGTATTATTAGGTCGCGCAAGTATTGGTCGCGCAGGTAACACCGCGTAAGTCTAAATACCTTAACAGCAGCCCGACACATGAAAAAGAAGAGCAGACTAGAAAAATCCGAGAGCCAAGATGCGCGTCGAGAGCAAGAAGTCCATGAGAGCTGAGTGTATTGCGTGGAATGAAACCCCATATTTATAGACACGTCCATGACCCTGTGTGCCATACCCTGCGCGATCAAAGGCTGTATCCCTCCGTGCCAGGTCCTGCATGCCCAAATCTCATTTGTGTGCCCTACCCTGTGCGCCCCAATTTCCTTTTGATTATCGATTTCCCTAGAGTAAAATTTACATTTCTTCTGGATCCAACTTTGTGGGGGGACTTTTGTTGACACTACATTCATCAAAAAATCTGAAAATTGGAATAGGGGATTATCTTAACTCAAGGTTCGTGCAAGTTCTATGATGGTCGCGCAAGTACACTTGCGCGCCTCAATAGTCGCGCAAGTACACTTGCGCGCCCTAAAGAATAACCGCCCAGGGTCTTCTCCAGCCTATAAATAGACCCTATGGGCCCCCCATTTCTGGAGGAATTTTTCTAGAAACTCATATTTGACCTCTCGGCACCCTAGTCTCATCTCATAGCTTCTGAAACACATCTAAGGTAATTTCTTACCTAGAAAGGAAGATCTAAAGAGGGGGAGGAAGGCCTAAGTGTTGAAACTCATCAACACTTGCGCGCCTGAGTGTCCATCCCTTAAGGAAAATGGCCACACTTGTGTGCCGCCTAACTCCTTCAATAGAACTTGTGCGCCACTCTTCTGGAAGAACCTCAAGATGATTCTAAAAGTGTAAACCAAGAGTCTCTTAAGTATTACCCGTCTGGTTACCCATTGCGCAATTACCCATGTGTCGCACAGGTATACCTGCGCGACCAGGACTTGCGCGCCCACGCAGTACCTACGCGCCTGCCAGGACTTGCGCACCCCTGCCTTTTTGGGTGCCCTTCTTTCCCATTTCACCCCTCTCAAGCCATTCCACATCTTCTATTAAAGATTCAGTATTCAAGTCACTCATCAAAGCCATTTATGACATGATTTCTTGATTTGACTTCCATATCTGAAAGGAATTCTAGGGAATATCTCTCAAAACCTAGTGATTTACACATATTTATGTCACTAAAGATTGAGATTTCATCAATTCAACATCATTATTTACGATGAGATAACTCATTAACATGGGTATCCTCTTCAGGAGTAAGCCCCAAGTCTCTTAATTTTTCAAGTCCCTTAACCCGGGCCTCCTTTTCAGGAGTAATCCCTAGTCATAATTTCCAAATATGGGAATCCTCCTTAGGAGTAATCCCCAATTCCTCATTAATTTGGGTATCATCCTCAAGAGTAAGCCCCAACCATAATTATCTTAACATGGGCCTCCTTTTCAGGAGTATTCCCTAGTCTCAAATATGGGCATCCTCTTCAAGAGTAACCCCCAATCTTAATTTCTCTTAACTAGTCCTAATTTTCCTTTGATCTGGGATACCTTATCAGGAGTAAAAACCCAATCATAAGACCTCTATTAATTTGGGTCTCCTTTTCAGGAGTAAGGCCCAAGTTATAGTATTCAAATATCCATGAAGCACATATACCTTTATGGACCCTGTTCCTAGATTTCTTCCTTGAAGTAAATCCTAATCTTCATTTATCTGGGCAGTCATACATACATAAGTCCCACATTATTTCTTATGATTGCATCTTTCATGGCACAATTGTATGATTTTTACCAATAATTCTTGTCTCTCACACCGAGAATGACTCACATGAGCTTAGAGAGTAAAATTAATAATGAAAACTTTCTTTGAGCCATCAATCATAAACATCATACTCCCTTACTCGAACTATGTCGGTTCTGATTCCTTTTCTAAACAAAGGATACGTAGGTAGCCCATCTGCAGGTTCGATCCCAACTCTGAAATAATTCATGTCCTTCTGAATGACAATAAACAGCAAGTGCCCCCACTGAGTGGCTTTAAAACCAGTATGGTCATTATAATGACTAAGAGACTTTTACGTATCAAAGGATACCATTGATAATGAATCTCTAACAAATATAGATGATTCTCTATCAATGAAGAACCACGAATACATTTAAATGCTTCTCTAAATTTCCTACATATCAATCATTGATTGTCAAATCTAAAGGAAAGATCATTTTATACTTGGTAATGTAATAAGGATTAACGAACATAACTTAAATCTTGAAAGAGAGTCCCGGAGTAGACAATAATTTTCTTAAAAAGGTGTGATGAGTCTGACCTCCCATCCTCTAGACCAATGCAATTTCCTAAGACTCATTAGTCCACAAATAATGAGCGCCTACCTTTTAAAAGAAGGTCTAAATGGATGTGGAATCATTTTCTACTTCCGGTTCTACGAACAAACCCATTAGAAACTGATTGGAATGTTTGAACCTTCAATCAAGGAGGTCATCCCCAAATTCGGAGGGAAACAATCCACAAAAGGAAGGATAATTATTCCTTGAATAAAATTTTCTTATATCAAACATCAGGGTTTCATATACTATAAAAAGTATTTTAATGTAACCCCATCATTAAAATAGACTTAATACATTTAAGAATATCACCATCCTAAAATCTACCATAACTCTTGAATCCCTTATATGTTTATGTCTTACTCATTCAACATTCTTCATGATCCATTAACCATTCCTTTTCGACTTATTCTCAAATAATTATATCCTACAAACAAAATAATGAATCATATCTTAAGATTCCAATAATAGGAAAAAATATGTTACGAAATAATCCATTCCTTTCATTGGTCATTGTCATCTTATTCGTCCTCAATCATAATGACATTAGGTATTGGTAAACAAATATTTGTACGATCTTGGTGACCCCTTTCCTGAAAATTCTTCATAGGATAAGTGTTTGCATAATGACCATGCACACCTATGTTGAAACATTCAATTGATCCTTCAGAAAGAACATCTTTCCCATTCCTAGAGTCAACTAGATGCTTCCTTTTTCCATGGAAAGTTCTTGCTTTATGACCTTCGTTTCCACATCTATAGCATCTTTATATCCCTTTGAAACATTTTCCTATGTGTTTCTTTCCTCATTTTTGACACATAGGTTTTTGAACATACTTACCTATATGATCATTACCTAAAATTCAGTAGGGATTTTTTTCTCTCATATATGATGGATTAAAAATTCACTAATGTTCAGGTGGTCAATCATGACTCCAGATAATAGGTTGAGGATAACCACAAGAGTTCCCATTGCAGCTCCCATATCATTCAGATGTTCTTTCATAAAACAGTCACAGTTTTCTTCAAATCCACTGTTACTTTGGTGCCTACTAGATCCATCCATTTACTAAAACCAAAAAGGTCAGTGTGGGTATATCAGTAAAATCATCATATAATAATGAGGAAGATAGACACCAAGATATACTTATCCAAGTTATCTCAAACTCATTCTATCATTCAAAAAAAAAAAGAATGACTCCATCAAATATAATAACCATTGTGGTTATACACAACTTGTCACTTTTTATTAAACAACACTCTAACATCTAAAGTTATCTAAACCGACCTGTGATACCAATTATAAGGACTGCCCTTAAACCTAACTTAATCATGAATTGAATTGAATAATTCACATTGAGTATCTTTTCTGGTTTAGAGTTTTAGAGAATTAGGACATAACTATTACATCTCAAAAATTACAAAGTAGACACATCTACTCAGTTTCAATTTTTTTCACAAAATAAATACTCTTGAACAAAAGAGTCATGTCTAGTTATTGGTTTTAGATACCCTAACATTTCCTTGATTTCATCCTTGACCCTATTCAGCTTTATATCCCGTGAAAAACATTTCAAAAACTTGGGATGAGCATAAAAAGCTCAGTAAGGGTTATAACAATACGGAAAGAAAACATCATTCGATGTATACATAAGAATCAATGAAATCATAATTTACTCATAAAACATAAGTACATTAACATACCTCAGGAAATCATAAGATTTTCGAATAACTCATAGATATCATAAGACATTAAGGTAACTTGAGGCATTCATAACATTATTATGTAGGGAGTAACCCTCATGGTTACGTTTATAATACCCATCACAGTATATTCCAAAAATCTCTTTGGAGAAACCTTGGTGTTTAACCCCTTCACGTTACCCAATGCATTGGAGAGCTGTATTGGGCTCACCCACCTTTAGTTTATCACGGAACCACCCGCCTTCATAAAAAATTCCCAAGAACCATAACATAATCATATCACATAACATAAGCATAAAGGAAAGATAAAAGTCTCATATTTCAATAACAATATAACATTTTAAGATATTGAAATAATGAATCCATTCTAAAAACCACTTTCAAAACCATTTAATACATTTAATAAAGTGATTTTTGAATCAAATTGTCCCATACCACTTTGAATATTTTAAAATTTTAAAAAATTAATATCCATATAAATAAATCCTTAAAACTATTTTGAAAACATGTATATTAATGAGACATATTTATAATAATAAATCATTAAAACAATTAAAACGATATTTTTGTTAAAGGGGTTTTAACAAAATGAGGACACTTGAATACAATAATTGAGGAATAAAATTTAATCAGAATTTATAATATAATGATAATAAAGGGATTCATGATATTATATTTCAAAGGAAATTATATACACCATATAAGATTTAATTGGTGCATAACAACAATGAAGTCTCAATATAAATGTAAAATGAGATGAAATCCCTTATAAAGAAGGTATCCTTAAATTAAGGATAAATCAATCTCATAATTATGTGGGAAAAATATAAATACACAAAATATAAGTGGATATTATGTTTAAAACAATAAAATTTCATTCACATATATTCAAAGGATGACATATTCAATAACTACATGTTGATCCTAAAGAAATCTAAATTGGGTTAAGAAGTTCCCTTGGAAAAATTCGACAGCCTAACGACGTCACTATAAAATTCATAAAATTAGTTGATGAGGGAAAAAATGGTATCTCATCAATTAGACATAAAATTTAAATTAATAATGATATAGAAGAAAATATCCCAACATTAAAATATTTAAATTAAAATACATAACAAAATAAGTCTTTTAAAAAGAGGAGTGTGAAAGGTTCCTTTACCGATTTGGGAAACTTTTGAAACGTACCCCTCATGAAAGAAGGGTTATACAATGAAGATGTAAATACACATAAATTAGAGTATATTATTCACATAGTAAAATATTGGGTAGTACATACACCAAACAAAAGAAAATAGTGGCAAATGTAGCATGAATCTCACGGGAATAAAAAGTGAGATGAAAATCCCCTTATGAAAATTCGGCAGCCTAATGAAATCACATAAGACTTCCAAAAATGGATTGATAAGATCAAATATGGTCTCTCATCATATGAAAATATAATTTACAGTAATAGGAATATAAAATAACATACCCCATCTAATAAAGAGGTTCTTCAAAGAAACGACATAAAAGAGAGTACTTAAAAAGAAAGAGAGAGGTAGGGTCCCTTATCTCAAGTCCAACTTGTCTTGTTCATTTCTTTATATTCATGAATAATAAACTTTTGTCAATTTATAATATCTTATGTAACTCATTTAAAGTTTATTATTCAATTCATATCATATATTATAATGTTATAATAATTATTTAATTATGTTAGTTCATATCAGGTGTTTTTGTCGATGTTTGGTACATGAGTAAAAAATGATATTGTTTGAAAAGAATTGTCCATGTAGTTATAAGTACATCATCTCCAGAATAGTATTAATTATTTAAATATAATATATATCCTGTAAATATTCATTTTATACTATTCCATAACATTTGGAGATAAAAAGAAACGAAATGCACCATTCATGGAGACGATAGGCCGTATGTACGCATGAACGCTACTTTCATTTATTTTTCATATTAATGGAATTAATAATAATTGAGAGAGATATATATATATATATTATAATTCCAGTATAATATATATGTTATATAGGTCACATAATTTCATTAATTTCATTCTTTATACATTCCATGTATTGCATGAACGAGACACACCACTTGAGGGGGTGGTTGTCCACACTTCCTCATATGAAATTATCGCATTTGCACAACATGCAAAGAATAAAGGTATGTTTTAAATATGAAATACATAAGAATATAGAAAAAATAAATACCATATATATCATATATTAAATATAGTGACATCATAGTGGCCACCTTTAATGGTGTTAAATGAATATTGAACAATCATCGTTTCGTGAGGCAGTATTTCTCCATCCAAAGAAACGGTATGTTCTTTAACCATTAGATGGATGTGTGTGTAAGTGTAGCTCGAAAAAATCTTATAAAAACATCCTAGTATATTGAAGACACTGGTGTTGTTACAAAAGAATGGAATAAAAAGATTTTTGGGAGTTGGAGAAGCAAAATAAAAAAATAAATAATTGAAGACATGACATTTAAATCGGGTAACTCCCTTTGGTTTGAACCAAGAGGGTTTCATGAAGATCTTTCTCCCTACGGTGAGGGTTAAATGATGAATATAGGGATGTGGATAGAGAAAATGGGCAGGTTTTGGCCGAGACAAAGTCTTGAGAGATGTGGGTAAGGAGGTAGAGGTGGGGGCCTTTTATATGAGGGAGGAGCGGCACTCATGGAAAGTCAAGAAATGTTACATTATTTTAAAATGAGTTTCAGATATTAAAGGTCCCAAATTGATATATTTTGAGGGTAAGGAGATAAGGGTTCGACATAAACTCATCCAATAGGTTTTTCCCAAGTTTATTTCTTATATTTTACATTATCTTTTCATTTTATTTAAAGCGTTCATTACTGAGGTAATCGCCGCATCATCATGGTGTTATAAATAAATTAATTTATATAATGTCTAAAAATTATAAAAAACTACTATGATATAGGAAATCTTTTTATCTTTCCAATGAATACTTATAGTTTAAGAGATCATTTACAAATACAAAACTAAAATTGTTTTACTTTGGTGACACATACATTTGTTATACTTTCCTTTTTTAAAAATAAAATGATAAAGTGTCACTATCACACAAAAGTGATCCCATGGGGCACCAAAACTTGGAAAAACGTATCCCATGGTTGGCAATGACACAAAAAGCAGAATTAGGACACATGTTGGGGTAATTTTTTATTATTATAATATTATTTTATTATCCTTAACAACCCGATTACTAATTAATCACGATAATTAAAGATAATTACCATCATTACTATTCATAATGTCCAAAAGTAAAAGATTTTTAATTACATAATTTGGGCCTTATGATTACACATATGAAATCCATTTTACCAAATTCCAATCATAGAAATTCAAATAATGAATTTAAAAATAATATCGGCTGTGAAAACAAATAGCGGGTTTTTTGATGCAATATATATAAAACGTTTAGCACTTGTTTATGTCCATTTTCAAAGTGAAATTAATTATAATAACCACCATTGAATTAAATGGTAAAACTATATTATAATTAAACTTTAAATAAAATTAAAAAGTTAATCTAACCATATATTTAAATTAGATGAAAAGAAGTTTTGATGTAAAATGTAGTATTTTTCACTATTCATTAAAAAATGAACATTGTCAGAAAAATACCAAAAATTTAACCAAAGTAAATTTCAATGTACCAATCATAAATAATATGTTTATTTTGAAAATTAGTGCTTATAAAATTGTCAAAATATAGTTTTAAAAAAAGGATCGCCATCAAAAGGCGGTAAAACAATCTTTTAAAAACATTAGAGTATTTATTCTTAAAATTGGATTCATTTGGATTTTAAGACTCTAACATTTATTGGATGAATGTAAAAATATTTAACAAACATATGTAATCATTTTTTCATTTTTTTTGTTCATTACTTCCATTACAACTGTGAGGCGTTAACTTTTATAATAGTATTATATTATTAGTGTGCAACATAAGATTTCAAAGAAACTCGTTGTTGCGTATTGAGTACACCATCGAGCATAGCATTACCATTAATTTAATTTTAACATTTTATTCACAAATATTTATTAACAATTGAATGTAATATTATTTATTTACCCGTGATGTTACAGAAAGTTTCCTGAATTTATCGTTGATAATGATTGTGTTTTGACATTTGAGAATAGATTATGTGTGCTTTTTGATTCACAGTTGAAGAATTATTTGTTATGTGAAGCTCATATTTCTCTATTTTCAGTTTATCCAAGAAGTACTAAGATGTACAGTGATCTAAGGGAGTTTTACTAGTGGAATGGAATGAAAAGAGATATTGCAGACATTACTATAAAATGTTTTACTTGTTAGTAGGTTAAAACAGAGTAGAAGTTACCAAAAGGTATATTTCAGACTTTACCAGTGCTAGAGTGGAAATGGTAAAATATATCCATGGACTTCATTTTGTAATTACCATAAAAATCTCAAGGTAATAATGAAATATGGGTTATTGTTGATCGATTGACTAAATCTGTTAATTTTTTTCCTATTCAGGATACTTTTTCTCTAGATTAGCTTTCTTGGTTGTATGTTAAATAGATAGTCAGGATTCATGGAGTTCCCCTATCCATTTTATCTGATCATGATCCCATTTTTACTTATATCTTTTGTAAATTCCTTCAGAAGATGTTGGTTACTAAATTAAATTAGAGTACAAATTTTCATCCTCCATCAAATAGGCTGTCAGCAAGAACAATTTAGACCTTACAGGATATTCTATGTGATGGTTCATTAGATTACCATGGAATTTGGGACCAAAATCGTTCATAGGAATAGTTTTCATATAATAAAAGTTTTCATTCGAGCATATATATTGATCTATTTCATGAATTATATGAGAAGTGGTGTCGAACTCCAGCTTTTTGGGATAAAGTTGCTAAAAGGAAACTGATGGGACCATAATTGGTAGATGAGATGGTAGAAAAAGATCTATTGATTCATAAGGACATGAGAACATCTCAGTATAGGCAGAAATATTATGTGGTAACCTGAGTAAGGATCTTTATTTTGAGGTATGTGATAGTTTTATTCTCAATGTTTTCTCCATGGAAAACTGTGATGCATTTAGGTGAGAAGGGAAAGTTGAGTTCGAGGTTCATTGGACCTTATGAAATCCAAGATAAAGTTGGATCAGTTGAGTACGTAGTGGAATTACCTCCACATTTATCCAAGGTACACAATTTTTTTAATATTTCAATTTTGAGAAAGTATATGCTAGATTCATCTCATGTTTTGAGCCCAGATGTAGTTCAGTTGGAATAGAATCTCTCTTATGAGGATGAACCCGTCTAGATTCTTGAACGAAGAGAGATAATGTAACGTAATAGGGTAATTCATTTGGTAATGGTTTTGTGAAAAAATCATATGGTTGAAGAGGCAATGTGGTTATCTGAAAATGCTATGAGGTATAAATACCCCTAATTATATGATAACTGAATAAAATTTTGATGACGTAATTTCCAAAAGAGAGGAATAATTTAACATCTCCGGTAAATAAAGAATAATACATTTTAATATTTATTAAAAATTTTAAATTAAATATTGATTTTAATTTAAAAGGGATCACATGTTTGATGGCATACCTGATATGCAACAATGTGTCTTTCAAAATTCTAATGTTGCACACAATTATGAGTCATACTGAAAAGTAATAATATAATATTATTTTAAATGGAAGTTAACACTTGACAATGTATTGTAGGAAATGAATAAAACTAACTACAATATGATTACAAATTTTTTTAAATGATTATACATTTATCCAATAAATGTATTAGGATTAAAATATTAATAAATCTAATATCAATCACAAATAGTTTAATATTCTTTAAATGGTCGATTTACTGCATGTTGATGGAGAACTGTTTTTAAATCTATTTTCTGTAACTTTTATATTTTTTATTTCAGAAAATAAAATTCTTCTTTAAAATAGGGACATCAATATTTTATTTGGGTAAATTATTGGAATGTTTCTAATAAAATTCCATTTTTAATGAATAGTAAATAATACTGTATTTTAATTTTAAAATTCCTTTTAATCTATTTTATTTATATGGTTAGATTATCATTTTAAGGGGATTTAAAGTGTAAGTAAATTATATTTTTATAATTTAATCCAATTATGTTCATTGAATGTAATTTCACTTTGAAATTTAACATAAACAAGTGTCAACATTTTGATAGAGATTATTTCTTAAAAACACACTTTTTGTTTTGACAACAAGATTTTTTTAATTAATTAATGAAACATATATGTTCTGATATTGTAAAATAGACATCATTTTTGAATTTTAAATATAAAATATAGCTTAGTATGATTTTTTGATATTTTTTGAAAACCTTCAATTTTTGATTAATAGTGAAAACATTTAGTAGTAGTTAAAAAAGGAAATTTTTCATTAAATTGAATTTTTAATACTTATTTGAATTGAATTTTGAAAATAAAAAATACATTTTTGTTATTAGTATGTAAAGTGTGGTTCAATAAGATGAAAATAAATTTTCATGAATTGTAAATTTTGACTTTTATTTACCGTAGTTAAAGTTAAATTGGGAAATTCCAGGTAAAAGATATTATAATAAAAATAAATTACAATAACATGTGTCCTAATCTAATTTATTTATACATTTCCAGTCATGGTCATCCTTAGGTAAATTTTGGTACCCCATGGTTTCACTTAAGAGTGATAATGACAATTTAAATTAATTAATTTAAAGTAATGACCAAATTGACACAGACCTATATCTTTTACTAAATCAATTATATCATGAGATAATATAATATATCTCTAAAACTATAAAAATTAATTTTAAAGATGAAAATATTTCCTACATCATGGTATTTTTTATATAATTTTTAGACATCAAATAAATAAAATTATTTATGACACACTAATGTTGTAGTGTTTACCTCATTAATGAATGATTTAAATGAATAAGATCATAAAAATTAAAACAATATCCAAAACCTATACAATTATTATTGAATAATTTTATTTCAAACAAAATTCATCTTATCTTAGACTTTAATATGTTTTGGACCTTCAGAAGCTAAAATAAATTATACAATAAAATAATATTTTCAAACATTCTTAAAGAGTCGTTCATACCCTGTATAAAAATCTATCAACTATAACCAATTAATCACACCTATCAGCCACCATGCCGCTTCCAAACACTTCCCAATTAATCTCTTTATATCCCTCTTTTCCACATAGAAGACTTACTATAGGCATAATTCACTTCATGAAATCCTTTTTGTTCAAACCAAAGCGAGTTACCCAATTTAAAGGTAACGTCTTCTCTTAAATTCTTTTCTTAAATTTTACTTATCCCACCCCCTAAAATATTTTTATTACATTCATTTATAACTAAAATATTATCATTAATATAATAGGTTTTCATTATGTGATGTATTCAAACTACACATACACACACCTCCAACTTATTGCTAAAGAACATATTGTTTCTATGGACGGCGAAGTATTACCTCACAAAAGGATGATTGTTCAATCTTCTCCTACCACCTCTTTCGATGGCCAATATGATGGAACTGTATTTATATGTAATATTATATATATATATATATTTATTTATATTATATATAATTATTTATTTTTTAATTATTTCATACCATTATGGTTTCCACAATGGGTAAACATGATAATTTAATTTGAGGAAGTGAGGACTACTGCCCCATCAAAGTGATATGAATCATTAATTCCATACGTGAAAGTATAAAAGATGGATTTAGTGAAATTATATATATGATATAATACTTTAATTATAATATACCTATGTGTCATTGTGTTTTCATTCCATCAAATTGGAAATATAAATTAATGTAGCGTTTAGGCGTACGTATGACTTACCGTCTCCATGAACGGTGCATTTCATTTATTATCTCCAAATGATATGTACTATTATAAATACATATATATAAAGGATTTATATGATATATATGATATCTAAATCATTAATATCATTCTAGAGATAATGGAATTTTGACCACATGAACAACATGAAATTATAAGAAGTTTATTTTTTACTCAAGTACCAAATACCGACAAAATGATCATTATTAATTTAAATGATTGAATAATAATTATAAATATTAATACGTTAAATATTAATATTAATAAACTTGAAAACGATTTATAATAAAGTAGTAATCAACTTTAGTTTATTATTCAATAGATTAATGAACGAACGGGTTAAGTCGGACACATGGTAAGGAACTTCTTAATCTAATTTTCAATATTAGGGTTCAATTTCTACATCATGATTATGTCATGCTATGAATATGTGTGACGGAACTCTTATTTTTTTACACATAACATCAACTTATATTTGGTGTATTTATATATTTCACACATATCTATTTCATTTATTTAAACTTAATCTAATGATATAATCCTTATAAGGGATTTCCTCACAATTTTCTTTTATTGAGGCGCATTTTGTTTTATACACGGCGTTCTTTTATATGGTGTATAAAACCTTTTACATTTCATTTCATTCAATGGAAATATTTTTATAGGAGAAGTATAACTAAATGAAAAAATGTAATGTTTCTTTTTAAAGAACACAGTGACAACGACCTTTCCTCCGCTGTGAGTTTTATTTGATCTTTAGCTACCTTAACAACCCATAGTTTTTAATGGAAAATAAATATTGTATTCCCTTTTTATGTATTTTGGAATTGAAATGGTTTTGATAATGGATTTATTATTTCAATATATTTAAATGATAATTTTTTATTGAAATGTGGAAATATTTTCTTTCCTTTATATTTGATTTATGTGTTTTGAATATGTTATGGTTCTTGGTCATTATTTTGGAATATGAGTGGTTCCGTGATAAAACATGGGAAGGTGAGCCCATGATAGCTCTAAAATTAATTGGGTAACATGACAGAGGTAAACGTGAATGTTCCTCGAAAGAGATTTAGGGAAAACACTGTGATGAATATTCCTAATGTAACTCCATATGTAGCTATTAAGTCTAAAACATATGTATGTTATGGATTCCACGCATTACCATTCTGTATTTTGATTTCTATGGTTTATTCATAAATCATATGATTTCATGAGGTAGGTTAATGTGATTATGTTATATATGTAATTATGAACTAATGTTTTTTTCTTTGTTTTATAACCCCTATTGAGATTTTTATGATCATCCTATGTTATGAAATGGTTTTTATAGGACTTAAAGACAAACAGGGTCAAGGATGGGATCAATGAAAAGATAGTCTATATAAAAAATAGAACTAGATATGACACTTTTTATGAGTTTTTATTTTATGAATAAAATGGAAACTAAGTATAAGTGACTACTTTGTAATTGTCGAGATGTAATGTTATAGTTATGGACTAATTCTCGAAAACTCTAAACCTGAGAAGATTATGAATGTGAATTATTCATTTAATTCGTGATTATGTCATGTTATATGGATAGGTCCTTATATTTACCATTGGGTTGTGTTTATATGGGATTACATGGGCCTTGAATCCTCTTGGATCCAACTAGTTTGGGCTCACAATGGTCATGGTATGTTGGCATTCTCCTTCAACCGTAAACCAAGTCTAACTGAGTTTTCATCGAGGTGATATTGGGTGTAAGAAAGGATGACTTGGTCCACTATACATTAGATCCATACATGTAGGGTTTGAAACTTCTTATTACCCATAAAGACCAATGTAAATTTTGTGTGGCTGGGTATAGAACTCAATCATAGTTGTTAAGACTTTTTTGGTTATACAGAAAGGTCATGGTTGAATTGATATAATGGTAATATGGTGTGTCTATAGATGATATGAGATATTCTCCATATGTAATGTCTATGTAAGTTACTAACTTTTTCTTTACATATTCTCTGTTATATAAGATTGGCACCCATTATGCAAGGTGCCTCGTTTGGATTGACAATATCACATTTAATATTTACTTTTTCTTAGGGATTTTACATGTATCACTATCATGTTTTTATATTTTTAAAATTTATATAGATTATATCTCATAACCAGGACATTTTATTGACAACTTGGTTGGTGAGATACTAATAATGTATCTTGTAACCTATTTAGGATGCAATTGGGATCCCACATAGAATATTTGGATGTAAGTAGAGAATTTGGAATGTAACCAAAGTTTGGTGTATGAGTTTTTCCATTATTTGGAGTACGAGAGCACATGAAAAAGATGAGGATTATATTGATAGTTAAATATATCTATTTTTGGTTTTTTTGGTTTTTTGATATAGGTACAATGTTAATTTCTATATACCTATTTTTACCTTTTTTACACATATGACATGATTATTATTTTATATGAGATTAAATTTTTTCATTGTTATATATATCTATCGTTATATGTTTATCTTCTACTGGGTTATTATTTTGCTTCTGCTATTTATGTGAATGCATTGTACCACTATGTTACAATCTAAAAAGAGAGAAAAATACCGAAACCAACACATCCATGGAACTCACTATAGGTCATAACCCTCTAAAATTTAGAGAGATATGATTGAGTACATGTGACCAATCGACCTCAGTGAACCATTTAGTGGAATTCAAATCCAGGATATTATTTAATTATTGAGATCGTTTTTTCTAAAATATATTAATTTTTAACCTACCCATGTGACACCTTAATACACGATAATTTAATTATTATTTTTAACCAATTATTGTACAAAAAAATACGATTGTAATGAAAAAACATTAATATTTACAAGGTTTAACCATGAAAATGCACTCATATCCATGTTATGATTGAGTTACATTACACATTTTCTCTCATATAAATCATTGTTATTCACAAATATGAGATATCTTCTAAAAATATGTATGGATAATATCCCAAAATTGTTGGTTCATATATGAATATGGTGGATTCATTTTAGAAGTTTCATTATATTTGATCCATACAATTGATGTTATCTTCCAAATTTCTTATATCAATCTCCCAATGAAGTCATTAAACTTCATCCCATAAGGTCATCATTGGGACCTCATGAAAATATTCCTTTAATATTACAACAGATAGTCCTTTCACTTTATATAGAAGGTGTTTTACTTGCTCTTTTCTAGGTTTGAGAATTCTGGTATTCCAATGGATCATTGGTGTTACTGACATTATTCCACCAATTAAATGATTATACCATAGGTCATAATTATAGGTTCATACTTCTCACCTTCACCATTGGTTTAGAAATAAAAAAAATACTATTTTCCTCATTTTAATTATTTTTATCTTATACTGACTTCTGAATACAATTGGGTTCTTTTTGTTTCTATACACAACATGTATTCTCATAGATGCAGTATTGGATTTCCTATTTCTCAAAATATTCTTGTTCTTATCTCTATATTTATTTAATAAATAATAATGATAATCATTTGAATAATATTTTATATAAAAGATATAAAATCTCGCCATTAATTAAGAATGGACTTCAGTTTTATATTACTTTTTAATTCAATTTAAGGGATTATTTTACATATTCTATAATATTTAAAAAACCTCTTCTTCAAAATCACTATAAAATTCATGTGTTTTATTTATTTATAAATTTCATCAATGTATTACTAGAATTATGATGTCGAAATATACCTTACTAAATTGGGGAAATACTGATATAGAATCATAATATTCTATATAGATCGTTATGTTTGGATCATATGGAACACAACTATAAAGAAACATCTTTTTTCCTTATCAGAATACATCATTTTAAAAAATTTAATTATTCAGTTTGAAGCTAATCTTGTTATAGTTCTAATGTTTTATGAATTCTGCTTTAAGCCAATGTATTTTATGGATATTTATAATAGGTCTATAAATTTTCAATACTTTTTATGTCTTATAGAATATCTATAGTAGACAACGACATCTGACATAACAAATAAAGTCTTACAAACAAAATCAATGTCTTATACTCTAAATCTAATTCCACCACACATTTAAAGTCATATATAAAATTTATTTTAAAGAAACCCAAATGTATTATTCTATCTATAAAGAAATTAAATCGTTAGAAATAATCTATTTTCCGAAAACTGTGAAGTAATATGAAAAGATATATTTACTTATATAATAATTAAATGTCTTATAATTGATATAAAAGACATAAATAATCACTATGAAAGTATTATGATTATCTACATAGACATATTGAATTAGAACATATCCATTTTTATGTATTATTTCACAAATACTAGATTTAACATAAATAGGAATATAACCTCTTCCAACCACCGTAGTGTCCTTATTAATCACCTAAAAACATGTTAATTAATCCTCCACTAATTGATATAATTCACTATTTATATTAAGCTCTTCAGTCCCACAATTTATCGAGATGAATATTATCACATATTATAACTTTTTTTTATAGTACTTTAAAAATTTTATTAATTATATCTATCACGAAGGCCTGTTCAATAATCACCTCACTTAGACTATTTCAATTATATAACCTTTCTAACCAATATTTTTGGGCCACATATTCCACGTATCTTTTCCCATACATACATAGATTAAAACTATGTCAAATATATCATTTATTGACTGAATATTTTCTAAATAACATCTATATAAATAAAATATATTCAATATTAAATTAAATAAGGTGAATATATTTTTTCCTTATATTCCCTTCCAAATATTGTAAGGTTATATTCAATGAATATGACAAAAAAACACTACTTCTTGTTTGGACTGCCATTGGTGCTTCCATGATAAATAATTCCTAAATAAACTACAAATAATAATCTTCAAATCCTATGAAAATAATGATATCAAAAATCAATTGGATAATCCAAAATTTACACTTTGAGATCATTTAATAAATTAATTTATCCAAATTTTTATTCAAAATGAACCTCATATTTTGAGCATATTCCTCCACAAATATGGATTATATTGTAATATCATTGAAAAATGAAACCATAAATGTATAAAAATAAATATGGAATACGTAATCCATTAGTTTTATCAAAATAATATGTTCTTTCATCAAACCACATGAATTCTAAATGTGTTCATATATAACATACATTCTTTTGAATGTAGTTAAAAGAATATTAGAAGTCCTCAATCTCAAATTAGTATAGAATAATCTCAAATCAATTCTAGAGAAAACTCAAGATCCTCTAAAATGGTTAAATAGGTTATATATACATGAATGTGGTAACTTGTTCTTGATTAATAAATGCTTTAACTTTTAATTATATATACATAAAATAAAACGACCACCTTCCTTAATTGAAAAATAAAATGGAGAACGCCAAGAATAAGTACTCAGATATATGAACCCCTCCACCTCTATATCCCCAAGATGATACTTTAAAACATGATTCTCTTTAGGTTCTATAGTATAAAATCTAATTGATATCTTCTCTACACATGGTAAGAGTTCATTTATGAAATTAATCTTATGATTAGGTGGAATCTTTTAGAAATCATAATTTGTTTTGAAAGTAGTCAACGATGGGAGTAAATATTTCATCTCTATCGAAAAATCATATGAAACAATATTAATAAAATATTTTATGAGCCTAAAAATCTATTGATAGTTTGTTTTTTCATGAACATCACACATTTCCCAATCCCCTACATAAACATAACTAATTCCCTCAATAAATTTTAATAACACTCATCAGTGATATCGATTAATATGGTCTCGATATCAAATAGGACAATATATCCGAAAGATAATTTGAAAACTCCATATCTATAGCATATGGACATATAAAAAATATTTATAGCCATGAATCACTGTGAAAAAAAATCCCAAAACATATTATTACCCTTGTATAAAATCCCTAAAGTTATATTGATCAATATCACCCAATATAGATACTTTATAGATACCCCAACACAATTAATGAATATGGTAGATTTGAAAAAATGTGACTCTCCTATATCAAATGATAATGATTATAAATTGGGAGATACTGAAATAAAAAATCAAAATTTACATGTATCAATACCATAAGTTTTATAAGTACGAAAAAATGAATTTTATTCTATCCTCAGCCTTGGGCTCCAACATAAAACCCTTTAAAATCAATCCCCTATAATCACTCCTTCCCATATCCCATGAAACTCTATATAAAAATCATATTAAAAGGGCATTGGAACACTAGATACATGTATATTATGTTGTGTCAAGTCAATATAAAAAACCCTAATCCTATATAGATTATATTTAATTAGATAACCATTGAGTACTACCATAATTCTACTGTTGTTTTGTAGAAACCTCGGATTTTGGATTATCTTGTAATGTTAATGTTTTGTTCAATATCTTATTCGATAATCAACGCAGAACTAATTTGATCCAAAAAATTGCTAATTTTTAGAATAATTAACAATTATAAAACAACTTATAAATAAAAATATTTCAATAAATTATAATTTCATATAAAATAATATTAATAACACTTAATTTTTTGAAAAAGAATTTTACAGTAAATATTTTTTTGTTTATATATATTTACTTTTTATTTATTCTATAAATTGATATATTTTAAAACATTAGTTTTAAAAACATTAATATAAATATTTATATCCTTATATCTAATTTATACTAAGTTGAAATGTTGTTATTTTTATGAAATAATTGAATTTTCAGTTAATAGTTTAAAATACAATTTTTACTAATATCACAGTGTCTATGACTATATAAAGAAGTATTCATAACCCTGAAACTCATAAAATAATTGTCACAAAAAATGTATTTATTAGTAAAACAATACATTTAAAAAAACTCTATTTTCAATTTTGATAACCTATTTTTCTCAACCTATTCAATATTTTATAATAAAATAATTTTTTTAATATTTTATTTTAAATAAATATTGTTTATGTAAAAATCTATTTTTGACTTATTTTAAATACAAATAAAATTATATTTATTTATATATAACAAATATTTAAAATCAAAATCAATTTTTTTTACTTCTACCCTACAGTTATATTTCCATGTTAAAAGTACACATTGGTTTTCTATAAAAAAAATTTACATGTTACAAGTGTCAATATTATGGTTTTTTATTAAACATAAAAAATTTAATTTGTAAAATGTATATATATTTTTTGAAACAATTCGTATTTTTTAAAATTATTTTACATTATCATTAGTAATTGAATGTAATTTTTTTAAGTAAAAATTGGATACCAAAACAAATCTAAAATTTTTAAGAAAGACAATTCTAAGACTATAATAATCAAAAATATATTTTCTTCATGTGTGGAAATGAATGATTGAGTGAAGATCAACCTTATCTAATCTGAAAATATATTATTTTATATTTTTGTAGCCACTTTACGTGTTTTACTTGTGATGCATTTATATTATGTTGTTATAATTACGAAAATGTCATTATAACAACTTATAAAAGAGGCCTCTCACCAACCTTTAAATACTACTCAATGAATTAGATTAAAACATAAAATTATGACATATTTTCTTCCCATGTATTCATATCTATTTTCTTTGAGAATGTTATCAAAATATATTTTTTTAAGACCTCAATTTTCTTGGAACCCTCTATGGAAAACATAATCTTTCCCTCATGTGTACTCATTTTATCAAATTATTTTCATTTATTTACTATTTTTTCAAATATTATAATTATTAATTTTATTTAATTATTTATTTAAAATCATATACATTGAGGGGGTTTGAAGAAAATGTATCTAATGTTGTAAGGGATTCACTATTACCTTTTTAAATCCACAAGATATTTTTTAATTTTCAAACTATAATTTATTTTATACTGTGTGATTAACTCATATTGAATTTTGTTTTACATTTTAGTTTAACATATGGTGTTTTAAGGTCAATATTTTTCTCTTTGTATGAAAGAAAATTTATTTAAATATTACCAAGGATGTGAGTGTTTTTTGTAAACTCATGTCCCTTAATTGAGTTATAATGAATCTTCTTGAACTTATTTTTTCATTAATAGGTCTCTTCAACCATGGGTTTTATTTTATGGATCTATTTATTTAACTCTTGAAAAATGAAATGTTTTATTAAAATATTCACCCTTGATGAGTTTCATCCCCATAAAAATATATATCATTATTCGTAATAATTACCATTATAATTAATGACTGTATTCCCATGCAATTAATGTTATTTTTTTTATAATTTTATCATTTATAGGTGGAAACCCAATTTATATGATATATCATGTGACCATCCTATATTTTATTGCCACTTTTCAATTTTAATATTTAATACATCTTTTTATGATTTGGGTTTTAAAAAAAGGTATTTCAAAATATTAAAGAGTACTTTTAAACATTCAAAATTAAATTAATTATATTCTACTCCACCTTAATTGTTAATAACCATTTCATATTTTTAAATATCTTTAAGAATTTATTATTTTTAAATTAAAAAAATTCAAAAAAATTCACTTCTTCATTTTGATTCCTGTTTAATTTTTAAATTTATATTATAGAGGATTATTTTTTAAAATTATAATTTATATAATAATATTCACTTAACCATTTTGAATCATTATTTTTCTATTTCAATGACATTATATTGAATTTTCCATTTAAAAGTATATATTTTTTAAAAATTACACATCATATTTTCAAGAATGTATTTTTAAATAGGTCGCAACTTCTTATTTTTCACAAATGATAAAAGTTCTTTCTAAAAACTCTATTATTGTTTTCATAATAATTTTCCTCTTTTTCTATAAGTGATTAATTTTTGGATTAATGTTTTTGGATGGATCACCACCAAAATGTTACTATAAAATAATATTTTGGGTAATTGAATTTTTGGTATGAACCTTGCATATTTTTTTGGTAATTTTTTTGATGCCATATAGAAATGTCACGAATTCCAAATTTCTTTTTATAGATTCATAATGATGTGATGAATTATTATTTACTTTTTCAAAATATATCTAATGATGGTTTATGGGTGGGTTCTTTTATCAACCTTTAATGAATTATTATATTTTATATCTGAAGATCTAAAAATGGTGCGTGAGTGGATTTAACCCAAGATAAATAATACAGAATAGTATTTATGTAATGCATTGACCCTAGTTACCTAGAGTCGGTGAATTATTAAATAAAATTGGATTGATCACAAAGAAATCATGTCTCTAAAGACCAATCAGTTTAGTATTATTGGAAACATGATTCATACATAAGTTCAACATTATAGTTTGAAAAGAAATACAACCCGAATATATTCCATTACAAACATCTATGCGTCCTAGATTATTCCTGCAAGTCACTCATAACTAACTTTTTCATATGATGGGAAAATGAAACATAAGAAAGGGGTGAGCTCAAACAACCAGTAAGGTTAAGAAATATATCATAAGATAACATAAATATTAAGAATGGAGAATAATTGAATCCACATTCCTTTACCAATAATAATTATGAATACTTCTATGGAAGGAATATGAGTTGAGTAGATAATGCCATAATAAAACATAATCATGGGTATTCTACTAGTCTAATGACCAAATGATCCATCAATATTATTTTCATAAAGAGGGAATGTATAATGTCGGACATTCTGAAACATTTTGTCAAGGCCCCAGCCAAGACAACTAAAAATGATTACGGCCTCATCAAAAACCATATATCAAATTGGGAAAGGCCTCAGCCAATTCCATGTATAGTTGTGTAATGAGACCTACCGATGAATCGAGGAGATATAGTGAGCTTCACCTGTCACTTACTAAGTCCAATGCATTCTCCATAAGAAAAGGTTTCTACATGACATAAACAATCATATTAAAATTCGCATACGAAATGTCAATATTTTACCCATAAAACATGAATGGTATATAATTAACAAATCAAAAATCTGACATATCAAAAAAACTTCAATAAAATATTGCAGAATTGTATCATAATAAATCAACTTCAAACAAGTGTAAAATCACTTAAAGGATTTTGACATAGATGAAAATGATTTGTAAAACTCTTTGAGGGAAATATCCCTTTTTTTATGAAAACATTTAAAAGTTCCAAAATTTTTAAAGTAAGAAATTTAAATACATTTTTGAATCAACGTGTCCCATACCCCCTTTAATCCTTTAAAAGTAATTAACAATTTAAAACATTCATGTCCCTTTAAATAAATCCTGAAAACCATTTTGAAAACATGGAAATTAATGTGAATGGTTTTGAAGAATAAATCTTTAAAACATTTAGAATAAAGTTTTAGTAAAAAGTCCCTTAAAAATAATACCATTAAAAACTATATTATGAAACATGGGCATGGATATAAATATGTCCAAGAAGATACTTACATAAATACAACCTCAGATAATAATGATATTGTGAATTTAGCCCTTACCTTGCATTGTCCATTAGTCGAGGGTACGTTTAACCTCTAGTACGAAGACCGTAGAATGTTGTTAGATTATACCAGAACCATGTTAATATTTATGATATCATACACGATTCATTTATGTCTTTTTACTACCAATTTAATAATAATTTCCACAATAAGTTATCATTTCGGGTAATAATCACTTTCTTTATCGTACATGCTTTAACTTGTTACTCTAGATTATATCACTTAGATAAAGATTTAAATACTTCCAGAATATAAAATATTAATTATATATCATACATATTTAGAATATAAATATATATAATGGACATATATATGAAATGGAAAACACCGTTTATGGAGATGGTAGTCTGTACGTACGCATAAACGATGTTTCCATTTTCATATCGTATTTAACGGAACTAAGTGAATAAGATATATGTATGTACATATATATATATATATATATATATATCCAGTAGCATTATTATTTCATATATTACATAATTTTTAATGATATATATTTTATAATCATCGTTGAATGGTGAACATGGAAATGAATCTCATCACGTCGTGGAGACGGGAATCCGTACGTATGCATGAGTGAAAATATCATTATATTGATGGAAACATAATATATAATTGTATGGTATATCATATATAAATAATAATTAACATGTTATATTTATTATTTACATAATTTATAGTCATTATTATACCCATCCAAATAATTAAGTGTTTGAATAACAAACTACAGCACGACGTGGACACGGTAATCCATACGCACGCAAGTATGGTGACTTTTTCATTTATAGGAAGGATAGAATAATGAATATGATTATACCATTTCTATAATAAAATTATATTATATAAGAATATAATTTATTTATTATTATTGAATTGAAACAACAAAGAAAGAGGAAGTGGAAGAAGAAATGAACTTGAAAGATGCGTTGAAATATTTATCTCTTCTTTGGGTTCTTTTTTTTGACTTGTTCAAAAGGGCTCCATAGGTTTTATTTCTGACCAATGTAATGCCTATATGATGAATGGAGGATATTTGGGAGGATATTTGGGCAGGGGTTGGCCTATGCAAATGTCTTTGGTGGTATGAATTTGATAGAAGTGGAAGTTCCCTTTTATAGAGGGGTGATGGGCACTATAGGAAAAACTTAAAATATTATTTTATATTAAACTCATTTTCTGTTTCTAATGGATCCAAAATAATTTTTTTAAATTTTAAGGTGGGTAAGGGTAAAAAACCACACATCCAATAGGCTTTATATTGGTTTGGGTCACTGTATTACCCTTATCATTTAAATTTAACTCTTAGTTAAATAGTTTGACATTTACCATGTCTCATTGAATTCTTATATTATATGGTTAATAAACTTACTATAAACTTCCATGAAAACACCAAGTTGTTCATTAATGACATATATACTATTATTTAATCCATTTTTCATAACCTTATATTTTTAGGAATAGAATACTAATTAATAATATAATATTTGTTTTAAAAACTCTTTTATGTCAATCTTGACACTATTTGGTATTTTGTTTTTGATAAAATCATAAAAGAATTTTTACTTCAATAATTTTTTATTTAATAAACCCCAATATGTCATATTATCCTCTAAAATTTGTGGAATTCATAAAAAGTCTCAAATTGCATTTATTTGTGTATTTTTAATATAAATTATTTTAATATTTTATTAATATTGTAATTATGGAATCATCATTGTGTCATAAATAAATTACATTATATAATGTCTAAAAATTATAAATATAATACCATTATGTAGGAAATATTATTATCTTTCTAATTTATATTTATAGTAAAATTTATCCTATTCGTATCCCCATATTTAAAATTGTGTAGTTATTAAACTTTGAATTTAACACTTTTAACTGTTCTTTGAATTAAATAATAATAAATTCCCTAATAGAATCTATGTGGACCTAAAGGATCATATTTTTTGCATATGTTTATTTTTTGTTGAATTACACTTTTAAAATATAAATAGAACAAGTGTTAGGGTAATAATAATATCATTTTTACCTTTAATAACCCTATTTACTTTCAACCGTGGTAAATAAATGTCAAAAGTTAATATTCACCAAAAAAATATTTTTATCTTATTGAAATACATTTTACTTACTGATATAAACTTTGATTCTGAGATTTTCAAAATTTCACTCACAAAAGCAGTAAAATTATGTTTTATTTAAATTTTCAAATGCTCCTAGGAGGTGGGTAAAAGACTGTAAAAAGTCAAATAAAAATTCTATATATCTAAAATTATTATAAATTGACTCTAATGAATTAAATTGAACTTATATAAAAATTTTGTATCTATTTTGACCTAAAAATTTTTATGTAATATCAATAATTATTTAAATAAAAATTCGGTTTTAAACTATAACTCAGTGTTTTCCACTATTCATCAAAAATTTAAAGTTTTCAGAAAATACCAAAACTTCACTCTAAGATACTTTTTATATTACTAATTCAAAAATGATTTATAATTAACAAATTTCAAAAAATATATGTGGCATTTATTAATTTAAACTAATTCCCGCTGTCAAAACCAAAAAGCATATTTTTAAGAAATAATAACTATCAAAAGATTAACACTTGTTTTTGTCCAATTTCAAAGTGAAATTACTTACAATGTCCATAATTTGATTAAATCATAAAAATAAAATCTAATTATACTCCCAAACCATTAAAATGTATAATTCAACCCTATAAATTATTTTGATTAAGTAATTTGTTTTTAGTTAAAATATAGTATTTTTCACTATTCACCCAAATATGAAAGTTATCAGAAAAACACCAAAATTTTATTGAAACTAAATTTGTGTGTACTGATTCTGAAGAAGAAGTTTTTTTTACTAATTGAATAAATAAAAGTTTCAAATATTTGATTTAAATAGGGTTCACCATTAAAAGGTGGTAAAATTGCATTTTTTGAAAAATAATTCTTTTATCTGAAAAAATAAATTTGTTCTTACATTATGTCTAAGAAACTCATAATATGGATTCTAAAATTATAAGGATTATATAATGTTCAAAATTTAGTTAATACAATTCATAACCACTTTTGAATGGCTAGTTTGGTTAGTCGTGTTATGCTTGAACTCAGTGTTGCGTGTTGTAACATCCCAGGTAATTAAAGAATAAAGAATTTTCATATTTATTAATATTTACGAATTAAATATTAATTTTAATTAAAAGGGGTTTCTACGTTCGATAGCGTACTCGATACGCAACGATGATTTTCTTTGAAAACATACGTTGCACACAAGTAATAAAATATTATTACTTTAAATGTTAGTTAACAAGTAGCCGTTGTACTGGCGGGAATTGATAGAAATAACTAAAATATGATTATATATGTTTTTAAATGTTTTTAAATTTACCCAATAAAAGATAAAGGCTTAAAATACGGAAAGAGTTCAATTTAAGGCATTTATACCCTAATTTTTACTAAGGGTTCACTTATCACCTTTTGACGGTGAACCGTCATTAAATATAGTTTTGATCAAGATTATAAATTCTATTGGACCAAAAATAACTCTTCTTTATAATTAGGACATCAAAATTTACTTTGTGTAAATTTTTGGTACCTTTCCGATAAAGTTCATTTTTAATGAATTGTGTAAAATGTTGTATTTTAATTAAAAACCTCTTTTTAATCTAATTTATTTACATGATTAGATTATCTTTTGAATTGGTTTTAAAGTGAAATTAGAAAATATTTTTACCATTAAATCCAATAGTGGTCATTGGAATTAATTTCACTTTGAAATCGGACTTAAACTAGTGTCAATCTTTTGATACTTATTGTTTCATAAAAACACGCTATTTGCTCTGACAGCGGGAATTAATTATTAAATTAATTAATGTGTCTTATATGTTTTGAATTTTGTAAAATAGACTTTATTTTTGAATTCGTAATATCAAATATAGCTTAGGTTGAATTTTTGGTAATTTTCTGAAAAACTTCAATTTGTGATGAATAGTGAAACCACTAAGTGGTACTTATAAAAAACTGATTTTCCATTTAAATGAAATTTTGACATCATTGTGTTTTTATTTTCAAAAATCCGACATACATGGTTTTCATTAAGAAGTATAATGTGGTTCAATGAGATTAAAATAATTTTTTGGTGAATAGTAACTTATTATGTTTTTAATCGCGATTAGTGGTAATTAGTGTAGTTTAAGGTAAAAATAATGTTTTAATCATATTAGATGAGCTTGACACATGTATTACCCTCATTGGATGTGTCATGGCCGACCAAGACAATCCATGGGTCAACTTGGGGACCCCATGGAGCCACTTTGGTTGGGAAATGACATAAATAACTTTTTATTTAATGTAAAAGTAAAAATGACACAAACATAATATGTTTTACGAAAACAATTTTTACATGGGGTTATAAAGATCATATTTTTTTTATTATAAATAGTCATTGGAAATATAAAAAGATTTCCTACATCATATTATTTTTTTTATAATTTTTAGACTTTAAATAAATTAAATTATTTATGACATCATGATGATGCAGCGATGACTTCATTATTTAATGATTTAAATAAAATGGAAAGATAATGTAATATCTATAACCTACACATGTCCAAAATCTATTGGATGGGAATATTTCGAAGCCTTATCATCTTATCTTCTAAATATATCAATGTGGGACCTTATAAATTCGAAACACTTTTGAAAATAAAATAATAGTTTCATGATTTCCAAAAGTGCCCCTCCTTTCCTCTTATAAAAGGCCCCCACCTCTACCTCATTTCACACACTCCTCAAGCATTTGGCTCGGCCATCCCCTGACCCTTTACTCTCTCCACATCCCTCTCCTCATCCTAGAGGATTCCCTTTGGGCAGAATCCTTTCAAAGGAAGCCTTTAGGCTCAAATCAAAAGGAGTTACACTTTTAAAGGTAATTCATTCTCTCATGTTCATTTGTTTTATTTTGCTTCTCCAACCCCCTAAACTCTTTTTATTTACTTCTTTTGTAACAACACCAGAATCTTCAATATACTAGGATGTTTTTATAAGATTTATTCGAGCTACACTCTCACACAACTACATCAAATGGTTAAATAACATACGGTTTCCGTGGATGGAGAAGTTATGCCTCCCGAAACGATGATTGTTCAATACTCATTTAACACCTTCAAAGGTGGCCATTATGATGTCACTATTTTTATATATGATATATAATATGTTTATTCTTCCTTAAGCTTCTGTATTTTTCATTTATGGCATACCATTATTGTTTCCATTATGGGTAAACACATATCTTCATTTAAGGAAGTGCGGACTACCGCCCCCTCAAAGTGATGTGATTCGTTAATGACATATGTGGGACGTGTAAAGGATGTATTTAAAGTTATTATATATTATGTTATACTGGAATTATAATATACCTATATATCATTATTATTTCTTTCCATTAAAGTATTAGATAGAAATGAATGTAGAGTTCATGCGTACGTACGGCTTACCGTCTCCATGAACGGTGCATTTCATTTCTTATCCCCAAATGTAATGTACTATTAAAAGTACATGTATATAATGGATATATATAATGAATGATATATCTAAATGATGAATATAATTCTGGAATTAAAATATACATACCTCTCATTTAGTTTTAATTCCATTAATATGACAAAGAAATGAAAGTAGCGTTCATGCGTACGTACGGCTTACCGTCTCCATGAACGGTGCATTTCATTTCTTACCTCTAAATGATTATGTAATATTATAAATACATGTATATGCTGGCTATATATGATATATATGATATCCAAATCAGGAATGTCATTCTGGATATAAAGAACCTTTGACCACACGAACAACATGTAATTGTAAGAAGTCCACTTTCTACTTAAGAACCAAATATTGACAAAACAAACATTATTAACTTAAATGGTTACATAATGTTTATAACATGGAAATAAGTGATATAAAAGAAATAATTAAATTTAAAAAGGTTCTTAATCAAGTATAAATTAACTCAAGTTTATTATTCAGGACGTTAAAGAACGATCGAGTCAAGTCGGACCCGAGATAAGGGACTTCGTCTCAATCTCTTTTCATTGAGGCATATTTCGTTTTATACACAACTTTCTTTTATACGGTGTATAAACCCCTTTGAATTTTACTTTTATACAAAAGGAATATTTTTCTACGAATCGTTTTACTAAACAAAAAAAAGAAATGTTTTTTTACATACGCGGTGACAACGACCTTTTCCGCCGCCGCGAGTATTATTTGGTCTTTGGCTTCCTCAACAAGTCGTAATGTTTTTAAAATAAAATAAATACCATATACTCTTTTATGTATTTTGGTATTGAAAATGGTTTTGATAAAGGATTCTATTATGTCAATATATTTATGATATATTGTGATTGAAATGTGTAAATGTTATCATTCCTTTATATTGGTTTTATGTTTTATGATTTTATATTGGTACTTGGACATTTTAACGGGTGGTTACGTTATAAACCTTATGACTGGTGGTGCCAAGAATACCAGGACGGGTGGTTACCTTATAACCTCCAATGCATTGGGTATGGAAGTCGGCCGTATGGCTATTCCATTAAGTATGTATGGAAATTGGCCGTTTGGCTATTCCATTAAGTGATATGTGTGGAAGTCGACCGTATGGTTATTCCATTTAAGTATGTTTATGTCCCAAGTTACCTTTATATATGTTATGTGTTCTTTATATGGGTTTTATGGTAATCCTTTGGTTACAAAAAGGTAAGTAATGATACTTTATTCAGTGAATAGTTTTTACTACTTCATGAAGGTGAAGGTATTACTTTGATAGAGTATACATGGTTTACTTGATTTTGAAAAACTAACAGTTTTCATTCTTTGTGTATCCCTTACTGAGCTTTTTATGCTCACCCCAAGTTTTTTTTGAAATGTTTTTCATAGGACTTAATGTGGAATAAGGTCAAGGATGGGATCAAGGGAATGTCATTCGATATAAAACATGGAACTAGACATGTTTCTTTTTAAGAGTTTTTTTTATTATGGAAACTTAGTAGAAGTTTCTACCTTGTAATCTTTTGAGATGTAATAGTTATGTTCTAATTCTCTAAAACTCTAAACCTGAAATGATCCTCAATGTGAATTATTTATTTAATTCAATATTAAGTAAGGTTTAAGGCCAGGGCCTTATAGTTGGTATCAGATGTTGGTTTAGACAACTTTAGGAGTTAGAAAAGTGTTAAATTATAATATGATTGAAATGATATAGCATTTACGGATTACCATGTTGCTTCACCTAAGGTATTTTAGTTTTAAGAATGGGTTTTCATAGAGGAAACAGAGAAGTTTTTTTGGGAAGGCATACTGAGAAAAATGACCTTCCAAATCAGCATACTGAGATGGTCCGAATCAGAATTGAGCAGTTTGTTGTAGTGATGGCTCAGTTGACTCAGGTGATAAATCATTGATGTGTTTATTGATGATATTTTGGGGTTTTCTAAAAGTAAAGAGGAGCATGAAAGACATTTAAGGGTCATTTTGGAAACCTTAAAAGAAAAGAAATTGTATGGGAAATTCAGAAAATGTGAGTTTTGGTTGCAACAAAATTTCTTTCCTTGGTCACATTGTTTCAAAATATGGCATAATTGTTGATCCTACTAAAACAAAAGTTTTTGAAGAATGGCCAAGACCCACAAATGTAACCGAGATCCGTAGTTTTCTTGGTTTGACTGGTTACTACCGAAGGTTTGTTGAAAAATTTTCACGGTTATCTAGTACAATGACTAAGATAACTCGTAAGGGTGTTAAGTTCATATGGTCAAAAGAATGTGATGATTGTTTTCAGGAGTTGAAGAGAAGATTGTTGAATGATCCAGTTTTGGAACTTCCTTCTAGGAATGGTGAGTTTGTTATATACAGTGATGCTTCATTGAAGGGACTTGGTTGTGTCCTTATGCAGAATGATCAGGTAATTGCTTATGCTTCACGACAGTTGAAAACTCATGAGGTAAATTACCCTACACATGATTTGGAATTAGATTCTGTTGTCTTTTCTTTAAAAATTTGGAGGCATCATTTGTATGGAGTAAAGTGTGAAATATATACTGATCACAAAAGTTTAAAGTATATATTCAATCAGAACGAATTGAACATGAGACAGAGGAGATGGCTGGAATTAATCAAGGATTATGATTTTACAATTCATTACCATCCAGGAAAAGCAAATAAAGTGGCTGATGCTTTGAGTCAAAAAAGTAATGCTTCATTAGCAATGTTGTATTTGGAACGTGATACTTTGGTTAAAGATTTGATGAACTTTGGCATAGAAGTTGTTGGTACAGGATGTTCTTCTGTTTTGTTTCAGGTATCAGTGAAATCTTCTCTATCAGACAAAATCAAGCAAGCACAGAAGTGAGACAGTGAGTTGAAGAAAAAGGTAGAGCTAGTTCAGAAAGGTAAGTTGCATGAATTCAACATTGATAATGATTGTGTTTTGAGGTTTGGGAAGAGATTATGTGTTCCTTGTGATTCACAGTTGAAGAATGAGTTGTTATGTGAGGCTCGTAGTTCCCCATTTTCAGTTCATCCTGGCAGTACTAAGATGTACAGAGATCTGCGGGAGTATTACTGGTGGGATGGAATGAAAAGAGATATTGCTGATTTTACTATGAAGTGGCTGACTTGTCAGTAGGTTAAAGCAGAGTGGAAATTACCGAATGGGATGCTTCAACCTTTACCAGTTCCAGAGTGGAAATGGGAAAACATATCCATGGACTTTGTTGTGGGATTACCGAGGACATCTCGAGGTAATAATGCAATCTGGGTTATTGTTGATCGCTTGACTAAATCTTCTCATTTCCTTGCTATACGAGATACTTTTTCCCTAGATCAACTTTCCTGTTTGTATCTTAAAGAGCTAGTCAGGTTACATGGAGTTCCCCTCTCCATTGTATCTGATCGTGATCCCAGGTTCACATCTAACTTTTGGAAAGGCCTTCAGACGTCGTTGGGTACTGAATTAAATTTTAGTACAGCTTTTCATCCTCAATCAGATGGGCAGTCAGAATGAACAATTCAGACCTTGGAGGATATTCTATGAGCTTGTTCGATGGATTATCAGGGAATTTGGGACCATCATCTTTCTTTGGTTGAGTTTTCTTATAATAACAACTTTCATTCCAGTATACAGATGGCACCATTTGAGGCATTATATGGGAAGCAGTGTCTAACTCCAGCATTTTGGGATGAAGTGGGTGAAAGGAAGCTGATGGGACCAGAATTGGTAGAAGAGAAGGCAGAAAAAGTTCAGTTGATTCAGAAGCACATGAGAACAGCTCAGAGCAGGCAGAAGAGTTATGCGGATAACCGGAGGAGGGATCTATCTTTCGAGTTAGGTGATCATGTTTTTCTCAAGGTTTCTACTTGGAAAAGTGTGATGAGATTTGGTAAGAAAGGAAAGATGAGTCCAAGGTTCATTGGACCATATAAAATTCTGGAGAGAGTTGGATCAGTTTCTTACCGAGTGGCTTTACCCCCGAGTTTATCTCAGGTACACAATGTTTTTCACGTTTCGATGTTGAGAAAGTATATGCCAGATCCATCTCATGTTTTGAGTCCAGAGGTAGTTCAGTTGGAGGAGAACCTATCTTATGAAGAACAACCAGTCTAGATTCTTGACCACAGGGAGCAGGTGTTACGGAATAAGGTGATTCATCAGGTAATGGTTTTGTGGAAAAACCATGTGATTGAAGAAACAACGTGGGAATCTGAAAATGCTATGAGGGATAAATACCCCCACTTATTTTGATAAGTGAATAAAATTGTGAGGACGCAATTCCCAAAAGGGGGGAAGGATGTAACATCCCAGGTAATTAAAGAATAAAGAATTTTCATATTTATTAATATTTACAAATTAAATATTAATTTTAATTAAAAGGGGTTTCTACGTTCTATAGCGTACTCGATACGCAACGATGAGTTTCTTTGAAAACTTACGTTGCACACAAGTAATAAAATAATATTATTTTAAATGTTAGTTAACAAGTAGTCGTTGTACTGGCAGTAATGGATATAAATAACTAAAATATGATTATATATGTTTTTAAATGTTTTTACATTTACCCAATAAAAGATAAAGGCTTAAAATACGGAAAGAGTTCAATTTTAGGCATTTATACCCTAATTTTCACTAAGGGTTCACTTATCACCTTTTGACGGTGAACCGTCATTAAATATAGTTTTGATCAATCTTATAAATTCTATTGGACCAAAAAATAACTCTTCTTTATAATTCGGACATCAAAATTTACTTTGTGTAAATTTTTGGTACCTTTCCGATAAAGTTCATTTTTTAATGAATAATGTAAAATGTTGTATTTTAATTCAAAACCTCTTTTTAATCTAATTTACTTATATTATTAGATTATCTTTTGAATTGTTTTTAATGTGAAATTAGAAAATATTTTTACCATTAAATCCAATAGTGGTCGTTGGAATTAATTTCACTTTGAATTTGGACTTAAACTAGTGTCAATCTTTTGATACTTATTGTTTCATAAAAACACGCTATTTTCTCTGACAGCGGGAATTAATTATTAAATTAATTAATGTGACTTATAACTTTTGAATTTTGTAAAATAGACTTCATTTTTGAATTCCTAATATCAAATATAGCTTAGGGTGAATTTTTGGTAATTTTCTGAAAAACTTCAATTTTTGATGAATAGTGAAACCACTAAGTGGTACTTATAAAAAACTGATTTTCCGTTTAAATGAAATTTTTCCATCATTGTGTTTTTATTTTCAAAAATCCAACATAAATGGTTGTCATTAAGAATTAAAATGTGGTTCAATGAGATTAAAATAATCTTTTGGTGAATAGTAACTTATTAAGTTTTTAATCGCGATTAGTGGTAATTAGTGTAGTTTAAGGTAAAAATAATGTTTTAATAATATGAGATGAGCTTGACAGATGTATTACCCTCATTGGATGTGTCATGGCCGACCATGAAAAGCCATGGGTCAACTTGGGGACCCCATGGAGCCACTTTGGTTGGGAAATGACATAAATAACTTTTTATTTAATGTAAAAGTAAAAATCACACAAAAATAATATGTTTTACGAAAACAATTTTTACATGGGGATATACAGATCCTATTTTTGATTATAAATATTCATTGGAAATATAAAAAGATTTCCTACATCATATTATTTGTTTTATAATTTTTAGACTTTAAATAAATTAAATTATGTATGACATCATGATGATGCAGTGACGACTTCATTATTTAACAATTTAAATAAAATGGAAAGATAATGTAATATCTAAAACCTACACATCTCCAAAACCTATTTTATGAGAATATTTCGAATAATTACCATCTTATATTCGAAATATATCAATGTGGGACCTTAGAAATTCGAAACACTTTTGAAAATAAAATAATATTTTTATGATTTCCAAAAGTGCCCCTCCTTTCCTCTTATAAAAGGCCCCCACCTCTACCTCATTTCACACACTCCTCAAGCCTTTGGCTCGACCATCCCCTGACCAATTAATCTCTCCACACCCTTCTACTCATTCTATAGGATTCCCTTTGGGCATAATCCTTTCAAAGGAAGCCTTTAGGCTCAAATAAAAAGGAGTTACACTTTTAATGGTAATTCATTCTCTCATGTTCATTTGTTTTATTTTGCTTCTCCAACCCCATAAAATCTTTTTATTTACTTCTTTTGTAACAACAACAGTATCTTCAATATACTAGGATGTTGTTATAAGATTTATTCGAGCTAAACTCTCACAAAAGTACATCAAATGGTTAATGAACATACGGTTTCCGTGGATGGCGAAATTCTGCCTCCCGAAACGATGATTGTTCAATACTCATTTAACACCTTCAAAGGTGGCCATTATGATGTAACTATTTTTATATATGATATATTATATGATTATTCTTCCTTAAGCTTCTGTATTTTTCATTTATGGCATACCATTATTGTTTCCATTATGGGTAAACACGATATCTTCATTTAAGGAAGTTCGGACTACCGCCCCCTCAAAGTGATGTGATTCGTTAATGACATATGTGGGATGTGTAAAGGATGGATTTAAAGTTATTATATATGTTTTTATACTGGAATTATAATAAACCTATATATCATTATTATTTCTTTCCATTAAAGTATGAGATAGAAATGAAAGTAGAGTTCATGCGTACGTATGGCTTACCGTCTCCATGAACGGTGCATTTCATTTCTTATCCCCAAATGTAATGTACTATTAAAAGTACATGTATATAATGGATATATATAATGAATGATATATCTAAATGATGAATATAATTCTGGAATTAAAATATACATACCTCTCATTTAGTTTTAATTCCATTAATATGACAAAGAAATGAAAGTAGCGTTAATGCGTACGTACGGCTTACCGTCTCCATGAACAGTGCATTTTATTTCTTACCTCTAAATGATTATGTAATATTATAAATACATGTATATGCTGGATATATATGATATATATTATATCCAAATCAGGAATGTCATTCTGGATATAAAGAACCTTTGACCACACGAACAACATGTAATTATAAGAAGTCCACTTTCTACTAAAGAAACAAATATTGAAAAAACAAACATTATTAACTTAAATGGTTACATAATGTTTATAACATGGCAATAAGTGATATAAAAGGAATAATTAACATTAAAAAGGTTCTTAATCAAGTTTAAATTAACTCAAGTTTATTATTCAGGACGTTAAAGAACGATCGAGTCAAGTCGGACCCGAGGTAAAGGACTTCGTCTCAATCTCCTTTCATTGAGGCATATTTCGTTTTATACACAACTTTCTTTTATATGGTGTATAAACCCCTTTGACTTTTACTTTTATACAAAAGTAATATTTTTCTACGAAGCGTTTTACTAAACGACAAAAAGGAATTTTTTTTACGTACGCGGTGACAATGACCTTTTCCGCCGCCGCGAGTATTATTTGGTCTTTGGCTTCCTCAACAAGCCGTAATGTTTTTAAAATAAAATAAATACCATATACTCTTTTATGTATTTTGGTATTGAAAATGGTTTTGATAAAGGATTCTATTATGTCAATATATTTATGATATATTGTGATTGAAATGTGGAAATGTTATCCTTCCTTTATATTGGTTTTATGTTTTATGATTTTATATTGGTACTTGGACATTTTAACGGGTGGTTACGTTATAAACCTTATGACGGGTGGTGCCGTGAATACCAGGATGGGTGGTTACGTTATAACCTCCAATGCATTGGGTATAGAAGTCGGTCGTATGGCTATTCCATTAAGTATGTATTGAAATTGGTCATTTGGCTATTCCATTAAGTGATATTTGTGGAAGTCGACCGTATGGTTATTCCACATAAGTATGTTTATGTCCCAAGTTACCTTTATATATGTTATGTGTTCTTTTAATGGGTTTTATGGTAATCCTTTGGTTACAAAAAGGTAAGTAATGATACTTTATTCAGTGAAGAGTTTTTACTACTTCATGAAGGTGAAGGTATTACTTTGATAGAGTATACATGGTTTACTTTATTTTGAAAAACTAACAGTTTTCATTCTTTGTGTATCCCTTACTGATCTTTTTTTTCTCACCCCATGTTTTTTTTTTGAAATGTTTTTCACAGGACTTAATGTGGAATAAGTTCAAGGATGGGATCAATGGAATTTCATGATATATTAAACATAGAACTAGACATGTTTCTTTTTAAGAGTTTTTTTATTATGGAAACTTAGTAGAAGTGTCTACCTTGTAATATTTTGAGATGTAATAGTTATGTTCTAATTCTCTAAAACTATAAACCTGAAAAGATCCTCAATGTGAATTATTCATTTAATTCAATATTATGTAAGGTTTAAGGTTGGGGCCTTATACGTGTAGTGCAAGTTATTGCATTACATTGAAGAAATAACGTACTATAAAATCATGGGGTGTCACATTCATCCCTACTTCAAAAAATTGCATCCTCAAAATTTGAAATTGTTCTTTGAAAATATAAGGTTTAATATAAAAAATACCTTTGTGGGAAAACACACATCGGAAATTGGGTTAATAAGATTTAGTCTTAATACGAGGGAAAGGGGAATGAAAAAGTCACCACAAAATTATGATCTCGATTACGAGAACATTGGTGGAAATTATAGACACATAATTGGAGGAAAAACATAAATAAAAATAGGTAGTGATTGAGGTCATCAGTCACAAACAATGGTTGAATTGAGGGCCTCAAATCCATCAATCTATGATGATTTAAAATATCATCAATTCCACAAAACATAAGGTATTAGGATAACACATTTTTAGTTTTAAGATCCCTTACCTAAAGTTTAAAAATAAATTTCGTCATTGAATCAGTGAAGAAAAAAATACTTGATAATCAGAGTTCCATCCTTTAACTGATTTCTACCACAAACTCATCTTTCATTATAAAATATAATATAACTAAAAAATATATTCTATTTATCCTATTCAAATAGGGTTAAAAAATGAATTTATAATTCAGTTAATAGACCCTTTAAAGAAACTAAATTATTAAATCTAGGACATCACATGGGTCAGTGGTAGTTGATACATCCTTTTCGCCATATGAATTTGGGTTCGATTCCCACAGCATTGTCTAACACGATGGGTTGTCACATAGTCTGTGTGTTTTCCTTTTTATAAAAATAAAAAAATAAACTTAAAAATTGTATCCAATTTCAAAGATAATCCATTCCAACCTTTATAATAATCCAAAATATTTCTACCCAAACTCACTATCCAAAATTTATAAGGAAGGTAAACATAATGAATATCCTTTTTCCATGTAATAACATGTGAAAACTATCATCATGTATTCTTTTAAAACACTACATCATTATAAATTTACATAAAACATTATTGATTACATTCATGCTCCCTTATTCCTTATAGAATTATGGATATACTACTTCTATCCAAAAATGTTGTAAACTCAAATAATTATGGAATATAAAACTCATTAATCAGTTTCAAGGAAGTAAATAATATCTAATATAATTTATCCCAATCAACCATCTCTTATTCCAAATCACTACCTCATTATCAGGACCATATAAAGGATTATCATTCCTTCATCCATGTGTTTTCCAAAATCTGTAGCTTACTATTATGTCACATTTAATAGAACCATATATTCTCAAATCCTAATTAAAATAGTACTGCAGTATAATCCTTATATACTCTATAATTCTTATAACATGTACATCACTAATACAATACTCAAATGAAACCATACTTTAATAAAAATGTAAGAAATCTATTCATTTCTCTTCATCTTCTATTGTATCATAACATTATAATTATCCAATAATAGCATTTGGGGTATAATTTGATGATTTGGACATTGATTTGCGTATTTTCCCAACTCCTAGAATATGAATAATTGTATATTAGAAACTTTTTTCATACCCATGAAATCACGTACGTGGTGTCCATTTTCTCCAAACTTATAAAAACCACCCATTCCCTTCAAGAATTTACCAAGGTGATTCTTTCCACAATTATCACATATGGTAAAATCCTTCTCTTCCCCCTTCCCTTTATCCATATTTCTCTCTTCCATCCATTTCTTCTCTATCTTCCCTTCAAAGCCATAGGACTCAGAAAATTCGTTACTTATCTTATTAACACATGATACTATTTCATCATATTTTGAGAATACATGGGAGACTATTTACCTTCTTAATGATGGATTAATACCGTGAAAGATATGATCTTTTTTACTCTTTGGATCATACGTATTCTTGGAGTTCACATTCCTTTTACTGGTCACAATTTCTATATAGTGGCTTAAACTTGATTAATTTATGAATCGAAATACATAATTCCAAACATATAAAACAATTAACATAAATTGAACAGTTTAGGGATAAAATCCATAGTCAATTTTTATTTCCTTGATGAAGTATATACTCATAAACCCTTCATAATGGTTTGTAATGAAAATGAGAATTATCCTAAGCAAATCCCCTGAGAGTATCATAACCAAAAGTGCATCAAGGCTCATTGTCGTGCACTAGTTCCCGTTCAAGTTTAGCTTAAAGCTGCGTTTTCGGGTTTTATCCTTAGGTACATATGTTCCAGGGCCACCTCTACATGTTTTAATCCAAATAGGGATGTATTGCTTAGAAAAATCACAAAATATCTACTGTCACAAAATTCTTGGAAGTTCTTCTATACTAATCCTCAAAGTCTATCTTAGGCCTATGTCTTAAAATTATAGTTTATCTAAATCTAGCTTCCATGGTTTGTACTAAACTTTCTCTAATACCAACTGTAACGCCCTGACCCAAGTTACCCAGAGTCGCTGCATTATAACATAGCATTGGCATACTCACAAGGAAATAATGTCTCGAAAGACCGATTAGTTTTGTATTATTGTAAACAAGATTTATACATAAGTTTAACCTTACAGCTTCTAATGAAATACTACACAAATATATACTATTAGAAACATCCAAGTACCCTAGATTATTCCTCCATGTCAATCATATCAATCTTATTCATATCCTGGGAAAATTAAACATAAGGAAGGTGTGAGCTCAAACACTTTGTAAGGGTAAGCAATACAACGGATGATAAAATAAATATTAAGCATGGTGAATAATTAAAACCACATGCCATTTCCAATAATAAACTTGAATTATTTTATGGAAGGATTATGAGTTGAGTAAATAATGCAATAATAAAACATAATCATGGGTATTCTACTAGTAGAATGACTACATGAACCATCAATATTATTTTCAAAATGAGGGAATGTATAATGCAGGAAATTATGAAACATTTGGTCAGGGCCTTGTCTAAGACATCTAAAAATGATTAAGGCCTCGTCCAAAAACATATATCAAATTGGGAAAGGCCACGTTCAATTCCACATCTAGTAGTCTAATGAGACCTACCGATGCCTCGAGGAGCTATAGAGGGCTCCACCTATCACTTACTAAGTCCAATGAATTCCTCATATTTTATGGTTTAAACAGAACATAAACATTTATATTAAAATTGGAATACGAAATGTCAATACATTACCCATAAACCATGAATGATATAAAAATAAAACATCCACAGTCAAACATATCACAAAACCTTCAATACAATATGGAAGAATTGAATTATAATAAATCAACTTCAAACAAGTTTAAAATACATTAATAGATTTTGACATAGATGAAAATGATTTGTAAAACTCTTTATAAGAAATATCTATTTTTTTGAAAACATTTATATGTCACACCATTTAGAAGGGAATACATTTAATGACATTCGTGAATCAATGTGTCCGATACCACTTTGAAACTTTTGAATGTAATTAGCATTTTATATCATTCATGTCCATTTAAATATATCCTTAAAACCATGATGAAAACATGGACATTAATGAGAATGGTTTAGAAGAAAAAATATTTAAAACATTTAAAATGATGTTTTAGTAAAAAGTCCCATAAAAATAATCCCTTTTAAAACTATTTTACGAAACATGAATATGGATAATAAATATTTTCTAGTAGACACTTATGTAAAAACAACCTCGGATAATAAAGAGATTGTCAAATTAACCATTACCTTGCACTTTTTTTAGTGCAGGGTACGTTTAACCTCATGTATGAAGACCATAGTATGTTATTAAATTATAACAGAACCATATTAATATTTATGATATTATACACGATTCATTTATTACTTTATACTACCCATTTAATAACAACTTCCATGTTAAATTAACATTTTGGGTAATAATATATCTCTTTATCGTATGTGTTTTAACTTGTTACCCATGATTATATCACTTAGATATAGATTTAAATACTTCCATAATATAAAACATGATTTATATATCATATATATCTAAAATATAAATACGTATAAAAGACATATATATGAAATGGAAAACATCGTGTATTGAGATGGTAGTCCGTACATACGCATAATCGTTGTTTCTGTTTTCATATTATATTGAACAAAAATAAGTGAATAAGATATATGTAAGTAAATATATATATATATATATATATATATATCTAGTAGAATTATTAAAACATATATTAAATACTTATTAATGATATATATTTTATAATCACCATTGAATGGTGAACGTGGAAATGAATCTCATCACGTTGTGGAGACGGTAATCCGTACGTACGCATGAGCGACAATATCATTATATTGATAGAAAAATCGTATGTAATTGGATTTTATATCACATATAAAGAATTATTAAAATTTTATATTTATTTTTTACATCATTTTTACTCATTATTATACCAATCCAGATAATTAAGTGTTTGAATAACAAACTACACCATGATGTGGAGACGGTAATCCGTACGTATGCACGTATGTTAAGTTTGTCATTTATTGGATGGATATAATAATAAACATGATTTTTTCATTTCTATAATAACATCATAGTATATAGAAGATAATGGGGTTATTATTATAGAATGGAAACAATAATGAATGGGAATGTGGAAGATGAAAAGAACTTGAAAGAGGTGATGAAATATTTACCTCTTCTTTGGGTTCTTCCTTTTGACTTGATCAAAAGGGCTCCTTATGTTGGATTTATGAACAAATTAAGGCTTCTAGGATTAAAGGAGGATAGTAGGAAAGATATTTGGGCAGTTTTTGGCCGAGCCAAATGGATTTGGAGGTGTAAAATTGAGAGAAGGGGAAGTGCACTTTTATAAGAGGGGTGAGGGGAACCTTAGGAAAAACTAAAAATATTATATTATATTAAACACGTTTTTGGAATATAATGGCTCAAAAATGAATTTTGTAAAGGCTAAGTGAGTATGGGTAAATAACCACTCAACCAATAGGTTTTAGACAGGTTTGGGTCACTATATTAACCTTATCTTTTAAATTTAACTCGTAGTTAAATAGTTTGACATTTACCATGTCACTTTGTATTTTTATCGTAAATGGTTATTAAACGTAAGATGAACTTTTAAGAGAACCCTAAGTGGTTCATTAGTGACATATATAATATTATTTAATCCCTCTGTCTAAAACATATATTACATGGAATATAATACCAATTAATAATATAATATTTGTTTTAAAAACTCTTTTTTGTCAATTTTGACACTATTTGGTATTTTGTTTTTTCTAAATTCATAACAACATTATTACATCAAATTAAATTAATTTTATCAACCCTAAAATTTCATATTGACATATAAAATTATTGGAATTCATAAAATGACTCAAATTACATTTATTTTGGTATTTATAATATCAATTATTTTAATATTTCATTAATAAGGTAATTACTACATCATCATTGTGTCATAAATAAATTACATAATTTATGGTCTAAATTTTTTAAATAAAATCCAATTATATATGAAATCATTTTATATTTCTAATTTATATTTATAGTCAAATTTATCCTGTGTAAAACTATATAAAAAATGGTTGTGATATTAATGTTTGAATTTTACACTTTCAACTTTTCTTTGGATTAAATAATAATTAATGCCCTAATCTAATCAAAGTGGACCTAAAAGATCATATTTTATTCCTAACGTTGTTTTTGTTCTAATTACACTAATACAATAAAATTAGGCCATGTGATAGGGTAATAATAATATCATTTTCACTTCAATTGCCCTATTTACTTTTCACCGTGGTAAATAACAGTCAAAAGTTACTATTCACCACACAGTTATTTTTATATTATTGAACCAAATTTTCAGTTATAATATCACGCTTTTCTCTTGGATTTTTGAAATTCCACTCACAGAATCGGTAAAATTATGTTTCATGTAAATTTGCAAATGCTCCTAGGAGGTCAGTAAAAGACGGTAAAAAGATCAATAAAATTATTATATATCTAAAATTATTATAAATTGAATCCAATGAATTAAATTGATCATATATAGGTATTATATTTCTATATTTACCTAAAATAAATTTTAAAAAAATAAATAATTATTTAAAAAAAAATTTGGTTTTAAACTATAACTTAGTGTTTTTCACTATTCATTAAAAATTGAAAGTTTTCATAAAAATACCAAAAATTTACCCTAAACTAATTTTGATATTACGAATTCAGAAATGATTTATATTTTACCACTTTAATAACATAGATTTTTCATTAATTAATTTAAATTAATTCATGTTGTCAAAACCAAAAAGCGTATTTTTAAGAAATAATAACTATCAAAATACTGACACTTGTTTTTGTCCAATTTAAAAGAGAAATTACTGACAATGACTATCATTGGATTAAATGGAAAAAATATAATCTAATTCTACTTAAAATACATTAAAATTAATAATTCAACATTATAAATTGTTTATATAAAAATTGTTGTTCTCAGTAAAAATATAGTAATTTTCACTATTCACCCAAATATTAAAGTTATCTGAAAAACAACAAATTTTTTTTGAAACGAAATTCGTATGTCATGATTCTAAAGGAAAATTTTATTTTTTCAAATTTAATATGTAAAAGTTTCAAATATTGGAATTAAAAAGTGTTCACAATTAAAAGGCGGTAAAATTGGATTTTTTTTAAAATAGTTCTTTTATATGCAAAAAATGAATTTGTTCTTAAATTATGTCTAATAAACTCATAATATGGATTCTAAAATTATAAGTATTATATAAAGTTAAAAATTCAGTTAACACTATTCATAACCGCTTTTGAACGGCTAGTTTGGTAAGTCGTTGTGCGCTTGAACTTAGTGTTGCTTGTAGGGAAAATTATTGCATTACTTTGAAGAAATAATGTGCAATGAAATCACGGGGTGTTACAATTTATCCCAAGATAATGGTTACAGAACATTATTTATCACATCCCATGTGTACACAATTTGATTTATCCCAATGAAAAAATAAAATTATTGGATTTATAAAAATACAGAGGATTGGTTTTATCCTAATCCTAAGGGTATATTGGAGGATTATCCAATGCTAACGAAAAACAAGAGGTTTTACCCAAATCATTTAATGTGATGAAAAATGTCATTAATATCCTGGTCATATGATTTACATGATTATTTTTATTACACACTCTTATTCTTTAATCTCTTATCTATGATTATGCTTATTGATTTTTATTTAAAGTCACACGACTCCACATAATTTTCCCATGGGTTATTCATGTTCATTTTAGAATTCATGTTTTTCTATCATGATTTATAGGAATTTTTTTTTGTTCACTAAAATCCATAATAAAAACATTCTCCCTTACCCAGGATATATCATATTTTTATGATATATACCAAGAATATATATTTATAGTATATTTCCCTTGATAAGAATTAATGACCACAATTTTATTATATTTTTTTTCATTCCCTAGGTTATGAAGATGAGTGGAAACTATGAGAAGTATTACTGTAAATATAATATAGTACAATTATGATGTCATGATCACATGTTTTGTAAAACAATTTTCATATTTAATTGGTCATGCAATACAATATAATAAAATATTTTGGGTTTTATATCAAATTATTATGATATGTAATTAAAATAAGAAATTTTTGAAAGTTTATCATGGATCGAAACACTTGGTATAAACTAAAACATGTAAATGTATGTTTCATTACAATTGATATAGGAGTGCTAGTCTTGAATGGTTTTGTTAATATCAAAGGAGTGTTTTGTTTTTTTTTTGGATGAGGCATGTTATTTTGGGGAATAAGTTTTGAGAAAATGAGAGAAACCCCTAGGTATAAAGCTAATAAATAAGTCTATGCCTATGATTTACTCCTAATTATTTGGTAAATTAAATATTTTTTCATTCTCCTAGCAATGAAATCCATTTAAATATTCAATATGTGGATGTCAGATCTTCCATAGATGTACATTGAGGTAATACCCATAAATTTTAATATTTTTTATTAACATAATCATCAGTTGGTGCTAAATAGAGGCGCAATTGTATAAATGGTTTGAAAATCCTAGGTGATATAATTATTTATATTCACATTATCTACAATGAACACTAAAAAACATTTTTTTTAGTAATGTTAGGAAGTTTATTTAAGAACCTAATATGAAAATGACTATTGATAACTATGGATTGAATAAATATATTCATATGTTTCAATGAAAGTACAATGTATTAAAAATAATTATTTTATTTTGGAAGTCCTCTCTAGAAGGGATGATTAATAATAAGATTTTATATATGATCATTATAATACTTGTTTCAGTTATTAGTTTAAATATGATAATAAAAATGAAGTTTAAAAATGTTTTAATATTGAAACCATTTTATCTCATAATATAACATGGGATCATACATAAATGGTTTAACAATTTAAAATATTCTAGTTAGGATTGAAAATTCATTTTTTCTTATTTTAAATATTCTAGAGAGGCTTATATATCAATAGAAAACAAATAATGATACTATTAGTTATTTTCATTAATTAGTGATATTTATCGATAATATTCTATTATATTTTAATATTTTATTAAATTTTATGAAACATCAATGGATTTCCCTTTATTAGATTTGATTTATTTATTTGTAAACAAATATTAATTTCCATTATTGACCTTGTAAATTTAATTTACACCAAGGTTATATATTATGGTATAATTATTCAAAAACACTTGATTGATAGATTTATAGCCATTTTTTAAATGGATTCATGTTTTAGAGAAAATATCGTTTGGTTGTATTGATAATAATGAAATTTATTATTTATTTTGAAAATATATCCACGATATGTTTTGTAATGTTTCTCTCTTTTTTGGGATTATGATTTATATTGACCATTGTGCGACCATATGATCTAGTAGTTAATACAATTTTAGGGTTGAAGATAGTTTTAATTTCTAGAAGAATTAATAGTTTAACTATTATTTAAGATCATTGAGATTCATATAGTTTTCGGAAATGTCTATTTTGGATGATATATGATTAAGGTATATACATACTCGAGTATGTGACTGTATGATTGATTAATATTATTTGAGTAAATATAAGTAACTACATATAGAATAATATGTAATTTTATATTTCATAATGAAAAATATTTCTAGAAAGAAAAATAAAATAATAATACTATCACCTAATTTTTTTGTACATAATAATAAAAACTACAAGGATTCATTATATTTATTGGGTAAAATGTAACAACAAAAGATTCTGTCTATATTTTCTAAATTAACACCTGGTTCGATATTTTTCTACACACAAAACACCAAAATATAATTGTTGAATAAATATTTATTATTTATTAATTCAACAATAATGAAATTATTATTAAATAAAAATATTGTAATCAACTAAAAACTCATAATAATATATGATTATGAACACTTAAAATATAAAAACTAATTTTTCAATAAATGAATTTTATATATAAATATATATATTATATATTATTTTTAAAGATTAAATTATCAATTTTATATTTTAATTTTATTTTTAAAAATTATTTCTAATTGGAAATATCTATATTACAATAATGTTTTTTTTGATATTTTTTAAAAAAAAATTACTTTTTAGTGAATAGTGGGAAATTCAGTGTTTACTATAATCATAATGTTTATTGTTATTTCAAAAATTAGGTGTAACATAAAAACATAAAAACATTTTTCATTATTAATTATGAATTAAATAGTATAAATTTACATTTTTAAATACAATTATGAATTTATATAACATGTGTTTAAGATCATTTGTAATATTTTAAAATAAAACAAACTTTTTTATCATTTCTTTTAGTGAAATGTGATTAATGTAAAATTCTATTTTAGATTGAGATTAAATACACATAGGATAAAATTTATTTATAAAAAAATATATTTCATGAGAATAATGAAACATTTCTCCTTTTATCATAAACTTGAATTTGAATATTGGAAATAATATTATTTTATAAAAGTTATTTTATGTGTTACAAGCAATAATGATAAAAACATTTTTCTTACATAAATAAAATTTAAGTTGTAAAATGGATATCATCATTTGAATCAGTTCGTATCAATTATTTAATATGTTTAATTTTATTATTAGGAATCAAATATCTATTATATAGGGAAAAATTAATTAACAGAGTTAAAACAATGGTAAAAGTGAAAATTCTATACTAAAGTAATTGAAAAATTATTTAAAAAAATTGTAAACATGAATGATTGAGGGATTCTCAGAATTATCACAAACCCCTCTTGATTAGTTTCCATTTTATTAGATCCAGATGATAATATTAACTTGTAATACATTTATATTGAGAGTTAGTAATTATAAATATTCCATTTTCACTATTTATAAATGTGTTCTCTCATGACGCCTTCAAGATAACCAAACAAATTTGGTTAACATAAAAAACTATAACATTTTTTCTTTACATAGATCCATATTTCTTTTAATTAATCCTATTTTTGAATCAAATTATATTAAGGCCTCCACTTTATAGGTATCCACCATTAAAAACATAAGGATTTCAATAAGTGTACTCATTTTTACTAAAAAAAATAGTCATTTAAATATTACATTTCTTATTATAATATTCAAATTCATATGTAATTAAAACTGCATTATTTTTTATAACTAACTTTTTTATTCTAAGGGAATAACTATTAACCACTTTTAACCATTTACATTATGAAAAAAAATTCATTCGTGCATTATGCTGACTATTGCTTCTATGAAGCATGAACATCGATTTTCACCACTTCCTATCATCAAATATTTTAGCACAAAAATTGAATATTAAATATCTGATATGATATAAAATTTTAATATGTGTATGAAAATTTTAATATATCTTCATTCACTCTCATTCTACAAGAAATGAATGTGTAAACAATGAGTTGTGTGGAGTGGACTACTCCCTCCATAAAGTGACATGTGTTGTTTCATATATATTCATTCTTATTTATTAAAATATAATAATATTTGATTAAACTTCATAAAATATCTAAAAAATAAAATTATGTTTTCTAATAATTAAAGAATTTAAAAATTAGTATCTTGCATAATTATAATCATAAATTTGTTATAGTATGCTAATGTTTTGGTCTGTATAACATCTTACATGAATAATACAATAAATTAATATCATTAATGACAAATATAATATAATTAATAATTATAAATTATACAAATAATTCTATATATATATATTTTCTAAAATGGTATCAAAAATTTTATACTCATTAATTAATATACCATTTTTTGTTGTTAATGATCATTGAGACATGCTTGTCACCAATTTATTCTACAAGAACCCGTAGTAAAGCATTCAATGAATTAATTTATTACAATACTAAAAAATTTATGAAATATTAATTTTAGTATCTTATAAGATATATAAATGCTTAAATTTGTGGGAATGATGAAGGAAAAACCACTATTATGAAACTATTTCAAAACAAACATGATTACTGAAACTAGATATAAAAGTCCCAATAATATATATCAAAAATAATTTCAGAGAATAATTATTAAATAAATATAAAAATGGCCATTTTTTTTTAATAACATTACGTAACATGTTAGCACGATAGTTATATATACTATATATGTGTTTATATCCTGTCTCACTAAGATAGAATACAATGTAAGGGATTCTTATCTAACATTTCTACCCCTAAAATCATTTTTATTATTATACACAATGTTTTATTTATAATAATGTATATAATTATCCTTTATTATTTTGTTTCATGATCATAATGATATTCATTGTATTTAAGGATTAATTTGAAATAATATACTTTAAGGAGGTCAGGTCAAAATAGTTTGTAATGTTTAAATAGATTCTTTTCCTCATTTTAAAATCCATGAAAAATGTTTTAAATTGTGAACAATCACTTAATTTTTATAGTTTTATTACTATCTAATGGATTTATTTTTCCATATTGAAGAAAATAATGGGATTTTAGGATAAAAATCATTTTTTCATTAAATTTACTTTTATTCAAATTATGCTAATGTTTTATGAGTTTTTCTTAACTCAACTACCTTTTTTGATTTATAATGTTCCCTCTTTAATATATTTCTTCAATGATTTGTATCTTACACACTATGATCTTATTTCATGGTAATTAGTTTTTAACTGTGAAAAATTATAATTTAGATTCAAAGTATCCTACTTGATGAGTTTCATCCCCATAAAAATACATATCATTATTTAGATAATTCTCATCCATTATAATGATGAAACCCCTCATTTTACATATTTTATATTCTAATTTTATCCATTTTAATGGGAAACCACATTAATATTTTTCGTCACGATATCTTCATATATTACAAAAACAATTTCAAATGGATGTATTTCATCCACTTTTTACAATGTTTTTTCTCAACAACGACATCTTATGATTTAAAACATGTCTTATATTATTGAAAAGTCAAATGTTTTATCTTCTGTTTCTCATTAATTATTTAAAAACATTGATAATTTATAATGATTAATTATAGATTATTCCATTTAAAATTAAATTCATTCCAAATATTTTCACATAACCTTTTTCAGCATTTATCATTTTAATGAATCATTATTGAATAATACTTTTTAATATTAATAAAATTTCAATTTGTTTTAACTTTTCTTTTTTGGATCCTTGATATATTTGTTAGGGATCAACTATTGAAATTTTCTTTTAAAAGTAATTCCTTTTCAAAAAACATCACATCAACTTTTAAATATGGAATTTTCCAAGATACCTTAACTATTTATTTTACATGGAATATAACAGAATTTCCAAAAAATATAATAATTTCATAAACATTTATTTATTTATACATAAAATACTAATTTATATAGAAATTATTTTATAGAAATCACTCATTAAATTATAATTTGAAATTAATTTTTTATTGATTTAATTTTGTGTATCAATCATTCACATTCTTGAGGTTAGTTTTTAGGATACCATCAAAATATGTGATGACATTAATTTATTATTTCCATGGGTTCGTAATGACATGATGAATTAATGTTTTCAAATGAAAAATATATGCATGGATGAATAACAGGTGGATTCCCATATCAATCATTAATTCATGGGTGAAGTTAATAGCTAACGATCTATAAATGTTACAAAAAATAGTTTATCCCAACACAAAGTGTACATGGGAAAATATATCCCAAACCAAATCTTAAACCTTGAGATTAATCCCAAGATTAATTTTACCTGAGATAATTTATATAAAAATTATCTAGGGGAAGATTTAATGCATGAAAAAGTGTACATGGTATGGTTTATCCAAATGAAAATTGGTATGTGTGAGGTTTTATCCCAATACCTTGATTACATTGAATGATTATCCTAGGTTCGAGAAGGTACACTAGTGATTAGACTAAGACTAATATATAGTAAATTTAGTCATTGGTAGCCTTGAAATATGATTTATATTCTTATGTTTATGCTAGATAATTATTTCATAATTTTATTACTATGATTATACTCCTTGACACGTGTTTCATGCATCTTCATTTTGAGAACATTTTCTATGGTATATGTTTTTTCATTTGTCAACACATCTCATTCTATCAAAATTTGTGGATAAATCATTTTATACCATGTTTAACCAAATAATAAATTTATATAATGCCATTATTTATGCTAATGATATAACCATTAATTACATTTTGATGTGTTACGTTCACTAACTGAGGATTCAAGACCATTTCTTATGTTTTTATTTCCGAAGGTTTTGAATATGAGTGATACATATGATATGTATATAAGGGTGACTAGTATGGTTTGATTTTTGAGAAATGATAAATTTTTTGTAAAATAATCTTAGTCTATAATTATTCATCAAATATACTATAATAAATGTGCTCCATGTTTTATGATATTACATTGAGATTTAATACTAATGTAAATTTTATGAATGATGAAATTGGATCATCTTAATTGGTACCAATGATAATTTTTATAACTATGTGTTTATACCAGAGGACGTGGGAATACCGGTTTGGAGAACCTAAAGGAAGTAAATCCATCCAAATAAATTGTACTCACCAATTGCTTTAATTCACTGAGAATGTACATGTCCTCTCATATCAAAATAATAGTATTCCATAAAACTGCCTCCCTATAGTGGAGGAGGAGAGTTGTCACTTTTTTCATTCCACTATCTCCATAGTTTGAACCATCATGTTATTGATTCCTATTTAATGAAGACATATTTTTAGAAACCCCCCAATAAAATATATCTACCATGATCATATTATCTCAATCAGTTTCCTCTCCATGATGAGAGCCTAATTCAAAACCTCTAAAAAAGTCGTTAGGTTAATCATTCTTACCTGAACTAGTATCACATATCAAGGATCGTTATCAAAATCCATCCCTATAGATCCATCATCCCATTTCATTAATTGATAAAAAAATAATTTAGAAAAAATATTATACTCTATAATTGTAATCTCTCTTATAGTGATATGCATAAAATCCTAGGACATAACCATGATCAAATTTCATGGGATAAATTGATTGAAGAATCATATCTAAATACCCTTCTATGAAATCCAAAAATTGTACTTTGTTCATAATTCAATATCCCGAATGGAATTAAAAACTACTAAGAATATGCAAAATGAAAATTTGACCCTCCTTTCTTGGCGTCTCTCATGGTGGTGAAAAATATCTTTCATTTACTAAACCTTGAGATAAGCTACACCAGGAGCACCCTTATCAGTAAAAATGTTGGGTTTGAAATCTTGAACTCTCACCCCAACTGTATCATATATGTTTTATATAATAATATCTATATCCACATATACTACATAACACTTATAAATCTCTCATGGATCTAGTGGGGAAAGCTCTTCACAACTCTCCTTTGCTCAGCTAGTAGTCATTATGGTGGAATGTCTTCAAAATTCAAAGAAATGTTCTTATAAAACATTTCCATAATATATAATGATATTAATGTTTTATTTAAAATTATAAAAGGAATAAATATCATTATCCTTTACACCCCACTCCATAAATATCTTACAACCTATGAGATCTCCCTAGACCTATCTACCAATTATTAAGGACATCATCATAAATATTCGATTAATTTAATTATATTTCCAATTTTTATTTAAAATGGATATTACAACAATGGTTTAGTTAAATGAAATGATAATAACATGTTCGATAAGAATAAACATTTTAAAATTATATTATATTTTTACTTAACTAAATTAATAAATATGAAAGAGAATTAATCGCTATTAGTGACAGTAAAACTACCTAAGAATCAATTATATTTGAATCGACCATAATTTTATATAGGAAAACACCATAAAATCTATTAAAAAATATTATATTACCAAATACCATAGAATTACCTAGTAACCAATCATTTAAAATAACATATATTCCTTTCAAAACCTATATTCCTAGAATAATGCCTGAACTCACAACCTCTTTCTTCCTTGGGAGAAGAGATAAATCTAAAAAAATCCAAAATCCAAAATCACTTTATATCACACTTGGTGAAGTAACTCAACATTAAATGGAATAAAAGAGAATAAAAACCAATTTCATAGAAAATGGACTTCCATCAAACATGGGTTAGCTACTCCTTGGAAGAAGATCCATAACATTCATTGAAAACATACTATCTCAACTATACCATTTCAAAATAGTTAGAAAAAATAAATGAAACAAATTTTTAATACCACATTATAATTTCATCGACACACAACAATATACAGTAACCATGTTTTATTTCTATGTAACCTTAGGTTCACATCACCATATATTATATTATAGCATCCTATGATGTAATAAGTTAAGCGGTTCCATGGTATGGTTTTCCAGATGATGTCAAGCATGCCACCACCTAAGGTTTTGGCTTGCAATCTGTATTGAGTTATTAGTGTGTGTACATGGAGAGACTATTACCTTTATTAGTCAATGTATTGAAAATTGTTAAATAGATATGAAATATTGTTGAAAAAAATAATAGGTAACCAAAACTAGAATAATAAACCATACAGATAAATGAGTAGGTGCAAGATAAATCACAAATATATGAAAACATGATGATGATCATGTCATGTGACTATAATAAACTAGTACATGTTATATAATGGATAAAAATGATATTAAAAATGCTAAAAATACAATAAATACTTCAAAAATTATTTAAATATCCTCAAAATCATAGGATGTGTCCTCTTCTCCCATAATCTTTACTACATCAAAGAAGAAAACATCGAAAGCTAGACACTTCCCTTTTTCTACACCTTTAGTAATTAATATTGTTTGGGTAAAATCTGTGTCCCAAATGGGTGTGAGATATACTCATTGGGACATCACTAAATGTTCTAGAAAAAACCAGTCTTTGTATATAATTGAGTATTGATCGAGGACATAATAAAATTAAATAAATAAATAATAAATAATATCGGTCCAGGTTCCTTATGGATACCCGACCAAAACAACTTTCTTCAGCCTAAGGTGGATGAATCTAATCCAAGTTGAACCTACACATATATGATACGGGTTTAATAATGGGTTATCATATAACAAATTTCAATAGTTGATCAAATTCATGAATGTGATTTGGCTGGGATGACGCATCCTTATGATGAAATTTATGCATTACATGTTTTCAATATAGATTTCATTCATTGAATTTAATAATGGGAATCCCGAGCCCATTCAAGGTTTTCTATAAAGGGAGTCCAAATTATCGCTCTAGGAGAACTAGAAATACCCATCTCCGTAAGACTCCATCTATGTCTATACACAATGGAAACCCATGCATCACTCTCAGTATGGTGAAAAACATAATCCTTTGAGAACGTCCCATGTATAATACATAGGGGACCAAGTATCACTCATGCCATGGTATAAACATCATTCCTCCAAGCTCATCCTGTGTGAATCCCATAGGGAAATGGTATCTCTCATGGGTAGATAAGTATTCCTCTTTGTTATCCCATCAAAGGCCTACCATAATGATCCATGTATAACACTATATATAATTACAATCTTAAACATGTCTTAATCAAAAATCATGATGAGAACATAGAAGGTTCCTTTAAATCAGAACCCTTTTATTTCCCTAGTCTTGGTCTGAGAAAATTTTCTTATGTCAATAGAACACATATGTTAATATGAATGCACTTCATAATAATTTATCTATGTTATCCAAATCAGCAGATTCAATAAATTCATGTATCGGGATATAAACAAGGGCTAAAAAAAATGGCCACTCAAATCCCAATGATCATTACTAATTCAACGGTATTTATTAAAATATTGAGAAAACAAATCAACGGTGGTTAAAAAATTTATAGAAAATGGGTTCTTGGTATCTTAGGGATTTCCACATCAATCAGGGTGGATCATGTCGAGGTGATCAACGAATAATGTTGATTCCATATAATCTAGAACCATATTAAATAGAGAAATCAATCCAATTTAATTAAAATATGCTTATGGATGCGAAATAAGGGGAGTACAATTTGGTATTATAGGATAAATACCCGGGGGTGAATCGGGGAACGAAAGATTAAAAAAACATCACTATTTGATATTGTTTTATTGTAAAAAAATTATTTTTCTTTCATTCCTATAGAAAAGTATAAATAGAAATTAAAACATGCACATGACACAACAATTTTTCTATTTTCACCCTCACAAGAATATTTCCATGGAGAATGAAATTACAATCTATTGATGTAACAAATCAAATAAAAGAACACTAGTGTTTAAAAATATCATAGAAAACTTAGTATTTATCATGGTTTACAACCAATGAAAAAATGAAAGTGCACTACTCTCTCAACTGAAGTGTGCTCACTACTTTTTCAGAAGATCCAATAATTGTTTATAGAATTATAGGTCACATAATTATCTCAAATGAATTCATACTCTACTATATGTATATTCCCTCTTGATTTCCCACGATCATCCATTGATTAATACAACTTTACTACATGGGTATTGGAAAACATCCAACCTTTGCACGACCCTAGGTTTACTTTCGTGGTACATCAACTATGGAATGAAAGTTATATTGTTTTCACAGAAAAAAACATGCATTATACTCTAAATATTCATAACACAACTTTCTTATACACAAAACATTCATGACACTCACCCTTTTTTCCCAACTCACTATTTGTAAGCAACAACCATCTGGAGAACATTTTCTGAATAACTGACTACATGTTTGACGTAACCACTCAATCTACTAGAGATTAAATTTTCACTAAGTGTTGATATTCGTTAGAATGATGGGGTAGATGCCTAAGTATATGAATTTTTGTGACCCTATGTGTGTGGTAGACAAAAATACCTCAGATGCGCTAGTCCATTCACCCAAGCCTCTATCACGCAACCCACCAAGCACACCACTCCATAACTTGGGCAATATTCCTTCCATTATAATATTTTGATGCCCAGATCTTCATAAACATACAGTTCCACCTATTATAAGATATTTTTATACCATCTTCGAAATTTTCATTCCATTTTCATGGATTCTTGTTAAAACAGTTTTTCAAAATTTACTCTTGAATTCCATAATAGACCATGGAAACTCACTTTGTAAATAAACACAATCAACCCAAAAAAGATTCATTGTTATATTGAGGGATTTTTTCAAACAAATTAAATTCATAAAACAATGATGAATGATATATATACAATGATAATTTATGGAAAATATATATAGTACCCACCTTTTTCCCATAGCAGTCTCCTCATCAAGGATCAACCCATGAATTGTTCTAGACTAGGATATATAAAATGAATGAAACAATTCCTTAAAAATTGGTCATATGATCTTGCACCAAAATAACATAGATAGTGGGAATATTAATGAATAATTAAATATACTGAACTATATATACTACCATTTTGAATCAAACACAACAAAAAACAATGAAAATTGATTCCAGACGTAAGAGATATCCTAAATCCTGCATTGGCTTGAAGAAGAGAGATCATTGGGGAGGTGGTATTTCTACGGTATAATAGAATAAGAGTTTTGGGTTTAAAAAAAATATAGTGAAAATTTTAATGTAAAAATTTATTACCTGTTAACATGGTTTTCCCACAAAAAATTTCAAAACATGCACTAACAATGTGACTCAATCTGTCACTCCAAATTCTTGGGAAGCAAGATCTCAACAAGCTCCAGACCCTGACAAACCACTTCTTATCCTTATATAACATTTTTAGAATAAAACCATTTGTTTTTTATTTTATCATTTGATTCCATAACTCATAGAAAATCATAGATCTTACAACTTCTTCTCTTTTAAATGACTTTGCCCGAGTTTCACTTTTGTGGGTGGCGAAGCGTTGTCTAAGAAAATACCTGGCTGATAAGCTTGTACGTGAACATACCACTTCCATGCCAAATCCCATACACGACCACTCCCCTATATCACCTATACTAATGGAATAGTCTTATCTTGTAGAATCTTCATGCCTTGATAAATGATTTGTATCAAATGATCCAAAAAGTTCAAAACTATCTTCAACTCAATATCATTAGGATAAAAAACATTATATAGGTCAAAATGGTACCGTTGATGTTATAGTACATAGCAGACTAAATGCATTTCCTAGTAACTCTGAGGTAGATCCAACCAATAGGATACCATACTGAACCTCCCCATTTCCAAAAAGTATTGATTTAATGAGGAGATAAATTTCCATATATCCAAATCGATTAGTTACCCAATCTAGTAGAAACTCATAGAATGTCATGATGTACCACATCAAAATATAGAGGTCTATAGTTATGATCATTAAAGGGAATATTCCATTATTGAGCGATTACCTTACTCTTATAAATCTACTACACCTATAATAACGTTTCTAGAATGAGAGGAGGGTCCATTAGTGTTGTATAACATGCCTTTAACCAGCCAAAAGGTGAACAAGAAAACCTCATATAATGGGCCTCAAATATATACATTTGAATCATTTAATTAAAATTATTAATATTGGAAAAATCTACCAGTGGAATATTTTTCTCCAAATAACCTATGAAATCAAGGATTCATGCCTAAAGCATGCCCTTTAACACACAAACAATATGTTATGACTACTTGTATATTTTAGGGTGATATGCTCTACTGAAGAGAACATATAAAACTAGTTCCTTCTTCAACACCTATCAAATCTATGATGAAAACCAAAATATAGATTTGATATGATATAAATTGTAAAATAATAAAGGCACACAACCTGTATAATATAAATCCACCCAAGATCATCTACATAGATAACATATCAGATAGGTAAGAAGAGTGCGACCTTGGTCATCCCCTCTATAATCTCTCATACATCTTCACTTCGATGAACGGATTTTAGAAATACCATAATAAAATCTACAATTATGTCATAACTATCCTCATTGGAATGGACATAGGTTTTAAGAGTCTATAAGTACATTGGATCTCATAATTAACCTACTTACAGGTGGAGAATTGGGTGAATAAACCTAAAATCTACCTCTTCATACATGGACACTAATACTGATGACGTATATCTCAGTAAATCCTGGTATGCCTAGGCTGAAATAGGTACCCAGAGGCATGAGATTATCCATATACTATTCCTTTATGTTTGAAGGATCCCAAATACTTCAATGGAATAGGTGAATGTCATCCTTGTTTATAAATTAACTAGGATGTGGGTCCTCAGTAGAGACACTATCTCTTAGTAATAATCCCTCATAACTAGAAATTTTTTCATGTTCACCCATTCTAGAAGGGTGGATTTCATTTCAAAAGCTATTATAATAGACTACACATGATTTTCATAACATCATGATTTATCCTAAAAAATAGATCAATAAATTCCCACAAACTACAATCCTCTTGGATTTCATTTTTATGATAATTATAGCTCAAGGAATCGGCCACTATATTCCCCATTCTTGGTGTATAAGAAATCTCAATGTCAAATGAATTTAGGTATTCTTCCCACATATGCTGCTTGTGATTTAATTCATGATGTTTTTATTTTTTTTAAATTATATAATTTAATAAAATAATGAACCACTTACCAAATATGTAATGCCTCCAATTGTATCCAAAAGGAACTGTAGTTTCTAGATTGAGGTCCTGTAGTGGGTAATTATACTCATAAGGTCTCAACTGGCAGGACATGTATGCCACAAACTGATATCCCTACATAAAAAATTATCCATGCTTATGTCATGAAGTCTCATAATAAATCAAATAGACTCTTTCCAGCTCCTAGAGAATCAGGATCAATGTTAATGTTATTATCACTTTCATATCTTGATAAGATGGATCACATGCTTAATAGGTAAATTAAATCACACCCTTATTAGTAAATACATTAACAGGAACTTCTAGGCATAATCAATTAATAATGAAACCTATATAATATACATTCAACCCCAGGAAAGAAAATATGTCAAATATATTCGAATTATGCTTGTAAGAAACCAGAATTTTCACCTTCATTGGGTGAAGGGATACACTTACCTATGAATTAATATAATCCTAGAAGAGAACCTTATTGATATAAAAGTGGAATTTTAGGAGTATATATTATATCTAGTACTATCTCAATGTATTATGTATTATATCAAAATGTTTTTTTAGTGACCCAAGATAAAAATAAAAGATATATCATCATTTTAGATGAATATTCATCCTGATTCGAAAATACATGCATAAGGGTTGTAATAGTTTAGTATGTTTGGAAACATGTAACAAAATATACATAATTGGTGATATAAATTAAATTTTTCCCACAAATATATTCCCCTTTAATAGTCATACATAATAACTTTATTCACAACCATTGAAAATGAATCATAAGAAAGGGGTGGGATCAAATGATAAGTAATGGTAAATATTTGATACATATTCAAAACATGAGCATAATGGTATGAGAACATGAGAATAAAATTAGACGATCACAAAAATCATCTCAATGATCATACACATGATTCATACCATAAATATGGGTATTTAAAAACACATGAATCATAAGGGATTCAAGAGAATAATCCATGAGACCATAACATAAGAATAAGATCTAGAATTTTTTCATAACCCATAACCATATAATATGATTCCCATAGAAGTCAAGGCATCACTCCCAAGGACAAGTCAGTTGATGAGTTCACTCCCGATACCATATAGGTAGTCATGTATTACTCCCATGACCATCTTAGTAGTTAATTGTCACTCCCAAGACCATCATAGTAGACCAATTACTTTATTGAATATAGTCTACTCCCCATTCTATCCATATCTATCTCATGAGATATTAATATTTAAACATTTCAGAGGAGGGACATATAGGTCCTATCAATATCCTAATGAAATAATACCTATATGTACTACAAGATTATAAATAATCATATCATAACCCATGAAATTATATAGTTATCATAAAAATGTAATCATATAATATCTATGGAAAATAATCAGGTTTTATAATCACTTCATAAATTTTAACCTATGAAAAAAAAAACAGAGTTTCATAAACATTAAATCTTTAAAAAGAAATGGATTTCATTAACATATAATCTATGAAAAAAATTGATTTTATAATCATATGATCAATGAATGATAAATTTGTTTCATAAACATATATCTAGTGATAGTGAAACAAGTTTCATTAACATCATCAAATAAAATTATAAAAAATTCAGTGAAATAATATGATTGAAACCATTATATTATTTCCCTATAATTGCATGAGTAACACCAATTTATTTCACCATTTATGGAAAATAATTTTGAAATTTCTTTTAAAAACATTTCTTGAAGAAAATATATTCTCTTCTTATAAAAAAATACTTTTTATAACACAACTTCTATGGAAAACAACACTCATTGAAACCCTATAAACTATGATTTAAAAAAATTTGAATACTATTTTCCTTGTAAACATATAAAATATGATTGAAAAAAATATAAAACAATTTTCTTTGAAAACATATAATGGAATTATGAAGACGCTTTGAAAAACTTTTTCCCTTGAAAACTTGTAAATAATGTTTGAAAACATTTTAAAAACCTCTTTCTTTTAAAATGTATAAAGCATGCTTCCAAATATATTAGAAAAAAATATCTTCAAACAAAATTTATTACTTATAAATATATATGAAAAACATTTGGAATCCATTTTCATTGAATAATCATTTAAAACATATATAGAAGGCTTAAAATCATTTTTGAGACCTTTTATTTTAGAAATATATTTGAAAAATTATAAAGGATTCATTGAAAACCATAAAATAGTTTTGAAATCCATTCCATTGAAAATATATTTAAAATATTATATTTTAAAAAAAATTAAATGTATTTTGGAAAATATTGATTTTTAATAGAAATGATATTCATATAATGAGAGTAATAAAGCCATATATTCTTCAAAAAGATAGTTTTATTAAATTTTTTCCAATGGGTGTTAAAATGGTACCAAAACATGATTAAAAAACTAAAAAAATAGGTTATGAAAATTAATTATAGTTATTGAGTTCTGGGTTATAATATTTAATATATGTGTTCATAATCATAATTAATTTAGATAAATAATGAGATTGTTTCAAAAAACCCTTACCACTTGGTAATGTTGAATTATATATCCAATGTTATAAAATGAAAATAAATAAAACATAAAATATCATGTAATAAATTAAATTCAATAGATAAAATGACAAATAGAATTGTTTACACCACATAGAAGAATATTGCTTTATAACATGACATGTGTCTTAATGAAGGAAAATTGAGATAAAATTAAATTAATGATTCTGTAACATTTGAATCATAAACCCCATGAAATAAAAATCATAAAATCGATATGTAAATACCCATTTATTTAATTATAATAATAATACAATACAAACATGTTTAATATACAAATCATATGTAATAAATAAGTGGTCAACATGGATTTTGTCTCACAGAAAGTAAAAGTGAAATTAGAAAAACCCCTACATTATGTTTTGAATTTCATAAAACAAGTTCAATCCTCCTGTATAATAAATATAATTTTATTATACATACACCACATATCCATATTATTATATCTGATACCATATATTATTTTGTTATGACATTATATTATTCATTTTTAATAACCCAATGTTAATGTTCTGTTTTTGGTAATATCGGCTTAGTTTTTCGTAAATGTTTTGACTTGATATTCTTAATCCTCTTACTTATGTCATGATTTTCATATCTAATGAATTTAAAACATGATATAAATATATTAATATTAATTATATACTTATTTACCATTATTAATAAATTATATAATAATGAAATGGAGTAAATCATTGATAGAGACAGTATGCCATACGTACTTAGGAACACAGTATCCATTTTATTATCATATTAAAATAAAGAACGTAAATGAAATATATATATATATATATATATATAATATCATTAAATTATAATTATTATTCAATACATATCATATAATTTTACTAAACCTATTATTGACATATTCCATGTAGATTGTAAATGAATCACATCACATTGAGGAGGTGGTAGTCCACACATCAACAATCAAAGTTATCGTATTTACATAAAATCTAAATAATTACTATAAATTTTATATAATAATAACAGATGGATAAATAAATAATAAATATCAAATATATAATATAAAAATATTCATCCATCATAATTCTCTACCATGTGATGTGATAAACAAAAAAAAGGAACAATATCCTTTCGTGCGACGGTAGTTCACGATACACGATAACAGTAAGTTCATTACCCAATAGATAGAAGTGTGAATTATGTGTATGTTTAAATATTATAATAGAAAAAATTAAGAATATTTAGGATACTAATGTTATTATATAATAAATAAATTATATAATTTTATCTGGTGGATAATGAAAATAAAACACACGAGCTTAAGGGATTATGTTACCCCTTCTATCGGTAACACCTATTGGTTTTCACAAAGGGGATTGTTCGGTTGGATTTATGACCAATGGAAGGATTATAGGAATATTTTAGAAGTATTTAGATCTTATTTGTGCATATATTGGGTCATCCAATGTGTTTTAGTAATGTAACTAATTGGGAGGGGTGAGTGCCTTTTATAGTGAAGGGGGAGTGGAATCCGGTGAACTTTTTAAAAGGTAATTCCACCCACATTTTTTCCAAAACAAGTGGATCCAATAATTTTTAAATTTTGATATATGGGAATATAGGATAGAAATATGACTATAAAATATATTTGGGACATGATTCAAGGTTATTTTTTTCATAATATTTAAGGTATAATCCTTTTTAAGATAATTTTTCTTTTAATTATTGTAAATAATTTTGATCACATTCACTAATATTTTTTTTAAAAACCCATGTTGAACATGTTATAAATTTAAATTACTCTCATTAAAAATTTGGAATCTATTTTTTAAATTCAAATTAAATAGGTGTGAGAAATTAATTTAAATTTATTCCCACAGATGGGATAACAAAGTTGGTTTTTATGTAATAATTGTTTAAAATGGATTTTATATTTTGAATCAGAGTAATGTAAAATTTATAAATTTTTAAAATAATTTTTTTTACAAAAATAATAGAGAATGTGATCAAATTAAAATATATTTTAACTATATAAATAAATTATATGAAAGAGTTGTTTTGAATAATAATTCAATTTTATAACTATTCATAAACAATTAATATTATTAGATAAATAAAAAAATATAACCCAAATTAAATTTTTATATTCTTATTTATAATTTATGTATATTTTTTCAAAATACACCTTATAAATGTGTTATAAATAATATTTTATAATTTGTTCACCATTAAAAGACTTTAAATTTACTATTTTAAAAAATATTTCTTCTTATACATAAAATTGGATCTATTGTTATCTTAATAAAAAAAATTTGGATGAGAATAAAAATTATAGAATTAATATATAAAATCTAAATTTTCTTCAAAACATTAATCAAAATTTGGTTTTTATTTATTTAAATTAAATTATTTTTTTACATTGAAATTTTTTTAGAGATGTAATTTCACTATTTAAAAATCATAATTTTATTCACTTTTAATAATATATAACTAAAATATTATATATATATATATATATATATATATGAATAATTTATTTTTTTCAATTTTAGTTAATATTATTCATGAATTTCATTATAATAGCTACGTGTTATCTAGAATAATATTTTATTAAAATTAGTAATATAGTATTTTAGTCTTTTAAACTTAGTTTTACTTGTCACGCAAGAAGTAAAAGGGACTCATTATTGCATTTAATAAAAAATAAATAGTGTTTTGTGTACTAAAATCTAATCCATGTGTTTTATGTTCCATATGATTAACTTGGTTTTATGTATATTGAATGAAAAACTTATCTTATTTATATATAAAAGGTCTATATTCTATTTTTTTTAAATGAAAAATATTAAAAGAATAAATTAAATCAAAAATAATAAAACACAAAATCTCATAGTGTAACATTATACCCACCTTAAAATAAATTTATCCCTCAAATTTCCTATTGTTTATCATTGGACTAATAATTGAATTTTCCATTCTAAGAAACCCGCATCTTAAATATAAATACTAAAACATCCTTTAAAATGGAATTTTGGAATAATAAAAGTTAAGTAGTATAAATAATTTCTAGATATCCTTATAGGACAACATAGGTGGAAATGAAATCATTAACATGGAAGAGAAATAAAACTATCAAATTTTGATATAGAGTGATAGAGACAACAATTACAAGAAGGTTAATGATAAAAAATCCACAAATATGCATTCATTATAGGGAAAATATGATTCATTAGAAACGAATTTACCTGGATAATTTTTTTGGAATCATGATCCTTTTTCATAATTTTTAATAAAATTAAAATTAATATAAAATTGAATGATTTCATTCTATTCTGTGTTCAAAATATCACACTTTGGTTATTCCTTTATCAATTCTCACCTTATGTCTTACTCTTTTGAGTAGAGGTGAATTCTCCATTCCCAATGAACTAATAGATCATGAGATATATAAATTTAATGACAAGTGGTTTTATATGAAATTTTTTATCACACAAAAAAATAGTTACGACATGTTATCCAATATGCCTAAATACTAATATAGTGTAATAATACGTCAATCTTTGAAACCACAAACAAATAATAAAAGAAACCATTCAATAAATGGTTTACCATATAAGCATTAAAAATGAAAATAAAAAAACATTATAATGAATGACAAATAATAATCTTAACATTGGTTCCCCATATCCCATAACGTATCTCTTAGTTCTCACATTCCAAACATGAGAATTACATCATTGTGTGTTATCTTGAAACAAAGTAGTAAAATGTATTAATGCATATCCTTATTGAAAAAATATATATTTCTGTAATCTACTATTTTTCATATATATATATTAAATCAGAATAAAAATTATACTTCATCAATGATATCACAATCCACTTGTCAATAAGTCCTTACTTTTTTCCAAAGGAATCAACACCATCCAATTTACTTATTCATATCCAACATTTATTTATCCGAAAAAATTATATTAACAGAACAAACATCTTAATTATTATCTTTCCCTACATGGTGTGTTTTTCTTGAACATAAATTTTCTATTAAATCAATTTTTTGTTCGATCAGAACAAATTCACCATATTTTTATAAATATAAAGAAAAAAAATAGAATAATCATTATATATTCCACAGATTATATAACATAATTCTTAAATAAAAATAAGTAAAAATATATATTATTACACTTTATCCATATTACCCAAGAAGGGTACGTCATCCAATCACATAATACCTCTTTCATATCACATTTCATTAGTTCTCTCATCACCATAAACTATATAAAAATTACTCATACCACCAATCCAATTCACTTTGTTGGATTTCCAATTAGAAAATCAATTTTAATAATCACCATCCATTCAAAAATTTAAGTATTTGACCTTCTATTATGTAATAGAGAGGCCAATATTCCCATCCATGGAAATAACTAAACTCTTTATATTCTAATTTCAATTACAGGGTTCGTGAACTTCATTTCCTCAATCAAAATATATTCTGATTCCTCTAAGACATTCACTTTTGTGATTCATTCAACATTTTTGACACAATGGAAATTGAATCATCTTTACTCCAAGGTCTCCATTACCAGAACTCTTATTGAAATAATTAAATTTTTTCCTTGGTGAGTCTGAGAGTTGTTTATGGTATACACTATTAATCGTGTATTATGAAAATTGATTACAAATGATTAAAAAAATCCTTTCTTCCAGTAATCATCCTATTAAAACACACATTAAAAAATACATCATTACATTTAACATTAACAAAGAGACTTTTGGTTCCTAAAATTGTCTAAAAAATGAGAGAATAGTGTACGAATCACATATCAAAGAAAAAATCTACAAAATCATGATAAATATCTTTAAGGATTTCAAAATTTTTACACCATTATATTAAAACATATGTTTATCCTCGGTCCTTCATAGTAATATAATATTTAAATGCATCTGGATTTTTAATAATGAGTTTGTGAATTCAATATGTATATCACCTTAGAGTGTCAATCTAGGTGTACAACAAGGCACATTATCATGCACATGTTCTCGACCGAGTCTTTCCCAATATTTTTTAGTGTTTATTACCCCTATATAAATCAATGGTAATCCAACATCCACAATTAGTATCCATTAATGGATGTATTTCTAGGAAACCACTCACTCTACCATTTACCAAAATTCAACGACATTTTCCTATACTTTAACTCACTATTAGAATTATCCTTCGTGACATACCAATACATATCTTTATATATATCTCAAGGGATATCACTAATGTATTCTCATCCTAGTTTCAAAAGGATTACTAAAACATTCCTTTTATACCAAATCAACACACCCATACATAACTTGAATATATATTTAAAAATATTAGATCAATATTTATCACAAAACAAAAAAACATGCCTAACGACTATAATAGTTTTGTGTCTTTGGAAACAAGATACAATATAAAATAACTAGGTGAAATATCTTCATTGTTTCCCAAAAAAATATCCACCTTATGTACTTCTACATGAAACCATTATTAACAACCTAGGGAAATTAAATATAACAAATGGTCTTCCTCGGATGCTCAGTAAGTGTTAAAAAGTCACACAGATGCTCAACATGAGGATAAGGGTATGAGAATATGATAATAAAATTTAAAGATCATACCTTGCATATTAATGATCATACACATGATTTATGGCATAATAATTGGTTGTTCATAATAAATGTATCATAAGAGAATTAATGGAATAATCCATGAGACCATAACATTCTAATAAGACATAGATGTTGTGGAGGAGATATAAGTATATAAAATTATTTCAATAGTATTTATAAAATCACTGCCATGACCATATTAGTAGTATGGGTTCACTACCAATAATATTGTGGGGTCCATGGTTCACTCCAATGACAATATCTTTAGAAATGGTTCCCTCCTAATACCATCATAGTTGAAAATTATTCTATTGGACCAAGTTCACACCCCATTCATTCTAGGTAAATCTTTTGAGATATAATTCATCAACCAATGCATCAGAGGGTGGTATATGTCCCCACAGTTTCATAATAAAATTATACATACATGTTCCCAATGATTATAAGAAATCATATCAAAACCCAAGAAAAAAATGGGTCTTATAAACATGTAATTGTATCCTAAACTGTGGAAAAGAGTATGGATTAATAAACATTTCATCAAAGCATAATTAATGAAAAGAGGAAGGTTTCATAATCATATAACCTCTGAAAACAAATTGGTTTCATTAACATAAAAACTAATAAAAATAAATGGGTTTCACAAAAACAAATGACATCTGAATGTGAAATAGGTCTCATAAACATATTACACAAGAGAGATAAGTGAGTTTTATAAACATCATTCCATTAAAACAAATACCATTCAGGGAAATAATATGAAAGGAACCATTGGATAATATCACCTGAAATACATGATTTACACAAACATATTTCATCTTAGATAGAAAATATATTTTTTAATATCTTTTAAAAACATTTCATGAATAAAATATCATTTCTTTTAAAGAATATTTTTCAAATGTTGATAATTTTGAAAAAAAAATCAATTAAATTTTATAAAGGAGGTTTGGAAACATTTTCTAATCCTTTTTATTGAAAAACATTTAAAATAAGGTTTAAATAATTATTAATACCTTTTTCTTTGAAAACATATAATTAAACCTTGAATCAAATTTGAGAACTTTCTTCCTTGAAAACATTTTGACATCATTTTTCCTTGAAAATTTATAAAATATGTTGGTCTTTTATTTAAATCCATGTTCCTTGAAAACATATAAATTAAGAGTGAAAAAAAATTGAACTTTTTTCATTGAATAGACTTCAAAACATATAAATATACCTCGAAAATGTTTTATAATCATTTTGACTGAAAAACCATTGGCAACATATAAATAATGCTTGAAATGTTTTTGAAAACATTTCCTTTGAATATATTTTTGAAAGCATATCAATCAATAATTTAAAACCACAAAATATTTTTCAAATAATTTTTCATTAATAATTATCTTTAAATGATAGTTTAATTATTTTTGAAAAAAATTAAATGAAAACATGGTTTTTAGTGTAAAAATTATTTCTGACTGAAGAGATAATAAATAAATATTTTCATTAAAAACCATTTCAATTATCATAATTATGAGATATTGGAAAAATTATACCAATACTTGAATAAATCATTAAAAAAATTGCATTTTAAAATTCATGATAATTATTGAGAGATGGATAAAAATATTACATCAACGGAAGCATAATTCAAAACCATCCATATATATCATTAGATTGTTTCAATTAACACATACCACTTGTTAACATTGAATCATACTCTCAATTTTTTAAAATGAAATTAATTTATAATTAAAAATTGAATTAAATACATTGATTCATAAGATAAAATGTCAAAGGGTAGTGTCTACATCAAACAAAATAATATATGTGGAAAACAAGGCATGTGTATCAATGAAAAAAAAATTTGAGACAAAATAACATTACGGATTTGGTAACTTATAAAGCATACAATCCATGAATGAAATATCATATAATGGATTTCTAAATCGTAATATATTTATGTATAATATTAATAATATAAATTCATGGGTATTATACTAAAAAAATATAATAAATAATAGGTGAACATGTCTTGTGTGTCATTGAAAATAAAAGTGAAAGAGGAAAACACTTACCTTATGTTTGGAATTTATTCATACATGTTCATAAAAAATTTATTAAAAATATAATATTATAATAAATATAACAAAGAAAAAAATTATATCTAACTCCATATATTATCTTGTTGTGAATTTATATTACCGGTTAATAAGTAACTCTATGTTAATGTTATTTTTTGGGTAAAATTCCCATTATTTTTTGTATATGTTTTCAAATGTTATTTATGATACTCTTACTTAGTTCATTATTAACTTATTTTATGAATTAAAAAATGATATAAATATCATAAATATTCCTTATATATGTATTTATATTAATATATATAATATATTGATATGAAATGGAGTACACTACTCATGGAGATGGTAGGTCATAGGTATAAATGAAAATTGTTTCTGTTTTGTTGTTTTACTGACTGGATGAATGTAAATTACACATACCTATATATATATTATAAAACTAATGTAGAATTATAATTTAATTTATACATTAATTATTCCCTAAGCCAATTGTTAACATATTCCATGTAGAGTGTGAACGAATCACATCGATTTGAGGAGGCAGTTGTCACGACCCCCTCCCCACAATGTGTACCCCCCCTGGGCCGGAAATGTGAGAAGGGAGATAATGACCCCCGAGTCCCGCATCCAGTAGGCCCCGGGTTGGATACTAGCACCGAGGGTATAATAACCATACAAAATGGGAGGCATTGCCCTCTAAGATAACACATGCAGAAGAGAGAGATAGAATAGACTCCAACCAACTCCAACTCATAACTGAAATATAAAATAAACCCAAGTACATATATGACTGTCATTAAAAAGTACTACAACTGAAAGGGAAAACTAAAAGTACCCAAAAGAAAGTAAAATGGCAGTGACCACAAGCCCGAACAGCTCCTCCTCCAACCACAAGCTAGTAGTAACCAGCTTGTTCTCCAACCTGCTCCAAGTGACCTGAAAAATAGTTTATATGTACATAGGGTGAGTATAACAGTATACTCAGTAGAATCCTCACCAAGACTCTCGTGAAAAAGTAAATAAAGCATGCAAAAGACCAGTGAACAACAAGTGAAACTAACTCGTAACCTAAGTAGGTATACTATGTTCCCAACCCCACCATGGCTACTCTCACCAAGTAACGCATACAAGAATATAGCATATAGTGAAGAATATCAAGGGTACCCCGCTACTACTTCCCCACTGGTTTGCCTCATTTCCCCAACAACATACGTCCTGTGCATCTCTCTCCAAAGGCTTGCCCGCAGACACCTGGGCAAAGCACCACACCGTCCTCACAACCCAAAGTAACCAGGTAGTTTCCGGGTGCCACCCCAGTCCGCATAACGTGTATCATACATCAGGTATAATACCTCAATCCATTACAGCCCATACTCCGAGTAAGGATCCTCAAGCCATCATAGCCTATACACATTAAACCTATAGTATTCCATAGGATACTATATCTAGAATATATGTGTGTGAATAACCACAAGCCATTACAGCCCTCTACACACATATATGGGCTAACTAACCGTTGTGCCTCATGGCACAAGTATCTACCAAGAGAAGAGAGTGGGGCCAAAGGGGGGTAGTCATCCATTCAACCTCCCATCAGAATGTTGGGGAAAACACCCCCCAGGGCTCAGAATCCCTGGGGTGTCAGTTTCCCTTACCGACAGGGTGGAGTAGCGTATAGAAACACAAAAAGTACAGAATATATATGTAACTCACATCCACACTATGGGCATTACCTAGTATTAGATACAACTACAGCTAACGTCTCTCAGACTCCAGGCTGCTACTTCAAAGTCTAGGTATCTTATAAGCACACAAACATTTGAAGAGATTTATTAGATTACTCCATTCTCATTTTACCAGTTCCACTGTATGTTAATTAATTCTTTAAACATTAATTAAGAATGAAAAATTCCACATTAAACTATAATGGCAACACATTGAAAATCAACTGCTCCTTTTTAGATTCACATCACCTTTAAATTCCAGTACCACCATCCCTGTGGATTATCACCATTTAATCAAACATTCATTATAGAGTTACTTTCCCACATTCCCAGGCATTCTAGAAAAGAATCCTATGCTACTAAACACAAAGGAGGCTCAACACGGTGAGTATATATACTACCCGTCGAGTCTTTGTCGTCTATAGAAAGAGGACAGACCCATTTTCCCTCGAGAGGCTAAACACGGAAAGCACGTGGCATACACCGCGCGTCGTCGCCTCCTTCGGAAGAAGGGTAGCGAGACCAGCTGCCTTGAGCGGTGGGGAAAAGCAAAGCAGATTAACATTCAATGAACCCAAAATAATCCTACAACCACATCCATCCTATTCCATCACCCTCGGTGTCCTCCCCGACACCCACATGCATAAACTGGTGCATCTCGCCACTCTAGGCATCATCCGCTACCACAACCACAAGTCCTCCAGGCCTCCACACATCACTACACCCATCCAGGCTCACATCACAGTACAAGCAGTAGGAAAACAACAATCACAACCATGGCTCTTGACCCTTTAACAACAAGAGGGTAACTCAGAACCCTTTTAGAAATTCTCACACAATCTGTTCATTAATCCATATTGAACTAGAAGATTAGTTATTCGTAGGATCCAATTACGGGAGACCTAATCAGTAATCTATCACAATTTAAATAACCATGCTTACTTCCCTAATTTGATTTTCCTCAAATTAGAACAACTACAACAACAGCAATAACCAGATTAATTTACATGCCTCTTTATCTTTAGCCAATTAATTCCAGCATTACGTTCATTATCAATTTCTATCATGAACGAACAAAAAATCAAAGAAAACATAGATATCAGTCTAACTAGAAAACATGAGGCAAACCATTACCACGGTATAAAGAAACATTAGACGATCAACCAATTCTTTTAATCAGGTTCAAGTATTTAATTAGGTCAATTTCATTGTGATACAAAGGACTAAATCATGTTAATTCTACGATTGCACATACACAATTAGAGAATCCATGAATCCCCTACCTCAAACAGTTCCTCACGTTCTTTATCCACACAACAGGCCACGATCCTCCCCTCGCGACAACTACATCCACCGGAGGATGCTGTGGTACGACAGTACCAACCAACCCCAAGAAAACCCATTAGAATCTTGGAAATTACATGGTATAATCATGGAAAGGAGGATAGGAGAAGATAAACCCCAAAAGAACGACGATACAACATACCTTATATCGAAGATTGATCGATACGGCTCGGTTGCATCCAAAACAGAGCAGAACCAATCCTAGGAGTAAAGATTGATTGTGGAACTCCTACGGAAAGGATTGGGATGTTCTAGTGCCTCTTAGTTGAGAAAAAAGGGAAAGAACAAGGGAGAATGATATCTCGTCCCTTTTTGAAGATTTAATGGGGCGACAGTTTAAGATCCGGTTAATTCTCCATTAAAAATGGATCGCATTAACCCACGTGGTTTGACCAAGTAAAAACATCCCGGCCTTAGGAATAATTAATATAGGATTTATGGCCTTTGAATCGGCCTTAAAGTCCTTAAAACAAGGTTTTAAAATGTATTTTACGTCAAAGAAAATGTCAAAGGGGCGAAACTGTTGGAAGCTGGAAACACTATTCACATACTCAAAATTTGGCAAAGGAAGGAATTGGTAGCTCTTAGGATTCTGGAAACAATGTTCAAACGTGAAATTTGGCAAAGGAATCGGTAGCTCTTAGGATTCTGGAAACACTGTTCAAATGTGAAATTTGGCAAAAGAAGGAATCGGTAGCTCTTAGGATTCTGGAAACACTGTTCAAACATGAAATTTGGCAAAGGAAAGAATCGGTAGCTCTTAGGATTCTAGAAACACTATTCAAACGTGAAATTTGGCAAAGGAAGGAATCGGTAGCTCTTAGGATTATGGAAACACTGTTCAAACATGAAATTTTGCAAAGGAAGGAATTGGTAATCGTTAGCTCTTAGGATTCTGGAAACACTGTTCACAGAACTAGAAATTTGGCAAAGTGTTAGTCGAGCTACTGCTAGACTGCGGCTACTGATAGACCGAGCTACCGGTAGGCAGCGGCTAGGGGATAAGTCACCTTGACCTCCCAGAACACCTCCAACACCACATTTTCACAAAGTAGTGGACCGGAGAGGTCCGGGCCATTACATTAGATACCTCTCAAAACATTCTCGTCCTCGAGAATTAAAAACCAACTCAAAGGAGAAGAGGGGTTTGAACAACCACCCCATAAGATACCTCTCAGGGGAAAACCACCATGAGTTTTTCGAAAGCTGGAAAAAAACTACGACATCCAAGAATATGGAAACAAAAAATCTATATCCAAACAATTCAATCATAACATCACACAAAAGGTACATAAATAAAACATGAAAGGTCTAACCATCAAGGAAATATCATTACATGAAAAGAGTTAAACATTAAACAACTCTGGGTATTGAGCACGTATCTATGACTCATGCTCCCATGTACTCTCCTCCATGACACCATGTCACCACAAGACACAAACTAAGGGGATATAACTCCCACGCAACACCTTCTCCTTGCGGTCTTGGATCTCCACAGGTCGCTCCTCGAAGGTTGCATCATCGTCAATATCGATCTCTCCCCAATCGATAACATGAGATTCGTCATTAAGATAACGATGGAGCTGTGATACTTGGAAAACATCATGTATCCGACTCATCTGAGGGGGAAGTGCTACTCGATATGCCACAGCTCCAACATGAGCTAACACCTCGAAAGGCCCAAAAAACTGGGGATAAAGCTTACTTCCACGACCAAACCTTCACTGCCCACAATGGGGAGTCACCTTCAGAAACACATGATCCCCAACATTAAACTCTAAGGGTCTCCTTCGTTGATCATCATACGATTTCTGACAATCTTGTGCTGTCTTCATCCTCTCACAAATCACCTGAACTATCTCTGTTGTATTCTGCACTAGTTCTGGTCCGAGAATTGCTGACTCTCCGACCCCAGTCCAACACAGTGGAGAATGGCATGGCCGACCATACAAGGCATCAAACGGCGCCATACCGATGGTAGAGTGAAAACTATTATTGTAAGAGATCTCTACCAAGGGTAAGTGCTTTGTCCATGAACCTCCAAAATCAAGAACACAAGAGCGCAACATGTCTTCAAGAGTCTGGATGGTTCGCTCTGTCTGACCATCAGTTTGAGGATGAAAAGAAGTGCTAAGGCACACTTGAGAGCCAAAAGCATGATGGAGACCTCTCCACACCCTAGAGGTAAAATGAGGATCTCGATCAGAAATGATCGTCCTAGGTACTCCATGGAGTCTCACCACCTCCTCTAGATACTGCCTCGACAAAACCTCCACTGAGCTCGACTCCTTGATCGCTATGAAGTGGGCCGACTTTGTTAAACAATCCACTACCACCCATATAGCATCATGTCCTCCCGTAGCTCGAGGTAAACCTGTAACAAAGTCCATCGAGATGTCCTCCCACTTCCACTGAGGAATCTCTAAGTTCTGTAGAAGACCACCAGGAACACGGTGTTCGACCTTCACCTCCTGGAAGACTAAACACTGAGACACACACTCAACAACCGTACGTTTCAGCCCAGGCCACCAAAACTGACTCCTCAAGGATCGGTACATCTTTGTCACACCAGGATGTACATCCAAGGGTGAACTATGGAACTATCGGAGATCCATCTCGCGCATCGCCAAGGGAACAAAAACCCTGCCATGATACAACACTCGGTGTTGTTCATCCTACGACCAACCATCAGGGGGCTCACCAAAAACAACTCTATCTCTCCAGACTTCCACCTCTAGATCACCCAACTGAGACTCTTCCACCTTCTGCACCAAGGATGACTGCACCATCATCTGGAAAAGACAACCTCTACCCCCAACTTCTCCCATATCAAGATGCAAAGCTGATAGCTCTTCGATCACTCTCCAGGAATCACCATATTCACGCACAACATCATTACGTGTCTTTCGGCTTAGTGCGTCAGCTACAACATTCCCTTTTCCAGGTGTATATGATATTTCAAAGTCGTATTCCTGCAAGAACACCATCCACCGACGCTGCCTCAAGTTCAAGTCACGTTGGGAGAAAATATAACTCAAACTCTTATGATCGGTGACAACCACAAAGTGATCACCAATGAGGTAATGTCTCCACAACTTTAGAGAAAACACCATGGCTGCCAACTCAAGATCATGGGTGGCATAGTTGCATTCATGGGGGCGCAACTGCCGAGACCCATAAGAAACAAATGACCTCTGATGCATGAGAACACAACCTAGCCCCAGATGTGAAGTATCACAGAAAACATCAAACTGGACTCCCTCTACTAGAAGAAAAAGGACTGGAGCACTTACCAACTTCTCCTTTAGATACTCGAAAGCTTCCTGACACTGATCAGTCCATATGAACGCTTGATCCTTCCTGGTCAAAGCTATCAGAGGATTCAAAACTAGGGAGAAATTGGCTACAAACCTCCTATAATAGCCTGCGAGACCAAGGAAAATTTGCACCTCTGATACGGTCTTGGGGGCTACCCAAGACACCACTGCTTCTATCTTCGACGGATCCACAACTACTCCTTGTTGGGACACAACATGCCCTAAGAAACGAACTTCTTGAGCCCAGAACTCACACTTGGTCAACTTCCCAAACAACTGATGTTGGCGAAGAACTCCCAAAACGGCTTGTAGATGCTCAGCATGCTCTTCTTCAGATGTGGATTACACAAGGATGTCATCGATGAAAACCAAAAAAAACTTGTCCAGGAATTCACGGAACACAGCATTCATCAACCCCATGAAAACAGCTGGAGCATTCGTCACGCCGAATGGCATTACAACAAACTCATAATGCCCATGACGACAACGGAAAGCAGTCTTTGGGATATCCTCATCCTTTACACGCATTTGGTGATATCCTGACCATAATTCGATCTTTAAGAACCAACTTTCACCCTTATGTTGATCGAATAAGTCATCAATCCGCGGGAGAGGATAGAGGTTCTTTATTGTCACTTTGTTTAATCGATGATAATCGATGCACAACCGCAAACTGCCATCATCCTTTTTCACAAAAAAAACTGGTGCACCCCAAGGTGACACACTTGTCCGAACAAAACCACACTGCAACAGACCATCAAGCTTTATACGTATCTCTCGTAACTCAGAAGGGGCCATCCTATATGGAGACATAGAGATAGGGGACGCTCCTGGCTGTAGCTCGATCCCAAACTCGATCTCTCGTCGAGGGGGTAAGGATACAACCTCTCCTGGAAAGACATCAGGGTACTCCTCTACGACCCTAGGAAACGCCAACTGTTGAACCTCTGAAGAAATCAGCATCATCCCAGCCATCATGGATGATAAGGATGGAACTCGTCTATGACTCATTCGAGGATCTCTCTCACCAACAAACACCACTTCCTCTCCATCTTCATCAAAGAAAATGACCTTCTTCCTGTAGCAATCCACAATATCCTGCACCGAATACAACCAATCCATGCCGAGTATGACATTATATGGTTGTATTCGTAATCATAGGAAATCTCCCCAAGAGTGGTGTTGCCCCAACACTAGCTCACAGTCTCTACATACTTCAAACAAGTCGGCTCGACCTCCAACTGGCGTAGTCAATGCCAAGGGCACTGAAAGCCTCTCTACCTCAAGTCCCAAAGCATGGACAAGGGTAGTTGATATGAAGTAGTGTGTTTCTCCTGAATGAAACAAGGCATACACCAAGGTATAAAACAAGTAAAGGGTAACTCGAACGACATATGGCTCGTCTGGGGCTGGCAACGCTAGAGCATGAAGATGACCATGACCTCTTCCACGGCCTTATGTGACTGCATATGAAACGGAGCCCTCGTACTTCTGTAGACTCTAGCGCTGAAACTCTTGAAGTGTCTTCCTCCAAGTGTCATATTCGTCAACCTCTACTCGGCGGTGATCTGCTGGAACAGCCTTCTGGGCATCTTCTGCGCAAACCTGACAAGGACGTCGACCTGGAGCCATACCTGTAAAATAACAACTGTTAGAAATCCTAAGCCTGGAATATGGAAGAATCAACATTAATTAATTGTTTTGTTTTTTTAAGTTTAGGTTACCTATCCCATGGTCTACCCATTCAAACACAGGAACAATGAATAATGATGCATGATCCTTTCCTAGGTCTCTACCCTGCAACCGGTATCACTTTGTTTAGTATCCATCGAAAACATAAAGGTTCGTGTAACAGATCATAGGGGGACCTAAACGCCTATGTCTCTGCCGGTCTCCAGTGTTTACCCCACTTGCTAAACATGAATGACACTGTTGCCCTACCATCCCATGCATCCTCACCTGTGCCTAACACCAAACTTCATCCTATCCGTCAACCAGACCTTTGATACCACTCTGTCACGACCCCCTCCCCACAATGTGTACCCCCCTGGGCTGGCAATGTGAGAAGGGAGATAATGACCCCCGAGTCCTGCCTCCAGTAGGCCCCGGGATGGTGACTTTCACCTAGGGTATAATAACCATACAAAATGGGAGGAATTACCCTCTAAGATAACACATGCAGAAGAGAGAGATAGAATAGAATCCAACCAACTCCAACTCATAACTGAAATAAAAAAGAAACCCAAGTACATATATGAATGTCATGCAAAAGTACTACAACTGAAAGGGAAAACTAAAAGTACCCAAAAGAAAGTAAAACGGCAGCGACCACAAGCCCGAACAGCTCCTCCTCCAACCACAAGCTAGTAGTAACTAGCTTGATCTCCAACCTGCTCCAAGTGACCTGAAAAACAGTTTATATGTACACAGGGTGAGTATAACAGTATACTCAGTAGGATCCTCCCCAAGCCTCTCGTGCAAAAGTAAAGAAAGCATGCTAAAGCCCAGTGAACAACAAGTGAAACTAACTCGTAACCTAAACAGGTATACTATGTTCCCAACCTCACCATGGCTACTCTCACCAAGTAACGCATACAAGAATATAGCATATAGTAAAGAATATCAAGGGTACCCCGCTACTACTTCCCCACTGGTTTTCCGCTTTTCCCCAACGACATACGTCCTATGCATCTCTCTCCAAAGGCTTGCCCGCAGACACCTGGGCTAAGCTCCACAATCTGCACCTCGTGCACCACATAGGCTTGCCCACAGACACCTGGGCGAAGCACCACACTGTCCTCACAAGAAAATGTAACCAGGTAGTTTCCAGGAGCCACCAGAGCCCGCATAACGTGTATTATACATCGGGTATAATACCTCAAGCCATTACAGCCCATACTCTGAGTAAGGATCCTCAAGCCATCATAGCCTATACACATTACAACTATAGTAGTCCATAGGATACTATATCCAGAATATATGTGTGTGAATAACCACAAGCCATTACAGCCCTCTACACACATATATGGGGTAACTAACCGCTGTGCCTCACGGCACAAGTATCTACCAAGAGAAGAGAGCGGGGCCAAAGGGGGGTAGTCAGCCATTCAACCTCCCATCAGAATGTTGGGGAAAACACCCCCCGGGGCTCAGAATCCCTGGGGTGTCAGTTGCCCTTACCAACATGGTGGAGTAGCGTATAGAAACACAAAAAGTACGGAATATATATGTAACTCACATCCACACTATGGGAATTACCTAGTCTTAGATACAACTGCAGCTAACGTCTCTCAGACTCCAGGCTGCTACTTCAAAGACTAGGTATCCTATAATCACACAAATATTTAAAAAGCTTTATTAGATTACTCCATTCACATTTTACCAGTTCCACTGTACGTTAATTAATTATATAAACATTAATTAAGAATGAAAAATTCCACATTAAACTGAAATGGCAACACATTGAAAATCAACTACTCCTTTTTAGATTAACATCACCTTTAAATTCCAGCACCTCCATCCCCGTGGATTATCACCATTTAATCAATCATTCACTATAGAGTTACTTTCCCACATTCCCAGGTATTCTAGAAAAGCATCCTATGCTACTAAACACAATGAAGTCTCTACACGGTGAGTAGATATACTACCCGTCGAGTCATTTCCGCCTATAGAAAGAGCACAGACCCATTTTCCCTCAAGAGGCTAAACACAGAAAGCACGTGGCATACCCCGCGCGTCTTTGCCTCCTTCGGAAGAAGGGTAGCGAGACCAGTTACCTTGAGCAGTGGGGAAAAGCAAAGAAGATAAACATTCAAAGAAACCACAAGAATCCAACAACCACATCCATCCCATTCCATCACCCTCGGTGTCCTCCCCGACACCCACATGCATAAACTGATGCATCTCGCCACTCTAGGCGTCATCCGCTACCACAACCACAAGGCCTCCAGGCCTCCACATATCACCACACCCATCCAGGCTCAAATCACAGTACAAGAAGTAGGAAAACAACAATCACAACCATGGATCTTGACCTTTTAACAAAAAGAGGGTAACTCAGAACCCTTTTAGAAATTCTCACACAATCTGTTCATTAATCCATATGGAACTAGAAGATTAGTTATTCTTAGGATCTAATTACGGGAGACCTAATCAGTAAGCTATTACAATTTAAATAACCATGCTTACTTCCCTAATTTGATTATCCTCAAATTAGGACAACTACAACAACAACAATAACTAGATTAATTTACATGCCTCTTTATCTTTAGCCAATTAATTCCAGCTTTACGTTCATTATCAATTTCTATCATGAACGATCAACAAATCAAAGAAAACATAGATATCACTCTAACTAGAAAACATGAGGCAAACCGTTACCACGGTATAAAGCAACATTATACGATCAAAAAATTATTTTAATCAGGTTCAAGTATTTAATTAGGTCAATTTCATTGTGATCTAAAGGGCTAAATCATGTTAATTCTAAGATTGCACATAAACAATTAGAGAATCCATGAATCCCCTACCTCAAACAGTTCCTCACGTTCTTTATCCACACAACAGGTCACGATCCTCCCCTCACGACAGCTGCATCCACCGGAGGATGCTGCGGTATGACAGTACCAACCAACCCCAAGAAAACCCATTAGAATCTTGGAAATTACATGGTAAAATCATGGAAAGGAGGATAGGAGAATATAAACACCAAAAGAATGACGATACAACATACCTTATATCGAAGATTGATCGACACGGCTCGGTTGCATCCAAAACAGAGCAGAACCAATCCTAGGAGTAAAGAGTGATTGTGCAACTCCTACAGAAATGATTGAAAGGTTCTAGTGCCTCTTAGTTGAGAAAAAAGGAAAAGAACAAGGGAGAATGATATCTCGTCCCTTTTTGAAGATTTAATGGGGCGACAGTTTAAGATCCCGTTAATTCTCCATTAAAAACAGATCGCATTAACCCACGCGGTCTGACCAAGTAAAAACATCCTGGCCTTAGGAATAATTAATATAGGATTTATGGCCTTTGAATCGGCCTTAAAGTCCTTAAAATAAGGTTTTAAAATGTATTTTACGTCAAAGAAAATGTCAAAGGGGCGAAACTGTTAGAAGATGGAAACACTATTCACATACTCAAAATTTGGCAAAGGAAGGAATCGGTGGCTCTTAGGATTCTGGAAACACTGTTCAAACGTGAAATTTGGCAAAGGAAGGAATCGGTAGCTCTTAGGATTCTAGAAACACTGTTCAAACGTGAAATTTGGCAAAGGAAGGAATCAGTAGCTCTTAGGATTCTGGAAACACTATTCAAACGTGAAATTTGGCAAAGGAAGGAATTGGTAATCGGTAGCTCTTAGGATTCTGGAAACAGTGATCACAGAACTAGAAATTTGGCAAAGTGTTAGCCGAGCTACTGCTAGACTGCGGCTACCGGTAGACCGAGCTACCTGTAGGTAGCGGCTACCGGTAGACCGAGCTACCGTTAGGCAGTGGCTAGGGGATAAGTCACCTTGACCTCTCGGAACACCTCCAACACCACATTTTCACAAAGTAGTGGACCAGAGAGGTTTGGGCCATTACAGCAGTAGTCCACATGTCAATAAAAGAAGTTATCGTATATACACAAAACAAAAATCCCAATGGTATGTTTTATATAATTATTAAATAAGTATAAATAAATAATAAATATCATTTATATAAAAAAAATATTTCGTCCATCATAATTCCCTACCATGAGAGTTGGTAAAGGAATAATGAACAACCTCATTTTGGGAGGTAGTACCTCACTGTAAACAAGAACTTTTATTTCTTTAACCATTATATGTAAGTGAAGGTAATTTCAAGTACAACAATTATAATTATAAAATATAATTATCTTTATGTTACTTGTGTGATTATATAATCATTCAATTTTATGAGTTGTGGGGTTGGAGAATTAAAATAACACAAAGGAGCTAGAGGATATATGTTAACTCTTATTTGGATAACACCTCATAGTTTTCTCAAAAGTGATCTCTTATTTGGATATACGCACAAAGGTAGGCTTATATGATGAAGGGGGAGAAATTGTGATCTTATTGTAACAGATTTGGGGAGAGAAAAATGATTTTAGTGGTATAAATATGTGGGACAGGTGGGTTTGTTTTTATAGTTGAGGCGAAGTGGCATTATTGTAAATTTTTGGAATGGGAATGCCATCCATGTATTTCCCAGGTCAAGTGGATACAATAATGATAATTTTTTTTAAATATATTGAATAGGGACGAAATATGTGCTAGTAGATTTATGACATGTTATTAGGTGATTTTCTTCCATCTGTATATGATTTAGTCCTTTGTTATGATAATTTTTCTTTTGATCATTGAAACTATGATTAATCACATCCCCTAATATTTGTGGTCAAGTAATATGTTTAATTATTTCGAAATTATATAGTATGATGATCTAAAATATGGAAAAACATTCAAATTGTAATAAAAAAGTGTCAAAAATAAAATTAAATTTAATCTGAAGGACGGGGAGACAAAATGTGTTTTTATAGTAAAAAATGTTCAGAAGCATAAAATGTTTTTACATCCAATTTAAATAAAAAATTTATTGAAATTAAATAAATTTCAATAATTTATTTAAATTAATATGATTTATATTTAAAATTAAATTAAAACCCATTTCATCAAAATAAATAAATTGTTTGAAAAAATTGTTTTCAAATAAAAAATTTTGTTTTCCATTATTCATAAAAAAATGATTCTTATAAAAAAAATTCAAAACAAATAACACAAATTAAATTAATATATTACTATTTAAATTTTTATTTTATTTTTCAAATATGAAATATAAAAGTTTCAAAAATCATATTTAAAATGGTTTCTCCATTATATTATAGTAATGTTACCTTTAAAAAATATATCTTTGTATTCACAAAATTGGATTTATTCTTATCTTATACATATAATATTTATTTTATGAGTATAAAAAATTAATTGAATGCATACTATATAAATTTTTATAAAAACATTATTCCAAATTGATTTCATTAATTTATTTAAATAAAATAGTTTCAGTATATTGAAATATATTTTTCTTAGAAAATAAATTTTATTATTTTCAATTAGTTATTTCATTCATATTAACTAATATAGTAAAAGTATTTATCTTAAAAGAATTTATAAATCAAATTTTTACAATTTTAGTTAATCATATTCATGAATTATATTCCAATGGCTTGGTGGTATCTATAATTATATAATAATAATAACAATAACAATAGTGTAATATGGTTTGATAAAACACATCCTTGTGCATTTTTAAAGCTATCAACAAGACTTAGTATTGTGTTTAGTACAACCCTACAATGTGTTGAATGTATTGAAATATAATCTATTTGTTGAATTTGGTTCAAGGTTTATATGGTAATGTGTATAATGCAAGATACACATAGTTGTTTTATATATAAAAGGATATATTTAGTGGTTCATGAAATGAAGAAAAATATTAAAGGACTAAATTAATTTGAAAAAAATAATTCCAAAAATCTCATGGGGTTACATTTTAAATTCCATAAAATGAATTTCTCACTCAAAATTCGTATGGGTTATCACTAGACTAATATTTAAAAGATCCATTCAAAAAAAACCCCATCGTAAAAACGAATAATAAAAAATCATTTAATAAAGGAATGTTGCAAACATAATGGCAACCAAATAGACAAGGAAATGAAATGTAACTATCATGTTCTAATGGGGAGTGATAATGAACGGGGTCAAGATAATATTAATGTTCAAAAATCTAAAAATACGTGATGATCCTAAGGTCCATTTGATTCATTGGAAATAAAGATACTGAGGTAACATTTTTTGTTTCAATATCCTTTTTCCTAAAGTTTAAAAACATTAACATGAATATATAATTTCATGACTTCATTCCACTCCATATGTACAATCTCACCCTTTGTTTGAGGAATGATCAATTCCCACATTATCTCTTACTATAGGTAATGAATGTAAATTTTTCATTCCTAAATAAATAAAATGTCATGAGATCCATAAATAGAAGTAAAATTAATTCCATCTATCATTTTTCATCACATTATAAAATGGATAACACATGTTATTCGATGTGCGTTAATGATTATATGGATAGATAATACATAAATATCTATAACCTCATCCTATGTTTTTTATATACCATTCCCTAAATGGTTAACCTTGTAATGATTATTAAAGAAGAAAATCCAAAACATTAGAAATAAGGTCACTAAATTATCATGATAATGATCCACCATATGTGATAAAGTATCTTTTGGTTGTCACATTCCAATCATGTGAATACATTCATTTTGTATTCTCCTGATACATGTTAATAATATAAGTAATCAACAATACTTATTTGAAACATTCATATTTTTTTATTCCAATTTTTTTTGAAAGAATTATTATATATTAAAATGATGTAAAATTCATTATTGGTAGCATAAACCACATGTCAACAAGTCCTTAATTAGTTCCAAGGTAATCACTACCAACCATTTTAATTATTTATATCCAACATATCTTAATCCAAACATAACTATCCTTACATAAGGAACATATTAAGGGTTACTCTACCTTAATCATGTCTTTTCAAGAACATCTAATTTCAATTATATTATTTTTTTGGTCCATCAGAACGATTCAAAAATATTCATGAAAATTCATTGTGAAGAAAAACATAAACTAAAAAATCCTTATATTTTCCAGTATTCATATAATATAATTATTGAATCCAAAAACATATATTATTACTATTCATACATGAACAATAAGTAGTATACCTCCTTCTATTATATAACACCTCTTTCCTGTTACATTTCATTTGTACTCTCATTGTCATTTTTATCACAAACTAGGTCACGTAGTCATCCGACCCAGTGCCCGACCCGGTCCACTGCATGTCCTAAAGGGGGTTCTTGATCCCCACGGGCTGGCACAAGTTCCCGGGTACCAAAAATCAAATTTGGGAACAATTTACCTGAATAAATAAATATAAAACAAATCAAAATTTGATTAAATTGAAACCAAAAACAGACAACCAAATAGACCCTTATACAAAGTTCAAATATAATGTTTACAACCTGAGCTAAAAACCCAAAAGAAACTACAATAAATAAAAAGAAAAACTCCAAATCAATCCTCTATGTGACTTGAGGAGTCTCATCCCCCATCCACCACCACTAAACCAACATGATGATGCCACTAACAATCTAAACCACCAATGCCATGATTGATGCATCAACCTGTAATGCAGAAGAAATAGGATCTACAAACACCCAGAGGTGTATGAAGGGTGTGAGCCAAAACCATACTAGGATGGCACCGAGAAAAGGATCCACACATAATTATTAAATTACAACTACATTTTCAATCTTAATTAAATAAAAAAACTAAATGCTTGATTTTTTTAGAGAAAATATGTTTAATGAAAACAGTTCAAAAGGCACAACTTAAATTAAAAAAAACACACACACACATAATTTTAAAATAACCTATGTGTCACGCTAATGAGCATAAAGTAACCAATGAGAACTAATATGGGAGAGGCCTCATAGGGTTTATCTAGCTTGGGACCCTATATCTTCATGTCTTAGTGAAACATGGATTAAGAGGCCACAACCCTTAGAAAAAATGGCATAGAATTCCCCAACCCTTAGAAAACGTGGCATAGAAGGCCACGACCATCAGAAAATGTGGCGTAGAAGGTCATGACCCTCATAAAAGCATATGTTTAGTTAGTGTGGCAATCGTCAATCCTTCTAGAGAAACCGGGTCGAGTCACCTCTAGACCACTATCCCACTAGTCTAGTTCACCCTCATAGCTACCCAGGTTTCCCAGTTTGTGCTCCAACATGTTTCTAGATTATGTAACATGTCACACTAATGCATAAAATTGAAATTGGGCATTTATGCACACAATATTTCAATTTTCATACCCAAACCAGATTTCAAACCCATACATGCTCCAAAATCTTTTTAAAACATAATATGAATAAGTTATATACTCATCTAAACCATCTGGAAAATTTAAAAGACACTCACCCCCCAATGTACCACCACTTACACTTGAAAACACAATTTGGAAATAAGGTGCACACTAAAAATATCTCAAAACTACACCTTGATCAGTTACACAGCCAATTAAAACAACTTCACAGTCAAAGAAATCATGTCCATTATCAAACACGCCATTAATAGAATTTATTAATCAAATTCCACACATGTCGCATGAATTTAATCACAAAAACTATTCACAAAATTTGACCAACCAATTTTTAACCCTTAATAATTTTGTAATAATACAACCCAAACATTCATAAATAGATTTTTCAGAGAGAAAAAATGCTTTACACACCAGACCAACCCAAACCCCCTTTCACGACCACATGAACACAACGTCACCTCTAGAACACAATATGCATTATGCACACAATTAAAGAAGTCACCCACATAGTTGAAAAGACCACTAGTATAGTTAAACAAGCCACCATAACAACATTCCAACCAATTTAAAAATACATCGCACGACTAAAACAACAAAAATACAATAAGATTCTCATTTAAGACAGAAACAACGCAACACCAAGACACCATTTGCAGCTCTTATACATCCTAACAAATAATCTGCAAAATTTATAAAACACTGTTGAATTGTCTGACATGGGTTTTCACAGAAAAAACATACTTATATCACCTAAACACACTAATAAACAAATTAAGACAAAATAAACCTTAATTAAAAACTAAACCACACCAAACAAAATAATTAGTAGGCTACACTCCCAATAAATTAAAAAAACAAACAATTAACCAAAGATGAGATTTTGGAATCACATGCACATATTATAAGTTTGCTCCCAAATAATTTCAATTGAAAATAAAACCTCATAGAAAATTGGATTCTCACTACAGTAATTAATTAAATAATAATATAAACTAATTAAACTTTCAAAATAATTAACCAGATAACAATTAAACATGGAACAACCTACCTCACTGCGGGGAACCTAAAAAATTTATTGAGTAACACCCCCACACACCAACTGCATATCTGTCAACACAAAAGGGCCCTAAAAAATAAAGTATTAAACAAATAGCATCAACATTGAATCAAACATAACTCAATATCCCAACAAAAACCCTACGCAAAGAAGGGGAAGAAATACACTAGAGTAAAGAATGCAATGGCGATGCCACCAGAATGGTAGGCGCGTGAAGTAGGAGTCACCAGAAGGGTTGGCCAATATGGGGGAGGAATCGTAGGGTTGCATCGTGTCAGAAAACTGGGCGGAATGTTGTTGTGCGAAGGGGAAAAACAGCAAGGATACTGGACACCAGAGTGAGGAGGATGTGCGGTGTGAGGCGGTTGAGGGTATGTGTGGGGCATCAATTTGAGGTCAGCATGGAAATGCGTGCAGCAGGTCTGGAAAGGAGAAGCGATGGGGGGAATGAGGGAGAAGACCGACCGAGGAGGGTTTCGGGTGGTGAGGGAGGGTTGGACACCGCTAGTAGGGGCGGAACAAGATGAGCCGGAGGGAGGCGCTGGTCAGCCGCGACGCTGAAGTGAATTGAGGGAGACCGGCCGTGAAGAGCTGTTAGGGGTTAGGGCAGCACAGACCGAGTGCAGGGTCGACCGGCTGAATACGATTTAGGGTAAGGGGGGGCTGTGTAGCGTGACAGACCATGTGGGGAATGGGAATTGAGGGGGGAAAATAAATGGAAAACAATAATAAAAGAAAATGTAGGAAATGGAAATTAATAAAAATAAATAAAAAAAATGTAAGGGAAAAAATAAAATGGGTGTTAAGTGAATCCAAAACTGCTTTGAAAAAATAAATATCTAGAAATGTAAATAAAAACAAATATGTAAATAATAAGTTGATAATTTTACAATTACAACTACAATCTATTATAAAAAAATTAAAATATTAACTCAAATAATAATAATAATAATAATAATAATCCCAATAATAATAATAGTATTATTATTATTAAAACAGCTCTTAAATTAATTAATCATTTTCTATATTTTATTTTTCCTTTAATGTATTATTAAACTCATTAATTAAATAATTACTCACGCACCGAGTAGGTCACATGAACATTTGACGATGATGTGTGGAATTGGCCGTTCCTTGCCCAAGCACCGGACACTACCATGCCAAAACACTCATTTTTCAGAAAAACACACAAACTCATGTCAGGCCTGGTATGTAACTCAAAAAAACAATTAAGTCAAATAAAATTATTAGATAAAGGTAAAAATCAAAATCATTAATGATGTGAAATGTTGGGGTTTGAAAAATCTCCCCACCATGACACTTTCTACCCCCCAGAAGTCCCAAAAGACTTAACCAAACAATGTTTCCAAACAAAACCACGAAGATACCTTTGGAAAAAATCAATCAACCGAAGACCAGGCATTCAAAACAGGCATGACCTCAACTCCAAATATCTCAAAACCAGAATCACCAATAAAAACCACCAACAACAATGAATTCACCTCCAAACACACCTACAACATAGGACACCCAGACCCCTATGGCTGGGGCCCTGATGTCTGAAACATCTACCACCTCACAGTCATAAGTTGACCACCTATGACTAGAACTTCCTATGCTAGAAAATCAGCCTGCATACTTCTCCTCGTGCCCCGCGCAGCCAATCCATCAACATACCAACTGAGAATTGCAGCGAATGACTTACAGTGTCCGACTGACCACATTAGAGATTGGAGATTGAGAATTCTTTCCGAAACGCAACATGTACTGATGGAAGGAGCACACCAAGAACTGGCCCATTCGGTTCACACTCCTCATCGGATAATGAACCATCACATCCTTAGGTACAACCGTGAGATGAGGTTAGTCTTAAGGATTGCTCAAGAAATCCTTATTCGCAACAAAAATCAAGTGATCATCATTTACTAGTTCAGTGTCGCTCTACCAGGCATACTCGATACAACTTACACCACAAATATTTTGGAGTTCCTCCAACACTGGAGACTCTTTCAACTTTCTCAAAGCACTCAACGATATAAACTGTCCTCGAAGACTACGAACAGTCAACACCACTGAGCAGAACCCAACTCCGCCAATCCACTAGGTGTCTGGGCTTAGCCAAGAATTGAGAGACTTGCTAGAAACCCATGGGACATTTCTAGGGGGAATATCCCGAACAAGAAACACAATACAGTCTTCTACAAATCCAAACACATCCCAAAACAACATCCACACCTCAGATACAATTTCAGTAATCCCAATTTTAAACATCAATTCATTCTTAAATCAAAACACTCGCTTGAAAAACAAAGCACTGCACAACAGGCCCAAAAGATATTTTGAAAAGGTTTTCATCACACTATACTCAATTTCAAATTCCCATTTGCAAAAAAAAGTTTAGCACCAAAACCCATTTTAGAGAAAAACCCAATTTTCAATAGATAAGAAACAACCTCATAAATCAATCACTCACCACTGTTATTCCTTGATTCCTCGCGAATATTCAATTTTTTGTGCAACTTAGGAACCCATCCACATGAGCTATAAATTAACCATTAATAATTTCCACATGCACAAGCGAGCACCAATAGATATACTACTGTAATGAAAAAGGTTAATCCACTTTCAAAACAAAACATTCCTAATATATGAAAATACATCGTTTTTTTCTTCAAAAACCGTTTCAAATATTCATGGAAAATTTTCTGAATTACTTCCATTTCCAAAATAACTCAATTATATTTAATGTAACCCAAAAAGTTCTTTTATAAATTCGTACTTGGCGAATCAAACGTCGACTTCAAGAAACATGGTTCAAATGAAACACCCTCCAAAAAGCATGTTGAACTCACACAAAAAATAAAATAAGAGTAAAACCAAGGACTGCATCCCTTGTTAAATGGAAACACATTCACGCCAACCCAAAACTAAAGCAATAAATCATAAACATTAAATCACATAGACAGAGGACTAGTGGTCAAGTCGAACCCGGGTACATGGTTTAGCTTACCAAGCCCTAGGTAAGAACCAACCACTAAGAGTGTTGAATCGTACTCTCGGGCATCACATGGGTCACTACTCCATGTGAGGTCGCGCGTTGTACCGATTTACTCTTATTGTTATCCCCTATCCAAACAGAGCAAATCCATGAAATTAAGTCTCATACTACCACTGGTTACTCGAGGATCAGGACGAGAAAGTGTGCATGATGCTCTTCCCACACCTACCCCTCGAGTACTGACAACCCTCTCCTCGATCTACCTGAAATCCCAAATAACAAGGACACAAACCTCTCCCCATGATACCATTTTTTCAAGAACCCGGTCAGGTCGTCATCCGACCAGGCACCCGACCCGATCCGCGACATGGCCCGAAGGGCGTTCCCAATCCCCATGGATTAGCACAAGTGCTTGGGTAACAAAAAAAAACCTGGGAACAATTTACCCGAATAAATAAATATAAAACAAACAGCAAGATGAATAAAATGAAACTAATAACAGGAAAACAAAAATACCCTTATACAAAGTTCAAATTTAATATTTACAATGTGACCTAAAATCCCAAAAGAAAATACAACATTGGAAAACCAAAACTCCAACTCAATCCTCTATGTGAAATGAGGAGTGACATCCCCAAGCCACCACCACCAAACCATCACGGGGATGCCACTAACAATCTGAACCACTAATGATATGCTCGATGGCTCAACTAAGAATTCAAAAGAAACATGATCTACATACACCCAATGGGTTATGTAGGGTGTGATCCAATAGCCCAGTAGGATTTCACTAAGAAAATTTTCCACACATAATTATTAAATGACCACTACATTTGAAATTCTAATTAAAGAATAAAACAAAATGCTTCAATTTTTTTAGAGAAAGCAGGTATAAAAAATAGTCTCAAAAGTGACAACATAAATTAAAAAACACACACACAGAGACACTTACTTTTAAAATAACACATGTGTCACACTAATGAGAGTAAAGTAACCATTGAGCACTAATATGGGAGAGGCCTCATAAGTGTTAGCTATCTTGGGACCCTAAATCTTCGTGTCTTGGTGAAATGTGGATTAGGAGGACACGGACCATAGAAAATGTGTCTTAGAATGCCACGACCCTTGGAAAATTTGGCTTAGAAGGACACAACCCTTAAAAAAGAATCTGTTTATTTATTGTTGCAATCTTCAGTCCTTCCAGTAAAACCGGGTCGAGTCACCTCCAGAACACTAGCCCACCAGTCTAGTCCACCCTCCCTCCTACACGAGCTTCCTAGTTTGTGCTCAAACCAGTTTCAAGTTTATGTCACATTTCATACTAATGCATAAAATCTATATAGGGTATTTACACATGAAAAATCACAATTTCCATACCCAAACCCACTTTTAAACCCATAGACACACCAAAATCATTTCAAAACAAAATATGTAGAAGTTACATACACAACAAAATGATATGGAAAATTTAAAAGACACTCACCACTAAATGAACCACCACTTACACTTGAAATCACCATTTTGAAATAAGGCGCACACTAAAAATATCTCAAAACTAAACCTAAATCAGTTCGCCATCCAATTAATAAAACTTCACAATCAAAGAAATCTCTTCCATCATCAAACACGCCAATAACATAATTTAGTAAAAAAATTCCACATACATCACAAGACATTAATCACCAAAATAATTCACACAATTTAACCAAAACACATTTTCACCCTTAATAATTATTTAATAAAACAACCCAAACTATCATAAATATGTTTATGAGAGAAAACCAATGATTTACACACCAGACCAACCCAGACCCCGTTACACGACCACACACACACAAAGTCACCTCTGGAACACAATATACATTACACACACAACTATAGAAGTCATTCCCATAGTTGAAAATACCACTACTGCTGTTAAACAAACCACAAGAACAACTTTCCAACCCATTTAAAAATATGTTACACGACTAAAAAACAAAAAATAGACTCAAGTGGTAATTTAAGACAAAACCAACGCAACACCATGACCCCCATTTCACCTCTTATACATCCTAATAAATAATATGCACAATTTATAAAACAACGGTGAATATTCTGACATGGGTTTTTGCAGCAAAAACATACTCATATCATCTAAACACACTAATAAACACATAAAGACATACTAAACCTAAATTAAAAATATAACCACACCAAAAAAATAATTAGTAGGCTACACTCACAATAAATAAAAAACACTAACAATTAACCAAAGATGAGATTTCAGATGCAAGTGCACTTATTATAAGAATCCTCCCTTATAAATTCAGCTGCAAATGAAGCCTCATAGAAGATCAACTTTTCACTACAAAAATTAAATAAATAATATTATAAAGTAATTAAACTTTCAAATTAATTAATTATATAACAATTAAACACGGATCCACCTACCTCGATGTGAAGAACATAAAAAATTTCTTGTGTAACACCCTCGCACACCAACTGCAACTCTGTCAACACAAAAGGGCCCTAAAAAATAAATTATTAAACCAATAGCATCAAAATTGAATCAAATATAACTCAATATCCCAATTGGAGCCCTACAAAAAGAATGGGGGAAATTCACTACAACAAAGCGCGTAACGGGGAAGCCACCAGAATGGGAAGCTCGTGCAGTGGGAGTCACCTGAAGGTTGGGCCAATTTGGGGGTGTCATCATTGGGTTGCATCATGTCAGAAAACTGGGCAGTGCATGACTGTGCAAAGGGAAAAAACAGCAAGGTTTTTGGACACTGGTGTAAGGAGGATGTGCAGTGCGAGGTGGCAGAGGGGAGGTGCGACACATCGATTTAAGGGAAGCATGACGGAAGGCGCAACAGGTCTGGCGAGGAGAAGCGAAGGGGGGAATGAGGGAGAACACCGACTGGGGACGGTTGTGGGTAGTGTGGGAGGGTTGGATGCCGCTAGTAGGGGAAACTCTAGATGAGCCAGAGGGAGGTGCTAGTTTGTCGCGATGCTAGAGGGAAGTGAGGGAGACCAATTGAGAATAGTAGTTGGGGTTAGGGTAGCGCAGACCAAGGGCAAGGGCGACTGACTGAATGTAATTTAGGGTAACAGGGGGGACTGTGTAGCGTGACGGACCAAGGGGGGAAGAAGAATTGAGGGGGGGGGGGAATAAATGGAAAAATAATATTAAATAAAAATATAGGAAATGTAAATTAATAAAAATAAATAAATAAAATGAAAGGGTAAAAAATAAAATGTGTTGTTAGTATAACACCCCGAGATTTTATGAGAAATAAATTTTTTTTATTTCATTGATGTCTTGTGTTGTACGCTAAAAAAAGATTAGCTTGTGCTATATGCAACAACGTATTAGCTTGTAGTATATGCAAACACAATTTTTGGCTTGTGTTGCACGCAAGATCGACCTTCCTCAATAGCGTGTGTTCTACGCAATACCGAGTTTTACTAAACAACAATATATTGTTATAATATTATTATGAATTAACTGTTATGAATATAATTAACAAAATTATAATTTTAATAACAATATCATTCATCTTACACCTATTCTAGAACCTGGAATGAGAACAAAATTAAATTTTCATGTAAGATTAGTTTTTTTCAAAAAATACAATTTTTCCGCCTTTTGATGGCGTACAAACATCAAATCTAGTTTTTGACACATTTAGAACTTCTATTTGACCATATAAACTTATTAATTGTAATAAGGATATAAAAATTAACATCGTAGAATTTTTTTATTAGTTTTCTATAAAATTTCAAATTTTGAGGAATAGTAAAAATATGCTATATTTTAATTAGAAAAAATTATTTTCATCAAGATAATTTATATGGAAAAATTATAATATTGAATGTTTTTATAGTATAAATAGAATATATTTTTACCATTAAATATTATGTATGTCATTATCGCTAAGTTTACATTAAATTCATAGGTAAAAACATTTCAATCTATTGCAATGTTTTAACTTTTAAAACTCTTTTTCTCAACTGTGGAATAATTTTAAATGAAATTCTGAAACTTTTGTGTATTGAATCTAGAAAATTGGATTCAATAATTGGAATATGTTGGTCCAAATTTATTAATAGGATACATTTTATTTTTTTGGCATTATGAATAGTTACTACGGTAAATTTTATTAACCACTGTTATAGATAAATCATTTAATTAAGGGTAAAAATAATAATATAAAATTACCCTAACACCTGGAAAACTTTTATTGTATGAATAAAAGTAGACCCATATCTCCTTATGGTGAGAATAGATTCATTTCATGGACTTTTGACCATGAAAAGGATGACATTATTAATAAAACTGAAGAAAGTGACAACATGACAATCTCTTATATCTTATAAGTGTAATAATTTTAATTTAGTGATATAATTCAAAAAACCTCAAACATAAATAGAACCTATAAATAAATTAAAATTAACTTCATTATAATAATTTATTTATAATTTTTAGGGATTAAATAATTATCATTAATGGTGACACATTAGCGAAGTAGAAATTATTTTATTGATTAAAATATCAAATAAATGATTTCAAAAATATTAAAATAAATATTATATGAACTATTTAATGTGCTACACGAATTTTCAAGATGAATATTACATGTTAGGGACCTATTAAATATTTCTGTTCGAATATATCCTCTGTGTGGATTTTAATTAAGTTCAAACAAATAAATAGTGTCAAAATTGACACTATTGTCTTTTATAAAAATAAAATATTAATAAATTGTTTAAAAATAATCAAATTTTTAAAAATTATAAATTGAAATTTATATTGTCTAAAAGTTCATAAATTATTCAATTATGGAAAATTCACAACACATAAGTGAGTATTTATAACCATTTCATATTTAGAATATTATCACCACAACTAAAATTAAATAGATTAAATAAGGATAAATCAAAATGATAAGGTTTAAGATAAAATCAAAACATGTCAAAATTTGAACGGTTGATGAGATTAAAACACTATATTGCCTAATATCCAAATTTTAGTCACTTTTGATGTTTTTATATGGGGTCTGGGTTAATTATAAATTAATATTTTATAGGTTTCGAATGGTTCCCCTCTCCTCTCATATAAAAAGGGCACCTCCTCCCTCTCCTCTTTACAACATTTTGAGCCTTAATTCTAAGAGAAACCTTGTTCATTTCTCTTCTAAAATTCTTTAGAAACATACTATAGGTCCTGGTCTTCTTCAAAGACCATCCTTAGTGCCTAAGAGGAGGTTTAGAAAAGGCGTGTCAAAGAAGAGGTTATATCCTTTAACAATTCTTTCAAATTTATTTCTTCTTCTACTTCCTATTCATTATTTATTTCATTATAATGTAATACCATCAGTATCAATAATATATTGAAATTTTATTATAAATATTAAACAACCTCATTTCACCTTCTATCCATCCTACGGAAAATGAAATCACCGCGCGTGCGTACGTACATAATGCTGTCTCCATGTCGTGGTGTAATCTATTTTCTACCACCAATTTACTTGGATGGCGTATAATGGTTTAAATAATAACAATATATTATTATTATAACATTATAATTATTCTAATATATCATAACATCCACTCCAATTCCATTCAATAATTATGAGAACGATATCATCGCTCGTGCGTACGTACAGAATACCATCTCCACGACGTGATGAGATTCATTCTCCATGTCAACCATTCATGATTGATTATAAAGTATATAAAATAAATAACCATGATATATATGACATAATAATGATACTGGATTTATGTACATATATGTTTCATTTACTTAATTCCATTCAATTCAATATGGAAATGAAAAACATCATTCATGAGTAGGTATGACCTACCGTCTCCATGAACAGTGTATATCATTTCATTTATCGATCTATCATATATATTTATATTCTGAATATATATAATATATAAATCATTTTTTACATTTTGGAATTATTTAAATCAGGATATATGTAAAAATATAATGAACAACAAGTCCAAACATGGACGATAAATGAGACGATTTTACCCAAAACACTGCTTTAACATTGAATTGACAAAAGAACGGGTAATATAATGTCATAAGTGAATCATATATGATATCATAAATATTATTATGGATATTTTAAAAGTTAAAAATATGTTTAATACCACTATACAAGAGTTTCATACACATATGGAAGAAATTGGACCTATGGTAAGGGATAATTTTGTAGTCTCATTTTTATCTGAGATTGCTTATAGGTAAGTATTTACTAGGGTAATATTTTTCAACCATTTCCATAAAAATGTTTTTTATAAAGTGTTTAATATTCTCCCATGTGTGTTGAAATTCTTGTTTACCACTATTTTACTTTTATATTATGTTATGGATGGAATCATTCTTTTGTTTACCACACATGGTACTTTTTGAATTTTCCGTAAAAGTACGGGGAGAATGTTTTTTGAACTTATATGAAATGAATTAATTTTTACAGTTTCATAATGCCTTATTTTTATGAATCATCCTCTACAAAATTTCATGATTAACTTAAAAAAATCACATTTTTTAAAATACATGGCATTTTGAGAAAATAAAATGATTTTGAAAAAGAATGTATATTTTCCTCAAGAATTCATTTCAAGTGTTTTATCAAAATTATTTTCCATCTAAGATGACATTATTTAGTATGTTTATGTTTCAAATATAATGTCTCTATTGTTTACATGGTTTGATTTTTATTATGATGAAATGATATCCATTTGCTTTGTATCGATTATATTATGATTGGATGATTTTTATCAAACCTATAGTATTGTTTGGGTTATGATGAATGATTTATGTTTATTTTGTGGCACAAATAAGAATGATTTATTTATGAGATGGGTGAGACTTATATATCTATCTAATTTATTTGGTAAAGATTTATATCTCATGATATAGACATGGATGGAATGAAAAGTAAAATCTAGTTCAGTAATATAGGGCTAGAACGACAAGTAAACCCAGTTCAGTAATGTACTCTGTCCACTACGCTGGTCTTAGCAACAATGCCATGGCTACTATGGAAATAAAAACATGTGATTAATGATTTTCAACAATTACATGTTTTATTCCCAAACTATTTTATCATGATTAATATTTCTTTATGAACTATTCCTTATGTACTACCATGATTTATGTCATTACTCATGATTTTGATATTTTATGTTCATGTTTTTATGTTCAAATGTATATGGGTTGTTTTATGGTCTCCATGATTTCCCTTACTGAGAATTTGAGATCACCCATTTTATTTTTTATTTTCCCTATGATATAAATAAATCTTTTACGTAAGAAAACAAAAGGGGAAGTTCTTTATGGTAGATGTTGAAGATCTTTCTCCATGATTAGAATATTATCTTCCATGTTTCCAAAGACCCTAAACTATTATGGTCCTTGGGTGTTACTTTTTGTTATGTATTATGTATTCCGGAAAAGTAATGTAATTTCCATGCACGTTATGCTTGTATCTATATAGTTTACATCTGATGAAATGTTTAGATAACCTTTGGAAACTAGGATGTGGAAACTTTAGTGATATCCCTAGAGATATTTCTAACGTATGTCTAGGGATGTATTTAAGGTTATGTATAAGTATAGGATGAAATCCTATAATTATAATAACGATCATGAATAACATAGTATTAAACCTAAGATGTTATATATTGAAGGTACTCCCCTTTATTATGTTGTTTTCCTAGCATGATTTTTGCCTCTCACACAATTCTATTTGGGTTTTAGACGATGTCTAGAACCTGATGGAAATGGGTTGATCAATGTAATGGACAATGCAATGATTACAATCCTGAACAAACCAATGTTATGGTAGATAGAGTGAAAAATCTTATTCCTACACTTACATAAGCTATGAATCATTAAGGACTTACAAATGAGTAGAGAAGGGAACAATATTCTATTGAGTTCTTCATGAGGAAACGTCCACCTTATTTTAGTGGGTCTTCTGATCCAGTTGTTGCTGAACAATAGATCAGTACCATTGAAAATATATTTTCTATAATTCAATATTCAGAACATGAAAAAGTTATTATGGAAATTTACCGTTTAGAAGGTGATGTAGACCAGTGGTAGACTGTAATTATGAAAATGAGGGACCAAGATGAAATTAAATCCATCGAATGAGATGAGTTCAAGAACATGTTTTTCAATAATTACTTCCCTCGTATTCCTCGAACAAATATGGAAAATGAGTTCCTTGATCTTATGAAAAAGGATAATGAATCATTTTTTATATACAAGGTGAATATTACAAGTCATTAAAGGTATGCATCTGTCATTATCATCCAACCAGAATGTAATGTTGATCGATTTTTCAGTGGAAAAAAACCAACTCATCGAAGGGAATTAAATATAAGAGACTTCAGTTTCGATGGATAAATTTTGCATTGTTATTTCTACGTAGAACATTAAGTTGGTGTTACATATCCATCTTATGGTTTTGATAAGAAACGAAATATAGAGTTCAAGGAGAAATCTCAAAACAATGGTGAAAACAAGATGGATGTTTCATTATTCTCAATGTGTGGAAAGAAACATGGTGGATATTGTCTTAAAGGGAATAAAAAATGTTTTAAGTGTGGAAAATAAGGTCATCGAGTTGCGGAGTGTCGATGTAATGGAAAAAAGATAACTAATATTGTGAATAGTGAAAAGACTACAGAGAATGCACCACCAACACTTCAATATTACAAGTGCAAGGAAATAAGGCATTATGCTAACCAATGCCCAAATCCAAGGGTTAATGATGATCGAAATCAAGAACCACTTCATCCAAAGGAAAAAATGGATGTCACATGTGATCAATATTGGAGATGTTGAGTATGAAAACTAATTCTTCAAATGATTAAGTGTTTATGTCACGAGATTCCATAATAGTGTGGTGGAATCTAATTTATAGTATCGTGGAATTTTTGAATATCTATGTATTGGTTTTCAATAATTGTATTGAACCGGTAACCATGAATAGTTATTGAAATATTATTGTAATGCAGATGATATATGCATAATGAAGGGATAAAGAGAAAATGAAAATTTTGATATTATTAATGATCTCATGAATGATATAAGTACAATGTGACAACACGGTCTGAGTATATAAAAATTTTGGAATTTTGGTATGTGGAAAGAGTTTCTTTTTATAGTATTCATGATTTCACTAAGGTTCAATGGTAATTCAGGTTTCAAGAGAATACATGATTAAGGTGTTATCATGTTTGGAATGTGACCATAAAGATATAACTTATGATATATGGGGGGTAAATGGTGGTATTTACATGCTTGGTAGATTACCTCTCTGGTAATAGTTTTCTTTATACTATTAAATTAGACAAAGGTATTTTGGATAAGTCTAAAGAATGGATTATGTCAGACATGTGATAGTATTGTTTAAGGCTAGATCATTTTGACATTATTTCTGGAATGTTATAATAGTATTGTTTTAGAAAAAGGACAACTCGTATGATAAGCGACAACCTATCATTTCAGACAAGGATACAGGAATCGAACCCACAACTGATGTGCGACAATCCTTTATCACCCACCAATGGTCTACATGAAGTATTTGTTTTTGAGAAATTAGTTTTATTTTATTATGTGGTATGATAGATGAAGTATAATTCATTTTTTGGAACCATATACGATTAACCTCACCACAGATGGACTTATGTTTACTTAATATATTTTGCTAAACTTTTCATTGAGACAGATGGAATGAACCATCATTCTATCACATGATATACTAACATTTCATGAATAACAAATTCAACCTCATTTATTTAATATATGAAGTATAAATTATTCAAGGAATGACCAACGGTGAGATTTTGGAAAAACTAGTAAGTATTTCTTCTAATTCAAATTCATTAACTTCAGGGAAATGATCTTGAAAACCAAAAATGTTGTCATAGTACCCTCATAACCAATGAATTAGATGGTACCTTAGATTATCAGAAATTTATGGCTTTTTGATTATTATAGTTTTCATATCCATGTTCTCTACCACTCTCCATCAGATTTTGATGGCTAGATTTCCCTTCCATATCCATATTTTCACCTACGTTGTCATATGTGGAAGCCTAGTGATGAGTTAATTTGGGTAACCATTACATTTCATACTTTAATTTTTAAAATTAAGATTTAGTATTCCATTTTATGATGTGTGTTTCCATGAATGAAACATTCATGTAGTAAACTATTTATAAACCCGACACATTTTGAGGGACAAATCCATTTTAAGGGGGGTAGAATGTAACATCACAAGACTTTATGAGAAATAATTTTTTTATCTATTTGATGTCTTGTGTTGTATGATACACCACGATTAGATTGAACTATACACAACACCATATTCGTTTGTAGTATAAGCAAACATTATTCTTGGCTTGTGTTGCACGCAAGAGCGACCTTCCTCAATAACGTTTGTTGTACGCAATACCACGTTTTACTAAACAACGATATATTGTTAAAATATTATAACGAACATGCCGTTATGAATATTATTAACCACATTTTGAATTTTATAACAATATCATTCATCATACACATATTCTAGAACATGGTATGAAAACAAAATAAAATTTTCATGTAAGATAAGTATTTAAAAAAAATGCAGTTTTGTCACTTTTTGATGGAACACCCACATTAAATCTAGTTTGTGAAAAGTTTATAAGTTCAATTTGACAAAATAATCTTATTCATTGCAATAAGGATATAAAAATTAACATTGTATATTTTTATAATATTTATATGTTAAATTTCAAATTTTGATGAATAGTAAAAATGCACTAAATTTTAATTCAAAACATGTCTTTCATCTAGTTAATTTATATTGTTAAATTATAATATTTAATGTTATTACAGAATAAATGAAATATATTTTTATCATTTAATATTACATATGTTATTATCATTAAATTTACATTGAATTTATAGCTAAAAACATGTCAATCTTTTGCAATGTTTTAACTTTTAAAACCCATTTTCTCAACAACAGATTAATATTAAATTAAATACTGTAACTTTTGTGTATTGAATTAGGGAAAATGGATTCCCAATTTGTAATAATTAGGCTCAAAATATGTTAATAGGATAATTTTTATTTTTAGTAATTATTAATAGTTACTATGGTAAATTTTATTTACCACTGTTAAACGTCAATCATATAATTAAGGGTAAAAAAATATTATAAAATTACCCTAATACCTACCCAAATTTTATTGGATTAATAAAAGTACACCCATATCACCTAAGGGTTTGAATAGATTTATTTGATGGACTTTTTACCATGAAAATGATTTAATTATTATTAAAAGCAAAGTAAGTGACACCATGTCACTCTCTTATATCTTATAAGTGTAATAATTTTAATTTACTGATAATATTAATAATACATCAAACATAAATAGTCACCATAAATTTAATAAAATTATCTACATCATGTTAAATTATTTAGTATTTTTAGGGATTATCATTAATGGTGACACAATAGTGATGTAGAAATTATTTTATTGATTGAAATATCAAATAAATGGTTTCAAAAAATATTAAAATAAATATTATATGAAATATTTAATGTGATACAATAATTTTCAAGATTAATATTACATTATATAAACCTATTAAATATTTTTTTTCGAATATATCCTATGTGGGGGTTTTATTTATATTGAAATAAATGAATAGTGTCAAAATTTACAGTATTGTTATTTTATAAAAATAACATATTTTTAAATTGTTTTAAAATCACAAAATTATTTAAAAATTATAAATTAAAATTAATAAGTTCTAAAATTTCATTAAGTATCCAATTATGGACAATTAACAACACATATTTGAGTATTTATAACCATTTAAATTTTATAATATTATTACCTCAAATAAAATTAAATAGATTAAAAGAGGATAAATCAAAATGACAAGGTTTAAAATAAAATAAAAACATGTATAAATTTTATTTTTTGATGATATTACAACCGTATATTACCTAATATCATATTTTGAGTCACTTTGGACGTTTTTATGTGGGGCTTGAGTTTATTATAAATTAATATTTCAGAGGATTCTAAAAGTGCCCCTCTGGTCTCTTATAAAAGGGCGACCTCCTCCCTCTCCTCTTCACAACATTTTCAGCCTTCTAGATCTACAAGACCCTATAAATTTCTCTTATCTACATTCTTATAAACATACTATAGGTCTTGGTCTTCTTCAAATACCAACATTAGTTCCCTAAGAGGCGGTTTAGAAGAGGCGCGTCGAAGAAGAGGTAATATCCTTTACCGATTCTTACAAATTTATTTTTTCTTCTACCTACTCTAATTTATTTTTTTCATTATAAAGTAATAACATAAATATCACTCATATAATTATATGTTAATATAATTATGAAGTAACCCCATTTCACCTCCTATCCATCCTACGAAAAACGATATCATCGAGCGTGTGTACGTACGGAATACGGTCTCCATTCTGTGATGTAATCTGTTTTCCACCACCACCTTACTTGGATTGGTATAATGGTGTAAATAATAACTATATATGATTATTATAAAATAATAACAATTCTGATATATTATATCATCCACTACAATTCCATTCAACAATTTTGAGAATGATATCATCGCTCGGGAGTACGTACGGATTACTGTCTCCATGACCCGATGAGATTCATTCTCTATACTAACCATTAAAGAATGATTATAAAGTATATATAATAAATAATCATAAAATATATTACATAATAATGATACAGGATTTAAATAAATATTTGTTTCATTTACTTAATTCCATTCAATTCAATAAGGAAACGAAAACAGCGTTCATGCGTACGTACGCCCTACCATCTCCATTAACTGTATATTTCATTCCATTTATCGATCTATCATATATATTTATATGATGAATATATATTATATATAAATCATTTTTTACCTTCTGGAATTAAGTAAATCCAAATATAAGTAATAATATCAAGAATAACAAGTCCAAACATGTATGACAATTGAAACGATTTTACCCAAAACGCTGCTTTAACATGGAATTGACAAAAGAACGGTAAATATAAACTCATAAGTGAATCATATATGATATCATAAATATTATTGTGATTATTTTACAAGTTAATAATATGTTTAAAACCAATATACAGGATTTTTAGATACGTACAAAAGTAATTGGACTAAAGGTAAGGGATAAATTTGCAATCTCATTTTATCTGAGATTTCTTATACATAAGTATTTACTAGGGTTATATTTTTCATCCATGTCCACAAAAATGTTTTTCATAAAGTGTTTAATATTCTTCCATGTATTATTAATGTCATGTTTACCCCTATTTGGCTTTTACAATTTGTTATGGATGTAATCCTTCTTTTATTTACCATATGTGGTAAGTTTTGAGTTTTCCGTAAAAGTAAGAGGAGAATGTTTTTTGACTTATATGACATGAATGAATTTTTCCGGTTTCATAATTCCTTATTTTTATGAATCTTACTAAACAATATTTCATGATTATTTTCAACAAAATCCATTTCTTTTAAAATTAAATGGCATTTTGAGAAAATAAAATGATTTTGAAGAAGAAAGGATATTTTCTTCAAGAATTCATTTCATGTGTTTTATCAAAACTATTTTCCATCTAAGATGAAATTATTTAGTATGTTTATGTTTCAAGTATAATGTCTCTATTATTTATACAGTTTGATTTTTCATATGATTAAATGATATCCATTGGTTTTATATAGATTTTTTTTATGATGGGATGATGTTTATGAAACCAATTTTATTCATTGGGTTATGATTAATGATTTATGTTTATTTTGTGTCACACTTAAGAATGATTTAATTATGAGATTTTTGGGACCTATATCACCTTATATTGCATGGGGTAATGATTTATATCTCATGAGATAGACATGGTTGGAATGGAAATTAAAATTGGTTCCGTAATATAGGGCTGGAACGGAAAGTAAACATAGTTCAGTAATGGACTATGTCCACTATGATGGTCTTGGTAGCAATGCCTTGGATACAATGGAAATCATAACATGTGCCTAATGGGTTTCTATAATTACAAGTTTTATTCCCATGATATTTTATCATAAATAATGCTCCTTTATGATCTATTCCTTATGTACTGCCAAGATTTATGTCATTACTAATGATTTTGATATTTTATGTTCATGTTTTTACATTCAAATGTTTATGGGCTGTTTTATGTTCTCCATGTTTTCCCTTACTGAGCATTCGTACTCACCCATTTTATGTTTTCTTTTCCATAGGATATAAGGAAATGTTTTCGGTAAGAAAACAAAACGGGATGTTCTTAATGGGATATGTTGACGTTATTTTACCATGATTAGAAGATTGCGTTCCATGTTTCCAAAGACACTAAACTGTTACGGTCCTTGGGTGTCAATTTTTGTAATGTATTAAGTATTCCTCAAAAGTATTGTAATGTCTATGTACGTCAATCTTGGGTGTCTACATTATGTGATTCCCCGAATGATTTTAATTAATAAATAACCAGAAATGTAAATAAAAACAACGATGTTAATAATAAGTAGATTATTTTATAATTACAACAACAATTTAATATAATTTTTTTAAAATATTAACTAAAATAATAAGAAGAAGAATAATAATCCAAATAATAATATTTGTATTATTATTATTAAAACAACTCTTAAATTAATTAATCATTTTTCATATTTTATTTTTCTCTAAATGTATTATTCAACTCGTTTATTAATTGATTACCTGCACACCGAGTTGGTCACACGAACATTTGGCGAAGCCATGCGGCTTCGCCCATTCCTTGCCTGCACACCAGACACTACCATGCCAAAATAGTCATTTATCAGCATAACACAAAAACTCAAGTCAGGCCTGGCATGAAACTTGACAAAACAATTTAGTCAAATAAAATTAATAGATAAAGGTAAAAATAATAATCATTATGGATTTAAAAAGTCAGGGATTTTCAATATTCATTATAATTTTTACACATAACACCTTTCTAATTCTCATTAGGATCATTCCTCATAAGATGTCGATATCAAAAATGACAATTCATTCCACACATAATGCGGGTAACAATTGATGAAGAATTAGAGACGAAAATATTCAAATCCATCACCTTAACTGATCTCATTATATTTCTTTTTTAGTTAATTATATTGTTAACATATTTTCCATAATCAATACATATTATTAGTCCTCTAAGAAATTAACACAACTGATTCGTTCCACATTATTGTTATAAAGGAAACTAAATATTCTTTCTTCCAGGGTCTCTATAACCTTAACTCCCAATGGACTCCTTCTTTATCATCATTGGTGAGTTTGAGTGTTTGTTAAGATATATATTTTAAATCATGTCTCATGAAATCTCATTAGTCATGATAACAAAATCCTTCACCCTATTAGTATTCTTATTTGATATAACAATATCAAATTTTCCACCACAGTTAACATTAACCTAAATGCTTCTAGTTCATACCAATGTCTAAAACTATACAAAATAGTTTGAGAATCACATATCATAGTGAAAAACCACATAATCATGAAAAATAACATCTAGGATGTCAAATTTATGACACCTTCCATTGAAAACTATTGTTTATAATTTGTTATTTATAGTCATATTCTATTTCAATATTCCATTTTGTTCATAATGTGTTTGTGAATTCCCAAAGAATATCCATCGGATGTGTCAAACCTAGTTTCTAACAAGACATGTTCTCGTGAACTAGTTCACGAGAAATTATAGATCAATCTAGTTTTTTGGCTTGTTGCCCCATATATCTATTCCAATTCCACATCAACTTATTGATTCCATACAGGAATGTATTGTTAGGACACCACTATCATTATCCTTCACCGAATTTCGAGGACATTTTCCTATACTTTAAATCATCGTTATAGATATCCATGGAGAGATCCCTTGACAAATCCTTGGAACTATCCATATAGATGTCACTAAAGTTTTAACACACTCATTTATAATGGCTGACTAAACCTTTCCAATGATACCAACAATAGTGACCATGCTTGATATACATGGATATTTCACAGTTCTAGATGAATATTCAAACATTAAAAAAATACATTCTCATGGATAGTAATAATTTATTGTATTATGAATCATGAAAAAAAATATTATAACATGGTGAAAGATCTTAAATGATTCCAACAATGATCATACTTTTTATTTCTTCTACTGAAAACATTTCTTCACAATATTGGGAACATAAACATTAGAAATTTGTGATTTTAGATTCTTAGAAAGGGTAAAACGTTATATTTAAGCATAAAATGAAAATATTGGTGCGAGAACATGATAATAACATTATAAGATATTACCATATAGATCAAATACCATATAAAGGATTCGAGTAATAAATATTGGTAGTTCCTAAGACCTGAATCATAAGAGAATTAATAGCATATTCTACGAGACCTTTCTAATGGAATAAGACATAGAACTTGTTGGAGACACATATGAAAACCACATGATTTCCATAGTAGTCAATTCATTCCTATCAATTACATATTATTAGCATGTGTCTTCTTCCTATACCATCTTAGTATACATGGTTCACTCCCATGCCAATTTTAGTAGTCATGGTTCAATATCAAAACCATCTTAGGGGAAAAAGTCCATTACATTACCGAGTTTTCTCCTGGGTTCAGCCATGTCTATCTCATGAGATATAAATCATTATGAAATTCATTGAAGAGATATATAGGTCCCACCCATCTCATAATGATATCTTACATACAAGTTCCAAAAAATTGTAAATAACCATATAATAACTCATGAAATGAAATGGGTATCATAAATCGGTAATCATATCCTAACACATAGAAAATAGTTAGGTTTCATAATAATTTTGTCAATGAATCACCAATGAAATGTAGTGTGTTTCAAAAATATATATCCTATGAAAAAAAATTTATTTCATTATCATATAATTCTTAAAAACTAAAAAAATTTCATAAACATGTAAACCACGAATGAGAAATGGTTTTCACAAATATATATAACCCATGAGAGAGAAACATGTTTCATAAAAATAAATCATCATAAAAAAATTTAGAGAAATAATATGAATGGTTGTTGTGGATCACTTCCCTAAAATGGTATGACTAACAAAAAAAGATGTCATCTTTTATGTAAATTAACTTTAATATATATTTTAAAAACATTCCATGATGAAAATATGCTTTATTATTTTAAAAAATACATATTAAAAAATAAAACATTCTGAAAACCATTTGCATTGAAAACATATAAATGAAGTTTAACTTTTTTCTAAAAATATTTTCCATGAAAACATATAAATGAATCTGTAAATAATTTTAAAACCATTTTAATATGAATAAATCTATTCGATGCATGAAAACATTTTGAAATAAATTTCTACGAAAACATATAGAAAATGATTAAAAATATTTTGAAAACATTTTTCCATGATATTTTGTAAAAGAAGATTCCAATCATTTATAACACATAATTCCTTCAAGAAACATGAAAACATTTAAATATTTATTAAAAAATTTAAATATTTTTCAATTAAGAATCTTTGAAAACATATGAAGAAATATTGGAACCATTTTGAAAAAATTTTCTTTCAAAATGTCATTTCAAACATATAAATATTTATTAAAAAACGGTTTCAAAATTCATGTTCCTTGAAAATTATATTAAAATATCATATTGGAAACATATTTGAAGATATTTTTTGAAAAAATTATTTTTTGATGAAATATGATTTCTAACCGAAGAAAGGAACAATGTCATATTTTCTAAAAAATACTATTTATTTTTCATAAGTCCCATATAGTGTTAAAATGGTAACAATACATGAATAAACTATGAATAAATATAGAAGAGTAATCTTAATTAGAGTCATTTAGTGATTTATCATTATATTTAATCAATGAAATCATAATCATAAATAATCTAGATAAATGATGATATTGTTTCAATAACCTGTTACCGCTTGGTAATAATTAATCATACTCCCCCAATAAGAAAATTAATTCAAATGATGATTAAAATATCATGAAAATAATGGGTATCATTTAATAAAATATGATAAGATAGTTTATATAATTCATTGAATATTATCGTATTCTAGTATGGTTGTTGTCTCAAAGAAGGATAATCGAGAAAAAAATAGTTTACAAAGCTGGTAAATTTAGAAACAAAAACCCCATTAAATAATGATTCTAAAATGTAAATGTAAATACCACTATATTTATGTATTGGACTAATATTGAACAAACATGATAATTATAAAAACCAGCTATAATAAATAGTAGTTGAAAATGGATTGTGTCTTAGGGAAAATAAAAGTCAAACAAGAAAACACCTACATTAAGTATTGACATTTTTCAAAACTGTTATAAAATCAAAATAATTTTAATATAAATCAATAAAATTACCATAACATTATATCTAATAAATTATATTTTTTGGGTTTGACTTTATTTAATGTTTATTAATCCGGGTAAATGTTACATACTGAGTAATATCCACATTGTTTTTGAAATATGTTTTAGCTTGTTTTTAATTCTCTTACATTGGACATGATATAATTATTAAAAGAATGTGAAACATGATATAAATATAATAAATATTCATTATATTTTTATTTATATTAATTGATTAAATATTTAAATAGGAAATGAAGTACACCATTCATGGAGATGGTAGGCCATACATATTCATGGCCCCTATTTATATTTAATTATTTTAATAAAATAAAGAATTTAAATGGAATATATATATATACAATAATTTCAGTAAAATTACAATTTCATATATATCTTATTATTTCACTGAACTCGCCTTCAATACATTCTATGATGTGTGTGAATTAATCATATCACTTTGAGGAGGATGTAGTCCACAATTAACCTATCATGATTACATAAAATTGAAAGAATGATGTTATTTTTTATATAATAATTATATTATAATAATTAAATAATAAATATTATAAATATAATATAAAGATATGTTTTACATCATAATTACGAAGTGTGGGATGTGGTAATGAAAATATGAAAAACATTTTTTTGTGAGGCGATACATTACTATAAGGAAGAACAATATGTTTATTACCCATTATATTTATGTGTGTGTATGTTGAGGTGATCATATTAGAACAAATACATCTTATTATATTTTGGATTTTGAGTTTTTTTATAAAATCATGTCATAAGAATTTAGTAGGGGTAGAGAAAGAAAATAAAACAAACGAGTTTGAGGAATCTTGTTACATATTCATTTGGGTAAGTTCTATAGGTTTTCACAAAAGGGCATCTATGGTTTTCTTTATTCCCAAATTATGGCCTATATGATTAATAAATATATTTATAAATCTTATTTTAGAAGATATTTGGTGATTCAAAGGTATTTCGAGTTCTGAATAAGTGGGAGGTGTGACTGATTTTTTTATAAAGGAGGAGGAGATGAATTATTGTAAATTTAATAAAATGGAATTACACCCATGATTCCCCATGAAAATTGCCTCCAATAATTGTAAGAATTATATTAAAGGGATTCAACTGACGAAATGTGGGCATACATTGATTTTTTAATTGTTTCTAGGATATTTTGGTGCTTAAGATTAAGGTTTTTTAATTTATTATGCTAATTTTTCTCTTAATCATTGTAATTAATTTTAATACCTTTTAATTATATATTTGGTAAAAAAAAAGTTCAACATATTAAAAATTATAGACTATTTTGATTTAAATTATGGAATCCATTTTTTAAAATTATTAACACAGAAGTGGTAGAAACTAATTTAAATTTAATCCCACCGATGGTACGACATATCATGATTTTATAGAAATAAATGTTACAAGGCTTGAAATATTTTTATAACCAATTTCAAGGTGAAAATGATTCAAATGACCTAATTATGATTTTATGCTGCTGAAAATTAGTTTTTCTTATTATCAAAGCACTTTTGAGTAAGAAAGTGAGAAACCACAAAAACAGTCCGAACAAAACTCAGAACAACACAGGATAAAAGAAAAACCAAGGCAAACCACTAGACCTACCACACCCCAAAAAATTATCCTACAATCAAGCCTCCTCCTATGCATGGCCCTTCAGCAATCAGTCATGTACAGAGGTGCACGGGCATGGTCCCAATGGAATAGCCATACCCTCTCAGCATCCCACTCCAAAATGCCTTCATCGATGAAGACTTTGTGCTCTGGTCCCCCTCCAGCGTAGGTCCATGTATAAAGGTGGAAAATACACCAAAGATCCAAACAAAGATAGACAACCAGAACCCAAAGGGTGTACCTCAACCATCCCCCACAAAATACCTGGCCGAATTCACCTATAACCAGGATCATTAATGAGGAACATAATATTACTTGAATCTATATCCCTGAAAAGTTTCCAGGATAGGGATGGAACAAGTAAATCAGCCACCTCAAAAATCCCTTTCTCTAACGTAGAAGCAATTTGATCCCATGTCTGAATGTACTCTTCAACTCTGATTATCCCTCTGTTTAAACCCCCAACCAGAATGGAGTCCTATCTGTCAATCCTTGTATATTGTTCCACATTAAGATACACCTCCCACAACCTCTACATCATCCTAGTTGCCTCCTCCTCCGATGCATTTAGCATCAAGGTATTCCCCATCACTTCTTATTCAGAGCATAAAAGCAGAGCCATGTCATGGTCACCCTGTTCCACTAGACTTTCAGAATACAAAGGCTCAATTTATTTCTTTTTGTTGTTCATATTCTTCGCAGATCGGGTCTATAGGGGAGGAGGTAACGAGGAGTAATCCTTCTTCCCCATCCTCTTTCTGAAAGCCTTATTAATCTTTGTAGGTGACACCTAATCTACAATTTATCCATTCTCTATCCCTCTGGAAACATTCACTCTGGCCCTGTCTCCCTCAGCTGGGGAAATGAGGATAGAATCCACATCGGCCTCTAGGAGGCCATCAACCATATTGCACAAGGGAACCGAGTTCTGGATCGGGGTCATTCCCCCTCCCTACTTCACCATTTAAAAAATCCTTCCAGTCCTATCACCATTATCGCCCAACGGAGTATTCTCCATACTCAAATCAGTCTCCCCATCCAGCGACGTCATGCCAAGATTCTCAGCCTGGCTGGGCTGTATGAAGCCACGCCCCATGAACTGAGGTTGCGTGCAAAATACCTCAGGAACCACACTCTATGCAGCACGAGCTGTCTGCATTCTAGGACACTACACATTGATACCAGATACGGAGTCACCTGCAAGTTGATATTGATCATTCATGGCCACAACATTGCCATTATGCCTTGTGATAGGACTGCTCCCGCATCTAAGGTCACTTATCAATCTGCAAAAAACCTCCTGATATTTCGGGTTAGTAGGACAGAACTGAGGTTTCTCCCTCCTCGCTTGGTTGGCATCAGAAGAAAGACATGTGCCCACTGCATTGGTGCCATTCCCTATGTAACCTTTGTCCAGAACATCAATCTAGGCCACTGTAGCAACACCCGATGGACCACTTCCCTCACCTAGCCCACTACATCTAACCCCGTCTATTCCTTCGGCTAGTACACCCTCCACCACGCAGTTCTCAAGAATTCCACAATTACCGTGGGACACATCCTCCTGATATTCAGTATTCTTAGCTTCCGGCCTGCAACTCAACAGTGAATGGCCCAACTGATTGCAAACCTGGAAAAACTAGAACCATGACTCATATACCACAGGCTGCTTACAGTGGAATTCATCCCCGACAGTAATCCAAACGATGTCTAAGGAAACATTTGATGTGTCCACCTCCACACACACACACAAAGGTTAATCAGGTGGGAGACATCATTGGTCCGGCTATCCGAACATAAGTATCTTCCCAGATGGTTCCCAAGTATTTTAACAATTGATGGATTCTAAAATGAATGCAGAATATCCTGAAAACATACCCAGACCACCACTGATGGAGAGTCGTGCTTCATGTGAAAGTCATACGACCAACCAGATAGGAAGAATCATGAGTTATTGTAGATGTGGGGATCCCTAAACCATGCCTTTATCAGATCTTCCTCTGAAGAAAAATGGATCAAGATGTTCTGGTTTTCCAACAGACCTACGGTTTCCCATTCCTGAAAATCACAAGAACTGAACACAGATCTGTCCAATAGATCGACAGAGGGTCTTATCTTCAAGAATCGAGTGATTAAGTACAAACTATGGGGTCCCGAAGCATCATTAAACTCAGATACCAAAATTGAATGATTTGGATTACCATCATGGAGATCTTGCACCTTAGGGATCAGAAAACATTGTGGAAATGGAGTAAGGATGTCCGAGTCTATGAATGGGAAAAAAGAGTGTTTTGGTCATGAGAAAGATGGAGAATGTCCCTCCCCCGTAGTGGGAAGAACCTGCTTGGAGGCCACCGCAATTACCAGTCGGGAGACGAACCCTTTTCATCACTAGTCGGGGATTCTTCACAAGGCAATATTCTATGATTATTCATATAGTCACTTGAATAGTTTCCCATCTCCAAAAAATTATATCAATGAACATTGATAGCTTCTTTATTTCCCTTGTAATAATCATCCTAATTATGATTAATTTCTGTAAAATATATGTAATTGAACTTAAAAAATAAATAAATAGATAATAAAAATATTTAATCAAATTAGATGAAAAATAAGTTTTGAATTAAAATTTAATGTTTTTCAATATTCATCAAAAAATGATTCTTTTCAAAAAAATATTGAAAATTCACACAAAGTAAATATTTTATATTAATAATTAACAAAATTAATTTTTTCATATAAAATTTTAAATAGTGTCAAAAAAATAGTTAAAATGGGTCTTTCATTAAAAGGCAGTAAAATTACCATTTAAAAAGATACAATTTTTAAAAAAAATTGATTTTTTTCATATATTATTTCTATCAAATATATATAATGAGTAAAAAAATATATAATGAATATATAATTTAAAAAATTTATTAAAATATTAATCTAAATTGGTATCTTATTTTATTTAGAGTACACTGTGTTTGTACATAGAAAAATAGGTTTCTTATAAAATTAATGATTTTAATTTCAAATGGTTTATTGTTTCACATGTAAATTTTTTTACAAAAGGATTGTTTTTATATACATATATTTACCTTATTTACACCATTTTTTTAATCTTATTAAGGACTTCAATTCCAATGGCTATGTGGTTTGAATAAATATATATTAAAAATAATATTAATATTATATTATGGTTCAGTAAAACTCGATCTTGCATGATATAAAAGTTATTGAAGGGACATAGTATTTTGTGTAATAGAAGAAAATAATAGTGTTGTGTGTAACTCAAGCCAATTTCTGTGTTGTGGGTTTCCCAATATTAAATTTGTTTTTATGAAATGAAATAATATTATATGATTTAATTAATTTAAAAAATAATTCAAAAAATATTTGAGTGTTTTTGTTTTTCATGGTCATTTCGTGTGTAATAATTCACTGATATGTCATCAAAAAATACCAGCACAAATGAATCCAAATATGGGTGGTAAAATAGATTAATTAGATCGAAAATAATTAATGGAACATTCGTAGAGGTGAGAGACATAACCAGATACTCATATGGGATATACCTACATTGGAACACTATATACGGTTTGTCTGATAATATCACTTACACCTAATGGAATCCAGATCTTATAATGATCTTAGAAAAAACTATAACTCATAATAGCTTGTTGAATATGGATTCTATACAAGGAAGTGGTTAACAGTTCATAACTGCATGATGGTATGAGAAAATATAATCAATGATAACCCTAAGTGACCCATCTAGATAATTGGGTATTAACAACGAAGAAAACCATTGCAATGTGATGGGTAGTATAAAATATTTTACTTAAATTTATCCAAACTACTTCATGAGTACTTGGATCTCTATAGGTGCCATATTATAAGGATAAATGGACACTAGAACCACACCAAAAACTATTTCAATAGTGAGATCCACTCTCTCCTTGGTGGTAAACTAGAGAAATCATCAGGAAAGACGTCCCTAAAATGATCTATAATAGGAGGGAATTATAAAATCCACATTCCCTAATCACCCATAAAGAAACCATCCTTCTGGTTTATCACTCCCCCAGTCCCACGATTCCCAGGTCCAGATTGACTCAATTGGACATCCAATTCACTATTATAGAAAATATTATTTCCCTCATGTGATATAAAAGACACCCTTAATCAATAGAAATAACCTGTGTGTGGTATGTGACAAACCATTCCATCCAAAAATATTTATATAAAGTGGTCATCATAAAGATAAAGAAATTCCCCATGAATTTGTAGCCTGACATCTGATGGGGGAACTTTTGATCTTTCACACACTCTCCAAATGAACCCCTAACTATGTATCTAGATTCATTATTCCAAAAAATTACTCCATTTCTTGACCTAGGGTTTACATAATTTATGTAGTTAGAAAAGAGTTTGATTCACTAATATCAAATAAAAAAACTAATGTAGAGGTTATTGGGATATTACCTCATACTGTAGAAGTCAATGGACCATTTTCCTTATGTGTTAAATCCATGTCATAGATATGGCTGGATCCATATCCTTGGGATGCAACTTGACTAACCTGATAAGGCATGGTCTTCTGAAGATGAACCACTAAATTATGACTATTCTGGTCATGACCACCTCCTCGGCCTAGTTGGATAGTAGTATGGTAGCTCTCAACACGATACATATATATAGAACTTGTACCTAAATTCGGTGTCATCATAGATCCCTAATCATTGTGTACCAAAGGGAAACCATGGAGGAAATGCTAAAGGTGACACATCCTAAAAAACTACCAAACCTCAATACGATTCCTTATACACTTTGGATTATTATAAACATACCTACCTTCAAATTGAATCACCACATGGATATCAGTACATGTCGTCTTGGTGTAATTAATCCCACATGTACCCTCAAAATGACGTTTATGCCACCAAGAAACCAAATCACTATCTTGATGTTGAACATACAATAATCACATTTCCAACGTCACACAAATTTTCCTCTTAGAAGACAATATTGTTAACAATTTATTAGATAGTTTTTATTCTAGAAAACATTTACCTATGATCATATGGTATACAAAATACCATCTCCAAACTATTTTGTAGTCATCCACTCATTAGCGGTCAACGTTGGTGTCAAATTTTGAATCTATGTAAAATGAGATGAATAATCCATCATGGATATAACAAACTACTAAAGATTCATGAAATATATATTGTGGTCCTTTTTTAGGTCTATATAAATAAGTATAAATAGAAGGCTATCTTCAAGTCTACACATGCCATTCCCTGATGATGATTAGCTAGAGAGATGATAGACCACCAATGTTTGGTGGAGTCTTAGAGCATATAGTTAGTGACATTGACCCACCACACTAGAGGATATTTATATGGTTAATGACTGATAACATGGCCTTTTGACAATATAATTAATCTTGAGGACCATACTTCTCCAAGAAGGTGATATTATACTACTACTAGAATTATTAGAAATTTTTTTCCATCATAGGTGCATGTCATGGACTCCCTATATAGACTAAAAGAATCAAAACATGAAATCTCAAAATATGAAATTTGAAACATAGTTTATGATAACTAGGAGGTTCTTAAGGAATCACTATAAGAGGTAATACTAGTGGCTCATAGAAAATGACATCCAGATCATGTTCGACACCAGTCTCCCGGTATAAAACTCATGGAAATCGTGGAAGAATAACTCTATAATTTTCAAATACATGTCTCAAATAATCATTATAATAGATTGAAAATTTTGAAGTAATTAAAGGATATGTATACATCATTATTATAATGATTAAAACCTCTCTAACTTCTCATAAATCAAGGTTTAGGAGATAATATGTATTTAATAATTCCCAAGTGGCATCGCCTACTACCCCCTACTATGTTTGGATCAAGATCAAGGTCATGCATAATACGACATAGGTTCTAGAATATGGAGTTTCAATTAAAATGTTTAGTGGGTAGAATACCTTACATTATAATTTACAACCCCACAGAGAGGTAAAATTTTAATTTAAAAAATTATAATTTACTAAAGTTTATTATTATTAATATGCATATAAATATCACAATATAGTTAAAAGTTTGACCATTCCCAATTTCTAATCTCTCATACACATTTTAAACTAAAATTTTAATATCAAGTTGTTGTGACATAACAATTAAATCTATTAATAAAATTTATATTTTCATTTAAAATGATTGGATTGAATAAATTACAATTCCCATTTTATATAATAACATGAATCATAAAATACAATTATCATTCAATAATCAAATCATCCAATGTTTCATTCCATATAACCTATTGTTCATGGATCAAATATGGATTGATTAGATAATTAATGTCTAGTCATTAAAAAATGTGGGAAAACACCATTTATATTTATTTTTTCACTATAATAAATCCAATTATTATATCCCATGAAGAATCATTATACCATTCCCAAATATATTAATCCTAGAGCTAACTATATGCATCAGGAAATGATCGTAGAAAGTAAGTGTAAAATAGAAAAATTCATAGAATATAATACACTAAGAGACTCTGATGATCCGTCATAAGATACCTCTTTTCCAAACCAAGATAAAGAAAATTTTAATTCATAATAATAATAAATTATTCAACAATAAGAATAAAAAACATTTTCATCAGCAAATGATGAAATCAACACAAATATAATAGAAAAATAAAATAAAAATAACAAAACATTACAGGTAATTTTGGATTCCCATTTTACATGTGTTATCTAGTAATACGTGTATGGTCGTAACAAAATTTCTATGTATCCTAGTTTCATATACAATATAAATACTATAATTTAAATGAAAAAATGATGATATGAAACTATATTGTAGAATCCCACCTAGGAATTGGAAAAGTGGAACCCTGATATGGTTGGCCACAAGACCTCAAGCATGGCTCCCATATTCTAGATTCTATGGACTAGCAGTGAGGGACTTGGATGTTTCCATGAGGATAATATTTCCTCATGAGTCATAGTGTACCATAGTGTAAAATTGATAGTGTAATCAAAGAAAAAAAATTAGACAGTAATCAAAAAAATAAAAAACCCTACAGGGAAATGGATAAGTAGAAGTTAGATCATAAATAGATAAATAATTGATGATGATAATTTAATTTAGCTATAAACAATTTTGTTTATTGGATACATGGGTAGAGAAATATAATATATTCTAAATAAAAATAAAAAATAAGTCGAAACGTTGTTTCAACTAGAATCATGAGAAAAGTATTGGTCCTCTTCTCCTGTAATCAATACAACCACATAGAATCAAACATTGGAAGATGAGAAGTCGCATTTTTCTACACCTATAGTCATTAAGCTTATTCTGGTACCATTGGCGGCCAAAAGTTTTGTGTGATGTATAATCATATGGATACAAAAAATGGTGTCTCAAAAAATCTAGTTTGTTCATATAAATGAGTATTATAAAGGTATATAATAAAATAAATTAAATAAATAATAATAAATTTTGTAATGCCACGACCTCAGTTACCCAGAGTCAGTGCATTATTATATAACATTGGCATGATCACAAAAGACCAAGTATCAAATGAATGATCAGTTTAGTAGCGTTAGAAAAACTAGATACATTAATAAGTCTTATATTACCTCATAAAGTGAAAAACAACAACAACAGAGTCTCCATAGTTCAATCTCATATCCCCTTAGACTATCCCTACATGCCAATCATAAAATATTTTTTCACATCCTGGAAAAAAAATAAAAAATAGAATGGGGTGAGATCACATGCTCAGTAATGATAAAAATATAGCAGAAACTTTCAAAAATATGCGTAAACATTTCAGGAAATGAATAACTAAAACAAAAGCCTTTTAAACATGAACATCAACATAATATAGAAAAAATAAAGTTAAATAATTCCATTTACATATTCACATGGATATTCTACTAGTTCAATAATCACATGCAATATCAATAACCACATTCATAATGACGGAATTCATAATGACAGACTATCATAACCACATAGTCAAGGCCTTTTCCATGACTAAACATATTATTTTGTAATGGCCTTGTGCCAAGACACTAGTTTGCCTCATGAGGCCTACTGATGCATCGAGGAGCTATAGCAGGCTCCACCCGTCACATAGTAAGTACAATTCATTCCTCATATGAACAGGTTTAAACATAACATAAATATTCATATTAAAACTATCATAAGAAATGTCATTACCTTTCCATAAACCATGAATTTTATAAAAATAACACATCCATATTCAAACATATCATAAAAACTTCAATACAGTATTGAAGTATTGTATCATAATAAATCAACTTCAAATAATCTTAAAATCCATCAAAGGATGTTGAGATAGTTGAAATCAAAACTATTTGAGAGAAATATCTCTTTTTGGAAATCATTTAAAAGTCACATAATTATAAAATGAAACATTTACTTTGAAAATATTCTGATAAGCTTTTAAGGGAAGACTTGGCATTTTTATAATGGTGGGAAATAGCCGCACATGCCGTATATGTTAAAAAAAGACATTATTACCTTAATTTTGTCTAAAAGGATAAAAAGGACCTTATTTTGAAAATGACGGAAAGATTCCTTTCAAAACATTTTTTACCAAGACAAACAAGTTTATAAATTACTTTAACCTATAGTCTAGTAAATAGTAAATTTTTTTTGGAATACTTTCTTAAGAAACATGGATGTGGATGATAAAGAGGTCCCAGTAGATACTTACATAAAAACAACCTCGGATAAAAAAGAGATTGTAGAATTAACCCTTACCTTGTAATTTTACGTGGTCGAGGGTAGGTTAACCTCCTATATAATGGTGAAGTAATTTATATTAAATTATACAAGAATCATATATATAAATCTGATATCATATATGATATTTTAATATTGCTTTGTTAATAATATTTTAGTATTATCGTAGTTTCAGGTGTTCACTTACTCATTTTATTTTATATGTTTTGATACAAAAGCAATGATTGTTATCCATAGGATGTATCTCATTCATATCTAGAAAGATATCAAGTCTTTAAACATTATTTTTAGTCATCAAATTAAAATTAGTATTGAATTGATACGATGGGGAATGAATCTCATCACGTTCGTGGAGACAGTAATCCGTACTCATGCACAAGAGACAATATCATTATTTTGAAATTAAAATGATATATAATTGGATGGTGTATCATATATACAGAATCATTATCATTTTATATTTATTATTTACATTAATTAGAAAACATTATTATACCCATCCCAATAATAATGTATTGAATAACAATTACACCACGACGTGTAGACGGTAAGCCGTACGTACACACGTATAGTGACTTTTCATTCAAGGGATGGATAGAATAATGAATTTTGTTCTTCCATATTTATAATAACATCATAGTTTATAGAATATTCTAGAGTTATTATTTTATAATGGAAACAACAAAGAAAATGGAAGTGGAAGAAGAAAGGAACTTGAATGATGTGGTGAGATTTTTACCTCTTCTTTGGGTTCTTCGACTTGATTTGATCAAAAGGGCTCCATAAGTTGCCTTTATGACTAAATTAAGGCCTCTATGATGAAGTGAGGGAGGATTAGAGGATATTTGGGCAGGGTTTGGCCAAACAAAAAGGCTTTTATGGTATGGATTTGAGATAATTAGGAGTGCCCTTTTATAATAGGTGTGAGGGGACCTTTGGAAAAACATACAATATTATTTTTTAATAAATTAATATTCGGTTTATAATGGCTCCAAAGTGACTTATTTCTATCCTATGGTGGGGATTGGCCTAAATCCTTTCAACCAATATATTTTAGACAGGTTTGGTTTAATATAATAACCTTATCATTTATATTTAACTCTTAGTTAAATAGTTTGACATTTACCATGTCTCTTTGTATTTTTATATTATATGGTTAAGAAAATTACTATAACAAGCCAAGAGAACCCCAAGTGGTTAATTATTAATATATATAACCTTATATAATTCATTTTTCTGAACCATATATTTTTTGAATAGAATATCAATTAATAATATAATATGTGTTTTAAATACTTCTTTATGTCAGTTTTGACACTATTTAATAATTGATTTTTGATAAAGTCTTAAAAACATTATTAATTTGAAATAAATTAATTTAATAAAACCTAACTTATTATATTAACCTATAAAATTAGTTTATGACATCATAACATTAAAATTATATTTATTTTAGCATTTATAATACCATTTATTTGATTCATTCATTAATAACGAAAATACCGCATCATCATTTTATCATAAATAAATTTAATTATTCAATATCTAAAAATGATAAATAAAATATAATTATGTAGGAAATATATTTAGCTCTATAATGAATAATTATATTCTAAGAGATAACATATAGAACCATATGTAAAATTTTTTTTAGTAAAAGATATATGCTTTTGTCATTTTTGTATTTACTTTAACTTAATTAATATAATGTGTCATTATTACATACAATTGACTCCATGGGGTCCCAAAATCGACCCAAAGACATACATGGTCGAAACTTTATCATCCTATAGTGTTAGGGAAGGTTTTAGGAAAATTCAATATTATTATAATATTATTTTTTACCCTTATCAACAGGATTTAACCTTTAATCATGGTAAATAAAATATTTACCGAAATAATTATTCTAAATTTCTAAAAATAAAAGTTACATATTTATAAAATTTTGAAATCCTGATTCTAAATATGAAATCCATTTTTCAAAATTCAAACAATAAAGTGGCAGAAATTAATTTAAAATTAATTCTCGTTGTTGAGACAAAATGCGTATTTTTAAGAAATATTAACCATCAAAAGATTGACACTTGTTTATGTCTAGTTTAAATGTGAAATTATGTAAAATGAAAAAAAAACATATTAAATGGTAAAAATAAATTCTAATTATACTTTAATCCCACTCAATAGTTTAATTCATCACTATATTTTATTTTGATTAATTTTTTTTAATTAAAGTTTAGTATTTTTCACAATTTATAAAAAATTGGAAGATCTCAAAAAAATACCAAATATTAATCCTAGGATAATTTCGATATTCCAAATCCAAAAATAGAGTCCATTTTAAATGATAAAAATTATATAATTTCAAAAGGTGGGTATTACTATTCATAACTGCTAATTTGATTGGTTGTGATGTTTTAGAAATCGAAATTGCGTACAACACTCACTATTGTATTCTTCAGAGAGAAGCGTACGGTGGAAGCTAGGGGTGTTACATTCTCCCCTCCTTCAAAAAATTTTAGCCTCGAAATATCTAGAATATTACTGCATAAAAAGACTTGGGTGGTTCCTCATCATATGTTCCTCTAGATCCCACATTGCCCCTTTCATCTTATGAATTTTTATAGAACTTTTACCAAACGAGTCGTACGGTTTATAAGCACATTTTCTCTTTTATCAAAAATCTCAACAGGATCTTCACAATAAGATAGATCGGGTTCCAGTTTTAATTCCTCGTAGGTGAGTACATGCATTGGTTCAAGCATGTATTTTCTCAATAATGAAATGTGGAACACATCGTGAAATTTAGAGAGATTTGGAGGCATTGCTAAATGATAAGCTACATCCCCATTTAGTTCTAGAATTTCTAAATGCCCGATGTATCTAGGACTAAATTTACCCTTATTACTAAAATGTAAAACACACTTCCATGGAGATACCTTCACGAAAACATGATCTCCTACCTGAAATTCCAAATCCTTCCTTTGGTTATCGGTATAGCTCCTCTGCCTACATTTAGATGATTTGATGTGGTTTGGTATTACCCACACCGTTTCCATCGTTTCCTCCACCAGTTCTGAACCTACAAGTTTTATTTCACAAACATCATCCCAACAGGTTGGTGTGCGACATCTCTTTCCTTATAACACTTCATATGGTGCCACCTAAATAATTGAATGGAAGCTACTGTTATAGGAATATTCTACGAATGGTAAATATTCATCCCACATACCCTGAAAGTCATGTGAGAATGATCTCAATATGTCTTCTAAGGTTTGAATAGTCCATTCTGATTTTCCATCATTTTGGGGGTGGTAGGCAGTGCTCAAAAAAAGTTCAGTATCCAAGTCCTTCTGAAGACTCTTCTAGAAATTTAAAGTAAAACTGGGATCACAATCAGAAGAAATCAATAGGGGTACACCATGAATCCTCACAACTTCATTAATATATAGTATTACTAGACGTTCAAGTTGTAAATCTTCCCTTATAGAGAGAAAATGAGCTGACTTGTTAAGACGACCAACAATGACCCATATTGTATCATTACTTCTGGGAGTCTTTGGTAGTCCCATGAAAATTTTCATTGTGATATTATCTCATTTCCACTCTGGTATGGGAAGAGGTTTCATGACTCCTCCAGGCTATTTCCTTCCATCTTTCACTTGTTGACAATCCAAAAATCTTGACACAAAATCAGTAATATCCCTCTTCATTTTGTCCCCAAAAAATGTTCCTTCAAATCTCTATACACTTTTCTTATCCCTTGGTGTATATAGAAATTAGAACTATGAGCATCGTCCAATAATTCCCTTCATAGGTCAGGTATATTAGGAACAAAATGTCTCCTCCCAAATTTCAAAATTCCATCTTCATACACAATGTCACTCAATCTCCTATCATTCACAACTTTAATCTTCTTCTGAAATTATTCATCATCAGTATGAGAACTCTTAATCCTTTCTAGTAAAGATTCTTTGGAAACCATTTGAAAAAGAAACAATGTTTCACCTTCCAGGGTTATTCCCTTATCCAGCTTTACTAGATACATGAAAATTGGATCCCTTTCAACTCTCATTTTGATCAAAACTCCATGATCCTTTCTACTCAAAGCTTCTGCCACCTTATTTTCCTTCCCCGGGTGGTAGTGTATCGTGCAATCATAATCCTTGAGTAGTTCAAGACATTGCCTTTGACTAATGTTGAGTTCTTTTTGTGAAAAAATATACTTCAAACTCTTGTGATTGGTATATATCTCACATTTTTTACTATATAGATAATGTATCCATATCGTCAAAGCAAAGAATACAGCAGCTAACTCATGGTCATGAGTAGGATAGTTTTTCTCATGAATTTTTAGCTATCATGATGCATATGCAATAACCCTATCATTATGCATAAGGACACAACCAAGTCCTTTCTTTGAAGAATCAATATAAATAAAAATCCCATCATTTTTCGATGGTAGAGTAAATACAGGAGCATTGACTAATCCTCTCTTAAGTTCTTGAAAACATTCATCCCAATATTTCTTCCAGAAATTTTTAACCATTTTACCTGTGAGCTTCGTTAATGGGTTAGCCAATCGGAAAAAATTCAGGATGAAAGGTCTATAATAACCTGCTAAACCAAAAAAACTGTGTACCTCAGTTATAATCATTGGTGTTGGCCATTCTTGGTCTTTCTCTTGTTTTAGAAGGATCAACAGAGATTCCATCCTTAGAGACAATATGGCCATAAAAAGAAATCTCTTGAAGCCATAATTCACACTTGTTAAACTTACCATATAATTCATGTCTTTTAAGAGTCATTAGAATAATGTGAAAGTGATTTTCATGATCCTCGTAGCTTTTGGAGTATACAATGATATCATCAATAAATACCTCTACAAATTCATCAAGATATTCCTTGAAAACACTGTTCATTAGAACCATGAAAATAGAGGGTGTATTAGTAAGCCTAAAAGGCATTACTGTAAACTTGTAATGCCCGTACCTCGTAGGAAATGCTATTTTCGGAAAGTCTTCCTTCTTCACACAAAACTAATGATATCCAGATCGAATTAAAATCTTTGAAAAATATTGATCTCCCTGAAGTTGGTCAAATAAATCATCCATCCAAGGTAGGGGATACTTTTTCTCTATTGTTATAGCATTAATCTTCATGTTGTCAATGCAAAACCTCATAGATTTTTCATTCATCATAACAAAAAGAATAGGGGCTCTCCAGGGGGAAACACTAGGGTGAATAAATCCCTTATTACTCAATTCCCCTTGTTTTTTCTTTAGTTACACTAATTCCACTGTGGACATTCTATAAGGGTTCTTCGATATAGTCCTTGAACCTGGAATTAAATAAATTTAAAACTCAATTATACGTTTTGGAGGATGTCCAGGTAAATCTTCTTGAAACACATCAACATATTCTCTCAGAATAGGTACATCCATTATTTGAATATTCCTTTCCACACCCACAATTATTTCATTTTCTTCTTCCCCAATAATTGAATTTAGTTGATCTACTGGGGGTGGGTCTAGATAACAATTATGTGGTGACGATTCTTCTCTAATGATAAGGTGTTCTTTATCATCTTCATAAAAAATCATAACCTCTTTATTCTTACAATAAATCTTCATATCATGGTCTGAAATCCAATCAATACTAAGGATTATATAAAACTCAATCATGGGTATGATGACGAGATCAACAGATCAAGAACATTTATATTCTCTAATGGGGACTGATTCACAAAACATTGTTGCGATGAAACTTCCCTTAGGAGTTTTAGCTGACCAATACCATGTTAAATCAAATTGAAAATATCTAATTTTCAGAGCAAACTAAGAAGATATAAAACAATGCGATGATCTAGAATCAAATAAATCCTTTTCTAAACTTGAGGAAACCATTAAATTACCAGCCACCACAACTTTCTAAGCTTCTACCTCAGTAGTAGTGATAGCATAAGCTTTTCCTTGATACCTTGGCCTTTGCTGAGGTATGTTCCCATGCCACTTAAGACATTCATTTTCATAATGTCCCATCTCCCTGTAATTGTAGCATTGAACATCGATAGCTTCTTTCTTCCCCTTGAAATCACGAGATTGTTGTCCTTTTTCACCACACTTGTAATAGACTCCCATTCCATTCATGCATGTACTGGGGTGTTTCTTCCCCCATTTTCTACATGATTTATTTTCAAATTTTACCTTCTTCCCCTTATTTCCATTTCCAGCGTGATCAGTAGATCTCTTTTTCTCTTGTTTTGATTTAAATTTGTAATACTTAGAGAATTCTATTTCTGTCTTGATAGAACATGAGACATTATCTTCATACCATGAGAAGGATTGTGTGACTAAAGCTCGATGGAGAAATGGTTTTAAACCATCAAAGAAATGATCAATCCTTATTATTGGGTAATGTATATAATATGTAGCATGCCTAACTAACCTTGTAAAGTTAGACTCATACTTTTCAACATTCTCATCCTTGTTTTGCCTCAAACTCATAAATTGCATTTTCATATCTGCTCGATGGTCACGTGGAAATTATTTTTCTATGAAAATATCTTTAAACTCCCTCCATTACATATTTGATTCTTCATCATCTTCCATTGTGTTTTGAATCAATGACCACCATTGATCAGCATCTCCCGTGAGGTAGTAAACTGCCATGACAACTTTTTTCCTTTCGCTACTCCTCAAGCAGTGGGATATTTTCTCTAAGGAATTTATCAATTTCTCCGCTACCAGTGGATTTTTACCCCCATTGATTGTTGGTGTTTATTGTCTCATGTAGAAATCTAACAATGAGCCTCCACGCTATGGATCGGGGTTCTTCATACGGGTATGGTTATTACTCATAACCTGAGTGAGTTGTCCCAGTATGGTGATTAGCTGATCAGTACTAGTTGCATCACCAATTCCAATATAATTATATTGAGCAGGAGTGAAATCCCCACATGGAGTGCGTGCATTGATACAATTTTCATTCCTTCCACTCAGCATCATTTACAAATTATGGCATAAACTAGATCAGTTTATGAATCAAAATACATAATTCAAAACATGTAAAACACTTCACATAAATTGAATAGTATATGGATATAATCCATAAAATTAAAAAAAAATATTTGAGAAAATATAAACTCATAAACCCTTTATAATGGTTTGTATTGAAAATGAGAATTATCTTAAGCATATCCCTCGGGAGTGTCATAACCAAGAGTGCAGCAAGTCCCATTGATGTGCACTAGTTCCCGTTCGAGTCTAGCTCAAAGCAGTGTTTTCAAGTTCTACCCCTAGGTACATCTGTGCTAGAGCCGCCTCTACCTGCTCGTATCTAAACGAGGATGTATTTCTCAGAAAACTCACAAAATCTCTACAATACCAAAATTATTAGAATTTCTTAGATACTAATCCTCATAGTCCATCTTATGTCTATGTGCTCTAATCAGATTTTATCTAAATCTTACTTCCAATCATTGTACTAAACATCCTCTAATACCAACTATAATGCCCCGACCCCAGTTACCCAAAGTCTGTGCATTATTACATAACATTTCAATGATGAAAAATGTTCAATTCTCGAAAGACCGATTAGTTTAGTTTCTTTTAAAACACTAGATACATTCATAAGTATTACATTACATCATAAAGTGAAAAACTAAAACAACATAGTGTCCACCGTTCACACTCATATCCCATCATTCAGTCCCTACAGGCCAATCATAAAATAATTCTTCAAATCCTGGGGAAAATAAATATAGAAATGTGTGAGCTCAAATGCTCAGTAAGAATAAAAATATAGCGGAAACATTCATAAATAAGAATAAACATTTAAGGAAATGTATAACTAAAACAAAAGAATTTTAAACATGAACATCAACATAATATGGAATAAATAAAATTAAATAATTCCATTTACTTATTCACATGGATATTCTACTAGTCTAATAATCACATGAAATATCAATAACCATTTTCATAATGATTGAATGCATAATTCCAGACTATCATAACCACATAGTCAAGGCCTTGTGCCAAGAATACCAATAAAATTTTGTCAAGGCCTTTTTCTAAGACACTAGTTTGTCTCATGTGACCTACCAATACATCAAGAAGATATAGCGGGCTCCACCCATCAATTACTAAGTCCAATGCATTCCTCATATGAATATGTTTAAACATAACATAAACATTCGTATTAAAACTAGCATACATAATGTCAACACTTTCTCCATAAACCATGAATGGTATAAAAATAACACATCAACAGTAAAAAAAATGACAAAACCATCAATACAATATGGAAGTATTGTATCATAATAAATAAACTTCCAATAAGCTTAAACTCTAACAAAGGATGTTGACATAGATGATATCAAAACTATTTGAGAGAAATATCTCTTTTATGAAATCATTTAAAAGTCATATAATTATAAAATAAAACAATTACATTTAAAATATTCTTATATTCATGGAAGGGAAGCTTCGACAATTTTATTACGACATAAAATAGCCGCACCCGCCGTATAAGTTAAAAACAGACATTCTTACCTAAAGTTTGTCGAAAAGGATAAAAAGGACCTTATTTGGAAAATGATGGAATGAATCCATTCAAACCATTTTATAAAAAGTCAAACAAAGGTATAAATGACATTAACCCATAGTATAGTAAATAGTAAAAATGTTTGGGAATACATTTTTTAAAAACATGTATGTGGATGATGAAGAGGTCCTAGTAGATACTTACGTAAAAACAACCTCGGATAATAAAGAGATTGTAGAGTTAACCCTTACCTTGTACTTTTCCTTGGTCAAGTGTAGGATAAACTCTTGTATAATGGTGAAATAATTGTTTTTAAATTATACAAGAATTATATACATAAATATTATATCATATATGATCTTTAAATACTGCTTTGTTAATAATATTTTAGTATTATCGTGGTTTCGGGTGTTCACTTGTTTTCTTTAATATGATTTGTTACATAAGACGTTATTGTTATACATAGGTTATATCTTATTCATATCCATAATGGTATCAACTCCGTAAACATTATTTTTAATAATCAGATGAAAATTATTCTTGAATTGATATGATGGAGAATGAATCTCATCGCGTTCGTGGAGACGGTAATCCTACGCATGCACAAGTGACAATATCATTATTTTGATATTAAAATGATATATAATTAGATGGTGTATCATATATACAGAATCATTATCATGTTATATTTATTATTTACTTTAATTACACATCATTATTATACCCATCCAAATAATAATGAATTGAATAACAATTACAGCACGACGTGGAGCCGGTATGTCGTACGTACGCACGTAAGGTGACTTTTCATTCAAGTTATGGATAGAATAATAAATTTTGTTATTAAATATTTATAATAACATCACAGTATATAGAATATACTGGAGTTATTATTTTAGAATGGAAACAACAAAGAAAATGGAAGTGGAAGAAGAAAATAACTTGAAAGAGGTGGTGAGATTTTTACCTCTTCTTCGAGTTCTTCATTTTGATTCGACCAAAAGGGCTCCTTATGTTGTATTTATAACTAATGTAAGGCCACTTGGATTAATTGAGGTAATTTTAGAGGATATTTGGTTAGGGTTTGTCCGAACCAAAAGGCTTTTATGGTATGGATTTGAGAGAAGGGAGAGTGACCTTTTATAAGAGGGGTGATGGAACCTTAGGAAAAACATAAAATGTTATTTTATTATAAATTCATATTCGATTTATAATGGCTCAAAAGTGACTTATTTATAGGATAAGGTGGGTATGTGCCAAAATCCATTCAACCAATAGATTTTAGACTGGTTTTTGTCACTTTATTAACCTTATCATTTATATTTAACTCTTAGTTAAATCGTTCGACATTTACCATGTATCTTTGTATTTTTATATTATATAGTTAATAAACATACTATAACAAGCCAAGAGAACCCCCGGTGGTTAATTATTTATATATATAAACTTATATAAGTCATGTTTCTAAACCATTTATTTTTATGAATAAAATATCAATTAATAATATAATATTTGTTTAAGATACTCCTTTATGTCAATTTTGACACTATTTTATAATTGATTTTTTATAAAGTCCTCAAAACATTATTATTTAGAAATATATTCATTTAATCAATCAAAACATGTCTTATTAACCTATAAAATTAGTGGATGAATTTTTTTTAAATTATATTTATTTTAACATTTATAATACCAATTATTTGATTTTTTAAATAATAAGGAAAATACTTCATCATCATTGTATCACAAATAAATTTAATTATTCAGTATCTAAAAATTATAAAAAAAATATAATTATGTAGGAAATATTTTTATTTTTATAATTAATATTTATATTCTAAGTGATAAAATATATAACCCTATATGAAATTTTTTTTACTAAAAGATATATGCTTATGACATTTTTGTATTTACTTTAACTTAATTAATAAAAAGTGTCATTATCACATACCCATGGCTCCATGGAATCCCAATATCGACCCAAAGATTCCCATGGTTATACATTCATCATCCAAATGGTTTAGTGCACGTGTTAGGGTAATTTAGTATTATTATAATATTATTTTTTTACTTTATTTACTGGATTTACCCATTAATCATGTTAAATAAAATATTTACCGATGTAATTTTTCAAAATGTCAAAAAATATAAGTTGCCTATTTAGAAAATTTGAACCTCATGATTCTAAATATTAAATCCATTTGTCTAAATTCAATCCAAATAAGTGGAAGAAATTAATTTAAATTTAGTTCCTGTTGTTAAAACAAAAAGCGTGTTTTTAAAAAATAATAACTATAAAAGGATTGACACTTGTTTAGGTCTAGTTTTAGTGTCAAATTATGTCGAATGACCAACATTAGATTAAATGGAAAAAATATATTCTAATTATTCTTTAAAACCAATTAATAATATAATTTATCACTATAAATTATTTTGATAAAAAAGTTGTTTTTAATTAATGTTTAGTAATTATCATGATTCATAAAAAATTGGAAGTTCCCAGAAAAATAAAAAAAATTCATCCTAGGCTAATTTCGATATTCCGAATCCAAAAATGAAGTCCATTTTAAATTATAAAATTTATATAATTTCAAAATGTGGGTATTACTATTCATAACAACAAGTTTGATTTGTTGTGGTGTGTTAGAACTCGAAGTTGCGTACAACACACACTATTGTATAATTAAAAAAGAAGCATACCATGGAAGCTTGGGGTGTTACAAAATTGATATGAGTTTCTCATATATACAAGGCCAACACTACATAATTCATTCTATGATGGTTGTCATTGAACCATGATGATCCTATATAGATATGATATGGGTATAATAATGGGTAATCATATAACAAGAGTTATGAGCGGAAAAAACCCAACCATGTGATTGTTCATCATGTATTCTTCCATGGTAAAACGGTTGTACATTAATTATTTTCAATATAAATTCATCAATATAATTTAATAATAGTAATTTTTTCCACATCTATGAAAATATATAAAAATAATCCAAATTAATGCACTTTCATAAAAATAAATATCAAACACCGTAAGAGTATACACAAGGTGATCCATAAAGGCATCCCATGTATCACTCTCGGCATGGTGTAATGTATTAAACTCTAATACCATATTATGTATCTCACATAGTAGAATAAGTATGTCTCGTGGAATGGTATAACCATCCTTCCATTGATAAGATACTTGATGTCACCCATAATTAACTAGTTTCAGTCATGGGTTGATTATTAATATATCTAGTGAACCCATACATGGAAACCCATATGAATCCAAGTATTTCATCTGTCATATTTATAATATTTAATAAGTCTTAATTATAACCCATGTTGATCCTATCTCATGAATCCATAAATTATAACCCATGTATCCCTCTCATCCTGCTATGAATATGTTTTTTATTATCAACATCTAAAATCATTTCATATGAATGTATTGCATAGAAATTTATCCACATTTTCAAATTAATTTAATTCACATAAATCATGTAATAAAATATTCACAAGGGTCTAACACATTGCCACTCTAATGTTCTAGATCATAACAAATTCCATGGTAGTCCTTACAAAGGAAACTACCCACATGAAAGGCGGTTAAAATATTATAGAAACAGGGTGCTTAGTTTATTAAAATAAGAACACCCATAGGGGTGGATTACATCTTGGTGTTCAACCAACATTGTTGATTCACCATAATGTAGGACAGTATGAAACATAGAAATACATTATATTTAATTAAATAGGAATTATTGAGGTGACATCAAACGAGTGTGGTGCAAGACACAATTCCATACGATATAAATTCACTGAGACTATAGGGAAAATTGATTGACCAACTACCATATTACAACAAAACTCTACTAATCATGAGTTTTCCCATGAATCAATCTATATAATGAGATATAAGAGGAATAGTAAAATAAGGGGATAGGGTTTTAAAAACATTAGGGGGAAAGAGTAATTTACCTATTTGTTAAGGGGTCACACATTTTGGCACATGGTAGGCCAACGATTGGGCCCACTACTACCCAATGAACCCCCTCACACTGGCTCGACACCTGGTTTGACTAAAAATTCATAGCCCATGGGAAATTGATATGGAAAAATGACTACAAAACTAATAGCGGAATGTTGAAATTGTCTCCTAAATAAGAAACACCATGAACCCTCATGCTATGAAATCAGTTAAAAGTCATCACATAAATTTTCAAAAAATAAGAATATATACCCATGCTATATCAAAATGAATGTTGTACATGTAATATAATTCATATAGACAAAATTGACACCCTAATATGAGGAGTGTACATAAAAACATATAAAATAAATAAAATAAACCAAACATGATGAAATAGAAAAACTATTATAGAGTTTAAAAATGGTCATATATCCCATTCTATATAAAAATTCACAAATCAAGAGTCAATAAAATGGGATTTTCTCATATTCTGATATGAAACCATGATGTATTCTTATGTATGCCCATTAGAACATGTGTGTTATGTGTCACGACCCGACCTCGGGGCCCGTGCCGTGACTACCCCAAGCCCGCCTTCCATAGGCCAGGGGCTGGCGACTAGCACCAAGGCGTAAAATCCCGGTAAACAAGGAATGCATTGCCTTTATAAGTAACAACCACCACAGAGTCAGCAAGCGGAAAGTAACTACCAAGTGCAGAAAAGTAAAGGGGGCCGGAATACAAGCCCAACTGAAAGTACAACTGAAAAGGTAAAGAACAACAACTGAAGAAAAGACGGCGGCCTCGTGTCGTCCACTGGCAATCCCACCTGAAGGGTGGGTACAGATAGCCTCCAGGCTCCTCGGGTCCCACGTCCGCTCCGAGCACGTCCCGCCCAGTGGTCCAGCTCCAGGTACCGTCCTGCTCCACGCCCCAACCGTGATCAGTGATGTCCGTCGTCTGCATCCAACACAACAAGGTGCGGGCATAGCCCGTGCATGGGTGAGTATAAGCTACTCAGTAAGGACCCCGAGACCCCCGAAGGTCTCCCGAAATCCACAAAGGATATAGCACAAAAGGAAGGTGCAATCACGAAGTAACATCTGACTCGACTTAGGTATATGACCATACGTATACCTAAGTCCCCAATTCTAGCTCTGCTCACGAGCTCAAGAACAACTCAATCCACACAGGAAAGCAAGACTCAAATCCACAAAGGAGAGTAAACAGTAAATCCACATAGGATAGTTCAACACATTCCACAAAGGAGAGTAACATAAGATTCAGCTCAACCAGGTATACTTTTTCAGATGACGTCAAAGATGATCACTGATCCATCTAAGTCGTCGGACCCACGAAGGATCGATTGGTACTAACCCCCGCAAAAGACCCACACGGGATCGGGCTCACACAGAACCTGTAGGCAGTGGCTCACACAGAACCGGTAGTAAGGACCCACACAGGATCGGGCCCACACAGGACCTGTAGCACTGATCCACGTAGGATCGCTGAGTGCAGTAGTCGACGCAGTCCACTGAGGATCTCCGCACAGTCGTCGCCGCAGTCCACGAAGGATCTCTGCTCTGTCGTCGTCGCAGTCCACGGAGGATCTCTGCTCTGTCGTCGTCGCAGTCCACGGAGGATCTCTGCTCTGTCGTCGAAGTCACAGCCAGCACTAGGGTTCCCGCACACAGCGAGCTCGTTTAGGAGGGTCCGCTCCACGAGCCGAGAGGCTGATACATCAACTGACACATAGTCCGAAGTTGATGTATCCAAAAGTTCCGTATCGACAACAGGATCTCAACGCAACAGACGGCGCGTCAATCGGACGCCCGGTCTGAGAGTTATTGGCATTTTCGTCCCAGGGGCCCGGTTGGTTTTTAGGGCAAAACCAACCCGACCGTACTCCGCCTGTGTCCGATCCTCGGGCGGAGTATGCCAAAAGTTCGGTCTCACTTAGAGGAAACTACCAGAGCTGAAGGTACGTCGATCGGACGTCCGTAGCTCAAGTTATGAGCGTTTCCGCTCCGAGGGCCCGGTTGGTTTCGTGTAGGAACCAACCCGGCCGAACCCAAAGTCTTCCGAAACCTTGAGTTTAATATACCGAAATGACCGTCTCGATCCAAGGATCGCGTAGCCGCTGACGGTTCGTCAATCGGAGGTCCCAGGCCCAAGATATGGGCAAAAGACCGAAGAGGGCCCGAAAACGGGGGTTCTGGGCCCGGGGCGACCCGGCCCGAACCCCCCCTGGGTCGGCCGAACCGGGTCGACCCGAACCGGGCCGACCCGACCCGGCTAGGCCGGGTCCGGTCCGGCCTGGGCGCGGCCCGGCCGACCAGACCGGCCGGCTCGGCTTCGGCCGAGCGGCCGAAGTGGGTTGCCGTGGGGCGCCGCCCCCGCGGCTCGGTGGAAAACACGGCCCCGCGGGGGGCCGCCTTTCACGCGGACGCGGCCGGGCCGCCGCGTCCCTCCCCGGTTCCGCGCGGCCGCGAAACCGGCCGCCGCCGCCGCGGCTTCAGCCGCGGCGGATTCCTCCACGGCGGCGCGCCGGGCGCCGCCGCCGCCTTCCGCGGGCCGCCGGAGTTGCTCCGGTGGCCCGTTTTGCCTCCCGTCTGCGCCATAGCTCCTCCCGGGGGCCGATCTTCGCTGCGGGATCAACGGATCGCCCCTGGCGCACGGTTCGTCGTCGTCCGCCAAATCCGCACAACAAAAAGATCGGCGGAGGGTTGCCGGGTCTTGTTCGTTAGATCCGCACCCTCCGCGTTAGTCATAAAATCATCGGGAGGGATTAAGGCAGCCACAATTTTATCCAAAAATAAAATTGTTCATGTTTGGTTCTTTAATTAAAAAAAATTAGATCACGGGAACGAATCACCAAGAAAAATAAAATCCCTACCTCGAAGTCTCCGTCGGACGTGAGGTCGTCACAGAATCGCTCGTCGCGGAAGGAGGGGATCGTCGCGTCGTCGCGGAAGAGACGTTCGTCGCACCGCGGGAAAAACGTCGCGCTGACGATCTCCGGATCTAGAACAAATGGATTTAATTAATTAAATCCGTTGTCATTGAAATTAAAAGGGAGAATTAAACGATCCGTTTCTCACCTTAGTTGCCGAACGAGGATCGGCCGTGGAAGAAGAGGCGTCGCCGAAGAACGTCGCGGGTAGAGCTCGTCGAATTCCGGTCGCCGGTGTTCTTCGCGTTCTTCGCGTTCTTCGCGGGGAGGGTGGAGGCTCAGAGAATTCGTACAAAGATAGCAATCCTCCAAAATAGACAAGTTTGTCTATTTTATTAATTTTCCAACGAACGCAAACGCGTAAGTAATGACCCATTAAATTCGTTGAATTAATTCAACGAATGAAACAGCCCATTTAATTAACGAAATAAACCGCCCAATTAAATGGTCTGTTAAGAATTAAGGAAAACGCGTCGGTTGACTTTTCAGTTACTTGACGGGTTTTCGCGGGTGCGTTACTTAGCGAAAGAAACGGCGGGGCTCGTGCAGGCCCCACCTCACAAATATCCTACCAAGGGGTAGGGTATTTCCGGATAGCACCCTATCTACTTTAACTCAGTTCAAGTGGCTTTCAAGTGACTTCCAAGCGGCTTAAGTGAAATAAAATAAAGTTGTCGCACAACCTTTATTTTATTTCCGACTTAAAGCCCAAAATTTTTAAAACCACGGTTGAGCAAACGCAACTCCGGAAGAGGCGTTTCTAAGCAAATACTGGCGCTGCGATTTCATCGGTGCCCTCAGAATTCGATTCCGGGCACCGGTTCAAAAGATAGAAAAACCCGCTCGTCCGTTCACTGAACGTACCCGAGCCAAACTTCGGAAATTGATTCCGGGCACACCGGGCCTCGGAATCAAGTGCCGTCTGAAGCTGCGCTCTTGTAAAATTCCAAAGAAAATTAAGAAAAAAAATTTCTTTGAAATTTGCGGGTCTTTACATTACTCCCACCTCAGGGCTTTACGTCCCCGTAAAGATACATCAAAAACTAGGGGAACAAATGGGGGTACTGAGCACGCATCTGAGCCTCCCGCTCCCAAGTGCTCTCCTGGAGGTTCCCGTGCTGCCATCTGACGCGCACAAGAGGAATCGACCGCCCACGTAGGACCCGCTCCTTTCGATCCTCGATCTCCACTGGGACCTCCGCAAAAGTCGCCCCATCGTCCACGTCCAGCTCCCCAAAGTCGATGATGTGCGTCGGGTCGTGCACGTATCTCCTCAGCTGAGACACGTGGAAGACGTCGTGCACCCAGTGCAACTGAGGTGGTAGAGCCAGGCGATAAGCCACCTCTCCTATCCTGCTGAGGACCTGGAAAGGCCCGATGAAGCGTGGAGACAACTTGCCGCCTCGGCCAAATCTCCGTAAACCACGTCGACGTGAGACACGGAAAAAGACGTGGTCGCCATCCTCGAACTCTAGTGGCCTCCGCCTCCTGTCAGCATATGACTTCTGCCGGCTCTGAGCTGTCCTCATCCTCTCCTGGATGATCTGGACCTTCTCTGTCGTGGCTCGGACCATCTCTGGTCCCACGAGTGCTGACTCCCCAGGGTCTGTCCAGCACAACGGTGATCTGCAGGGTCTGTCGTACAATGCCTCGTATGGTGCCATCCCGATGGTGGAGTGGTAGCTGTTGTTGTACGCGAACTCCACCAAGGGTAGGTGGTCCTCCCAGCTGCGACCAAAGTCGAGAACACATGCACGGAGCATGTCCTCGAGTGTCTGTATGGTCCTCTCCGTCTGACCATCTGTCTGAGGGTGGAGGGCTGTGCTCAGATGGAGTCGCGTCCCGAACGCCTCCTGCAACCCCTTCCAAAGCCGGGAAGTGAAACGAGCATCTCGATCAGAGACGATAGACGATGGCACACCGTGAAGCCGTACGATCTCCTGGACGTAAAGACGTCCCAAGCTCTCCACTGAGCCCTGCTCTCTGATGGGTAAGAAGTGTGCCGACTTGGTGAGTCGGTCGACAATCACCCAAATGGAGTCGTGAACTCTAAAAGTGCGTGGAAGTCCAGTCACGAAGTCCATAGATATGCCGTCCCACTTCCACTCCGGGACCTCCAAGGGCTGTACCAAGCCTTCTGGTACTTGATGCTCTGCCTTCACCTGCTGGCAGGTGAGGCATCGTGAAACGAACTCTGCCACAACTTTCTTCATGCCCGGCCACCAGTGCTGTCGTCTGAGATCCTGGTACATCTTCGCCACTCCGGGATGCACCGCCAAGGGAGAAGTGTGAAACTCTCTCAGCACCTCCTCTCGTAAAGCGACTGGTACGAAGGTACGTCCTCTGAAAAGGATGTCGTGCTCTGCTCCAAGGGAGAAGCCATCAGGCGCCTGACCTGAGGATATCAGTGCACGCCGGGTCTCACAGTCAGCGTCCCCACGCTGAGCCTCTCTGACCCGCTGTAGAAGTGGAGGAGAGACTGTGAGAGACTGAAGAAAGGCTGCTCCGTCTCTATCCACGAAGGATATCTGTAAGGAGGCTAGCTTCTCTGTCGCCTCCTCAAGTAGCTGAATGCCCGTCCTCCTGCTGAGGGCATCGGCTACCACGTTCCCCTTCCCAGGAGTATAGACTATCTCAAAGTCATAGTCCTGGAGGAACTCAAGCCATCTCCGCTGTCTCAGGTTCAGGTCCTTCTGAGAGAAGATATACCTGAGACTCTGGTGGTCAGAAAAGACTGTGAAGTGCTCGCCCATCAGATTGTGCCGCCAAGTCTTCAGAGCGAAGACCACTGCTGCTAACTCCAGGTCATGAGTGGCGTAGTTCTGCTCATGCGGCCTCAACTGACGTGATCCGTAGGCGATCACGGTCCGCTCCTGCATCAGGACGCACCCGAGTCCAGTCCCTGATGCGTCGCAGTAAACTACGTATCCAACTCCCTCCTCAGGCAACCTCAAGATAGGTGCGCTGGTCAATCTCTGTCTCAGCTCCTGGAAGCTCTGCTGACATCTGTCTGACCACACAAAGGGTTTCCCCTTCTTTGTCAAGGCTGAGAGTGGTGCCGCAACTCTGGAGAAGTCTGGCACAAATCTCCGATAGTATCCGGCTAGGCCCAAGAAGCTCCGCACCTCCGTCACACTCCTGGGTGGCTCCCAAGCTAGCACTGCCTCGATCTTCGCGGGATCCACTGCAACTCCCGCCTCAGAGATGACGTGCCCCAAGAAGTGGACCTCACGTAACCAGAACTGGCACTTTGAGAGCTTTCCATAAAGCTGGTGCTCTCGGAGTGTGTCTAGCACAACTCGCAGGTGGTAGGCATGCTCCTCCTCAGTCGTCGAGTATACCAAAATGTCGTCAATGAAGACCACGACAAATCAGTCGAGGTATGGCTGGAAGATCTTGTTCATGAGGCTCATGAACACTGCTGGAGCATTGGTTACGCCGAATGGCATAACCAAGAACTCATAATGGCCATACCGACACCTGAAGGCCGTCTTCTGCACGTCTTCGTCTTGAACTCTGAGCTGATGATAGCCTGACCGGAGGTCTATCTTCGAGAACCACCATGCTCCCTTGAGCTGATCGAAGAGGTCATCAATCCGTGGCAGTGGATACTTGTTCCTCACTGTCACCTGGTTCAGGTGACGATAGTCGACACACAGTCGCAAGCTCCCGTCCGCCTTCTTGGCGAACTATATCGGTGAAGCCCAGGGTGAAACACTGGGTCGGATAAACCCCCTGCTCTGCAAGTCCTCCAACTGTACCCGCAGCTCTCGAAGCTCGGCGGGGGCCATCCGGTATGCTGGAGTAGATATCGGGGCTGTCCCGGGGTACAAGTCGATGTAAAAGTCTACCTCTCTACGAGGAGGTAGCCCTGGAACGTCGTCGGGAAAGACGTCCACGTACTGGTCCACCACTGCAGGAAAAACTGGACTCCGCACGTCCACTGCTCCTAGGATGAGGCTAGACAACTGATGAGAGATGGGCTGCATTCTCCTCCGCGGAAGTCCATCCTGTGCTGCAAAGGTTCCCTTCTCGCCGGTGAAGGTAAACCTGCTCCCGTCGGTGCGAACACATCGCACCTTGCGCCTAAAACAGTCGATCTGGGCATGAACCGTGGATAGCCAATCCATGCCCAAGATGACGTCGTAAGGCCTCGACACCGCTACAAGGAGATCCCAGCCGAAGCTCTCGCCTCCTAGAGTAAGCTCACACTACCGGCACCAGTGCGTAATCGTCGAGTCTGCTCCCGTAGGAGTCTCTAGCCGTAAGGATCGAGCCAACGGCTCAGTCGGAATCCCCGAGCTCCGAACAAGGGCAGAGGCTATGAAAGAGTGACTCGCTCCTGTGTCTATAAGTACTGCAGCAAGGGTAGAATAGACACAGATCGTACCTCGAATCATCTCTGGCATGTCGGGGTCGTAGGCCTCCACTGCCTGGAGCTGGGCCTGTCCCTGCCCACCAGCTCCCTGTGGTCGAGGTGGCCCTCCTGGTGGTGGTGGGGGTAGAGCCTGGAAGCGTCGCCCACCACCCGCTGCTCGGCCAGCTCCTCTGCCTCGTCCGCCTCCTCCCTGCGGACCGCCATGGTCGACCCTCTGCCTCTGCCTGGGTGGCCCCTCCACCGTCTGCTGCTCCTCTGGTCGGCGAGTCGGGCAGTCACGAGCCATGTGACCCTGCCCGCTGCAGGAGTAGCACTGCCTGCCTCTCGGAAGGCTGGCACTCCGCTGTGTGCCCCGCACTGCTGTACCGGTGTCCTGAGGCCGTCTGCGTGGGGGTCTGGTCTGCCTGGACCCGAGAGTCATCCGCCGGCTACCTGCTGCCGAAGACTCAGCTACCTGCCGCCATGCGCTAGGTCTCGCCGCTGAAGAAGGCTCTGCCAGGAAGCTCTCGATCAGGAGGGCTCGCTCCAGTACTCCCGCCTGGGTCGGAATGCTGAGGGAGATCAGCGACGCCCGAATCTCCTGCCGCAAGCCCTGCTCGAAGGTCCGGGCCCGGAAGAAGGGGTCCCGTGCCATGTCGGTCGAGTAGCGATATAGGTCAGTGAACCTCGCCGCGTACTGAGCGACCGTCATGCTTCCCTGGCGCAGCTGGAGAAGCTCCTGGATGCGCACCGCTCGGAGGGTGGCCGGGACGAACTCAGAGCGGAAGAGGCTCTCGAAGTCCGTCCAGAGCAAGGATGCCTCATCGTGAACCTGGAGCATCAAGCTCCACCATCGTCCTACCGCCGCCTGCAGGAGGCTCGCCGCGAGAGTCACCATGAGATCCGCTGGTGTCCTCACTAGCCTAAAGATCCGTACCACCGCCTCTAGCCAGTCCTCGGCGGCCTGGGGGTCCGCCTCACCGCGAAACCTGGGCGGTCGCTGGCTCTGAAACTCATGCAGTTCCCTGAGGCGACATGCATCGTCAGCGTCTGGTACTGGTAGCATCGGTGGCTCGGCGGGTAAAGCTACCGCCGGTGCCACTGCTGGCAAAGGGCCCTGTACCGAGGCCTCGTCGCTCGGTGGGCTGCCGTCGCGCCCTACACTCGGAACCCTAGCTGGCTGTCGTCGCGGGGCCATCCTGAAAAGGAGAACAAGAGCACCACAGTCAGAACAGTATACCTGGTGAGCTGGCACAAGTAATCACAAGGAAAACTTGAGACTTTCATGAAGCAGATCAGTATACCCGGTGAGCTGACACAAGTAATCACAAAGAAAAATTGGAACACACACGCAATCAATGTTTTCATGCATTAAGTCGGAAATCAGGAGTCAGAGTCCTGGTGTACGGATACGTCGGCCGCCGCACCAACACTGGGCTCCCTGAACTGATAACCACACTCAATACACTAAACACTATTGCTTCATATAGAAAGAAAAGACGATCAGAGTCTGCGGTAGAACCGACCACCTTTGATACCAATTTTTCACGACCCGACCTCGGGGCCCGTGCCGTGACTACCCCAAGCCCGCCCTCCATAGGCCAGGGGCTGGCGACTAGCACCAAGGCGTAAAATCCCAGTAAAAAGGGAAGGCATTGCCTTTATAAGTAACAACCACCACAGAGTCAGCAAGCGGAAAGTAACTACCAAGTGCAGAAAAGTAAAGGGGGCCGGAATACAAGCCCAACTGAAAGTACAACTGAAAAGGTAAAGAACAGCAACTGAAGAAAAGACGGCGGCCTCGTGTCGTCCACTGGCAATCCCACCTGAAGGGTGGGTACAGATAGCCTCCAGGCTCCTCGGGTCCCACGTCCGCTCCGAGCACGTCCCGCCCAGTGGTCCACCTCCAGGTACCGTCCTGCTCCACGCCCCAACCGTGATCAGCGCTGTCCGTCGTCTGCATCCAACACAACAAGGTGCGGGCATAGCCCGTGCAGGGGTGAGTATAAGCTACTCAATAAGGACCCCGAGACCCCCGAAGGTCTCCCGAAATCCACAAAGGATATAGCACAAAAGGAAGGTGCAATCATGAAGTAACATCTGACTCGACTTAGGTATATGCCCATACGTATACCTAAGTCCCCAATTCTAGCTCTGCTCACGAGCTCAAGAACAACTCAATCCACACAGGAAAGCAAGACTCAAATCCACAAAGGAGAGTAAACAGTAAATCCACATAGGATAGTTCAACACATTCCACAAAGGAGAGTAACATAAGATTCAGCTCAACCAGGTATACTTTTTCAGATGACGTCAAAGATGATCACTGATCCATCTAAGTCGTCGGACCCACGAAGGATCGATTGGTACTAACCCCCGCAAAAGACCCACACGGGATCGGGCTCACACAGAACCTGTAGGCAGTGGCTCACACAGAACCGGTAGTAAGGACCCACACAAGATCGGGCCCACACAGGACCTGTAGCACTGATCCACGTAGGATCGCTGAGTGCAGTAGTCGACGCAGTCCACTGAGGATCTCCGCACAGTCGTCGCCGCAGTCCACGAAGGATCTCTGCTCTGTCGTCGTCGCAGTCCACGGAGGATCTCTGCTCTGTCGTCGTCGCAGTCCACGGAGGATCTCTGCTCTGTCGTCGAAGTCACAGCCAGCACTAGGGTTCCCGCACACAGCGAGCTCGTTTAGGAGGGTCCGCTCCACGAGCCGAGAGGCTGATACATCAACTGACACGTAGTCCAAAGTTGATGTATCCAAAAGTTCCGTATCGACAACAGGATCTCAACGCAACAGACGGCGCGTCAATCGGACGCCCGGTCTGAGAGTTATTGGCATTTTCGTCCCAGGGGCCCGGTTGGTTTTTAGGGAAAAACCAACCCAACCGTACTCCGCCTGTGTCCGATCCTCGGGCGGAGTATGCCAAAAGTTCCGTCTCACTTAGAGGAAACTACCACAGCTGACGGTACGTCGATCGGACGTCCGTAGCTCAAGTTATGAGCGTTTCCGCTCCGAGGGCCCGGTTGGTTTCGTGTACGAACCAACCCGGCCGAACCCAAAGTCTTCCGAAACCTTGAGTGTAATATACCGAAATGACCGTCTCGATACAAGGATCGCGTATCCGCTGACAGTTCGTCAATCGGAGGTCCCATGCCCAAGATATGGGCAAAGGACCGAAGAGGGCCCGAAAACGGGGGTTCTGGGCCCGGGGCGACCCGGCCCGAACCCCCCTGGGTCGGCCGAACCGGGTCGACCCGACCCGGCTAGGCCGGGTCCGGTCCGGCCTGGGCGTGGCCCGGCCGACCGGACCGGCCGGCTCGGCTTCGGCCGAGCGGCCGAAGTGGGCTGCCGCGGGGCGCCGCCCCCGTGGCTCGGTGGAAAACGCGGCCCCGCGGGGGGCCGCCTGTCACGCGGACGCGGCCGGGCCGCCGCGTCCCTCCCCGGTTCCGCGCAGCCGCGGAACCGGCCGCCGCCGCCGTGGCATCAGCCGCGGCGGATTCTTCCACGGCGGCGCGCCGGGCGCCGCCGCCTCCGGCCGCCGGCGCCGCCGCGCCGGCGACCCGCGCCGCCGCCGCCTTCCGCGGGCCGCCGGAGTTGCTCCGGTTGCCCGTTTTGCCTCCCGTCTGCGCCATAGCTCCTCCCGGGGGCCGATCTTCACTGAGGGATCAACGGATCGCCCCTGCCACACGGTTCGTCGTCGTCCGCCAAATCCGCACAACAAAAAGATCGGCGGAGGGTTGCCGGGTCTTGTTCGTTAGATCCGCACCCTCCGCGTTAGTCATAAAATCATCGGGAGGGATTAAGGCAGCCACAATTTTATCCAAAAATAAAATTGTTCAAGTTTGGTTCTTTAATTAAAAAGAATTAGATCACGAGAATGAATCACCAAAAAAAATAAAATCCCTACCTCGAAGTCGCTGTCGGACGTGAGGTCGTCGCGGAATCGCTCGTCGCGGAAGGAGGGGATCGTCGCGTCGTCGCGGAAGAGACGTTCGTCGCACCGCGGGAAAAACGTCGCGCCGACGATCTCCGGATCTAGAACAAATGGATTTAATTAATTAAATCCGTTGTCATTGAAATTAAAAGGGAGAATTAAACGATCCGTTTCTCACCTTAGTTGCCGAACGAGGATCGGCCGCGGAAGAAGAGGCGTCGCCAAAGAACGTCGCGGGTAGAGCTCGTCGAATTCCGGTCGCCGACGTTCTTCGCGTTCTTCGCGTTCTTCGCGGGGAGGGTGGAGGCTCAGAGAATTCGCACAACGATAGCAATCCTCCAAAATAGACAAGTTTGTCTATTTTATTAATTTTCCAACGAACGCAAACGCGTAAGTAACGACCCATTAAATTCGTTGAATTAATTCAACGAATGAAACAACCCATTTAATTCACGAAATAAACCGCCCAATTAAATGGTCTGTTAAGAATTAAGGAAAACGCGTCGGTTGACTTTTCAGTTACTTGACGGGTTTTCGCGGGTGCGTTACTTAGCGAAAAAAACGGTGGGGCTCGTGCGGGCCCCACCTCACAAATATCCTACCAATGGGTAGGGTATTTCCGGATAGCACCCTATCCGCTTTAACTCAGTTCAAGTGGCTTTCAAGTGACTTCCAAGCGGCTTAAGTGAAATAAAATAAAGTTGTCGCACAACCTTTATTTTATTTCCGACTTAAAGCCCAAAATTTTTAAAACCACGGTTGAGCAAACGCAACTCCGGAAGAGGCGTTTCTAAGCAAATACCGGCGCTGCGATTTCATCGGTGCCCTCAGAATTCGATTCCGGGCACCGGTTCAAAAGATAGAAAAACCCGCTCGTCCGTTCACTGAACGTACCCGAGCCAAACTTCGGAAATTGATTCCGGGCACACCGGGCCTCGGAATGAGGTGCCGTCTGAAGCTGCGCTCTTGTAAAATTCCAAAGAAAATTAAGAAAAAAAATTTCCTTGAAATTTGCGGGTCTTTACATTATGTGTATAACATAACAGGTGACCACTAATAGTGTTGCAAAAATATACCATTCTGAAAAAAATCATTTTGGAATAATTTAATAAATAACATAAATAATTAATTAACAAATGACCATTGACTATTGAGTTCAATATTGACACCAACGATTGGCCATGCTTTCTTCTTCAATGTTCATATGCATTTGAACAAGTCACATAACTAAGCTATGTGAATGATAATATCCCAACATAAAAATCACATAGATATAATAAACATAAGAGGGAATAGATCCAACATTCATATAATTATTTTATCATAATTTTCGGGGATACGATATATCCCATAAATATCAATATATCAATTTAGGAGGAATATTTCAATAATATATTTCTCTAAACAACATATTTAAAGGGTAATAAAACGAAACCCATAATATATCAACATAATATATGTCATCTAGGTGATATAAACCCTTCATGATATAACTATATATAAAAAAAAATCATGCTAGGGATATTTGAACAACCCTTCATATTATAAAATTACCACATATGGGTTATCATTTGACATCCCTGTTTATTCTACTAGTAGAAAATTTTCATTTTGGAAACCCATTGGGTTTCATTCTATATGTCACCTTTTATTAATTTAATGAAACCCTCACTCAATAGATAATTATTTTGGTTTTTCATTTCTCACTGGGACATTCATGGTATGATCAATTTATTTTAGGTGGAAGAACAAAGCTTTGATCATTTTTATTAATTTTTAGGTAAGTAAAACATTTGTTCAGTGTGACCAAACATCATATGTACATAGTAAATGTGATTATACATATTGGTAACTTAAGAAACATATACCTTATACTCATAGAAGGCTCATTATTGAGTATCTATAACACACCATTATCAAATGACTTAAATAAAAACTTATTTAAGACCATAAAATTGGGTATAAAAGTACATAACCCCCATATAAATAAAAAATTGAATGTAATACTAATAAGGATTCAATATAGAGTGATGGAATTTACATTCAACATCACATTAAAAAAATATAATTGAAAACCAATGGGGAATTAAGTATATATCCCTATTAATAGGAATGGTCATGAAATGGGTGGAGGTAAACAAATAACTACTATAAGGGAGAAATACTACCTTTTAAACATAAATATCCCCCCATTTATTTATCTTATTTTAATAATATTTTAATTGTTATTATATGTTTATTTTAATAAGTATATTTACATTTTGACTCCTAGAATGACTCTATCTTTTAGACTTCATGATTCTAGAATTTCTTTTTGTCTCTTTACATCTGAACCACTAGATCGAATCATTATCGAATCATCTTCTGAAGAAACAAAAACGTCATAAATTATCATGTGAGGGGGTGGATGAGGTACAATTAACTTTGATCAATTTAGGTCTCCTAGGAACAAAATATATTTACATTATGATTACCAATATTCATTGTTAGTTTTTTTTAATAAACATATAATCACATTATAACTTTTGGTCCATGTTATGTAGTATGTGATAATGTCCTAAGAGTAACTGTCACATTGATAGGTCATAGTATATCCTCTCTATGGTGAGAAACATAATGTAAAAGTATATTATTCTATAAATAAATACTCTATATCCAAATTATTTCATGTAATGTGAGTCAACAAATACATTTTATTAGAAGTCAATACTCATAAAAATTTAAGGCACATTCTCTTGGTGGTTTCCCTTGTTAAATCCCAATATAAGAGATTTTAGGAACATGAACCTACAATAATAAATACATACATATATGTGTCATTGGATGTTCTTATTGTGTATGAATGTTTTTTGATCATACAAATTTAATATTATTATTAATTGATATAATTATTAATGTATTTGTTATGTATTGATAAAGACACTAATTATTATATTTACGGTGAAGTACAGTGCAATGGGTGCATTGTTAGATGTATTTCATTATTGAATAATGTAATAAAGTATTTTACCCTTTTTTCATCATGATAATTTGATATATTATGCCCTTTATTTGAAATGTAAAAACCTAAACAAATCAATGTCCATGTGTTTCACTGAGTTGGTTATTTCTAGAAAGCAAAACAACGAGTCGTCAAGAATATTGATTAATGATACCAGTGTGAAGGGTTTTTTGTTAGAGGTGTCATGATAAATGGATTATATTACTTATCAAGAATTCATATGAGGCTTTTTACTGTTTCAACTCCAAATTTTGGTCTATGGATTCCATGGAATAATTCTAGATATTATCCTTACACTCTGGGCATCTTCGTAAGATTCCACTGAGAAGGATACCATAAGAGTCACACAAAATAAATTTATATAGAAGTTGAGTAAAATATTATTACTATTTATCATGTTGAATTTTTATTATAATATTTTTTTTTGTTATATTAATTCATGCTAGCTTTATTAAATATATATAGTGGCTATTAATTAAATAAGATATTTGTGGGTAGAAAATTTACTTAATTGTTTTATTTTATTTATTCAAAATAATATTTAAGAACATATTTAGTTGAGAATAATGTAAGGATAATTATGTTTTAAATAAAAGTAATTAGTTATGGATCAATAAATATTATGGTTTAAGGGTCAAAAAATTATATCATGTATAAGGATAAATTATATATATTAATTATTATTTTAATAAAGTTATATCAGTTTATTCATGAAATAATATTTTATTGGTCCACAAGTTTAGTACATGTTAAAAAAATAAAACTATTATTATTATTTTTAGACACGGTTCTCCATGTATTAAGAGAATAACATGGGTCTTTTTGAAATTATTATTTTCTACCCCTAATACTATTGTAATGGAAATATATTACTTCAAACATAATGGCAGGCATTTTTTGGTTTTTTAAAATAAAATCTGGTGAATCCGTGAAATATCTACAGAGATACTCTCAAACAATTTTCTCAATAATATTGAGTAATCATCCTCTACCACTGCTCTCGATTCTAGAGAGAACAAGGGGATTCCATCATTGAAGAAATTATTGTGGTGATCATTGATGAACTACAAAAGAATTATGTTATTCCACACTAGCACATAGAAAATCCTATTGTATCATTAGATGGTTCTTATGGAACATGTGTATCACCAATAGGGAGAGTATGAACTTGGTTTATATGACCCAATGACGGTAAAACATATTGACATTTATATATTCAACAACGAATAAAAAATTTATCATAATTTAATTATTTAACATCTTAACTTATTTATAAATTTCAATTTGATGATATTAGGTTTCATAATAGTGTTATCTTATAAATTAATTTTTGAATAAATTCTATTGGTCACAACATTCTTCATCATGTAAATCATAGATTTATCATTGATTATGATAAATATTGGATTCACCATACCCAACAAAAACTTCCACTATTCATGAAACCATTTTGTGATATCATTTAGTTTACATAATAATTTAGAATTATTTAATCGCAGTTTATTGATCTACAGTATTATCATTAGTTTTTATTTCTGGTTTAATATTTCAATAACTTTTAGTTGTGAAATCTCATCTTATACCTAATAATTATCACAAATATAATTAAAATAAATTAAATATGAATGATGATAATATAATGAAATCATACATGGTTTCATGGTTTCTATGTGGATATCACAAGAATACATAACATGTACCGTATAGGTATATATAGTGTACTATTATTTAATTATCTTTGACGAAACATAAATTAATTTTGAGAATTGCAAATTTATTTCATATTTCTCTCAATTAATACACACTAAATACAAAATAGATTGACTAGGAACATGTTTATAAGAACTATATATATAGTAGTTTTAGTATATTACATGTAATAGATTAGACAATGTAAATAATTTTTTTTATTACATGACACATGCTAATGTTAACTGAGTAACATGGAGACTACATAATGTGTAATCCATTAATTTATTCATAAGGCCAACACACCTAATCCTTAGCCATATTTAAATGATTGGTGAAAAATAACTATACCCAATTCTTAGTTAGATAGTTATAAGTACTGTTCCTTACACATTATATAATCTTGTGTTTTGTGTCATGAATTATTTTTACTACATTTTATGATCCTTAGAGTGTAGTGTTTTTGAGAATTAGGGCATCACCATAAAATAAGAAAATATTACATCAAATCCTTGAAAATTCCACATAGTTTCAATTTTTTACATTAAAAAACATATTTCATATATTATGTCTTATTTTCACAAAACTACTCCACCATTTTCGTCATGAAATAATCCATATCCCTAATCATTATAAAAACCCTATGGAAAACATTTTAAAACATGTTATGTGTAAGAACCCTATTTTTATATTAGTTATTGTTTATTTAAATTTGTTATAAATATTTATTATTGACATAATACAGATGTATAATGAGGATATTGTGGTCTTAGAGGTGCAAGGGGCATGTTCAGATCTTAGAACTGCAGAAGGTTGAGAAAATCACTTGGCTGCATGATTTGATGAAACCACAAGCCCCAACCCACATGGTCCCCCCCCTAACTGCATAGTAAATAACAATGGGGTGAAGCAGGGCACATTGTGTTCCAAAATCATTCACCATGTTCAACACACCCATGAAAAAAAATTCAGATTTTTTTCATATGTTTTTTTTCATTGTTAGGAGATGATTTTCCTAACTGTGTTGCATAATCATGTAAAGTTACACATTAAGTAGAAAATGGGGCACAATTGTCTCATGGTATGACCAACCATGTGGGATAATTATGAAACACCTATTTTTTGTAAGATTACCATATTCCCCTTAATTGAATGTTTATACACACCTCTTCATTCTTACACATCATCAGTAGATAATATGCCCTCTTTTCACCCATCTTTAAGCTAGTTTGATTTCTTTTGATAGAATTTGATCTTATTCATAGAAATATATCCTTATTAGAGAAACGCTCATCTCATTAGATCCACACTAATAATTTTTTTTATTTCCTTTTATCCATTTTTTAGTATTTCTATGCATGATGCAATTAGGTTCACGATCATATGTCATATTTTCAAATCATTGACCCATCAATTTGATCTATTCTATTATAGAAAAAATAGTTGCTGATACTATATTAGGAGAGTCATATAAGTATGAGGTATATGTTTGATAACTCATTCCTCTAGATTCATTATGTTATAAATTTCCATGTGTGCACACAATATCATCAATCGTGATTTATTATATTCACATGCCTTTATTATGGCCGTTAGAACTGTGTGCTAATTCCCAATTATTTAATTAAATACAACATTGGAGGTTATGTACTCAATGATTACTATCCCATATAGAGTTTCCTCTATAATTATGAATTTATTTAATTATTAAGCATATCTTCTCCACTATTCGAGTGCACTTTTTCTTGATCTTTCTAAAGGAAAGTGTTTAATTAAATGTATTAATGGTAATGGTTCAATCAATTATGAATATAACATGAGAAATCCAAGGTATGTGCCTCAATTTTATTAATAAATCTATATTGTAATTGGAATGTATAATATTTTAATGAATTATATTAATTAAATGTAATATAATTACATGGATAGAAGTCAGTAGTATACCTTTCCATTATTGAAGGAAGGTAACAAAGTGATCCGATTTAATTGAACAACGCTTATATGAATAATTAAATGGTTTCATTTACAGAAAACATATCACAGTAATTTATGTTTTCGAATAAAAACCTCAAAATTATAATAATCCATGAGTATTACATGGCCTATTATATTAAATAAATCGATTATATGGTGTATATTTTATATGGACCAATTTATTACTATAAGTGTGGTTAGACTTGATCGAGCCTTGGATTCCCAAGGGAATGCCTTGAGCACTTATGGAAGACATTATTAATCAAGGATGCTAGTTTCCAAGGTTGAGACACACTTTCTAATATGATCTTATTCAATCGATAGATGGTCGATATGACACTGTAGGATCTCTCCATTATCATTACAAGACTCATTTCATACAATCCAAGGATCCAGTATGATATCTACTCACATGAGGCACATTGGATAGCCACATGGGCCTAGTCGTTTCTTATCCCACCTTACCATGGATGAATTAGTTGGACTCAGTTAAAATTAAATTATTGTGTTATTCCATGGTTTCCCCCCTTAGATTAACTAATTACCCCTATATTCAAGATACCGTTATTTAATGATTTGGATTGACTAGTAATGTTAAGGATGTCTATGTTATTACCAGGGATCCTATATATTATCATCATCTGGAATCCTTATTATAGTTTCGATACTACATTATTTTAATTATTATGATATTATTTCTGTTCTAGTTATACCCCACTTGACATAATATATATAGGGAATCATTAGCTTGTAATGAAATGGTTACAAGTTTAGACATCACCTGGGGCATAAAAATGTTTTTGGGTATTCACATTATTGTACTAAATTACATTTATATATGAATACATTAACACTATTTCAGTTAATATTACATAGACAATATGTTAAATACAATATTGGTGGTGTACTACCTTGATTTATCTCACACCCTATATTTTCTCTATCTGTACCCGAGAGGATTACATCTATATAGGTGTTGTCAAAGGGATGCATATCACATCAAACACATGATTAAATTATTCCATTAAGATGTAGTTTGGTAATATATGACCGGGAAAGTGGTAGGGTTTTGGGGATAGTTTTTGGTTTCATTTTTCCTAATTTTTATTGCTGGTTATGTTGGATACATTTTTTACATGTTTTATAGCTATGTAGATACCTTAAATGTATCATCATCTTTTTTGTATAATTATAACCTATTTATGTTGTTTATTATTCCATTCTAATTTTCCATCCATCTATTAATATTTAATCCACTATTTATGTATTATCTTTTTTATATGATCTTATATAATCTGGTAATGAGGGCATAGTATCCCGATGCACAAACCCTAGGTCCTTAATTCTTTTCGGAATCCTCTAGTATTCGGTGATATGTGTTTGATGCCATCTGGAAAACTATGATTGAGGGACCTTTTAATGGGATCTAGGTTTGATATATCACAATGTGGTATCATATCCCCTATTAATGATTTTCTATTTGGAGAAAATATATATGAGATTATGAATGATTTGGGACTTGGTTATAAACCGTACATAGTGTAACTCACCCATGTTCAAGTAAATATTGCGTTTCCTGAATTATTATTATTATTTTGTTATTCATATTACTATTTAAATAATTTAACTTTTTGATATTAAACAGGTTGTGTAATGGTTATTATTACTACTATGACAATGATTTTCATTTCATCCTTAGCCAAATGATATGAGGGTAAGGATAATTGGTACATGAATCATTAGTGGAACCATGAATTCACATGTCATGCATAAGCCATGCAATATAGGTGTATTTCACAACATGAATTTTCATGAAAATCATATGACTATTAGGTGATAATTGTTTATATATATACCTATGAAACTATTTGGTGGTGATTTAGTGATTTATAGTTCCAATTTATGAGGTTTATGCTCCCTCATTGGATGGACTTAGTAATTTAACTTGTTGAACCATTATAATGAAATTAACTAGCAGTCGATTTCAGTGATAAGGTGTATGATCCCTAATTCACTGTGAATGGCTGACAATATTAAATGAACCTTGATCTAAGAAAATAAAAAAACTAAAAACTATAAAATTGAATCAACGAATATAAAATGAAGTTGTTGCTAGTAATTGAAGAAGAAAAAAATAGTTGACCCTTCATCAACTGGAGCCCCTATAATTTTTACCTAAGAACATACCAACACCAACCCTTCTATGTATGTAGTTGGGGTAGTTTACCCAGCCTATTATGAACTTCCTTTTTTTATTTCGTTTCTATTATACCTCTATATCTCTATAAATATTATTTTGAGGAATGTTCTAGAATTTTGTAGAGAAATGCCACCACACCATCTTCGGGTCATGCACAAGGAAGGTTGTGACAACTATCCTCCATACATGGTGTCCCCTCAACTGAAATTCATGCCACCAGGAGTTCCAAATGTGGAATCATCAATTATCCTGATATGGGAACTCTATCTCATCATAATTATATGTTTTTACATTTTATGTAGCCTATGTAAGGTGATCCATGACCTGAACCTATGATGGATGACATGCCTCTTGATTTCCAGAAATAGAATCCCCTATATTCTATAGAGATGGTGGTCCATATGCTACTAAATCTTGGAAGGAGGCCCCACTATCTATATTTCAGCATCAAGAGATGCCACCAGATAAGAGGTTCAAGAATTCTATATACATGCTTCCTGATTTCGCCAATCACAGTGGGATGTGATTATCAAGTCTAGTCTCTATCAGTTCATGGTTTGGGTTGACTTTCATAGCAATTTCTAGTATTACATCATTAACAAGATACTTAGAGCTGACCAAGCTATAGAGTCCATGAAACATAATCAAGGTGCTAAGTTAGAAATGAATTATTGAAAGCATTAGAATGAATTATATCACTTTTAACTTCTCTTTGTCGATGATGAGATTTGACAGGATATATTTTTAAGGATGAGATCATGTATTCCATCAATACTCTAGTGATTTTTTATTTCTCCTTCATATATATTCTGTGATAGCCAATCAGGCTCTGGTAACATACCAAAACCTATGTGAAGGAGATAGTACCATGCATAGAGGATTAGTTCCACAACATGATAATAGTTATTCTGATAGTGGGAAGATATCCCTCAAGATTTCTCATCAGAGAAGAGGTGTTCAGTGTAACCACAATGTTAGATCAGTTTTTTATCTATTTAGTGTAGATGAAAGGGGAATATGAATCCTCAGTTTGATAGAGACCACATGGAGTGGCGGGCTTATGGACTTATAAGGTATCTTAAAGGAACTTATTGGACCCTTCCATGTCCTTATAGATTAGCAGGTTTTACACTATATCCACCTTCTGGGTAAGGATATTTTTTTCCGGATAAGGATAGGAGTTGGTGTAGCACAAACTGGACTGGCTAAGGATGAGTTTTTAACCATTGAAACAAACTCTAGATCATTTACACAAGTAGTGAAGTCATAAAGAGGGTAGTTCAGTTTATTTATAGGGTCATAGATTATGCTAGTGGCATTCATTATAGTCAATACCAAAGGATCAGAGTGAAAACCCATCTAATGTAAAATGTACATTTTAGTTGTCTCTAGTTTAGTATCTTCTGTATTTGATATTTTTTATTCATTGTTCATCATCTATTTATTTAATGTGGAAAGTATCATGATAGATATACAATATTTTTGTGGTTTAATGACCCTGGATACACCATTAGGGGTATAATCATTGGGAAAACACTAATACAGGGACTGTCCCATTGAGTATTGAATTTACCATTTATTGTGCGACCTCGTTATTCTAGAGATGATGGGATTGAATTTCATTATTTACATGGATTTGTTAGTCCAATATCAGGCCTCTTTAGACTATAATTAGCACATGTTATCATTTACAACACCATATGGTAGAAACTTCTTACAAAAGGGTGACCAAGATATATATGATAGTAGCGATTGAGTAGTGAATTATGGGCTTGGTAGTGTAGCCTCCCACATTTCTAAAATCTTCACAGAGGATCAAGTTTTACATATAGAATAATTCCATTTGGTAGTAGATCATTTCATATATGTCTTTCCAAATTATTTTTCCTGCTTACCTCATGAGATATATGTTGGGTTTATGATGGATCTAGTTCCCATAGAGACTCAACTTTCCATTCCACTGTACAAGATGGAACCTATTCAGATCATGTAGCTCAAATGACAATAAATGTATTTAGAGGCCAAATATATTATATAGACTATCACTTTCTCATGGGGTTCACCTATGATTTCTTCCAAGGTGGGTGAGGCCATTCATATATGCATGGATTATAGATTGTTGACAAAATCCTACCACTAAGAATAGATATCCACTTCCCTAAATAGATGATATCTTGGACCAACTACAAGGATATAGGGTGTTTTATAAGATCAAACCTACATCATGATGTCATGAGGTGTGAGTTAGATAATCAAATATAACTCATTAAAATTTTAGTATCTTGTATGGTTTGTATGAGTATCTCATTATGTTGTATGGTCTTATGAATGTGCCAATCATTCTTATGGCCTTAATGAATTGGGATTTCACCCAAATATGGATTATTTTTTCATGTTCATAATGGATATAATCTTGGTATATACCCACACACATAGATACCATTCTAATAAACTTGACATCGTTCAGAGTACATTGATAGAGTATCGAGTTTATTCCAAGAATTCTATGTTTCAATTATATATCGAAAATGTTCACTTCATAGGTTATATCATCTCTAAAATAAGAGTCCCCATGGACCAAAATAATGTGATTTTTGTGGTTTCTTAAGAGCATCTAAATAACATGTTTTATATACAATGTTCCAAGGGGTTGAAAGAATAATACAAGAATTTTAAAAAGGAATTTACACACATTTCATCATCTCTTACAAATATTGAAAAGAAGGGTGTTATGTTCTTGTGGTCAGAATAGTGCATGATTTTATTTCAGTAATTAATGGAAGGATTATAAGGACAATTATTCTGATATTTTATGATCCTGGAAGTGGTTATACTATTTTTTGATGAATCATGCATTTTATTAGGAGTAGTCTTGCTACAAGAGGATATAGTTTTTCCATACATATCTTGGAATTTGGTGCCATATGGGAGAAACTACCTGACACAAACCGTTATCTAATAATAGTTTTACATGACATATGTTGATGGAGAGGCAATATAGTGGGTGACTGATATATTGGGTATTCAGACCAGAAACCTAAAATATATCTTTACACACTGTAACATGAACCTCAGATAGTGAATATGGGTCGAACATCTTCAGTACATAATTTTTTTTTCATGCCTATACCCCTAGAAATGACAATGTAGTAGCAAATTTGTGGAGTTAGAATACATAGGAACTTGCTATATGGGAATCTAGTGATGAATGGAATTTGATGGTTGTCTTATCTAAGCTATACTTGGTGTTTCATGAAGGTCACGAGAATCCATATCTCAACTCCTTAATAGTTACCTCTACCATACATTATAAGGGGAACAAAAGTTAATATTCAAATATTGAAGTCTTGGTTCTCTGTGGGAGTATTTCAAGATATTTCCCACATCTAGATTAGTCTTTGGGAAGAGATGTCAACATATGTATACATGGAAATGGCTAGGTTCTAAATGATATGAGAGAATAATTGATGTTGGATCCTACAATTCTTAGTGGGAAGTTCATTCATGAATCACAAAGGTGTATCCAAATATCCGACAGTAGTATTGGTGGCCTAGGGTAAAACACCATATTTCATATTTTATTACTTGGTATTTGACCTATGAGAAGGTAAATATAGAGAACCAAAGAACTGTAGCCTTGTTACAACATATTCCTATGACATAATGGAAATGGAATGTTGTTTCCATGGAATTTGTAGCCTTCATACTGAGGTCTCTATTAGATAGAGACACTTTATGGGTTTTCATTTACCAAAAGATAAAATTATTACACTTACCTACTATCCAAGAGACCTTATAAATTGATCAGATTGGATGATTGTATTCATATGAGATAATTCAACTAGATATTATCCCTAATAATATTATTTTTGATTGGGGATTTCTCTTCATATCTTGGTTATAGAAGGGCTTGGGAAAGACTATGGGTATACATGTGAATATTCAAATAACATTACACCGTCATACCAATGTATAGTCAAAACACATGATGCATGTTCTAGATGAAATGATAATAGAATTATTATTCAACATAAATAATTCATGGGATAATCATATCCCTTTCATTGATTTATCTTACAATAACATCTTTCATTAGACAATTCAAATTTCTCATTTTGTGGATTCATACGGTAGGATGTTTCATTCACCGTTATGCCAGCTTTAGGTATGATAGGTAGCCCTAATTATTCCTCATCTTGTGCATGAGACATTGTATTATGTTTAGTTGATCCTGAATAATTTTTAAAATAATTAGTCTAAATAGATGTATTATTCTAATAACCGCATATTACCTCTTCAGTTTTAGGTCATAGATTGTGCATTCTTATATAAAATGATTAAGATTGGGAAAATATGGATTTGGAAGAAAGGGAAGTTGTTGCTTCATTTTGAAGGAAAGTTTGTGATTTTGGAGAGAGTTATGAATGTAACTTATAGGTTGATAATACCTCATATTTTCCTATCCATGCGTGAAATATTCTACATTTCATAGCTTCTCCATTATCTTGTAGACCAATCACACGGTTTTGATCCTGTAGATGTTGAGCTATGATGTTAAAGATTCATTAGAGGAGTAACCTATATGCAGTACTGACCACATCACTTTGACTCTGCAAGGTCATTCAATCCATTTTGTATGGATTATATGATAACATGGCCATGTATAGGAAATAAGTTTGGTTCAGAAGGCTAACATATGTTCCTAGTGTCCTGAGTTCTTCACTAAATGTGTTTCAACTCCATTGGTAGGTGAACTCAAGAACATGTTCTATTAGGGGGGATACTGTAAGAACCAAACATTTATATCTACTATGGATCATTTTTAATTTAGTCTAGTTCTTTATTATAGACTTAATATGGCTTCTTAATGATGTTATAGAAGTTTCAATGGTATCTAGAGCTTATTATAATTTCAAAACTCTGAGTTGTGTAGAAAATCATTGGGTGGCATGATTAGAAGAATCTGTGTGACCTATCCCACATTGTTTATATTAACCACTCATTCTTGGAATGTTGGGTGAATTAAAGTGTACTGTTTTCACTACCGATGTTCTTGGGGATTCACACTCATGTTTATAAAATTTATACATATTTTGTTGAATTTTTTCATGGTTCATGAACATTTTCCCTAAATGTATGGCGTAACTGTTTAAATTGCACCTTATAGTAGAAGACAGAATGTGTTTGGTTTCGGGTTGGACAACTCTATGGCCAAAACTGCGTGACCCCTATTTATAGTTAAATTGAAAATATTTCCCAAAATGATATTTTTAAACACAACCAATTTTTCTTATTCTTCCCTATCATAAATCTTGTTTCATTAATACAATTTTTTATCCCCATTGAGTTCCTCTAACAAAATTTATTCATGTTCATCCATCCATAGTCCGATCAATGCACTGTTCATCTATTTATGTCCATGATAGTAATATATTAACTCATTTCTTTCCTTATTTATTCCTTGAATCTACAATGCTACTTTGATTCCAGATCATATGCCCTATTTTCAAACCATTGTTCTATTCATAAAATATTTTCTAATCATGGACAAAAAATAGGATTATATGAGAAAAAGGAGAGTTATATGAGAACGAGGTAGGTGGCCTATAAACCATCCGTCAACATTCATCATTTAAAAAAATATTATCTGTTCACACCTATTTCATTGAGAATGATTTATTTGATTCATTTTACATTCTTATAGTAATTAAAATTGTGATCTAATATCCTTGTCAAAATTTTAATCCAACAATGGATGTTATGAATTCAACGACGGCCACCCCATGTAGGGTGACTTCCATAATAGTGATTATAATATATTGTTATGATTTTTTGTTCCACCATTTGGGTGTGTACTAAAATGAAATATATAATGGTAATTGGTTAATCAAATTATTAAATTACAAATTCATGAACATGTATGACTCTACCTTGACCCACCTATGGTAATTTCCTTGATTTCATTAATGAGTATAAATTTTATTTGAAAATTATATTACGTATATGAATTAGACTAATAACATGTAGCAAAATGACTGGGTTGCATGTATTTAGAATACATATCCATGATTTATGGAATGTATAAGATAGATCCTAATTTTTGAACAAAACTTATATGAATTATCAAATTGTTTCATGTCCTCTAACCATGTCACAGTAATTAAATGTTCGGATTGAACCCCTCGGACTGATAAAAAGGAATGAGTATTACAGCCCTATTATATGAAATGAAATTATTTTATGATCCCTATTATTATAGACATATTCATTGTAATAGGAGTGGCTAGACATGACATAGCCTTTAATTCCAAAGGGAATCCCTTGAGAACTCATCGATGCCATTCCAATTCAAGGATGGTGGTTTCCATCGGTGAGACCACATTGTAACTCGATCTTTATCTATGATTTTATGACTATTATAACCCTATAGGATCTGTCTATAATCATTACAAGATTCCTAAGTTACAGTCCTTGGAACCAATATGATGTCTATGAACATTAGGAACATTGGAAACACCCTTGGGACTAGTCAATATTTTTCCAAATTTACCTTGTATAAATTCCATAAACTCGGTTAGAATTATATTATTGTGTAATTTCTTGGGAGTTTCCCCTTATATTTTACTCATATACCAATATAAACAATATATTTATTACAAGAGTTTTCTTGACCCCTAAGGTCTAGGATTCCTTGGTCACTACCTTGGATCCTCCTTATTATTATCATCAGGGTTCCTTTTTTTATATTAGATATTTCATTATTATTATTATCATGACATGATTCCATTGAGGGTTATACCTTACATGACTTACTATATAAACTAAAATAAAATTAATTAATGAATTGGTTATATTTCCAATCACCAGATGAGGTAAAAAATGATTATTGGGTTTTTACATTTCCATACTACTTTACTCTTTTATAAGAATTATTGCACACTGTATTAGTATATATTTCATGTACTAGATTTTATAGATACCATTGGTGGGGGTCTACTTGATTTAAATCACACACTATTTGGGCCCTATATGTACCCATGAATATTACAAGTATGCTGGTTCTTACAAAGGGAATTCCATCACATGAGAAACATGATTTTTTACTTGCCTTAGGATGGACCATAGTTATAGATTACTGGATCAAGGCTTAGTATTCATTGATATTTTTTGGTTTATTTTTTCCTTCATTTGTATAGCATGTTATGCCATTATTATTTTACCCATATTTTTCATATTTGTAGAGACATGACAAGTGTCCTTTTTTTGTATAATTATTAGTTGTTTTAGTTTTTTATTGTTACATTGTACTTCATTCATCCATATGTTTATATATCTTCAAATATTTAACTATTATATTATTTATCCCCTATGATACACTCTGTTAATGATGGAATAGTCTCTCTACGAACACACCATTGACCCTTTCTACAAGCCAGCAACCTCTACCATGCTAGGATATGCGCTTGTGGCTATATGGACAACATGGAATAGGGGAACCTATGAGTGGAATATGGTTTTGTGATGTCACACTATGACTACAAATATCATATTATATAATATATAAATTGAATGATACAAACCTATTAGTACATGAATATATATATATATAATTTTTCATTTTTTAAAATAATCATTTCCATACCCAAAAAAACTAATTCTCTTCCCAATTATTTTCAAAATTCATTTAATAAATAATTTTAAAAGAAAAACTAAAAAAATTATGGTTTATTTTATTTCATGGAAAAATCAATATTTTTTCAAATTTATTACATTCCACCCATAAGAAGTTTAAAATAGTTTTCATTAAAAAGAAACTGGTAAGCTTACAATTAGGAATCCAAAAATTTATATAAAGTTATATAGAAGAATAAATGAACCTTATAGATAACATTGGAAATCATTTTTCATATCACTCATACAAATATAATAACCATTGTAGTAAACTTCCATTAATATTATTTATAGAAACAATCATTACTCAACACATTGGAGGGATATAACGATCCCTACAATCCTAGGGTTATAATGTTGCCACCCATCATGGGCTTATATAATAACCACAAATCCTAGGTTTATAATGAGAAAACATATAATTTTTCTATAACTAAAATTCCCATCTTTATATACACTTTCAATGAACCTAAAAATAATCATAAAACATGAAATCATGTATTCTCATCAAAATATTCCTTCCACTCAAAAGAAAAACATTTTATAGATGTCAAAGTATCCATTCCATTTAAAAACCTTTTTTAAATTACCTAAATATATTTAATGGATTATTTTATTTAATGAATAAAATGAAACATCCAAGCATCAAGTACAAGTTATGGAGGTGAAAAAATCTATTTATGATGATTTTGTCAAAATATAAAATTACTTTTTTCTTTCTATAAAATTAGTTCTTAAAAAATATTTAAATGAATTCCATTTGAAAACATTTGAACGGAATATAAAAGAATCAAAAAATAATAATTTAAAGTTAATTTGTAAATTAATAATTATTTCCATAAAATAATTTTATGAATTTAGACCAAGAAGTGATTAATTAAGAAAATTAACCTTAAAAAATTTAAAATGAGGGTTTAATCTAAATTATATGTTACCTTGAGTCTAAATCATAATTTATGTTCCCTAAATTCTTTCTTAATAAGATTATAATAATTATTTAAGTTCATAAGATAATTTTTCATGTAAATTTTTATTTATATTGTATATATTACATTGATATATTAAATTACACAATCATTTATGTTCAAATTAGTTGTTTTGATGATATTATTCTCATATGAAAAGAATTTCATCGGTCGGTTGACTATGGTCATTGAGGCCTTTATTAATTCATATAAATAATATAATCTAGAAATATTTATCAATTTTTTTATAAAATTAAATTTTAAAATAATCATGAAATTTACTTATTAAAAATGGACTATGTTATAATCATGGGGATCGTGGACCATATGTATGCATGAGTAACATTTCTATTTTTCAATGATTGTGATTGATAGAATGTAAGGATTATTTTTTTTCCAAAATGATAATTATATAATAAATATTATATTATTAATTTAAATACCTATACATAATATCAATTTAAAGTGCTTAGGGAAAACATATCATATAGATTTCTGGATGTGGTAGTCCCCACATATGAACGAATCATATCATCATTTTTTAATTGATAGAATATTAAAAAAATATATCTTATCCTTAAAAAATAATAAATATGCAATTAATAATATATATATATATATATATTAATTAAATCCATTAATATAACTTTCTATTATATGAAGTGATGGAAAATGAACTAAATCTTTTCGTGATGCGGTAGTTAGCTGAAGACACAAATGATGACTTCATTTACCATTTTATGGAATATGATATGGATATAGGTTATAAAATAAACATATCAATATTTAATTTTATGGAATATACTAGTGTTATTATTTCAATGTGATTGACAGTGATTTGAACCAGGTAGAAGAATAAATAAAAAACTCCCAGTTAAGAACAATACCTCTCTCTCTCTCATAAAGCCTCTTTAGGATTATTCCTAAAACCATCATATATTGGATTTATCATTAAAAAGGAATCCATGATGTGGGGATGGATTTAAAGAATGTATTTCTTTTATATTTTTTAAATAAAATGTTTTTGTGTGTGGGTAAAAAAGATATTATGCTACCTTTTATAAGTGTGGTGAAGGGAACTCTTTGAATTTATTGATATACTAAATTAAGATAAATTATGTTTAATATTAAAATGGATACAAATTAGAGTTTTTATATATAATAATGGTATTATTCATAACACTATAAAAAATTAAAATTATAAATTTTCACATATTTTTTCAACCTTATCATTTTCATTTAACATATGGTTGCATTTATTTTATGGTTACCATGATAAAAATAATTTTTACTCCTTATGTGTAAATATAGTACTAAAAAAGGAGAATTTTACCACAAATAATCCATGGTTGATATTTTAACCCATATTTTATTAGTGTGTCTTATTTTATGATTTATATTAATTTTTAGTAATTTAAGAAAATATTATTTATTATAAAATAACATTAATGTCAATTTTGGAAGTATTAATTTACTTTGAATTTGAAAACAACATTTTACAAAAATAAAATAAAATATTTAATACATCCCTTTCTTATTATGATTTTATAAAAAATATTGGAACATTATAATTAAACCAAATTATATAACATTTAATATTTTTTGAGGTATTCATAATATTTCCCTATTAATTGAATCTATGTTGTCTCGATTTTGTGTATGAATTCTAGTTTTTTATTTTATAACATGAAATTTGAAACAAATTACCATGATAAAAACTATTTATTCTTCGAATAAAAATTTGCAATTTAACATAATTGTTTTTATCCCTCTCACTAAATATGATATATTTTAAAAGTAAGAAAGTGACATTTTGACATCATCTATTAATTAAATATTATAACATTCAAAATCAAATAAATAAGGAACCAATTATCCATATTTTACAAATTTAGATGTAAATGGGTGAAATAAATACATACAATATGATAAATTCATGTGTTAGGGTCATTTTTGGTGCCTAATATATTTTTTTTTCATCACTACCGAACTAACACGTACTATCGTGAAAAATATTTACTGAGGCTATATTCATAGGAACAATAAATAAAAGAAACATATTTGAAAATTTTGGACTTCATATTTAAAATTATGTTACTTATTTTTATGGATTCAAATTAGTGAAGTGGAAAAAATTATTTTATAATTAAAATGAAATTGGTAATAATTTTTTTTATAAAAATGTAATTTTATGTATTTACATGTTATTATACCAATTTAAAATATAAAATTTATTAAAATTAACATAATTTGACTATAAATGTATATAAATTAACAATTATATCTTTTAAACCAATTAAAAATTAAATTTATCTTTGAAATTTCATTGAACTAAAAAATCATTTAAATTTGGTATTCTTTACATTTCACTGGTAAATCAATCATTTATGAAATATCTATTAAATATCTCAATGAAAAAAAATTCATGTCTATTTTAAAAGTTATATCCCTTTTATTATAAAAAATTACAAATATTTCCAAGAAAATTTATCTTATTATTCACTCATAAAAAATTAATAAAATAATTTTGATGAAAACAAAACATTTCCATTATAAAATGAGAGGACTTAAAATGTGATCTTATTTCCTAATAATAAATTAATTTGGTTTTACTATGTATGAAACTTATTTATATTTCATAATTCAGGTAATCCTATATACACCACTCAATTCAATGGTGATTTTATAATGCTCAAAGTTAATTAAAAATATTTTTATATAATATCTCAATTCATTTAATTAATTTTTTTATGTGTTTAAAAATCAATTATGATATGTATTTTTTTTAAAATACTTTGTATTACATTATCCCCCATTAATAAATTTAAACCTTTTAATATGAACTCGAACACAATAATTAAATATGTATCCTTTCAAAATACCTTTATTGAAAACAAAAATCGTAAAAATGGTTAATATAAATTCTTTTAGAAACGGGAATGATATATATATAGGCATATTAGATTAACACATAACTTGGTTTCCAATTGGGAAACAATAATTGGATGTGTAAATATGTAAATAGAATGAAAAAATGTCCAAATAATGATGGAGTGTGACATAGAACATTTATCACAAGAATGAGAATATTCATGAGAACAATAGTGGCCATGAGACCATCAACTAAATAGGTGTGAAAAGACTATAGATTAATCATAATAAAGAAAGTATAATAATTCTGTTTTATTTCATTATTTTTTATTCATGATTTGAGGATTTTATTTAACACATTAAAAAATTAATTAAGGGAATATACTTACTTCATAATTTTAATTTCCTCCATTAAAACATTTCAAACATAATAATTTTTTTTCAAAATAATGAATATTTGAGATGCATTTTTCATGAATGAATATATAAACTGATATTCTAATGGATCACTTAGTCAATGTGCTATTTAGACTATATTTAGACATCAACCAACACAAAATTGTTTAATAGAAGTTAAGATAATTTACCAAAATGAATAACACATCATATGATGAAATAAATAATTAATATCAAAATAATAAAAAACAAATGTGATATTTAAACAATGATCATTTTTTAAATTATAATACATAAAATTATTAAAAATACACTTATCTAAGTTCAACTCCCCATAATTAAAAAAAATTTATAACATATTATTTTGAGATTATTTTAACATTTATCTCATATAATAATTAGTCACTCGTAAATTCAAAGAAACAAAACATGATATTCCCTAATCATATACTCTCTCATCAATGTTAACCACTTCTATAAATTCATTGATATCATTAAAACACCGTATTATAATCATATATTATTCCAAACTATAAATAATACTTTATTATTCATATATTTAATGTCTCTAAAATTCCATCTAATATTTATTAAATTATTTGAAATTATTCTAAGACCACACACTTTGACGGCTCGTGATACCGAGGCCCGGGGAGCCTGGAACTGAATTTTAATGATTTTTTAAGTTCACTTAATTAAACGTGTAAGCAGTATTTTCAATATTTTTTTCCAGTGCACGTAACTAAAATATGAGGACACCATTGAACTCAGAATGACAGGATTTTCCTATTAAGGTATTAACTAAAATCATTAATAGTTGAAAAGAAATTTTCATATACAGATTTATCAAAAAATAGTAAAATAAAATTAAAAAGTTATTTTAATTTTTTTCTCATATTTTGAGTAGAGGATGGTGATGCTGCATTGTAGCGAGGAGGCACATTGATTAGGATCATTAATGGATCATTAACTCGCATTTTAATGATGATTTAATGGTGCGTAATAGTGAAGTTGTTTCATAAATGAAACAACATAACCAAAATGTTGCGAGGTGTTTTCCTTTTATTTTGGTTGATGTGTTGGAGGAATGTGGAATTAAACTATGAGGACTTTATGACGAACCTCTAACAAATTTCCTCTCCAAAAAAGAACAACATACACTGATGAACATCAAACATCATCGATGCACCTCGAAAAATAGAGCTAGAAGCGATGAACAACACCGATGTTTAGAAACCTTGAGGAAGAAATGCTATAGCATCGAATGTCAAAGAGGAAGGGGTTAGTTTAGTTTAATGGTCTTACCTATTATTTATTAGAAATTAAGAATGTGGATCAGACAATGAATAGGTTGATATGTGAATCATGGCTTTATGCGGTAGGTTATCTTTTAGGGATTTTCGTTATCTGAAATTGAAATTATCATTTATTGAATGAACTAAACCCCCCAGACCGTTCCCTAGTCTAAACCACTAACACATAGGCTTCAGGACAAAGAGAACAATGCCCAATCACCTCCTCTATGTACATTATTTCTATCTGTCCAATTACGGAGGGGGAGGTGCACTTGTCGGCGCACCACGATGGAAGGTGGCCACAACCGTTTGGCCGCAATGGTAAGAGGCTGCCACCGTCTGGCCGCAGCGGCAACATGGAGACACGACACAAACCTAGCACCACATGGATGGATGGTTAGAATCTGGGCATCTATCAAGCTGTGTTCCCATGACTGTGGGGCTTCGGGCTGCAAGGATGCACCCCAAGACAGTGGGTCAGACCCTCACCTGCGGGATGGACCCACTGCCCACCAGGCTGGATCCATGGATCAAGAGGTTGTACCCACATCAATAGGCTGGACCCGATCCCTTCGGGCTAGGGAAAACTAGACTTGGTCACCTAGAGACCCAGCGAGCTAGACCCTCGGCCAACCTATGCCTGGTTCAGCATGGTCCATTGGGCCTGGTCCACTAGTCCAGGCAGAGCAGACCATCCTAGACTCGAACCGGGTCAGGTTGAGTCGATCGAATTAAATTGGGGTATGTGGGACCCCTGGGCCAAGTCGTTCAGGTCAGTCCGACTGGTACAAGACGCAATCAGTCCCTGTTTTTGAAAATGCCCATTTCTAGTAAACTGAGTGCTTGGTTTCTGAGCTGTTGATGGTGATGGGACCCTCTTGATGAGAAAGATCTTTTGAAATGTCATATGATGTCATTAATTAAAGTTGATATTCCACTAATGGATTGAGGATAATTTCTCCCTTGCCCGCTATGTATGATACCCTATGGCTGTCTTTGTCCTAAAGTCTGCAGATTATCAACTTTGTGTGACATGAAAACAACCCAATGGGTAGCGGTTCTGTGTGCCTTGGAATATGCATAGTGGGGAGGGACTTTGTATGACCTAGCATTCCCTCGTTACTAATCAGGGATGAGTACTAAAATAGTCAATTTTTAGTGGGAATTAGCTTCTGTGTGACCTGGTAGGCCCACTATACTTCATAAAGGAAGAGTTCTCTAGAAATCAAGGTGTTTGATGGTGTGAGAGATGTTTTATGTTTACCTACCCTAAATGCATACCGGGTTTGAGTTTTCTAGTGCTTCATGCTTTAAATTGATGTTTTTGTGTGGTCAATATTTTTTTTGGGGTCCCTACTTAGTATCACGTTACTAACCCCTTCACGGGATCTGCCCACTCGTGTTGTGTGCTGTGCAGGTGATCGACATTATGACAGAGACATTGTTGGACCATGACCAAGAGGTTCTTAGGGAGTTGAGACTGGAAGACACCACCAAGGTGGACATGGTGGCCTATGACCAGGTGGGGGCTAGTAGGACCTGGTGGACATGGTGTTCTATATCGGCCTCAAGTAGCTACACTACACTCACGATCAGGTGGGGTTTTATGTGGATGGACATTAGTGTTTTTTATACTTTTTTGTTTTTAGTTCATTTGAGGGGTTTGTATTCGGGCCCACATGAATTAGTTGTACTGGTACTCAGCTTTTTTAGTGATTCTTGTTTAATTTTTAGTGTGTGGTACTTGGGTGGGAGTCTGTCTGCATACAAGTACTCAAGAAAATGGATCCCACTTGTATGTTGACACCTTCAGCACTAGTCTCTTGCCCTAGGACATCAGGAGGGGGTCTTGGGTTAGGCACAACATGGTCCCCAGTGGACGTGTCAAGAATAAAGTGGTATAAGAGGGCGGTATGTCTTATCACAAAGATCGAGAGTCCCTGTTTTCTATTTGGGCAACATTGTTAAGTGTTCTGAGTCTAGATTCCAGGTCTGGGGAGTCCATTGATGGTGCAGGGACCAATATATACATATTATAGGACCTTGAATTTTTCTATCAGGATCTATACATAAAAACGGTTGCATAAGTATCTCATTATGATATTTTGAATAAAATTCATCTCACCTGGTGTATCTTTATGTCTGTGGTACATCGTGATCTATCTCAGGATGCCTTCATGTGGACGACTAGTGAGTATCCCAATAAGGGGGTTTGAGGCATCCGTTTAGGGACTAGATCTAGATATGGACCCACTGGGTGGGGCACCATGGATACCACCACCCAATGGTTAGAAACTTATATCAGAGGTTCTAGAAGAAAAAGTGCATCGACTCAGTTCCCTACATAGGTTTCATAGACATAGACATCCTTGGTTCATGGGAGAGACAGATCCTCATGTCGTTGAGGACATTCTAGAGGTAGTGACCTGGGTCTTATTCTTAGTGAGGATACAACATGACCAGATAGAAATCATAGTAGGGATCTTTCTTTAGGTATTTTTAGGGATATAGTGGTTCTTTGCCACCTAGAAGCACAAAAAGGTAACCCTCGCCTGGGTAGACTTCGAATATCTTTTCATAGAGTATTTTTTCCCGCGACATTATGATCTTTACTCTTTCTAGAATTTCATGAATTACAACACGAAATCAAGATGGTGGATGATTACTCCATAATGTTCAACAATCATTCTCACTATTCAATAGATATGGTGCTAACCCATTTACTCAGGTCATGATACTTTGAGCTTGGACTTAGGTGGAAGATCAGGGCATAAGTGTTATATCTCATCATCCCTACTCAGGTGGGGGTGCAAGAGTGAACCCTTATAGTAGATATCCTCTTGGAGGAGTAGGATCTGACAAATAGAGCTACCTGGAGATCCAAGGTGGCTGAGTCTTCGTCAAACATCCAACAAAAGATGATAGGGACCAAGAAGGACTGGTCCTTCAGAGGACAACCCCTGTACTCAAGGTTGGTTGTGCGGGTCTCCTATTCTAGAGGGAGTCCACATGGATCCTGGAAGTGTTTCCCATGCGGAGGGAGGGGACACATGGCATGTGACTTCCTGACCCACTACTCAGATGATCAGTAGACGGTAGAGGGGCCCCCAAGATAGAGGCATCAGTTCAAGCGAGGTGGTCCGTAGGGGTGGCATACATGGTAGTGGTGTAGGACGAGCAACAGGTGGTGGGAGACAGTTTGAGGTGTTACCATCACCACCCCATGGTGGTCAACCCCTACCTAAGGGAGCTGGTGGACTGGGGCAAGAAAATCTTCAAGAAGTGGAGTTTTTTTACATAACACTACAAAGATGATATGAGGTATTATCTATGTATTCTCCACCTAAAGTAAAGTTCTTATTGAAATAGGTTATAGTCACACCTTCCATTCCATGACTCTCATTTGTAGCTTAAGGATTCCAATGGATCCGTTGGCTCGATCCTTCTAGCTAGAGACTCTTACTGGAGGGGATTCGATGATTACACACTGGTTTCGTGAGTGTTGTATTACCTTATGAGGTGAGAGCTTCACCTAGGTTCTCTTAGTAGTGGCATCGAGGCCTTACGACATCATATTTGGAATGGAATGGTTATCCATATTCCATGCTCAAATCAACTATTTTAGGTATACAATATATTGTCCCTAAAGAGATATGTCATGTTTTTCCTTCACCTAAGAGAAGGAAAAAATTGCAGTGCAAGATGGAATTTCTAATAGAAGGATGCAGCTGACTACTCACTAGTTGGCTATCCTCATCCTCAAGGATGCAAATGATAGGAGTCCATGTTTCCCTGTAGTGGTGGAAGAGTAAACGTATATTTTTCATATGGATGTTCTAGGACTAAATTCTCACAATGAGGTAGACTTATGCTTCAACAAGTACCCCATGATGACACTGATACCAAAACGGAATATCATATGGTTTCTACAGAGCATCACAAGATGAGGGTATAGCTGGAGGGCTTGTAGTAGAATTGGTTCATAAGGCACCATGTTTCACCATGGGAATCCCTAGTTCTTTTTTCAATGTATTAAGATGAGATATTGAGGTTGTGCATGGGAATATTGTTCATAAAACAGGTGACATTGAAGAACAAGTATCCAATTCTAACAATAGATGAACTCTTCGACCAGCTGAAGGGGGATAACTGGTTCTCATTAATTGTCCCCAGATCAAACAATCACTAGATTTGGGTATGAGATGGGGATATACTGAAGATAGCATTCTGAATATGGTACAACCTCTATGAGTTCCTTGTGATTTCTTTTAGCATGACCAACTATCCAGTAGTAATCATGTGACTCATGAGCAAGATCATCAACCCTTCCTTGGCCAATTTGTTTTGGTCTTCATTGGTGACATCTTGGTGTACTCAGTGTCTGAGGAGGAGCATGCATCACACATACTGATAGTCCATGATAGAATCTGATTGAACCATATTTATAGTAATCTCTCGAAGTGTCTATTTTGGATACGGGGCGTCCACATTCTAGGAAACGTCATCTCATAGGCTCGAGTTGCAGTAGATCTGGAAAGGATAGAGGATGTGCTTTCATGGAAACCACTCAGTAGCCTGACTAAGGTGTATACATTCATTGGGTTGGCTATTTACTCTCATATGTTTCTTCATTCCTTTTCTAGTATAGCACCACCCTTATAAACATTTATATGAAATAGACAACCCTTCGTGTGGATAGAGAAATGTCTGCATAGTTCTGATGAGCTGAGGTAGAGACCGACTATTTCCACCATCGCGAGACTATAAGAGGAGGGCTTTGGGTATGTAGTGTACTGAGATGTATCATGGACTAGACTGTGATTTTTCCTAATGTAGGAGTAGGTAGTGGTCTCCTACGGATCATAGTAGTTGGGGATGAATTAGCAGAACTATGTGACCCACGACATGGAGATAGCAGGAGTGGAATTTTCCAAGATGATTTTCACACACTACCTGATGGGTGAACAATTTAATGATTACTCCAATTACAAGAGTATGAAGAATATCTTCTCCTAGAAGGACCTGAACCTAACACAACATCGATAGCTAGAGTTCCTATAGAACTAGGACTTTGATATGGTCTATACTCATGGAAAGGGGAATGTGGTGGTAGACACACTCAGTAGGAGGACCGGTTTGTAGCTTCTGAGTGAGGCGACATAGTAGTTAGCCAAGATTTAGATATCCTTCATGGATTATGGGGGAGCTACATATCATCATTCAATGATTGTTACTCCCCAGACTCTTACAATGAGTCACGGATGAATAGCTGGTGGATTATGACTGTGAGGTCCAAAGAGCATAGTTATCCTCAGGATGGGCTACTGATGGATTTTTGATAGGTTGGGAGTAGTTTATCCTTTTTAGATAGCACAACGTAGTGATAGTGAAATTGTTGGAGGATGGGCTGAGGGAGTTCTATACATCATATATGGTGGTACATCTTGGAGTGGGTAAGATGTACCTAGACCTCCGATGTCAGTACTAGTATCCAAAAAATAAAGAAAGTGGAGGCAAATTTCGTTTCACAATTCTTCACTTTGTCATTAAGAGAAGACTGTGTTTTAGGATCCAGTAGGCTTGGAACATCCATTTGAGGCACAAGAGTGTAAATGGTATGCTATCTCAAAGAAAATTGTGACGAGGTTACCACGTACATCTAGGGGAAACGACTCTATCTAGGTGGTCATTGACCAACTCACCATGTCGGGTCACTTCCTACCCATCTAGGAGTTGGGACCGGTAGAGGGATTCAAATGACTCTATTTCCAAGATATGGTGCAGCTTCAAGGGGTAACTTAGATGGTCATTTTAGATTGTGATGATCACTTTATATATCGATTATGGATGGGATTACATGAGGCATTCAAGAAACACCTGCACTTGACCACATCTTTTCATCCCCCAAGGGATGGTCATACATAGCGGATTATACAGACCATGGTGGAGATGCTACATTCTTGTGTCCGGGGTTTTCATTGCAATTTGGAGGACCCCCTTCCACTGTTGAAGTTTGCAAAAAAAATATTCATAATTCCACCATTGGCATGGCACCATTTGAGTCCATGTATGGGAGGCCATGATGATCATCACTATGCTGGACAGACCAAGCATAAGTCGAAAGTTGATTTGAGATAGAGACCATTAGAGTTTGAGGTGGGTGATCATGTATTCCTTTGAGTCTCACCCAGACGAGGATTGTAGATATTATACTAAGGGGAAAAGCTATATATGAGGTTCATTAGACCTTTTTAGATCTTGAAAATTTTAGGTAAGGTGGAATACCTCCTAGCTCTTCCCCCAATGATTCACAGGGTGCATGATGGTTTCCATGCATCACAACTAAGAAGATACATGCATGATCCATCACATGTCATCAACTAGGGTGAGGTAGTCTTTGAATATGGAGAGATATATGTAGAGTTCCCATTGGAGATAAAGGATCGACAAAATTAGGTCCTACATGGGAATTTGATTCCTCTAGGATACATTTGGAGGCAACATGAAAATCTATAGAAGAGCACATGGGAGAAGGAGGCTCAAATTCGTGCTCAGTAAAAAAACTATTTGATTAGTTTTTGTTTTTTTTTACTTTGGGGACATAAAGACCTAAGGTGGGGTTAATTTAATGTCTTGGAAAATCAATGTAATTATTTTTTAAATTATATGGAATTATTATAAAACCACTGGCATTGAAAACACATGATTTTGAGACATAGTGATCACAAAATGAAATTTTGGCCTTTTTATTATGTACATATATTTAAATATGTGAGAGAGTTTTTATAACATTCGAACTGGTGATAATATCAAAAATTATATGGCACTATTGATCTTAGAATGCTATGATTTTCCTAGAAATGGATTAACATCAGCTTTCAAGGATCAAACAGAAATGTTAATTTTTTTTTTGAAAAATTAAAATTAAAATTAAAAAGTTATTTTATTTGAAATTCCTATTCGTTAAGTAGAGGAAGGAAAAGGTACGGTGTATAAATGTGTCTAATTGATGAGTCTCATTAATTACTTGTAAACTCATAGCATAAAGACTCATTGATGATGCATAACAATGATTTTTTTTCATAAATTAAACAATATAATGATGTGATGTTGGAGCGTAACAGAAACATTGCAACATGTTTTCCATTAATCTTTGTTGATGTGTTGGTGGAATGAGGAATTAAATGGAAATCATTATCTAAGGAACCTCTGATGAACTTCCTCTCCAATGAATAACAAAAAATGTTTACTAATGTCAAACATCTTCGATGCACCATGAAGAACAGAGCCAGAAGTGACGAATGACATCAATGTGTTGAAACCTCGAGGAGGAATGGATGTGGAATCGAATGTCAAAGAGGCATGGTATAGTTTATTTGAATGTTACTCCCCATTATTTTCTAGAAATGAGTAATGAAGAACAACCTATGAACATGTTGATCCGTGAATCATGCGTTTATGTGGGAGGGTAACTTTTTGTGACTTTCGTTATCTGGGATTGAAACTGTCATATGTTGATTGAAATTACCCCCAGACCATTAATAGTTTTAATAGTCTAATGTTGAGGGCACGAGATGACATTAACAAAGATCGAGAACCTCCAACATGTATGTTCTTTATGGACACACACTTAAAGTGGAAACTAGATGATTTCACGACCTTTGAAGTTAAGAGAAAATTTCTTGGAGAGAGTAGGCATAGGTGACACAATTAACGGAACACTGGGGACCATCTGGTAGTTTTCCGAATAATCTCATGGTGCACTAGATGTCCATGATGACCGCAGGGAGACGCGGTGGCCAACTAGCCTCGCATTGAGGGATGGCAGTGTCTTGACTGTCTGGGAGGTTGGGGAGCCACAGTCCCCCGACCATGACATGAGGGACCCGTGCCTCCATAGGGAATCTAATGAATAACGTAGAAGACGACCACGTCTCTTCTAGATGACGAACAACCAGCTGTGTCCTGGCTGTATGGTGCACCACTTGTCAAGTCCTGGCTGGAGGACACACCACCTGCTTCCCTTGTAGTCACGATTTGGGTTGGAGGGATGCACATCCAACCAGTGGGCCAGATTCACTACCCAGTGAGCTCAAATCGTAGCCCAACGGTCTATTACAGTGGACCAATTGTTCGGACCTGCACTGGCATGCTAGAACCACACCTTTAGGTTCGGTCCGAAGTAGTCTATGTCATTGGGAAACTCAGCAGCCTGGACCCTCGTCCAATGTAGGTCAGGTCCAGGGAGGCCCATTGGGCCTATCCCACTGGACATGCCAGATCGGACTGACCTAGAACCGAATAAGGTCAGGTTGACTTGGTCAAATTAAAATGGGGTGTGTGGGTGCCTCGTGGCTATTTTTTCGGGTCAGTCTGATCCGGTCGGACTGAGCCCAAACACAACCAGCCTCTATTTACTATAACACATATATCATCCAATTTTAGTATCTGATAGATGATCCATTTGTGCTCTTGGAACCCTCTCGACATGGTAGATCATATGGATTATTCTATGGTGGCTTTAGTGGATGTTTATATTTGATGAATGACATTAGGACCAGTTATCCCAGCCACACTATGTACGAAACACTATGGTTGCCTGAATCCTGACAACAACTGACTATCGACTCTGTGAGACTCAATGATGGCCCATTAGGAAGCGGCTCTCTGTGACCCAATATGCCCATGGTGGGGGGAGGCTCTGTGCAGTCTGCATGACCCATGATACTCGATAGGAGGAGTACCTCAATATGGTTCAGGTGAGAAGTTTCTATGTGTGCCTCGATAGGCCCACGGTAGGAAGTGGCTCTGTGTGACCCAACATTCCACTAGTACTCATCATGTATGAGTATAATAACAATCAAAGTTTAGTGGGATGCAACTAATGTGTGACTTGGTAGGCCCAAAATACATTATATAGGAGGAGTTCTCACACAGTCGAGGTGTTCAATGATGAGACTGATATTTCTTCTTTCACTACACTAAATTCATACTAGGTGTGAGTTGTCTTGTGCTTCGTGATTTATATTTAGGATTATAGTGTGGTCATTCCTTTTGGTTTCGAGGTCCCTAATCATTATATCATTACACTCCCATGCACGGGCTCCACCCAATCATGACATGTCCTGTACAGGCAATAAAAAATTTGATAGAGGCTGTGGTGGACCGAGACCTAGAGGTGTGCAGGGATACGAGACCGAAAAATTCGATGACGGTGGTGTTGGTGGACTAGGACTAGGTAGGGCCCAGTAGGATCTGGTGGAGTAGAAATTATACTTCAGATTATATTAGCTACACAACATTGATGGTAAGGAGGTATTTCTTGCGGATGGCCATCAATGATTCCTTCTTTGTACATTTCAGTTGTTAGTTCTTTTGTTGGACATCAGACATTGTTTTGGCCTATGTGTAAATACTGGTACTCAAAAAAATTCCTCCCATTTATAGGTTAACGCCTATAACACTATTCACCAGCCTCTAGCCTTTAAGAGGAGTTCTTGGGGTAGTCATGGATCATTCCCCTGGGGATGGGTCGTGACAATATAAAATCTCATGATATTATTTTTACCTTAATCATATAATGCTAAAAAACATAAACTGATATTCTATAGAAATAACAATAATCACATAACCACCAAATCACTTTTCAATACCACAGTTACCTATAAGAAATAAAAAAATGTTCCCAAAACCAACATAATATTCATTAATCAAATATTTTAATTTAAAATGTTGTGCTCAAAAGGACATATTATAAGCTGGTGGTAAGTGATGCGCCCTTATCACCCATAAATTGTGGGTTCAATCCCTAGGACCATACCAGATGTGATGAGTTGTCACTCAGTCTTTGATTTATGATATTACAATATAATTATTAATTCATTCAAAAAAATATATTGAATATGCATAAACAATATAATACCTTCAAAATTATTGGTTTTTTAACCTAAATTATTATCTCATACCATTCAGGATGTTTCTTAAAAAACGACACACAATTCATCAGAAATAATCCATCATATTAGACCTATCAGTTATATGAACCTTCACCAAATAAAAATTCTCCACAAAATACACCTATTTATCTTATAATTCCATCAATTAAAACCCCATAATAGTGGTGTCTTTGACATTAAACACAATATCAATTTTAAATATATAAACCCATTATATTATCCATATATTTTATGTCGACCTAACATGAAGAAATCATAATCTCAAATGTTATCTAATCATTTCATCTAATACAAAATATAATGAAATTAAATAAAAAATTATTGAATATTTTGTTTAAAGACAATAATTCATTCTTGTATAATTTAGGATATTTATGGTTTAGAGTTTCAAAGAATTATCTCATTACCATTACATAAAGACATATTACATCACAATGTTAACTCTTCTAATTAGAATTAATACCCCTAAACATTTATGATAAATAATATTTTATTTTTGAGATAAATATTAAATATTATTATCATAACCTCATCATTTTCCCTACTCATCTTTAAAAAAATCTAAAAAACATTTTAATACATTATATGAGAACAAAAATATTAGTAGGGCCATAAAGAAATAATGAAATAATCTTTTTAGTCCATGAATAGTTATAAAAATTTTAATCTTTCAAAATAATCTTAGGGTTTAATATAAATAAACAAATATATATATATTATAAAAATATACTCCCAATGGCATTAATAAAACATTTGAAAATATAATTAAATGGAATAATAGAAAACATAAATCATTCTTCGGAATCAGGTAAAATTCATGTAATTTTATTTAAAATGTTGGATATTTCACCAGTAATAATAGAAAATAATTAAATTTAATATAAACACATTAGATTACATTTTGAATACATGATATATATAAAAAAACATTAACCTTCATATATAAATTATATAGGAAATATGGAATTTAATTTTACATATCACTTTTATAAATGGAATAACAAATACTGTCAAATCCCCTTCATGTTTTCTAGGGAATATAATCCTTAAATAATGATTTGTACATCTATAATGGACCTTGTTTTCCTTGGTTTATAACATAACCACTCATTATGGATTTACAACAAAACCAATAAATCATGTGTTCTAACAGAACCACCCATCATTGTCTTATACTGTAAGCACAATTTATGGGTTTATAATGGAACTTACCACTATATTAAAAAATTTCCAAGAACCAAAACATAATCATAACATATTAAATATTTAATAATTATAAAGTATTTCTTGAACACATATGTAAAACCATTATTGTTATAGAAATATCAATTTAATTTAAATCCCTGTCCAAATATACCTTGAAAATATGGAAGGATGAGTTTTATATAAAGAAAACATTGAATCTTATAATGGAATCTAAGAATCAAAAAACGGTTCTGTTAGTGGGAAAACTATTTACAACATATATGTTAAAATTGAATGTTACTTTTGTATTTTTGTCAAAGATTCTTGTATAAAACATGTAACATATTATTTTTGAATGAATTTGAATGAAATTAAAATGAGACATAAAAATAAAATTAATAATTATATTATTTCTATATAAATATACCCATAAAATAATGTTACGAATATGGACATGGATGTGAATGTTTTAGAAAATAATTCATTAAAACATTTAAAACAATGTTTTTAGAATAAGGTATCCCTTACATTGTGCTCGACCCATCACAAATGATCTTTATCTTCATGAAATATAAACATATGTTTATTATTTAATTTATAAAGTAAATTTTTAGTTTATATTGATCATATTATATTATACATTACCAATATATGTTAAAATACATAATTATTTATGTCAATATTTGATGTTTTGTGACATTTCACTGATATGTACATAATGACTTCAGTAGGTTGACAATTATCAATGAAGTTATTATTCCAATATATAAAGAATAAGAATTAGGATATATTTATTTGTTTTATACCACAAAAATAATTCTAAAACAATTCATGAAACATGGTTATGAAAAATGAGATGCGTTACAATCATGGACATGTTTGTTCGTAAATAAACATTAGTAACATTTACATGATTAAATGATCATGATGATAAGTAGGTAAGTATTATTTTATCATTAAAATTTATCATTATATCAAAGATATCAGTTTTTTCTAAATACATACATATAAAATCCATGTGGTGTGGTTTTGAAAATTGAATCATATCACTTCATGGAGGTGGTAGACCTCATGTATATACAAACGACGTCCCCATATTTGGATGGATATAGTTGTAAGAAAGTTTGTGTTATATTATATTTAAAGAATGATAAATATTTCATATTTATAATATACATCCCTTAAATATATCATTTTATCTAGTTGTGAGAGAAGGTTTCAGAAAATGATTTACATCATTCCGCTAGGTGGTAGTCCATCATTCACATGAATAAAAGATTCATTTATAATTTCATAGAATAAGATATAGATGTAGCTCATACCACTAATATAAAAATTTCTACAAATATATATATATATATATATATATATATATATTAAATATAAAGGTTTTACTATTTTATAATGTTCGAATACAAATTTAATGTAATATAAGGTGAAATAAAACAAAATTTATCTATTACGAACAATACATCGTTTTCATAAAACATCTTTATGATTATACCTAAACACAAACTATATTGTATTCATGATATTGAAAAAGACTTAGTTTTGTGGGGAGGGATGTATGGAATTGTTCTAAGTAGGGAATGGATGACAAAAAATGTTTTTTATGTTTGAAGAAAAGTATAGAGGATGTTTTGTTTTTATGTGATGGGAGGGAAACACTTGAAATTTCTAAAGTATTAAATTAATATATATTAATTTTCATAATCTAATAGATCTAAATTTATATAATTTAATTCAATGATACATATGATTAAATATCAACTCATTCAATTGTAATTAGTCATGTTTAGGTGATATTTTAACCCTTATCATTTCTCTTGAACTCATGTTGACCAATTTGGGATAATTACCAAGAAACGAATACTTTTTACTATTTATGGGATATAATGTTAACTATAAAATTAATTATGGATTTTAATGGAAAATTTAATATATATAAAACCATATAAAATTTAGTTTTCCAATGATGGGTTTTTTATAATTGTTATGTAATTTAATAAATATTATTTATTATGAAATAACATTAATGTCCATTTGGTATGCATTCATTAAATCTGACTTTAAAATCAACATGATAGAAAATTAGTTCATGTATAATCCTTTAGAAACCCCTAAAGTGTTTTATTTTTCAAAAAAAAATTATAATAACTCAAAATATAATTTAAATTATATTAATTCTATTATTTTGTAAAAAATTTATTTAATTTTCCCATTATTTGAATAAATTTTATGTCTGTGTTGCACTAAAAATTTATGTAACTATATATTCAATAAAACTAAGAAATAATTTACCATGATAAAAACGATTTTTTTTAAAATTATACCTACTGGATTTTTTATTTATCCCTAACACAAAATATTATAGATATTAAATGAAAGAATGATACATTTTTTACTTCATAATTTAAAAAAATATTATAAAGGTCAAGATCAACGAAATATAGAAAAAAGTTTCCCTATTGTAACATCCCTCGTAAATAAGGAAATAATACATTATCATTTTAATTAATATTTTGTGAATTAAATATTATTTTTACTTTAAAGGAGTTTCTATGTTCAATGGTGTACCCGATATGCCCCAACGAGTTTTTTAGAAATCATATGTTGCACAATAATAATATAATGTTATTTTTTTAAATAGAAGTTTACACCTAGCCATTGTATTGGAGTGAATGAACGAAACTGACAACAATATGATTATACATGTTTGTAAATTTTTTTTACATTTATCCAATTAATTTTTGATCTTTAAAATACGAATGAATCTAATTTTAAGCATAAATTACTTTAAAAGGGTGACTTAATGACTTTTGATGGAAAAACCTCATTAAATCTAGTTTTGGTCACTTTTACATGTTTTATTTGACCAAATAAAATTAATATTTAGAATCGAGACAACAAAATTTACTTTGGTTAAATTTATTTTATTTTCCGGATAAAATTCATTTTTTATGAATATTGAAAAATACTATATTTTAATTTAAAAAATAATTTTAATCAAATATATTTATATAGATATATTATCATTTTAATTGAATTTAATGTATAATTAGATTAATTTATATGATTTAATCCAATTTGGTTGATTGGATGTAATTTTACTTTGAAATTGGACATAAATAAGTGTCAATATTTTTATAGAGATTATTTTTTCCAAACACGCTTTTTGTTTTGACCGGTGGAAATAATTTTACAATAATTTCTGCTTCTTATGTGTTTTGAATTTGTTAAAATGGATTCTATATTTAGAATCAAGAGGTCCAAATTGTGTATATTGGTATCTTTTATATTTAGACAATATGAATATTTACTTCAGTAGAAATTTTATTTACTATAGTTCAACGATAAATCTGGTAAATAAGGGTTGAAAAATATTATTATAATAATATAAAATTACCTTAACAGATGTCCTAATTCTATTGGATAACACATGTCCAACCATGGTCAACTTTGGGTCGATTTTGGGACCCCTTGGATCCATGTAAGAGTGATAATGACACTTTATATTAATTTATTTAAAGTAAAGAGAGAAACGACAGAAACATATATATTTTAGTAAATCAAGTTTTTCCTGGGGTTATATAAGTTATAATTTAGAATATAAATATTCTTTGGAAATATAATATGATTTCATACATCATGGAAGTTTTTTTATATTTTTTAGACATAATAAAAATTAAATTATTTATGATACAATAATGATGAAGTTTTTACCTAATTAATAAGTCATTTAAATAAATAAGATTATAAAGATTAAAATAATATCCATTTCCTGTCCAATTATATTTGGATGATTTTAGTTCGACCATGAGTCATTTTACATTTTACATTAATTAGTTTTGGATCTTTAGAAACTGAAAATCATTATATAATAAAATAATATTTTCACACTTTCCTAAAGAGCCCCGCCTCCCCATTATAAAAAGACACCACATCTATCCTATTCCTCACATCTATCAAGCCCCTCAGATCGTCCAAACCCTTCCCATATAATCTCTCAATATCCCTTTCTACCACTAATAATCCTTACATTAGGCATAAGGCACTTCAAGTAAACCTCTTAGTTCAATGAAATGGGAGATACACAATTTAAAGGTGACATCTTCTCTTAAGTCATTTTTTTATTTTATTTATCCATCCCCCTAAACACTTTAATTAGTTTTTTTAATAACAAAAACAGTATACTCAATATACAATGTTGTTTTTATTAGAATTATTAAAACTACACTTACACACACCTCCATCTAATGTGTATAGAACATATTGTTTCTGTTGACGAAGAACTAATACCTCGCGAAACGATGATGGTTCAAATATCTCATACCGCCTCTCATGGTGGCCATTATGATTGAACTGTATTTATAAATGATTTATATATTAGGGTTATATTTTCTTTATGCTTCTGTTTTTTTATTTATAGCATAACTTTTTGGTTTCCACTATGGTTAAACACGATAATTTCATTCGAGGATGTGCAGACTACCTCCCCCTCAAAGTGATATGACTCATTCATGAGTTACATGGGATGTATACAAGATAGAGTTAATGAAATTTTATATTATATTAAACTATGATTATATTATAACTATGTATCATTATTTTTTCATTAAATTAAAATACTAAATAGAAATGAATGTAGCGTTCCTGTGTACGTACGGTTTACCGTCTCCATGAACGATGCATTTCATTTATATTCTTAAAATGTTATGTGAAGTTATAAATACAAATATATAATAATTATATATGATATGTATTATATATAAATCATTAATATCATTCTAGAGATAATGTACTCTTGAACACTTGTACAACTTGTAATTATAAGGTGTTCAATTTTGACTCAAGTAACAAATATCGACAAAACGAACATTATTAACATAAATGATTAAATAATGTTTATAACATGGTAATGAGTGATATAAAAAGAATAATAAACTTGTAAAAGTTTCATAATCAAGTATAAATTAACTTATGTTAATTGTTCATGAAGAATAAGGAACAAACAAGTAATGTCGGGCCCAATGTTAGGGGTTTCATATCTCACTTTTAATTACCTGAGATTTCCATTATTCGCCACTAATTTAATGCATGTGGTGTATTGTGTACTATCATTTGAAATATATTATCATGAATCTATTTATAATAATGTTACTATATGAATCATTTTGTGGTTATAATCTTTTTCTCATATGAATCGAATGATTACCACGTGGTAAGGGATTTTCATCTCACTTTTTATTCCCATGAGATGCATGCTCTATTTTACTCTATTTAATGTTTTGTGGTGTATGTACTACACAAAAATGTATTCATTGTGTAATATACTTAAATTTATGGGTATTTAGATCTTCATTTTATGATCCTTTTTTCATGGGTTTTATGTATCTTATGTTACCAAATCGGTAAGGAAACCGTTAAACCCCATTTCCATTCATTGGGTTAATATTTAAATTATTAATTATGTCAAGCTATGTTTATGTGTGGAATCACTATTTATTTATTTATGTTTTAATTTACACTCCACTTTGCGTGGAAATACTATTGAAACACATAATCACTCCATTGATAAATTCTCAAGTCATCGATATGAACTTGGTAAGAGTAATTTTAACTCATTTTCCATTCGTTGAGATAAACATCCTAGTCATTAGTTTTGTCTCAAAAAGAACATGTGTGAATGTCCTATGATTAATTTACATTGAATATCCAATCATTTTTAGTGTATTAATTTTTTACACACATTATTATGTAATTGATTTATCCTTAATCTAAGGATACAGTTTTTATAAGGGATTTCGTTTCAATTTACATTCCATTGATACTTCATTGTTATTATGCCCTAATTCACTCTTTTATGGTGTATATTCTGACCATTGACATATTAAAACATGAACATGTTTATTCTCATGATATTATAAGGTTTTGATTCAATGTTATCCCTCAATTATTTGTATTCCAGAGTCTCTCTTTTTATTAAAACAATTAACTAAAATATAATTTTAAATGATTTAATGGTTCATTATTCTAAATATTATTCATTAATGTAGTAGTATTAAAAATGGTTTTAAGGATTAATTTATGTGGACATTAATTTATTCAAATGATAATGCATATAAATTCTTCAAAGTGGTATTGGACACTTTGATTCAAAAATCACTTTATTAAATGTTTTATATTGTTTTTAAAATGGTTCGATAAAAAACCGTTTATTTCAATATCTTGATATGATATATTGTGATTCGAATGTAGAAATATTATATTTTACTTATGCCTTTGTTATTTTTTATGATTATGTTATGGTTATTTGTAATTTTTTATGTATACGGGTGGTTCCGTGATAAACCTAGGGCGGGTGAGCCCGAGATAGCTCTCCAATGCTTTGGGTAACGTGATGGAGGTAAACGTCAATGTTTCTCCTAATAGAATTAGGGAATAAACATTGATGGGTATGCCAAATTTTACTCCCTATGTAGTTGTGATAACTACAATGTATGTATGTTATGAAATCCATAATTTACCATTATTATTTATTATTTATATGTATTATTGAAAAATCATATGATTTCGTGAGGTATGTTATGATCGAAAAGTATGGTTTCATTTATTTGTATTTATTTATAGGTAAATGTTTCCTTTCATTATTTTATAACCTTTACTGAGGTTTTTATTCTCATCCCATGTTTTTGAAATATTTTCCACAGGATTTAAATATGAATATAGTCAATGATGGGATCATGGAAAAGTATTGCTGTCTAAAACCTGGAACTAGACATGTTTCTTTTTAAGAGTTTTTATTTTTTGAATTTTTTTTGAAATTGAGTAGAATTTCCAACTTTGTAATTTTTGAGAAGTAATGTAATAGTTTTGGCCTAATACTTTAAAACTATATACCCGAAAAGATCCCCATTGTGAATTTTTCATTTAATTTAATGTTATGTAATGTTTAAGGGTGAGTCCTTATAGTTGGTATCAAAGGTCGGTATAGATAACTTTAAAAGGTTGGATGTTATTTTAGAATAAGTGACATTACCATAATGGTTAGGATTTTAGAAAAAGTCATAGTTATTTTAAAAAAAAGTGAATGAGTTTAAGATTAAATAAATAAGTATACCATAGTATTTACCCTCCTCATAAGATATTATATGATGATTTTACTGATATACTCACACTTTCCTTTTTGGTTTTAGTAAATTGCTGGATCTAGCAGGAACCAAATTAACTATGAATGTGAAGAAAACATTGATGATTTTCTGAATGATCAATTGAATGAAATGGGAGCTACAATGAGAACTCTTGTGGTTATTATCAACCATCTATCGGGAGTCAAGATTGACCACTAGAACCATGGTGATTTTTATAAGGCATAATATATGTGAGAAAAAAATCCCTACGGATGTTCAGGTTATAATAAAAAACATAAGTATGTTCAAAAAACAATGTGTAAAAGATGTAGAAAGAAACACATGTGAAAATTTTTCAATGGGACCGGACGATGCAATAGATTGGGAAGTGATGGTCAAGAACCCCTGGTTGGAGGTATGTGGACTTTTTATGCATTTTTATGTATTTAACGTGCATGGAATGAGTTGGGAAGAGGTTTGGGGAGTTTGGAATGGTTTTGGATGAGATTGGAGGCTTTTAAAGGGGTGCACGGTTTGAGCACAGTTAGTGTAAACCATGCATATGCTTCAAGAAACCGTGTAGGGGGAGACAGTAGGCTGTGTATGGCATGCACATGGTTTTCCAAACCGTTCGGGGAAACCACGTGGACCCTGGCTCTCGAGACAATGGCGTGCGCACGGTTAGCGCACGGTTTTCCAAACTGTGGGGGCTAACCGTGTGGCCACATAAAGTTAGAGTTATAAGTTCCAGGCTCACTCGGGATTGCCTCATTTTACTCCTCTCTTCCTTCCACTCAAGCCTCACTCGGGTTTTTGGGTTCACAGGGGATAGGGGTTCTCTCCCACTCATTTGGGAAGTGATTCGTAGTGGTTTCAATGTTGTTTCTCCTGGGTAAGTCTCTCCTCTTTCTTCTCATGTGTTTTCCTCTAGATATACTTCCCTCTATTTCATGGTTTTCTAGATCTACACTTGTTGTGTGTAGATCTAGGGCTGGGTTTGCCTTGGATGTTAATATGAAGGCTTGTGGATGTTATGGAAATTGATCTAGAGAGGTGACGGTGGTGCGTTTTCCGCATTTGAGGCGCGGTTGTTCGTGGGTCGATTTCTCGGGAACCCTAAAGGTAGGTGGCTTCTCTACCAAATCCACTTAGGTTTAATTAATAGTTACATGTTACAATTAATTTGTTATGATGGAAATTAATTGTGCTATGTTGTGTGATTTTGGTTGGAAATCCATTTGGGGTTTTTTGGGGAAAAAGTGGGTTTAATGGTGAAATGTTTTTATTGTGCATTTTAAAATTGGATTGATGAGATTGATTAGGGAAAATAGTTGATGAGGAATGGGTTTCAATAAAGAGGTTGTTTTATTGAAATGAGGCTTTGGCATGGAAAATGGGTTTTTAATAAATGGTTGATTTATTGAATGGGATTGATATGAAATGGAATTGGGTGATTGCATGATGTTGTGATCTTGGTTTGTATTGTTTGAAATGTTGAATGGAAGTAGGTGGGGATTACCACTATAATGAAGGGGATGGATAGTGGATGGAAGGGCCACCATCAATGTATAAGTGGGCAAGATGTGCCACTAATTGTGAATGGGTGAACGGGTTGGACGGAAGCGCCACCGTTTGGTTCTTTTGGTTGTTTTTTTGCATTGTTTTTCAAGACAGAATTGTTTTTCTAATATGTGAGTAAGATAATGGCTTATAGAATCTTTTTTTGGATTTCCCTTGGTGGTTTGGTTTGGGTGGAATGGATTGGTAAGGGTGTGGTTGGCTTATGGTAATGGTTTCACTTGTGATTATTTTATATAATTTGTTTTATATAAATGTGCTAATGGTTTTATCCAAGTGGCGTGTGTAGGGAAGTCATATGGGGAAATCCTACTGAGTTTTAGTACTCACCCCCTACTTTGTCACATTGGTGTCTTTGCAGATGTTGTGTACTGTGACGTGGGAAAAGGTAAGGCAACAACCTCCCTTAGTGGTGCGTTATGATGTCTTGGTGGAACTTGGAGCATGGAGCTTGGGGTGGAGCTGTGGTGGTGTCATGGCTCGTGGTATTCTTGTTGATTCATCCACATTGTACTCTGATGTAGTATTGGGTTGTGTTGTCATGTGATATTATGGACGATCTGGTTGTCTTTGGTAATGTATGAGGTTGGTTTCTGTGACATGCATCTTTTAGTTGTGGTTGTTGGTTGGTTTTATCTCAAGGGAAAATCGTTCCCCAATTGTTCTCGGAGCCCTCAGAATTTATTTCCAGCCTTTAGCTCCATGGGAATGTCGCTTAAGGCTATGTAACCCTCACCGCCTCCTCAAGATAATGAGGTAGGTGTGGGGTGTTACAAGTGGTATCAGTTTGTTCGGTCCTTTGGAGTTGAACCTCAGATTTGGTGTTAACATTAATTGTGGTACATTCCTTGAATCAGGATGGTATCAAGGCGTAGGAATGTCAGAACATGGAATGTAAAGAAAAAAAGGACGTAGCTAACCCTTTTATGCTGAAATTGAAGTTAACACGGAGTTCGGTACATAAGTGTTTTGGAGACACTTATAGGCATTGGATATCTCATTGTCGTGGGTGTAGCCAATGAGATGAGCATGACATGCATGGAAGAAATGACTTCCCTCTGGAATCTATATTTCATTAGGGTGTAATGATTTATAATGTGATATGAATATGTGAAATTGTAATGTGAATAAATTGGTATTTTGAAAATGGTTTGATTTTCAAAATGGTGAAACATGGAACATGTTAAAAAATGTGAACTAGTGGAAATCCTTGTTATGATAGTGTTGTGTAATCTGATTTGAAATGGGATTTAGTGATGTCTACAGAAGTGAGAATCATGGTTATTTGTTTTCTATTGATATAAATAGAACTGGGTAAGTGTCATAGAGACCAACCGGAGGAGGCTGCTAAAAATGTTGTAGCACCTGAGCCTCAAGTGAACCAGTAGCTAGTGCAAAGTATAGTGCATGCTTTCCAAGCTGTGGAAGGTGGAAATAGAGTGGATTAACCAAGGAATGAGGATCATGAAGTTCTGTTTCAAAAGCATAATCCAACCATCTTTAGGGGTGATTCAGAGATGGAGAGGGAAGAAGAATGGTTGAATAGAATGAACAAGATCTTCGAGTTCTTAGTAACCACGGTAGTGTTAAAAGTGAAGTTGGCCACGTATATGTTAGAAGATCATTCCCTTCAGTGGTGGGAGTTGGTAGTCCAAGATGGGACAGACCATGGTATGACATGGGAAGGCTTTGATTAATTTTTTAACAAACAATTCTACCCACATACGTTTAGAATTCATCGTACGAATTATTTCTTCAGTTTGAAGCAAGAGCTGATGTCGGTGATGGAGTATGCAGTTATGTTTATGAACTTAGTGTGGTTTGCACCCAAGGTGGTGGGTAGCACATCATTGAAGGAAAGGATCATTGAAGCGGGGATAAGGCATGAAATACATTCAAAGATAGTGGTGTTGTGAATAGATGATTACACATAGATGGTGAATAGAGACTCAGTGGGTGAGTGGGATCTGTTGGGAGCTCCGGGCGGGGGAAGCGTTGTGGTACCCATGGAGAATAGGGGGAACTCTAACGCTGGGTTCACGGGGAATAGGGACACTTATTTCTAGGGTGAGAATATAACATATAATCTGACGGAAGGATCAGTGAATCTTCCTCCGAAGCCCCAGTGCAAGATGAGATGTTTTCAGTGTGGTTCTACATGACAGATCATGTGGGATTGTACGACACAACCTCAAGAATGTCATAATTTTAAGAAGATGGGCCATCTACAACATTATTGTTGGAATGCTCGAAGTTCTGGTGTTCATGACACTCCTCCGGGATCGCAGACGTCGTATGCTTCGACAGGATGGGGACAACAGCATACCCCTCGACAGCAGAATAATGTGGGTCATGGTGATTCTCAGAACACCACGACGCCTCAGCAAGGGAACAAAGAACAGAGTGTGGCAATAAAACATGTGCTTGGAGACGAGAAGGATGTGGTGGATGATCAGTCGAGACCATCCACGGTGCCAGGTACTATTATTTTAAATTTTACCATGATGCAAGTGTTGTTTGATATGGGTGCTTCACACTCTTTTATTACTGCACGTGTGGTTGATTTGATAGGATTAAGGGTAGTAATGATGCCCTCAGATTGGAAACATAAAAATCCTCTGGGTCGAAGAGAGTGTCGAGCTTTCTTGTGTAGAGAATGTTGTATCATTGGTTGAGATTTTGAGATAGTGTGGAACTTCTCAATTATTGAGATGAATTGTTATGATATAATCCTGGGAATGGAGTGGCTGGTGGATTTTCAGGCCCACATAGACTGTGATGCGTGAACAATGGCTTTTACGACACACGATGGTGGTAGACATTTCTTTAGAGGAGGGAGGTATGGAAGAGAGGGTGAAACAAGTTTGTTGGCACCAGCAATGGGTACGTTATCGTATCAGTTGGCGGTTTTGTTGTTGGAATCAGTAGAGGGTGTTCAGAAGAGTGTTCCTCCAACAGTGGTGGATAAGTTCCTGGATTTTCTTCCTAATGAATTCTCTGGGTAACCTCCCGTAAGAGAAGTGGGGTTTACGATTGATCTCTTACCGAGGACCAGTCCTATCTCACTTTTGTCTTATCAGATGGCACCACCTAAATTGCGAGAATTGAAAATCTAGTTGGATGATTTAGAAAACAAAGGGTTTATCCGGCCTAGCACGTCTCTGGGGGCAGCGTAGATGATGTTTGTGAAAAAGGAGGATGGAACCATGAGGCTATGTGTTGATTATCGTATACTTAACCAAGTTATGATAATGAATAGATAACCACTTCCACAAATCAATTATTTGTTCGTCCAGTTGAGGGGATCCCAATGGTTCGCCAAGATCGACCTGAGGTCGGGATATCATCAATTGCGGGTGAGGAAGGAGGATATTTTTAAAATAGCTTTCAGAAGTATATATGGCCCTTCTGAATATGTGGTTATGCCCTTTGGTCTAACAAATATTCCAGCGGTGTTTATGGCCTTGATGAATCAGATATTTCAGAGATATTTGGATTCATTTGTGGTGGTGTTTGTCAACGATATTCTGGTGTATTCAAAGACAAGGGTGGAGCATGAGCAGAACTTGGTGACAGTGCTGGGGATCTTGATGGATCATAGGTTGTATGCCAAGTTGTCAAGGTGTGAAATTTTGATACAGGAAGTTCTTTTTTTTCATGTAATTTCTGAAAGGGGAGTTTCAGTGGATCTAGAAAAGATAGAGGTTGTTGTCTCGTGGAATCCACCAAAGAATGTGTTTGAGATAAGGAGTTTTCTTGGTCTGGCTGGGTATTATCGGCGTTTTGTTCATGATTTTTCACGTCTGGATTTGCCAATGACAGATTTGACAAGAAATAATGTTCCATTCCAGTGGAATGAATCGTGTGAACAGTGTTTCGAAGAGCTAAAGGGTCGTCTTACATTAGCACCAATAATGATTTTTCCAGAACCAGTAAAAGGGTACGTGGTTTATTGTGATGCATCAGGGTCAGGGTGGGGGTGAGTTCCCATGCATGGAAATCATGTGGTTGCGTATGGCTCACGATAGTTTAGAGTTCAGGAGAAGACCTACCCAACTCATCATTTGGAGTTGGCAGTAGTGGTCCATGCTTTGAAATTGTGGCGTCATTATCTCTTCGGTGAGAAATTCATGGTATACACGGGTCATAAGAGCTTGAAACAGATTTTCTCACAAATACATTTGAACTTGAGGAAATGGAGATGGATGGAATATCTCCAGATGTTTGATTTTGACTTAATGTACACACCGGGTAATGGAAATTCAGTGGCAGATGCATTAAGTAGAAAATAATATGCTGAGGTGGTGAAACAGGAATTAGACCAGTGGAATTTGATGTCGGTTATAGTTGATATGAGGTTGGAATGTGAGGAACAGGGCGAAAAAGTGGTCTTCTTCCTGGTTTTTTTGATTCATGACATGGTTGGCCTGGTTAGAGAGGCACAGATATCCGGTTCTGAGTGTGTGACCGTGGGTTCAAGGCGTAATGGTGGGGACACCATTGAGGGTTGGAAATTGAATGGAGATTCAGTTTTGTGTTTTCGGAATCTTATGGTAGTACCAGTTTCTTGTTAGGAGGATCTTCTCAGGGCATATCATCATTCCAGGTTGGTTGTTCATCCTGGAATTCAGAAAATGTATAAAGCGCTAAAGGTGCAGTTCTGGTGGGCTGGTATGAAAAGAAGCGTGGTGGAGTTTGTTTCGAGATACTTGACTTGTCAGTAGGTCAATGCAGAGCATCAAAGTCCAGCATGAATGTTGTAATATTTAGCAATCCCTTTTTAGATGTGGGAGAAGATTGTGATGGATTTTGTTACAGGTATCCCAAGAACAGTTAAGAAGCACGATATCATTTGGGTGATAGTGGATCAGCTAGCGATGTTAGCCCACTTCAACCCGATTCGTGAATCTCATACGGTGGAGTATCTTTCAAAAATATATATCTGGGAGGTGGTAAAGAGGCATGGTGTTCCAGTTTCGATTGTATCAGATAGAGATATGAGGTTTACATCTCGTTTTTGGAAATCCTTACTGTAAGACCTTGGGACGTAGTTGACGATGAGCATGGTGTATCACCCTCATACGGATGGTTAATCTGAGAGAACGATACAAACTCTGGAGGATATTTTGTGGGATTGTGTCATGTTTTTTGGTGGCTCATGGTAGTATCACTTGTCATTGGTTGAGTTATCGTACAATAATAGTTACCAGGAATCAATTAAGATGGCTCTGTTTGAAGCATTGTATGGGTGGCCGCGTCGTTCTCCACTGTGTTGGGTGGAAGCGGGTGAGTCATTGATGGTTGGACCAAATCCTATCCAGGAGACTATGGAGAAGATCATGTTTATAAGTAAGAGAATAGAGAAGGATCAGAGTTGTCAGAAATCGTATGCGGATCATCGTCGACGGTCGTTTTAATTCGAGATGAGTGATCATGTTTTTTTGAGGATCTCTCCTAGGTTGAGACATCATCAGTTTGGGAAGCATGGAAAGCTATCTCCAATGTATATTGGACCTTTTGAGGGTTTTGATCGGGTTGGTGAGGCCGCGTATCGTTTGGCTTTTCCACCACGGTTTAGTGCGGTACACAATGTGTTTCATGTGTCGTAGTGGAAAAAGTATAAGCCGGATCGTGACCATGTGATTCGATGGGATCATGTTGATCTAGAACTGGATTCATAGTTGGTGCATGTTCTATTGTGGGTTGTTGATAGGCAATATAATTTCTTGCGTGGTATAAGAATTGGTTTAGTTCGGGTTTTGTGGAAACATGATCAGGTTCAAGAGGAGACTTGGGAGCAGGAGAAAGAAATGGTTGAGCAGTGGCCCGAGCTCTTTCGGCAAAGGGCGGGTTCACTACTTTCCGAGGACGGAAAGTACAATGGTGGGGAGAATGTAGCACCCCTGGTTGAAGATATGTGGTCTTTTTTTATGCATTTTTATTTATTTAAAGTGCATAGAATGAGTTGGGAAGAGGTTGGGAGAGTTTGGAATGGTTTTGGATGAGTTTAGAGGCTTTTAAAGGGGTGAATGGTTTGAGAACGTTTAGTGTAAACTGTGCATATGATTCAGGAAACCGTGCAGGGGGAGACATTAGGATCCACATGGCCTACGCACGGTTTCCCAAACTGTCGATGGTAACCGTGAAGACTCTGGCTATCGAGGCAGTGGCGTGCACACAGTTACCGAACGGTTTTCCAAACCGTGCGTGCTAACTGTGCAGCCACTTGAAGATTGGGTTATAAGTCCCAGGATCACTCGGAATTGCCTAATTTCACTCCTCTCTTCCTCCCACTCAAGTATCACTTGGGTTTTTGGGTTATCAAGGGTTAGGGGTGATCTAACCACTCATTTTGGAAGCGATTCGAAAGGGTTTCAAGGTGGTTTCTCCCGGGTAAGTCTCTCCTCATGCTTCTCTTGTGTTCTCCTCTAGATCTACTTCCCTATCTTTCGTGGTTTTCTAGATATACAGTTTTTATGTGTATATCTAGGGTTGGGTTTTCCTTTTATGTTAAAATTAAGGCTTGTGGATGTTAGGGAATGTGATCTAGAGAGGTGCCGGTGGTGCGTTTTCTGGATTTGAGGCACGGTTGTTCGTGGGTCGATTTCTCGGGAACCGTAAAGGTAACTGGCTTCTCTCCCGACTCCACCTGGGTTTAAATAATCGTTACATGTTACAATTAATTCGTTGTGATGGAAATTAACTATGCTATGATGTGTGATTTTGGTTCGAAATCCATTAGGGTTTTTTTGGGGAAAAGGGGGTTTCACGGTGAAATGTTTTTATTCATCATTTTAAAATGGTGATTTTAAAATGGGGTTGATGAAATTGATTTCGAAAAATGGTTGATGAAAAATGGGTTTCAATAAAGAGGTATGTTTATAGAAATGGGGATTTGGCATGGAAAATGATTTTTAAATAACTGGTTGATTTATTCAATGGGATTGATATGAAATGGAATTGGGTGATTTCATGATGTCGTGATATTAGTTTGTCTTGATTGAAATGTTGTGTGGAAGTGGGTCAGAAGTATCACTATAATGATGTGGATGGATAGTGGATAGAATGGCCACCATCAAAGTATACGTGGACATGAAGTGCCACTAATTGTGAATGGGTGAACAGGATGGACAGAAGCACCACCGTTTGGTTGTTTTGGTTGTTGTTGTGCATTGTTTTGCAAGATAAAATTGTTGTGATAATATGTGAGTAAAATAATGGCTTATGTCATGTTTTTTTGGATTCCCATTGGTGGTTTGGTTTGGGTGGAATGGCTTGGTAAGGGTGTGGTTGGCTTATGGTAATGGTTTCACATGTTATTATTTTATAGAATTTGTTTTATATAAATGTTCTAATGGTTTTATCCTAGTGGTGTGTGTAGGGAAGTAATTTGGGGAAATCCTACTGAGTTTTACTACTCACCCCCTACATTGGCACGTTGGTTTCTTTTCAGATGTTGTGTACCTTGACGTTGGAAAAGGTAAGGCATTAACCTCTTTTAGTGGTGCATTGTGATGTCTTGGTGTAACATGGATCTTGGAGCTTGGGGTGGAGCTGTGGTGGTGTCATGGCTCTTGGTATTCTTGTTGACTCTTCCGCATTATACTCTGATGTTGTATTGGGTTGTGTTGACATGTGAGATTATGGATGATCTGGTTTTTTTGGTAATGTATGATGTTGTTTTTGTTGACATGCATCTTTTAGTTGTGGTTGTTGGTTGGTATTATCTCAATGGAAAATCGTTCCCCAATTGTTCATGGAGCCCTCAATATTTATTACCAGCCTTTAGCGCCTTCGGAATGTCATTTATGGGAAAGTAACCCTCACCACCTCTTCAAGCCATTGAGGTAGGGGAGGGGTTCTATAGAAGGTCATAAAGAAAGAACCGTCCTTGGAAAAATGAAGAATCCAGTTGACTCTAGGAAAGGGAACGATGTTCTTTTCGAGGGATCAATTGAATGTTTTAAATGAGGTGTTCTTGTTCCTTATAAAAATAGATGTACTATAAAGAAGGTTTAGGAATTAGATCACCTAGATTATACAAATATATGTTAACCAATACCTAATGCCATTTCAATTGAGGATGAGGAAACTGATAATGACCAATGAAAGGTATGGATTATTTCTTAACTAGTGTTTAGAAATTATTGAAACTTAGGATATGATTCTTTATTATGTTTGTAGGAATGATGTATTTCAGAATAATTTGGAGAGGAATAGTTAATGGAACATTAATAACATTGAATGAGTAAGAAGTCAACATATAAGGGATTCAAGTGATATGGTTGATTTTATGATGGTGAAATGATTTAAAGTATTAAGGAAATTTTTTGATGGGATTACACTACACGTCTTTTTTACATGTGTGTAACCTTGAATATTGATATATGAAAATTATATTCAAGGAATAATCATACTTTCCATTGTGGATATAGTTAAAAAGAACCATTTGTTTTCATATTATCCTTGAATTTGAAGAAATTAAATGTTAATACATATTGGTATGCAAAATTAAAGTCAATTGATATCCTTAGTGGTTAAAATATTTTATTGTAATTTCAGATGAATTTATCTATTTTTGGTAATGATAAAAGAATATATAATTTTTGAAAAAGGACAACATGCCGACCGTGTGACAACCCATCACGTCGGAAAAATATGTGGGGATCGAACACACAATCGAAGTACGACTGGGATTTATCACCTACCATTGAACTATGAGAAGTCCCTAGTTAGTATGACTAATTATTTTTTGTTAGATGATTTAATGAATCATCAAAATGTTGATTTTGGGTTTTATATGGAAATTATGGACCTATCATAGGGAATTTTTTGTTTTGTTTAATTACACATTAGTATGAGACTTTAAGAGTAGTCGATGTTTTTGGAGATAAATGTTATGATTTTTGTGGAAGACTAAGTGATAAAATCCTTTTGAATTTTTGGATTCAATATTAATTTGGATTAAATTGATGTATTTTTAGGATAGTTGTGTATTGAATGGTCTTTGTGAAACATTATGTTTTGTTTGAAAAATTTTTGTGATTAAAAGTTGTATTTCTTTTTTTAGAAGATTGTCCTTTTTTTGGATTATTTAATCTTGTACTAACCATTTTGGTTTTGGATGATGTATAAAGACATTGGAAATATATAGTTCATCTATTGTGGATTATGTGATACTCTTGATGTTTATTCTAGCTCTTTTATTGTTACCAAGTCAGTTTTAATACTCATTGTTAGGAGAAAATATGAGTTTGTGGTAGAAATTTAGTTAAGTCTGAATGTCTACATGACATGTTAGTATGATTCATTATGTTTTTAGTTAAGATAATAAATAAATTCAACAATTAAATGTAATATAAAACAAAAAAATTTCTTTTATCTTTTTCTATTAGGGAATCAATGACTGTTTAACACATCACAAGTATGCGATTTTCCAGTGGTTAACTGTATGTTAATCATGTTTTCTATCACCCTCCATTAGACCTTGTTGGGGTTTTCTCCTCCATATCCATGTTCCCATGGAATCCAAGTATAGGTTGTCTTGGGTGACCTCTGAACTTCTCTTCCTTTATTTTATAGTGATAAATTTATTGACTCTCTATCCAATATAGGACTTTCAATGATGTTTCCAAGCTAATTTTAAAATTGTAAGGATGTAGTTCCCAAAATGTCGGGAAGGATGTAAAATCCCAGGTAAATAAAGAAATTAATAAAATATTTTTAATTATTTTTTTTGAATTAAATATTAATTTTACATTAAAGGGGTTTCTATGTTCGATGGAGTACCCGATACGTAACAACGAGTTTCTTTGAAATCTTATGTTTTATAATAATATTATAATATTTTTATTTTAGATGGTAGTGAACACCTAGCCGTTGTATTGGAGGGAATTAATAGAACAAACTACAATATTATTATACATGTTTGTTAAATATTTTTACATTTATCCAACAATAGTTAGAGGCTTAAGATATGAATTAATCTAATTTTAAGCATAATTTACTGTGAAAGGTTGATTTACCACCTTTTGATGGAAAACCCTATTTAAATCTAGTTTGGGTAACTTTTATACATTATATTTGACTAAATTAAATTATTTTTTCAATTGGGACATTAACAATTACTTTTGATAAATTTTTGGTATTTTTTTGATAAAAATCATTTTATTACAAATAGTGAAAAATAATATATTTTAATTAAAAACTAACTTTTAATAGTAATTATTTATAAAGTTATATTATCTTCTTGATTGGTGTTAAAGTTCAATTTTATTACATTTTTAAAATTTAATCCAATGTTGTTGACTTGAAGTAATTTCACATAGACATTTGGACATAAATTAATGTCAAACTTTTGATAGTTATTATATATTAAAAACACACTTTCTGTTTTGACAGAGGGAATTAATTTTAAAATTAATATCCAAAAATTTTATAATTCAAATTTGTAAAAATGGTTTCCAAATTTGGAATCAAGAGTTCCAAATTGTGTAAATAGGTATATTTTATTGTTAGACAATATAAATATTGACTTCAGTAAAAAATTTATTTACCATGGTTCAAAGGAAAATCTGGTAAATAAGGGTAACAAAATATTATTATAATAATATAAAATTACCATAAAATGTGTTCTAATACTATTGGTTAATACATTTACAACCACGTGGATCCTGGGGTCAATTTTGGACCCCATAATGCCACTTAATATTGATAATGACACTTTATATTAATTTATTTTATGTAATGAAAAAATGACAAAAACATATATCTTTTAGTAAATCAATTTTTACATGGGGTTATATAAGTTATATTTTAGACTATAAATATTCATTTTACAGATAAATATATTTCCTAAATTATGGTATTTTATATATAATTTCCAATCATAGAATAAATTAAATTATTTATGAAACAATAATGATGTAGTGTTTACCTCATTAATAAATCATTTAAATAAATAAGATTATCAAGATTAAAATAATATCCTAAACCTATTAAATACTTATTGGATGATTTTATTATGACCACAAGTCATATTATCATTGACATTAGTTGTTTTTGGATCTTTATTAACTAAAAATCATTATATAATAAAATAATATTTTCACACTTTCCTAAAGAGCCCCTCCACCCCTTTATAAAAGGACAGCACTTGTAACACATTTCTCAAACCTCTCAAGCCACTTGGATGGTAAAAACATTTCCAAAATAAGCTCTCAGGATTAATCTCTTCCACCTAAAAGCCTTACCTTTGGAATCAGTAACTTCAAGTAATCTTGTTGGTTCAATCCAATCGGAGACACACAATTTAAAGGCAGTGTCTTCTCTTAAGTCCTTTTGTGTTATTTTACTTCTCCACCCCCTAAAATATTTTTATTCCAATATTTTATAACAACAAAAGTATATTAAATATAATAAGTTGTTTATATGTGATTTATTATAACTACACATACACACACATCCATCTAATGGGAAAAGAACACATTGTTTCTCTGGACGACGAACTACTGCCTCACGAAACGATGATTGTTCAAATATATCCTACCACCTCTCATGATGGACATTATAATGGAACTATATTTATATATGATATATATATATATATATATATATTATTTTTATGTTTTCCTTATTCTTTTTCATTTTTCCATTTATATCATACCTTTATTATTTCCATTATGGGTAAACGGGATATTTTCATTTGAGGTAGTGCGGACTCCCACCCCCATAAAGTGATATGACTCATTCATGCCATACGTGGGAAATATAAAGGATGGATTTAATGAAAGTATATATTATATTATACTGTAATTATAATTTAACAATGTTTCATTATGTTTTAATTAAATTAAAATATGAAATAGAAATTAAAGTAGCGTGCATGCGTACGTACACCTTACCGTCTCCATGAACGATGCATTTTATTTTTTATCTCCAAATGGTATATAATGTTTTAGATACAAATATATAATATATATATATATGATATATATGATATATAAATCATTAATATCATTCTTGATATAATGGACTCTGGACCACATGGACAACTTGTAATTATAAGATGTTCATTTTTGACTCATGTAGCAAATATCGACAAAACGACCTTTATTAACATAAATGATTAAAAAATGTTTATAAAATGTTAATGAGTGATATAAAAGGAATAATATACTTGAAAATGGTTATTAATAAATTATAAATTAACTTATTTTTATTATTTAGGAAGAAAAAGGAACAAACAAGTCATGTCAGACACTAGATAAGGGGTTTCTTATCTCACTTTAAATTCCATGAGCTTTCCATTGTTCGCCACTAATTTATTACATGTGGTGTATTTTTTACTTCCAATTGATATATATTATCATGATTCTATTTATATTCATTTTATTCTGTGAATAATTTGGGGGTTATTATCATTTGGTCATACGACTCGATTGATTACAACGTGGTAATGGATTTTCATCTCACTTTTTATTTCCGTGTGATTCATGCTATATTTGCCACTATTTCATTTTGTGTAGGGTATTTACTTCCCAAGATTTTATTCATGGTGTAATATAATTCAATTTAAGGTTATTTAAATCTTCATTTTATGATCCTTCTTTCATGGGTTGTATGTTTTGTATGTAACCAAATCAGAAAGAGATCCTTTTAACACAATTTCCACTCCTTGGGTTAATCTTCTAATTCATTACAATGTCATGATATGATTATGTGTGGATTCACTATTTATTTTTTTATGTTGTAATTTCCACCCCAATTTATATGTATATACTTCTGATACACATAATTACTCCATTGATAAATTCCCAAGTCATCGATATTAACTTGATTAGAGTAATTTTAACTCAATTTTCTTTTGTTATTTTAAACATCCATGTCATTGGTTTTCTATTAAAAAGATCATGTGTGAATGTCCAATTATTGTTTTAAACTTAATATCCAATCATATTGAGTTTATTTATTTTTGTCACACATTATTATTTAATTTATTAATCCTTAATCTAAGGATAATGCTTTTATAAGGGATTTTGTCACAATATACATTCCATTGAGACTTCATTGTCGTTATGCACCAATTCAATCTTATATGGTGTATATAATTCTTTTTGAAATATTATATCTGGAACCTATTTATTCTAATGATATTATAATTTTATGATTCAATGTTATTCGTCAATTATTTGTATTCAAGTGTCACTCATTTTGTTAAAAAATCATTAACTAAAATATCATTTTAACTATGTTAATGATTTATTATTATAAGTCATTATCATTAATTTCATTATTTTAAAAATGGTTTTAAGGATTTATTTATATGTACATTAATGTTTTTAAATGTTAATAAATTTAAAATCTTCCATGTGGTATGGAAAACATTGATTAAAAAATCTCTTTATTAATTGTCTTATATGGTTTTGAAAACGGTTTGATTAAGCATTGTTTATTTCAATATCTTGATATGATATATTGTGAATGGAATGTGGAAATTTTATCTTTCCATTATTCTTGTGTTATGTGTTATGATTTTATTATTGTTATTGGCCATTGTTTACATATAAGGTTGGTTCTATGATAATCCTAGTTTGGGTGACCCTGAGATAGCTATCCAATGCATTGGGTATCATGACAGAGGTAAATGTTAATGTTTATCCTAAGATATTTATGGAATATACTATGATGGGTATTCCAAATGTGACACCCTATGTAGTTTTGATATCTACAATGTATGTATTTTATGAATACCATAAGTTACCTTTTTGATTTATGATTTCTATGCGTTATTAACAAATCTTATGATTTCATGAATAATGTTATGATTGAAAAGTAAAGTTTCATTTATTTTTATTTATTTATGGTTTAATGTTTCCTTTTCTTATTTTATAACCCTTACCGAGGTTTTTATGCTCATCCCATGCTTTTGAAATTTTTTCCACATGACTTAAAGATGAATAGGGTCAAGGATGGGATCAAGGAAAAGACATGATGTCTAAAACAAAGAACTAGACATGTTTCTTTTTAAGAGTTTTTATTTTGTGAAAAAATATATTACCGAGTAGAAGTGTCTAAAATGTAATTTTTGAGATGTAATGATTTAGTTATGGCCTAATTCTGTTAAACACTAAACCTAAAGAGCTCTTCAATGTGAATTATTCAGTTAATTCATGATTATGTAATGTTTATGGTAGGGTCCTTATACCTATTTCCAAAATTTGGATTAAAGTGGCGCAAATAATCTAATATAATAGGATAAAATCATGTTTTTGGGTAATTTTAAGTCCCCATTATAAAATCCCAATAATAACTACCCTATTTACCTTTATTGTGGTGACAAAATCTTATTACAATTACTATTCAAAATTAATTAAATAAATATAACATATTTAAAAAATTTGATCCTATTGATTCCAAATATGGAATTAACTTTTCAATATTCTTTTTCAAGAAGTGGCAGAAATTAATTTATTAGTAATATTTAATATAAGATGAAAAATAGTTTATTATGAAGACGACTTTTTTTAAAAAAAAATTTTATTCAAAGTTCCAAATTAAAATAGAATCCAATGTACACAATATGATTATTAATAAAACTAGAGAGATAAATACACTATTAAAATTATTGAAAAATATATATTCCTTTAAATGCGTGAAATAAATAAATAATATTCATTAAAAATAATTATTTTTCAATATTCAATGGAAAATCATTTTTTTAGAAAAATCAGAACAATTTATTGTAAGAAAATTTTGACATGATTAATTTAAAAATGATATAATATTTTTCAAATGAAATTTATAAATTTTTCATTAATAAACTAAAAAATTCACTCAAAAAGTGAAAACCAAACCATTTTTAATGAAAATTTATTTTTGAAGAATAAAGTGACTTCACTAAAAATTGTGTACATAGTTCCTTTAAAATAATCAATAATTTTTTTTGAGTATTAATGTAATGTATATAATTCAGAATATATTTAATCCAATTTATTTCTGCAAATTCAAAGACTATTTTTTAACTATCACAATAAAATAATAATTTTTTTTAGTATATACCAATTTTCTAGAAGCTCTGCATTATAAGTCAATAAAGATATTGAAAACGAATTAATTTAAAAAACACAGGGTATTATTTTATCTCAACATTAATGAATTTCATCCTTATAATTTGAACATTATCTTAGTGATAAGGTTTTTATAATTTTAAAATAAATTTTCTAAAGACCCCCATCTTGAAAGGGGATTGTTAAATTTCCTCTTGAAAAGATGCAATGTAAATATGATAGTCAGTTGGAATAAAACATTAATATCTTTTAAAGTATATAGACATTAATGGGAAGTGATAATGTAGACATGGACTATATAATATATTGTCAAAATAATGAAAGAGAATGACATAGATCACTGATCATAAAAATTTTAATGATCTGAAGCATGTTAATACCACAAAACTATAAATCGAAGTGTGGTGAAAATGACTGTCGAATAATAAATAATGAAGGAAATATAATAATTTTATTCAACATTTATTTTACTATAGTTTAGGAATTCTTTTTCCATCTAGATTACAAACATAAGGAAATATAATTACTTGAGAAGTATAATTTTAAACATTAATCAATTTCCACCATAATCTAATATTTCATTCCAAATGATGAGTAATATTGACGATTTTTAAGGTCTAAAAACCTAACATCAAATTTTAATGGAAATCATAAAAATTATTCATCATATCATTAGATATTTAACAAAATTTTTTTTGTTAAGATAATTTCCCATAATCAACAATCCTCTATATGATGAAATTCTAAATTCATCTCTAAAGCCTAAATAATAACACCCAATCATCAATATAGATCATTTGATAAATAAATATTAATTTCATTAAAATACCTGTGAAAAAATTTGTATCCCATAAACAATAATTATTTTATTACATATTACTCTCATATTAATTTAACATTTATCATTGACCATCATTAGTCACTCTCAGTGTAAAACACACTAAAGTTTATATTCTTTTATTATATAACCTCTCAAATATGATAATCATTTCCGTAAATTATTTGAATGAATGTAATGAAAAGTAAAAATAATTATTAATAATAAAATATAATTCAACCATTATATTAGACATGAAGTCCCATAGTATTCTATATACCATATTAATATAATGTTATCCAATATTATAGTGATCTTATTCATAGATAACATTATTATGTTAATCACTAAATTAATTTTTAATAACATGTTTTTTGATATAATAAGACATGTTTCCCCAAAATCCACAAGATTTTTTATTTTTCTAATATTTTATATAAATAAAAATAATTTCATTCAAACCATGAAATCATGATGACTAGCGATAGGTGATGCACCTATATCTCTTTTTGATTGTATGTTCAAATACTATGGAATTACCAGATGCGATGGGTTTTTACTAGACTTATTAGTTACCCATTTACACTATAATAATACTTATGTTTGAAAATATATGTTGAAAATCCTCCATAAAAACCTTAGTATCATCAAAATTAAGGAAGATTCTAACCTTAAAGGATATATCATACCATTTATCAAACACCCCCGAAATGTAACAACATTTTTGTGAAATATTCATTTACATTAAAAAGAAGGATTATATATACCTATACCCAATATAAAATCTACCAAACATTATATTAAACATATTACACTTCCATAACATAAAAACTCACAATGGTGTCTCTATACCTTTAAACTTTTGATCAAACATATACTTATAAAACCATCATGGTTTACATAATTCACAAGATAACGTTATATGAAAAAATAAAAATCATAAAATTTATCATAACTATTCATATGATGAAAACTAAAAGTCCATAAACATTATATAATCATTAATTTTATGTAATGAATTCATTAAATTACATTTTAGGATATGTATTGATTAGAGTTTTAGGGTATTTTGTTGTCAGCCTTACATAAATAAATATGATATAAAAAATTAGACACTATAACATAATATCCATTACCCCTAGAACAAAAAAATTATGATATTATAAGTTTTATATTCCTGAGATATCGTCACATTTTTCATCATGACCAAATACATTTCCCTAATCGGTAGAAAAACCATTTGAAAATAAAATGAGAACATGTGATGCCCAAAAAACCATTTGAAGGGAACTTTAAAAGAAATAAAGAAACATATTTTTTTATGAAGACTTAAATAAAATTTCATCAAAATATAATTTGGTCTCTATATTAAAATATTCATACCGGAGAAATATGCCTTTTTTCTCAAATACTTTCACAAAAATATCATAATAAATATCTAAATAAAAATAAAACTAATAAATGTTTCTTTGAAATCATGTGAAGCTCATGAATACTTTTTCAAAAATTAATGCATTTTAACAATAAGAACTATAAAAGGATTTTTTAAATACATAAAGTAATTAGAATACTATGTTAAATCATGAAATTTCCATAAAAACCATAAAATGATTAATTAAATCATTTATGTTAGGAGGGACATAAATTTTTATATCACTCTTTCAAATGTAATAAAAAATTATGTCAAATTCTATTAAAATTATCCATATAATATAATCATTAACCTATACATTAAAGGGATATAATAGATCCACCAATCCTTCATCTATAATTTAACAACATTTAATTATCTTATAACATAACCTCCCATCCATATTTTTTAATAGAAGACCAATAATAATATAAAATTAATGGTAAAAATGAGATAATTAAAATAAATTAAATATTTCATAAATATAAAAGTAATCGTTTTACCCATAAGAAAAAAATAACCTTTAAATAAATATTCTATAAATTAATTTTTTTTGAAAAGACATAGAGAATAGGGAATGTGTGTTTAGAATTGACGAAAATATGGAGGATTATAATGTAATCAAAGTATAAAATAACAGTTACAGTGGTGGGAATTTTTTTTGAATCCATATAAATTAAAATAGAGAATTCCATTTGTCTTTATATGAAACAAATCCATTTAAGATTAAAAATATCCATTTTAAAACCATTGAATGAAATTAAAATGTGAGTAAAATGTAATTCAAAATTAATTTATTAGAATATAAATATATATATATATATATATATTATAATTTTATGAATATGGACATGGAATATAATGACTCTAAAAATAAAACAGTAAAAAAATTGAAAATGCATTTTTAAATAAACGTGTTAGATACCTTGAGTCAGACTCAAGACAAATATTGTATACATTATTGAATAATAAATTGATTTTAATTAATTACTATATTAAGAAACATTTTAATGTATATTAATCCATTTATTTTATAAATTACCATGTTACATTCAATTACATAATCATTTATGTTTATATTATATGTTTTGATGATATTCAGATCAACTATGAGAAATAACATTGCTAGGATGAATATAGCCATCAAGGTCATTATTCCGCCATCTAAAGAATATTAATATTCATATAATAATAATTTATATTCTGCAATTATAGTTTTAAAAAAAACCATGAATGATGTTATAAATGATGAACTATAATATAATCATGGAAGCAATATGCCATATTTAAGCATGAGTAACATTTCTATTTTTAAATGGTCATTATAGAAGTAAGTAAAGTATTATTTTAATTTTTAAAAAAGATAATTACATCATAAATATCTCAATAATTCATTAAATTCACATATATAAAAACCATGATATTTGGTTATGCAAAAATGACTCCCACAACATCGTGGAGGTGGTAGTCATCACGTATGCACAAATGACATTATCATTTTTAATAGATAGAATAGTACGAAATTATATGATATATAATTATTATGTATTATTTATATACTAATTAGTTATTATATATTTATTAACTATTTATCTATTATCTATTATTTATTATTTTGTTATTTATTTATTTATTATTTAAAATAAATTCATTAAAAATTCATTATTTGATATTATTTATTATCAAAATATTTTATTTCATATGTGTACATATAAGTATATAATGTAATGTTTTCTCGACAATTTAAGATCTTGATTGATTTTAATGTCGTTAAAGACTATCCAAGAGGACTGGGATTCAAATCTCTCCAATCACACACTCTTATATATATGTCAGATTTATGCACCTTATACATGACATGCATGGAATATGTATGCATGATAGAAAAAATATTTAAGTAATCAGTAATAAATAAATAGTAATAATTAATATGAATTAGTAATAATTAATAAATAAAAAATAAAAAATATTAAAAAAACAAATAATAAAAAACCAAAAATAAATAAACGTTATAAATAAAAAATATAGAGAAGAACTAACCCTAAATATTTAATAGTAATTTAAATAGTATCTAAAAAAATAAAATAAATAAGAAACCATTATTAATAGACATTCATGAAATGATTACATACACACATATACACAAAACATTTAGAAAACATATTACATCAATTTATAGTGGTTCAAAATGATGCTAAATAAGAAAAAATAAACCGACATGAAAACTATTTTTTGATGTGTATATTCATTAAATATATCACAAAAACTAGAATTAAGATGTGGTGATGGGAAAAAATTTCATCGGTTTATGAGGTGATAGTCTACTGCACACAAAAAAACAAATCCATTTCCCATTTGATTGAAGAGGACATATATATATGTTTTTTCTATTAACATGACTACATCTCACTATTTTTCAGATAATAGTGTTATTATTTCTGCATATTTGAATAATGTTTGTGTAGTTAGAAGATGAAATAGAAAAAACTGAAAATTAATAACTATGCCAATTATTTGGATAACCTCCATAGTATCATACCAAAATCATGACAAGATTGTCATCATTGTCAATAATAGGATTCTAGGATGTGGGTAAGGATATTAGGAAGGTAATTGTAAACTTATTTTATTGATTAAATGCATTTTAAAGTGTTAGGAGAATATGAGATAATGATTCATTTTATATGTATGGGGACAGAAAATCTTCAAATTTCATAAAGTATTAAATTAATATAAATTAATTTTCACCTAAAAATTACTCTGAATTGATACAATTGAAATTTTCTGAATTATATAGCATGCATGATGGAACTAAAATAAATTTGATTAAGAATTAACTATATATAATTAATGTTTATTTCCATGAGTAAAAGTTAATCATATTATAAATCATGTTATAGTGATAAAATAGGAAATTTATTCATAAATAACAAAACCCTCAATTATATTTATTATTATGGTATTTCCTTTAACTACTTGGGTTTGTATCAAACCTTAGTTAAATATTTATAACCAAAATTTTTTTGTATTATTTTAATTATTGATTAATTTATATGTTGAGTTTTGGGTAAAATAAAATTATTATTCACTAACTGTTGATTTTCTATAATGCATTTAGTTAAACTACTGAATAAATTTTTTAGGAAATAATTTTTGTTTTCAAGGTTATAATATTTGGGAGAATACATAAAAAATTCAGGAACTGTGTGTTAATACAGTTCTCAAATCACACCTACCAAAATACCATTGATTAGCTTTAAAGGCCTCCTTCTAGGTTACAGGAAGGGGAATATGGATCCTTTCCATTATAATATCATTACAACTGGATGATCTGAATACAATTATGTGTAATACATTATTTCAATAAGATATTGGTAGAAAAATAAATATTTTTTATATAAATTTATGAGATATGGTACTAAAATTATGATATTTTTTATTATAGAGATAAGAAAACCCCATGAATTCAACCATATCACATTGTTCTAAACATAAAAAGGATAACATTCTAACAGATACTAATTTCGATTAATGGAAAAGGTTATGGAAAATTTTTATTTAACATGAATGGAAATTATATATCATGGAAAGCATCATTACCTAAGTACCTAATAAAACATATAGTGAGGAAGTATTATATCTATAAATGCTATATTTGTATTATTCCATAGATAACTAGTGTTTTATTCCATATTCAATGTCTAATGATACTCTAAATGAACTTGAGGATCCCGATGTGTATTACATCTTGTCTCAGGTTTGTGATCTCAATCAATAGAATACATCACAATATAGATATGTGATCTCCAATGCATTTTTGATGTTCAATCATAGAGATATAGCACTGATTGGGACTCATTTAGTCATGTTAAATGGTTACATAGGGAATTTAGACATACTGAACATTAAATTCTATAATCATATCGGAAAAAATATTTTCTATCCGCCCATCCAAAAAATATCTCTAATTCAATTCTAAATTATGACATAAAAAATTTTAAAATACTTTTATAACATCTTACTCTTATTCTCCATGTTAACATGGTCATGAGGCATGAAAAAGAACAAGTACTTATGGTTTAGAAGAAAAATAATAGAAAGAAAAATTGGCATACAAATCATTTAAACATTAGGATTCCAAGCACCATATTTCAAAGAAAAATAAGATTTAATTAATGATAAAGGAAAATGATGTAGTTTATTTCCTATTGAACTAAAGGCCTATAGAATAATAACCACTCCTAGAAGAAGTAAGATGATAATTTATAATTCTTTATCAATTTTAATCTGTCAATATCAACACATTAGGTATCATATACATCTTTTGGTTCCGCAATCTATATCCAAATATATGAACCATGCATGTTTTGAATGATTTATAATGAAGTTGTGGGATTTCATGTAACCAATCACAATAATTAAATTCCTATATTTCCATGGATTTTAAATGAGTAAATAAGTCCCAAATACCGTGTTTGTAGGGTATAAATATTATCTTAGAAACCATTGAATTCAGAGTTTTTATATTATGTGTCTTCCCAACGGCAATGGTTTAAACTGTGGCTATAGGGTACGAATTTCAATGGTTTTGAAAACCATGGGAAATTTATTTTCTAATGTGTATTACCTACATTAATGATTTCAATGAGGAAAATATCTTCCATTTTACCATATCATATCCATAGAAATAGGATTTTAAAAAAATAACAAATTCAACCATTATTCTATAGTGAAACGTCTTCTTTATTACAAGGAACACATTACCAATACACTACAAACTTCTATAGGAATAAAAGTATATATATATATGAATATATACATATATATTTATATATATGTATTTTTTATTAATATTTAATAATTAAAGGAAATAAAAAAATTATATTTAATTGGATGTTCTATTGCTAAAATTTTAAATATATTGATATAGGTCATGTAATTTTGGGGCTATTTCATCATTTTTTAATATCATGGCCATAATTTTTGACACATTGGAACTAATACCACAGTTCTAAAAACCATGGACATATATTTAATATTTTTTTAAACTATAGTGTTGGTGATTCTATTTGAACATATTGCCACAATTATCAAAACTTTGGCAGTGGGTGATACATTGATGGATATAGTTCAATGTTTTTTATTCAAATCTGGGAAATAGGTGGTCCCTCCAATTTCGCCTAATTTTTTTGTTCCCAAATTTTTTTATTTAAATATATTTCAATTATTTTAGATAACTATGGATCAAGGTTTACATATAGCCATATTATAAGTAAACTATGGCTATAGGCTATCCCAAATAGGCCAATGACCATGGTTAATCAATAACCATGGATATAGACCACACTATGAACATGATTTTAAACAGAAAGTTTATATATCCATATAAATAAGTCCATTTTGTTGTGGTGAATGGGTAACAACTTACATAATTTACTATATTAAATTACCACCATTTGTTTCATATTAGAATAACCACAGTTTAAAATAATTATTATTTTGTGAGGGTTTTTAGAAAGAAACCAATATTTTTTTATTTATTTACCTAGAATGGATTGGATTTAAAATTTCAAATAAATTATATTATTTCGTTAATAATTTTTTTATGTGATGGAACTACTAAATAATATATTTTACATATTGTATTATGAAAACAATTTATTATAAATTGGTAAAAAAAATAATTGTTGTATGACTCTTTCAATAGCTAATATTTGAATCAACATCTTGGTCATGTAAATGATAAGTGACTAAAAATAAAATTCAATATTGTAATTTATAGTATTTTTACATAAAAAACCATGAATAATTTAATTCATGTTTTGAATGAAAAATGTATAAACCGCTATTTAGTGGAAATTATAATAAGGAAGACAAGATTGTAGGATTTTTACAAACTGATGAATTTAAAAAATTTATAGTTGAAACTAGTGGTTGAAATTATAAATTCATTAAAATTTATAATTAATTGTGTACATGCAGTTAGGACTAGTTTATGAGGCATCAATTTGAGTCCTTAGAGATATTTTTGGAATTCTTAAATGAAGCAGATAATTAACATAGTATGAAGATAAATAAGATTCGATCCATGAAGAATATATTAACCCGATGTTTATCGACCTTCTACAATAGTTTGGGAGTATATATCAACTCACTCCACCTTACACACCACAATAGAATGATGTTAGTGATTGGAGGAAATATATATTTCATGATTGGGTGAGGGTGATGATTAACTATAAAAATATATTCTATTATAGTTTTGGGGATATGCATTGCATGAATCTACACAAAATCAAAATTAAGTACTATCTATATTAAAAAATGGAATCCATATGAATTAACGTATTGAAGGAAATATGTTTTTTCACACACATGTGTATGTGGTTTTGAGGTGTTTGTTACAAAAAAACTCCTTAAAAGAAAATTGCATTGAGGCATGAAGTGTATCTTTATTGAGTATCCCAATCAAACAATGGGACACTATATATATAAATATTCACAAAATAAATAATCCATAACAACATATATTATCACTATTGATAGGGAGCACATACTCTAGAAGAATAATGCGAGTAAGATTGACTTTGATGCTGTGGTTTCTCAAGATGAAAAAGTTACAACCTAAACTTATTTCAAAGGTACCCCTGGAATAATTTGATCCGGAAACACAATTATGAAAATGGAATATTGAGTAGATAACTTAAATATGACACCCCAGACCCATGATCTAAGATCTCGTGAATTAAAGACAAAATTATCATAGAGAAATTGATTCCATATGTAAAAGCTATGATATGAATATACATTATTATAATGTCAATAAATATTATTTCATATCAAATATCACAATGATATTATTAGTAATATATATTAATGGAATTAGTAAAAAAACTAATATATCCAATGTTCTTAGTATCAAATTCTTAATTTTTTTTAATTATATATGAAAATAATTATTCCATAAAAATTACATAACCTATATGAAAAATTATAAAAACTAGATATAATAGTATATGTATCTTATATAATAAATTTAATGATAAATATGGGTATTGGAATCATAATAATGTGATATATTAAATTCCTTGAAAGGGAAAATTTTAGTTAAACCAATCAAAACGAAAACATTGTATACATAATATTCTTGGTATTAAGAATCTAAACATTATAATAATCAACTAGAACAAGGAGAATTATATATCCATGATAATAAATCAAATAAATAATATCTATTACACTGATCTCGAACTTAAATAAATTATAATTCTCAACATTACAAATATGATGCAAATGACATGTGTTGTAACTCCCTAATATTTAATTATTTATTTGTCTTTAAATAAATTTATTTTCATTAATAGAATTCTATAAATGAAAAAATGAGTTTAATAAATTCAATAAAATACACATACATTATTATGTGATAGTTATATAATTTTCAAATTACTATGTAAATATTATCTTATGTTTTTAAATGGTTAATTTTTCAGTGAATATTGTAAAATGAAATTTTTTAAATTTTCTTTTCTTTTAAATAAATAATATATTTTTTAAAATCCGATTATAATTTCATTTTAATGTGATTAGATACCAATTTTAATTATGAGGTCCAAATTTTGTATATACATACCTTTTGTTTGGATAATTAAAAAAAGGAAAAATTCACTCATTAGTAATGTTTAAATCGATCAATTAAAGTTAAAAATAATATAAAATGGAATAAAAAATGTATAAATAACACTACATTATCTCATTTTACTAGATTACAAATAAAATATTTATGATAACTTAAAATAAATTCAATTTTTATATTATCTTCCTATGATAATAAAATTTATATGATTTAATGTAAATTTGAATTCTATAATGTCACTCTCCAGATTTTAATAACATTATTTTTTATACATTAAAATGAAAAGAAGATATGTTCAGATTTATATGTTTATTTTAAATGTTTATATATTTTTTCCATGTTAATGTTTTTTAATTTTTATTGATCAAAAATATACTTTGAATTCATACACACTGCTGTCTCAAGGCTTATGCAAGCAGTTCAAAAAACATGTAATTTATTTTAAAACCTATAAAAGTGTTATTTTTTGGGGATTAGTTCCCAAAAAATTATATAGATAAATTTAACTAATTATGGACGTTTTAATGTTTTATATCTAAATTAAATATATTTTTGATATCCTTAAAAATCAAATAAAATTAATTGTTTGAAATATTATATTAATGTTATTTACTGAAAATATTATTCTATTAAATTATTTTAAAATAATAGAAATATTGAAATCTGATAAGGGTGATAATATAAGGTCTAAAATTTCATCCACTTTCATTTTATTATCAAATTTTAATGTTATATTTAAAATACCCTTTAATATAGAAAATGTTGTTACCGTAGAGAAGGATAAAAAATGTTAACAAATGAATTAATCAAGAAGATAATGTTTGAAATTATATATATATATATATATATATAATTTATATTATTAATATAATATGACAATATAATCCTTGAATTTTAGAACTAATTTTGCTGGAATGTGAATTTTTTTATATTTTAATATTTTGATAAATTTCAAGATTGACCCTCCCATCATTTATAAAAGGGAAACTACTATCTTCTTTATATATCTCACATTGAGCCATTAATATTGACCAAACACTTCTCATTTCTCTTATTAAGTACTCTATAGATTATTTTAATGATTATTTATTCTTCAATTAAACTCTTGTTGTCCATAAGAAGGGATCTAAAGGAAGTTTGTCGAAGTAGGGGTAATCATCTTTACTGACTCTTTCAATTTTATTTCCTTTTCTAATTACCTTATATCTGTTGTACCTTTCATAAAAAAATAAATCCAATATCATAAATACATTAATATTTTATTATTTTTATTATGTGAAACCATTTCCACCTCTTTTCAATCATATGGAATGTGAATACCTCACTAATACATATGTATATCTTACCACTTCTTCCTAATGATGTGATTTATTTTTTTTCACCATTTTACTCAGAGAGTATAAATATATAACTAAATAAAATTTATGCAATTTATAAAACAAATATGGTACTATAAATATAATATAGCATTAGCCTCATTACTTTCGAATCCACCGGAAAATGAAAACATTGCTTATACATACATGTGGACTTCCACCTCCAAGAGCTGATGTTATTCATTTTTTGTTTCTCCATTACATTTTTAGTAAAAAAGAATCATTTAATTAATATATATGATATATATGATATAATAATATATATGTAAAGTTGAATTAATATTTACCTTTCTATCATTAAAAAAGTGAAAACATCATCCATGTGTATGTACGACCTACCGTCTCTAGGAATGCTGTATTTCTTTTATATATCTCTATACATTACTAGTTACTATATATATATATATAATAATGATATATTATATTAATATTATGAAGAAAAAAATTCATATGGTGGAACCCTAATCAATGTACAACAACAACAAATATATTTCAAATTGTTTCAGGAAAAATGAAGCTGTAAACACAAAAAACAATGAAAATAATAAAGGATTGTTAAAAAATGGATGATAATATGTTATAAATGGATGATATATTATATTATAGATATGAATATGGTTCTAGTTTGTTTTTATAGTAAATATATATTTATTATAAATGAAGTTAACATATCTAATGAGGAATATCTAATATGGGGTAAGGGAATTTATCTAAAATTTCCTTCATTTGAGACATAATTTATATTAAGAATCTATTTAATATTACATAGAGTATATAATATAAAATTTATTTCTTAAAGGGAATATATATATATATATATATTCATAAATAATAATTTTTCAATTCATGTTATTCTTTAAATGGGTTTAATTTCTAATGATACCAAGGAGATATGAATTGATTTTACAATCTCATATATATTTTTCAATTTCTCATATTATCATAAAAATAATCTTAAAATTTTTCCTTTATAAAATAAATATATTTTATTTTCCTCAAGATATTTGAAGATTATATATATATAGTTTTAAATATTTCTCTCTTTAGAATTTGAATAATTTTATGAAATGTTTAATATAAAATTCGATCTAATTTCACTATTTACCTGGTATATTTTTATTCTATAAAAATATTTCTCAAAATTGTTTTAGAAAAGTAATTTTATTTAGTCAAATGATTTAATAGTGATTTATCTGTAATCCTTGAATTTTATAATATTATTAAGTGATTTTTTTTGTTTTCTCCAATGGTTCAATTTTAACATTCTTTATAAAATGTCAGATGGTGGGTTTCTTTTTATCATATAAAATATTAATGGATTTTCCCACCAACATAACTATTTTATGCTATTTTTATTATTTTAAAATATTTAAATGGTTTATCAAATAATATATAATTAATGTTTTTATTATTAATTTCCCTTGTTCTGAATTGAATAATATTATTGAAAAACATATATTTCTTATGAATTGATTGTAATATTATAATATCTACTTAATTTTAGAGTCATTAAAATTATTTTTAAAAATTATCATTATTGGGATAATTTTCATTAGACATTTCATATATATATATATATTTTAAATATCAATATTTTTTATATGATTGATATGATTATTAACAAAATAATTTACAATTTGGAAATAAGGTTTTTCAATATGAATTTTTCTAATTACTATCGAAATATTGATAATATAAATCCTAAAATATTTATAAATATATTTTCATTAGTAATATTGTTTATGAATTAAATTTAACATATAATATATGAGAATTAATTGGGTATACAGTGATGCTTCAGTCCTAGTTATAGATATACCCTTGAGGGATCAATAGGTCTTATAAGACGAACTAGTTGGTCAAACATATTTAAATGTTTTTAATAGAAGAAATCAATTTATTAATCTATTTTAGAATATGGCTGTAATGGAAATTATATAATGATGTAGGAGATCATGAAATTAATCTTAATGTATTTAATTTATTGGTAATTTATTTATCATTAACAATGATATTATTGTATTGATATTATCCAAGGATGCAATTTGGTGCTCAAATAATTGATTAAAAGCCTTGTGATATCAATTATTTACCTCTAAATATTTATAATTCCTTATTTAGTCATGATTTATATATATATAACCCATACTAAGGATCTTATAAAACCATTTATTTTTTTTCTTTCTCCAAGATACGTAGAAGGATATTATGAAGAGTATCATGGTTGAGATTATGTTTCTTCTCCCATGTGTATTTATATTATAGATATTATATGAAAATCATTTATATATTTGGTTCTTAAAATCTACTGAAGAGTCTAATTGCTAGTGATGTGATCCCTTGTATCTTATGCCAATATAATAATGAAGACACTAAATATATGTTATTGGAGTTTCTGTTTTGTAGTTGGTATCATATAACATTTAGTATAAACCTTGGTAAATATATTTTGAATGATTATATCTAATATGTGAGTTATGATAATCCATTATGCTAGTTGATAAATTTTACCATTATTGGATTTATATATTATTACCAAATATTCATAATGAATATGATATAACTCGGTGTGTTCTATTATTTAGTAATGGAACCTAATTGAAGAAAGGGAACCAACAACTGTAGTCAATATAGTTATTCCATTGTTTTGAACCAAATATATCTAGTGTTGGAAATGAGGTGTTCATTTCCATATTAGGGCCTAAAACACTGGTTTTGATGAATAATCATGATCTTATAGAGTAACCAATTCTTATATATTATGATTAAGCTATATTATATTGCATAATGCAACAAAATTCTCCATCATTTAATAAAAATTATAATCCATTAGTAGTATAATAAGTTATTATGTAATTTGAGAAGATATTATTTCCTTTGGAAAGGTACATTTAATAATCATAATCAGCCAATGATACTATATTTATGTAATAATGATCCTAAAATCCCAATAAAATATAAATCTAAAACATGGGATTTTCTACTTACTAAAGGGGGGTATTTTTCTCATATTCATTATGAGACAATAAATATTATAAATATTCATATTATGTGGGAGTCTGTTGATATATTTCAAAAATATTTCTTACTATTCCACAAAATCATTAATTAATTTATTCAATAGATTTCATACACAATGCTACACCAATTTCAAATATGTTCTATATATTACCCAAACAATTTTATAGTGACTATGTAATAAACTCGATGGGAATCTATAAAAGGTATTCATTCAGCATTAGGATTCACCATAGAGTTCACTTATTATTAAAATGAAATATGGTTCATTGAATCCTTGAATTGATTATCATGAAAATAAATAATATATCACAAGAACATGTATCATTTACAGCATATCATTGATCAATTTAAATGAATTTCAAGGAGCTCTATATTATTCCATTGTTGATCGGTGATATAGATATTGTCATCTAATTACCAAGAAAGAGGATATATCCAAAAAAATCCTTCTATATGAGGCATGTTTATTATTAATTTATAATTATTCTATTTTGTATTACCAATTATCCTATAATCATTATGGATATAATGAATAGTTTATTTATAGGGTACCATGATTAGTTTTTATTTGTCCTTAGTGATTATATTCTTATATATTACAAAATAATGGAAGAAAATATTGTTCACATGATTATTTTACTTAAGAACCTAATAATAGATAGTTTTTAATCAAAATTGATCATGTATTGATTTTGTCTATACAAAGTGTATTTTTTGTGTTATATAATTTTAGGAGAGTATATGTCGGTGGATCTTTCAAATATAGATGTTTTTGATCAATGACCAAGAACAACCATGTAAACTAATATCTATATTTTTTCTAGACTGGTTAGATATTATCGATTCATTATGTAAAATTTATCTTGACTATATCATCCAATAACCAAGTTGAATATGATGGGTTATTAGTTCTTATGGGTAGATAAATGTGATGATGGTTTCAATAAACTAAAGAGAATATTGGTCACTATGACCATTCATACAATAACCAATTATAGAGAAGGATTGTTGGTATATATAGATTCAACAGAAAATTGAATAATATTTTCATCATTAAAATTGTTATTATGATAAATTTTATCCCCCACCAATTTTAAATTAATAAGAAAAATTAACCGACTCATTATAATGATTTGGTAGAGTTATTATTTTAATTTAATATAAATTTATATTAACAATTTAAAGAATATTTTGATATATATATAGATCATAATATTTAGAAATATATATTTACACATAAAAAATATTTATATGTGATAGAGAATATTTTTGGATTAGATCAATGATTAAGACAGCTAAATATATTACCACCCTATAAAAGATAAAAAAGTGGATGTTTCTATGATCCAAAATGATCATCCAATTTCTAACATGATGATGATTTCAATAGATCCAATATTTATTTGTTTGAAAAATATTTATATGGAAATATATAGGAAATGGGTCAATTATTATCTTTCCCAAATGAATGTTCACATATCAATCAATGTGGTGATTAAGAATCTATAGAATGAATATGTGGAAGCACATAATAATGTGTGAAATATTCCAAATATCATCCATGATTATGTATAAATTATATGTTTATGGAATTGAGTATATGTTCCATTAATAACATAAATTAATAATGAAATATTGGATGAGTCTCATAATTTATCATTCACTATTCATCTAGGAAATACGTAGATCTAAAATATTTGGAATAGGGTTTCATGTAGGGTAACATGAAAATGAATATTTTGGAAAATGTATCTCAATTCAAGGAGTGTTAGTATGGTATGATTGGGAGATATAATTCTCTGTATATATAGAATCATTACCTATAATAGCATAAAAATTGGAAAATATTACCATGTATATATTTTTCAAACTCTGAAGAAAACAAATTTGTATAATTATTTTTAGATTATCATCAATCAAATTATTAAATGAAAAATTTTATAATAATTATAAGAGATTCATCACATTATAATCTTACTATATTCTATATTATGTAACTTTTCATATTGTATAGAGTACCCATCTTGATTTCATCTGATTGAGATTTGAGGATTACCTCAATGTTTAAGAGAATCCATTAGTATTATCTTATTACAATGTTGTGTTTCAGTTCAACTTATCATCCCAACTGTTATTCTTTTTCTAAGTGGACAATTAAAACTCTATAATAAATTTAGATAGATTTATCTTTGGACAATAATGGTGGTTTTGATGAAAACAATCAGTTTTTATAATTTTCATTCAATAATATAGTTCACATGAGTATTCAGATATACTCTTATGAATCCCTGTATGGAGGGAAATGAAAAACATCAACATTTTCAAATGAATATGGAGAACGAAATATATTGAGACTTAATCTTACTAATGAAATAATTGAAAATGATAGATCTATATAACAAAACATAATAAATTATCAGAGTCGAAAAAAAGATGTGTTTGAAATCAAAATGATATTTTGAGTTTCAAGATGGTAACAAGGTATTACTTTTAATATCTCTTTATAAAAAGGTTATGATATTTATAATGTATTGAAAGAAAAGAAATAGATATATTTTTAACATCCCTGATATCATGTACTTCAATCTTTATTTATGTATTTTATGTGTATAATTTTGTTCAGTTTGGTATTCGGAGGGTCGGAAGAGTATTATCATATTTTTTAGACTTTTCTGATGGTTAATAAATTGAACATGTTTTTTAGAAACCATTAACATATGTTGTGGTAACTGGTTAGGCACACTGTTAGGTGAATAGTTTGGCCAAACCACGGGGACTCGCAGGAGAAACTACGAAATGATGAACATAGGGGAATAACATTTCTGGACCATGGGTTTTCATATAGGGAGATTTAACCATATGAGGTGGGGTTTTAGTTAGTGGAATATACATTATTAGTACCTTATTTTACTAGACATATTCCATAAGCATGCACCATAAAATTTTAGATTTGAAAATCATGGGCCAATTTAGATTTACCTTACAAACCAATAATTTTACCATAATACTCACTATATAATAATTCATTTTTTCTTGAAATATATAGTTTTCATTTATATCGATCTGGGATAAATTCTTTTGTGAATAAAATTGTGTTAGAGGCCCAGATTCATTAGTAAGTTCTCGTTATCCTAAATTATCCTCAGAAAACTTCTTTACCCCTATCATGGAATCATGAATCTAGCCTTTGAGGATAGATCCATGTTATGTGATGCAAATATTGATGTAATATGATTACTTAGATTTGTTACATTATGATATAAGGATGTTTTTAGGAGTTTGAAGCTAGTTTTTTTGATGTTGTTGTATCATTCTTTATTTTCTAATAACTTTGAGAGGTCTGTGGATTTTCTCTTGACTCTTCCCCATTATAATTTTTTATATTATTTGTAATGTTTAATTATTTAATTTTTTTATATTATTTGTGATATTTTATGTATATTTTTATTGGAATTATGGTTTTGGAAAAAATATAAATTAGATGGTCTTTTGGAAAATAATTGAACTTAATTTTAAATTATTAAAATAAGAAATATTATAATTTGTTGATGAACTTAAATTATCTGTCAGAATTATATCATTGAAATTTGATGACATGTTTCTATATAATGTATTGGATATGTTGAATGTGATGGATAATGGTCTTGAATTTAAATAATTAATGGGATGTATTATAGATTTGATGTTCCACCATAATTGGTAACACCCAATTTGTCTATGCAAGTTGTTGTTATTTATGTGTGTGGAAATGGAAAAATATATTCCATATCAATAACATATGTTTTTTATTGATTTTTTATCATTGTTTCCTTACAAAAATTGATTTTAATTTCTTTTTGATGATTACATTGGAAAACATATATTTTTGTTTGTTATAAAGATTTTTCATTACATAAAATGTTTAATAAAATGCCATAACATGAATTATCCTAGTTCCAGGAGTATGGATGTCATTGAAAAAATAATATTTAGTTTAATACTCACCCTATTCTTGGGATCAATGAAGATTTTAATGATGTTATATATATTAATATAGAAAACTCCAAGGTATCAATGTTCATTATTATATATTCTTGATAGCTTTTCTCAGTCATGTGTATTTAGAGTTTGGGGAATATTGTTGAATGATTTTTTTGTTCTTTTGTTCATTTATGTTTTGTTTTCTATTGTTCATTTTTTTCATTGATGTTTCACTTGTACTTAGATATTTTCTTTTGGTTTGGTTTGTAATGTATTTTTTATTTATACCCATGAATATTATAGTGGTTTTTTGGTTGTTTTCAATGTTTTTTATTGTTTATTTTCAATGAAAAATAATCCTCCAATGTCTCATTAAGACCATAGAATTTATTTAATGCCTTTGTTTTATTGGGGATGTCACCTAAGGCCTAGAATCACACACTTCACTTCTCAATAAAATGATGAAAGGTGGGATGTAAAAATGTTATCATTATAATAAATACATGATATAGGATTAAGGTCAATCTGTCACTTATGATGGTGGAAAAGAGAGTGATTTTTAGAACATGAAATATAGATCATAAAAAGACATAGCTGACCTATTTATGTTAAACATCATGTTATTCTAGAGTTTGGGAAAATATGTGTTTTGAGACCCTTATGGTATTTTTAACCCCATCATCCTGATTTTAGCTGATGATAAGAACCCAAAATTCATTTATATAATTGACTTTCCACTTTTTAGAAATAACTCATATTGAGTAATGATTTAAGATTTGGTAATAATTGTTGATTTTTAAAAATAGTTTAAAATAGAATTATTTTTTAAAGAGAAAGGTAGAATATAAAAATACAATTTTAATGTGGAAGTTGTTAAAATTTGGAAAACATTATTTTGATATGTTTAATGTGTTATATTTGAAATTTATAGGAATTTTGTTTCTTAAGATATATAATAAATCATGTTTTCTTTTAGTTATTACAAATGGATCAAAGGTAATGTTGTAGGAACAAAAGAGAAGAGGTTATTGAGAATGTGATTGTACCTAAGTCATAGGTGAACCAACAGATGATTTATAGTATTGTTCATTCCTATTAGGACATGGATTGAGGGAATATATGGGATAAAAAAGGCACGTGGGTCAATAATTTCAGTTCCAAAAATAAATTCCACCCATATTTCAAGTTGATTCCAATCCAAAAAATGAAATTGTATTGTAACAACATTATTAATGGATTACTTTATTACCTAGGAACACCATCTCACGTTAAGGTGAAAATAATAATGTACATGTAAGATGATCTTTTACACTATTGGGGGGGGGGGGTTGTAGAATTCTAGTCTACATAAAACGAAAGAATGAGATTGGTGGATTTTTAATAATTGAAAAACAAAAATAAATCTATCCCCGTACATTTTTGATTATAAGAAAAATATTCTTATTCAGTTTGAATAAATAGAACCTTACAATGACAAATTATGCTACTAAATTGAATAATTTAGTTTATTTTTTTACCAAAAGTTGCTAGAAGTGCATTCTTGAAGGAACATGTTTTTTAATTTTGTATAATTATAGAGATTCACTCAATGATTTTAGTTCATTTTATATCTAATTATATAAATGTCACGACCCCTCCCACCAAAGACGCCCCTCCTGAGCTAACAATGGTGAAAGGGAGATAATGACTCCCGAGTCCCGCCTCCAGTAGGCCCCGGGGTGGCGACTAGCACCATGGTTATGAGTTTTCACAAATATGGGAGGCATTACCATTTTTATTATTTAGGATCAGGAAATAGGACAAGTAAACCACCAAAAAGGAAAAGAACAAGTGTATAGAAATAAACCCAAACTAATCCCACATGCATGTTTAAATAGTTCTTAAACAAGGTACAAGTAAAAGAAAGCTCAAAAGTACATTACCAAAAGAAACAAGTGTACAACAAATGCAACAACTCCAACTGTCCTGACTAGTAGGGTCCCGCACGGCCCTGGTAGTCCTCCTGGAAACCTGATAGTAAACGTAGGGTGAGCATACAAGTATACTCAGTAGGGAAACCTAAATCTCTTATGCACAAGTGGGAATACATCCTAATGTCCCGTGAGAACAACAGAAGAAACCTAGCAAGGGATTCTATCCACCCAACCTCACCAGCCACACTCACCAAAATCACAATCACAACAGGTAGTAGTAGTATATAAGAACAAGAGTACTGGGTACCATGAACTGTTTCCCTCTAGATAGCTACTCTTCCTAATGGAAAACGTCTTGACACTGCCACAGTCTCCCCGCCCGCACACACCTGGGACTCACAAACCACGCATCCCGCACACACACACTTGGGCCTCACAAACCATGCATCCTGCCCGCACACACCTAGGACTAACAACCACGTATCCCGCCCACACACTCCTGGGCGTCACACCACGTATCCCGCCCGCACACACTAGGCCTCATCACGAAGGTTCTTGGGAAAATAGTAAATCCTACCCGAAGGGTCTTGGGCTAAAACCACCCCAATAGAAACCTACCCAAAGTGTCTTGGGTATAAGGTCGCCTCAAGCCATCACAGCCAAGGGAAGATGGAGCAGTAAGGAGCTACTAACTATGGGAAAAACGCCCTCTCCCCTGAAATGGGAGTGTTCAGCACAAAGTACACAACATGGGTGGGGTGTGAAAAAAACTCAAAAGATATAGATACATATATATAACAAACACTCAGCCCAACCTATGGATTCTAAAAAGAGAACAGAGCAAGTGCCTTGACACTGCTACTACGAAGCATGCATACAACAAATAACCCCAACCCCATTTAGGTTTTCACGTTTTAGCAGAATTATTTTATTTAGTTCCTTATCTACTGGGAAACCAACCGCAACTAACCATATCAATCATTCGTGAAACATATCCCTGCCATCGACAAATCAAGTTAGGATAAATCAAGCAGCACAACAAAACCCTTCTTATTAACACACCAACCTAGTGATTATTAATCTCGTTCCATTACCATGACCCACCATTCATTAACTCTTCCACTTTTTATTTATTATTCACAACCCATAGTTCGTTCACATTCAAGCCCATCCCTGCAGCCCCGCTGCCAACCACCATAACCACAATCACACCGAAACCCATACATCATTATCCCTTTAATACCATTTATTGCAGCCCCACTGCCCATCACCAACATAGCATTCACACCAACCCAAAACCAACTCAACCGCAGCCCCACGGCTCACCTGATCCACAACAACCCACAAAACACCTGATCACATGCCACGTATCCAAGCCAACACCCAAATGTTCATTATTCCATTTTGTTCAACCAGGGTGATCACACAAGGGTTCCAGATTTTAAGTCAGCCAACATTACGTGATTAACCAAATTTCCACATTCAATGAACTTTCCATCCAAAAAAATATTCTAGAAAGATAGGGAAACATTTAATTGTTCAAGAAAAGGTCCCCAACGACTGTGATTTTCAGTAGGCAGAATCTCATTCAATTCACAACATTATATCACTAGATATAAAGATAAACATAACAACATCCCCATCCCCGTTCTTTAACCATTTATTATATTCGTTTATTGGTTAAACCGTTTCTCATAAAAATAAAAGGATACCCACCCCATATGGGGAACAATTTAGAGAGACAAAGGTAAGATCCCTACCTCAACAGGTTCTGATCACAGCACTCACCAAGATCAACTTTATAAGACATCTGTCGGTGTCCATCACTTTCGTCGACTCCCCTCAAAACCTCCTCGGGTGGAAGTTGGAAAGGAAATGCCGAAGGAAAGAAAACGTATCCAAGCTCAGAAGTTCTTCCTCGTCGTTATGATCCTATGGCCCCTAACTATTCATAAATCGGAGCTCGGATGAAGAAGTTATGGAAGGAAAGGAGCCTTCAAGTCTCCTGGGAGAGCTCTTCTCAGAGAAATTGGCAGGAGAGGGGTGAGTTCAAAAGGAGGAGGGGACCCTCCATTTATAGGCGAGAAAAACAAAAGTACACAGTGCGTAATTTATGGTACATGGCGTGTACTCGGCCATTTCACACGATCACCACGCGGCTTCCAACACGGCCTTCAACGCGTAACACAGTTGTTGATTGGTCAACACACGACTTGAAGGTAACGCATACGCGGGGAGGGACTACACACCGTGTACTCATTTATTTCACACATCAAGGACATGGCTCTAACACAGCACACGGCTGTTGAATGGTCAATACACGACTTGAGGGTAACGCGTACGCGGGGAGGGACAACACGGCGTATAGTATTGGACAGACGACATGTACCAATTTATTTCACATGGGAAGGACACAACCTTCAACACAGGGTATACCCGGCGAGGGGTTACACGGCGTGTACTCACACTACACGGCGTGTAGCTTCCAAATTCCAATAAGTGTGGGAAAAGTCCATTTTACCCTCCAGAACACTTTGTGTCCTTCTTTTTGACAAAGGAATGGTCCAGAGAGGTCAGGGCCATTACGTCAGATACCTATTAAAGCATTCTCATCCCCGAGAATTAAAAAACCAACCTAGAAGAACCCAACAAGATACCTTTTAGGGTTCTCGTTATAATAGGAACCCAACAAACAACCCTAGTCATATGTGTTAGGAATTACCTCTCCTATGTCAAGATATTATCCGCTTTAGGTGGCACTGACTCGCCTGCACGGGTTTAATCGCTTCCGCATTAATGCATCTCGATTAAGGATTGAGCCTTCCCACTTCCATATATTATGATTTTCTAACTTGCACTACCCCTAACATCACACAACTAGCACACTACCCGAACATGTGGTTTCTAGAAAAATTACATCTCCTATGTCGAGATATTATCTTTTTTAGGCGGCAATGACTCACCCGCACACATTCAATTGTATCCCCATTAACGTGTCTCGATTAAGAGTTTTGTTTTCCCTTTCCCCACACATCCGGACATGCTACACACATCTAGAGAATAAGGAAACAAAAGGTCTCATAAAAAATAAGCCAAGACTTCCATATATCAAAGGTACATAAGAAAACATCAAAAAAAGAGCTCAGAAGAACAAGGGAAAACACAAATAAAACAACTCCGGGTACTGAGAGTGAATCTGGGCCTCCTGCTCCCAAGTGCTCTCCTCAAGGCCGCGATGCCTACACAACACACGAACCAACGAAATAGTTCATCCACAGAGCACCTTCTCCTTACGATCCTCGATTATGACTGGTCGTTCCTCGAAGGTCAAGTCATCTCCCATATCTAACTCTCCCGATTCGATAATGTGAGAGTCGTCGTGTATGTACCGACGAAGCTTGGATACGTGGGAGACGTCATGAAACTTCTCCAACTAAGGTGGCTGGTCTACCCGATATTCCTCCTCGCCAACTCTCCTTAGCACCTCAAAAGGTCCGATGAACCTAGGTGAGAGCTTGCTCCCTTTCCCAAACATCTTCTGCCCCTTTCGAGGGGAAACCTTCAATAACACATGATCTCCCACCTCGGACTCCAAGGGCCTCCTCCGGGGATCAACATAAGAATTCTGTCGGTCCTGATCCGTTTTCATCCTCTCACGTACAAGCTGGACATTCTCTATGGTGCTATGCACTACCTCTGGTCCAAGAGCACCTGTCTCACCAACCACTGCCCAGAAAATGGGTGAACAACATTGTCTTCCATACAAAGTCTCAAACTATTCCATGCCAATAGTAGAGTGGAAGATGTTGTTGTAGTCAAACTCTACTAAAGGAATGTGTCGTACCCATGATCCTCCAAAATCCAGAATGCATGCTCGCATCATGTCCTCCAACGTTTTGATAGTCCGCTCTATCTGTCCATTGGTCTGGGGTTGGAAAGTAGTGCTAAGGCGTAGTTGGGTGTCAAAAGCATGCTGCAACCCCCTCTAGACTCGTGAGTTAATCCGAGTATCCTGATATGAGATGATAGTCTTTAGAACTCAATGTAACCACATAACCTCGTCTACGTACCTCTGTGCTAATGTACTCACCGGACCTGACTCCATAATTTCTATGAAGTGAGCTGATTTCGTTAGTCAATCCAACACTACCCAGATAACATCATAACCACCCTGAGCTCTAGGTATTCCTGTGACAATGTCCCTGGAGATGTCATCCAACTTCCACTTGGGGACATCTAAAGGATGCAACAAACCACTGGGAACACTGTGTTTAGCCTTCACTTGCTGACACACTAGCCATTTAGCCACAAACTCTGCCACTACCCGTTTCACCCCAGGCCACCAAAACTATTCCCTCAGGCCTCGTTACATTTTTTGAAACTCCTGGATGTACCGCCAAGGCTGAGCTATGGAACTCACGGAGAACTCCCTCATGCATTGTCTCTGGGACAATCATCCTTCCATGAAAAAGCATCTGATGTCGGCTATCCTCTGACCATCCTTCTAGAGCATTCCCCTGATCGATACGATCCCACATCACTTCCCCCTCAGAGTTCCCCAACTGAGACTCTTCCACTTGCTTCAACAAGGAGTAATTCACCGTCATTTGAAACAAACAGCCTCTAACACCTTCTACCATGGCATCCATGTGCAAGGCGGCCAACTCTCCCATCACATTCCAATCATCGGCGGATTCTCGGACCACTTCCTTATGTGAATTCCTTCTCAGGGCATCGGCTACAACGTTTCCCTTATCCTCAGTTGGTCGAAGAGATCATCTATCCTTGTAAGGGGTAACGGTTCTTGACCGTTACCCGGTTCAACCTTTGGTAGTCTATGCATAGCCTGAGACCACCATCTTCCTTCTTCACGAACAAAAATAGAGCACCCCATGGCGATACGTTGGGTCGAACAAAACCCTTCTCCATTTGATCGTCAATCTGGATTCACAACTCCCACAACACCAAAGGTGCCTTCCGATAAGGGGCCATCGAAATCGAATGGGAATCGGGCTATAAGTCTATCCCGAACACAAAGTCACGTCACGGGGTAGAGTCACAACCTCTCCGGGAAAAACATCTAGGAATTCCCCAAAAACCTCCGAGACATCCATCATCTCTGTATTAGTTGGAACCACTTATAGCCCACCTAACATGGAAAGGGGAGGCTCCACACACCGGCATCCGACCTGATATCTCCTCTCACCAAAAAAATCTACACGTTGCCCATCCATGTTGGAGAACAGGACCCTTCTTCGGAAGCATTCGATAATGTAACTAATGGAAAACAACCAATCAATGACTAGGATGAAATCATATGGATGCATCTTTCACATAAGAAGGTCCCCACTACATCGATGTGGTCCCAACGTCATCCCACATCCCCGAAAAACACAAGATACGATGGTCTGGCCTCCAACTAGTGTACTCAGCAAAAGTGGTACGAAAAGTCTCTCTACTTCTAGTCCCAAAGAATGGGCTAGAACAGGTGAAACAAAGGAGTGCGAAGCTCCCATATAGAACAAGGAAGAAACTAGAGTGCTGAACAAAAAAATAGTACCTCACACCACCTCTGGTCTTGACGGAGATGTCAACTCTGCTACGTGAAACTGTCCACGCCCAACTCCTCTGCCGCTCTGATGATGTCCAGGATCCATAATTGTACATTAAACAAAGATCTCATAAGACCAAGTAGTAAAGAAATTTATCGAGGTTTTATTTTATCATTTTTTATTTCAATTTCTTTCCCAGAACACACAAATCAAGTAAAACACAATCATGATGATGCATGTACATTCCCTAGGTTCTCTACCCTGCAATCAGTGTAGTCTCACTTGGTTGTTTGGTAGGCTCAGAGTCCTTGAATCGGATCACGGGGGGCCCGAAAATCCCGTGTCCTAGCCGGTCTTCCCTGGCCTATGTCACGCACCAAGATTGATTAACACTGTTTCCCTACCATCCCATACAATCCTCACTGTTCCTAACTCCAGACTCCATCCTATATCTCAACCATCAGCCTTTGATACCATTCTGTCATGACACTCTCCCACCAAAGATGCCCCACCTGAGCTGGCAATGGTGAAAGGGAGATAATGACCCCCCGAGTCCCACCTCCAGTAGGCCCCGAGGTGGCGACTAGCACTAAGGGTATGAGTTTTCACAAATATTGGAGGCATTACCCTTTTTATAATTTAAGATCGCTAAATAGGACAAGTCAACCACCAAAAAGGAAAAGAACAAGTCTATAGAAACAAACCCAAACTAATCCCACATGCATGTTTAAATAGTTTTGAAACAAGGTACAAGTAAAAGAAAGCTCAAAAGTAGAGTACCAAAAGAAACATGTGTACATCAACTGCAACAACTCTAACTTTCCCAATAAGTAGGGTCCAGCATGGCCTTGGTAGTCCTCCTGGAAACCTGAAAGTAAACGTAGGGTGAGCATACAAGTATACTCAGTAGGGAAACCTAAAGCTCTCATGCACAAGTGGGGAGAAATCCTAATGTCCTGTGATAACAATAGAAGAAACCTAGAAAGGAATTCTATCCACCCAACCACACCAGCCACACTCACCAAAAACAGAATCACAACAAGTACTAGTAGTATATAAGAACAAGATTATTGGGTACCCCGCACCGTTTCCCTTTAGTTAGTTGCTCTTCCTAACGGAGAACGTCCTGACACTGCCACACTCTCCCCGCCCGCACACACCTGGGCCTCACAAACAATGCATACTGCCTTCCCACACCTGGGCATCACAAACCATACATCCCGCCCGCACACACCTAGGCCTCCCAACCACATATCCCGCCCACACACACCTGGGCCACAAAACCACGTATCCCGCCCACACACACTTGGGCCTCATCCCGATGTTTCTTGGGAAAATAGTAAAACATGACAAAAGGGTCTTGGGCTAAAACCACCCCAATCGAAACCTACCTGAAGAGTCTTGGATGTATGGTCGCCTCAAGCCATCAGAGCCTAGGGAAGAAGGAGCAGGAAGGAGCTAGTAACTATGGGAAAAACACCCTCTCCCATGAAATGGGAGTGTTCGACACTATGTGCTCAACATGGGTGGGGTGTGATAAAACAAAAAATATACATATTCATATATATACCAAACACTCAGCCTAGCCTATGGATTATAAAAAGTGAACAGAGCATGTGCCTCGACACTACTACTACGAATCATGCATACAACAAATAACCCCAACCCCATTTAGGTTATCCCATTTTAGCAGAATTAGTTTATTTAGTTCCTTATCTTCTGCGCAACCAACCACAACCAACCATATCAATCATTCGTGAAACATATCCCTTCCATCCACAAATCAAGTTAGGAAAACACAACCAGCACAAAAAAACCTTCTTATAACCAAATAACCCATTGATTATTAATCCCGTTCCATTACCATGACCAACCATTAATTAGCTATTACACTTTTTATTTAATAATCACAACCCATAGTTCGTTCACATTCAAGCCCATCCCTGTAGCCCCGCTGCCATCCACCATAACCACAATCACACCAAAACCCGTACATCATTATCCCTTTAATACCATTTATTGCAGCCCCTCTTCCTATCACCAACATAGCATTCACACCAACCCACAACCAAGTCAACCACAACCCCTCTGCTCACCCGATCCAAAAAACCCACAAAACACCACCATCACATACCACGTATCTATGTGAATAGCCACATGTTCATTACTCCATTTTGTTCAACCGGGGTGATCACATAAGGGTTCTAGATTTTAATTCAGCTAACTTTATGTGATTAAACAAATTTCCACATTCAACGAAGTTTCCATCCACAAAAACGTTCTAGAAATATAGGGAAACATTTAATTGCACAAGAAAATTCCCCCAACAACCGTGATTTCCAGTAGGCAGAAGCTCATTCAATTCACAACAAAATATCACAAGATATAAAGATAAACATATCAACTTCCCCATCCCTGTTCATTAACTTGTTATTATCTTTGTTTGTTGGTTCAACCGTGTCTCATGAAAACAAGAGGATACCCACCCCATATAAATCACAATTTTGAGAGACGAAGGTAGGATCCCTACCTCAATAGGTTCTGATCACAATGCTCCCCCGTATCAACTTTAGAAGACGTCCGTCGGTGTCCGTCACTTCCGTCGAGTCCCAGCAAAACCTCCTCGGGTGGAAGTTGGAAAGGAAAGGCCAAAGGAATTACAATGGATCCAAGATCAGAAGTTCCAACTCGTCGTTACAAACCCTTGTCCACTGACGGTTTATAAATCTGAGCTCGGACGAAGAAGTTATGGACGAAAAGGAGCCTTCGAGTCTCCTGGGAGAGCTCTGCTCAGAGGAATGGGGAGGAGAGAGGTTATTTGAAAAGGAGGAGGGGACCCTCCTTTTGTAGGCAAGAAAAAAATGTACACGGTGTGTACTTTATGGTAAATGGCGTGTACTCGGCCATTTCATACGGTCACCACGCGGCTTCCAACATGGCCTTCAATGCGGAACGCGGCCATTGACTGGTCAACACATAACTTGAAGGTAACGCATACGCGGGGAGGGACTACATGGTGTGTAGTATTGGATACATGGAGTGTACTCATTTATTTTACATGGAAAGGAAACGACTCTAACACGGCACATGGCTGTTGACAGGTCAACACACGGCTTGAGGGTAATGTGTACGCGGGGTGGGACTACACGACATGTAGTATTGGACACACGACGGGTACCCATTTATTTCACATGGAAAGGACATGACCATCAAAACGGGGTATACCTGGAGAGGGGGTACATGGCGTGTACTCACACTACACTGCGTTTAGTTTCAAAATTCTGAAAAGTGTGGGAAAAGTCCATTTTACCCTCCAGAACACATCATGACTTTCATTTTGACAAAGGAATGGGCCGGAGAGGTCCGTGCCATTACAATATATATGGTCAAGAGTGGAATAGTGGAAGAATGGGATATCTCAGAAAATATTGGAGGAAGAAACATTTTGATACCTATGGGAAATATTGGGAATAGTAATACTGGTAATATGAAAAGAGGCGCAACTATTTCCATTATGTCGGTATAACTCGGAATTTATAGTAGGATTAGTAAATCTTACTCTTAAACTAATGTTTAAACAAGGATGTTTTCAATGGGGTTCTCTAAATCACATGAAGTGAGATTGTACAACACCACGTTGAACATGCCAAAATTACAACTAAATAGGACATCTTCAGTGTTATTGTCATAGTTTTTGAAAGTCCGGTGCTAGAGACACATCACATGCTTCTCCAGAACAATAAGATCAAATGTGATGAGTTTAGTAGAATTTATCTTGTTAAAAATTTCTATAAAGCCATTTTGATTCTTGTTATAACATAACTCATCAACTAGTGTAATCGGAACATGATAACAACTATCATTGTTTGGAGAGAATGAAATTCTATAGAGCTGAGAAAGTGATTGTTGATGATGATTCTAGGACTTCAATGGTGAGATTATGGTTCATTTAAATTCTATCATTATGAAAGCTTTATTATATAAGTTCACCATATTCGTCTAATGTGTCTTATGTCATTAATCTTTTATTTATTCATTTTTAGATTATTTCATTTATGTTTAATCATAAAAAATTCCATTCCAAAGAGAATGTCCAGAGATTATGTGAAAATAATGTTCTATAACTATCGATGGGGATAAATGAATTTTGGACTTCTGGGTGCATTTTGTGGATATTTATTACTTAATCATGCGTGTGGATGGGTTTAAAATGTACACATCTCAAATTGATTATTGTACACGAACAGTTAGTTTTATAACTCATGAAGACATCAGGCATCTCTTTAGAGGAGATAAATATGTGTAGGTAGGTAGAGTGGGATTTTTGAAACCAACATTTTGGAATAACTCAAACATTTTAGAAGCATGGAACATGGAATATGTTTATGACATTGAGAATATTGTGTTTCCAATAATTTGCAATCATTTTCTTGATGTTTATCCTAATAATTTTTAGGTTTTCCACCCATAGGAATATTAGAGTTTACAATTGATCTCAAACGAGCGAGTAGTCCCATATCACTTCCATCATGTCAAATATCACCAATTGAATGAAGGGAATTTAATGTCTTATTGGATGATTTAGAATTTAAAGGGTTTATTTATCCTACCATGTCTTTATATGCAGCACCAATTCTTTTTGTTCAAAAGAATAATTAAATTATTAAGAATTGTATAGATTAAGTTAGGATTAACCATGTTCTGATAATGAATTGTTATCCTCCTCCATGGAATTATGATCTTTACGATCAATATAGGGGAGCCACATGGTTCTCTATATTTTAATTTCATTCAGTACATCACCATCCATGGGTTCAAATGGAGGATATCCTGAAGGTAGATTTTAGGACTTTATGTTGCCATTATAAGAATGTGGTTATGCTTTCTATTAATACTAATTCACAAATTATCATCGTTCCACTGAATAATTATATATATTAATTATATCTTGATACTGTTGTGTTGGTGTTTGTGGGTGAAAAACTAGTGCATCCTTAAAAAATATTAGCATGAGAAACACATAGAGATAATATTGGGTGTCTTGAGAGATCATATTCTACATAAAAAAAATATAGTTTGATTTTCAGAAACAATAGTTTTGTATCTTTGTCCACGTTATCACTTAAAAATGTGTTCTTCTATATCTAGAAAACATATATGTGGTGATCTCCTAGAAACCTATAAATAATTTCATTGAGATACATAGTTTCCTTAGCATGGATGGTTAATACCTATGTTTTGTCATGAATTTTCATAGTTCAATCCAGCAATGACATCATTGACAAGGTAAAATGTTCTAATGAAATTGAATGTTTAATGTAAAAAAGTATTTTATAGAGATTACAATTCACCTTAAATATTCATTGATTAGGATATTTATCGAATCCATTCCTGGATATTTGGTGTATTGTGAGAATTTTGGATCCAGCTTGGCATGTGTCCCTATGACAGGAGATCATATTGTTGCTTATTTTTTTAGAAGATATGGTTTCCTAAGAATAACTACCTGACACAAGATATAGAATTAGATTTTTGGTTCCATGAATTTTTGGCTTGATATAATTACATTTTAAAGAGAAATTTACTATTTTTGTAGATCATAAGAGCATGAATCACATCTCATCACAATTGGACATATGAATATATAACAATGAAGAGGGATGGTGTATTATTTATTTTTTTACATTGACATGATGTGTACATAGGGTAAATGAAACTCTATGAAGGATGCAGTATAAGGAAGTCATTTGTTCTATTGGTGAAATGGGATTTAGATCACTGTATACAATTGTTAGTTATAACCAACATGTTCTTAGATTGTGAATACTAAGGTAGTGTTTCAGGTTTCCATCTAGTTTTTTTTTCTTGATTTGGTTGGGAATGGTTAAAGAAGAACGAACATATAATTAGGAATGTTATTATGTGATGTGAAAACTCATTATTGGGGATAAAATTAAGTTGTAGAAGCTTTATAGATGATCAATGTTGTGGTTCTAAGTTCAGATGATTGTACCACTGTATTTTCAAGAATAACTTCTTCTTCAATTCCCCCAATTGAGATGGGATGTTCATCATGTAATTCATAATATGTAAAAGGAATTGAGTGAACTTTTTTGTTTGGATGACATTAAATGGGAAGTTGAAGAATATATTTTGGTATACATCACATGTTAGTAGGATAAGGTAGAGTACTAGTGGCCAATTGGTCTAATGCAGCCTTTACCGATTCCCATATAGAAATAATTGTATATAAATGCTGAATTTGTAAAAGGTAATCCATGTATTGATGAAAAATATATTTCCATTTGAGTAATAGCTGACTAGCTCATGAATCCTGATCATTTTATCCCAATTTTTGAATCTTATATAGTAGTTGGAATATACAAAATCAATTTACAATACTTTTTTTATGGGAATGGATTAAAATATTGATCATATTGGACAAATACCCTAGGTTTACATTTCTTTTTAATAAGTACCTACAGAAATCCTTGGGAACTCATTTACCCATGAGAATGGAACATCATCCTCATATAGATGGAAAATTTGATAAGATTATCCCGATGTTGGAGGACAATATTAGGGATTTTATAATTAATTTTTTTGTATCATCAGAGGAGGACATACCATTAATGTAGTTCTCATATAATAAATGTTAATAGGGCCCAAGATATATTTATCCTTTTGAAAAAATTGAGGGATAATATTTGTCTTTATCCATTTTTTGGATGGAAATAGGTGATACTTCACTAGTTATAACAATCCTTACTGAAGATACAATGGGGAAGATTCAATCCACAGAATGTGGATGGATATAGCATAGAGTTTTCGAAAATAATCTGTGGTTTATCAACAATGACAATTTCCATTTTAAGCGATTGATCATTATTTCTAAAGAATCTCCCCAATGAATAGACACTGTCATTTAGGGGGAGTAGAACTTGTTATAATCTCGATATATAGAACCTTTTGAGATTATTGAATGAATTTTTGAGGTGATATATCAGCTGAATTTTTTACTATGATTAAATTCAGTGCACAATTTTTTTCATATATCTCAGTTAACGAAGTATCATCTAGATCCTGACCATGCAATTGGATGAGTTCACATTGACCTAGAGATGGATTCTACTTTGGTAAATGTGTGTATATTGTTTTTAAAAAAAGATAATGAATTTTGTTATAAAATCATCAGTTTGATTTTGTATTATAGAAACATGGTCAGATTCCGGAATAAATGTGGTAGTATATAAAGTAAATGGTCGTGAAATAGACCAAAATCTTTTATGCAAATGTGGGTTTTCTATATTATAGGGATATAATAGCTAATGGTGGTGAGAATGTTTCCCCCTCATTTTATGGTACTTACCACAATATTTATGTATTTTAAATTTATTACATGATTGTGTTATGCTTATAGAGTTTGATGGTTCTTTATAATCATTTATGGATTTCATAGAGGTGCACAATTTGAGCATAACTAACAGAAGTAGTGAAATAGATACTAAAAATAAAAAACCCAATACTGTCGGTGCTATGTAGGCAAAACTTTTGGTGAATAGATATTCCTATCCATGTAGATACGAAGGAGAAACTATTCAGTAATGGATATTGTGGAATGCTATTTTTAGTGGATGTTTTTTTATCACCATTCGATCTAACAGTACAATTTATGGTTTTAGGTAGGGGATCATGAGTAGTTAGCGCATTGTTTTTCAAACCATTAAAACTATCCTTTCCCTATGACATTTTATATGGTCTTATCTTATTTACCTACTAAAACAATTATTTTATTATCATTCACTAAACCCGAATTCAATTTCTTCCCATGTTTTGAGATATTATTCATTGCGATATAGGAGTGACTCCTAGGTGAATCAATGTGTGTTAGAATTTTGAATTCCTTGGTATGTGCTTTTTTCTCAATCATTTTTAGATATATTCTTCTTCCCACTATTCGAATTTGAGATCTATACTATTTTTTATATATACATGCTATGGGATTTCAATTTTGATGGGATATTTTTTATATATAAGGGAATGATATGTATGGTTGCTTTTAGTAGTTTCAATATAGGTTTTTTGAGTTTATTATTTTTTTCTAAAATTTTTATTACGTTTGAGAGAGAGAGGTGTATTATCACTTAACTCGTATTGGTTAAAAAATGAAGGATTTATTTAAAAATGACACAATTTCATAATTTTTTTATTAAATCATGGTTTTATTTTATTTAAATTATCATTTAGATTTTTGTTTTTGGAAATCATTGTGATTGGAATAATGTTTTAGAAAAAGATTTTTTATAATTCTAAAATGGTAAATTTTATATTAAGTTTGTTGATTCATGTAACATACTTTAGAAATGGGTTGAAATGATTTGGGTATAATGGTTGAGCATGATGTGAATGGCATATATAATGTTTTTGATGTACTACATTCAACGAAAAAGAGTATGGAGGTTAATTTCCACCATCAATGGGACACAAATATTTTATGGGTTTGTGTGTGTACATATAAAATTATATTTTAAATAATAAATCCATAAATATATTTTTTCATTTTTTCATTGAAAAATTATTTTTACCTATGTTGATTCTTAACATGGAAAAACATATTTATGGAATTGTTATAAACTATTTTCTTTACATAAAATATTTTATAAATTGATCTAGAATGTTTTCTCATGTTTGTGTTATTTGGGATGTCATTGGGGTAATAATTATGAGTTTCATACTCTCACCCTTTTGGGTGTTATGTAATGTTTTTTAATGTTATATATTGAGACACAAGTAATGACAAGGAATCCCAGTTCATTGGTGAAGATTCTGGACACCTTAATGTGGGCATGTGACTGTAGAGTTTGGAATGTTATTTTTTAATGTTGTTTCCTTTTTGGTGTATTTTTATTTTTACTTATTATGGTAATTTGGGTTATTCCACATTGGTTCTTCTTTTACTCTGATATCATCTTTTGTTTTGGTTTTAAATGGCTTGTGTTTTAGTACTCATGCATTATATTTCAATTATTTGTCTACTGTATTATGGTCTGGTTATATTGTTTTCAAAAGGAAAACCTTTCCCCAATATTTCATTATGGGATTTTAAATTATTTCCACGATTTCATGGGTATTTATTCATAATTAAAAATATAACAACTATACATCTAAATCCAAAATGGAGTGGTGGGATTTCACAATGTTAGTCCCTTCAAAATTATTGATCATATCCAGATGGTATGTTATCTATTTGGGAATCCATAAAATCTCTACAATTCTAATTATTTATTCCTTATATCTATAAATAGAAATTAATTACCTTATCCATCACATATAGTTATCTAATAATTCATACTTCTAGATCAAGATCTATCTTATGACTAACTACTGGTAGAGATTCTGGACCATAGTGGGAAAGTGCTATGAAATAAGACCACTCACCTAGTCAATGTTTTTTTTGAAAAATAATGAAACCGAATAATCTATGATGTAAACTAAGGATGTTATGAGTAATAATTATACTCAATTTTTTTTGTATGAGTGATGTAATTCCAATGGATAAATTCTTATAATGGGAATGGAATATTACACCTTGAGAGTTTATGATATGTTTTACTATTAAGAAATATTATTTCTTTAGAAAATTATTATATGAAACACTATATATAGATGAACTATGAAAAAATAATTAACTATTATTTTGTGAGATTTATGTCATTTAGAAATCTTCATGGAAATTTCATCATTTGTTGAAATCTTTGTGATTTCCAAAAAAGGATTTATTTTTTAGTTATAAGTGAAACAAAACAATTTTTTTTGTAACTATCATTTATATTCATTCAATAAGTTAATTTAAAAGTCAAATTATATTTAGTATATAATGCTATATTACGTAAATTGTACTAAATATAACTTAATTAATTACATTACGATCATTATTTAACATGATTTTTATATAATTCAATGTTCTGCCTGAGAAAAATTCAATTTTTATAGCATCATTTATTCAATACATTTTGAGTTTTTACTTTTAAATTAATTTATAAAACAGATATGAATTTAATATAATAAAATTTATTCCATACATATAAACATAGAATTCGAATTTATTAAATAATTTTGTTTTATTATGAATAGTAATGGTGGTAAACATTTTCACCTCGATAATGTATAAATCATGAAATTAAGATTAAATTAAATTTATAAGCCTTTAAAATTTAATACAAAACATTAATTTATCTTATTATATGACATTAATTTTACCATATCCATTCAAAATTATAATATAAAACATTTATATTACATATTACTTTGTTAATGACATTTATAATATATTAACTAATGGAAATTCGAAACATTCACACTATATACCTAAAGACTAAAAACTATTTAAATAATGATAAAAAGAAAATATTTTTAGATAAAACAGTTAATATGAAATACAAATTTTTTTAGCTTTTAATTTTTTTTATTTTTAATTGATGAATATATTTACCTAAAATTCTTACAAAAAGATGACTCAATTCTTGTGAAAATAGTTGAAGATCATGTCAATGATTTTAAAAACTCTAAAAGTAATATTTTTTTTCGTTGATTTATAATTCCAAAATAATTATATATATAAATATACAATATTGTGGATGTTTTAGAGGTTTATATTGTAATTACATATTTTCTTCATTAATTTCAAAATAAATTAATAGTGTCATAAATAACATTAAAGATATTTTATGAAAATAATAATTTACTTAATTTATTTTAAAAATCATGAATGTATTGAACATGGTCATGGAAAAAAATATATGTTTTAAAATTACATATTTTCCCATTTTTTTATCATCATATTGGTGAAATAATAACCCATTAATATAAAAAAATGGTTGTAGTGGTTATCGTAAAAAATAGTCATATTAATGGATAATAAAAGAAAAAGGGATTAAAATGATATAAAAACATAAATAAATTTGATTTGAAGATTATATTATGACCACATACTCCTAATATTATTATCCATTAAAATTTGGAACTGTATTTCCATGACTGTGACTTTATTGTATTTTTATATTTTGATGAATTAAAAGAGTTCCCTTCACTCACATATAAATGGAAACCACATCTATATTATCATTACATTAATTTTATCCATATAGATAAACCTAAACAACCCATCTATCTTCTAAAATAACGTTTACATTAATTAGATGGTCTTCTTCTTAAAAATACATTTCGAGGGTCCTTATGAGGTGAGGTAAATAATGTCTTGTAAAGAAGAGGTAGCCGTCTTTATTGATTCATTAATGTTGATTTATAATTATAACCCATATAACTATATTTTAACCATACTAAAATAATGTTTTTTAGAATTTATACATTTATATATTATAATGATAATTTTATAACCATTTTCCACCTATTTTCAATACCGTAGAAAGTGAATACATCACTTGTGGGTATTCATGACTTACCATCTCCACGTATGGGTGTAAGTAATTTGTTATAAAAATTTAATGGATAAATATAAATATAGTTATAATAGGAATAAATTTAATTTATAACATAATTATGGATCTATAATCTTAATACATCATTTACATTCTTTCCATCCATTCCTTTAGAAAACTATAATTTGGCACATCTGTATGTGTAGACTAAAACTTCTAAAAAGGGATGTGACTCATTTTTTTATTTTAATTCATAGTAATAATGAATGAATTATTAAATATATATATTATATATTATTTATTACTTATTAAAAAAATGTGAATAATTATTTACCTTTCTTTATTTCCATTCTTTGAAAATGGAAAATAATACCCATGCATATGTAGGACCTGCATTCTACATGAATTTTGTTATTATTTTTACAATCATAATATTTTATAGATGAAACTATATATACATAATGAATATATATAATATATATTTCAGTGCTAAAATTATGGTTATTATAGACTCATAATCAATGTACATGTTCTATAACTACCACTAAAAAAATTCTCAAGACAAACAAAGAAGTCAACACCCAAATCAAGGATAATAAAAAAAAAGTTATCAAATAAGTTATAAGATGTTTTAAATGGATCATATATGGTCTTATTGATAAGTATATTATTATTTTATTCATTTATATCAATTCTAAATATATTAAACTTGAGGTTAAAAGAACTAGTGCGGAATGTTGAACATGAGGTAATGGTTATTGTCAAAATTTACACTAAATTGAGATATATTAACTATTATAAAACTATTTAATATAATGTAGTCATTATAATTCAATTTTTATGTAATTAATTTGAATATATATATTTATTCACGGTTATTAATATTTTAATTCTTGTATATATTTCATGTAGTTACAATATGAATGTTAACAACGATGTGTGAATATATTCTACAACCTCATGTTTTGGGATTCATCTTATTTATATTATGACAATCCTATAATCAATACCTGATATAATCCATATATTTTATTATCTCTTTGATATTTAATGATTATCTATATTTTATTCAAAAACAAATTCTATATTTAGAACATGTAACAATGAGATAATCATTTTGAATGGAAAACAAATAATATTTATCTTTTGATCTAGTATATTATCCTTTTATGTCCATATTTTAATTTTTTTTTCTAAATGTAATTTGTTTCATGAATTATTTATTATGAAAATTTAATTATATCGTCAACTTTTTTTCATAGATCAAAATTAAACATTATAATTTTTTTCCAAAAGATAAATTTTAGATTAGAATTATAAAAAAACAACGAAAATGTATTGTTTTTAACATATAAAACATTAAGGGATTTTATCAATTAAATAATAATTTCATATTTTTTAACCTAATATATAATATTTTAATGGTTTTAAAAAGAAAAAGCATTAATTATTTTTTTCAAAATATTCTACATCCATTTCCAATAAATCAATATAATGTTAATAACATATAAATATAATGATTTGATGGTTTTATAATACCACTTTTTAATTTGGTGGTCATTAACTTTCTCTAAAAAGTTCAACTTCTTATGATCTTTATTAAATAAAAATTACATATCTATTAAATACCCATATTAATTTTATCTTGTATATTCTTATTTTCTAAATCAAATACAATGGTTATATAAAATGTTTTAAAATTATTCTTATTTGATTAACCGGGGAAATATTGATATTATATATCCTTTACTTTTTATAGATATTTAATCATACAGATTATTTTTTATGAATTAAACATATCATTCAATATATGTGGATTGTATTAGACATGTACTGATGGGTGAGCATGAATTATAGATATCCCATCGATACATCGATAAGTCCCATGAGACAATCTATTTGGCCAGACATATTTAAATACAGTTTTGCTATATAACTACTCACCGATAAATATATCTTGTAACAAGGATGTGATGGAAAATATATAATGATTTTTGAGATCATGACATACATCATTTAGAATTTCCATAATTGTTAATTCAATTATCATTATCTACGAGACAAATGTATTGATATATTCCAAATATTAATTTTCAATACCATGTTATTGATTATGTGGAATGCATTTTCTTTTATTTACCATTCCATATTAATTTTGCATAATTTCCCCTTGATAATTTCTGTGGTATGATCCCTTATATATCCTTTGTGAACAACCATAATTATATTTTCATTTCCCTGGTATAAGAAGAATGATATTATAAATAATATCATTAATATGAGAATACTTCTAATTCAATGTTTATTTCGACATTTTCTATCAGATGTGAGAATAATTTTTGTATTTAGTTATCTAAACCTACTAATCTAATTAAATATGGGTTATTTAATCCCATTTATGTCATTTTTATGTAATAATGTAGGTATCCACATTTCTGTACTAGAGTTTGGATTATAAAAAGATTCAAGTACTATACTAATATAGAGATAGATATACAAAAAATAACATATTGTTTTTTCTCAATAGGTAAATCGATGCCTTGAGTGGATATATTATTTTAGGCCCCTCCCATCAAATGTTTAAGTAAATTTCATTTAGTATAAGAGTTGACAATATTTTTCATTCCATTCCTTAAAGAACCTAGAGATAAATTTAAAGAGTTTGTTAGTATTATAAAAATATTAAATTTCAATACATAATTTTCATGTGTTAGTGGCCAATGACCATCATGAATTTCAATACATTTAACCATATTAATTAAATAGATACTATAATAGTAACCCAACAATATAAATAACACATATATTAACACAATACATATAAAACCTTTATATAATCATCTATATTGTAATAAAAATATACAAAATTCAAATACTTTTCCTGATGTTTATAAAAGGGATAAAATGATCATACCCCAATCATAGAAATAAGGTTAAAGGTAAAATAATACATTATAGACATTCCAATAATAATCCATATTAGTATAACAATATCTAAAATTCTAATAATTTTCCGCATATCAAAAAATGTGATTAATTGATGATAAGATTTATAGAAGAATATGATGGGTTGTTAAAAAATTCCACATCCAACTGGCCAGTAATCATCTGTATTGTAGAAAAAACATACACAAAATGACTACATTTACCTATATTAAATGAATAAGATGCATTCTAGGTGAACATCATCCAATCTAAGCCAGGTAAAATGTGATGTTATCTCATTATAGAAAAATTAGTAAGCCACTATGTCAATACTTGGATAAGATAATTATAAGAAATCATAAGAAATATGTTGAATGTATTCAATTTAAAATATCAACATTTTAACAAGTGAAACCAATAATTATAATGAAATAGATTAAATACATCATTTAAAAATAATTATTTAATTATACTACCCAAGAATGAAGTTGTAATTGGATTGTTTTGCACCATGAGTTTATTACCATTAAATATAAATATTTATTCGAGTATATGTAGTGAAAAATAAACACTATTTAGTTAAATCCATTTGAAAATTATATTTTAAATGTATTTGAAAACATTGAATAAATTTAATTTTTTTTACATTGATGAAATATAAGAATTTACATGACCATTTTAAAGATAAATTTTAAATAGGTGACATGGATGATTTTTAAAACCAATACATTTAAAAATAATATCCCATAATTAGTCTGTAAAAATAGGTAGTTTTTACCATGGGTAATATAGGAGAGAATGAAAAAACATATAAATTTGAATGACAAAAATATTAATTTTTTTAAAATATAATTCATTAAAATAAAACATTAAAAGAAGTAATAAGAAAATATTATGAAAATTTTAATTTAAATAAAAGACTATAATTTTATATAATAAAATATTGGGTAGTGAGAACTCGTTGGTGGAAAACAAATTAATGAATAAACCTTATACGTTCCTGAATAAAGGGTTGAGTTATCAATATACCATACAAAAATCATACTCCATAAATCCTGATACATTTGAGAAGGATTTTATATTTTAAAATGAGAAATAGAATAAATAATAACAAAATAAAATGATTGAATGATCCTAAATTATATGAAATATGTAACATAAATTGATCATAATTTATTAAATTAAAATTGGGTTACCAAAAAACTCATATGACTAGGGTAACTCATGAGTCAAAAGACATTTAAGTGAAATAACATGATTTGTTTTACTATATCCCATTAACAAAAATGAAACAATGTACCAAATATTCATGTTATAGAAAATAAAAAGAACACAATATAATGGAAGCTCAGTGTGTAACACATAACATGCCTCAATGATACAAAATTAAGACACGGAGAACCCCAACATCATGGGCATCATTTTAATTAAAACCCCTAAAAATATATATATTCTTGTTTAGAAAATGACATGAATAAAACATAATTCATTATAATATGTATAAATTATTAACTATACCCAAAACATAAATTATATTAGGTGTATGTCACTAAACATGTCCCAAAGGGAGATATTTTAGATAAAAAACCATACCTAGGTCATGATTAATTCTGAACATGAAACAAATATCGTGAATGATTTAATTATGTTCATAAACTAGATACCCAATAACATTATTCCTAATTATAAAAATGTATACTACTAATTTATAACTATTATATATAAATCTATATTAATGTGTTTTTACCTATTTTCCACATTGATTTTAAATATTATTTTTTGATTTTATTTAGATTCATAAATGTGGTATTGGTATCTATTATTCATCAAAATATTGTCCTTAGAAGATAATCCCAGGTAATAGAATATATATAACATTTAATTTTATGAAGCAATAATTTAATTCATTGGTATTTCTAGTAATAAAATAAGAAGTTGAAATCAGCAATTATCATGTTTCAGTGCTTCATAATGAACAAATGGTGTTTTGTAAAATAATGAGTTAAATGTTGGTATAACCTTAACCAATAAAAGTGTTCACATATTTACATAATATTTCAGCTATTTAAAATTTATCATATTCATCGAAGATTAAAATTAAAATTATTGTTCATGTAGGTGGATAAAACGACCCAATATATAACAAAACTTGATTAATAGTTGATCGTGATGAGTTTTAGTTGTAATATCATTATAAATAGAGAATAATGATATTATTTGGTACCTATTAGTTTCATTTATTCAATTTTTAATGAATTTTTAATTAAAGATAATATATATAATGTCATTAATTATAAATAAGATATCTTTTTACACTGTAGTTAGATAATTTCAAGTGAATGAATAAATGATAATCTCTTATTGAACACATCATTATAAGGTTATGAAATATTCCATACCCAAAAATTTATGACATCATTAAAATCCAATTTATCATTTAATACTATACTCATAACCATTCATGAAAGGGGGTGATGAAAAGAAAAATATAAATCAAATGTTCAATGGAGTTGGTGAAAGACATGTATACATGGATGATATTTTTATTTTCATAAAATGCAAGGAAGGAGTAATATTTTTTATTATTTCATAATAATTAAAATGATAAAATTTTTATAATTATTTTTTAAATTCTCCTTTTGTAATGAAAATTTAATATGGTAAAGGAAAAAAAACATTTTTGTGTTGTGTAGATGTTATTGCACATAATTCTTAAATTTATATTTTTTTTCTTTATAGAAAAGGGAATGATGATTAATGATTATTTACATGACCAAAAAATTAATTATATAAAAATAATTACAAAGTTACTTATGGATTTGAAAATTGGAATTGTATAATAAAAAAAAAAGTATTATGTTGTGCAAAAATGATTATTCATGTTGAGAACTTTGAGATTTTATGGGATGGTCCATTATAAATGGTTGACATAGGAAAATATCCAATGAATATATGAAAAAATGTTCGATAAAATATTTTATTTAATGGATTAATGGTTTTGTTTCATGAGGAAAATGAATTGAAAGTAGTTTGTTGAAGAGGTGGTGAGAGGGCCTCTTTATAAATGGCGTAATCAATTACTTTGAAAATATATACACATAATATAAATGGAGAATGTGTTAAAGATGTCAATAAGCTCCAAAATAGGTTAAATAATTTTGTATACAATATATAATTACCGTAAAAAAATTCATACACTCATTTAGATACATATGTTTATCATATTTTAGGACCTTTTATCATTTAAATTATTATATTTACCATTTTAGCATTTACTATCGTAAATAGTTTTTTCCTTATGTAAAATAATCATTACATATGAAAATAAAGTGATCCTTTTCAGATATTATGGAGACAATGAATATAAATTTTTTTTCAATTTCATTTGATAAAATTTATAAAATGCATTAAAATTAAATTTTAAATGATAAATGAAAAATGTAATAATTATTTTTTACGAAATATTATTTATGTTTTTAAATATCAAATATTGGATTATAAATTAAATCAATTTTTTAAATTATAAATCCAATTTCAAAATAATATTATTTTTATTAATTTTAAATACCTATTTTTATAAAAATATTGTAATAAAATAGAGATTTTCTGTAAAAAGTATATATTACACTTTTCAACTAAGAATCATTATTTTAAGAAAAATATTAAAAATTAATCATCATATCATATTATTTTGATAAATGAAAATATTAAATTCGTTTTTTCAAATTTATATTAATAATTTTATACGTATAACATTGAAATAAAATTTTGATATATAATGAAAACAAATTTTCAACGGAAATATATTTTCTATAATATTAATAATTCCCATCTATTACTTCTATTAATGAATAATAAATTTAGTTTTCATAGATTTTTGATATAAAATATAATTTATCATCATCAATTACAATATTATTGAAAAAGAAATGCATATCACATAAAAATTGAATATTTAGAAAAATACATTTCCAAGCATAAATATTTCGTGATAGACATTTTCGCAAACCTAATTTAATTTTATTCAATTTAAAAGAAGAAATTGTTTAAATAATAAATATTTCATAAATAATATAATAATATTAATTCCGTCGAATTATATTTTTAGGTTTTAATTATCTATAACATATCACAATTATATTTTAGTTCAATATTACATGTGGAATAAGATTTTAAATACATTGAAATATATAAAGGTAATCATATATTTCAATTTCAAGGTTTAATATTCACCCCCATTATATAAATTACATCCTCTTAATTTAAATCATATTATAGGATTAGTTTCTATATATAACTGACAATTAAACATAAACCACTAAATGATTATGTTTTAATTTACGATATTGAATTAGATTTATCTATTTTAAAATTATTATAAGAACGTTACAAATAGACATATCCCATTAAAATGTTCATTTAGAATCATAATATGGAATAAATATTTATATACATAATGAATAACTTCTGACACACCTTAAAAAATATTTATATGATTTCAATAATAGTTGTTATTTTTATTTATAACTCAACATCCAGTAGTTGGATAAAACATTCAAGCCATAAGATAATTGAAAATCGTGTGGAAAAATTTACTATTAAATACATTATTAGTAGTTTCATAGGCTTTTCCATGTTCATATAGATTTATGTTACTATTTCCCTCATTATCCCTTGTATTTGTAGATTGAGTCATATATTCTTAAATTAACATACCACGGAAGTAACACAATTTTATACCATATATCAATTCAAAAAAAATTCTAGTTTGATGACAATCATATATACATATATATAATTTATTTTTTCTATTTAAAAAATATAACAATTTTTTTACCCCACATGTTTCATATATAGAAAATAAAATTGTATTTCAATCCATATCTAGATCACATGATAATTCATGAGACTCTATCTTTCACTTATTTGGTGTGTTTGAGACATTGAATTTGTTTCACATTGATAATCACATTTCAATGTAGATAGATTGGAAAAATAATTAGAGTAATCACTCCATAACATATCCCATAAGTTTTTTCTTTAGGGTAGTTCTATAATGTCTGTGGATTATATTATTAACATGGTTACACAAGGGATTAACCAAAAATAAAACCAATGTATTTAGAATGAGTGATAATATTAATACTATAATTTTCAAAAACAATTTTGCAAAAATTTCCCAAACATATATATCACGTTATAACACTATCAATTTAGCCAATATTTTATACAAATCAACTTGTATAAAATGTGGGTAAACCTACATCAACCTAGACACAACCCATGTAATTCTTATTTCATCATATTTATCTTTGTGTGGGGTTATATCATGAATCATAACTTAATGCTCAATATAGAGATCCCATGTTATCATGAAAATTTCATTAAATATTCTTTATAGGAAAACTGTTGAAATGAATGCTCATAGAATTAAACTAATCCTTTATATGGGAATGAAGATATCAATTAATATGCACCTAAACTTATAAATAAAATAATTTCAATTTATGTTATCCATGGTCAATTTAATATGTATTTTCCTAACCTAAGAGTATTCAAATTACTAATAATGGATCATATAATGAATTTTAATTATCCAAATCATACCCCATATGTGTTTTAAACCCATTGTGAATTCAGATAAAGTTATCACACACCAAGTGATGATTGAGAAAATACTCAATCCATGATTTCCATGGTAATTACCGTGGGTATATATTTTCTAGATTCATTATAAACATATAGTTTAAAAATAGGGTTCTAATTTCATAGAGGAAGATAAAATATCTACTTTACCATAACATCATTATGTTATCTTATAGATAAAATTATCACATAGACTTATCCCAACGATTTCCACAAATGATTTATTATTATAATATCAAAAAATGTTCATTATTAACTTATCATTAAATTATATACCATACTAAAGGGTTATATATTTTGATAAAAGATCACATATTGACCACTTTAATTATCCTCAAAAAATACCATAATCAATTAATTTATCTAAAACCATTACTGATTCCAAAAATGATTCTCGAGACTAACACTCCCAGATCTGGACCCATAAACACTTAAATTAGAAACTCAATTTTATACCTGTTGTGAAATCATATATACATCTGGACTTATTAAAATAAATATAAACATAATTTCTTTTGTCATCACCCGTGGATATTTTTAGGTTTAGAGCATATAGAAATTAAAAAACAACAATTTTCATAGACCATGGTCTTTGTAACGAACATAAATTTATTATATATATATATTAAAATGTTTAATAAAAAAAAATCCCTCAAGATCACCTCAAATTTATATATACAATATATCCTATTAAATATATCATTTTTAATTAATTTATTCATAACCTTTTTGAATAGAAATAGAATAACGTGTGATCTCTAATGCATAATAAGGGAATCATGTAACTGTATTGGTCAAACCATAATAATGGTATACAAAATATTAAAGGAATAGATAATCTAAATAATTATATAAACAATAGTAAATGATATAACTTTATACCCATGATAATAAATTTAAGTACATATATCAATAATACTATTCTCTATCTAATGGAATGAAAACCTTATGAACATCAATAACATACTATTGAGGCCTTTTTTTCAAACACTGTATTGATATAGGGAGAAGTATACCCTGAAATCCAATATGTCATATATCATGATTCCTATTAATATATCTTGGGAAGATATAATTTTATTCCCAGCATATCACTATTTTATGTTTAATTACCTCACTATAATAATCAACAAGATGTTTCATACAATTCCCTAAGGAACCAATGGACAAATAAATACAATGCTATCTATATAATAAAATAATATGCTTCAGAATGAATAATAAAAATTCATTTTTTGTAAATAATCATTAATAATTTCAATACATTTACCCATCTAAATAAAAGGGATAAAATTATCATAACCCATTTATATAAATTTGGTGGATATTCAAACAATACATTGTCAACATACCAACAATAATCTATATTTGAGTAAAAATATACAGAACAAAAATACTTTACCAAATGTTAATAAACTGGAAAAAATAACCATAAACCTTCGAGATATAATAGTTTCATTAAAAAATAATACATATTTAAGTTTCAAATAATCAACTATATTGTATATATATTACATTATATATCAATACTTTTAAACATTCCAATAAAAGAGATTACATGACCGGAAACCATCACGAGGAATACAGTGGATGGTTACCCAATTAATAGTTAACATTCCAATAATTATAGGTATTACAATTACTAAATTTATATTGTAAAATATCTTTCCTCTTGTAAAAATAATTTCATTATTTGTAGGGTAACGTCATCCAATATGAATTATGTATACAGTGATATTCACACTGTATAGAGAAATGGGTATTCAATTAAGTAAATACTGTAATAATAAGATGATAATCCATATCAAGAAATTTGGTGGATGGTTTCAACAAAATATATCCTTAGTTTATTAGAGGAAACCATAAAGGTTGTTTCAATAGATGAGATACATCCTTTTAAAATAATTCTTGAACAAAATCACCTAGGAAGTGATCATGAATTGGATATTTTGGTGCCGTTAGTTTATTCCCCCCAATGGAAAATTTATATAAAAATATAAATAGTAAAAAATTATCCAAATTATGTAAGTCCTCCAAAAATTTATAAGGTAATTGGTTGTTATATACTAAAAGATCTTTTAGAAAAAAATTCACATTTAATTAAAATTAAAAATGACATGTCACATTTTGAGTTAACATTTGAAATGGTGACACGAAATATTTTGAAGGACATTACTTTTAAAAATATTGTTCAGTAATTGAAACAAGAAAATATATAACATTTCTATATGATTAAATTGGAGATGAAAAAAATATAAAAATTTTAATAGATAATACACAGTTATTATTTTTAATTCACATGATTTCAAATCTCACATTGTAATAGGCTTAAGAAAATATTCATTAGTATTAAAACATCATTCCAAAAAACTGGATTATAAAATATCATATAGTAAAACTTTGTTGTGGGAGAACATATAAATACCTAACCAAATCATAAATAAATGTTACATGTTAAAAAAAGAATATTAATTTCATAATAAAATGATTAATACCAAAAGCATTTATGTCTACTACCATTGGAAACATGGATACATAAACAAGTAGTTCATAAGTGAGATACTTCATCTCTTAGTAAATTATTTATAACTAGAACCCCAATTATAAATATCATAAATAATACCATTTATCAAATAATTTGGAAATGAATAATTAGAAATGGGTTTCTCATATGCTCAGTAATAGTAAATAATTGAGATATTAACATATCACGGGCATAAGATTATGAGAACATGAGAATACCATTTGAAAATAAGAAACATCATATCATATATAGTAAACACGAGTCATGTAACAACTCATAGTATTTAATAAGACATAGACCATATAATAATCAAATAATAGTATACATGAGAACATAACTATGGTGTAAGACAAATATATTTCTCATATAAAAATTATTATAACACTATGAACATGTATAAATTGAAATGCTTTCCCTCATTAATTTAAGGACATGAAATCATTCCCCTGCATAAACATATTTACATGAAACCTAGTCCATACATAACCTTATGGAAAATAATTCCATTACTATGAATAAATTATATAACATGAAATCTTGTTCACACAAAACATAGTGAACATGCAACAGATTTTTCCCATAACATTTTCAACCTGGAATGGGGTTAAACCATTAAATATTTATTCATGATTTATCTATTTTTAAATAGTCAGTAGGGGAATGACACAAGTCCAACCCATCACATAGTTTATATATATATATATATATATATATATATTTAAAATTATCATTCATTGAATTCATTATAAGTGAAAAAAAGGATTGGATTCATAAATAATTTATAATAGTATATCACGTGGGAATAAATTATTATCTTAAACTTCTTTTCATCATATAATAATTGTCATAATAATATGAAACAATGTATAGATATAATAAATTTTGTATCATTATATTATATCTATAGTAAATAGTATATAACATAAAAATATTTCACCATATATGGATATTTATTATCAATGAAAAAACACATGGAATGTTTTTGGTGGAAAATAAAAATTCATTCGAAATTTAATTTTTAAAACAAAATATTAAAAAAAATATTGGGGAAATAATTTCCCAGGAATATAATATTTGGAAAATATAATATAATATTTAGAAATTGATTATTCAAGATGGTGAGAAATTATGAGCATTCGGTACATGTTAAAACAAAACATAACTTAACATTTTTCAGTAAAAATGAGAAATGTTTCGACAAAAACATAAAGATTCACTTTAATACATCTTGTAAGATAGGTAATACATAAGTAAAAAATTATTTAATAAATAATATAGAGAATATTAAAATATTTTTTTAAAACATTTTTTGAAAACATGGTTTTGGACGAGAAAGGGTTTTGTTACTAAAGAGAGGAATAAATTTTGATTATGGAAAATCATTATTTCTCAATCGTTGGTAAATAAAGATAGAAAATGATGTCAAAAAATATATTATAATTGAATATATATATATATATGTGTCTGTGTGTGATTATATGAGAATAAAATTTATGATGTTCTTTAGAATTATATCATAGAATTTTTCCATAAAAATCCTAATGATAAAAAATCCCAATGAATAATGAAATTATAATATCAATCCCCAACATATTTAGTAACATTTAAATCATAAAAACAATTGAAGATAAAAATAATATGATTCATTAAATATAATTAAAATATTAATATTTATGATATAAAATATCAATGTGAATTATATTCACCTTATATAATAAGATAGGTGCATAACATATCTTATGTCCCAATGAAGGCAATTTGAGACCAAAATCCATCACCAATTTGGTAAGCTTTATACCATAAACCACCTGAAAGAGGGATCGTGAAATGGATATGTAATTAATAATGAAATTTTGAATAATAATCATAAAACTCATTCATGTTCAGTAAAAACTTTAGTGAATAGAAATATTTGTTGAATTTGGAATGTGTATCTCATTAGTAAAAAGGGAGAGAAATATCCCTTACCATAAGTCTTGACTTCATTTATAAATGTCATAACCTCATGTTTAATAAAAAATATGTATTATAAATATATTAATAATATATATATATATATATATCTTACCATATATGATTTACTTATTAAATTTTATAACCCACTTATTTAAAATTCACTGTTAATGTCGTGTGTCAGGAAATAACTCCTTTCTCTTCTCATGTATGTATTGAATTTTGTAATATAGTTATTTATTCATTGAACATATTCAAAAAATATCCATTATTTTAAATATGATATAAATATAATATATATTATTTATTTATTTATTTATAATAATACATAAAATATAGATATCGAAAATGAAATGCACCGATCACAGAGATGGTATGTCATACGTACACATGAATAGTATTTCCATTTTATCACAGATGAAATAAAATTAAAATGAATGATTTATTACCATTAGAGAATCAATTTTATGAAATATATATCACATATTTTCCTTAAATTTAACATAATTACCTTTCTTGAATAGAGTTAGGGATAATCTAATATCAACAGTTCATGAGGTGGTAGTCTGACGTATACACAAATAAAGATATTGTTTATCCTATGGAAGGTTTAGTGAGAAGATAAATTCTATATAATAATTATCAATTTATATTTATGTGGATAATATCATATATATATATATATATATATATATATATCCATCATCATTCCAAATAGTTAGTGGTGTTGATAGAAAATGTGATCTATTTTTTCACGAGGTGGTAGTATGTTGTACACACGACTGATGTTATTGTTTACCATTTTATTAAAGTGGACATGGATATTTTTCATGAAAAATACATAAAAATATTTTAGTATATTAAATATTAATATGGTATTATATTAAAATGTTTTAAAAATATTTGATGGCGGTGGAGGATGAAATAAAATAGAAATGCTCATTGAAAATTGCTACCTCTTCTTTAGGAAACTTCCTATTGTTTTCACCAAAAGACATCCGTGGATGTATTTATGAAAATATATGTGTAATATGATGCCATTAAGGAATTAAGGATAAAATATTTGAATGTATCAGTTGAACCAAATGTTAATGGAGGTGTGAAGAGGATATGAGAGGTGTGTCCTTTAATAAGTGGGGGATAGGAGAAACATGGAAATTTTGAATTGAGAAAGATGAAACAATTTTTTTTTCAAAATAAAATGACTTAAAATTTAATATTGTAAGTTATATTATATATATTGTTTAAATATTTTAATAAAATATTTTTGAATGTTTATAGGTCATATTACCCCTTATCTTTTTAGTTTAACCCATGGAAATCCATTTTAACATTAATTATAAAAATTAATTCATTACTAATTTTCATATCAATAATGGTAAAAATCAGGATTATATTATTATAATATATATTATTATTATTATAAATATTGTCTCTATTTTTATAAATTCAATTCATATAAGTGGAAAATTTTACATTAAAATTTACCCATAGATGTGTAGAGAATAATTTTTTTCGAAGAGAAAGTTTCAAAATGGTTAAAAAGGTTTTATATTAAAATTAAACATTAAATTGATTATAATTTTAAAAAATAACATTAATATATATATAATTTAACAAATGTAAAATTTTAAATAATAATAAAAATTTTGATTGTTTTTAAATGTTTTAAGAGAAAAAATCATAATAAAACTAGTATTTTCCACCATTCATCAAACAATTTATCTTATAAGAATATTTTCAAAAACTCACCCTAAGATAATATTTTCATGATTCTATTAAAAAAAATTAATTATTTAAAATATATTTTCAATAATTTTAAATATTTTATTTTGAATATAATTGCTGAAAATACAATAAAATCTCTTTTTAAAAAATATGTGTTTTAGGCATAAATTTGGATTTTTCATATATCATGCATAGAAAATGCATAAAAGGAATTTTAAAAATTTTATGGAATATATCTCATATCTATGTTTTATTAATATAATTCTCCAAAAGTTGATTATTTAATTTGATGATATAAAAATCATTAGTTCACATAAAAATAGTTTTAGAGAAGAATATTTCATTTTTTTCAAATGGTTATTATTTATCTTTTATAATTAAATGGATCAGAAAAAGTTACTTTTATATATCTATCTATAAAATATATTTTCATTATTTATTTATTCTAATTCCTATCCACCATTCAAATGGCTATGAGATAACTATCATATTATATAATAATACTTTAATAGTATGTGTCGTTTTTTTAAAACTTGGTGTTGTGCATAATAAAATCTAATTGAAAAAATTATATTCAATTGAAAATAGATATTTCATAAAATATATGATGGTTATATTATACCCCCCTTGAAATGAATTTTTCATTAATAATTCATCACACTGATAAACCAAATGGGGATTCTTCAACCATATTACATCATTAGGCTCCATAATTGCATCCAACATTTGGGGTTTCTCCAAAAATAATTTATTTGGTGAGTTGTAAAATTTCATAGTAATTTCTCTATAAAATCCCAAATATACACCAATTCTTCATTCAAATAATTATTAATTTTTATAAGTATGATATATGATTTCAAAAGGTGTGATAGATCAGGTAATCACTTCCTCTGTATAGATACATAAAAAATATTGTGAACATGAGAGGGCTTTGGATTAAGTTCCAAATTAGAGGATTTCAACCCCATATGATCATGATTATATAAGGGAACAATATAAATAGGTTGTAGTTTTCAATTCTTTATTCTACAAATAAAATAATTGAAACAAATTCACTCCAAATTAAAATTCCAAACATCATAAATTATTATTAGTATAACCATTCTATTATCTTTTTGCTACCCTTATTTTTTGTTGAATAGATTTAACCTTCCCTCCCATTTAATAGTTATCTCAGGTACTAAAATCATTATTTCAATATCTTATTTTTGGTGCATATTTTTTTCTACAATTTTTTTCTAAATATGGATTCATAATGATCCATATAAATTATCAACTGAAAGATATTGTGTGAAGAAAAGTAAACTATAGAAAGGTATTGATCACAAAAAACATTGAAATCTATAGAATAGGATATCCATATTTACTCTTGTGTTTTAAATTTTATCTTATCCTGATATCCTAAATAAAGAAGAAATGCAATGCTAAAACTCGACTCTATGTCATGATATTTATAAATACATTGATAGAACATTGAATTAATCCTCATATCCCGATCAGATAAAAATATATTTTTTAATATATGCAACCTTATCACCTTATTAATGTATATCATTTGAAGATTATCTGGAGATAAATATTCTATGATAGTGATGAACTATGGTGAATTTTTAATACGATATATTACGACACATAAATCATTATTCTATTTATGAATTTTGGGGATTTAGATGAAAAATTAAATGGTGATGTTTTCCAATTTCCATTCTAGTAAAGGTAATAGATTCAAAATCCCTTTAGAATATTGTCTATCAATATTAACATGATGATTAACCCAGAACCAAGATATATACTAAAAAATAACCTCATCATGTTTTCCTGTTGGGGCCACATTTTGTATAATGTTTTATTTGTTGTAAATATTTGTCAATACTGGTGAAAATTATGAAGATCAAGAAGATGGAGTTCAATATTTAATAGGTAATGATTGAAGTTGTGATTAATTGAGAAGTATTATGGACTCATAAAATTGGATTCCATTCTTAGGAAATTCTCCATGTTGTTTAAAATCAATTTATGCTTTTATGATTTTTATTTAAAAAATATAATATGTCTGGAGATCTTGTGATGCAAGCCTTGTGAAGGAATGTTGGAGAAATGGTGATGTCAAACGTATTAATTTATCATTTGAGCGAATGATGTTGTTGAAATATAGGGAAGTTTCAATACATTCATTTGAAAATATAATGACCATGAGAGTGATCGATCAAATAATATTTATCATGATAGATATTTTTTCGTGATAAATGTATATGTTGGTTGAATATGGATGGAAATAGTGAAGCTGCATGGTTGTTTTTTCTATGTGGAAATTTAAGGTTGCATTGTTTCCCAGTGTTTGAGAAATTTTTGTATCTCAAAATATGGAATTTTATTTTGGAAAATGAAAGGAATTCGTCATAGGAGTGAAGGGTTTGCGAAACGACAAATGAAATATGAAAGGAAGGAAACCGTGTACAATAGAACATGGACCTTGTATAGTGTTTTGGAATTTTTCATAGACCATGTATGAGGTAACATTATTTGTTCACAGAGTAGTTCACATTACTGAAAAATGTTCACAGTGATGGAATATAGCGGAGTATTGCTGTATGCGGAAGTTTCACTAGTTGAAACATTAGGAGTTACATAACAGAAGATGGCTCGTCATTGGTGGAAGAGATACAAAATGTGAATCATTAGGCTTACAGTACAAGGATGGTCAATGACATACGAATGACACATGATACACAATAATGGATGCAGTTCATAGGAGGGTTGAAATTTTTGGTGGAGGCTTATAGTATGGGGATGGAGTTCAGTATGCGGTGAATATTTCACTACATAGATGATTTGGTAAAATTGGATTAGTGATTTTTTTGTTATTTACATATATAAGGACTGCTCATTATATCATTAACAGTGACAAAATAAGATAAGAAATGATCATCATTGTAGAAGAACATGTCTAGTTCTGAATATGTTCATGCAAGAAGAATTATACAAAAGGGAATTAATATGTAGAAGTGATTGCATGTGGGATGAAGTGGTATTACCAAGATTAGACGACTTGAAAAATTGGAAGGAGGAGTACCTAGAATATTTTTTACATAGAAAGGATTGGTATAAAAGAGATTAAATGATTCATAAAATTTGAAGAAGATTTCCAAGAGAGGATGAAAATGATTATGGAATAGGAAGGGACCGTACAATGAAAAAGGAATTCAGTTGAAGTAGAATTTGTAAGAAGAAATTGTATACTGAGGTGATATGTGGAATATGTATATAGAGGCCGTACACAGAGGTAGTATGTGAAGAAGTTGCAGTACAGAGAGGAGTAATGGTACACGGAGCATGCATGATATGCAGAGGAGGCACAATACATGGAGAAGATGTTGTACAAGGATCAGACATGGTATATGGAGTAGGTGTGGTACATAGTGAAGTCACGGTACATGGAAAAGATGTGGTATGAGGAGCAGAAACAATCAATAGAATCAGGGATAGTTCATGGAAGAGGAAACATTACGTGAAAGAGAACTAATACTTAATTCAGTACTTATATTTTTTTTATTAGAGAAGAAGAAGAAGTGAGGAAAATTTATATTCATTTTCTCGTGTCTTATTAACTATGATGTTGCTAATATGATATGATACACATTTTTCTGACATACTTAATGATCATTTTTGATTATAATAAATAAAAAAACAGTTTCAGTGCAGTTTTTTTCAATGAAGAAGATGTAGAAGAAGACTGTGTGGATTTTAGGTTTTCATTTGTGAATGAAGAAGATGGTTTAATTCATGATTCTAAGAAGGTAAAAAGTGAATATTATAAGGTCATGTATTAGTTTGACATCCAGCATTTCTCTGGATGTGGAAGACTATATTAGTCTTGAAAAACCTATTCTATTGGATGAATACTACATTAGAAGGCATTATGAAGAACCAAGAATGAGCTAATAGTTGTACTAGGTTGTTAGTAGTTTGGGGAAGAGGATCCCTCCTCCAATGTGTAGGGACTCACACTAGATAGAGGGTTTTTTTCTTATCCAAACTAATTTAAAAATTACTACACTTTTGTGGAGAATCCATGTACTATTCGTACACATACATGGCATGGACGATGTTGCTCTTATTGAGAGGTGAACCTAGTAAATATATCATGTTCATATTTTTACTATTTTAAAATTATTTAATGATACAAAATAAAAAATGAATAATTTATTAAAAACATAGCTGTTCAAAAGGTAGAGGGATAAATAAAGATAAAATTGGTTAAAACGTCCCTGACACTGATGAACCACCCTCCTAAGTGTTAGGAATATCGAAAACATGTCCTCTCATATCCCACTCTTTATACTCTTTTATGAATTTTAGTAGAAGGATATATACCATTTTTTAACATTATTTAGGGTATCAAGCTCTATGACCTTTCCAAATATGATAGGTTGCTTCCCAAGATACATGTTATCCTTTTTCCAAAACTATATTATTATAATTCCGAATTTCAAATGACCTATATTAGCATCAAAATCAAAGATAAGATATAGCCTAATTGTTACCAAAGAAATTATTATTATTCCCCCCAAATTTAAATCAATTCTTTCTAAAATATATTTTTCACAAAAACATAAAAATACAATATGGTTATATTACCATGAATATCTCCCACACGAACCATATTCCCAATCACTTAACATCATGTATAACCTTAAAAAGGTTGTTTAAAAATTGAGAATACAATCAAAAATTAACTTATTATTCATATATGGAACCCATTACTATAATTCTATTGATATATGTAGATATACATTCATTCAAAAATAGTGTAATAATATGAAGATTCAGGATACTTATATCTGAAATATCATTTGAAAAATAATTGTATAATATGATTCATTAATCAAAATACATAATTAATTCAACTCTATAACATTAATGATTTTGTATAACATTGTTTCTTCCCTATTCTAGGGGATAAACCATTGTTTAGGGTATTATCACAAATAATTCTAATGTTCCTCTAATATAAGTCAACAAATTCCATTGAAATTTATGCACTATGTCCATCATTTCAACTTTGAAAAAATATTCCCCTTTATTTGGGATATTCTTTCTAGTTCTTCCTCTAACATTATTGACATTTATGAATTTAAATATTATTTATAATATGTTCATTATTGTATGAATGTCTATAAAAGTACATGTTCCTGTAATTTAATGTTTTAGGAATCTCATTGAAGCTCAAATTGATAATCATATATCATTATTGGTGATTATGAATGATCACAATATCCTTCACTATAGTCGTAACATCATGTGATTTATTACCAACAGATTTTATATAAAATGTATCATTAACCTAGTTCCTTCACGTTCCCTCAATTGACTATAAACAAAAATCATTTTATATTAAATAGTATTCATAATTGGATACTGCATAATAATGTAAATTTATTTGTAATATGTCTAAATCAAGAAACCTTGTTTTAAAAATATGAAAAATTAGTTTTATATAAATTTATAGATGATTATAATCTATCAAAATCATTCACAATGGTTTATAAGGTGTTTGTAAATTCTTAAATCATGTTCCAAAGGCGTGTCAATCCAGGTTTTCATTCATGATTATCTTTTTGTACTGGGTAATTCTCAAGTCGGGGACAATGTGAATTATTTTATAGTTACCACCCTTAGGTAAATATAATCCCAAACCGTTTCACCATTTATGATCCAAACATGGGTTTATTATTATAATAATAACACTCTATTCTATAAAATAACATTGGATGTTCTCTTATACGAAGTATTTTCTTATGTGACCCAACTAAAATATTCTCATTCAAGATTCAAATAGATAAACTGAACAATCCACTAAAACCAATAATAATGACCAAAAATTATCAAACATAGATATTTTTTTATATCAACTGAATATTAATTATATAACACAACTATAATCTATAATGTCTTTTAGGTCTTTTTCCCTTGGAAACATGGACTCCTAAAGAACTAATCCATTAGTGTGCTGCAACATCTTCCACAAAATTGTTTATAACTAGAACCCTTCAATGAAATATAATACCTAATAGGGTTCATCATAAATTAGGGATGTAAACTATTATAAGGTGTTATCCATGATTATTTTTAAGGGAAATAATATGGATATCAACATATGATGAGCATAAGGGTTTGAAAACATGAAAATAAAATATGAAAACAATACCCATCATATCATTCAACATATACAATTGTAATAGAGAAAATCATTTATGTTCGTATGAATTTAATCATAAAATAATCAATGAATATGAGAAAAGAAAACATAACATTGGAGTAATACATGGATCTATAAAAAACATAAACATATAATAATGTGAACATGTATGAATAGAAACATGCCCAGTAACTATATTAATCAAATGATTACAAGCCCTCGTATAAACATATTTACATTCAACTAGGTCCCCATATATCCTTATATACATGAAATCAAGGTCCATTAAGAACATTTTGAACATTTAATTAAGTTATCACATAAAACTAAGAACATTTAATCTGGTTCATACATTACATTTTTTCATGTAATTAGGTTCATGCATAACATATTCAATAACAAGTTTTCAATATTTAACCTATTAATTGGAGGTAGATATATCTCACATTGATAATAAAATCACAACATTTTTATTCTAGAAGATCATTCATCATATCTTGACCCAAGACGTGGGTATTATTTTCATAAAACAATTCATTATAATATGTTCCATGGTAACAAAGAAGTTTAATAATCATCATTTAATGAAAATAATAATCAATAAAGAAAAAGAAAATTGATGGTATCATTGGATCATATCTCTAAAAATTATTATGTGACATACAAGGTTCTTAATATCGATGAAAAATGACCTATAATGAAAAATCAATTGGGGAATTTTGTTAGAAAATAATCCTTCATTTTAAATTATGTTTTTAAATAGACCATATCTTTTTAGAAATTCAATATATGTAATATTGGAACCATTTTTATTTGATACTGACATTTATATGTTACTGAATAAATAAATTTCCAAAAATGTAACTCTCTCAATTCTAATTTCATTTATATTTTCAAAGAATGATTTGATATTTTTGTGATATAATATAAAATTTAAATTTTAAAATGATTAATTTTTAATTATTTTAAATAATTATTAATATGAATTTTTTAATAATTAATTTAAAATATTAGTAAATGATGACACATTGCTTGAGTATGTAGTTTAAAAAACAGGGTATATGGATTTAAAAGCCTAAAAAGTTATTTTTTTGAATAATTATTGTGTCACATGGAATTAATGGTTAATGGTAATGTATAATTAAATATAAAATATTTTTTTATTTGAATTAAATTAATAGTGTGATGCCATTATTGTCACATTTAATGAAATGTGTACAAAATGAAATTAATTATATTTTATTAATATAAATAGTTTATTTGGTTTCGAAAAAATCTAAAAAGAATGTTTCAAGATGACATGTGGGATCATAAAGGGTCTAAAAGTTCATCACCATTCAATTTTTAAACTATGTTTTACATTATAAGTAATATAATAACTGTTTATGATTGAAAATAGTTAATCATTGTGGTCAATGTTTACAAACATTTACCATTTGGTTACAAAAATATAAATGGTATGATTTCATATTTAATATTTATATACCCAATTTAAAACCCATATTTAGTCTTCATCAAATCCATAATTCTATTAATTTTTGATTAGGAAGAATTTATCTTAGGAATAGCATTGTACTGTAGAATATTTTAAGAAATCTCATGTGTGTCCCTTACCACACTGATAAATGGACACCCATAATTTCTCTTATTTACACCACATTGAGACACCATGTTCACCATGAACATAAAATATATTATTATAATATTAAATATATGAGAATTATATGTGCTGTTATTCTTAAAATATAATTTCATTGGTCAATATGAACAGATTTGAAAGAGGCCTACCAAAGGAGAGTTAATAATCTTAATCAAACACTTCCAATTTATTTATTCAAATGATTAAAAACTATTTTGTAATTATCATAAAAAAATTAATTATAATAAATATACTTAATAATAATAATAATAATTATTATTAAACTAACATTATTTATTATCCTTTCAATCAAATGAGAACTGAAATTATCGCATGTGCGTACATGTAAACTACCCCCTCCATGTAACTTTACAATTCATTCTCCATACTCATTTTTAATGTATGATTATAATTATGGTAATAATGTATATATATTATATTTATAAAATAATAATTATTCATAAATTATAATATCATATCACCCTTATTACATCTAAAACTGTAGGAAAACAATAAGAGTGCTCATTCGTTTTAGTGTACTAAGACCTCCATGAAGTAGTGTGATTCACTTTTTCCTGTATGTTTTACTAGTATGATTAAAATGAAAAATTTAATTAATTTATATGAAATTTATGATATAATAATGATTCTGTAAAGGTAATGTATTATTTAACATTCTTTCATTGAATCAATCAAAATTTAAAATAAGTTTTCATGGGTACGTGCGACCTACCACATCCATGAATGATGTAATTAATTTTTTTATGTCAACCATTTTATGGATGAATATATATATATATATATTATGAATATATATGATACTTAGATCCTGAGTAACAACCTATAAATAATTTAATAATTATCAATGTACATAGACTGAAACATCAAAACAGAAACATACATGAAAACCGAGATAATTGTCAGCTGGTTACAATTATTTATATATAGGTATCACAATATTATATATAGATCATATATGACATCATAATTATGAATCAAATTATGGTATATATGTTTAATAAATAATTATTAAATATAAATATGGTTAAAATAAAATATAATATATGTCATACCTGAGGTACATGTTTGTTGTCTCAAGTTTATTTTTAAGAGATATTCCACATTCACAAATTATTTATTTTTTGCGGTTTATATACTAAACATTAATTTATATTATGATTCATCTAATAAATATTATGTAGGTTTTAAATTATATTTATTTTTTTCTTTTTGAATAGGTTTTTATTCGAATTTTTCCAATATGGTAAGTGTTTATTTCAAAATCACATTAATGTTTCTGATTTTTTATGATTAACTATCCATATGGTGAATTAGTTAATTAATTTATCATAATCCAAATAAATATTTTTACTTAAATATTTTATTCTCTAAATTAATTTTTTCCATGCATTTTATTCTCTTTGTTTCCTCCAAATTCTAAAAGTATATATTTTTTTGGAAAACTGAAATTATTTTACATTACTTAAAGAATATTTTGAGTCCATAATGATATTTTATTTAAAATGGTTTCATGAATATTTTCTATTTTATTAAACATTTCAATAATATCATTCTTACCCATGTTTCACAATATATTAAGTTTTTAAAATGAATCTCCCTTTCATTTTATAAATAAGGTACAATTGTCTTTAAAACAAATAATGTTAATATAATAATTGGTTCAATGGAAAAGGAACGAAAAAAAATCTCCACTGTAATTAGCTCTAAATGTGTCCTAGATTACATTACACATTTCCATGGGTTTATCCAAAAATATGTATTCCTTAATGTTTTGGGAATTTTTTTGTTTTAAATATCTGATTTCAAAATGAAAAGTGTATATTATTCAACAAATATTATAATGATATTTTACAATTAATTTCATCATTGTCAATATAATATGATGGATATTATGAAATAATTAGGATATAATGTAATTATACAATATCATATATTTAAAGGAATTTTTTATGATTATTTTGACTTGGGAATGCATTGACAATGAATATTATTGTTCTTAGAATACAAAAAATTATTTATTATTAATGAATGTTGATTTTATTTTATTGTTAATTAATACCATTAATTTTCTAATATTATTATGGTATGGGTGGGGTTTATAATTAAATATCACCGTGACACATATTTAGGTTTCATGATTCAAAATAGATTGGGTATTTTGGCCTTGTTCTAACTCATTTATGTGACATGTCTTATCACGATGACCTAATGATATGTTTAATATGTCATAAATTATTAATTCAATCATTGTATAATCACTTAGTGATTAAAAAGTTATTATTTAAATAGTTTTGATATCAATGGATATGTTTCAAGCTCATTTTATTATTAAATGTTCATAAACTGAGGATCATTTATCGATTCCATTATATTATTCATGATCATGTTTTTCATAAAAAGGAATGTGTATTAAAATACATACCCTGAAATATTGATTATTCTAAATAAAATCATGAAATATTCAACTTTATATATCCCTTATTGAGTATCTAAAATGATTCATATTTTGTTAATATTCACCTAGATTCTCTAAGGGGTACTATTATTATATGTGAAGATATACATGAATGAACAATCACGTTCTGAATCAAAATATTGTGAATTATTTTATGTTTTCAAACATAATGTGAGATTCAATTATACTATGGAAATGAAAATTTCATTGAAGTTGTTGCATTCAATTTTTCATATTTTGTTCGGTTATTAATATGTGTTGTTTGTTTGTTCAGGTTTGATGTTTTATGAGGGAAACAATGGAGTTATTCATAGGTGATATGATCATTTGTGATTTTTTCATTGACAATGATGATGGTTCATTTTTTCCTTTTATTATTCCTATCAATCATCATCGGTGGTGATGGGAAACCGATGAAGTTATTTTATCAACACTATGTTGGTGAACTGGAGTGATGTGACCCCGAATGACATGGAAATCCCATGGATTGAGGCATCAAGATTGGTGGTGATGATTTTGAATTTCAAATTTCATATCTATTTGGAAATTTTGGATCCCTATGTTGTTACTTCTCATCCTCAAATAGTGTTTTTAAAATAAAAAAAATAGAATTTTCTGGCATGAAGAGTAAAACCTTCAGTCATTTGGTATGTGATCCATTGTATCTAGTGACATTGTAATAAAGTAACCACATACAGATTGTAATTCCCTGACCCCAGTTACCCAGAGTCGGTGAATTATTACATATCATTGGCATGATCACAAATCATCAAGTCTCGAAAGACCGATTAGTTTAGTTTCAATGGAATCAATAGATAAATTCATAATGTTTAGATTACATCATAAAGTGAAATATACAACAAAATCTTTTCTCCACACTCATATCCTCTTATACTATCCATGCAGGTCATTCATAAAATACATATTCACATCCTTGGAAAAATAAAACATAGAAAGGGGTGAGATCAAATGCCCAGTAAGGATACTAATATAGCGAAAATTTTCATAAATAAGCATAAATATTTAAGGCAATGTATAACTAAAACAAAAGCATTTTAAACATGAACTTCAGAATAATATGTAATTGATCAAATTATATAATGTCATTTACTTATTCACATGGATATTCTACTAGTCGAATAATCACATGCAATATCAATAACCACTTTCATAATGATGGAATGCATAATGCCAGACTATCATAACCACATTGTCAAGTCCTCGTGCCGAGACTACAAATAAGATTTTGTCAAGGCCCTGTCCCAAGACACTATTTTGTCTCATGAGACCTATCGATTCTTCAAGGAGCTATAGTGGGCTCCACCCATCACTTACTAAGTCCAATTCATTCCTCATATGAAAAGTTTGAAACATAACACAAACATTCATATTAAAACTAGCATACGAAATGTCAATACTTTAAACAGAAACCATGAATTTTATAAAAATAGCACATCAACAGTAAAACATAACTCATTCGATAAAATATTGAATATTTAATTATATCATATTAACCTCAATCGAGAATAATGAAGGATATTGACATAGATTAAAATAATCATCAAACTATTGAGAGAAATATCCCCCTTTTTCTTGAAAAAATTTAAAAGTCACACTATTTTTCAAGAATCCATTTAAAATATATTTTTTAATCCAAGTGTCCCATAACACATGGAAACTTTTAAAAGGTATTTTTATTTGAAAACAATAATTTCCATATAAATAAATCCTTAAAACCATTTTCAAATCATGGACTTTAATGAGAACGATTTAGAAATATAAATATTTAAAACATTTTAATATTATATTTTAGTTATAGTTCCTAACCAAAAGAGAGACACTTGAATAAAAAGAAATGATGTAGTAAAAAATTTTAATATCATGTGAATAAATATATTCTTGATATAATATGTCAAGGTACATTATATACACCGTATAAAAGTGATTCAGTGTATAACAACAAAGGAGTCTCAATGGAATGTAAATTGAGATGAAATCTCTCATAAAGGACGTATCCTTAGCTTAAGGGTAAATAACCGACATAATTTTGTGTGAAAAATATAAATACACTCAATATTATTGGATATTAAGTGTAAAACAATCAATGGACACTCACATATACTCTAGTAAAAAAACACCAATGAATTGGATGTTGAACTCATCATATTGAGATGGAGTAAAAATTACTCTTATCACGTTCATACTGATGACTTGAGAATTTATAAATAGAGTGATTTTGTGTATCAAAAGTATATCCCGAGAATGGGGAGTGGAAATTATGACATAACAAAATTAATAGTGATTCTAAACATAATCTTGGTGTAAAATAATCAATTAAGTATGCATAAAGCCGAATGAGTTGAAATTGAAAGTTCAAATTCCCATATTGATTTGGTAACATAAAAAACATACAACCATGAAAGAAGGATCATAAAATGATGATTTAAATATACCTGAAGTAATGTATATTACACAATTAATACAAACATGGGTAGTACACACACCACATACAATAAATAAGTGGTGAACAATGGAAATCTCACAGAATTAAAATTTAGATAAGAAACCCCTTACTTTGTACTATTTCCTTGGTCGAGGGTAGGTTAGCCTACTAAATAATGGTGAAATAATTTTTATTGAATTATAAAAAAATCATATTCATTAATAAGATATCATATATGATCTTTTAACATTGCTTTATTAATAATATCTTAGTATTATCGTCGTTTCAGGTGTTAACTAACTCATTTAATGTTATATGTTTTGTTACATAAGTCATGATTGTAATTGATAGGTTGTATCTGATTCATATATATAATGATATCAAGTCCTTAAACATTATTTTTAATCATAAAATGATAATTAGACTTGTATGGATATGATGGGGAATGAATCTCATCGCGTTCGTGGAGACGGTAGTCCGTACGTTCGTTAGAGCGATACTATCATTTTTTTTGATATTAAAATCATATATAATTGGATGGTGTATCATATATTTAGAATCATTATCATGTTATAATTATTACTTATATGAATTACACATCATTATTATACCCATCAAAATATTAAAGTATTGAATAACAATTACACCATGACGTGGAGACGGTAGGCCGTACGTACGCACGTATGGTGACATTTTATTCAAAGGATGGATAGAATAATGAATATGGTTGAACTATATTTATAATAATATCAATTTATATAAAATATACTAAAGTTATTATTTTATAATGTAAATAATAAAGAAAGAAGATGTTTAATAAGAAAGGAACTTGAAAGAGGGTGGTGAAAACATTATCTATTCTTCGGGTTCTTCCTATTGATTTGATCAAAAGGGCTCCATAGGACAGCTTTCGGATCAAACTAAGGCCTCTAGGTTAAAGTTAGGGAAGTTGAGAGAATATTTGGGTATGGGTTGGTAGATCCAAAAGGCTTTGAAGGTGTAAATTAGATAGAAGGGGAAATACCCTTTTATAAGAGGGGTGATGGGCACCTTTGAAAAAACTAGAAATATTATTTTATAATAAATTCATATTCAGTTTCTAATGGTTGAAAAGTTGATTATGTAATGGATAAGGTGGGGATGGGTCAAATTACTTTCAACCAATAGATTTTAGACAGGTTTAGTTTACTATATTAACCTTATCATTTATATTTAACTCTTAGTAAAATAGTTTGACATTTACCATGTCTCTTTGTATTTTTATATTATATAGTTAATAATCTTACTATATACCTCCAAACTACCCCCATATGGTCCACTAATGATACACCTATCATTATTTAATACCATTGGTGGATCATTAGATATTTAGGAATATATTATCAATTAATAATAAACTATTTGTTTTAAAAACTCTTTTATGTCAACTTTGACACGATTGGGTATTTTGTTATTGATAATTTCATAACAGAATTATTATTTCAAAAAACAATTATATAACCAATACTAATATATAATATTAACATATATAAATTGTGTAATTCATAAAAATTCTCAAATTACTTTTATTTATATATTTATAAAATCAATTATTTTAATATTTCATTAATTATGTAATTACTTGATCACCATTGTAACATAAATAAATTAAATTATATAATGTCTAAAAATTAAAATTAAATTACCACTATGTAGGATAGTTTATTAGATTTCTAAATAATATTTATAATCTAATTTATCTTATGTATAACCCTATATTAAAAATGTTTTAGTTATTAATCATTGATTTTATCTCTTTTAACTGTTCTTTGAATTAAATAATAATAAATGTCCTAATCTAATCCAAGTGGACCTAAATGATAATATTTTATTCCTAATGTTGGTTTTGGACAAGATACATCTGTCCAATAGAATTAGGAAATGTGTTTGGGTAATATCAAAATCATTTTCACCCTAAATAACCCTATTTACTTTTAACAGTGGTAAATAAAAGTAAAAAGTTACTATTCACGAAAAATTATTATCATCTCGTTGAACAAAATTTTACTCCTTGATATTAACCATGTATCTCGGAGTTCTGAACCTCTACTCACCGAAGCGGTAAAATTATGTTTTATGTGAACTTCCAAATTCTCCTAGGAGGTGGGTAAAAGAAAGTTAAAATTTCAATAAAATGTTTATATATCTAAAATTATTCTAAAGTAACACCAAAGAATTAAATTTAACATATATAGTTATTATGTATCTATTTTGACCATAATTAAATTTAAATAAAATATTAAATTATTTGAATAAAAATTTGGGTTTAATCTATAACTCAGTGTTATTTCACTATTCATCAAAAATTGAAACTTTTTAGAAAAATACCCAAAATTCACCCTAAGGTAATTTCGAAATTATGAATCCAAAAATTAAGTCCATTTTGAATGATAAAATTTATAAAATTTGAAAAAGTGCTTATTGCTATTCATAATGGCTAGTTTGATTGTTTGTGGTGTGTGTTAGAACTCGAAGTTGCATACAACACACGGTACTATATAATTCAAAGAGAAGCGTACCGTGGAAGCTTGGGTTGTTACATTATACCCCCCTTAAAATAATTTCATCCTCGATATTTTTAAAATTGGTCTTGGGAATATAATGGAAATTCCCACATCATAAAAATATTCTATAAAACTATCACCATAAATGAAAGAAAGAGGAGTATAAAGGTCACCCAAGATAACTCATACTAGGATTCCATGTAGGAAAACATGGATATGGAAGATAAAATAAGTGTCAAGTTGTAATGGAGAGGGATAGAAAAAAGATTAGGACAATGTTAACAACAAAAAAGCCACAAACTTGTGATGGGACAAACCTTCATTAGTTTATCAGTAGAAAAAGTATACATACAACATTTTTTTAAGTCACATTACATAAATATGATGAATTAATTAATGAGATTGCGTAAGAAAATAATGAGATATATGTACTTTTTAAGTAGAGTTTCATTCTTTAATAAATATCCACCACTAATTCATTTTTTAAACAATGATTATTCAAGAAGAATTGGTCACACTAGAAGAGATAGAATAAACTTCTATAGAATCATATGATCTACGAAGGATAAACTATATATTTACCTTGTCTTTAGAGATTAATCAAAACCAAAACTGTTAGTACAAGATCTGATGAACCCCCAAAAGGATATTCCTTTGGAGAAAGAAACAATAATCTTAATTTCTAAAACTAAACCAAAAATACCCCAACGTTAAATTAATACCATTCAATAAACAATTGTCCTTTAAATCCTTCAATATAATCCAATGTAATATTGAAACCCAAAACATAAGAAAATTTGGTTATGTTGTCTTCCATGTTAAATTGTATCACCAAATTACATCAACTACTCTTAAAGTAACATACTTAATAGTAATTATCCTAATCACATATTCTCTATTATAAGTTAATTATTTCCATAAATAACTCAAATAACTATAAATCCTCAATGAAAACGTAGATAAAAATCCACCATTACTCCTCAAATTAAATCCCATAGTATTGTAGTTTCCTTGGGCATATAGTGTCCCCAAAAAGAAAACATCTTCCAAAATAACTTTTATCACTTAATCAACAATTTATTTTTCTATACTAAGGGTATTCATTTTATAAGACATAAGAACCGAAATAAACTTATTATTGATCAATAAAATCATTTAACTAAAAGTAATTACTCACACTAACCAAGGACTTCACATTTTCCTGTGGTAGACGATGAATCCCAATAGCACATTGGTTTTGGGTTCAATTTCCACAGCTTTGTCCAACGTGACGGGTTGTCACACGGTCTACATGTTGACATTTTTTAAAAACTATATTTTATAACATTACCAAATGAGATAAATTACTCACAATAACCATAACATAATTTTAACCAGAAATGTTATCTCATACCTTTCATTTTCATCCCAAAATATTATAACTTGTAATTTCTTCAAACCCAATGATCATATAAAACCAAATGGGTTTTTATAACTATATCCATTAGGGAAAAGATGAGTCTTCCTAAAATATCATTCTCACAAGGAAAACTGCGGGGATACAAATACAAGAGAAAATTATTCCAAAGTAATCCCATCAACAAGGAGCTCTAATACTTTTAAACATTTTTCATACCATTTATTTCCACATAGCTTCTTCATTGACCATGAAAATATATTATAGAATTGGGCATTCACTCAGGTAATGGCCAGGTCCCCTATAGTTATGGAAAATGACTGTAAATGGATTCTTGGGACCATTTTTATTTTCATCCATAGTACTCTTCATTTTTCATCGGCAATTATTCACTCTATGTCCTTCTTTCCTACACGTAAGGCATTTCTTTGATCCATTGAGACACTTTCTTGGGTGTCTCCTTCCACATTTCCTACAAGATGGAAATTTAGGATTTTTTCTCCACGGTATCCACTACTGCAGCTCTTTTCATTCATCACCTTCCTCTTCTTTTTTGAGTCCGGGAGTTGGTTAGTATATATATTGTTGATCATATTTATGAAAAACTAATTTGTCATGAACATGATATCTTTTATGCCTATAAATATTCCATTTTGTTGTTTATTTCCACCATCGTTCCCACCTTTTACATCATTCCCAAAGTTACTATGACTTCCTTGGACTCTAGCCATTTAATATAACCAAAAAGCATAGTGTGAATAACAGCATTCATTAAATCATTTAGAAAATATCATGATACCATATTCTCAATTTGAAATACCTTAATATTAACCATGGTCATTTATTCTCATATCATATTAGAATAATTCAAATTGGTTTATAATTAAAATTTAAATTATCCCAAGCATATCCCCCTGGAGTGTCATACCCAAGAGTGGAGTAAGGCCTGTTGTCATGCACCAGTTTCCATTCGAGTCTAGCCCAAAGTAGTGTTTTTGGGTTTTACCTCTAGGTTCATCTGTTCTAGAGCCACCTCGACCTGCTCGTATCCAGACATGTATTTATTTCATTGAAAACTCACAAAATCTCTACAATACCAAAATTCTAGGATGTTATTCTATACTAATCCTCAAAGTCCATCTTAGGTCTATGTCCTCTAAATAGAGTTTATCAAAATCTTGCTTCGAAGGATTGTAATAAACATTCTATATTACCAACTATAATTCCCCTACCCCAGTTACCTAGAGTCGGTGAATTATTAGATAACATTGGCATGATCACAAAAGATCAAGACTAGAAAGGCCGATTACTTTAGTAGCCTTGTAATCACTAGATATATTCATAATGTTTACATTACATCATAATGTTAAAATTAAAACAAAATCTTTTTTCCACACTCATGTCCCCTTATACTATCCCTGCAGGACATTTATAAAATACTTCTTCACATCCTGGAAAAAATAAATCATAAAAATGGGTGAGCTCAAATTCCCAGCAAGGATAACAATATTGCAGAAATTTTCATAAATAAGCATAAACATTTAAGGCAATGTATAACTAAAACAAAAGGCTTTTAAACTTGAAATTCAGAATAATATGTCAATGATAAAATGAAATACTTCCATTTACATATTCACATGGATATTCTACTAGTCTAATAATCACATTCAATATCAATAACCTCTTTTTATAATGATGGAATGCATAATCCCAGACTATCATAACCACATAGTCATGGCCTCGTGCCAAGAATACAAATATGATTTTGTCAAGGCCTTCTGCCAAGACACTAGTTTGTCTCATGAGACCTACTGATGTATCAAGGAGCTATAGAGAGCTCCACCCATCACTTACTAAGTCCAATGCATTCATCATATGAATGGTTTGAAATATAACATAAACATTCGTATTAAAAACCACATACGAAATGTCAATACTTTAACCACAAATCATGAATGGTATAAAAATAGCACGTCCATATTCAAATATAACTCATTCGATACAATATGGAAGATTGTATTATATCATATTTACCACAATCGAGAATAATGATGGATACTGGCGTATATTAAAATAAACATCAACCTATTGAGAGAAATATCCCCCTTTTTCTTGAAAAAATTTAAATGTCAGACTATTTATCAAGAAGCCATTTTAAAAATATTTCTATATAAAAGTGTCCTTTAACACTTGGAAACTTTTAAAAGGAATTTTTATTTGAAAACTTTAATGTCCATATAAAAAAATACAAAAAACCTTTTTTAAAACATAGACATTAATGAGAAAGATTTAGAATAATTAATCTTTAAAACATTTTAAAATGATATTATAGTTAGAGTTACTAACCAAAAGAGATACACATGAACACAAATAATTGAGGTAAAAAAAATATTGTAATATCATGAGAATAAAGGGATTCATGATATACTTTGTCAAAGTACATTATATACAACATATCAAATTTATTTGGTGTATAACAACAAAAGAGTCTCAATGGAATGTAAATTGAGATGAAATCTCTCATAATGTGTGTATCATTAGGTTAAGGATAAATCAATGACATAAATATGTGTGAAAAATATAAATACACTCAATATTATTGGATATTAAGTGTAAAACAATCAATGTAGATTCCCACAAATTCTTGTAAAAACAACTCCAATGAATTGGATGATCAACTCCACAAATCGAGATTGAGTAAAAATTAATCTTATCAAGTTCATACCAATGACTTGAAAATTTATAAATTGATTTATAATGTGTATCCCAAGTATATCCACATAATGGGGAGTGGAAATTATGACATAATCAAATTACTAGTGATTCCAAACATAATCTTGGAGTAAAATAATCGATTAAGTATGCGTAATGCCGAATGAGTTGAAATTGAAGTTTCAAATTCCCTTATTGATTTGGTAACTTATGAAACATAAACCCATGAAAGAAGGATCATAAAATGATAATTTAAATATACATTATTTACGGTATATTATACAATTAATACAAACATTGTATGTACACACACCACATGCAATAAATAAGTGGTGAACAATGGAAATCTCACGAAATTAAAAGTGAGATAAGAAACCCCTTACTTTGTACTTTTTCCCTGGTCGATGGTAGGTTAGCCTCCTTTATAATGGTTAAATATTTGTTATTTAATTATAAAATAATCAAATTCATTAATATGATATCATATATGATCTTTTAACATTTCTTTGTTAATAATATCTTAGTATTATCGCTGTTTCGGGTGTTAACTTACTCATTTTCTTTTATATGTGTTGTTACATAGGTCATGTTTGTTATGGATAGGTTGTATATTATTCATATAAATAATGATTTTAAGTCCTTAAAAAATATTTTTATTAATAAAATGAGAATTATACTTGTATGGATAAGATGGGGGATGAATCTCATCGCGTTCATGGAGACGGTAGTCCGTACGTACACACAAGCGATAATATCATTCTATTTATATTAAAATCATATATAATTGGATGGTATATCATATATAAAGAATAATTATCATGATATAATTATTATTTAAATGAATTACACATCATTATTATACCCATCAAAATAATAATGTATTGACTAACAGTTACACCACGACGTGGAGACGGTTGTCCGTTCGTACCCACGTATGGTGACATGTCATTCAAAGGATGGATAGAATACTGAATATGGTTGTACCATATTTATAATAATATCACAGTATATAAAATATACTGGAGTTATTATTTTAGAATGGAAATTACAAATAAAGAATATGTTGAAGAAGAATGGAACTTGAAAGTGGGTTGTGAAAACATTACATCTTCTTCGGGTTCTTACATTTGATTTGATCAAAAGGGCTCCTTAGGTTGGCTTTATGATCAAACTAATCCCTCTATATTGAATTTAGGGAAGAGGAGATAATATTTGGGTAGGGGTTGGCCGATCCAAAAAGCTTTGAAGGTGTAAATTACAGAGAAGGGTGAGTAACCTTTTATAAGAAGTGTGAGGGGAACCTTTGGAAAAGCAAGAAATATTATTTTATAATAAATTCATATTCGGTTTCTAATGGCTTAAAAGTGGTTTATTTAAAGGTTAAGGTGGGTATGGGTAAAAATACTTTCAACCAATATATTTTACACAGGTTTGGATCGCAATATTAACCTTATCATTTATATTTATCTCTTATTTAAATAGTTTGACATTTACCATGTCTCTTTGTATATTATATTATATAGTTAATAAAAATACTATATACCTCCAAGAGACCCCTAAGTGGTCCACTAATTATACAACTATAATTATATAAGTCCTTTGGCTGAACCATAGATTTCTAGGAATAGAATATCAATTAATAATATAATATTTCGTTTAAAAACTCTTTTATGTCAATGTTGACACTATTTGGTATTTTGTTTTTGATAATTTCATAATAGCAGTATTAATTCGAAACAAATTTATATAACCAATCCTAATATGTCATATTAACCTAGAAAATTTTTGGAATTCATAAAAAGTCTCAAATTACATTTATTTTGATATTTATAATGTCAGTTATTTGAATACTTCATTAATTAGGTAATTACTGCATCACCATTATGTCATAAATAAATTAAATTATTAAAGGTCTAAAAATTATAAATAATATACGATTATGTAGGAAATATTTTTATATTTTTAATTAATATTTATAATCGAATTTATCTTATATATAAACCTATATTAAAAATGTTTTAGTTATTAAACATTGATTTTATCTCTTTTAACTCTTATTTGAATTAAATAATAATAAATGTCATAATCTAATCCAAGTGGACCTAAAAGATAATATTTTATTCGTAATTTTTTTTTCATCGAGATACATTTGTCCAATAGTATTAAGATGTGTGTTAGGGTAATATTAATATCATCTTTACCCTTAATTACTCTATTTACATTTAACTGTGGTAAATAAAAGTAAAAAGTCACTATTCACCAAAAATTATTTTAATCTCATTGAACCACATTTTACTCCTTGATATTAACTACATCTCTTATATTTTTGAAATTCCACTCACAGAAGCGGTAAAATTATGTTTTATGTGAATCTCTAAATTCTCCTATGAGGTGGGTAAAAGACGGTGAAAAGTTCAATAAAATTTTTATATATCAAAAATTATTCTTAACTAACTCCAATGAATTACATTGAACATAAATAGCTATTATGTATCTATTTTTACCTTAAATAAATTTAAATAAAATAAATAATTATTTAAATAAAAATTTGGGTTTATACTATAACTCAATTTTTTTTAACTATTCATCAAAAATTGAATTTTTTTATAAAAATACCAAAAATTCACTTTAATCTAATTTTGATATTCCAAATCCAAAAATGAAGTCCATTTTTAATGATAAAATTTATAAAATTTTAAAAAGTGGGTATTACTATTCATAACGGCTAGTTTGATTGGTTGTGGTGTGTGTTAGAACTCGAAATTGCGTACAACACACACTACTGTATTATTCAAAGAGAAGCGTACCGTGGAAGCTTAGGGTTTTACACTCTTGGATACTATGTTAAGGTTATTTACAATAGGTGTTTTAGGATGTTAAAACCATGGGATCCAAATTTCATAAATAAATATTATAGAACATAATCTTTTGGTAATATTTGATGATATTTCTATGAATATATTAATATCATATAATTTTGGTAATATATATATTATATGTTATTCATAGATAAAAATCGTTATCAAGATAATCAAAGTTGATGTGGTTCTAGAGTAGATGAATCTTGGTGTAATAATACTGAAAATAGTTTTTTTGAGTATTTCTAGAACATAGTTATGGTTCACAATGATTGTTACCTTGGTGCACACCTTGTTTGACACTCTCGGGGTATATTCATGGGTTAGATAATATTTTCATTACAAATTATGGTAGTGTATTATAATATATGAGGACCATGAATAACAAATGATAAAAACCATGTCTGTAAGATTAAATATAGGGTTTCAATATTTAGAAATCCTATATATGATTTTAATGAATTTTGTTGGTTTCTCACTATTATTATTCTATTCATAAAATGTTTCTTGGTTTTATTATATGGGTGATACATGGATAAACCACGTGAATAGTAAACATGATGGAAATGTGGTGATTGTGACTAAACAAATCAGATGATGAATATAGTGATATATATTTTGATTATTCCCAATAAACGATCTCATTTTTATAAATAAAAATACCATATTTTGGGGTTTCCTATAATACATAATAATATAAAAAGAGAGTTTCATGATGGCCATGGATGAAAGAAGATTCAACATACTGCATGTCATGTATGTGGGAAGAAGAACTAAGAGAATATCTTATATGAATGTAAAAATATATTTTTGTATAATAGAAGTTATTATAGAATATATATATCAAGGAAAAATGATGTTTTTGATAGAGGGGCATGTTGTCCAACCTAATTGAATATTTATATTACAAATAATTATTAGTGGGTAACTCAATATTTATATGACATAATTCCATTATCCAGGAGCTAAATAAATATCAAAATAAGTTTCATGGGAATTTGAATCAATTAAATTAAATTATTGATATGTTTATGTATCTAGATTCACAAACGATGATATAGATGTGCTATAAAAATGATATCTTTGTTATTAGAATCAGGAATCACGTAATAATTTATACATAGAATTTTTTATTTATCAATTTTAGAACATAAGTAGAATGGTTACAATAACCAGTAGAAGTTATTTACTCTAAATATGATACTTTAGAATAACACATGATTACGACTTTGGCAACTGATATAATTTTCTTAATAATGAGTTGATAATTTTTATTTAGGTTATGGAGAAAATTCATATTTATTATTTTAATCAGATAGTATTGAAACCAAGAAATTTCATATTGAATTAATGAAGAAACGATTTTTCTCATCATTGAATATTGTTTTTTTCATTTTGGATTTATGGAATATATTCAAAAGTATATTATTTTATTTTACGAATGAAGATTCTATTAATTTGGGAAGTATTTATATTTTTAGTGATCTTTTATTATTATTTAGATTATTAGTATGTTTTAATATAATAAATGATCAAGGTATTCAAATCTATAAGATATTATCTTATGATCTACATTATGTTGTTTATGGTTAAATATTTTTTTCAAATATTTTATATTATTGGGTTTTTAATTGTGTTAGATACAGTTCGATCTGTCTTATGTTTATCTATTTATTGAATGGATTTATAAGAGATGTAAGTGTTATTATTAAGGATTAATAGTTAAATATATTATTTATCAATATTTTATTAAATTTTCTAACCATTTTGGGTTTGGGTAAATATTTATATTATAAAATGTAATATATTTTCATTATTTTCTGGATCATATTATTTTGTAAATGTAAATTCTAATGCATCAAGCGTGAAATAAAACAAAATTCATTTCTTGAAATAATACATGGAGTGAAAATTGATTAGTACATATCAAAATGATGATATTGTGTTTATGAAATGATAAATAAACCAATTATGTTTATTTTCATATATTATGTACCATAATGTTAAATTAATCCCCCAATTTTTAGAAAATGATATTGAAAAAAATGTTATAACTTTAGCTTTATATTTTATGAATTTGTGGTCTTTTAACACCTCAAATATTTAATTTTTTGTCATCATTAACATTTATATTACCATGTTATGTATCAATGTTTACTAGTCCTTGGACATTAGTTTTACCCTCCATGGGTATAACTTAAATTACCATCACTTTTATCCTTCTATAGGAAACCAATTTTTTTTATTTTTGGCAATCATTTTTTTATACTTCCCAGGTTCGAAGGATGTTTTATTTTCATCCAATTTGATTTTGTTTTAGATAAATGTAATTTTGAATGTTTATATTTTTTTAAAAAATGTAAAATTTTGAGGGTGATGTTTATTTATGGGTAGAGAACATGACACCATAAATATTCTTTATAAAATAATATTATGCTTTGTGGCTTGTGTAACACTAAATAATGATATTTTATAAAATTTATATATATTATAAGAAATATGACATTTAAAAATTACATAGTCATTTAATTGGGTGTAATGTGTAAAAAATTTTATTTTATATTATATTAATTTTTAAATAAGATTATTCTTTTTGATTGATTGTGATGCACAATGCCCCTAGTCAAAATATAATGAAATATATTGGGTCATTATAGATTAGATATTATATTTTCATGTATGAAAGTGACTAATTAAATTTCAAAAATTAAACTATTTAAAAATGTGTAACGTAAATTCATTGGTTAATCAATTAATTTCAAATGAAAATAAAAATCATTTGAATGTAAAAGAAGCGTTTTTATGAAAAAAAACTGTTTTTATATGAAAAATGTATTTTTACAGTAATATATTTATTTAATTAAAATTTTAAATTAATTTAATGAAATTTATATATTACTTATTCAATAAAATGTTTTGATATTAATTAAATATTTTTTCTAGGAATTGAATAATTATAAATCCAGATTAATGTTTAAATTTATATCAAACTGTCTTATTAGGTTTCTCACACCTCACTAATTTAGGGTTTTTTTGGTCATTAATATCTAGATGACGATGTCATCTATCACTATTTATTAGTGCTTGAACTTTTTTTTGCCGGCACTGGTATAATTGAAATTCCCCACACCTTTTCCCATACATGGGAACCAAATTATTTTATTATTTTAGGCAACCTTATTTTCCATTTCCAATTTACGAAGGATTTTTTTCTTATCCATCTATATGATTTGGTTTTAAATAATATTAATTTGGAAGATTTTTATTTTGATGATCAAGATAAAATTGAAGGTTTATGTTTATTTTTGGGGTGATGAATATGACACCATAAATATTCAATTTAAAAGCGTAATGAGATTTATAGCTTGTGTGACACTCCATCGTGATATTTTAGAAAATTTAGATTTACTAAAGGAATTGTATTTTTAAAATTTGACCTAGTAATGTCATTGGGGTGGATGTGTAACACAAAAATATTTTATACCATATTTATTTTTAAATAGGTTTATTATTTCCGATATCTTCTAATACAGAAAACCATATGTCAAAATGATAGGAAATATTGTGTGTGATTACAACCTAACTATTAAATGGGCGAGTATGAATATGACTGAATAATTTTCCAAAATTATATTGTTTAGTAATTTATAACATAAATTCATTGGTTAATCAATTAATTTGTTATAAAAATAAAAATAATATGAATGTATAATATTTTTTTTTTGTGAAAAAATATTTTTTAAATAAAAATGTATTTCTATCTTAATAAATTAATTTATTCACTATTTTTGAATGATTTAAATGAAATTTATATATTATATATTCAATAAATTTTTTAATATTAATCTAATATTTTTTTCATCATATTGGATAATAATACATTCAATGTTTTTCATACATTTTAATTAAATCAATATCATCATGTTTTTCCTTCTTAATTTAAAATTAACTTCTTCCTCTTATATAAATTAAATTTTTTTATTTAGATTCCATATTTTGAATCACGAGGTTCAAATTGGCTAAATAAGACCTTTTAATTTTTTTCAATATGAATAGTATCCTTAGTAAATGGCATAACCACTTTAAAGGATAGATCATGTTACACTTGGTTATAACTAAATGTTATAAGAACACATATCAACCAAATTCTCTTATGGGGAAGTTAATTCAAACTTTATCATAATAGGAACAATAAATTTCATTCAACAAAAATTTATCCACCATAATGAATGATATAATATTTAAAACCAGCAATGTTACATATTTTCACGATTAATTTTAAATATCTATTATATGTCATCATAAAAAAATAATTTTATAAATGAATATAAATAAATATATTAATAATATTGAAATTTATTTCATGATGGAAAACTATTTCTTAATTTTTAATATAAATAACCAATCTCGAATAGCCAAAAATTGGTGGTTACTTCATTAAAGAGCGTCTAGATATAATTGATCACATCCCAATGGATATAGTAGTTTATTAGTATTTGAAATCAATATATATACATGAATTTCAAATTACATTGGAAAAAATAAAACAAAACCTATATTTTTATTTATGAAAAACATTATTCCCTTTATCATATCCCTATTAATCAATCACAGTTCATTATTGAGTATCATATAGAAAAGAAAAAATAAGAAATATGTGAGATCACATGCAATGTAAGAGTAAACGTACCAAAAAAGATATCATGAATACATAAGGAATAATCATAATGGAAAAGTGAATAACTAAAAACACAAACCATTTAATCAATAATTCTTCCATGAAGAATAATACGGTAGGAATAAATTACAATAAATTAATGCTATATAAATAATTAAATCATTTGGAAACATATCCGTCGATAATATAACTAGTCAGATAATCATAACGAAATAAATTACTAATCTCACAATTAGTGTAACAGTAATTTTTAAATCATAAACATACCGAAAAATTCATGTACAATGAAATCTTATATAAACAGGTAAGGCCTAGACAAAATACCAATACATGTTCGTTTCATGAGACCCAGTTATGCATCGAGGGTTTATTGTGTTCCATGACAAATATTTACTAATTCCAATTCATTCTTCAACTAGTTGGTGGGAAACATAAAAAACATACACATTTTTACTTAGAAAATAGAATATGAAAACTAAATAATATCCATAATCAATAAGAAATCATAAATCATCCAGAGTAGTTTGAGGAATTTAACCAAAATATTAAATCTCTTGTCAATCTAATAATAAACCATCTAGGGATAGTTTCATTACAACATATACCTAGTTGTGAATAATTAATACTAGGGTTATTTTCATTTTGAAATGAAGTTCAAAAATAATTTTATTAAATAAATAATTCTGGAAAATACCCGTTTACACATTTAAAATATATTTTAAATAATAAATAAATATAAAATATTAAAAAAAATTATATTAAAAGAATCATTGAAAATTAAAAATGAATCCTTAATGATTTTAGTGGACTTGATTTTGATTAAATCCATGATTTCTATTAAAAATACATTTTTGCTGATAAAAAATGGTAAAAAATACCATCATTTGATAAGTGAAAATAATATTAATTTTAAACCCTTTTTAAATGTAAAGCATGGTTTAAAAAACAATTTTCACCATATAACGATAATTTTTAATTCATATATAATATTATTTATAGAATACATGGACATAAATGACAATTATGCTCACCTGAGTAGAAACAAATGTCAGTTTTCTTAATAAATATTTTGATGGTATATTGATTACATGAAAAGGGAATTTTAATCGAAAAAATTAATGTAATTAGACTAAACATGGGATATTAAAATATATTGGGGTGAAAGTTGAAATTGGTATGATCCATAGTTTTAGTATAAACACAAACAATCATGAATACTAATGATATATTGAAATAGTCCCGTACTTATTTGTTAATGATTGAAACATAACTTGTAAAAAGATATAAATTCAATTGAAACATTACATACTATAAATTTAAATATATTCACAATATAACTGATCAATGAGGTTGTATATACACCCTTAAAGGGAAATAAGGCATCGATACAATATATTTATCACCTAAGTAATATTTATTTGTGAAACATTAATGTGAGGTATAATTTCAAGCATTTGTGACAGAACCTCTTGTATAATAAATATTTATTTATTATAATGCTATTACAGAACCATACTCATATATATCATAAAATATATTATTCAATTATATCATTCTATCACCATTATAATAAACAATATTTATTAAAAACATCATTTTATATGATAAATACTTATCTATTCTATATATATTTATTTAGAGTACTCCATAAAATTTAAATAAAAAAATAAATTCTACATTCCATGGAAATGGTAGGCCTTACATATGCATGATTGTTGTTTCAATTTTTTTAATAGATGGAAATGGAGAATTTGGAAGAATAATTCACCCTCATAGAATAATTATTGTATTATATATATCATATATATTTCTTTATTATATCGCTATAACCATCCATGTTAAAATTCACATCGCTTTGTCGTGGCTGTAGTCCACACGTATATACAAGTTACATTATTGTTTTCCGATGAATTATATGGTATGAATGTAGATGTGAACTTCTAAATCTATAAGTGTTACTATTTCATAAATATCATATATATATATATATATTAAATCAATCAGTATATCCATCAATGAGAGGTGGTCATTGAAAATGAACTATATCTTTTTGTAAGGGGGAGGTTGGTGATAAACAAAATCGACAACTTTTTTTCTGTTTGATGGAAAAACGTTTAGATATAGGTTAATATATTAAATTAATAACATATATATATGAGTAATGTACTGGTGTAATTATTTTTCAAAATTTGAATAAAATTTCATGGTGTTAGAGGAAACAATATGGATGCATGGTTATGAATGAGACCTATTCCTCTTTGGAGAACCTCCTTACATTTATAAATAGTCTTACATTGATGATTTTCTGATTAAAAAAGGTAATATGGGTAATAATTTTGTATTTATGGAAGGTTTTGTGAAAATTTTCTTATAAACCAATATTATTTGAATTGTGGAGAGTAGAGTAGAGGGGGGTATCCAATTATAAGTGCAAGAGAATAAAAACATGGAATTTTTTAATTGAATAAAATTTACCCACATTTTATAAACAAAATGTTTTCACAAAATGATCCATTAACAAAAAATATTTTTCCATATGTATATATATTTCAATAAAATATTAATTATATATGTTTTTATATCATTTTTACTCTTACCTTTTTAGTTTCACCGACAGTAAATCCATTTTATCCTTAATTTCTATAACTAATTATTAATAGTTTTACTATTCACTATGACGAATAATTAATTTGACCTTATAAAATATTAAAAATTTTTATGATCCCAAATATTATATCCATATTTTAAATTTATAATCAATAAATTGTATGAATATATTTTAAATTTAAACATGTATGTTTGTCGAAAATATTGTTTTCTAATGGAATATGTTTCCTTATGTATAATATTTTTATCTAAAATCAACATAAAATTGAGTCAATTGACATAAATTACATAATTAAATATATATTATAAATAATTTTAATTCTAAAATAATTTGAATCAAAAAATTTACTTTTTTAAATTGTATAAAGGAAATGGAAATTTCAATAAAAATCAATAGTAGTCACTATTCATGGAAATATTAATCTTATTAGAAAATTATAATAATCTCACAATAAAGTAATTATTACACTCTAATTTTAAAAAATAATTTTATTTTTCAAATATATTTTATAAAATTAGAACAAAAAATGTTATAATAATCATTGAAAATATAACGAAACATATTTTTACAAATATCTGGTTTTTATGAAGAATCCTAATTTATTCTTATCTCAGTCCTATCAAAAATATTAGACAAGTGATAATTTTTTTTGACTTCATAACATATATTGTTCATTAAAATAATTCACATATCGTTATTAGTTTAATTTATTACTATAAAAACACACATTGTGCATAAAAAAGTTTTTTGGAAAAATATTTCTTTAAAATTGAATTTTGATATTTTTTATCAATTGATAATGACTTTATTTATTTATAAATGATTAAACTATATAAAATTATTATTTTTTATTTTTCATACCTACTTATTTATTTATAATGTTATAATGTTTGTGTTTAGATTATATATTTCATGGGACATTTAAGATCGATCTTGTGTGTTTTAAATGCTATTGAAAATAATTATCATCTTTTGAAATATTATGGTGGTAAATTATCTCTAACATAAATTATATTCATACTGAAATTATTAATATAGACACTAAATAAAGGGTTCACTATCAATAAATATATTTTTTAGAATCCCATATAATTTAATGGGTTATGAAACCATTTTAATGATAATAGATAAAGAGACATATCAAGGCCATATAAAATAAAAAATAGCGAGTAATCATAATTCAAAAACATTACTCGGAAGAGAAAATATGTACATGGAATAAAATCATAATGAATTATCATTATTTATAGAGATAATTTATCAGAATAAATTTAATTACTTATAGAACACTAATGACCCGAATGATATAAATATGATATAACCGAAAAGGCCACTTATTCATAAAAAAAAGTTAATGCAAAATAATATTATTTTTATATCACATTTCTAGGGATATAGTCATCTTTTACATTCAAGATATATATTTCTAAAAAAATATAACTATTTTATATTTTTTTTATTTTGAAAGTGTGATCTAATCCATAGGTTGTTCTTCGATTAATTTCAACTTCATTTCTTACTCCATGTAATAAATATCCGATATGAATTTTTTTATTATTAAATCGGTAAAATTATTTTTTAATATAATATATAATCCAAAAAATAATAACATATTATTCCTCCCATTATTATAAAACTATAAAAAATTTCGAATAATTTATGATAACAACCTATATGAAGAAAATTGACGTGATGAAATAATACATTTACCTCAAAAATTCAATAATAAAATGGATTAAAATATATCATTCCTTAAATAGAAAAACATATATCCCATATTACACTAATAAACTAATAATTAAATAATTATTTAACCTCAAAGGTAATCACTTACCCTTCATATTACACCTCCAAAAGAATAATAATTTTTTTCATAAATAATCATGTACACTTAACCTAATGGTTGTGTATATATTTATAAACAAGATCTGAATAATATGTCTCCAAATATATAAAAAAATAGTTTAAAATCATAATGATTAAAATATATTTGATCCAGTAATATTTTCCTACGGTAAATATAATATTTTTCCAGCAATTTGATTATGAAAAAAATGTATTCTAATTGGTACATCTTGTTGTCTTGTGGTTGGGGTTTTACGCATGACTCCCATCAATTGTGGGTCACTACCCAACTGCCACACCAGATGCAACTATTTTTCCCCCAACATGCATGTTTTCTTGTTAATATACTATATTTTTAAAAATCTAATAATTTTCCAAAAAATAAGATGAAAATTTTCAAAAATAACATCAACCATAAAATTTCTTCTCAATTCCATGGATATTTTTTTGATAAGAAATATGTTCCCATTTTTTGACAACCCATTATTACTCTTCTTTAATAAGTATATATACCCAAAAGGTTATCTGTAACATTAAATATATGTCCACAAAAATAAAAAGTATTTTTCCTATCATAATGTTTTGACTAAAACCCAAACTAATCCCAAGGGCTATATTACCATAACGTTCACTGAAAATGTAATTAACCACATGAAAATCCTACCCCATAAAACATCATAAATAGTTTATAAGATATTGGAAATATTATCAAACAAAAACACATAAACCCATGATGGTATCTACAAAACTTATGTTAATATATGATTATGACATATTTACTTCCAAAAATTAACACAATCATTAGATGACTAATGATTATTATAACCAACAAACCATTTATTAAAAATCATCTTCTACATAATTATAGAATCCAAATAAAGATATACCATAGTCCTATCACTTCAATTATTTTTATGAAAATGGTCATTCCATTGTCTTAGTGTTAATATTTAAATGACGGAATTGAATTAGGTAATGAACAGGTTCACCAAATTCACGATAATGAACAATAACTGGAAATATATAGTTTAGTTTATGTTTCTCTATTGAAGTAATAATTTTTTTATCATAAGTACATTTATCTCATCCCATATTTCAACACATAAAATATTGTCTTATTCCATTGATACATTCTCCTAGTTGATTATTTTCACAATTATGACATGACATAAATTGGACCCTCTTTCTCCCATGGTCTCCACAACAGAAGTTCTTAAATGAATCCATCATACTATTCCTTGTTGAGATTGAGAGTTTATTATGGTATAGGTTATTGACCATATACTAGGATTACTAATTACTAAAAATAACAATATCATTTCCTTTGGTCATAATCCCATTTTGATTCTCATAATCACTATATTGGCTATCATATTTAGTGTTTACATAATTCCCCCTTGTCCCATTTATTGAATAAAACTAGAAATAATTTCATGACTAATAATAGTAATAATTATGAAAAATAATTTACAATATATCTAAAGAAAGGAATTTTTTTTTTCAATCCCTAAAAACATAGGATTATCATAGTTCATCCATGATCATAATATATTCATGTCATTTATAGTGAATCATAATGATAATGTCATTTCATGATGAAAATAACCTATGAGTGTCCAAATAGGTGACAAGTCAGACCCATTATAGTGGTTTTGGTGAGCATCGAGTGAAATCCCAACAAGTTTTTTATTTAATAACCATAGGTATAATTATTCTAGACCCACATTAACCTTTAGTATCTATTAGAAGATCATTTTTTAGTAAAAACACATAATATATACCTTACCAAAACATTAGGGTGTTATCATTTAGTTTTACTTATGATCAAATAAATTATTAAAGCTATATTACATAATATATGTTATCCTAAATAATATTCACTGGGATTATAAAATATATACTATTATACTAATAGAAAATAATCTAGTAATATTAGCCTAGAGTTAGTTGTAAAAGTATTATGTAGGTGGTCGATACATGTGATAACATCATAAAGGAAAAATAGTTTAATACTATTATAAAACAAGATATATACATATGTTTCATGTTACTTTTGAAAATATAAAATACAATATTGTATTTTCTTTGAAAACACCACTATTAACTTTACAACATCCATTTCAATCAATCATAATACATTTCATGGAATCTCGTGGAAGGAAACATAAGATAGGGGTGACCTCATATTCTTAGTAAAAGTCCATAGAGAGTATAATTTAAATTGAATACATATATCATAATAAATATTTCATGTTAAATAACTATAAACATATTATATATAATCAATATCTTTATAATTAATAATGATATGTCCAGAATAAATTATTCAAATAATTCCAAATAGATAATCACATGATCTAGAAAGTATCTAATTATATTATAAATAATCAAATAATAATTTCGAAATAAAAACTAAACTTATAATGAAAGAATGTGTAATGTACATCATCATAAAAATACAATCATTGCATAATGGTAAGACATTATACATAAATGTGTATGAAAATACCAAATATCAAAACTATTTTATCTCATGATATTTAATAATGCATCGGGGGGCTATAGAAAGCACCACCCAACACATACAATCCCCAATTAATTCCTCTTATGAGAGTGTAAAACATAATTTATGTAAACATTTAAAATTATAAATATTAATAGAAAATGTTAATAATTTCCCTAATCAATAAACATAATCATTAACAATCTATATTAATATTGTAAATGGTATCAAAACATTACATCCCCACTTAAACTAATCATAACCTAAAAAATAAATTATAGTTATGGTTTATTTATAATATATACATTATAGATCATAAGTAATGCAATGTGTGTTGTTGTTGATTAATATATGTACCATAAAAATGCTATTAATGAAATACTTGAAAAAAATACATTATTATCTTTTAAAATAAATTTGAGAAGAAAAAAATTTACAAAATATTTGGATAGAATATTATTTAGAGAATAATAATAAAATAAGTTAATGGATACATCAAAATAATGAGTGTCTATGGTGGTGATTACTTTTTTCACTCTGTTAAATACAATTCTTTCTTACTATTTTAAAAATGTTAAAAGTATTCTATTTCAGAGAATGATATTACTATTCCGTTTAAACCAACATCTAAAAAGTAATATATTTCCAAAAACTACATTAAAAAATTAAAATAAAATAATAAAAATAGAATTGAATTTTTTTTTGAATACATGGACATGGAATAAAAATATTTCAAGCTGATTAGAGAAAATATCGGCCTTCCTTAAAATAACATTCGTGTATCATGATTCCTTAATGAGTTTAATTTTAAATGAAATATATAATTAATATATTTAAAGAAAATATTAAGGAAATATATTTTAATTAATATATGAATATAAATATTCTTATCTATTGGTGAAATAAACATAAACAATCACAGATATTGATGAGATTGTGAAATAAACCATTTACACTTTGGTAACTTTTGAATCACAAATCACAAGAAATAAATAACGACAAATGAAAATTTAAAAACCATGAATGTAAATATATTTTTTGTATAAAAAATAAAATGGTTATAATATAAACCACACAAAAGAAATATTTATTGAATATTGAATATGACACACAAAAATAAAAGTTAAATGAAAAACCCTTACATCATGTCTAATTTCCATCATATAAATTCAGATATCTTGATAATAAAAAAAGAATATTTATAAATATTCTAAAAATAAAATAAATCTATTTCACACCATATATTATTAACATATTACATTTTATCACCAATTTATTATAAATTATTAACTAAAAAAACAATTTTGGGTGATAAGTGCATAGTTTTCAATCTATTTTTTGGTTTGGTACTTTTGGACAAAGTAATTTGATCATGGATCCATTAGAACCTATATTATATCAATTATATAAATATTATATATATTCATTGAATATATATTTATATTAATCCATAAAATTTATATTATAAAATGAATTACATCGTTCATGTAGACTGTAGGACACACACACATGAAAAATGTTTAAATTTTTAAACTGATTGAATTAAATAAAAGTAAAAAATAATTAAACCATAAATAATCAATAATATATCATATAAATAATATATTTTCATTAATTTTGTCTTTATTACAATCCATTTACTTTTAAAATGAAAAGTTTTAAAATCAATTCATAAAGATGACAATCCACATGTATGTAGGAGTGACATGGTAGTTTTCTAGAAATCTAGAAGACATAAAATAAAATGTTGCATTATAATTATATAAATATTAATTTATAATAAATATAATATCTATGTGTAAAATATATCATTATATCCATTCATGATAGATATATGAAATTTCATTAAACAAATAATATTTATGTATATATATGATAATGGGGTTATTATTATACCAAATATTTAGTATATTTTAAGGATGAAGAGGAAGATGTAAAATGAGGATTCATGTTTACAATCTACACCTCCTATTTAGTGAACATATTTATTTTTATTCTTAAATCCATCCTAGAATGAAATTCTAATAAAATAGGTAATCTAGGTTATGGTTTGGTAGGGAAGGATGGGATTTGGTCAGTAATCGAACGAACCAAATGAATCATTAGGTGTTGAGAGGAGAGTATATCATTCCCTTTTACAGGTAGGGGTGGATTCACACTTGGAATGTTTTTAATGAAATAAAATATTCACACCTTTTTAACAAACCAAACTAATCCAAAATACAAAATTACTAAACATTATTTTAAATTATCTCTATATTAGGACAAAAATTTGAAATTATAAAATCTATTATTTCATTTTAAAAGATTAGGTTTTTGGTTTCCCCTAAGAAAAGTCATTTATAACTTATCCATGGTAACTAATTTATACTTTTTTTATTATTCCATAGGACCAAATATTAATTTTAACTTATTAAATAATATTATTTTTTATGTTTCAAAATACGGTGTCATTTTTTCCAATTCAGACAATATATGTAAAGAATATAATATATAAAAAGACATAAAATCAGGTAAAAATAATGATTTTGCAATGGATATGTTTTCTTACGTATAAATAATTTTTATAATATATGTCTACACAAGACACTTTAAAATGAAAAAAATTATTTTATTTCTAATGTATTTCAATTAATTACTCATTAAAACAATTTAAATATATATATATTTTTATGTTTTAAAATTATTTAATTGAAAAAATGTTTTGAATAAAAATCAGTATTTTGACTAATCATAAAAAAATTATCTTTTCAGAAAAATTAAAAAATAACTATAAGATAATTTTGAAATGACTATTTTAAAAATGATATTAATTTTTTAAAATAAAATTCTGAAAAGTGAATAAAAATAATTTTAGAATATGTTTGGAAAATAAGATGAACATAATTTTTTGAAATATACACTTCTAAAGCACGAAACTAGATTATTTCTTATTTGATTCCTCATAAAAAATATTATATAAATGAAAAAAATTGTGTATTTATTATACAATATAAAAATCTAATTAAAATCATTCTCCCATGATGGATAATTTAATACATTATGATAAAAACAAAATGTAACAAAAAAACATAATTTTTAAAAAAATATTATTTTGACATTAAAATATTTCTATAAATATTTTCTTAATCAATTGATAACAAAATAATTTTTTTTATTCTTTATACTGTACAATTTTATTAATCTAATTATTATTATTAATACAAACCAATTTAAAGGCTAGATATTGTTGTCATATTTAAATAGTTTATTTTTTTGTGTTTTTAATGCTCTCTGTTGTGTTATGTATAATCAATAAATCAAAATTTTATTATTATGTGTCCCTAAAGCATTACATTAGTAATTATATAATTACCATAAATTTTAATGCAATACTAACTAGTCCTCCTTCAGTTAATTGTAAAAATTAAATAACTAATGTTAAAAATATTTACAGGTATATGATTTGAATGAGTTATGTGTTATAAAATTTAATATATGAATTAAAAATATTAGTTTTTGTTAAATAACTATATTTTAATATAATATTTTTATCTATATCACTTTTATCTAATTAAATAAATATTGACAAATGTTGACATTAACGATATTATAAAAATAAGAATTTATTAAATTATTTTAAAATACAATAAAAAATGAACGATAAAAAAGAAGGTATGGTATTGTCAAAAATTTAACCAGTTATCTATTTAAGTGTCAATTTTTTACTTATATGAAAAATTATATCCCTATCATAGAGAAAAATTTGTCATTGTGGTTAATATTAAAATAGTCTAACTATGTTTTAAAGAGAGAAGATAAGTATTAAGAAACCCCCCAACTTTATCCAAATTTTTTTTATTTGATTTCATCCACATGATGACCTATAGAAACGTTGAATCATTTGGATAAATAATGGATTTGTTATATTTTAATCTCTTATGAAATTCCAAAAGAGTCTGTCACCTCAATTATAAATGTGAGCCTCCTCCCTTAACATCATCACACAACCCTTAGCCATCTAGATTGGAAATACCCTAAAAATACAATATAAATTTATTTACCCAAATTCTAAAGGTTTATCCCTTATACAATAGTAAACAATAAGATCCTTAACAGGATATTTAAAGGATTTATTTCAAAGATGAGGTAATCACGTTAACCAACCAATTGATTTTCTACATCATAACCTCCTTTATATCTATGTAGTTTATAACTAAATAGTAAAATAAAAATCATAAGTATTATGAAATATTATTTTGTATATGAAATATATATTATCAAACATTTTTAAAAAAATGATATGTGAAAGTATCACTTGTGTGTTCATTCGGTTTACAAACTCCACAAAGGAATACAATTCATAATACACCCCCACATTCAATGGATTATCATTATGATGGGTTTAATATTTATATATGATACATATTAAATAATTATTTTTCTATAATTCAATTATCACATATATCTTCTTATGTTCTAATCCATTGAAAAATAATAACTTCTCTTATACATATGTTTGGACTGCCATCTCCACAAAGCGATGTAATTTTTTTTTTCAATTCTATCATACATGTATATTAATAGGTGTAGATTTAATTTAAATTTATTTGGTATATGGTATAATAAAAATTATTTAATGTTTAATTATTCTTTTTTTTCATTAAATCCATACATCAACCAAGGAATAAACGTTTTTGGGTATGTACAACCTATAATCTCCAAGAATTATGGAATTTTTTGTTGTGTCAATAAATTTTATGGATGACTCTAAATGTATATATAATGAATATATAAATAATTTATTTTATGATTAATGTTTATTTTATGATGTACCAATGATCTAATTATATGTTCAAAAACTATCTAACCAAAATATACATGAACAATAGAGAACTTATCACTCAAAATATTGATTTTAGTAAATAAGTATTAATAAAATAGTGATAAAATGTTATAAAAGAATGATATACTATTTTATATATGTTTTTATGGTTTTTAATTGTACATATATTTAATATATATTTATTATAAGAGCTTATAATATTACTAACATTGCATGGCATACCAGATGCAATGGTTTATTCCACAATCAGAGCATTTTTCGGGATTGTTTATCATTATATTACTAAAGAGGAAAATAATTTTAATAAAATATAATTTATTCTTCTAAAATAATTTATATATATTTATGTTTTTTTTAATTTTCATATCTTTATGTACTCAAGATACCAAAAAAATGATTTTATGGAAAGCATGCCTTTTTTTCAAATCAGTTGTGAAACATACTCTTCCATATCTATAGTTTACATTACTCATTTTAGAGAATCTCATTAATATCATCATATTATTTGTTAAATTAATTTTTACTCATTTTTTATAATTTAAATAATTACTTATAATGAATAATTTTTTAGGTTTTCTAATGATATAATTTTTGACGAGTTACCAAAATTGTGTGAGGATTTATTTCTTTTAAGTAAACGATAAGAAAAATATTTCTATCCACCATGATAATTTAATAATATTAATACTCCTTTAAAAATATTAATGGTACTTTTGAAGATAAATTTATTATAATAAATTTTTAATTTTATATTTTTAATTAGGTTTTTCAATGTACAAAATTCATTTTCTTCATTAAACATTTCTGTTTTCAATATAATTTATATTAATTTATGTCAACATTAATTTGGGAATATAAGGATTTACAGGGAATGTACACTTTTCATACTATTCTACCTATTATTCTAGATTTCTTATTATAATGTCTATTTGTTGGGGAAATTATTACCTTTTCATATTTTTGTTATTAAATATGAATGTTTATATTGATTATGTGGAACCCATTTTAAATGATGAATTCTTGGGACATGCTATTTGATGAGAACTTACATGGTATTACCCCATGATTAATCAATATGTATAATGTGAAAAACTAATTTGGTATTTAGTTAGAGACGTAATAATTTTTGAATGATATCAATGAATTAGGCCTTTTCAATTTTGTTTTTGATGTTTGAAATTATGTGTTCAATCATTATGATTTTAGTTATTATTATCCATGTGATTATTAATACTGTAATGTTATCCACTAATTTATTCCCCAATTTTATGGTACAATTATTTGTAATGTTTGATTATTCTTTTTTCTTAACAGTATTATCACTAATTTATTTTCATTGTTTCATATTTTGTAGTATGGATACCCTAATGAGAATCTATGATCCCAACACTCTTATGTATTACATCCCCATGATTCTAGGATGTGTATTATGATTGATATGAAAGGATTTTCTAATCGTAAAAATGGTTTTCACAACAAAAATACAATGTTTATATTTATTTATTCAATATTAATTTGATATTAACATATGTATGTATTTTTCTAAGAATAATACAATATGTATTCCTTCATAATGTAATTCCTTTTATCTAGTTAATATTTAATATTATAACCACTGAATCTGGGCTACTAGGGTAAGGGTCAGTATAGTAGGAATCAATATATGTTTTTTATATTTGATGGAAACTAGATTTATGAAAACATTGATTATGGGACATAATCATATTATATATATTGATAATATTCTAAATTAATCTATGATTATGATTTTGACATTATTCATTCATATATTTTCAATTTATGTTTTGTATTTATCAAGTATTGAAATTAAGAATTACGATTCAGAATGTTATAATCTAATCTAATATTTTTAATTATTTAAAATGGTTCCAAGGGAGATTATTTGTAAACATTCCAATAAAAATAATCTATATTTGAATTTACACCATGGGAAAGATAATGGTGATGGATCTACAGCTGCAACTATAACTGAAAAAATTATTACGGTTTTAGTGTAGCTGACTCTCACCATGGCCAATAAAATTTCCAATATAGGGCATATAATTGATATAAAACGTGATGTAACAATGTTATATTATTTTACATGTCAACAAACATCATTATTTTACATTATAAACCCATTTTTTAGAGATCAAAATATATATACAATAGAAAAGGCATTTATTTCTCTTGAAAGTAATGAGAGGGAAAATGTTTTTAGGGTAATTTTCTAACTTTCAATGCATGTGGATCAATGGTTTTCATTAATTAAAAACTCTATGGATGAGGATGAGGTTGAGAGTGTGCAATGGAATGAAATTCGGAAAATTTTCATGGAAAATTATTATAATCATGATAAATAATGGGATGTAGAGTGTAAATCCTTGAGTATAAGACTAGAGGATGATGAACATATTTATAGGTATGAATCCCTCATTACAGTAATATAAATCAATGTTACCAACTACACAACTAATGTAAAGAGTAATATTTATCATTTATTTGACGAGATAATGAAAATACATCATTGAGAACTATTCTTTCAAAACATCACATCATATGTGGACATAGTATCATGTACTAAAAGATATCAATATAGTTTTGGAAGACTAGTGACTTCAATTGAATGAATAATAAGAAACATGAGGATGAAAAATTTATAAAAGTAAATAGAATAAAAGGGAATAATGGAGGGGTTCATTTTACGACATGTACTATTTTTTGGATGAGACACCATGGAACATGTTTCATAGGAATGTGGGTTTTATTTAAATGTGGTTTGAATGGCAGTAAGGTTAGTGATTTCGTGATTAATCATGAAGATAAAAATGGCCAATCCTTCAATTGAAGTGAGACATTCACTATGAAAATTATTTTGCTATACATCAAAGTAATTTTTCTAAAAATGTCCAATGGGGAACGTCCATTTTTATATGTTCAAAACAACTGAAGTGTTTTTTTGTAAAGATGTTGTGGAATGTACAATACTCATATATTCAAATTTATCTTATTATTTTTTATATTATTCATCATTGAACTATTTTAAATCATACACAATTACTATAAAAATTATATATTCCACTAGAACCTTAGTAAGTGTGTTTTCATTCAACATCCTTATTGGAAGTCTCATTGTATTATTTTTTTGTTAGCTCCCATTATGAAACAAAAAATGTACCCTGTTTAATGACTTTATTTTTAAAAATATGGTTTATTTGTATGTAATTCTAGGTATGGACAATTTTTCTAAATAATATTTTGATATTTATTTCCAATGGAGGGAATTATGATTCAAAATGAATATATTTAATTCTTTTTTGAGGGGATGCAACATCATATATGTCTTGTCTTGAACCATCCCTAGCATAACTTGTGAATGAGATCCATGCGTATGAAGATAAGACACAGTATATTGATGAACAATAATATGTCAAAATATAGGATGTACCTATATTATATGAATACATGATTTATTTATTAATTTATTACCTATACCTACAAAAGAGCTTAACTTTGAGTATATAATAAATTTAATCCAAAATGTAATACCAATATCATTGAATCCCTATATAATTGACAGTGTGGAATTAGTGGAATAGAATATTGAAATAGAGAATTTGAGAAATAAAATGATTTATACACCGTAGTGTATATTGTTTTGGAGACCGTGATATTTTCTTTAAGAAGAATGAATGATCAAAGAGGTTATGCATTAAAATTAATAGATTCAATTCTATTAGGATAAATAAGAAGTATCATATTAATTACATTGACTTATTATCTGATAAATTTATCAATGATTAATATTTTCAATGACTTCCTTTATGTTATGTATCGTTAATTATGTGTAAATATGGATGATATTCTGAATATATATCCCTAAATAAGTTATGCACATTTCATGTTTATTATAATTTCAATTTTATTGACCAATATACCCTATGATTATGGATCTAATGAAAATTATATTCAAAGAATATCATGATGACTTTGTTGTGTTATATATTTATAATATCAAAGGTTACTATAAAACCAACTATGACCATGAGTATAAATTAAAAAACATTCTTTAAACTCAAATAATAATATAGTTATATGGTAAATTTTTCAATTTTGAATTATGGCTATAGAATGTTTTCTTTTGTGTTTATATTTTATCCTTTAATGGAATATAATTTGAAATTTTAAATATAGAGGAAATCCATGAATTGATTGTGAAAATAAACATAACTATGGAATGCAATTTCATTGGTTTGGAGGGATTCTATTAGTGATCAAATATTTATTCATTTGATAACTCACTAACTAGCCACAATATTAGAGCTATTATGATCAAATATATAAGGGAACATGAATATATTTTTAAAGTAAAGAAGAAGATATTTGTAAATTATATAATAAGGAATCTACCATCCGTAAAAGATGGATTATTTATATACAATGATGCCTTGAAAAAGGGAACCAGTTGTATCCTCATGTAGAATATTAATGTTACTAGATATACATTAATGAAATTAAAGACTCAAAAGAAATATATCCAAACCATGACCTTGAGTAAGAATCTTTGATATTTCATATCATGATGAGGATAAATAAACTTTATTGTAAATTTTTTTGATATATATATATATATGGATCATAATGTCACGACCCGTCCTCTGGGCCGATGTCGTGACTACCCCAAGCCCGCCTTTCATAGGCATGGGGCGGCCTACTAACACCAAAGGCGTAATCCTGAAAAACATAAGGCATTTCCTTTTTAACCTGTAACACACACATAGTCTGAACATAAGCAGTAGAGGAAACAACTTAAATAAACACCAGGTAATATTGAATAGAAAAGAAAGTTCTAAAGGATGGGGATGAAAATAAAAGCCCAACAGTAAAGTACAACAATTGTAAAGCTAGTACAACTTCAGAAAGGTAAATAGCTACTACTGAGTCATCCTCTGGAAATCCCACCTGAATGGTGGGTACAGATAGCCTCCAAGCACCTCAGGTTCGTCCGCCCGCTCCGTGTATGTCTCTCCATGTGGTCCACCTCTGAGTACTACCCAGCTCCACGACTCCCTGCATCGATCAGTGTTGTCTGTCATCTACAAACAACACAACGATGCCCGGGCATAGCTCGTGTAGGGTTGAGTATAACGATACTCAGTAGGAACCCCGAGACCTCTGAAGGTCTCCCAGAATCCACGATGGATAAACAACAGAAAAAATATACAATCATGATATATCAACCAACCCTACTTAGGTATATGCCCATACATATATCTAAGTTATCAACCACAGTCCAACTCCAACTCTCGAGCCCAAGCACAACCCAGTCTACACAGAAAATTAAATTCAATCACATTGATGGTGATGATTGAAATTCAAGACTCAGCTCACACAGGTACACATCATTCGTATAGCGATAGAGATGATTCGATATAGTCACTGATTTATCTATTCTCTTAGACCCACACATGATACAAGACCAGATAAGCTGATAGACCCACAGAGAATACAAGACCAGTTACTCTGTTGGACCCACACATGATATCGGAAATGAAGTCATAACTGTCGATCCCACAGAGTATTCTGGTATAGTAGTCATCGCGGTCAAACCCACAAAGGATTTTGGTTCAGTAATCATTATTGTCGAACCCTCATAGAATTCCAGTACAGTAGTCTTCATAGTCGTAAGCACCACTAGGGTTCCCGCACACAGCACGCTCGATTCTAGGAGGGTCAGCTTCTCGAGCCAAGTGATGATACATCAACTATCACTAAGTCCTAAGGTGATGTATCTCTTAGTTCTGTATCATCATAAGGAACCCAATGCGATAGATGGCGCGTCAATCGGACGTCTGGTCTGAGAGTTATTAGCATTTCCGTTCTAGGGTCCCGGTTGGATTTATGCTTGTTCCAAACCTATTTGTTTTCCAATGTTGTATAAAACTCACTTAGATTATCTCAAATGTCCTGACTCATCATGAGGATCCAAGTGTGGCAGACGGCACGTCGATCAGACATGCAGTCTAGAAGTTATTCATGTTTAAGTGAAATGGACCCGACCCGTCAAGCCTAGTGGGATGGCGGGTCGGCCCGAAACGGTTCGATGGGTCTGACCCAGTTGGAGGGTCGGCCCGGCTCAGCTGGGCGCAGCCCACCCGCGGACCTGGCCAGCATTGCGGGGGGTTTGGTTTGCCCCGCGGTGCCGAGCGGCACATCCCCTCCTCTGCCCGGCCGGCCTTAGCTGGCCGGTTCTGTTCGGCACGTGCGGCCCACTTTATGGGACGCAGTTCTCCTCCATGCGATGCCATACAACGTCATAGTTCTCTTCAGCCCGACCAGCAGGCAGCTTTCCAGTTTTCCCACTGAGAAGACCATGGTTGCGGGCCGCGGTCTTCTCCGCAGCGTGGAGCCATGTGGGTGCCATGGTCCTCCAGCCCGGACGCCTACGGCCGACCGGTTCTGTTCATCCGAGCTGCCCACAGATGCAGGCCGCAGTTTCCTCCACACGACCTACGCGACAGCACCGGTCCACCATCGCCGCAGGCCGGCCCTGCTGTGGCCTTCATTCACAACCTCCTTCGGTCACCACCACCTCTTCTGGCCGCGGCAGCCTACATGGTCGTGGCCTCTGTCCTCTAGCACTGTGCGACAACACTGCACCATTTCGTCTCCTCCACCTTCATCAAAAAAACAAACAAGGATCAACAGAGGTTCGTTGTGTCGTGTTTGTTCAGCTCACGCCCTCCACATTAGGTGATAAAAAATGGCCAAAGATGAACCATAACATTCATCTAAGAACTATGTATAAATTTTATTCATTTAAAAATAAATAAATCCCCCTACCTCAAAACTTGTTGTCGAATGTTGTCGAGTCGCGAATAGATGGCGTCGTGGAAGATGGACATCATTCGGTCAACATCAGAGTAAAATATGTTGTCGTTAGTGGTGTTCTTTTGTGAGTGACGTCCTCTCCCTTGACCTGAAGGAAGATGAAAATAATAAGACACATCGTCGTTCTTCGGTGGAAACAACGTTCTTCGTCGAAGAGGGTGATGTCCTCCAAAATCTCTCCTCCTCTCCTTAGTTCTCCAAACCAATTTTATGCCAACCAAATTAAAATAATGCAATGTCTTATTTTAATGTTGGAAAAATAGATTCAAAAGATTTCAAATACTCTAATTAATTAATTTGTGTTGGATCCTTAATGAGAGGAGTTTAACGGTTTAAAAATTCAAAAGAAGGCATGTGGCTTCATTAAATCAAAGGGAAGTCCAAGAGTTTCAAAGGGGGGTTTAAAGGGTAGTTGAGGGGTTTGTGTTCGTGTGGGCCCCACCACAGAATATCCTCTCATGGGTTGTTATGTGGGGTGTGGGCCCCACCTCCAACTCCTCTTGGGAGAAAATAACCACCCTTAACAAAAATTATGTAACACATAATTTTTATTCAATTTATAATGAATACCCAAAAAATAAACATTCAACCTGTATAAAACAAAACTGCGAAAAAGGTCCCTTTAAGCAAATACTAGCACTACGAGTTCATCGGTGTCCTCAGATTTCAATTCTGAGCACTGGTTCAAAAGAAATAAAATACCACTCGTTCATCTACTGAACATACTAGAACAAAACATTAGAAAAATATTATAGGCACACAGGGCCTCAGAATTAGGTTCCATCAGAAACCGCGGACTTGAAACATTCTCATGTATAAAAAGATGTCCACAGGATTTTCTGGGACTTTACATTATCCCCACCGCAAGGCTTTACATCCCCGTTATCTACAACACATACTAAGGGAACAAATGGGGGTACTGAGCATGCATCTGAGACTCCCGATCCAATGTTCTCTCCTAGAGGTTCTCATGCCACCAGTGAATGTGCAGAAGAGGAATCAACCACCCCCACAGGACCCGCTCTTGTCAGTCCTTGATATCTTCTAGGACCTCTGTGAATGTCGCCCCGTCATCGAGGACCATCTCCCCATGGTTGATGATGTGGGATGGCTCGTGCACGTATCTCCTTAGCAAAGATATGTGGAAGACGTCATGCACCCGGTGCAACCGAGGTGGAAGGGCTAGGCGGTATGAAACCTCTCCTACCCTGCTGAGGACCTGGAATGTTCTGATGAATTGTGGATAAAACTTTCCACCTTTTCCAAATCTCCGTAGACCTCGTCGAGGTGAGACCCGTAGAAGGACGTGGTCACCATCCTCAAACTCTAGTGGTCTTTGTATCTTATCAGCATAGAACTTTTTTTAGCTCTGTGCAGTCTTCATCTGCTCCTGGATGATCTGTACCTTCTCTGTCATAGCCTATACAATCTCTGGTCCTACATGTGCTGACTCCCCTGGGTCAGTCCATCAAAGAGGCGATCTGCAAGGTTGGTCGTACAGTACCTCATAATGTGTCATCCCGATGGGGGAGTGGTAACTGTTGTTGTATTCAAACTCCACCAAGGGTAAGTGATCCTCCCAGATGCGACAAAAGTCAAGGACACATGCATGGAGCATGTCCTCGAGAGTCTGAATGGTCCTCTCAGTCTAGCCATCTATCTGTGGATGGAAGGCAGTGCTCAAGCGAAGCTGCATCCCAAAAGCCACCTACAACCCCTTCAAGAGTCGGGAAATGAAACGAGAATCCCAATCGGAGACGATCATCGATGTAACACCATGAAGCTGTATGATCTCTTGTATGTAAAAAATTATGATGCTCTCTACTCAGTCCTGCTCTTTGATCGGTAGGGAGTGGGCCAACTTGGTGAGTCTGTCAATGATCTCCTAGATAGAGTCATGTCCTCTGGATGTACGTAGACGTCGCGTCACAAAATCCATGGATATCCAGTCTCACATCATCTCTGGGACATCTAAGGGTTTTACCAAGCCTACTGGTACCTAGTGATCCACCTTCACCGGCGAACAAGTGAGGCACCATGAGAAAAACTCCGCTACCGCCTTCTTTAGAGCTGACCACCATTGCTATCATCTGTGGTCCTAATACATCTTTGCCACTCCTGGATATACCGCTAGAGGGGAAGTGTGAAACACCCTCAACACCTCATCCTATAGTGCAAGTGGAACCATGGTATGTCCTCTGAAGAGAATGTCATGCTCCCAAAATTCTGAAAATTATTCAGGTGCCTTCCCAATAGATATCTAAGCAAGTCGCATCTCACAGTCAACGTCCTCACGATGTGCCTCCCTGACTCACTGAAGTAGTGGAAGAGTGACTGTGAGAGACTATAGAAAGTTTTCTCCATCTTTGTCCACAAAGGATATCTACAATGTGGCCATATTCCAAGTTTCCTCTCCTAGTTTCTAAATGCATGATCTCCTACTGAGAGGATATTCTACAACGTTCCCCTTCACAAGAGTATAGACTATCTCGAATTCATAGACTTGGAGAAACTCGAGTCATCACCGTTTTCTCAGGTTCAGGTCCTTCTGTGAGAAGATGTAACTGATACTCCGGTGGTCAGAGTATAATGTAAATCTCTTTCCCATCAGATAGTGGCACAACATCTTTAAGTCTAAGACCACTGCTGCTAACTCCAGGTCATGTGTAGTGTAGGTATGCTCATGCTATCTCAGAGGCCGAGAACCATACATGATCAATACTCTCTCCTGCATCAGGACACACCCGAGTCTGGTCCCTAATGCGTCGTAGTAAAAAACGCACCCTACTCCCTCTTCCAGTAGCCTCAAGATGGGCGCACTGTTCAACCTTTGTCTCAGATCCTGAAAGTCTTGCTGGCATCTATCTGACTGCATGAATGGTTGCCCCTTCTTAATCAATGCTGAAAGTGGTGTTGCAACTCTAGAGAAGTGTGAAACAAATCTCCAATAGTTCCCAGCCAGTACCAGAAAACTACGTACCTTCGTCGCACTCTGGGGTGGCTCCCATGAAAGCAGTACCTCAATCTTCGCTGGATCCACTGCAACTCTAGCCTCTGAGATGACATGTCCCAAAAAATGAACCTCTCAAATTCAGAACTGGCACTTCGAGAGCTTACCATAAAGCTGGTAATCTCAGAGTGTGTCCAGTATTACCCACAAATGGTCGGCCTGATCCTCCTCCATAGTCGATTAAATCAGTATATCTTCGATTAAGACTATGACAATGTGATTGAGGTAAGGCTGGAAGATCATGTTCATGAGACTCATGAACACTGCTGAAGCATTGGTTACACCGAAGGGCATAACCAAGAACTCTTAGTGTCCATACCAACACCTGAAGGTCGTCTTCTGCACATCCTCTTCTAGAACTCTATGTTGGTGATAGCCTGAACTGAGGTCTATCTTTGAGAAACATCGTGCTCCTTTGAGCTGATCAAAAAGTTCGTCAATCCCCAGAAGTGGGTAATTGTTCATCACAGTCACCTGACTCAGGGGACGGTAGTCGACACACACTCACATTCTCCCATTCTCCTTCTTGGTGAACAATATCAGAGATACCCATGGTGAAAAACTAGGTTAGATAAATCCCTTCTCCTGCAAATCCTCCAATTGTACCCATAGCTCACGAAGCTCGGTGGGAGTCCAAAGATATGTTGGAGTAGATATCAGTGTTGTCTCAGGGTACAGGTCAATATAGAGGTCTACCTCTCTACGATGAGGTAGTCCTGGAACGTCATCAGGGAAAAAATCGGCATACTAATCCACCACAATAGGAAAAATCGGACTCCAGACATCAACCTCTCCGAGGATGAGACTAGCCAACTAATGTGTGATGGGATTCCCTCTCCCCTACATAAGTCCATCCTGCTTTTAAAAGGCTACCTTCTCACCAGTGAAGGTGAACCTGATCCCATCCAGGTGAATACACCACACTTTCTGCATAATACAGTCAATCTGAGAATGAAATGTGGATAACCAGTCCATACACAAAATGACATCATATGGCCTCGACGTCGCTACAATTGGATCCCAGCCGAAGCTCTCACCTCTTAGAGTAAGATCACATTGCTGACACCAGTTTGTAATAATGGACTCTACTCCCGTAGGAGTCTCTATCCATAATAATCAAGCCAACGGCTCTGTCAGAATATCCATTCTCCAAATGAGGGCAGTGGCAATAAAAGATTGACTCGAACATGTGTCTATAAGTACTGCAACAAGGGTGGAGTAGACATAGATAGTATCTTGAATCATCTCAGGTGAACCATGGTCATGAGCCTAAATTTTCTAGAGCTAAGCCCCGCTCTGCCATCTAGCTCCCTATGGTCGGGGTGGACCTTCTTATGGTGGTTGTGGTAGAGCCTCTAAACGTTGTCCCCCACCCGCTGCTCGGCCAACTCCTCTACCATGTCCTCCTGCTCCCAACGGACCACCATGGTCGAACCTCTGCCTCTTCCTGGGAGGTCCCTCAACTATATGCTTCTCATCTTCATGGCGGGTCAGGAAGTCCCGAGCCATGTGACCATACCGTCTGCATGCATATCACTACCTTCTCCACGTATAGCAGGCTCTATCTCATGTGCCTTGCACAATCGAACTTGTATCCTGAGGTCTCCCACCTGATTTCCTGGTCCGCTTGGACCTCGGTGTCAGCTGTCTACTTTCGGCTATAGAAGAATCCACTACGTGTCGCCCTGCGGTGGGACTCGCTACTGGTGACTACTCAGTGAGAAAACTCTCCACTAGAAGGGCTTATTCTAGCACCCCCCCTACATTAGAATGTTGAGGGGAATCTTCGAAGCCCTGATATCATGCATGAGTCCCTACTCGAGGTTCTGGGCCCTGAAGAATGGGTCTCGTACCATATCTGTGGTGTAGCGTGAGAGTTCAGTGAACCTCACTCAGTATTGAGCTAATGTCATGTTTCCCTATTGTAGATAAAGTAACTCTTGAATCTGCACCCCACGAAGGGTGGATGGAACAAACTCTGAACGAATGAAAATCTCGAAGTCTGCCCATATTAATGATGCCTTGTCATGCTCCTGGAGAATCTGACTCCACCATATGTCTGCTGCTACATGCAGGCGACTCGCGGAAAGAATCACCATGAGGTTGGATGGTGTCCCTACCAATATGAAAACTCTCACTACATCCTCCAACCAATCCTCAGCTGCCTGTGGGTCCATCTCTTCTCGCAACCTGGGTGGCCTGTCATGCTGGAACTTGTGCAACACACTCAGATGGCGTGCACTCTCTACTGATGGAGTTGGTAGTATTAGTGGCCCAGCGGGTAGTGGTACTGCTGGTACCTCCACTGTGATGGGTCCCTACCTTGAGGCCTCGTCGCTCGGTGGGCTACCATCACGTACAAAACTTGGAACCCTATCTGGCTGCCTTCATGGGGCCATCCTGAATAGAAACAGATATGCCACAGTTAGAACAATATACCTGATGAGCTGACACATTGTAATCATGAAGAAAACTTTTTTCAAAAGAAAGACACACGCAATCAGTGTTTTCGTGCACTGAGTCGGAGATCAGAAGTCAGATTCATAGTGTATGGATATGTTGGCTGCCACACCAACACTGGTATCCCTAAACCGATAACCACATACAAAACACTTAACAATATTGTTGTAAAAAGAATTAGAGTCCAAGTTATGTGGTAGATCTGATTCCTCTGATACCAATTTGTCATGACCCATCCTCGGGGCCGGTGCCGTGACAACCCCAACCCACCATCCATAGTCCAGGGGCTGGCGACATGCACCAAAGGCTTAATCCTGCAAAAGGGAAGGCATTGAATTTTTATCCTATAACACACACACAGTCTGAACACAAGCAGTAGAGGCAACAACTGAAATAAACACCAAGTAATACTGAATACAAAAGAAAGTGATGAAGGAAGATGATGGAAATACACTCCCAACAATAACGTACAACAACTATAAAGCTAGTACAACAGCAGAAATGTAAACATCAACTATTGAGTCATCCTTTGGAAATCCCACCTAAAGGGTGGTTATAGAAGGCCTCCACAACACCTCAGGTCCGTCCGTCTTCTCCGTGTACATCTCTCCAAGTGGTCCACCTATGGGTATCACCCAGCTCTAAGACTCTCTACCTCGATCAGTGTTGTCCATCATCTTCAACCAATACAATGATGTGTGGGAATATCCCGTAAAGGGGTGAGTATAACAATACTCAGTAGGGACCATGAGACCCCTGATGGTCTCTCAACATTCATGAAGGATAACCCATAGAAGAAATATATAATCACGAAGTATCAACAAACCCATCTTAAGTATATTCCCATACATATATCTAAGTTATCAACCACAATCCACCTCCAACTCTCGAGCCCAACCACAACCCTGTCCACACAGGAAAGTAAAGTCAATCATATCGATGATGATGATTGAATTTCAAGACTCAACTCACACACGTATACATCTTTCATATATCGATGGAGATGATCAGATTTAGTCATTGATTCATCTATGTTGTCGGGACCACAAAGGATACAGGACCAGCAAATATGTCAGACACACAGAGGATATTTGACCAGCTACTCTGTCAGACCCACACATGATACAGGAATTGAAGTCCGAACTGTCGATCCCACAGAGGATTCTAGTACAATATTTAACACTGTTGAACCCACGGAGGATTCCAGTTCAGTAATCATCGATTTCAATCCCACGTAGGATTCCAGTACAGTAGTCATCACAGTCACAGCTAGCACTATGGTTCCCGTACACAATATGGTCAATTCTGAGAGGGTCCTCTCCTTGATCCAAGGGCTGATACATCAACTATCATGAAGTCATAAGTTGATGTATCCCGTAGTTCCATCTCATCATAATGAACCCAACGTGACAGATGATACGTCAATCGGGCGCCCAGTCTAAGAGTTATTTTCTTTTCAGATCCACGGGCCCAGTTAGATTTACACGCGTTCCAAAACCGTCCATTTTCGAAAGTTATCGGAAAATCAATTAGATTATTGCAAAAGGACCACCTCGTCTCGATGATCCCAGTGCTGTAGATTGCGCGTCGATCAGCAGACGGTCTAGAAGTTATTCACGTTTATGTGAAACGGGCCCGATACATTAAGCCCAGCGAGTTGGCGGGTCGGCCTGACCCGGTTTCGCGGGTTCGACCAGGATGTGGTTCGGCCCACACTGGTGTAGCGAGGCATACCCGCAGACTCGGCCTGGTGGGTCTGACCTGGTTGGGAGGTTAGCGCGGCCTAGTGTGGTGCTACCCACCCGCGGACTAGACCCGCGTTGTGGGCCGGTTGGCTTCGCTCGGTGGTGCCGAGTGGAGTCGCCCCTCCTCTGCCCGGCCGGACATAGCTGGCCGGTTCTGCCCGGCGTGTGGGGCCCGCACAGAAGGCCACAATTTCCCTAAGTGCGGCACCAAAATTCTCTTCAGCCCGGCCGGCATGTGGCCAGCTGGTTCGACCGCCAAGTGTCCCGCGGTTGCAGCCCACAGTCTTCTCTGCAGTGCGGCACCATGTGGTCACCGCAGTCCTCCAGCTCGGACGACTACATTAGGCTAGTTCAGTTCGTCCAAGCAACCCACGGATGAGGGACGCAGTTTCCTCCACACGGTCAATGCGACGACGCCGGTCCACTATCACCGCATCCCAGCTCGGCCGCGGCCTTCAGTCGTCGCCCCCTTCAGTCGCCGCCGCCTCTACCGACCGCCATGGACTACATGGACGTCGCCTCTTTCCTCTGGCATGGTGCTACGACACCGAACCCTTCCGGATCCACCTCCATCGTCAAAAAAACCAACACGAATCAACAGAGGGTCGTCTTGCCTTGTTTGTTCGGCCCGCGCCCTCCGAATAAGGAGATAAAAAATGGCCAATGACGAACCCGATCATTCATCAAAGAACGAGGTATAAATTTTATTCATTTAAAAACAAATAAATCCCCCTACATTGAAACTTGTTGTTGAATGTTTTTGAGTCCCGGAAATATGGAATCGCGGAAGGCGGACGTCGTTCCATCTTCGTCAGAGGAAAATATGTTGTCATTGGTGGCGTTCTTTTGTGAGTGATGTCTTCTCCCTTGACACGGAGGAAGGAGAAAGTAAGAAGACACATCGTCGTTCTTCAGTACAAAGGGAGTTCTTCATCGAAGAGGGTGATGTCCTCCAAATGCTCTCCACCTCTCCTTAGTTCTCCAAACCAGGTTCATGCCAACCCAATTAAATTAATGTAATGTCTTCTTTTAATGATGTAATAATATATTTCAAAAGATTTAAAATACTCTAATCAATTAATTAACTTATTAATTAATTGTGTTGGCACATTAATGAGAGGAGGTTGAAGGTTTTAAAATTAAAAACAAGGGAGATGGCTTCATTAAATCAAAGTGAAGGTCAAGAGTTTCAAAGGGGGGTTTAAAGGGGAGTTGAGGGGTTTGTGTTCATGTGGCCCCCACCACACAATATCCTCTCATGGGTGGTTATGTGTGGTATGGGCCCCACTTACAACACATCTTTGGAGAAAATCACCACCCCTTAACAAAAATTATGTAACACATAATTTTTATTCAATTTATAATGAATCCATAAAAAATTAACTTTCAACCTGTATAAAACACAACTGTGGTAAAGGTCCCCTTAAGCAAATACCGGCGCTGCGAGTTCATGAGTGTCCACTTATTTCAATTCTGAGCACCAGCTCAAAAGATAGAAAATCCCACTCGTACGTCTACTGAACCTACCAGAAAAAAACATTAAAAAATTATTCCAGGCACACCGGGCATCAGAATCAAGTGTCGTTAGAAACCGCGGACTCTTAAAATTTCCATGTATAAAAAAAATTCCACAGGATTTTCCGGGTCGTAACACATACCTTATAAAAATGAATATTTTCACAAAATGTGATCATTATTAAAAAAAAGGAGATGAGTGTACCCACAAAATGATTATTATATCATAATACGCAAAAACATATTGATGAAAAATTAGATAGCAGATTCAATAATCTGGAAAGTGTAATGAATTATATAAAAAATGTGGTTTGAAAGGGAAAATATGTTTAGAGATTTAGTAAAGAATGATATGTGAGTTATTTTTTAAGTGGAAATATCGCTTATTTTTCAAAGACATTCTAGGAAATAATAATTATAAAACATATTAATTCCTTATCCAAATGAGGAGAATTTTCAAATGAATATTAAATCCATAAATGATGGAAAATTGGTAGACACGAAATTTGAAGCTAGAATTATGAAATATAGAAAGAGGTTATATGTTTAATCTATACATGGTCTAAAAGCGTAATTAGTATATAATAATAATAGATTTAATTTCTCTATACACCATGGTAGCACCAAGGTGTAGGATGATCTAAAGCACTACTTCAAAAAATGCCTTTAGCTGTGCTGGTATTTATCAGAGTTGGAAAAATGTTGTGATAAATTGAATCCATATCACTACAATAAAATGTTATGATAAATTTTATTATTATCAGTGCTTTTTTTATCACTCATTAACGGAAATTTTTTCATCACTTTTTTCAGTGTTGATAAAAGGTACTGATAATCAGTACATTAATTTTAACATAGATAAACAACATTCTTTATGAATGCTATATTTTTGTCACCCATAATGGTATCATTTATTCATGATATTTGGTGGTGATAAATGCCCAAATAAATAAAATGAATTAATTGAGTAAATAACCAATAAAAAATGAATTTATTAAAAAATTAAAATTTTATTAATTAAAAATTTATTGATAAAAATGAATAAAATGAATATTATAAATATAATTAATAAATACTAATAAACAGTATGTATTAAATATATTGATATAAAAATAATTAGATTTAAACAAATAATAATTACTAATTGTTTAATTGGTAAAAATATTACATGTTTTATTAATATGATAATTATCGATAATGTTAATAAATAGTATATATTAAATATGTAGATATGTATTAATGTATATAGATATGATTTATATATTACAAAATAATATTACGATTTACATTAATCAAGTATATATTTAGTGAATATTTTTTTATCATTAAAAATTATGATGAATTAAAAATACTGACTAATAGGATAGATTAATTGACATATAATTGAATTTTATTTGATTTCTCAATTTAACATTGTTCAAATGTGTGTTATATTGATTCCAAATTTATATAATTAATGAATTTTATTATTCAATGCACTCAAAATAACATATCAACTTTTTAAATATTTTTAATGCATAATAATTTTTAATTTTTTGAATATCACACATTTTTAACATGCATGCACTGTAATAGTTGGTTTAAATAAAATTAGTAATTTCCTTTATCTATACCTCAACTTAATCTGCAAGCTTAATTTTTTCACTATTTTGAAATCTTATAGAATCACCTCTAGGTGAAAGGGAAAACAATTAAGTAAAATTTAATTCCACTATATAAATAGTGGACTTTATGGATATTGAATCCTTAAAAAACAAGAATATTTAATTTGAAAAAAAAACTATTTATGGTGATGGTGTGATGGAATAATAAATGTTATTTTATACAATTCATGTATGGAATTATTTTTATTCTATGTCAATTTCAATATTCTGGTTTAAGTTTTTTTTCTAAAAAATTATTTTCATCTTAATTGTGATGTTTTATTTTAAGTAAAATCATAGTAAGGGTGATTCCATATTTATTTATTTTCAATGACACTGTATTTTAAATATTAAAAATAGTTTGAATTTATTTTACTATGTGATGATATTTTGATGTAAGTGTTACATATATTTTGATGAATTTGAGTTTTTTAAATATATAAATTTAAAGACACAAATATATATATATATATATATATAAACATATATCTTTCGATCAGTTTATATGTATTTTTAGAACATGAAATGTAAGGGTGATTATATAAATATTTATTTATATTTATGGATATGGATTTCAAAATTATGAAGGGATTATATTTATTTTCATAATAAATTATTTTTAAATCTACATTGTTTCTGAAATTATGTATTTTATAAATTAAATCATATATATATATATATTTAAATGTTTATGGGATAGACGTTGTTAGGGTTGGTGTCTTTTTCCCCTTGTTTGTGAAATATCGTATTGATGTGTATTATTTCATTTGGTTATCTTATTTATAGACCTCACTAGAACTTATTAGTTGGGTCAATGTGTATTAGATGACATCCGAAGAATCTTTTAGAAAGGAAGATAAAATGTGTGAATCCTGCAATAAGCCATGTGATGTGTCTTTGTAGTGATATGATATCCCAAGAGTATTGAGATGTTTTCCAAAATTTGATATACCATTAATTTGAAATGTAATAGTCTTGTAGATTTCTACATCACTTACTCAAAAAAATAGTGATAGTTAGTAAAGTATATATATAAGAAATTTTATTTAGGTGTTCAACATTATAGGTCTACATGTATTGGTTCCACCCCAAGGAATCTCTAATTAAAATCTATGTATATGATATAACATTTATTTATTATGGTTTTTTATCGATGCAGTTTTATAACTTCTACTTGATTGAATGAGAGTTTATTATTGTTTTTATCATATTTGGGATTCTTAATAATCTTTATTACCATATATAATATTTTCATTTGTTTTTGAGATTTAGAAAAAAAACGTGATGTGTGTCAAAAAATAGTTATTATTGTAATTTTTTTCTTGACACTCATCCCCAATTTTTGTTATAGACAACTATCATCCTTATAGAAGTCCTGTCGCGAACATTAATTGTTGAAATTTTTTTCTTTAAACTTGTCCTCCAACTCTTTGTATTTTTCTGTACTACTTTCTGCTTTAGTTATCCCATACATGACTACTACTATGAGTAATTTAAGCAACATAGGTTCATTTCCACAAGTTATAAGGAATTTTCCAAACAACAAAATGAAATGACAAATGTCTCTAAGATGTGTTAATGAGGTTGATTTGTCTATAACATTCATGTTTGAATGAATTCATAGGATAACACCTTCCATAGAGTAGTAAGTCTTTTCTTAAATTCAAATAACCATTTTAATCAACATATAGATATTATTTGAGACATTAAAATAAGATAATTTGTTATTAGAATTGTGTATAACATTCACCTTTGATAATTAATATCATAGGTTTATTAATTTACTTATTATCAAAAATTATTGTTTTTTGAAACTAATATAATGGATATGAATTGAAAATGGATTCACACAAACCATTTGATCAAACAATACGAATATTTAGTTTAATTATCACCATTTTTTTGAAGAGAGAATCCATGTGATCTTTCTCAAATCCTTTTTCAATGTTTACACATTTGTTATTCATGAAAATGTTGTCTTGAAGAGTTGGAAGATAATATTATTTTTTCACCAAATAGAAATGAGCAATAAATGATGAAACAAAACAAGTGGAAGACTGAATATTAACACCGATTGGGATAATACTGATGTTTGTGGATCATTTGATATGAATACCAATGTAAATGATGATAGAAATCTTATGGAAGAAATGATAATGGAAGTTGAAGATGTCATTCATGATTGTCTAAATTTTTTCATGGGTTAAATACCTTTACCAATAAACCATTGTATACAATTTTTACTGAATAAGAAAAATATTAAACATTGTGGATGTTATATCATTTGAAAAATGACATCATATGGAATGACAACAGCTTTACAAAATTACTTTGTCTCTGTAATGATATGATAAAATAATTAAAAGAACTTACATGCCAAATGTTTTATGCTAAATGAATTTTATGTTAAATTTAAAAGATCCATAATAAATACATGATTTCCCAAATGATTGAATATTTTTTTTCAAGGCCCATTCATCACTAATAAAATTTCATATGTTCAGCGCCAATCGACACACGATAATTATAACATGTCCTTTAAAATATTTTTCATTCATTCCTATCATTCTAGGTTTTAGAAGAATGATCGGATGTTAGGATACCACTAGATAATTGACATGACATGTAGATATAGAAATAAAATATTGTAACCTATGTCATCTAGTAGATTCTTCTCAATTGAATTAAATTTATTATGAGTATCCTGAATTTTGAAATAAATCAAGAAACATTCATCTTACATTATTCACAAATGGAAGAAATCATATTTGTGTAAATTTTAGTAATCATAGTACATGTCCTATCATGTCGGTAAATTATAACTTGAAGACATGGTTATGCATGAGGAATATCTTCTTTTGGCTTATTTTTCTAATATCTATACCAAGGAAAAATGATAATGATATTGATGTTTATTTGGATATATTGGTCGAAGACAATAAATTGATGTGGGATACATGTGTTTCAATATATGATTCTCATAGATGTTAAAAATTCACATAGAGGGCTTGGTTGTATGAAACATTAAATGAATTCACTCTAATGGAAATTTACCAGGCACTAGAATTATTGGAATACAACTATATCCCATTTTTGAAAAATCAAACATACTATGTTTGGTAGAAAAATTCGATGAAGGCTGTGTTATTAGGAAATTCTATATTTTTACCTCGATAACATACATACCTATCATGGATGACCATGTTAAATTGTAATATCAAAAAAATACAACACTTTTTATAATAACAATAAACCAACTATACAATAATTTAAAATATATTAACATTGTTTTTTATAAACCATTTTTAAAAAACCACAAAAAATATGGTTAGAATAAGAGATAACTTTTCCACGAATTACTATATTTGAATTTTTTATATGTCATACATTTTATTGATGTCATCCATGTAGAAACAATTTATTTGATAGTTTTAATAGAACATTACATAATTATTCTAGTAAAATTAACGATGGAATGAAGGAAAGGATGGGCTTGATTAAAATTGAGATAAGGAAAGAGTTAGAAATAAAGAAGGGTAAAAAAATAATTTTCTTCTTCTAGGGCATTTCACACTATTCAAATAGGAAAAATAGTTATTTTTTATTTTGTTTTATGGTGTAAAATTTTAACAAGAGTATTCACAAAATATCATGAATGTCTTATCAATGACTAATTTAATGTTAAAAGGACTAAAGTAACAAGAATTTCATTTTTTGATGAATGATTTAATGCATTTTGAATTTTGTTTCATTTTACCTAAAAGTTATGACATATATTTACCTAAAGATTGTTATTTTTTAAATCAATATATAGTAAAGATAAATATCTGATGATGTTTCCCTTTATGAATAATAAGGATGAAATCCTATTATATGAATTTCATATTTTCACCCCAGATTTATTCTTTATTATAACGGTCCACATGATGGTTCACATGATTAGATATGTTAAACTATGTGGTCCAATCCATTTATAATTTATGTACCCCATTTATTCCTCTATAATGATTTTAAGGGGTGTGTCAATAATCGATGTTGTCCAAACGGTTGTATTGAAAAACGATATATTGATGAAGAAGCTATTGAATTATTTACCTATTACATTTTAAAGGATGGAAATGTAAATATTCCAATGTATTGTCACATTGAACGCATAATGGGTGAAATAATTTCTAGAGGAGATGGTTTTAAAATTTCCTTTATAGAGTTGGATCTAGAACACCATTACATTTTAAATAATCGTGATGTTTTTGATACAATCATAATAGACCACAAATAAATTCTTAGATATTTAAATCCTTCAAGGGATCATGGATTGATATAAAAAACATCATAAAATGTTTATATCATGACTTAAAGATCAAATTTAAATGGATTTATCTGAATATCTTAATTAAATTGCCGAACCACTTAGATGGATAACTAATAGGACAAATGAAAATTTTATATCAAACATTGGATTTGTAATCAATGGTTATTATTCTGTTCAAAAGAACATGATGACCATTGCATGATGAAAACTTTTGGTGTTAAACTTGAGGATAATGTGTTTGATATATCTGGTTCCAAGGATAGAAGTCTAATATATGAATGTAAGTCACATTTTGGCATTAGAATATAGATGTACATATAGGATTATTAATAATTTAAAGTGCATATTTTTCAGTGAAAAAGGGTTTATTATATTAGTGTAGTGAAAGATGATGAAATGTGCTTCATGATGATAAATTTCTGTGTGGAAGAGTTATAGAAAATCCATTAATAATGGAATCACAAGCAGTGAATGAATTTTATGTGTCTAATGAAATAAATAATAATTTTTTCAGTTGTCCTACTGGTGACTAAAACAAATTTTTATTCACCAAAGTGATGGGATATTGATTCTCAATAGAGTGATAATATCCTTGAACCTTTTTAAAAAATAAATAGATTCCAATGAGAAGGTAAAATATTTTTTTCATATACATTGTTTTTCTTCAAAATATTATATGTTATCTACAACATTAACATAATCTAAATTAAATGTTTTTCTAGTAATTTTGACAATTACATTCACATTTGTTGATGTTACCAATCCATCATAAGATCTTAGTATAATTAAAGAAACCCCTTGAAATGGTGTAAATGTACGGTTAATATATACTCTCTAAATTTTACTGAAATAATATATAATGGAAGGTTGATTTAATTTTAATTATTCCTTGTGGAGATCGTTTATTTTAAAATAATTCTATCAATCTGTAATTAATTTTCAAGAAGAGAGAAGATGCTTTATCTGCTCAATCATATATGTAATCTTGATGTTTTTACAGAATATCATTTTCCATGGAATTAATTTATTATTTCACATTTGGGAATAATTTATTTCATTTTAATATCAATCCCATAATAATTGTTTTCTTATATTAGTGGATTCATTTTTTTGAGTAGGTGTAGTATGTCCATATTTCATGCCTTTATATACCAAATATATGAATAATTCTTCTCCCTCAAATCATTTTCACACATGCCATATTGTATTTATCACATTCCTTCATGTTACCTCCAAATCATTTATTTTAAGAACACCAATCTTGCCTTTGTTCAATCACAGAGTTAATCTTGATACTTTACAGTGAAACCATTTTCAGTGAATTAACATATTGTTTCAAATTTATGTGTACTTTATTTCCCATTAGTATTACTCATATCATAATTTTTTTCTTTTACATTGGGATTATTTTTTTCTAGTTGGGGTGTACTGCCAATCATTTATGCCATTTTGCACACAAAAATTTATTGACTTATTATCCCTAAAAACCTTTTTAGTCATGTAGTGTTTCATTTATCATGTTCCTTCTTTTTCCCTACACTTCTTTTTTGGGAAGAGTAGTGACGCTTCATATGATTAATCACATATATAATTATAATTTATTCAAAATATATACATTATCCAAAGAATTAATTTACTATTTCATATTTATGTTTAGCTTATTTCATTTTAGTATTACTCACTTAAAAACTAATTTATTATATGGGTTGATTCTTTTATTCGATTTAGGGTGATCTGCCCACCTATCATGCATTTCTACACCAAAAATTATATAGACTTTATTATCCCTCAGAACCTTTCACCCTTACATTGTATTCATTTATCAGTTTCATTCATGTTCCCTCCACCACTCAGTCATATAGGTAATCTTGATATTTAAACCCTAAAATCAATTTACATTGAACTAATGAATTATTTTTATTTATGTTAATATTATATATTTTTATATTTACTCATATTATAATTGTTTTCTTAAACACATGGATTATTTTCTTTTTGAGTTGAGGTGGTATATTCGAAGCTTATCTAGTTGTGTTGTAAGTTTGACAAATAATATCAATGTATATGTTGGTTACATTGACTAATATGAATAATTTGATATATTGCGATATTTATGAATGAAGCGAACCTTACTCCATTACATTGTGTGACCGGTATGACTCCATGTACATCATTCTATTCAAAAATTACATTAAAGTTATTATATTAGAATTATAAAAAATTCTAAACTGAGAAAATATATTCATATTATTTTGATACTATTGGAATATGATCCAGCAGTCAATTTTTATTTTTATGAGTTGTCCAAAACACAATCTAATACACAATATTCCTAGTATGATGAAATTTTTCAGTTATCAATATAAAATCAACATTATATATTATTAAAGGTCACTTAATGAAAACCAATCATGCCTTATTGTATTTTATTAATAATTTAGTGTACAAATTCATAAATAAATTGTGATGTATACCAATTAGTTGCACCTATAAAATTGATACATGATGTTATAAGTATGAGTCAAATTGCATGTTTCAATTTTAAAATTATTTATTAGTAAAAGGGAAATGTGACATACTCAAAAACTAGAAAATAAATAAATATTGGATTGATATATTAATAAAATATTTTATAATTCAGTTTGAACATGCAGGAATCAGACACACATCAATCAGACACACGATCTAACATGTATAACTCAAAGTACACATTTTAATTTAAAATTGTAATAAATTTAATTAAAATAGACAATTAGGCTTCTAAAAACTGAGAAAATGCATTCCATGTTATTTTTATACATTACAAATATGATCCATACATCATTTTTATTTGTAGGGGTATAAGTCCCTAGCCTTAAACATTCCATAATATTAAATTATGTTAATAATTTGCATTGTTAATCGTTTCATGATTAGATATCTATAAAATTAGGTCATAACTTATACATAAAATCCTAAATAATACAAGTATACACTTTCACACAATATCCATTTGTTCCATAAAAATCGTTGAAACAAATCATGACATCATTTAATGTTTTAACAACATAAATTTTACTTGATCCCATCTCTGACTCTATACATCTTTATTTCTTGTGAAAAAATATATCAAAACATGGGATGATCATAAAAATATCACAATGTTATACATAATGAAATAAAACTGTAAGACATTAAATTACATGGAAAATATGAATAATTTATTATCAAGTAATAATTTCATCTTTAAGAAGTAGAAAAACACTTCACTTAATATATGCTCATTTCTTAACCTTTTTGTAACCAAATGATTACAAAAATCCCATAGAATGAAACATATATCCTACAAATGTAACTTGGGACATAAACATATTTAAATGGAATAACCATATGGTCGACCTCTACACATATCACTAAATAGAATTTCTATACGCCTAACATACATAACCAATACATCAGAGGTTATAATGTAACCACCCATACTTTTTTTTATCACAAAACCACACATCATTTTGTTTATCATTTAACCACCCATAAAATGTCTGTGTACCATTATATAATCATAACACATAAAATATTGAAAATATTATAAGTTCACTAATAACATTTTGTTTAAAATCACTAGAAATCATTACAAGAAATTGAAATACTAAATCCATTTCAAAAACCATTTTCAATACCAAAACACCCAAAATAGAATTTTGGGATTCTTAATTCCTTTTATAATCATTATGGCCTATAGAGGAATCCATGTAACAATTACAGTGGTGGAGAGTTCATTATCGCCCCATATGTTAAAAACATTTGTTTTTTTGTTTAGTAAAACGCTTCATTGAAAACTGATTCTAATTGAATGAATTAAAATTTAAAAGGTTTTTATTATAAATTGGGTAAAATAATGAGGCTTATATTATCAAATCACTCCCTAATGAAAAGATATTGAATAGAAGTCCCATAAAGAAATTCGGCAGCATAACAGTGTCACTTAAAAATTAAGAAAATGAGTTAATGACAGTGAAAAGGGTGTCTCTTCACATGGACATAAAATTTACATAATAAGGATATTTAATAACATATCCTAACATATTATAAATGTAATTAAATGACATAAAATAAAATATGTCTTTGACTAAATGAGGAAGGTGAAAGGTCAGCTTACCTAGAGTCCAACTTGTCTCGCATGTTCCATATTCTTCCAAAATAATAAAATAAGTTAATTTATAATTTCATATGAAACTCTTCATTTTTATTATTTATTTAATATCACATAATATGGTGATATAAAAATTGGTTAATTATATGAGTCCGTATTCGACATTTTTTCGATGTTCGAGCCTTAAGTCAAAAAATCATCTAGTTATAATTAAAATTTGTCCATGTGGTCAAAAGTAAATTATCTCCATAATGATATTGATGATTTATATATCATATATATCATATAGATCAAGTATATATGTATTTAGAATAATCCAGAAAATTTGGATATGATAAATGAAATTCACCGTTCATGGACACGGTAAGCCGTACGTAATCATAACCACTACTTTCATTTCTTTTATCATATTTAAAGGAATGATAACTATATTATCAATAGGTATATTATAAATCCAGTACAATATCTATGTTATATATTTTACATAGGTTCATTTATTATTTCATTTATACATTACATGTATAGCATGAACGAGTCATACCACTTTGAGTGGGTGGTAGTCCATACATCCTCAAATGAAATTATCCTCTATATTAAACATAAAAATCATAAATATATTTTCTAAATGAGAATTTAAGAAGAATATAGATAAAAATATTATCATATATAAAATTTATAATTATTGTTCCATCATAATGGTTACCATAAGAATTGGTAGGGGAATATTGAACAATCATCATTTAATGAGGCTGTAGTTCGTTGTCCACATAAACAGTATGTTCTATAAGCCTTAGATAGAGTTGTGTATAAGTTTATTTAGAATAATTCTAAAAAAATCATATTATATTTAATATATACGTGTTTTTATAAAATAATTTAATGAATAGAGTTTAGGGGGTTGGGGATGAAAACTAAATGAATGAACCTTGAGAGAAGACATTACCTAAAATCAGGTAACTCCATTTTCTTTAAGCTAAAATGACTTCTTTAATAACCTACTGACTATGGGAAGGATTCGAAGAGTAATAGAGGGATGTTTGGAACTTATTTTGAATTATTTTTGGTGAGACATGGGTTCATGATATGTGTGAGTAATGTTTAAAGGTGGTGTCCTGTTATAAGAGGTTGGAGGAGAACTTTAGGTGTGTTTGAAGGTATTATTTTATATTTAATTGATTTTCAAATTATAATAACATGAAAGTGATCTATATCAAAGATCAGTTGAGTATGTATTGAAATCCACTCATCCAATATAATTTTATACAAGTTTAGGTCATAAAAGTAACTTTACCTTTTAGCATGAACCCTTAGTAAACTAATTAAACATTTACCATGCCTTCTTATATATTCATAACGTATTGTTAGCATAGTTACAATTAAATTCAAAGACATGAAAAAAAGAAATCTTGAATGACATTTGTAACATCAAATATGTAATTATTACGAATCATTGTATTTATGAAAATTATATCATTTAATAAAATATTAATTGATTTAAAAGACCAGTTGTGTCTATTTTTATACTAGTTAAATCATGACCATTTATGAATACATAACAAAATGGTTCTTTTAAGAAACACATAATTAATTCAATGATAAAAAGTAATAATCATCCCCAAAATTATTTTATGGCATAAAAATATTGAAAATAAATTTATTTTAATATTTATATTATCATTTATTTAAATATTTCATTAATAAGGCATTCACTACATCACCATTGTGTCAAAAATAAATTTATTAATTTGATATCTAAAAATAATAAATAAAATACCATGATGAATTAATATTTTTATCATTATAAATACTATTTATATTCGAAGAGATCACTTAAATATACCCATAAAAAATTATTTTAGTAAAATATACATGGTTAGGTTATAGTTTCCTTAACAATAAAATAAAAGTAATTAAAAGTCATTTTCACATAAAAGTGGTTCCATGGGGTCCTTAAATCGACCCAAGGATTCCATTGGATGGACATATTGCATCTAATAGGGTTGAAAATGTGTTAGGAAAATTAAATAATATTATAATATTATTAATTTTTTCCTTATCAAACAGATTTAACCATTAACCCTGGTAAATAAAATGTTGACTGAAGTAAGAATTCATAATATTTAAAAGTATAAGGTAATGATTTACACAATTCCGACCTCCTAATTAAAAATATAGAATCACTTTTTCTAAATTCCAACCATTAATGTTTCATAAATTAATATAATATTAATTCTTGTTGTCAAAACCCAAAAGCGAGTTTTTAAGAAGTAAAAACTTCCAAAAGATAGAGATGTGTTTCAATATAATTTCATTGTCAGATAAATTCCAATGACAATTATTGGATTAATGTATAAAAATAATATCTTATTAAAATTTAAAATCATTTAAATCTTCAATATAATCATATAAAATAATTATATGACAAGTCATTTTTGACGTAAAATTCTGTATTTTTCACTATTCATTAAAAAATGAATATCATCAGAGAAACCCCAAATATTTACGTGAAGTAAATTTTGATGTCCTGCTTAAAATGAAGAGGATTATTTTTACAGATGGAAATTATAAAGTTTTAAAAACAATATTTAAAAAGGGATCTCCATCAAAAAGATGTAAATCAACCTTTTAAATAATATTAGAGTAATAAATGCATAAAATCGAAGTAATTATTATTCTAAGACTCTAAACATCACTGGATAAATGAAAAGACATTACCCAAACCCCTGTAATCATAATGTATTATTTTATGTTCATTCTCATCATTACAATGACTATTTGTTAACTATAATTTAAAATAATAATATTATTACATTATTTTTTCATATATCTCAATGTTTTGTGAAATATGTGATTTGAATGAAACCCATTACAGAGTTTTAATCACGCTATCAAAAATATTAATATTAAATATATGATTAATATATTCTTCAAAAATATTAATATATATGAAAAATTATTATTCTCTAAAAACCTTTTTCATTACATCCTTCCCAGTTTTTTTGGAAATTATGTCCTCGTAATTTTACAATTTGGCGTGGAAAACTTATTGAAAGTACCACATCCAAAAAAGATTCAATAAAACTATCATGTTAAAAAAATATAGAGAAGTACCAAGGTCACCTAAGATAACACATACTAGGATACCATGTAGTAAAACATAGATATGGAAGAGAAACTACCTCTCATCGATTAATAGAGAGTGATAGAGAACATGATCATGGAATGTTAACCAGAAGAATACAATAAATTTGTTGTTGGAAAAAAATATATTAATAAAAGCAAGGGTATAAAATTCATTCATCAAGATCCTTTTCATTGATTTGATGACTTTTATTACTACCTAAACTATGATTATAAGGAATTATACTTATGTGAAAACTAGTATTTCATCCTTTAATAAAATTAATAATGAAATCTCATGTTTCTCCAAATAATTAGTATTCAAGATGACATGGTCATAGATGAAGCGCTAGAATCAACTTTTATAGAATCAAATAATCTAGAATAAACTATATATTTCCCCTATCATTACACATTAACAAAAACCAAACTAGTTAGTATGAGATCAGATAATCCCCAAATGGATAATCCATTATAAAAATAAATACAACACCGACTCTCCAAAATTCAACAAACAGTACCCAAAGATCAACAAAGACCATTCAATACACAATTGTATATAAATTTCTTTAATATAATCCAAACAATTTTTAGAAAACAAATCATAGAAGAACTTTATTAGGTAGTCATCCACAATAAATCTAATCATTTATCTCTAAATAACATCGACCACTCTTAATGTCACATAGTGAAAAATATTTAACCTATTAAAATAATCACTATGATCGGTTATTCATTTACATAATTATCCCAAATCACTATAAGTCCTCAAAAAAATAGATTTTTTCAAAATGAAATTTTAACAATTACGCCACAAATGCAATCCCATAGTATTACCTATTCCTTAGGAATATAGTATTCCCAAAAGAGAGAACATATTATGAAATAACCATTATCACATAATCACCAAATTATTTTCCTGTAGCAAGAATATCCATTTGATAAAACATAATATCCAAAATAAATTTATTCTTTATCCATAAAACAATTTAAATAAAATTAATTGATTTTACTAACAAGGGACTTCATGTAGTTCAGTGTTAGGTGATAAATCCTAGCAAAAATTTGGTTGTGGGATCAATTGTGGTATCTTTTTCCAATGAGATTGGTTGTCACAAGGTCTTCATGTTTTACTTTTTCAAATATCAAATATATATAATAATATTAAAAAAATGAGATAAATTCCTTAAAAATATGCATAACTTTTTTATTTGTAAAGGTTATTTCATACCTCAGATTTTGCATTCCAAAAACTGATAACCCATAATTTCCTAAAAAACAAAAGATCACATGAACCCCTTAGGATTGACATTATTTCCACATAAGAAAAGATAATTATTCCTTGAATAAATTTTTCACATATCAAACTTCTGGGTAACACATACTAGATAAAGTATTCCAATGAAATCATATCATTAATATATCTTCATAGATAGATCTATAATAACTCTTTTATTCCAAGATATCTTAATCATCGAACATTCATCATGTTACATTATCCATGTTTTTATATCAAATTAATTTACACTTCATTCATATAGAAAAAATCATGAATAATGTCCTATGATTTCAGTGTTGTCAAAATAAGAGATAAGAAATAATCCATACATTTATAGGTCATTTTCAGTTTCATCATCATCAATTAGATTGGAAACAGGAATTGGTAATCTTATATTTTTATGATCTTGATGATCCCATTCCAAAACCATATTTTTAGGAAATTTAAATTTATAATGACAATGCACACCACATTTATATAAATCAATTGATCCAACATAAATAACTTACTTCCCTTCCCAAGAGTAAACTGGATGCTTCCATTTTCCAAGGCAAGTTTTTTACTTTATGACCATTATTACCACATCTAAAATATCATATTTTCCATTAATTAATTTTCTTAACCTTTTCCTTCCCCATATTTGACACATAGGTTTTGGAATATACTTTCCTTTATTATTATAACATAAAATTCTATTAGGTTTTGTTTCTTGCATAAATGATATCTTAGAAAAATAACCTAAGGTCATGTGGTCATTCCAAACTTTAGATAGATAGTTAAGAATAAACACAAGAGTACTCATTCAATCTCCCATTTCATTTATTTTCTCATTTAGAAAAACATCACATCTTCTTTCAGACTCATTGTTACATTGGTGCATAATAGATCCATCCATTTACTAAATCCAAAAATGAAAATTTGGGAATATCAGTAAAATAGTTATATACTATCTTAGGATGATGGTAAATACTAAGTTATACTTTTTCATGTTTTGTTAAACTCATTCGATTTATCTAAAATAACTATAACTATTTATAATATGGTAAATTTTATGGTTATGTCACATATGTTTAAATAACACCCCAACTTCAAACGTTATCTAAACCGGCCTCTGATACCAACAATATATCTCCAAACATAAACATTACATGATATATAATTATCTTAATAATTCACATTTAGGATCATTTCATTTGTATAGATTTAGTGAATTAGGTTATATATTATACATAACATCTTGAATTTTACAAGTAGACACTTTAACTCACTATTAATTTTTTCATCAAACAAAAATTCTTTTAAAAAACATGACATCGTTTGATGTTTAAACAAAATAACCTTTCCTTGATCCTTTCCTTTAATATATTATTCTTTATCTCCTACAAAAACATTTCAGAACTTGGGATGAGCATAAATATCTTAGTATGGGATACGTAAAGAATAAAAACTATTAGTCTTTAAATAAAATGAAAACTATAAAGAATTATCATAATTTACTAATTTTCTCCTTTAAGAAGTAGTACAAACACTTCACTAAATATAAGCTCACTTATTACCCTTTTTTTAACCATATTTTTACAACAATCCTATAGAATGAAATATATAACATATAAAGGTTACATGGGATATAAACATTTTTAAATTGAATAACCATATGTTGACTTCTTCACATATCACTAAATGGAATAGCTATTCAACTTACTTCCATACCCAATTAATTAGAGGTTATAATTTAACCACCCATCCTTGGTTTAGCGTGGAACCAACTATCATTTGTTTTATTATGTAACCACCCGTCAAATTTCCAAGTACCATTATATAATCCTAACCCATAATTTTTTGAAAATATCATAATTTAACTAATAACATTTCATTTGATGTTATATGAAATCATTTTAATATATTAAAATAATCAATCCATTTCAAAAACTATTCTCAATACCAAAACACCAAAAAATGGAAAAAGGGGTTTCTTTTTTCCATTTAAAAATATTAAGGCTTATAGAGAAAGCCAAATTATAATTAGGCGGTGCAGAGCTCTTTGTCACCACATACATCAAAAACATTCCTTCTATCATTTAGTAAAAGTATTCATAAAAAACAATTTCAACTGAATGAAAGTAATGGTAAAAGTGGTTTATTATACTCCATTTAAAAGAAGGAGGTGTATATTATCAAATCATTCACTAATTAATATATATTGAGGTGAATTACCTTACAAGAAATTTAGAAAAATTAAGATATCAATTAAAAATTCAGGATATTGGTTGATGAGAGCGAAAATGGTATCTCATCACTGGGACATAAAATTTATATAAATAAGGATATATAAGAACATATCTTCACAAAAGAGAATGTAAATTTAAATACATAACCTAAAATATGTCTATGACTGAATGATGAGTGTGGAAGGATCCCTTACTAGGAGTCTGATTTGTCTCGTATGTTCCTTATTCTTCCTGAATAATAATCATAAGTTAATTTATAATTACTTTATAACATTGTTCATTTTTTTATTAATTTTTTTCTCTTATTTTCTTTCTATACCAATTAGTTAATAATTTCAGTTCATATCGGACATTTGGTCGATGTTTGGAACTTTTGTCAAAAAATGAAGTTGTTATAATTAAAAATTGTCTATGTTGTAATAAGTAAATTATATCTAGAAAGATATACAGTATTTATATATAATATAAATCATATATATCCAGTATATATGTATTTATAATATTCCATAACATTTGGATATAAAAATTGAAACGAATCATTCAAGGAGACGATAAGTCGTACCTATGAATGAAGGCTACATTCATTTCTTTTATCATATTTATTGCAAAGAAATCTGAGTGATACATAGGTATATTATAATTTAATTATAATATATATGTTATATATGTTACATTATTTCATCAATTAAATCCTTTATACTTTCCATGTACAACATGAATGAGTCATATCAACTTGTGGGGGTGGTGGTCCTCCCTTCCTCAAATTAAATTATCCTATATATACAACATAAAAAGAATAACGGTATGTTATGAAGGAAAATTATGGAATCATAGAGAAACAAATATCATATAAATCATGTATAATTAATGATACATCATAATGTTTATCATAAAAGAGGTATTTTATTTTCTTTATTAATAAAAATGAGGCTTCAGCCCCGACCTTATAATAGGTGGTAGGAGAAGATTGAACAATCATCGTTTCGTGATGCAGTAGTCCATTGTCCATAAAAACATTATATTCTATACCCATTAGACCAATGTGTGTATAATTATAGTTCAAATATTTCTAAAAAAACATCCTATATTATTTAATATACTGGTTTTGTTAAAAATTAATATAATAAATGAGTTTAGGGTGTCCGAGAATCAAAAATGAATGAAATAATATTTACAGAAGACATTACCTCAAACCAGGGAACTCTTATTGATTTTAGCTAAAAGGCCTTATTAAATTTCAATATCCCAAGGGGAATGCTTATAAAAGATATAGAGTTTTGTTTGGATCTTATGTAGGAAGTGTTCTGATGATCCAATGGTGCTTGAGAGGTGTGAGTAAGGGTTGATGGTGGTGTCCCTTTAAATGAGGGAGGATGGGACATTAAAAATATTTTTATGTATTATTTTATTATTAATTGATTTATGAATTATAATAAAACAAATGTAAAATAATTTGATTATAAGATGAGGAAGTGTCTAAATACTCTCATCCAATTAATTTTACACAATTTTTGGTCAGAAAATTATCCTTATCTTTTAGTGTTAACTGTTAGTAATCAAATTTAGGTTTTTACAATATCTTCTTGTATATTCAAGATATATGGTTACATTAGTTACTGTAAAATTACAAGCGAACAAAAAATGGATCTTCAATGAAATTTTAAACATCATATATGTTAGTTTGTTGAATCATAGATTTTTATGACTGTTATATTATTTAATTAAATTTTAATTGATTTAAATAATCATTTAGGTCAATTTTTATACTGTTCATATCATGATATTTTTATAATCCATAAAAAATCATTATTAAAAAAAATACATCATTAATTAATATATAACATTTATTAAGAATCCATAAAATTCATGGATGTCATAATGTGTTTAAAAATAAATAAATTTTAACATTTATAATCACATTTATTTAATTTTTTCATTAATAAGGTTGTCACTACATCACCATTGTGTCAAAAATACATTTATTTCTTGAATGTGTAAAAATAATAATTAAAATACCATGATATAGAATATAAATTTATATTTATAATTAATATTTATAGTCAAATATATTTCTCCTATAACCTCATATAAAAATTGAGTTAGAAAAAGATACAAGTTTAGGTTATATTTTCCATAACATTAAATTAAAAGTAATTTAATGCCATTTTCATACACATGTGGCTCCATGGGATCTTAAAATCGACCCACAAATTCCTATGTTCAGAAATATCTCATTAAATATGTTCATTACATGTGTTATGATATTTTAATATTATTTTAATATTTTTCCTTTACCTTTATTTACATATTTACCCTTTAACCATGTTAAATAAAACAGTTACTGAAGTTACCATTATTAATGTCTATAAAAGGAAGATATTTAAATAATATCAACCTCCTAATTAAAAATATGGAATCAAATTTGTCAAATTCAAAACATATAAGTTGCATAAATTAATTTAAAATTAATTCCTATTGTCAAAACCAAAAAGCATGTTTTCAAAATTAAAAACTACTAAAAGATTGACATGTGCTTGACTCAAATTTAAATGTAAAAATACTTAAAATGACTATAATAATATTTAATGGTAAAAATATAATATTATTACACTTTTAAACCTTTTAATATGTTAATCTATGAATATAATTAAATTAGCTGAGAATATAATTTTGACTAAAAATGCAGTAATTTTCACTATTCATTAAAAATAATATTTATCAGATAAATTCAAAAAATTTACCCAAGCTAAATTTTGATTTCCCAATTCTAAAAAAGAATATTATTTTCTCCATTGGAACATATTAAAGTGAAAAAAAGTATATTTAAAAAAAAATTTCCATTAAAAGGTAGTAAATCGACCTTTAAAAGAATATTCTAGTATTTTAGGCTTAAAGTAAGATTCATTCATATTTTAAGCCTATAGAATATAATGGATAAATTTAAAGACATTTAATAAACATGTGTAATATTAATGATGTTAGTCATGTAAATTCACACCATTACAACGTCTATTCATTAACTATCATTTAAAATAATAATATTATTATATTAATTTTCAATATAATTTAATGTTGTGTGCAAGATATAATTTCAAGAAAACCCATTATTGCATGTTAAGTATGCTATTGAATAATTTTTCCTCATTAACATTAAATTTATATGTATTCAGAAATATCAATAGATATAAAAAATTATTAATCTACAAATAAATGGGTCATTTCAAAGTGTGATCCATAACTCAATCTTATACACGATGTTCCTAGTAGGTTTCAAAGTCTTTGTTTCCAGTTTAAAATCACCATTTTAGATTAAAATTAATCACTCATGAAAAAATGAGAAAAAATTTATATGGATTATTGATAATTTTGAAAAGATATTAATAATTCATTTTTGACATGTATTAATTGGTATCATGTAAGAACGATGTATGATGTTTGTTAAAATGAAGAAGACTGCATGTTTCCAGTTTAAAATGTCATTTTAGTAAAAAATAAAAATAGGGTACTAAAAGATAATGAAAAATTATATTGGTTTTTAAACTTTAGGGAAATAATCCATATGTCACTTATGTTTTTTTGGAGACATTCGTACCTCAATTTTTCCCACTTTGTGATTGGTATGACTGAGAGTTCATATTTATTTATTTAAAGTTGACTTCGATTGTAGTAAAATGGACAACTAACCCTCTAAATACCAAGAAAATGTTTTCTTATTGTTTTCATTCTTTAAAAAAATACACAGGAAATTTTTTATGTGTATTCGCTAAACACATGAAAATTCGAGACACTGAGATCCCAATCTGATTCAATATGTCTGTTATGAGTTCAAAATGGACATTTAGCTCAAAATGTGTCAATAAATAAAAACTTATCAAACATGAAAATATTTCATGATAACTTGTGATAATTAATCCTATATTTATTTTTATTTATAGTAATTGGTTCGACATCAAACTGACATAGGATGTGATCAGAATGAGTCAAAAGGGTGAGTTTCTATTTTATGTTACATTTAGTAAAAAAACAAACAATGCTATAAAAACCTAGAAAACACATTCATGTTGTTGGTAAACTTTTAAAAATGTTCCACAAGATATAATATTTGTTTTGGAATCATACTCACCTCAATTTGATGAATGGTGTGACTGGTATGGCTCAATGTGAGTAATTTTATTTGTAATTGACATCAAATTTAATATAATTTACATTTTCTGTTAATTTATTTCATTATATTATTACAAAAATTAGTGTTTTTATCATACACCTACATTAGGTTTCATGAATTTTTTTGGTTTGATCAGAAATATTTTTATTAAGGGCCTCGATTAAAAGACAAATGAATATTGATGTTTTTAATGTATGTAACAATTAGTATTCATATAATTTTGTAAAAAAATGTTTTCAATGTCTATAATATAGTTTTTTATATGTGTTTTATGTTTTTTTCATTAAAATTATATATTTGTACATGTTTTAGATTATATCTATTGTGTTTCTAGTGATGTGTTGTGGTGCTACAAGACATTGTACTAGAATGGTAGAGTGTATTTCCATGATATTACACCATGACCCTCTATTTGTGTATATATAAGAGTGGATAAAATTAAATTTATCATTTCATTTATATGTGCTGATAAAAGACACTAGATTATAATCTCACTTAAGTTGTCAACAATTTTCTAGAGGTGATAATGTCTGGTTTTAGTGCTGATAAAGTCTTAGTTTGTAATAATGAAGGAATATTTTTGGTGGGATGAATGATGTGGAATGAATCTTTTTTTTGTCAGGATATTCATTTTTCAAAATAAAAAATATGAGAAAAATCATCTTATAAGACTTATGAAACCACTTTATATTCTTATCTATAAATTAGATGACATGAACATGGACATTTTCATTATATGACCAAAGAATCCTATAACGAATAATGAAATATCAGTTTTTCTTGATCACATTACTATATCAATACAAATCCTCAAAATGGGAGAATATTTTCCTCTCAAGTTCATTGTATTACTATATATTATATAATTTTTATTAATTTATGGTTCACTTAATTTAATTATGTATTATTTTTATGCATTATATAAATCAAAATGAGGGAAAATTATTCAAAAGGATCTTGATATCAAGATTTATTTGAGACACAATTTCCATCCTCAAACTGATGGGTAGTATGAATGGATAATCTGGACCATTAAAGATATGTTGGGGTAATACATACTAAACCTTCATGATATATGGGATAAATATATACCTTTTGAATAGTTATCTTGTATCAATTGATTCTATTCTATAATTCAAATGGTACAACATATAAAATTTAATAGAACAATATGTCATACTCCATTTTTTTGGGATGAATTCAGTAAAATTAATATTTTAGGTTTTTTATTAATTTAAGAGGCACTAACAAAGGTACATAATATTCAAACACATATTAGAGACACACATTGAAGGAAAAGTAGTTACACTAATAACCATAGGTATGATTTATAATTTCATATTGGAGAACACATTTTATTGAATGTATTGTAAATGAAGGGTGGAAAAAAAATTTATGAAAAGGAAACTAATAAAAAAGTAAATTGTATATTTTGAAAATCTATAAAGGATTTTTGCAGTACCTTCAAATTTTTCAATGCCATAATGCCTATCTATATTTCATGATGAGTTCTATATCCCTCTATTATGTAATTACATGACATGCCCAATTCATTTCCTCACATCTATAGAAATATAATTGGAACAATATTTATCATACAATGAGGATCCTATCCATAATCTTGATAATAGAGAAAAATTTTGGTTTAATTGGGTGACTTGGATGGTATATTTACTTTTTATAAATGACATGTTAAAAATACTTATGTGGGATTTTGAAGAAATTTTTATAAAGAACTATGAAAATATTTTCATGAGGAGACATTATAGAAATTTAGAGGACAAGTATTTTTTATGAGGGGAATTATGTAACAACCTGAGATTTTAATTTATATATCATTGTCAATTTTTGTTTTTTATTGATATCTTGTGATACATAAAAATTCGAGTTTTAATGATACATAATGTAGTTTACTATTACAATCTAGCTGATAAATTTTATTACATGAATAAGACTAACTAAACATAAAAAATTATATGTTTTACATATATGTAAAATAAAATAATACGTAAATAAGTTAATATGAGAAAATAAAAATCATTTTAAAATACATGATGTTTTTTTATGAAAAAAATTATTCATGAAATATGATTTTATCACCATAAATCAAATAAATAAATTTTATTGAATGTTCTTAATTAAATATATATTTGATATATTCAATAAATTCTTTAAAATTTGTTTAATATTATTCTAGGCATGGTATAATAATTATTCCTATTTTTTCTTAATAATTTATTTTTTAATGCAAACAATTTCTCAAATAAATTTTTATTCAATGAATGTAGTTAAATATTTATCACCATATGAATTAATTTCAAAATTTTATGTGATACTTTATATAGAAAATTATTTATATAAAATTTAATGAAAATAATGTCATAATGTATCACTCACTTAGTTTTAAATAACTTTTACGTGAAAATATAAAGAGAAAATAAATTTATGAAATAACATAAATTTCTAAATTTTGAATAATTATATCACATTAATTATGATAATTTATTCACAATTTTAGAAAATTCATCACATCCAATTCATTATCATGCAATGTTGACGTAATATTTATTCAAAAAATAGAAAAGATAAAAAAATTTAGATAAAATAATTAAAAATAGTATAATGTAAATGATTATTGTGAATTGAGAATTATATAGAAGAATATGGAATAAAAACTTTGCGTTGAAGAAATATATTTTATTTCAAACATTTTATTTTTGCCTTTTAAGTCAAAATAAATATATTGTGAAAAAATATACATTACTGACAATTTGTAAAAATAATATATTATTAAATTATTTAAATTGAAAAATTACTTAAAGAGGACAAATTATATAATATATGGTCCCAAATGTCACCGATGATCCATTTATGTCCCAATTTTTACATTATATGTCACATTATATCTCTTTCAGAGAGAAAAATACAACACAACGATAAATGTGAAAATATATTATCTATGGTATTAAACCAAAAGATATGGTTAAATAATAAAATATTTAAAATATTCATGATATGATATGATATTAACCCCAAAATACCTTATATTTAAATTACCATATATTCATAACCATTTACCTACGGAGTAAAATTTATATATTTTAGTATTTTAAGAAATTTAAAAACTGTCTCTCCCAGCAATTATAAAAGAGAACCTCATCCCATCAATTCTCTATTCTAATTTGACCCATCTATATTGACCATACTTTGAAAAAATAAATTATAAAATATCATGTTAACATTCTATAGGTTATAGTATTTAAAAAAAACCCATAGGATCCTTAAGACGAGATCTAATGTAGTTCATTCAATGAATAGGTAATCACCTTTACCGATCACTATATTTTTTTAATTCTTCTTTAACACGTATAAAAATGTTATAATTTTTATAAACTAAATAAATAAGTATCATGAATATTAAAAAAATTTATTATAATTATGATATTTAAATTGCTAACAATTTTATCCATGAAATGAAATGTAAATGTAATGCTTATGCATGGGTATGACATATAGTCTCCACATAGTGAGACAACTCATTTTACACCACTATATTTCATGGATTTTTATTATTATTGGTTTAATTTTTATATATGATACTTATAAAATACTTATTATTTAATAATTATAACATTAAATCTCACTTCTTACCATCAAATTTTGTTGGAAACAATATTTTCCCTCTTGTGTATTTATAGGTTTCCTCCACCATGAATGGATGTGATTATTTTTTCAGTCATGTTTTACATTAATAGTAATAATAAGTGATTTAATATATATATATATATATATGTGATTTATATTATATAATAAGATTAAATATATATTATTTATTATTAACATTTGATTCATTCCATTTTTCAGAAAATTATTGTAGAGATCATGAGTATGTATGGCATACCATCTTCATTAATGATGTAACTCATTTTTTCAATGAGTAAAACATATGGACGACCATAAAAATGTATATGAATAATATATATGATTTTGATATCATTATTGATATTAATTATATAGTGAAACCATGATAATAATATATGAGTACAACAATCAAACCAAAACATACATGAAAAATGACACATGTTTCACCCGGAACAGTGATTTTAATAAAGAATTATTTATAAAACAGCTTTAAAATGTTATACATGAATAATTTATGATAGTATATATATAATCATAGTTCCTAAATATATTTATATTAAATAAATTATTTATTTTGTAAGATGATAATAGATCATATAGTGAAATTTATACCCGAGGTAAGGGTTTATTTCACAAAATAATAATAATTCGAGATTGTTTATGTTTATCTCTATATTACAAAAATTATTTTATTCCCTATATATTTCATAGAACTTTGTTTATTCCAATAAATATCATTGTTTCATTCATTTTTAACCCATTCTATAACAAAATATGTTTTTTATAAAAATGAACATGTTTTTATACTTGAAAAACAATCTTATTATTATATATCCATATTTTCCATGAGATGTTTTAATTAATTTTTAATAATATATATTGGTATAATGATTAAATTTTTACCCAGGTTTGACATTTTGAAAAAAATTAAAAATTAATATTTTTTTTATTTTCCTGATTAAGTAATTTTTATATTTTTACCAACAATGTAAAAGGAACCATTATTTTTACATACATGCCATTAATGAAATTTCCTACTGTGATAAAAACCAATTATTTGAATAGTACAATTTAAATTTAAATGTCTTTTAGAAGTATTCCATGATATTTGTTGAATTTTAGTTCTTGAATATATTTTTTTAAATGAAAAAGGTATTTTCCTTAAGAAACATTCATGTTATATTTTTAATGTGTATTATTCTATGTCAATAGAATTTGGTGAATGATAAGATTAACAAGGGATTTAATATTTTGATAGAACTAAAAATATTAAACTATATTTAATAGGATTGTGTGTATTGATTTGTGAAATTAATAACTTTTCATATGATAGTTTCACAAAAATAATTTTTATGATGGTTTTATTTCACCCATTTTATAAGATGAATGCATTAAACATTGTATGTATCGAGAGGGCACTTATATATTATATGTATTAATTGGTATGTCTCATGAGATAGACTAATATGGTTTTTCTTAATATTACTTACACATTTATATATACTAACATGGTTTGAGGTGTTAATGGAATGTTTATAAAGTCTGGCATTATTCATTAAATCATTATGAAAATTATTGTTATTATCCATGTGATTATTTATGTGGTTATCTTATACATGGATTTAGTACACAATTTTTTGGCATTATATATTTGTAATATTTTATTATTGTTTATCATGACCATATTATTCATGTTTTATTTCTTGACTATTATCTTCAACATTACGCAAAACCGCATAAGGCATCCAAGATAATCCCTTTCTTTTGTTTTCATTCCTTAGGATTCCACGAAGTGTAAAATGACTAATTTTTAGGGATATTATAATGATAATAATGGTGTTCCAAAATAAAATAACATGCTATATTTTATGTTTTCATGTTTAATTTTATATTAATTAATGTATCTATTTTTCCAAGTGTACTAAAATATTTTTCCATTTAGGATGTGATTCCTTGTATCTATTGTTAATGTAATGATTTAAACTTGAAATCTAGGCTACTAGGGCTAGGGACATTAATTTATGATTATTATTAGACTCATTTTGAAATATGTGCACAATTTTCCATCTCATTGAAAATGTATTGATTAATTTTTAAGAAATAAGCACTAAATTATTTGAAAAGTAATTATATACTTCATTAAAAAAATTTCTCAAAAAATTAAATTATTTTTATGTTACTAGAAAATAACAATTAATTTATTCCTCTTTTAAATTTTATTAAACAATTAAAATAATTTATAAAATCAATAAATAAAAATTATTTAACTGTTAAATGATGGGTTTTTTTTGAAAAAATGAATGATTTTTGGGGAATTATATAAAATAATGATTTTTAAAAACCATAATGTATTTTAATTAGATAATTTAAATTAATATATCTATTATATTTTGGGATTTTTATTGATGTAAAATATGATATATTTGATTCCAAATAATCTTATTAACTCTAATTTAATGATAAAAATTCTTAAATTTTATATAGGTTATTTTTCATGCTCCAAAATAATTGTTTATCTATAAACATTCTATAGATTTTCTTTATGTTTTTACTTTAAAATATATTTTTGAAAATCATGAGTTTGAATACTAAAAAATTCAAATAATATTTGTAAAAGTGACATTGAATTTTTTTCAATATGTTCCTTTTATTTTTTGTCATTATGAAAAGTAATCGTGGCATATATTTTTCACATAAATTAAGGTAGAATAGATAAAATATTGTTAAATGTATGATAACAAGTATCAAAATAAATATAACACTTCCCATTGTTTAATTTTATGAGATTAATTATAAAATAAACATATAAAATTTGAATATATTGAATTTTGGTACTATTTCCAACGATAATGTAATTTACATTATTATAAGTAATGGAAAATAAAAAATAGCACTATATTGAATTGAGTTTATTTTATGTTCTCAAATAGTTATAATTATATGTAATGAATGAACCAATTATTTTATTTCAAAATTGAGTACATTATTTTTATGAATTTAATTTTTTTTTAAATTTTTAGTAATAGTGTAATTATATAAAAATAAAACACAATGTCAACTGAATGCATGTACAACTAGAATAAAAATCAATCTAAATGATTTTAAAAACATAAAGATAAATTATTGATCAAAATGAATTATATTATAAATAATAATATTTAATTAATGGTAAAATCATTTATATTCTAATTTAGTTACTCCATTGATGTCATTAATGATTAATTAAATAAATAATATAAAAATTCACATAATTATTTCTTATGAACATTTAATTAAATAATTTATAAACCCTAAAAATATTTAATGTAGATAATTAATATTATAAATGTTTTAAAATTTCATACATTGGACTCTTATAAAACAAATTTAACCATATTAGTAAAATTAATAGTGTTTAATATTAAAAAAATGGTTACTATGGTTAGAGATAAAATGGGTTGATTATTAGGATAATCAAAGATATAAGGATATTATTATAAGGACTCAAACTTAAAACATTACTTAATATTTAATTAAATTTAATAATTCACATTGAATATCTTTTCTAGTTTAGAGTTTTAGAGAATTAGGACATAACTATTACATCTCAATGATTAAAAAGTAGACATGTCTACTCGGTTTCCATTTTTTTCACAAAATTAAAATTCATGAACAAAAGAGTCATGTCTAGTTCCTTGTTTTAGATATCCTGACATTTACTTGATCCCATCCATGACCCTATTCCACTTTATGTCCTGTGAAAAACATTTCCAAAACATGGGATGAGCATAAAAAGCTCAGTAAGGGTTATAAGAATATGGAAAGAAAAAATTTAGTCTATGTATATATAAGAATCAATGAAATCATACCTTACTCATAAAACATAATCACTTTATCATACCTAATGAAATTGAAAGATTAATGAATAACTCATTGAAATCATAATTCATTAAGGTAACTTGAGCCCTTCATAACATTCTTACATAGGGAGTAACCCTCATGGTTACGTTTGGAATACCCACCACAGTATATTCCCTAAATCTATTCGGAGAAACCTTAGCGTTTAACCCCTTCACATTACCCAATGCATTGGAGAGCTATATCGGGCTCACCCTCCCTTAGTTTATCACGGAAACACCCGTCTTCATAAACAATTTCCAAGAACTATAACATAATTGTATCACATAAAACATGCATAAAGGAAACATAAATTTTCCACATTTCAATCAATATATATCAATACAAAACATTGATATAATAAAAACATTATAAATACAATTTTCAATACCAAAATAAAAGAAAAGTAAAACATGGTATTTATTTTTCATTAAAAATGTTTTGGATTGTAGAGGAAGCTGAAAATCAAATAATTGTCATGGCGATGGAGAAGTCATTGTCGCCGTATATATAAGACAAAAAATTACTTTTTGTTATTTAGTAAAACGATTTGTAAAAAAAGATTCCTTTTAAATAAAAGTCAACAGGGATTATACACTGTATAAAAGAAATTTGTGTATAAAAAAGAATACGCCTCAATGAATGGAGATTGAGACGAAGTCCCTTACAATGTTGGTATCCTTAGATTAAGGATAAATCAATTACATGATTATGTGTGGAAAATATAAATACACATAAGATAAGAGGATATTAAGCGTAAAACAATCATATGTCATCCACACATATTCATAGTACGCCATAATCTAGAAGTAGAGGTTTGAACCAAAGAATTGAAATTGGGTTAAGAAGTTCCCTTATAGAAATTCGACAGCCTAACAGCGTTACCTTAAAATTGAGAAAATGAGTTGATGAGAGAGAAAATGGTATCTCATCACTTGGACATACAATTTACATCAATAAGGGTATATAAAAACATATCCCAACATAATAAGATGTGAATTAAAAGACATAACAAAAGAAGTCTTATAAAAAGAGGAGGGTGAAAGGTTCCCTTACCGACATGGGTAACTTTCGAAACGTACACCCCATGAAAGAAGGAATCATCAATATTGATGTAAATACATATAAACGAAGGTATATTACACAAATATTACAATAATGGGAAGTACATACACCACTCAAAGTAAATAGTGGAAAATTTACCATGAATCTCACAGGAATAAAAGTGAGATGAAAAATCCCCATATGAAAATTTGGCAGCCTAACAACGCCAATTAAATCATCCAAAAATGGAATAATGAGATAAAAAAGAGTCTCTTATCATATTAACATAAAACTTATATCAATATTAATATAAAATAACATCCCCCAAGATAAGAAAGTGGAGCTTAATGTAAGTGACATAAAAGAGAGTACTTAAAAAGAAAGCGAGAGGTATGATCCCTTACCTTGTGTCCGACTTGACTCGATCGTTCTTTAATCTCCTGAATAACAAACTAGAGTTAATTTATAATTGATTAAAAACATTTTTTATGTCAATTATCCCTTTTATATCATTTATTACCATTTTATGAACATTATGTAATTATTTAAGTTAATAACATTCATTTTGTCGATCATTGGTACTTGAGTCAAAAATAAACATCTTATAATTACAAGTTGTTCATGTGGTAAAATATACATTAAATACAGAGTTATATTCATGATGTAGATATCATTTATATCACATATATCCTGTATATAAATTCATTTATTATATTAAATAACATTTAGAAGTAAGAAATGAAATGCACCATTCGTTGAGACGGTAAGCTGTACGTACGCATGAACAATACTTTCATTTCTATTTCATATTTAATGGAATGAAATCATGATGATATAAAGGTATATTATAATTCTAGTATAATATTATATATATATATATATAACATCATTATCCCCATCATTTATACGTCCCACATATGATATTAATGAATCAAATCACTTTGAGGGGGCGGTAGTCCGCACTTTCTAAAATGAAGATATCACATTTACCCATAATGGTCACCATAAAGGTATTCCATAAATGAAAAATACATAATAATATGGAAAACATAAACATAATATATATCATATATAAATATAGTGACATCTAAATGGCCACCATGAAAGGTGTTAGAAGAATATTGAACAATCATCATTTTGTGAGGCAGGAATTCACCATCCACAGAAACAGTATGTACTTTATTTATTAGATGGAGGTGTGTGTAAGTGTAGCTCAAATAATTATAATAAAAACATCCTAGTATATTTGAGATACTTGTGTAATTATAAAAATAGGAATAAAAAGATTTTAGGGGGTTGGAGAAGCAAAATAAAACAAAAGAACATTAGAGATGACTTTACCTTTAAATCGGTTAACTCCCCTTGGTTTGAACCAAGAGGTTACATTGAAGAGATTTATGCCTAATGTAAGGCCTCTATGATGAATAGAGGGATGTGGAGAGATAAAATGAGTAGAGTGTGGCCAAAACTATGGATTGAGAGGTGTGGGTAAGGAGGTAGAGGTGGGGCCTTTTATAAGAGAGAGGAGGGGTACTCTTGGAAAGTCTTGAAATGTTACTTTAGTTTAAAATGAATTTTGGATATCAAAGGTCCCACAATTATATATTTAGAGGATAAGGTGATAATGGTTCGAAATAATTTCATCCAATAGTTTTTTGACATGTTTTAGTCTTATATTATACATTATATTATCATTTTATTTATATCGTTCATTAATGAGGTAATCACTGCATCAACATGGTGTCATAAATAAATTAATTTATTTAATGTATAAAAATTATGAAAAAAACTATTGAGTAGGAAATATTTTTAGATTTAAAATGACTATTTATAGTCTAAGATATAGTTTATGTAGACAAAATTAAAATTGTTTTACTTAAGTGTTACATTGTTTACATTTTCCTTTCTTTAAGAAAATACGATAAATGGTCACTATCACACAAAAGCGATTCCATGGGGCTGCAAGGATGGAACAAGGTATCCCATGGTCGGCCATGAAACCACCAGTAGCATTAGGACGCATTTTGGGGTCATTTTATATTTTTATGATATTATTTTATTACCCTTAACTACCCGGTTACTAATTAAACAAGATAATTAAAGATAATTATCATTTTTACTACTCATAATGTCAAACAACAAGAGTCTTAATTAATTAATTTGGAGATTCTGATTCCAAATATGCAATCTTTTTTATCAAATTACAGACACAGAAATTTTAGTAAATAATTTAAAATAATTCCCGTTGTCAAAACAAAAGACTGGTTTTTAAGAAGTAAAATTTATCAAAAGATTGATATGTTTTTAAATTCAATTTAAAATTTAAATTACATCCAATGACCAAAATTGTATTAAATGATAAAAAAATATATTTATACTACACCTTAAAACCAATTAAAATGTCAATCTAAATATATAAATAATTTGGATGAAAAGGCATTTTTGAATTAAAATGCAATATTTTTCACCATTCAATGAAAATGGACATTTGTCAAAAATATACCAAATATTTACCCAATGCTATATTTGGTATTACAAATTCAAAAAAGATATAAATTTTAACAATTTAAAAACATAGAAGTTTCATTAATTAATTTTATAATCATTTCCCGTTGTCAAAACTAATAGAATATTTTTAAGAAACACTATCTATTAAAAGATTGACACTTTTTTATGTCCAATTTCAAAGTGAAATTAATTAAAATGGTCACAATTGGATTAAATGGTAAAAATATATTTTTATTACACTTTAAAACTAATTAAAAATATTATCAGACCATATAAATAAATTAGACTAAAATGAGGGTTTGAATTAAAATAAAACATTTTACACTATTCATTAAAAAATGAACTTTGTCGAAAAAATACAAAAAATTTATACAAAGTAAATTTTGATGTCCTGATTTTAAAATAGAATTTGATTTCTTAAAATATAACATATAAAATTGTCAAAAAGTGAATTTAAAAAGGGTTCTCCATCAAAAGGCGGTTAATCGACCTTTTAATGAATATGAGAATATTTATGCTTAAAAATTGGATTCATTCGCATTTTAAGCATCTAAAATTTATTGAATAAATGTAAAAATATTTTACAGGCATATATAATCACTTTTTAGTTAGTTTTGTTCATTCCTACCAATACATCTTCTAGGAGTTTACTATCATTTACAATAATATTATTATATTATTATTGTGCGTCGTAAGATTTCAAAGAAACTCGTTGTTGAGTATTGTGTATGCCATCGAACATTGCGTACCCTTTAAAGTAATAATAATATTTTATTCAAAAATATTAATAAATATGAAAATGTAATATTCTTTATTTACATGGGATTTTACATCCTTCCCCCTCTTGGAAATTGCGTCCATGCAATTTTAAAATTGGGCTTGGAAACTTCATTGAAAGCCCCACATTGGAAAAGGAGTAAATTAAACTATAACTTTAATAGAATGAAATAAAATTACCTAGGTCACCCGAGACAACAGGTACTAGGATTCCATGAAAACATGGATATGGATGAAAAACAAAGGGGTATGTTCTGATGGAGAGTGATAGAAAAATGTTTAGGAGAATGTTAACCACCAGAAAATCACAAACTTAGGATGTTTTTAGACCTTGACCAAATCCAAAACCAAAAAGGTTAGTACAAGATCCGATAATCCCCAAAACGGATAATCCTTTATAAAAAAATCTATGCTTAATCTCCAAAATTTGTCAAACAATACCCAAAGTTAAACAAAGACCATTCAAAAAACATCTATCCATAAAAATCTTCAAAATAACCAAAACTAATATTGAAACCCAAATCTCTGAAGGATTTAATCACATAATATTCCAAGATAAATCTTAACATTTATCTCCAAATAACACCATCTTCTCTTAAAGTCTTTTATTGAAAAGTAATTAGCCAAATCACATATCCTCCATGATAAGTTAATCATTTCCATAGATAACCCAAAATCAACATACTCTTGATTCGTAAATTCATCTAACTAAAAAGAATTAGTCAAACTAACCAGGGACTTCATGTAGTCCAGTGGTAGGAGATAAATACCAGATTCACTTTGGTTGTGGGTTTGATTCTCGCGGCTTCGTCCGACGCGATGGGTTGTCACACGTTCTGCGTGTTGTCCTTTTTCCAAAACTGTATGATTCATAAAACATTCCCCCCAAAAAGAGATAAAATCTTCAAAAACAACTATAACATATTTTACCAAAAAGTTTATCTAATAAATTTCATTTTGCAACCCAAAATGTATTAAACAATAATTTCCACAAATTCAAGGATCATATAAACCCAAATGGTTCTTTATAACTATTTTTACAAAATAAAAGATAATTTTTCATTGAATAAAATTTTCATATATCAAACATCAGGGTTACACATACTATAAAAATTCTTCTAATGTAACCCCATCATAAAAAGATATTTAATACTTTTAAGAATTTCACCATCCTAAAATCTACCATAACTCTTGAATTCCTTATGTATTGACATCATACTCATTCAACATTATTCATGATCCAATAACCATTCCATTACATCTTATTCTGAAATACTTCTTTTTTACAAACAGTATCATGAATCATATCATATGATTCCAATAATAGGAAAACATATGTTAAGAAATAATCCATACCTTTCATTTGACATTTTCAGTTTCATCATCCTCAATCAGAATGGAATTAGGTATTGGTAAATGAATATTTGTACGATCATGGTGATCCCATTCCCAAAACATCTTCGTAGGACATGTGTTTGCAAAATTACCATGCACACCACATTTAAAACATTCAATTGATACCGCAGAAAGAACTTCTTTCCCTTTCCTCGAGTCAACTGGATGCTTCCTTTTTCCATGGAAGGTTCTTGCTTTATGACCTTCATTTCAACATTAGTAGCATTTTTCTATCTCTTTGAAACATTTTCCTAGGTGTTTATTTCCAAATCATTGACACAAAGGTTTTTGAACACACTTATATTTATGATTATAACCTGAACTTTTAAAGGTATTTGTTTCTCGCATATGTGATGCCTTATAAAAATCACCACGGTTTAGGTGGTTTATCATGACTCCATATAGTTGGTTGAGGATAAAAACAAGAGTTCTCATTGTATCACCAATATCATTCAGTTGCTCATTCAGAAAACTGTCACCGTTTCCTTTACATCCACTGTTACTTTGGTGCCTGCTAGATCCAACCATTTACTAAAACCCAAAAGTTCAGTGTGAGTATATTAGTAAAATAATCATATAATAATGAGGAAGATAAACACTAAGATATAGTTATCCAAGTTATCTCAAACCCTTTCTATCTTTCTAAAAAAAACAATGAATCCATCTAATATACTACCCATTCTGGTTATACACAACATGTCACTTATGCTTAAACAACAACACTCTAACCTCTAATGTTATCTAAATCGATATTTTGATACCAAATATAAGGACCCAGTCTTAAAACGTTACTTAATATTGAATTATATTGATTAATTCACATTGAGGATCATTTCAGGTTTAGAGTTTTAGAGAATTAGGACATAACTATTACATCTCAAAGATTACAAAGCAGACACATCTACTCAGTTTCCATTTTTTCAAAAAATAAAAACTCTCGAACAAAATATTCAGGTCTAGTTCCTTGTTTTAGATAGCCTGACATTTCCTTGATCCCATCCTTGACACTATTCCACCTTATGTCCTATGAATAACATTTAAAACACTTGGGATGAGAATAAAAACCTTAGTAATGGTTATAACAATATGGAAAGAAAACATTTAGTCCATGCATACATAAGAATCAATGAAATCATACTTTACTCATAAAACATAAGCACATTATCATATATCATTAAATCATAAGATTATGAATAACTCATAGAAATCATAAGTCATAAAGGTAACCTGAGGCATTCATAACATTCTAACGTAGGGAGTAACCCTCATGGTTACGTTTGGAATACCCACCACAGTATATTCCATAAATCTCTTCAGAGAAACCTTATCATTTAACCCCTTCGCATTACCAAATGCGTTGGAGAGCTATATCGAGCTCACCCGACCTTAGTTTATCACGGAACCACCCGTCTTCATAAAAAATTCCCAAGAACCATAACATTTGTATCACATAAAACATGGATAAAAAAAACATAACATTTCCACATTTCAATCACAAGATTTCAATACAACAAATTGATATAATAAAAACATTATAAACACCATTTTTAATACCAAAATATAAGAAAAGTAAAACATGGTATTTATTTTTTCATTAAAAAAATTATGGCTTGTAGATGAAGCCGAAACTCAAATAATGGTCATGGCGTCGGAGAAGAGGTTGTCGCCGTATACGTATCACAAAACATTCCTTTTTGTCATTTAGTAAAACACTTCGTACAAAAAGATTCCTTTTGAATAAAAGTAAAAGTCATTGGGTTTTTTACACCGTATAAAAGAAATTTTTTTATAAAATAGAATATTCCTCAATGAAAGGATACTGTGATGAAGTCCTTTACAAATTCAGTATCCATAGATTAAGGACAAATCAATTACATGATTCTGTGTGGAAAATATAAATACACCTAACATAAGAGGATATTGAGTGTAAAACAATCGGATGTCATTGACAAATATTCATAGTATGACATAATCAAGAAGTTGTGGTTTGACCCAAAGAATTGAAATTGGGTTAAGAAGTTCCCTTACAGAAATTCGACAGCCTAACAACATCACATTAAAATTCAGAAAATGAGTTGTTGAGAGATAAAATGGTATCTTATCACATGGAAATAAAATTTACATCAATAAGGATATATAATAACATATCCCAACATAATAAGATGTGAATTAAAAGAAATAACAAAAGAAGTCTTCTAAAAAGACGAGGGTGAAAGGTTCCATTACCGACTTGGGTAACTTTCGAAACGTACACCCCATGAAAGAAGGACTATTAAATATTAATGTAAATAACCATAAATGAAAGTATATTACACAAAAATTATAATAATGGGAAGTAAATACACCACTCATAGTAAATAGTGGTAAATTTACCATGAATCTCACAGGAATAAAAGTGAGATGAAAAATCCCATTATGAAAATTCGGCAGTCTAACAACGCCACAAAAAACTTCCAAAAATGGATTGATGAGATAAAAAAGAGTCTCTTATCATATTAAAATTAAAATTACAGCAAGAAGAATATAAAATAACACCCCCAACATAATAGAGTGGATATTAAAGTAATTTTCATAAAAGAGAGTACTTAAAAAGAAAGAGAGAGGTAGGATCCCTTACCTCGTGTCCGACTTGACTCTATCGTTCTTTAATCTCCTGAATAATAAAATAGAGTTAATTTTCACTTTCTAAAAAACCATTTTATGTTAATTATTCCTTTTATATCATTTATTACCATTTTATTAACATTATGTAATTAATTAAGTTAATAATGGTCGTTTTTTTGATAATTGGTACTTCAGTCAAGAATAAACTTATTATAATTACAAGTTTTTCATGTGGTAAAATAATAATTAAATCAAAAGTTATATTCATGATGTAGAAAACTTTTATATCATATATATCCAGTATATAAATGAATTTATAATATTACACAACATTTATAGGTAAGAAATGAAATGCACCGTTCATGGAGACGGTAAGCCGTAAGTACGCATGAACACTACCTTAATTTCTATTTTTTATTAATGGAATGAAATCATAATTATATAAAGTTATAATATAATTATAGTATAATATAATATATATAATATCATTAACCCCATCCATTATATGTCCCACATATGGCATTAACGAATCAAATCACATTGTGGGGGCGGTAGTCCGCACTTCCTAAAATGAAGATATCGTGTTTACACATAATGGTAACCATAAACGTATGACATAAATAAAAAATACAGAATAATATGGAAAAAATAAACATAATATATATCATATATAAATATAGTGAAATCTAAATGTCCATCATTAAAGGTGTTAGAAGAATATTGAGCTATCATCGTTCCGTGATGCAGAAATTCACCATCCACAGAAACAGTATGTTCTTTAACCATTAGACGGAGGTGTGTGTAAGTGTAGCTCGAATACTTCTAATAAAAACATTCTAGTATATTTATGATACTTATTTTTACAAAATAATGGAATAAAAAGATTTTAGAGGGTTGAAGAAGAAAAATAAAACAAAAGAACATTAGAGAAGACTTTTCTTAAAATCAGGTAACTCCCCTTAGATTGAACCAAAAGGGTATCTTGAAGAGCTTTAATCCTAAGGTAAGGCTTCTATTATGAAGAGGGGGATGTGGAGAGATAAAATGAGCAGTGTGTGGCCGAGCCAATGGTTTGAGTGGTGTGGGTAAGGAGGTAGATGTGGGGGCCTTTTGTTAGTGGGAAGAGGGGCACTCTTGGAAAGTCTTGAAAAGTTACTATATTATAAAATGATTTTTGGATATCAAAGGTCCCACAATTATATATTTAGAGGATAAGGTGATAAGGGTTATAAATCCACCCATACAATAGGTTTTTTTCAAGTTTATGTCTTATATTTTACATTAACTTTTCTTTTTATTTAAATCGTTCATTAATGCGGTAATCCCTGCATCATCATGGTGTCATAAATAAATTAATTTATTTACTGTCTAAAAATTATAAAAAAATACTATGATGTCTGAAATCATTTTTTCTTTCCAATGATTATTTATAGTCTAATATATCGTTTATGTAGACAAAATTAAAATCATTTTACTTAGTTTTGGCGTACTGTGGTTACATTTTCCTTTCTTTAATAAAAATATGATAAAAGGTCACTATCACACTAAAGTGATTACATGGGGTACCAAGGTTGGCACAAGGCATCCCAAGGTCGGACATGGCACCACCGGTAAAATTAGAACACATTTTGGGGTCATTTTATATTTTTATGATATTATTTTATAACCCTTAACTACCTGGTTACTAATTAAACACGATAATTAAAGATAATTACATTTAATACTATTCATAATGTCAAAAAAAGAGTCTTAATTAAATAATTCGGAACTTATGATTCAAAATACGGAATACATTTTATCATATTCCGAACACAGAAATTGTAGAAATTAATTTAAAATTATTCTCGTTGTCAAAACCAAAGACGGTTTTTTAAGAATTAAAATCTATCAAAATATTGATTTGTTTTTTACATCCAATTTAAACGTGAAATTACATCCAATGATCAAAATTATATTAAATGATAACAACATAATTAAATTACTCCTTAAAACAAATTAAAATTTCAATCTAACTATATAAATAATTTGGATGAAATGGAATTTTTGAATTAAAATGCAATATTTTTCACTATTCAATGAAAATGGAAATTTGTCAGAAATATACCAAAAATTCACCCTAAGATATATTTGATATTACAAATTAAAAAATGATATCAATTTTACCAAATTCAAAACATAGAAGTTACATTAATTAATTTTACAATCAATTCCCATTGTCAAAACAAATATCGTATTTTTACGAAACAAAATGTATTAAAAGATTGACACTTGTTTATGTCCAATTTCAAAGTGAAAATAATTCAAATAAACAAAATTGGATTAAATGGTAAAAATATATTTTGATTACACATTAAAACCAATTAAAAATATAATCATACAATATAAATAAATTAGACTAAAAGGAGGTTTTGAATTAACATACAGCATTTTACACTATTCATTAAAAAATGCACTTCATCGGAAAAATACTAAAAATTTATACAAACTAAATTTTGATGTCCCGATTATAAAAAAGAATTTTATTTGGTCAAATATAACATATGAAATTGTCAAAATTGGATTTAAAAATGGTTTTCCATCAAAAGGTGGTTAATCGACCTTTTAAAGAATATTAGAATATTTACGCTTGAAAATTGGATTCCATCGCATTTTAAGCATCTAACATTTATTGAATAAATTTAAAAATATTTTAAAAGCATATATATTCACTTTTTAGTTAGTTCTGTTCATTCCTACCATTACATCGTCTAAGATTTTACTACCATTGACAATAATATTATTATATTATTAGTGTGCATCGTAAGATTTCAAAGAAGCTCGTTGTTGCATATTGGGTACGCCATCAAACATAACATCACATTTAATGTAATATTAATATTTTAATCACAAATATTAATAAATATGAAAAATTAATATTCTTTATTTACATTAGATGTTACAATGATGCCCAATAAAGACATTATAAATCCAATTGTATGGAAATATTTCTTCTTTTTCATATCCAGCCATAAAATATGATGTCATTTTGAAGCATTTTTCATGATAATGGAATTGTAATATTTAAATATTTTAAGAAATCTCAAGTGTTTCATCTAGCCACATATAATAGCCTGCCCTTATTTTTTATATTTAGTTTTATTTTATAATTATATCGTCACTATAACCTTAACACTTATATTTTAAATTCACTTAAAAATAATTTATATGTTTTTTTTCTTAAAAAATATGTTACTAGGGTTCTTTAGAAACGATGTAAACGAGTTATACTAATGAAGAGGTAATGAACCTACTCGACATAATTCAATTTATTTATCCATAAACCTAAAATATTTCAATGTTATAAATCATAACACAATTAATTAACTATCCAAATTATTCAAAAATGTTATTATTCTTAATTATCAACCATTTTCATCCTCTTTTCGATCATATGGGACATAAAAGTATTTCTCCTTAGTAAATGTGGTCTACGACATGTATATAGTGATACGATTAATTTTCTACCACATATTTTAATTGTTTTCAAGCATGATATAGTCATCTGTTAACCATAAAATAAATGCATCATCCATTGGTACTTGGTTTATAAATTTTTTTTCTACTTTTCACATTACAAGATTTATAATTACACTATTCCACCATATCTACAATTTCATTAGTGAGAATGATCCATATATATATGTCATACCATGGTCTTATGATTTTAAGAATCAAAACTCTTGTTTAACATTACCTATGATGTGGTTATTATGAAATTAATTTCTAATAATTTAATCCACTTGATAATTTAATTAATGTATAATGGAGATGGATTTAATGAAACCGAAAGGGCTTTTAGGGGATATTATTATTCAAATTCTTTTGAAAAACAATGACTCAATCCTAAAACACTAGTTTCATTTATAATAATTTTATTTAAAAAAATATTGAGGATAATATAATATTCCTTATACCTTTATAACCCAACATATGCCGGATTCACAACATCTTGATTGATATCAAAAATAGGAATCCTAACAAATCTGTCACGAGTGGTACCCACATTATATTTGATTATCCTGATTATCATGATGGATATCTCCTTATCCACATTTTTAAAGTGTGTTTTAATAAAGGATATAGTGAATCAAGAGTGAATATTTTCATCTCTTAAGTGTTATAATGTGAATGTTAATGTCATTAAATGTTTATAAAGGATTTTCATTTCTTATACATGAATACAAGGAACTAAAAAGGTTCAAAAATTCATATTTTAATAATTTTCACATAAACTAAATCTTTTTATTAAATTAAATGTATCACTTTAATAATAATATTTATAATTTAATTTCGAAAAATCCATGAAAGATGTTCAAGCTATACAAACTCATCAATATATGATGAATAATCGAGTATGATAACTAATATAAATGAATTGGACTAATTCTCAAACATTATATCATGAATTTTTAATTTTAAGCATTATTCACTATAAGATATTGTCATACACAACAAAATAGTTCACATTAATATAGAAATTGGATGAGTTCAAAACACATATCCATGGTCTATTCATTTTGTAAAAATCTCTATTAAAACTATTTTCCAACTTCTTATTATTTAGATAAATAAGTTTAGATAGAAGTTTAGGGATCAAGAGGTGCACCGAATGTATTATTTGATATGGTTTAGATATTATTTAGGTAACCAAGATACGATAATTCCTAGATGGATATATATGTAACATTTACTGATGTGTTGATTGAAATAACCGTAATTAATTTTGACATAAAATCCATGAATCACATATTTCGATAGAGTAATTTATACCATTGCTGTTTTGAAAATTAATATTTAACAAAATAAAAATATTTATAATTTATTTTTCTAATTCAATATATTATTTTGTGATAAATATTTAAACCCCACTATTCCTGAGAGACTTTATAAAGGGATTGTAAGTAAAACATTGTATTTGGTGATGATATTTACCCGATATGTTGTTATTGTAATGGCTCACCAGAGAGTTTATTTAATCAAGGACGTTAATGTTAGAGGAACCATACCTCACCAAGTATATTTCCAAATATTATAAATTTTCTTATTTTTCTTATTTCATTATTAAATTATTTTTTGAAATCATTACCCATATTTTTTCTTCTATTAGCATTATATTTTTCAATGGATATTTTTGTTAATTTACTTATCATGTAAAAAAAGATCACCGTGCCTGATGGTTACATAAAATAACATTCTATCACTATTTTAATGTATTTAAAAATTATTAAGATATTATTTAATGTTATTCGATATTATGATGAAATAAAAAATAAATTATATCCCTAAAATAAATCATCCAACATTAAAAATCATACCATCAGGATTCGAAATTGACATCATTTTCAATAACATAAATTATTAAAATATAAAAATAGTGAGTTAGGTTACTCAATAGTGATATAGGATATCTTTTACCTCAATTACTAAAGATGATAAAAGTGATAACATTAGGTTTAAAACATGAATGGAGAAGGAGACCCAATTTTATAAAAAAAATTATTTATTTGTTTTTAGATATTGTATGTTCAAAATCACTTCTATATTTTTACTATAATTAAATATCAATCTTAAATAGTCTATAATATTTTGTTTTAATTTTTATAAATCGTTAATTATTAAAATTATTTATCAATGTCTAATTATTATTGTTTTTATTAAGAACATATAAAATAGTTAAAGACATTAAATGAATATGATATTAATGACTAGATGATTCATACGGCATACCATATGAAAAAAATAGTTAAATGTTCACAAAACTCAATGAGTTGCGACACAATTGAATCATTTTTTACATTATCAAATTAAAATTAAATGGGATTTTTTTTTAAATTTATCATATGTAAGTGTGATTATATTTTTAATGGAGTAAGAAAATATTTATTATAATTTACATTCCATAACAAATATAAATTTTATTGATAGTAGTGACTGTCGTTAATTTGATATATATATATATATATAAATCATAAGATAAAATGGTATATTATTCATATGGTGTAGTCAATTTAGTGTGAGGGTTATAGTTAGTATAAAATCAAGAGAGTTTTATGACATTGGTGATGAATTTAACGAAGTGTTTTCTATTAATAATCCCCACAAAAATTGGATATAGATTATTTTTTCAATGATTTGAGTAAGAAAGTATTTGTTATAATGATATTTAAATGTGAGGAAACTATGGTAACAATGTCTAATGAAAATACTATATAGAAGAATGAATGAAAATTTTGTATGGACCATAAGATTTTAAAAATATTTATTGAAAAATAGTAATATATGTTTCATAAAAATTTTAAAAACATATTATATACTTTTATTTCATAAATTATTTAATTGTATAAATGATAGAAAATTGAACATAAAAACATATATAATTTAAGAATAAAAACAATAATAAATTAATGTTTACTTCTTATCTTACTAGTTTTAATTTTATAAATCCAAAATAAATTATTAATTTTATATCTAATAAACTATTAATGAATATATGATGAAATATGATTTAGAAATCCAATGTTATGTAATTTAAGTAAATTATTATTTTAAATATAAAATGGAATAACAGACGTGTCATAAGAATTTAAATTATTTCTCATTTTTAGACATGACCATAAATCATGTTATATAATTATTATAAAACAAATTATGAAATAAATAACAAAATGATAAAATCATTAAAACCTTGCATATTTTTTCGTTCCATATCTTTTATTTTGTTTAATTAAGAACATAATCCATCATTGATTCTATCTCATAAACACTTGACTTAATCTTTCAAACTACTTACATTTGGTATACCCAAGTTTAATTTAATGATTCAATTATATTATCTCTCATCTTCATGAGTTATACTCTATCCTTATAGTATGACCACATATTCATCAATATTTTGTTAGATATGAATATCAAGGGGGATTGTGATTCACATTGGATGAGTAATAATAAAATGGGGTCATTGTTTTACCATAAACATATTTAGGGTTATTAAGGGTGAATATTATCAATATGTATCTACTACTATGATATATAGTTTACTAAATATGTATAAAACTAATTGGATATATTTGTTATAATATTTAAATTATAGTAGAAGGAAAAAAATTAATGTTTTTAATCTTTATAGTATAATTTTTTTAAAATTTATTGTGAAATAAAATATATATGGGGTTTCAATGAATGATACCTGATGTATACACCAGTTGATCATAGTGTATCTAGAATATGAAATGATGTCCCTTGCTATCGAATATCATGATTATATTCTTATTACAATTTATTAAAAGAATTAAATATTTTATAAAAACCCAATGGTAATTCAAAATATTTCTGTATTGTTTATATAATTTAACAATACTACAAAATGTATTATCCAAATTTCCTTTACATTTTTTAATTGAAGATTAATTTCTATCTTGAAGTATGTGTAATCCTTTTGAAATAATGGATTTTTAACATGATAGGGGGAGTGAAAGGATAATAATTATGGTTTATGTATTGAAATCAATGATTCATATTTCAGTAATTAAAAGATTAATTGAATTTTTCCTATAACTATACGTTAGGTTAGTGGAATTAGTTTCAAGATATTAATCAAAAAAAAAATTGTAACGACCCAAAGTTTCATTAATGGAAAATCTCTCTTGATCCAGTTAAATGTTTCTTTATGAAAAATGTTTTTATAAGATTTCAACTTCTTTAGTTTTACGTTAAGATTTGTGACCGTTACTTTTATAGCCATTGAATAGTGATCATGTGAGTAGTATAAATATAAGGCTTTAACAGACCCATTTCTACTCAGAAAAAGGAAGCGATGGCCTCATCCGGTAGAATTGCCCCTTAAGAAGCCCATTTGTCGGAGCTCGGAAAAGAGGTGGCGTCTTTGGGCTTTTCCCTTGACCAAGCCCAAGCTGAGCTTCATTATGTCAAGATTCAACGGGACCATCTACGGGAAAAGTGGAAGTTGATAGAGATTACCACTCGAGCGATGTTATCTGAGACGCCCCAAGAGTCTGTCACCATCGCACACCTTACCCTTAGGTCTTATGTGGCTATTTTAAGGGGTTATGTAACAAATACATAGCACCATGTTCATGTACATTATTTTTTTATATAATAATGAATATAATTTCTAGTCATTTTTGATACATTGTAATTAGTTTTTAAAGTACAAATGATGTTCTTAGTTATTATTTAATTAAGAATTATATTTTATTAAATTAAAGGATTTTTGAATTAAATAATATTTTAATAATATATTATAATTAATATTAAAATAATTTTTATTAAATATAAATGATCTTCTAATTTTATGAATGCAATTAAAATTTTTTATTAAGGTTTGAAAGCCATTTCTGTCAAAACCCGTGAATTTATTATAAATGTCGGTTTTTATTTTAAAAGTGAAAATTAACATATTTAGAAAATTATTTAGATAAAATAAATATTATTTTTTGAATCATGACGTCGAAATTATCCAACGGAGAATTTTTCATAATTTTCTGAGACAGTCAAATTTTTGGGTAAAAATTAAATACCATTTAAATATAATATGTGTTTTATGACATCATAATGACCCAATGGTTATGTAATAAAATACCATAATCCTTATGTTCGGCCAATATGTGTTTTATCATTAATATAATGAGGTTTTGGGTTTGTTTGACTTACTTTTCAAAGAAATAATGGAGCCCTCAAGACTTATTCAACACTTTTCCTTTTTAAATTAATTTCCATGGGAGTATGACTCACCTCCACATAAGCAACCCTAATTTTTTAATAAGTTCGGACCTTGGCCTTGTAAAATATTTTTTTCCTCTTTCCTTTTCCAGAAACCATGGTCAAATACCATGGTATGGTTTGTGGTTTGGATTAATTTAATATAAGGGGTCCCAAACCTAAATAATAAAGAATTCTCTCACCTTTCCAATATAAACCCACCCAAGCTCCCACTTCCTCCTCACTAAAAGCCCTTGGAGTTCGTCCAACCTCTTCCATACTTTCCCTATAATCATCTCAAGGTTCCCCAAGCTACCAAGAAGCCTCTCACAAGCCTCTCTCTTGCCTTTGGAAGCACACTTCCAAGTAAAGGTTTTTTCTTCCTTTCTCATTTTTGTCAATATTCCTTAAGTTGTATTTCCCTTTTAATTTCAATGATGAATGTTAGGGCATGGTTTCTCACCTCCCCCATACTTCCCTTTTATTTTTTGAATGATGGGAGACCCCTTTTTCACTCATTAAATGCCTCCCATGTACACCCGTTACTATGCCGAAATTCTGAAAGGAACTTCTCTCTCTTCTTTTACATTCAAGAAATACTTTAGTATCATGAATCTAAATTCAATTTAAATTGTTGGGACATGTATCTATATGACCTCATTACTGTCCATTACATGTAAATATGATGAGGAACCCCTTTCACTCTCATCAACCATTTTTTATGAATTCTTATGTCACGCCGTTACGCTGCGGAAATCGCACCGATTTTCTAACCCAATGTCATTGTGTAGTGAATATCATGCCCATTTCTCCATCAAGGGTATTCACCTTTATGAACGTTTACTTATTTATTGTAAAGAATCATGTATGAATTCCACATTCCTTTATCATGGAATAAATGATTATGTTTTATGAATCCATGTTTTATGATCCTTGTAGCACACTTATGCATGAAATGAATGATTAAGAAGGGTGCGCCCTTATAGCACTCCAATGCATTGGGTAAAGTATAGTATCATGATACGTCATTTGCAATGAGTGTTGACTCATGATAATTCATGTGCAACAAGGGTTTACTCGTGCTTCAAGTGCAATGAGGGTTTACTCATGCTCCATGTGCAATGAGCCTTGGCTCATGCTAATTCAATGTTAAGTGTTGTTGCCACATTTCCATGTTATGATTATCATGCTTTACCATGCCTTTATGTTCATGTTACTCTTATGCTCTATTGATATTACTATTTCCTAACATGTATTGTACTCCTCATGTTATTTATTATGTACTGCCTTACTGGGCTTTATAGCTCACCCTTTTCTTATGCATGTCCTCAGGTTATCCCATGCAATGCTATGTATGAAAGAATGTAGTGGTCATGTAAAGGAAGTTTTCAATAAGAATTTTTTATTTCACGTTTAAAGTATTTATGTAAAGATCATAAGCCCAAAAGACACTAAACCTCTCGATCTTCTTTGGTGTATCAAGTGAAGTTTTATGTAATAAAGCATGTTTAAGTTGTAATAAAAAGAAGGGTTGTCATAGTTGGTATCAGAGGATAGGTTTAGTTATTTTTGGGATTAGGAAACCCTAATAAAGCCTTAGATACAAGACTAAGTATAATAAAAACATCCCTATGTTTTGGTAAATATTATGTAAGTGGTTTATCAAACAAATACATCCCTTTCTGGATATGAGCAGGTAGAGGCGGCTCTGGCACAGATGTATCCTAGGGGTAAAACCCAAAAACACCGCTTTGAGCTAGACTCGAACGGGAACTAGTGCACGACAACGGGCCTTGCTGCACTCTTTGTTACGACACACCAAGGGGATATGTTTTGGTAAATTCACAATCTTAGTATGAACCCTTATTAAGGGAAAAATGCCCCTAAGAATATATGTTAGAAGGAAGATCATGAAAAGCTTGGATTGAATCCTGTAGACTCATGAGTTAAAGAGATTAAAGTTTATTTATAAGTTATCAACTTTTGTATTTGGATTACCCTTTATGTGTTACCCCTAAATTTCCTTTTATTCCAGCCAATGGCCGGTAATAGGAGAACATGGGCTAACAACCATTGTGAAGATCAGTGTGATGATTGTACTAATGAGATGCACAATCCAATGGGAGCGGGAATCGCGAACTTTGTCAAGCTCCTCTCTCAGCTAAATAAAGTTTTGAATAGAAAAACTGGTCAAGAGGAACGTTCAACCCCCCCCCCCCCTAAGAAGGAACAAGTCGATATTGAAAGCTTCATGAGACAAAGGCCTCCTACATTTAGTGGATCATCCGATCCCACGATTGTTGAACAGTGGATCAACTCCATTGAAAAGATATTCTCCATCATCCAATGCTCTGAAAAAGATAAGGTTCTCCTGGAGGCTTATCATATGGAGGGTGAATCTGATCAATGGTGGACGTTGATCAAAAATACGAAGCCTGAGGAGGTGATTGAGGCTTTGGAATGGAAGGAATTCCAGAAGATGTTTTTCGATAAATATTTTCCGTGCACCCTGCGTCTTAAGATGGAAAGGGACTTCCTTTCCCTCAAGCAGAAAGATGAAGAATCTATTGGAGTTTACGAGGCATACTTCACAAGGCTTGCACGATACGCTTTCGGCTTTGTCGTTACCCCCGAATGCAAGTTTGACCGCTTCTTTGGTGGGCTGAAGCCTAGCTTTCGGAAAGCATTAGCGATCCGTGACTTTGACAGCTATGAAGAATTGTCTGATGTGCCCTCAAGTTTGAAATGGAGATCTGAGAATCATAGGGGTATCATGGGGACAAGAAGCGTAAGGTGGACTTAAATGCTGGTGGTCCGATGGATAAATCCAACGGCTCTAAGATGTTCCAGCACCCCACTTGCCAAAAGTGTGGAAAGAAGCACCCTGGAAATTGCCTTAGGGGGACAAGAAAATGCTTCAGGTGTGGAAGAGAAGGGCACCTAGCTGTTAACTGTCAGCAAGAAGGACCCGCGGCTGCGATAGAGGAGAGGAACACTCCGTTCGAACCTCAACGTTTTGTTCAATGCAACAAATGCAAAGAACCGGGTCATTTTGAAAATCAGTGCCCTAATCCTAGGCTTATCGAAGGCAACCAGCAACCTCCAAGACAACAAGGAAGAAATTTTTCCATCACTTCTGCCGAAGTGAACCATGACAACGAAGTGGTGATAGGTACGCTAGTTATTCATTCAAGAATAGAGAACGTAGTTTTTGATTCAGGTTATACGCATTCTTTTATATCTCAAAAGTTTAGTAGAACAATCCCAGCACCACCACTAATCATGGAAGTAAAGATGTCGGTGAGTACGGAAAATGGGGAAATCATTTCATCCCATGAGTATAAGTCCTCCCCTGTTATAATATGTGGATTGAATTTCCTGGCGAACCTCATCATACTCCCTCTGGTGGAATTTGATGCGATTCTTGGCATGGATTGGCTTTCCTTATATAGAGCCAAGAAAAATTGTTGGGAGATGGAAATCACACTCCATATGGATAATCGACCCCCGATTCTTTACAAGTGTCAGGAGGAAGATGAATCTCCTTTAGATCCATCATCTCAAGCATGGATATTACTACCTTATGGGCACGAATATCTGGCTCAGATGATTGCGTCCAAGAACAAACCACCCTTGAAGAAATGCCTATTGTGAGGGAATTCGCTGAAGTGTTTCCCGAGGAACTACCTGGTCTTCCTCCAAGAATAGATGTTGAGTTCTCAATTGAACTTATACCCGGGGTGCTACCAATATCCAAGACTCCATATATAATGGCTGTTGTTGAGCTCGAAGAGCTGAAGAAAAAACTACAGGAGAATCTGGATAAAGGGTTTATATTCCCTAGTGCTTCAACATGGGGTGCACCAGTCCTCTTCATCAAGAAGAAGGATGGGTCAATGCGGCTTTGCATCGATTATCGTGAACTTAACAAAATCACGATAAAGAACAAGTATCCTCTCCCAGAAATCGATGACTTATTTGATCAGCTTCCTGGTGCACAATACTTCTCCAAGGTGGACATACGGTCAGGATATTATCAAGTAAGGGTGAAGAAGGAAGATATCTCCAAGACTGCTTTTCGTACAAGGTACGAGAACTATGAATTCATAGTAATGGATTTCGGACTCACCAATGATCCTGAAATATTCATGGACTTGATGAATAGAGTGTTTAGATATTACCTAGACAAATTTTTGGTAGCCTTTATAGATGATATTATAATATACTCCAAAACCAAGGAGGATCATGAGGAGCATTTAAGAACTGTACTGGAGACTTTGCGCAAGGAGAAGCTCTATTCCAAGTACATCAAGTGTGAGTTCTGGTTGAAGGAGGTCTCATTCTTGGGCCATATCATCACAAGCAATGGGATATCTATGGACCCCTCCAAAACAGATGCAATTGAGGGATGGCTGAGGCCAACATCGGTAACTGATATCCGTAGCTTCTTGGGGTTAGCTGGACATTATCGATGATTTGTGAGAAATTTCTCACGATTTTCCAACCCTCTTACCAATCTAACTCGAAAGGGAGTAAAGTTTGCTTGGAGTGATGAATGCGAAGAAAGCTTCATGGAGTTGAAAAGGAGTCTTATCACTGCACTTGTTCTCACTTTACCCACAAGTGGGGAGCTTTTTGTGGTATTCAGTGATGCTTCGAAGAAGGGATTAGGATGTGTGCTGATGCAGAATGATAAAGTGATATCATATGCCTCAAGGCAGTTGAAAATCCATGATCGAAACTATCCAATGCACGATCTGGAGTTGGCGGCAGTGATCTTTGCCTTGAAAATCTGGCAGCATTATCTCTATGGAGAGAAATGTGAGATATATACTAACCACAAGAGTCTTAAATATATATTCACACAGAAAGAGCTTAATATGGGCATGAGAAGATGGATAGAGCTCATCAAGGATTATGACTGTTCAATACATTACCACCCTAGGAAAGCGAACAAGGTGGCAGATGCCCTAAGTAGAAAGAATCCAGCGATTCTATCAAGGATGAGAATTGAGAAGGATCCAATCTTCTTAAACTTAATGAAGATGGATGTGGGAATCATAAAGAAGGGAAAATCATCAATCCTTTCACAAATGATTGCTCAACCATCTCTTTTGGAAAGGTTAAAGGATGCTCAAAAGGATAATGTGGGAATCCAAGAAAAAGTGGAAGCTATCAAAAAGGGAAAATCCTCAAAGTTTAATGTTAATGAAGAAGGAATTGTGCGTTTTGGGAAAAGACTATGTGTTCTATCAAGTTTGGAGCTGTAGAACGAACTTTTGGATGATGCACATAGTTCAAATTTATCTGTTCACCCAGGGAGCACAAAGATGTATCGAGATCTCCAAGAAAACATGTGGTGGGATAATATGAAGAAGGAGATCACTGAATATACATCAAAGTGCCGAGTGTGTCAGAAAGTGAAGGCATAGAGGCAGAAGTCTACGGGGATGATGCAACCATTTCCCATGCCAGAATGGAAATGGGAGAACATCACCAAGGACTTTTTCACTGGACTTCCAAGGACATCCAAAGGCAACAATGGAATCTGGGTTGTTGTGGATCGTCTTAAAAAGACTGCACACTTCATTTCTATTCGAGAAGATTTCTATTTGGATCAACTGGCACAGATATATATTAGGGATGTGGTACGGTTTCATGGAGTACCACTATCAATTATTTCTAACCGAGACCCAAGATTCACCTCTAAGTTTTGGAAGATTCTTCAACAAGATCTGAATAATGAACTGAACTTCAGTATGGCCTATCATCCTCAAACTGATGGCCAATCTGAGCGGACTATCCAAACTGTTGAGGATATGTTGAGAGTGTGCGCAATGGACATTAAAGGAGGATGGGATCAACATCCTCTTCTGGTTGAGTTCTCTTATAATAATAGTCTCCACTCGAGCATCCAAATGGCACCATATGAAGCCATGTATGGGAAAAGGTGTAGAACACCGGCTTGTTGGGATGAGGTCGGTGAACTTAAGATTCTTGGACAAGAAATGGTCGAAGAAATGGTGGAGAAGGTGAAAACCATTCAGCAACATATCAAGGCAGCCCAGAGTTGACAGAAGAGTTATGCAGATAATCGTCGACGAGACCTTGAGTTTAAAGTCGGAGACATGGTGTTTTTACGCATATATCCATGGAATAAGGTCATGAGGTTTGGAAAGAAAGGGAAGTTAAGTCCAAGTTACATTGGCCCCTTCGAGATTCTTGATCGTGTTGGGGTTGTGGCCTATCGACTAGCACTTCCACCTACTATGGCTAAGGTGCATGATGTCTTTCATGTATCCCTCTTAAGGAAGTACATACCTGACCCTTCACATGTACTCTCTTCCGAGGTGGTACAATTGGAAGATGATCTTTCTTATGAGGAGAAACCAATGAAGATCTTAGATCGTAGAGAAAAAGTTCTACGAAATAATACAAAGCCCCTCCTCAAGGTATTGTGGAGAAACCACAAGATTGAAGAAGCAACTTGGGAGTCGGAGGATATGATGAAGCTGAGTTACCCACATTTTTTTTAGTGTGGGAAAAGGAAAATTTCGAGGGCGAAATTTCATAAGGGGGTAATATTGTAATGACCCAAAGTTTCATTAATGGAAAATATCTCTTGATACAGTTAAATTCTTCTTTATGAAAAATGTTTTTATAAGATTTCAACTTTTTTAGTTTTATGTTAAGATTTGTGACCGTTACTTTTATAGCCGTTGAACAGTGATCATCTGAGTAGTATAAATATAAGGCTTTAACAAACCCATTGTTACTCAGACAACGGAAGCGATAGCCTCATCCAGTAGAATTTCCCCTTACGAAGCCCATTTGTCAGAGCTCAGAAAAGAGGTGGCGTCTTTGGGCTTTGCCCTTGACCAAGCCCAAGCTGAGCTTCATTATGTCAAGCTTGAACAGGACCATCTACGGGAAAAGTGGAAGTTTATAGAGATTACCACTCGAGCGCTGTTATCCGAGCCGCCCTAAGAGTCTGTCACCATCGTACACCTTACCCTTAGGTCTTATGCGGATATTTTAAGGTGTTATGTAACAAATAAGTAGCACCATGTTCATGTACATTATTTTTGTATGTAATAATGAATATAATTTCTAGTCATTTTTGATACATTTTAATTAGTTTTTAAAGTAAAAATGTTTTTTAGTTATTATTTAATTAAGAATTATATTTTATTAAATTACAGGATTTTTGAATTAAATAATATTATAATCAAATTTTATTATTAATATTAAATTAATTTTTATTAAATATAAATGATCTTATAATTTTATGAATGCAATTAAATTTTTTTATAAAGGTTTGAAAGCCATTTCTGTCAAAACACATGAATTTATTATAAATGTCGGTTTTTATTTTAAAAGTGAAAATTAACATATTTAGAAAATTATTTAGATAAAATAAATATTATTTTTCGAATCAGGATGTCGAAATTATCCAACGGTGAATTTTTCATAATTTTCTGAGACAGTCAAATTTTTGGGTAAAAATTAAATACCATTTAAATATATTATGTGTTTTATGACATCATAATGACCCAATGGTGATGTAATAAAGTACCATAATACTTATGTTCGGCCAATATGTGTTTTATGATTACAATAACGAGGTTTTGGGTTTGTTTGACTTACTTTTCAAAGCATTAATGGAGCCCTCAAGACTTATTCAACACTTTGCCTTTTTAAATTAATTTCCATGGGAGTATGACTCATCTCCACATAAGCAGCCTTAATTTTTTAATAAGTTAGGACCTTGGCATTGTAAAATATTTTTTTCCTCTTTCCTTTTCCAGAAACCATGGGCAAATACCATGGGATGGTTTGTGGTTTGGATTTTTTTAATATAAGGGGTCCCAAACCTAAATAATAAATAATTCTCTCACCTTTCCTATATAAACCCACCCAAGCTCCCACTTCCTCCTTACTCAAATCCCTTTGAGTTCTTCCAACCTCTGTCATACTCTCTATAGAATCCTCTCAAGGTTACCCAAGCTCCCAAGAAGCCTCTCAGAAGCCTCTCTCTAGCCTTTGGAAGCACACTTCCAAGTAAGGGTTTTTTCTTCCTTTCTCATTTTTGTCAATATTCTTTAAGTTGTATTTCCTTTTTAATTTCAATTATGAATGTTGGGGCATTGTTTCTCACCTCCCCCATACTGCCCTCTTATTTTTTGAATGATGGGAGACCCCTTTCTCTCTCATTAAATGCCTCCCATGTACACCCGTTACTATGCTGAAATTCCGAAAAGAACTTCTCTCTCTTCTTTTACATTCAAGAAATACTTTTGTATCATGAATCTAAATTCCATTTAAATTGTTGGGACATGTATCTATAAAAACTCCTTACTGTCCATTACATGTAAATATGATGAGGAACCCCTTTCTCTCTCATCAACCATTTTTTATGAATTCTTATGTCACGCCGTTACGCTGCCGAAATCGCACCGATTTTCTAAGCCAATGTCATTGTGTAGTGGATATCATTCCCATTTCTCCATCAAGGGTATTCACCTTTATGCATGTTTACTTATTTATTGTAAAGATTCATGTATGAATTCCACATTCCTTTATCATGTAATAAAGGATTATGTTTTATGAATCCATGTTTTATGATCCATGTGGCACACTTATGCATGAAATGAAATGTTTAAGAAGGGTGCGCCCTTATAGCGCTCCAATGGATTGGGTAAAGTATAGTATCATGATACGTCATGTGCAATGAGTGTTTACTCATGCTAATTCAAGTGAAATGAGGGTTTACTCGTACTTAAAGTGCAATGAGGGTTTACTCATGCTCCATGTGAAATGAGCCTTGCCTCATGCTAAATCAATGTTAAGTGTTGTTGCCACATTTCCTTGCTATGATTATCATGCTTTATCATTCCTTTATGTTCATGTTACTCTTATTCTCTATTGATATTCCTATTTCCTAACATGTATTGTACTCCTCATGTTATTTATTGTGTACTCCCTTACTGGGATTTATAGCTCACCCTTTTCTTATGCATGTCCTCAGGTTATCCCATGCAATGCTAAGTTCGAAGGAATGTAGTGGTCATGTAAAGGATGTTTTCAATAAGGATTTTGTATTTCAAGTTTAATGTTTTTATGTAAAGATCCTAAGCCCCAAATACACTAAAACTCTCGATCTTCTTTGTTGTATCAAGTGATGTTTTATGTAATAAAGCATGTTTAAGTTATAATAAAAAGCAGGGTTATCATAATTTTCATAAGGTATTTTATAATGTCATGGTTGATTTCAAATCTATGATGTTGTTAGTATGTATTTATGAGGCATTTTATAATTTTATAGTATATTAAAATTACTTTTTAATAATAATAAAATTATTTTTGATGAGAACAATATGTATTTTAATAAACATACAAATAACATATCAAGCAAGTAGAAGTAATTCATTCTATATACAATTTTTTTAAAAAAATTTCCTTGAGAAGGCTTGGTAAGAAATTTTTTGAAAAAATATTAAAAATATTTTTTCTTAATCTAAAATAATAACGAGGAATTATGTTTTTAATTTGATTATATAGGATAATGAGGTCAATAATTATATTAATAAAAACATGATGATTTTTTATGCACCTAATGAAACAGATTGATGATATGTAATGAAAACATTTTAAACATTAGTATAAAAAACAATTAAAATATAATATTACTGAATATGTTTTTTTCAATTATGATATATTTTCAACATAAAACTAAATTATAATTATATAATATTCCATTGAAACTATCATGAGTATTCTAAAGTGTTGTTCTAGCCCATATTTTTATCAAAGAGCATTACTATCATATGTAAGGAGTTCTTTTATAGCCATCCCATTCATGCATCTTTATAAGGTTCACATTTAAACTCACTAATAATCTACCTCCTTTTGGTTTGAGTAGTTTTTAGGATCCTAAATTAGAAATAATATTTTTACTTTTTAATGATAAAAAATAAATGTTGTATTTATGAATGAAAACTCTAGATGAGTAGTTTATTTCTCCGTGGAATATATTTTCTATTATATATGTGAGTTTAACATGGATAATATTTCTAAAAATTGTAAACTTGATATATTGGATTTAATAATTACTATGTCTATTACATTAAATTCACTTTGTTTATATTATTTTGATAATTATTATAAATAACTTCTAAATGATCTATGTAATTTTGGATGAAATTTACATTATAATGTACCTTTAACAAAGGCACAAAGTATTATAAATTTAGATGAATATCAAATGAAATAATTAAGTATTAAATAATTTAATTTATATGAATATTTTATTCTTATGTCATTTAATGTGCACGGTATTATAATATTCACTACGCAATTTTAATTGTTACATTATATTTACTTTTTATTGGTTTTACAAAAACTATATGGAAATAAACCCTTTAATGAAATATAAACAGTTTTTACCACTGTTATTTTTTTGTAATCCATCATTACAAACATATAAATTTCCTTATATAATTTAGTGGTGATTATAATCAGTTCATCATTTTAGAGAAAATCAGATTAAATAAACCATTGTGTTAAATTTTAGGAAGGTTGTAAATTATTATCTAATACTGATTCACAATGAATTCTTATTAATGATAATAACTGTTATAAAACAAACAAAAAATAATATTGAAATCATTACAATATACATTATTATATAATTTTTGTCATATTTTGGTTCTGGAATATACCTTTTCCATAACAAATTTGTCAAAATTAGTTAATATATATAATTTTTGGAGGAAAAGGAAAACCCATTACAATATATCAGTGTTTAATAATAATTATCCAAAAAAATATTTTACATTTCTCATGTAAACTATATAATGAAGTCAAACCCATTTGGAACTTCTAATCAGTCTAGGAAAAATATTTTAAAACATATGTTGAGTATATTATTTCCCCATAAGGGGCTTCAAAAACATGTGAAAATTCTTTTCATAAATACAATGAAATTATCCATTTAAAACATCCAATGAAAACATTATTTTGAAAATGTTTCGCATCATATTCAAACATTTGATATAATAAATAATTTTCCCCATAAATATCAATATGGTTTTTATAATATAACATAGGTTATAATGTTTAAAACCATTTAAATATGTATATCATTTTTTCAAAGTCTAATTTTTTCATTATATAATAATATTTAATTTATTACCATTGAAATAATTTTCATAATTAATGAATCTATTTATTTTTTAGAAATTTTTTTTTACTCAAAAAACCCATATAGATACAAGGAAAAACTAAGGATATGTAGATCCTAATAGTATTGAAGGTTTGGATCCACTCCCCAAATCACTATCATTCTAACAATGTCCAATTAGATATATTTTTCGCAATTTTTTTGTTCATGACCCTTTTTCAAATATTCACTAGAGCTTCTATCTTTTAAAAATATTTCAATGAAATATTATATCTTAATATATTTATATAAATATATTCTCATGTATATAAACACTATAAGAAATCAACCATTGAATATAGAGTAATCAAATATCATTATAATATACCTTTATAAAATACCAATTGATTCTTTAGTTACATACATATTACAAGGTCATACATATATATAAGTGCAACATCAATAAATTTTTAATGGAAATTTATGCATACAATAATAACAATAAAACTCACATAAACTTGTAAATAATTTTAATAAAATAAAGGATAAAAAATGATAAAAATTATCATTATAAATTCTACCTTGAAAACATAAAACAAAATTTATTTTTGTAAGATCATTCTTAATTAAAAAATTTGGGTTTGAAACAAATGAATTTTCATGATACTATTATAATATACATAAAATGATTTATTTTCTTAAAAATGTATATTTTTTTGTAAACATTATTCAAAAAAAAATTATACATATATTCAGAGTATGGAAATAGGATATTGAAAAAAATAATGATTCCGTTCATAAAAGTATATTGATTGAAGTATCATCCAAAATATTTTGTTATAAATATAATTCCTACGATGGAGAGTTTTATTAATAAATAATCCTCAAAAAACATTCCCATAATAAAATAAAAATAACCCAATAATTTAATTTAATATCATAATTTGAATATGTGGATTTTGAATCTAATAAATTCTCATAAAGTACTATTTTATTAAGTAAAAATAATTCCCATATAGAAAATGATAACTTTGAAATTGTGATTTTTATAAAAAATAATATCTTTTAATGAAATAATCTACCATTATAAATTTAATGGTTTAAAAAATAAGTAACATTATCATTTGAAAATATGATATTCAATTAATAAAATTAGAAATAAATTGAGACATGGAAGTGGAATTTATCCACTTCTATTTTGGGAAAACCAATGTGTTAATCTAGGGAATGGGTTAATCTGGTTATTTAATATGGGGATTTATTATATTTTAAGTTATTGAAGAATTTTATAAAAATTATTATATATAAAAAAATATATATTTTAGTAATTAAAAATATTACATGAAGGACCTATCTGGAAGACTGTGAAATAGGAAAATGGGTACATCAATTGTAAATGATGAACAGAACCATATATTTATTATGGAATCAAGGGGTTTGAGTCTCACAAATCATGATGGAATAATATTGGAAATGGATTTTTGTATTAGTTACATATAATTATATTTTTATATATATATTTGTATCATTTCTATTTTTTTAAAACTGTTGAAGAGGGGAAACAAATGTTTTGTTAAAAAATGCCATTTATCTCAACTATTTTTATCATACTAAAAATCCATTTGAAAGATTCTTTGAGTCAGGAAATGATTTACTGCTAGCATCCTCATGGATGATTCATTTGACTGAAGGAATTTGAAAGGTAATTTTATTATAGTTTTTGGGTCATAAAACTTATACTAATGGAAGAATACCATGGTGGTTGGGGATTTTTATGCATATATGTGAAATTTTAATGAAAAGTTTTTTTCATTATATGGGGAAGAATAAAAATGGATTACTTTACCAAGGATAAAGAATGAAAATTGGTCATGCACTAATGCATTTTATTCTTGGGGAATTGGATGGATGATATAATATCTATTATAAATCCATGGATTAAATGGTGTACTTGAACGGAGTGTAAAATTACACATGAATTGAATAAAATATTTAAAATTCCCGCATCATATAAGCCTCATATATACTTAAATTATTCCTTTGATTTCCATATTTGAGTAATCTATATCTGGTCTCGGGATACATCATGTCGTTCATCCCCTGAAATTCACCCTATTAAATGCACTAACAGGTAAACTATGCTTATATGATACACCATATTCATGTGATTTTCACTTATACACAAACACATAGTGACCCATAATCCACTGGCTAGACAAGATCTTCAGTGTGTTTGAAATCTATTCCCATATGACTGGTAGTGCTAACCATGATGGATTCTAGGGTGGAAAATGTTTTTTTCACTTTTATAAATTTTAAGTACACAAATACATTAATACATTTTATAAAATATTATCAAAACATTAAAAAATTGTATTAATATTTTTCATTAAACATTTTTGCTATTATTATAATTATTATTATTATTTATTCACATTAGATATTATCATTTCTATTTTAAATGAACCTAACATAATAACCATCATTATTAAAATATGTTACAAAATTATTATCATGGTAAAATTAAATTTATATTTATATACCATTATATCCAACTTATCATTAAAAATTTATCTATTTCTAGAAAAAAAAAATTAGTTATTTGAAATTCTATTTTGACAATTTTCTTTTATAAATAACATCTTCTATAAATATATATATGTTTCAAAATAACATAACATATTGTTTTATATGGTAATTACTATAATATGTAATTAGAAAATAATTATACTTCTATTTATCAATGATTGTGTTGTTTCATCATGAAATATAAAAGTTGAAATACACTTTAATAAACCGATATCAATGTGTTTGATAATTTTCTAAATTAAAAATAAGATTCTAGTTTACTCGATTATTGTTTTTATAATAATAAACTTATTATTTGTATTTCAACTTATTAATGATCCTAATGATTTGGGATATGACTTGGGTATTATAATGTTCCATATATATTATTTTCAATTATTATATATGGTTAATGTAGGTTTAATTATTTGTTGAAATTGTTTCAACCATCAATATTTTAGGGTGCCCCTATATGAATGTTTGAGTCTATATATCAGTTTAAATAAAATGAACATGAAGAATGAATGATTGTCTCCTATCGACAGATCAAGGGCCCAGTTTTCTGTTAATGTGTTTATAGGAACTCATGTCTAATCCTAGATAATAATACTTTAAATTGTCTATTGTTTTTACAATTTTCCTTTTAAATTGGGGGGGGGGTTATTCTGCTGAGCATAAATGAAAATATTGATAGATTATTTTTGATAAAAGAAATTAATAATGTTTGGTCTAAGGTTATAAATATGTAGATAAGATTGTGATATCTCTATTCATTTCATTATATTTTATTAAATTCACTCCCACTTCATAAGATGACATTGATTCGAATACCCAAGGAATAAGGATTTAATACTACCCTTAAAAAACATAGGGTTCTCGTAATAATCATGACATGTTTATGATATTTTATTTATGGTTCCAATAATAAATTGAAACCACTTGTTACAAAAAATATGTCATTAATGCCAGACATTTTAGGTTCAACGTACACAATATTAATTTAAATAATTTTGATCACGAAAAGATCTAAATCACTTAATATCATCAAATAATTAATCCAATCAATAGATAATATACGTATCCATTGAGATTAATATTAATCTAGTAATAAACCTTTTGTGGTGATAAATTATAAATTGACCAAAAAGTTGGTGATTAAAAATAGTTGTTCAAAAAACACACAAAAATGTTGAGGAAACATAAAATTAACTCATGATTGAATGAGAATGAAAAAAATAGAGGATGAGTATTTAACTTGATTAAAACTATTTAAAAGAATTTGTAATAAAAACATGCGTTAAATTTTAATAATTGGTGATTAAGAAGAAACATGCATTAAAATTCCGTTGAAATGAAAAAAAACTTACATGATTACAAATAAAATAAATCGAAAACAAAAAAACGTAATATGGAGGAGAGGTAACTCTTGTTAAAAAACGATCAAGGAATGTCTTTATAGGCCCTTTTCAAGGACCTAATTATGAAAAACTCCATTTTAAGTGATGAAATGGAAACTGATTACATGTAGAATAGGGGAATATATATATATATATATATATATATATTCCATGGTGGTGAATTTTTTTCATTCCAAATCATTCCATTCACTTGGCTCACCAATTTGGCCATCCAGACAGCTGGATATCAAGATATTATCTCATTAAAAGTTTTATATATTGCTATTTTCTATATAATCAAAACATTTGGAGGTAATTGGACCTTTTTATTCAATGTTAGGTTTTTAACTAAAAAATGTGTGGTTTTCCATCTTTATAAACACATTTTCAAAGGCTACAATGTGAATAGAATTTTGAATAATAAGATTACAAAAAATCCAAATAATTTATTCTACAAAGTCGGTCACCTGTATCATAGATTTCACACTAAAAAGGATCAGATCATATATATATATATATCATTAAAAAAGTACATTGTTGTTTTTTGGTTTTAATTCCAGGACTGAATGTTTAGATGGGCTTCATAGAATCACTTGGGCCCATTGTTGGTGGTTTGGTGCTTTAAAATTTTTTTCCAGGAAGATTTTTATTTTTGCCGACTATTTCTGTGAGAATAAAATATTTTGGTCTTTTCGATTAGCCCAAAAAACTCAATATTCATGGATGGTTCAGATTCTACATGGATTCTTTTACCCTTATTTTTTGGACCATATGACCATACAAATTGTATAATTTTCTAATGATTCATTTTAATGACATGTTTTAAATTTCAATATGAAGAATGAAAAATAATAACCATATAATTTGAATATGTAGGGAGATATTTAAAAATAAAATATTAAACCAATTCATTTGGATTTATTCAAATAATTCTCAAAAAATATTTGTAGCAGTAAAACATGACATTTTGACAATAATTATTCTCTTTTACAAGATAATTACTAATTAGAGTTGACAATAAGTTATTAATAAATGATTTACATCAACTCCCACAATCATAACCTTATGCATGACCTCATGTACAACAAATATAAAAACATAATTAAGTCATTTTCACTTGCCAACAAATATTAAAATTTTGTTTTCCCCAATAAGTGGAGGTTTAGACCATTCCACTCATCTGTATTGAATTACACAAAAAATTCTTATAGATGTAATATTCTAGAATCAATTACATTTCGTGCTCAAATTTATAAATGCAAAATGTGGGCACTCAGAACTCAATCATCTCAAGATAAAAAAAAATTTATTTATAGATGTTCAATCATTCACCATATAAAAGAGAAAATCCTAGTGTTTGAAAGTGCTATCAACAAATATTCCCAATCCTAAAGTGCACTAGTATCAAGAGTTAATTTTTAGGGGATTTTATTGTGGCTATGATATGGTTGGAATTTAATTTCAAAATGAGTGTAAAAGAGGGGTAAAACCCCAACATGGGTAAAATAATCCAAATTTTTTTGGATGGAATCATATGTGGAAATTGAAACACATACTAACAAGGGAACTATTGTGTTAATCATGAATAAATTGATAAAATATTTGAGGGGGAATTGAAGATGAAACATTAAAAAGAAATAAGAATTCTCTCAATGACATAAAAATATTTAATGGATGTGTTCATTTTTAATTTAATTTATCTTTTTCAAAAGTTTTACTTCAAAAAAATATCCAAATAATATCTCAATCTATTTTTAACTCCTCCCAAAAATAATTGTAATAGATTAAATAATATCAAATGTTGAGGAAGGGTTATTTTTGAGCTGCCGAAGATACAAAAATTTATTTAATTCATTTATTTTTTGTTTTTTTCAATTTTTTTAACAAAATTACATAAACGAAAATATAATCCACAAACTCAGTGAAGAACAACTTCTCCCCCACAATAAGACGGATGAATTACCTTAAGAATATTAAAACACATTTATAATCAATGAAATTTCACCTAAAATGAAATTAATCACCCCTACACACACATAACTGTTAATAAATTATGAAATGTAATTCCATGTTTGTGATGGGAGGGATTAGGTATTGGTATTTAAATATGGATATCATAGAAAAGGTTTTCTTAAGCTCAAAGGGGATTCAACAAGGATGATTAATTTAAGTATAATGGGAGGATATTTGGCAATTATGATTCTCAAGCATTTCATAAAATGACTTAATCATTTTAATTCACACCAATGTAGTAAATTCAACATGAAGGTCCACAAACTCAAGAATCACATCTGGCGGTGAAGATACAAAAAAAATGAAAATATAGTCATAGATGACCTTATCATGAAAGCTAATTTGGTTTCTCAAATTTGGGGAATAACTATTTCCCAAATATAAAACTGATCATTCAAAATTTATTAATCATGAAAAAAATTCATTATCCAAATTCACAATGAGAACTTAATTTTTGGAGATGAAAACATGTCTTTTTGACACCCAAAAATGGTTGGGAAAACATTAAAAATTGGATGGTCAGTAGGTATAAATTTGTTTTTTATGTTTTAGCTTTTTGTAATTATTTTGAAAATGCACCCCCAAAAAAGATAAATAAAAAATGAATGGGTTTGATGAATAATTTCGTAAAAAAGGAATTAGAGAGGAAGAATAAGAAAGAGATAAATAGATAGAGAAGGATATTAAAGGGAAATAGGTTCCCCTAGTTTTAATTTGGAGGATTGTCATCTCAATTTGGTGGTGGGTCTAATATAGAATTTGAGGATGTGATGAATGTAGATCGGATTCCTAGGATGTGTGCCCTATTTGGTGATGCTTTAGAAAATTTCATTACATAATAGAGAAAATTAATTACTTATTTTAGGAAAACCTAACAAGAAATTTAAATTTCATAAAAGAATGAAAATAAAAAAACCTGAATTAAATCCCAAGAAGCATTCCATTTATTATGTATACAACTAGACTGTTGCATTGGAACACCAATAGTCTGTTAGTGGCCAACACATTTTCTCAATTCTAGCGTGATTCTAGAAAAAAATATCAATTAGGTGGCTCATATTTTCATTTTATAAATTCATCCCTTCATTATCATTTCACATTCAATTAAATGGGGGTGAAAATAGAGTATGAATATCCTCCCATTAGTCTCCAACATGAATAATGATTTTATCCACAGAGTGGTAGTTTTGTATGCTAGGAGATTTAGGTAGATGTTTTAATTATAATGGGGAATTTATGAATGTTTTAGATAGAACGAAACCAGATTATGAGATCCCAATTTTTTAACTCATTTATTTCATCACACACTGATGTGTAGTATTAAGGATCAATACAGACATGATACTCAATAGTATTTTATAGGTCAAAATTATCAATATTTGTTTTTCAAAATAATGTTCAATTTCTAATTCACCAGTTCTCACATTATTTAGTTGGGAACAGATATCACAAACTTCACACCCATTGAGACATGATAAGAACATTGGATCGGGGTTCACCTCACATATATGATATTTTTCATAATCATGTATAAGAAATAATGAATTTTGGATAATATTATTTGAATTAAGAAATGGGAATTCAATAACATTTTAATCATTATCATCAATGTTGAAGTAGTTGAGATAAAAGGTGACATGGTATTCCAAATACTTTTGAAGATCATTTATATCTATATATGATAAATTTTTAATGTCAACATCAACATCTCCATTTATAACTTGGTTAATGAGGATGAAGAATTCAAAATAGTCTTTATCATTAGAATATGAATGAAATTTTGGATCAAGGTACAACACACTCACATAGAGACTTCCTAAAGCATGAATAGATAATGTAGATTGATTCTCTAATGGGTGCCACATGGATTGAAAATATTGAAATTTACTACATGGTCACCAAATTACAGGGATATTATACATTCAAAGACATCAATATTATTATTAGATGTCATGAAAAATGTAATTCCTATAATTATCTAATATTGACAATAATTTGTACCTCGATCTATGTCATTGACATATAAATTAGTTGGGAAGATAAGATCATTATGATGGATAAGGGCATCCTCAATTATTCCCTTTAGACTGGTTTTTCATCAATTGGCTAACTGGGTGAAAACTTTTATTGGGTTCAAGAAAACTAGACCACAGATGAATAAGAAGGATTTGGGCATGACATTTATTGAGGCTCACATGTCTTTGAGTGCATCGTAAAATTGGGAACTCCCTACATGTTATGTAATTTTAAGGGAACATGGATAATTGCACATCATGGGTATATGATGATGTGTTGAAACATTTTTGATAGTCCTATGTTTTTTATTTTGAGTTAAATATTAGTTAACAAAACATGCATAGATATGGATTTTATTAATGGAATCTATTAGAGGAATGTTTACTTCAACATGTCTAAACATGTGGAGCATTTCAGGATTGGGTTAAAAGGACTTCATTGGCATAGATATTATAACAAGATATATAATTCGGTTCCTAAGAGGGATGAAAATAGGTGAGGAAGTTGTTTGAGGTTAATTTTTCATGAGATATTTTTCATATTGTTTTCTTGATACACATTTAATGGGGAGTTGGAAGACTCATCACGAAGCATAAAAAATTTGGCTTCCTGATGTAAGTGTAATTTCACATATATTACCCTTTGGTTTTGGTAATGGTTGTGCTAGGTGTTGGGAGTAATTGGATGGTTTCTGCAAGATATGGTTGTATGGAAGTTGACCAATTTCCATTTCAATGTTTTAAGGCTATAAAGGGGGAAATAAAAATTATCTTACACTATATTTTCCAACGGTTCCTTGGAATTAGAGGCACGTACAAAATTTGGATTTCCTTGCTTTGGTTTCATTGGAATGTTCCTCTATTGGGTTGGGAATTTGGAATGCTCATTACGATAGTGAAATCAATTTCGAGGAAGATGAGTATTGTTTCTTTGAGGTTGATAAACAAAAGTAAATGGTTGTAGGATGTTACAAACACCATTCCCATATTGGAATTGGTTTTGGGATTGGGGAGGGAACTGAGGGTGATAAAAAATAGAACTACCACACATCATGCCTAGGATAAAGGTAGAAGATAAGGTCTTATAGTGTGATTGTTTGAAGTTTCTAATGAACTAACCTGATTATTGATGATTTGTGTTATTTTTTTCATATACTTCATTGAGCTATATTGGTCCAGATAAATCAGATGGACCCTCTAGATGTTTTGGAAATGTTTCAATTGGATGAGATAGTGAGCTATAGATACCATATTTCTTGATAGGTAAAGGGAATATATGTTGTGGTGATGATGAGTTTGGGGCCTTCTCATCCACCGCTAGTTGTCTTGAAAGACCATTATGTTCAATCATCCACTTGGTAAGCTGTTTGTGCTCTACAGATTGATTCTCTTGGAATTTTATAACATGATAATGTTCTAGAGTATATAATTAATGCGTGTTTGAAGCCATATTACATATGATATATCATGACGTTGTAGGGTTTTTATCAACAAGAGAACTTCTACTTGCGACATCAATGAGTGTTTTATCCATATCCAATAATCCATCATAAAATTATTAGATCAAGAGTTGGTCAGAGATTTGGTGATTTGGGTTGGATTCCATAGAATTTTTGAAACTCTAACATTCACATGGAGTGGTTCATTAGGTAATTAATGGACTCCACGAAATTTCTTTTGGATATAAGAAATACAAGAAAATAGAAATAATTTTTCTATAAAGATATGTTCTAGTAAATACACGTTCATAAGGAATGAGGAGGGTGGTAGGAGACCCATGAAAATGCAGAGTCAGCTCGAGAGAAAAGGAATGCTCAATGATTGATTTTTTTAGAAACATCATCAATCATTATGGTAGAGCCCAACACTTTGAACTATTTGAGGTGATGATAAGTATCCTTACTTTCTAGCCTGTAGAAATGAGGTAGAATATGAATCAAAACTGATTTGAGTTTTAAATTAGCCGTAATGGTTGGATATTGAATACCAAACGTTTCATAATTCAAATTAAGGGTAGCGAGTTCTTTTAAGGTTTTTTTCCATCGGATTGGCCACATATAGTTCAATTGGTTGGAAAATGACTTTCACTTTATGTATTTGATTGTATCTAATTTTCCTCCTATGTTTCTAAAGAGTTATGTTTATTTCATTGTCAAATAGTTCTGATTAATAGTTTGGGAGGCTATAAGGCATGTTGAAAAATATTTAATGGTGTGGAAGGTGAGGTTTTCTTTATGTTTTTTTCATTTAGGATTTTTCTGAGAAGGTGGGGTTTTCCTAGAGTTTTTTTTTCATATTTTATTGTTTTCATTTATTTGATTAATTATTTTTCATTTCAAAAAAACCAACAACTACCAGATATATAATTCTCTATCCTTTGGAATTTATCAATTTGAAGCATGGAAAATCACCCCTTATAAAATGTTTAATGTTATGGAGATATGATAATGTGTATAGAGGAACTAATTATTAATCCTCTACGATGATAATTTTTTAATAGTAGATGGTTTTTGTGGTTTTTCATTTAATAGGTTGGGGGTGTAGCGATTAAATGAAATAATTAATGCATGATGTTTGATTAAAAAATTTAATAATGATTGGGGTCAGTTCATAATTAGGGAGTCAAAATTGTGATATCCCTAATCTTTTCTTTTAAATTTCATTAAATTAATTACAAAATCACAAGATGAATTTGATTAGATTTATAAAGTGTTAATGCTTTAATCTAATCCTTAACAAAACATAGGTTTATAATCATAATTATTACATTTTTATGGTAGCTTTTTTATGGTTTCAATAATCTATGAAACCAATTTTAAAACCAAACATGACCTTAATCCATTACATATTATGTGCAATAGAGAAAATTTTAATTTATAGAATGTTCATCAAGAAAAAGTTCACAATCACATTATACCTTCAAATTATGAATCATCCCAATAGATAATTTACACAATCATTTATATTAATAGTAATCTAGTTATATATGTTTTCTGGTGATGAATTGTAAAGTGAATGAAAAAAACTGGATAAGAAAATAGTTTTGTGCCGAACATACACACAAATGGCAAGAAAACAAAAAATGTAATTTTGATTTAATGAGAAATAGAAAATTAGGTATGAGATTTGAAATTTATTTAACATATTTTATGATACATAATATTATACTAAAATTTTAGATTATAATAATTGGTTATTTAGATGAAACATGCAATAAAGTTCTATATAAATGAAAACACACTTACACAATTACAAATAAAAAAACAAACAAGAATAGTAAATTATATGAGAGGGCTCTATTGTTGAAACAATATCATTGAAATTCCTCTAAATACCTTTTCAAGGCTCTATAATTACAAACCTCCACCTAATGTGCTGAGAAATATATCTCTTTTCATGGATAAGAGGAGAATATTATACACCCAAAGGAGGTGCAAATTTTTTTTTCTAAATCATCTCTTCTACTTGGATTTAAAATTTGGCCATCTAGACAAATTAATATAGAGATATTATCATCTTAAACGTTATAAATATTAATTTTTTTTATTTAGTTTAAATATTTGGCTATTATTTGACTTTTTAATCTAGTTTTATGGTAATTTCACTAAAAAAACATGTAGTTGTCAATTATTATCAACATTTTTTAGAAGATAGGAATGTGATTGGATATTTAAATAGGAAGATGCCATAAATTCAGATTAATTTCATCCAAAAATCTTGCTACATGTATTCAGTCTTTTTGAATACAAATTATGAGATCGAATTTATGTCTATATTGGGATAAATGTTTATAATTTTGGGCTGATTTTAATTCCCAGACCTAATGTTGGGGTGGACTTCATAGAAATATTTGGACAACATTTTGGTGAATTTGTTCTTTAAATTTTTTATCCAGGATGAATTGTATAGTACCCCATGTTTTGGTGGATAATCCATTATTTTGGAATTTTTTATTAAGAATATAAAATAAATCTTCATTGAGGGTCCACTTTCATCATATATACATTGGTGCTTCTTGTGTGTACAATATGACCATGAAAATGGCCTATTTTTCCAATGGTTACATCAAAATATATTTTTGAAATTTAATAAGAATGACTAAAAATTAAAAACCGTTCAATTTGGATATACAGGGTAACAATTATGAATATAATAGTAATGTTACCTGATTTTATTAAATCAAATAATGCTAAAACAATATGGTAGTAAAAAAAAGTTATTTCACACTAATTATGAACTTTTAAATGAAAATTTGTATAGAGAGTAGAAAAAAAGTTATGAATAAATTAATAATATAAACACTCAACCCTAGTTAATGTTTCCAAAAAAATCATTTTTATTTAAATGAAATGTATATATTAATAAAACTTGGACATTACATTCAACCCCCTTAATCATAGTTACATTATCACATTCATTTTCACGATGACATATTAACTTCAAAATTCATGTATATCGAAAATTTGTTGTCTTCAATACTATGTAAAATTTAATGGTATAGGTGATATGAATTTATTGACGGATTACTAAAATTAGACCATACCATTATCATAATATCCCACTTTTCAGTTTTTTCAACATTCATAATGGTAGATTGCCCAAAAATTGTAATAAATAGTTAGATATCCTTTAGAGAACATTTATTATTTTTATTATAACAATAAAAAAACATAATGGGAGGAATTTATTTTCACAATGAAATGTTTTTGAAATGTCATTTTGTTGACATATATTTGAAAAACCTCTTATAGAACATTATTTTTAGAAAATACTTAGACATACTCTACTTTGAAACATTCAATCAATGTTTCTTCTAAAATAGCAACATTATGACCGAAATTTTTGTATGTTTCTATTGAATATATTACAGCTTCATGAGTTTGACCTTAATAATCAATTATCATTAAATAATAATTTCCTTATTTTTTTTAAATGTAAATAACTTAAATATTCTGTGGTGATACTCCCCTTTCATGAAACATAAGAATGTTATGAATTTGTAATTTTATTTATGTTAATGTATAATACACTATGATAGTGGGTATCATGGGGGGATTTTGATACATACAAAAACTTCTTTATTGTGATTTATTTGTTAAAAAAATTCTCTAATTTATAGGACCTTGAATTTGTATTAATAATTGCCACCATATCATAAAAAGTGATGGAAGCATTGTCTGTGATCCATCCCCTTCAATTTATATCAAATTACAATAATTATAAAATGTTAAAAAATAATGTTTTTTGAAAATAAAATTGTACATATAAAAAGGTTATATATTAAAAAAACATCTTAATATTCAAATTTTCTAAACTATTCATTTGATTCATAGTATAAAGGATAGAGTGACACAATCCCAAATCCACTGTAAAAACATGATGTTTATTTTTTTTATAAAAATAATGTATAAATATAAATTCCATTACACATATAAGGTTCTCTTCTAGTCTCTGATTTGGAGAAATAGGAACTACAATTATAATACATCATAGTTTAATATTACTTACCCATAAACATTTATTTGACTTCACTTACGCAATCACTATAAAGATGTCAAACGTGTTTGGATATTTTAACGATTATTTTACAAAAATTTTTAAATGAAATCCTAGTAATTAATTTCCCATTATGGGGTTTTGAAAATCCATGAAAATCTATTTTATATAGACTGTGACAAATTTCATTGAAAATGTCCTTCAAGAACATTATTTTGTAAACATTTTTATTTATAACTAATAATTTGAAATAAAAAATATTTTCCCAAAAATATAACTCCATGAATTTCAAAATATAACATATCATATACTATTAAAAATCAATTTAAGAAACCACATCTTTTTAAAAAATAATAATCATTTACTAACGAACATTTCATTCTTTTTCTTATAAAGAAACCCCATTTTTTTCGTAGATAAAATTATTTTCCACATGACACAATAATGGTTTACATTATACTATCCATGTAAGATGATTAAGTTCACTACCCAAATCACCATTTTGTTTACAACATCTAAATACCGATGTGTTTAATAAATTATTTATCTTGATTCATTTTTTTCACTGGTTTCTTAATATTTTGAGTTTTTTAAAATTAAATCGTATGTATATATAAATATAAAAATTTATAAATTCATATATAAATATATAAACATAATTAGGATATAAAACAGGTGATTATGAGTAACTGAATATCATGAAAACAAAATTTATTAAAATATTGATGGGTTGTTAGTGGCATACATAGTACATAGAAATACCAACAAAAATTTGAAACATATATAATTTCCAAATGAACTTTTATTCATAATATAATTACTATAAAATAAAATTGTGAATGTAAAAAAATTTATTTCTCTAACGGTACAAAAAATTATAAATGTTATCATTATTTATAACGCACTACATTATGAAAATAAAATATTGTTTGGAATTAACATTCTTATTTTTTAAATTAGGGTTTCGAATATGTAAATTTGAATTATTCAATCATAATATAAATAAAATAATTTATTTTACTGAAAATATATCTTTTTTTAATAAACATTACTATTTAAAAAAGTTTATACTTTAAATAAAACATTAAAATTTGTATTCTAAAAATAATGTAATTTCTATTCATAAAATAATATATTCTGATGTATAATCATAATTTTTCATGAATATAAATACATTATAGGAGAGTTTTAAAAAAACATTATCTTCCATAAAACTCTAATATTTCCATAATAAATTTGAAATAAACATTGACTTTAACAAATATTCATTGTTTGAGAATTGGTGTACCGAACATAATAAATTTTCATAAAATATTCATTTTTTAGAGAAACAATTTCATTATATAAAATTCAAACAATAGAAAATTTTTGTTCGATCAAAATTTTTGTTTTTAATAAAATAATTTACCATTACAATTTAAAATGTATTAAAAATATATAATCTTATAGTTATAAAATATAATATCCTCATATTGAAATTTTAAGTAAAAAATGATATGTGAGTGGTATATCCTTAATTCCATTGTTGGGAATGAAATGAGTGGATCCTGGGAAATAGAGTATTTGGGTAGTAATGTTTGGGATTTAGGATGAATGAAGAGAGTGCATGATTTTATAGTAGTTTTATATATAACCAAAAAATAAATTTCTCGTATTATTTTATTAAAACTAATATAATGGGATATCAATAAGATATTGAATTTGATAACTTGGTACACCCATTTTCAAAATTTATTTGAATCCCAGGAAGCTCAATGATTTGATAATTTTAAATATTCAAGGGAGAGATGGAAGAGTATTGGAATTACCATTGTTTCTATTGCATTAACATATATTCTCCTATATATATGTTTACCGTTTGTGCCAGTATTAAGAATTGATGAAGAAACAATGAATTTTTTTATAAATGTTTTATTTAACTAATTTTTTCATTCAATCTAACATTCAAACGGAAGGTTTCTTAAGAACTATGAAAGGAATCACTGGTAGTATCCACTTGAATATTTTGTGCTGAATGCATTTAGAAGGTCATTGTTTTAAATTTTGAGGGACAAAAAAAATTATCTATGGAAGAGGACTATGATGTTTAGGGATGTTAGTGTGTGTATTTAAAATGGGTGATAAATTTTATTTGGTTGATGTAGAATATGAAGCATGGATTAGAGTACCAAGGATAGTGAAGGATGAATGGTTGGGGTATAAGGAAGATGGAACATGGTGGATCAGAAAACTATGATGTCACCGACCAGATAACATAAATTAGACAATTGGTTTGTAAATGGGTGTATTGTAACCAATGAAATGCATCTCACATATTCTGACTAGTGGCATGACCTGCTTGCCAATGCACTCACGTGGCTTGAAATGATTTCCCAAGACACCCTTTCTAGGTGCTCTATATATACTTACATTCACTTTCTCTCATTGAGCGACTGGATAAGATAACACTTAATCATCGTTTAACTATGTTCCCATATTCATGGTAAATATGGAAAGGATAGATTCTATGCTAGTTGATTTTTTCTTTATCATTTATGTAAATTCTATATAAATGAATACATTAAAAATTTCCATAAAAGATTTTCATTTCAATAATACCATTTCAATTTCAATTTTAGAAATCATTTTATCTATTATAATTAATATTTTTGTTATATCTATACATTGATCATTTTTATATAAATTTTAAATATAGATGACATAATAACCACCATTATTAAAGTATGATATACTATTATTATCTTTCTAACACTACATTAATATTTAATTACTATAATATATAAATCATCATTGGAAATTATTATTTTTTTCAATAAATAAAAATATATTCAAAATATATACTAACCAATTAATTTATGTATCACATAAAATATATAAATATATATGTATGTTTCAAAAGTCCATAAAAGGTAGTTTTATTTTCATCATTATGATCATTTTTATAAAAAATAACTTAGTGATGATTTACCAATGGCCATATAATATTCCTATAAATACTTAAAAAAATAAAATTTTAATATAGTTTACTCTGCATGTTTTAGATATTATTACTTACAAATAAGATTCATATTTACTCGATGATCAATATTCCTGTTGAAATCCTATTTGGTTTATTTAATGTCTTTTTGGATCCTAAAGATACACACTATGACTTATTCGTAATCATGTCATATATATGTTTTACTATTTTATTACGGATGGTTGTTTGAGGGTTGGTTTTTTATCTTAAATAGTTGTATTCTTTTGTAGAGTATGGTGTCCTTTTATCATATTTCTAGTCAATATATTAGTTAAAAATATTAATTGAACCCTAATTTGAGTCATAAAATGTTGTATTGTTTATTTAAAAAAACATTTTCATATTGAAAAATATAGAGATATCAAAATATGGGTCATAACATGGGATGATAATGTATTTTATGAACATTACAATACAATTAATTATATGGATTTAAAATATTTTCATTTCAAGAGGTCATGATGGTACTTACATATACACAAAAAAAGATAGTGGGAAGGACAATATAGATCTTATAACTAAGAGGAAAATTGGAATCAATATTATTGGGAATTACTCTAAGCATGACATTATCACATATGAGGTCACATGGTAAAAAAATATTTCTCATACTTTAACATAAACCCTTATAGTTAATATTAAGATTATATGAGGATTACCAAACCAAACATTATGAATTAAGGAATAAAATTAACTCTTAGAGAACAAAATTAAAATTTAATGATCACAATTAATTTCATAGGTTAATAATTGGATCCTAAATGAAAGGATGTATGTTTTTTTTGGTTAGTGATAAAGACTATAATATTTTAATTCTCCAAAAAAATACAACAAAACAAAATTTTGTATTCTGATTTAATAAAACGTGTTGAATTTGATCCTATAACCATTATAATATTGATATATGCTTGTGAACAAATCTACTTGAATTATTAAAACATATAATCAATCAACCTAATTCCCATTTTAAGACTCATTGATATTGAAAAAATTGACATAATATATCTTATAGATGACATGGTGATATTTCTAAATTAATAATTATAAAAGTGTGTTATAAGAGGAAAATGATTAGGAAAATTTATTTTATATATATTATAATAATTGAAAAAAATATGAATAATTTTTAATATTATGAAAATAATATTAATACATTGAATTCTAAACTGTGATTCAACAGAAGGACAAAAGATGAATAAAATGTTTTATGACAAATATATTTGGTAAAAAATACAACTACATCAATGGTCAAAAAAATCATCCATGATTGAAATTTTTCTATGGTTTGGTATAAATTATATGGAAGTCATGGATTGATAAATTCATAGTGTTCTTAAATATATGATTAAAATGTGACCTCCTTCATAAATTAAATCATAATGTATCTTTGAAGGAACATACATACAATTACGATACATAGATAGATTTCAATGATGTATCATTGGGTTTTGAAACACACAATTTTATTCCCTTAAAATTTTTCCCAAAAACAAAACTAACATGTTTTATGGTCTCTCCCATTCCCACCATGGTATTTTCTATTGTGTTAATGCCACAATCCCATCTCAAAACTCTAATAGATTGAATATTATGAATGAGTTAGTCAAATTCCCTCCTAAAATAGAATAAAATAATTTTGAACAATAATTGTATCAAGAATATTATAAATATATTAATGTAATATGTTAGTACCATTGAGATATCAGTTTGTAAAAAGGGTTTGTAAATGGATTAGGGGATGGAGAAAACAAAATATTAATAATGGTCCATGAAAAACCATACTAGAGAGCCACATAACTAATGTATTGATCCCTGAATGATAGTGGATTATTTATATTCTCAAGTATATGTGGATATCTTGTGGAGCCTATAAAACATATTAAATATTTCCATAAAAATTTTGAAATAAAATATATTCACTATTGATCTAAATATAAATTACAATATGATCATTACATCTATGAGACAATGATAAAAAAATTAAAAAGTAGTGTTATACAAAAAAAATGGATTCTCTAATGTCATACTAATCATATGGACTTAAATGTACCACTAATATGGAATATATATAAAAAAATTCTCTAAAAATATACAGAATATGTGGCCCATCTATAGAACCATTCTTAATTTCCTACTAGGCTTTATCTCCTAGATTCAGCCCTGCTCCACAAAACAACTATCAATAGTAGGACTATTTCTCTTACTTATAACATAAATCATAATATATTATCACAAACCATGGTTATTGAGAAGATAATAATTAAAAATATATAATCCACCATAAATGGAGACCCTAGTCAATCTATAATAAATAGGTTTACAAAGGAATTCAAATACAATAATAATAAAAATAAAATTTGTAATACCCATGGGTTTTCCATGATCTCTATAGGTAGAAACCATAATTTATTAATCCATTATCTAGGATTTTATAAGAATATGATAATAATCATTATGTTCAATGTGGTATTATGTTCTCATGCGTATAAGGATATTTACCCATATGAATTGTGTAGGGACATGACTATAATCGTTACAATTTTTTTGATTTTATAATAGAATTATGTTTCATAAATTAAATGTATATTTTTGGTATTTAATTTTATACAATAATTTATAAATCACACAAAGAAATTCCATACTCTAAATGTGTGATTTTATATGCAGTATCCTTATTTTCTCTAATGGAAACCCCTGTAAAAAAGCGAAAAAAATTATCTTATTGACATATCTTCACCATTTTCATCTTCTCCTCATCCTCGTCCCAAATCATCCTTTATCTTATGAAAAAAATTAAAATTAATGGATGATCGTAAAAAGATTGATATATGAAATAAAATATAGGAAACTATTAGTCTAGTGAAAACCCATAGAAAAATTTCTTAAAAATAAACATTGTTACCCTAAAAAAGGAATCACCCTTTTAAAAAATACATTATATTTATTTATGAAAATAAATTTATTTTCATAAAAATTAATAATAAATACTATAAAAGATAATTAGGTTACATGGGATATCTTTTTTTCATATAAATATTATAGATAATTTTGCTCTCTCGGCCACATAGGGAGTAACAATCATAGTTACAATTGGAATAATCCCCAAAATATTATTCTTATAATCTCCTAGGAGAAACTCATATTCCTAACATTGTAATTTTAACAAATTCATTGCATGTAAATATTGATATTTCCCACCAATGGTTTATGATGGAACCAACCATACTCATAAATAATTCCAATGAACCATAATATAATAATGAAACATATGGATTTAAAAAAATTAACCTTATAAAGGAAAATAACATTTCCATTTTGAAATCACTTTTCATTTTTAAATATTCGCTCATTCATAAATGAAAAATAAAATTTAAAATAAAATTTTTACATTTTTGAAGAAATCATAAAAATATCACGGTTATAGAAAGTTTGGAATTCCATTCATACAATATATGTTAAGAAAACCATTATTTTTTATGTTGAAAAAATAGTTGAAAGCGTAACATAAAGAGAGTGTATCCAAAATAAAGTAAAATATAGTAAACATAAAAAAATTCAATTTGGAATAAATTTGATTGAAATTTAAAAAACCCAAATTTAAAACATTTATTTCCAAATAAAAACATTCTTAAAAAATATTTTCAAAACATGTATATTTTTAGAAATATTTACAATATTAAATCTATATATCCTTTAAAGCAATGTTTTAGTTATAGATTCCCATAAAAATATCATATCATTTAATTGATTTTAATATAATGAGTAGATTATTTTTATACAGTGTAAATCAACATAACAAATAGTGTAAATAAGAAATATTATTATAAATAGAATTTTCACACAAAATATTATCATGACATATTTCATGAAGTATTAGTCTAACCAAAAAATTGGGAATTGAGATAAGAAATCACTTTCTACATTATATTCTGTAAATTTTTATGCTACATGAAAGTGTAAAAGTTACAAAAAAATTTAATTTCATGAAATTATATAAATTCATGATATCATATGAAAGTGGATATTTATATACATCTATGAATATTATATAGGTTCGTAACATCATAATATTCCTCAACGAAATAAAACTGGGTCAATGTCCCTTATCTTGAGTCCAAATCATCACTTGTTTTATTTATCAAACTGAAAAAAATTAGTAAAATTATATAATATAATTTTAATTATTTTACAATTTTATTATTGCTATTATATAACTTATTATGTTGTTATAAAAATTTCATAATTTTTTATGTTCACACTGGATGTTTTGATGACATTTTTCGTTGAGTCCAAAAATGAATTTTGTATAATGTCTATAGTCAGTGTTTCTATTATTCAATAATATCAAGAATAATAATTGTTAAATAATTATAAATTTTATAAATTAAACGTTTTTTAAATACATCCATTAAATATGGTTATTAAAATGTACTATGTTACAATAATAGAGATGGTAGGCCATACGTACACATCAGTACCATTCCGAATTTTCAAAGATCATTATGGAGTGAGGTTAAGAATAGTATAAATTTTACAGAATTATAATAATATCATTAATACCTAATTAATAACATTAATACCAAATTAATAACATTAATATAATTATATACTTCATTCATTAGTATTGGTGATTAAAAATGAATCACATTGCATCAGGGAGGTGATAATTCACACATACACATGAACAACACTATGATTTTTTGTGTATGGAAATGTAAGAAAGTAAATGAAATATTTTATTTTAAATATTAGATAATTTTCTTGAATATAATATATGAAAACTAATTATATCATTATATCCAGTCTCGTGAGATTGTTATGGAAAACGAATAACATCAGTTCGCGAGATGGTAGCCATTTATACAGACGAAAGTATAATTTTTTCACATTTGATGGAATTAGAGATTGATATAGGTTGGGAAAGTTATATCATAATATTACAGTATATGTATGAGACATTATATATGAGTTTATCGAGTTTTCTTAATGTTTGAATGAATTTTAAAAATGAATAATACAAAAATAATTAATTATTATGTTTTACATATTCATTCGAAATACATTATTATATACCACCATAAATCCCCTAAGGATGATGCTATTCATAATATAAGATCTCTATAATGTGAGGAGGTATTATAGTAATTTATTTATCTATATCTTTTATTATAAAAAAATGAATTTGAAGTGTATCTAAATGAAAAAAATTGGTTCCCTTTTAGAGGAGAGGGGATGATAACTCTTACAAATAATCACTATTTTAATATAAATTTCATTTCATGTAAAATGGCTCAAAAATGATTAATTTACAATATATGATGATTGCGTGTCTAAATACTCTCATAAAATTAATATTATACAATCTTAAGTCACATTTATAACCTTAAATGTATGTTTTTATACTTATTTAGCATTCTTAATTCTTACCATGACAACATGGTTTTTTACCATCTGAGGGATGATGTATTTAAAATAAAATTCTATTATAACCATAAATGAATCCTGGATAAAATTCAAAACCATATAAAAAATATGTTTCTAAATTTTATATTTTCAATAATTTTATTTCATTTGATAAAATATTAATTAATTTAGATATCCATAATATCAATTTTTTCATTATTCTTTACTTTTTGTTTTACAATAATTCAATGCATCAATATATATTCCAAAATACCCTATTAATGAATCCAAGACATGTAAATCTGAAATAGAATATTTTTGACGAAAATATATATCTCAATTTATTAATATTGTTAGGGTTTTAAAAACATTTATTTATTTTTAACATTTATGGAATAAATAGAATATCAAAACACTGTCCCTTCAAAGAGGCATGGTGAGAGTATATTTTGTCTCATATGATGGTGAATAAACAATATAGTGCTTCAATCCATGATTCAAGATGGTTGCTCAGTTATTTAGGCACAATCTGGGGTCGTGATCATCAGATGGGGCATGAGCAGAAGAGCATGCATTAGATGTCTTGATGATTGATATATTGGTTTCATCCGAGCATGCCTCATCTGCGAATCCTGGATCTCAACAAATCAATAATGAGTTTCCTAGATCTAATAAAAGAAAATTGGTTTCAAATTATGTTTTGTGTTATTCCTTGATTGTTCTTCCTGATTATAAACTTTTTAAGGTAGAGGTCACACCCTGTACGATTATTGGCATAGCACCGTGCGACACTCACGATCCTTGTATAGGGACACAGAAACAAGAGATTCATGGGGTTTCAGATAAAGTAAAAAACATTAATTGTTCTTATTTTATATTAATAGTATAGTTTTTTAATTCCATTCGCATAAAATAGAACATTGTCCACATCAAATATAACATCAAGACGGTCTCATAGTAGCAGAAAATGGGTGAGTTTTCAATGATAGCTCATTTATTTCATTCTAAAGGATCTATGCCTCTAAAAATTGATGATCTCAAGGATACAATTTTGATAATTAGATGGTATTCATCCAGTAATGGTCTCTCACAAGGAAGGGGTATTTCCATATGATATTCCCCCTGGAATAATTGAAAATCCAAGGCTGGGGATTTTGGTCAATTACGCTAAAACAAGATATCATACACATGTATAGAAGGGATAAAAAAATTAAACCTCTATAAGGTTTATATCATCACTATTGAAATTTGAGTAAGGGTCAATAGGTTAAATTAGATACATTGACACCCCAAAATATTGTATGATATTTCTTTATACATCTGCATCCCTATTAAAAACGACAAGGTAATGGAAGAAGCTAGTTTTGGTCACTTCTCCATGTTTATGGTTGATGTTGAACTAAAATCAACTTCTGTTGACCAGGTAATTCTTACAAATAATTATGATAATATTGAGATGATGTTTATTTATTAAAAAATTATTTTGTCCTACAAGTAATGAAATTTTTTTTGTCATGAATCCTATACATATAGGTAATAAATTGTATGTAGCTTCAGTGCATTTCATATATATGACATGAGAATTTATCCCAAGAAGAGAAAACCTTTATCTACTCATAAATTTTAAGGTCATCCTCAGTGGAATCATCATGATAAATGAAAATAACTTTCTATGAGTAATGATGAACTAGACATTGTTTCTGACATTGTTGAGAAGAAGAAAGTGGTAAGGGATGTTGTTCCTATGGATAAAATAAATCCAATAGTTGATGAGAAGGGTTCCTATCCAAGTGACTCACTTATTTTCAATGCATCCACCATTGAAAATAATATGATGTATTGGGATGAAATATTTTTATTATTTTTTGAATGTTTATAATGATAATCCCAAAAACATTGGGAAATATATTGTATTATGGAAAACTCAATATTGTACAAATCCTAAAATGAAACTCCATGATGATGACTTAGAATATCAACACTTGATTGAAGTCTAACCAGAGGTGGATAATTATATCTTACTTGAAAATATGGCTACTTCAGGGAACCCAATGGGTACGAACATTATAGTTTCTAACACTCTAGTCATTTTTAAAACATTGACTGATTTTTCAATGCCTATTTTGGATAACAAGGGATTTCAACTTGTCTCGAATATGAAGACGAAGTATCTATTTTTTATACTAATTGTGGTTGATAAATCATTTTTGGTAAAAATACATATTTCATTAATTAGAATATTGGTGGTACCATTGAGATGTAGGATTCTTTTTTGTTCTATCTTGATAAGTAAAATCATCAAGATATTTCGAGTATGGCTAAACAACATAGTTAGAGGGGATGATGAAACTCATGAAAAGAGACATTTCTCCTAAATAATCCTAGGGAAAATAAGTTGATTACTCTGATTCTAATATCACTAATACTGGGATTCTTAACTAGGGGCGTCAATCTCTTCCATCATGTAGGGGTTGATCGAGAGGTCAAGGGCACGATCCTGGAAGTGCGTATTGGAAAAAAATTGAAGAATAAAGGTCACTATATTCAAAATTGAAGAAATATATAGGTAATTAGTAATGAATATGGTTTTTCCTTATTTTTTCCATACTTTCATAGATTCGTATCATTTAATTTCTTTTAATAAAATAGGTTCAACCTCTATCATTCAAAAAAAATCCTGACATCATCTTTATGTCACATTTCAATGTAATTATATTATGACTAAAAAATTAAATGCATTTCCATGAGGTATCAAAAAATATTATCTTTAAAAATAATAATGTTCATTTATTTAATCTAAAAAGTTATAATATATTAAAATTTTATATTTATTAAAACAATAGCTTGATATATTTTACGTTTTAAGAAAAATACTATAAGGTGTTTAATGTCATCCACATGTATCCAAGAGATCATAAAATTGTATAAAAGATAATTGTTTTCTAAATTAAATCATAAAAATAAATTAAATCATGTTCGAGGGAAATTTATTAATATTTATAATATTATTTTTACCGTTATTTACTTGATTTATCCTTAATAGTGGTAATAAAAATTCTAAGTTAAATACATATATTGAAAAAAAATGGAGACATATTTAATAATATAAGAACATATGATTAAAATATGTAATCCATTTTTAAATATTAACTACACTAAAGTTATATAAATTAATATTAAATTAATCTAGAATATTAGTTTATAAAACTAGTTTTCATTATTAAAATATTCAGAATATGGATATGAATTTTTTGACCAAATCCAATATAAAAAGGATTCCAATGAAATAAATTGGATTAGAATATCTAAAATAGATCATATTTTAATTTAAAACCAATTTAAATTATAATATTTCAGTGTAAATAAAGTATAATAATTAACAATTTTCTAATAAGATCCAATATTTTTTCAAATTTGTTCAAAAAATTAAGCTAATATTAAAAATAAAAAAGCATCAACCAAATTAAATTTTCATATTCCAAATTCAATTAAATAGATTATTTTTAAAAAATAATTTTATAAGGGTGCCACAATTTTCCATTATGTAGGTCTTCCATTAAAAAAAGAAAATCCACCTTTTAGGAAAATTGAGTTTTTTTATGAATAAAATTAAATTTATTCGTATTTTATTCCTATCAAACCTATTAGACGAATAATTTTTTTTCTCTTAATACATGATTATTTAATATAATTATTATAACTCATTAATAGTTATTAATTTACTTTATAAAATGCATTTTTGGGCGTAACAAAGGGTTTTTATGAAATCAAAACCTTTATATTCAAATGAATTTTATTTTCATTTTATTTAATTGTAAAAAATAATTCATTATATATTCATGATTAAAATATATTATAATAATTAAGGTAATATGGTTCAAATTGTTCATTCTAATGGCTATGTTATAATTGAAACATTAAAATAATAATATTTATTTGTTCCATTTTGCTTAGTGTGGTGTAAAATGTAGTTTATAAAACATAGTCTTTCCTTTTAAAATATTGGGATATTATATCCCCACATAAATTAATAAACATTTTCATTGTTATCTAAACATTTTATTGGAAACTATGGTTTAAATATTTGAAAGAACATTTTTTTGAAATCCCATATAAAAAAAGGATTAATTAAACATTCACATTATAAGAAATAGATCATTGTTTAATGTTCAATATAGATAATATGTACTAGTTTTCCATATTGGAAAAACATTATAGGGAAGAGAAAAATAACTATCAATGGATCATATGAAGTGTTATAGATCATGATCATACAGATTCAAACCTTTAAAACCCCATAAATACGTGATGAGATTGAAGTCCATTGATAAAATTTAATTAATTATTCTTTTGTTTCAGAATTATTTCACAAAATTTAAGGATTTAATTTTTTTCCTACACTAAGAACATAATTAAAAATATTTACTTGAAAGGTAGAGTTTTATCCATTTATCGATTTCCTCCACAAACAAAACTTTTTCACCTAAAATGAAAATTCAAGATAATTTTTTAATGCCTAAACCACTATAATAAACCACTAAAGAAACTAAAAATCCAAAAAATATTAACATTATATTCATATTCTATTTTACATTATTAAAAACCAAAATTTTTAGGATACGATAAGAAAATTCCACAAAAATAATAATCCATTATTTGATGAAAACTACTTTAATCTAAAAAATTATACAATGACCCAATAAGTTTAACATAGATCATTACTCAAACAACTACACTTAAAATTAATTGAAAATATTATAGATTAATATTAAAACAAAAAAATCATAATAATTTTATCACATAGTCTTACCCATTAAATTTTAATAATAATCATAAAATTACATCAATTCCTCTAGAAGTATCATTCCAAAATGTAATCACCCCATTCATATTCAAGATACATTAACCATTTTCATAAATAACATGAATCACTATAATTAAAAAATATAAAATGAAGATTATTCCAAAATATTATTCTACCATCATTACATATACGAAATATATTAATATTCTATTTACCTTAATCTTTTTGGATTCCCAAAATTGAAAACATCATCTGAAATAACATAGATCACAAAATATTCAAATAATATTCAAATCACAATAATATCAATTTGATAAAACATATATTCCCTGTAATGGCCCGGACCTCTCCGGTCCACTAATTTGTGAAAATGTGGTGTTGGAGGTGTTCCGGGAGGTCAATGTGACTTATCCCCCAGCCGCTGCCTACCGATAGCTCGGTCTATCGGTAGCTGCTGCCTACCAGTAGCTCGGTCTACCGGTAGCTGCTGCCTACCGGTAGCTCGGTCTACCGGTAGCTGCTGCCTACCGGTAGCTCGGTCTACCGGTAGCTTCTGCCTACCGGTAGCTCGGTCTATCGGTAGCCGCCGCTTACCGATAGCTCGGTCTACCGGTAGCCGCATCCTACCGGTAGCTGGGTTTACCGGTAGCCGCGGCGTACTGGTAGCTCAACCTATTGGTGGTCGTAGTCTACCGGTAGCTCGGCTAACACTACCAAGTTTCTAGTTCTGGGAACAATGTTTCCAGTTTTATGAACAGTATCGGTAGGTGAATAGTATCGGTAGACTTGAATAGTTCTATCGGTGAGGATCTATCGGTAGACTTGTATTTCTATCAGTGAGGATCTATCAGTTGATTTGTGTTTCTATCAGTAAGGTTCTATCGGTGAGCTTTTCTTTCCTTTGCCAATTTTTTTAGTTCTGTGAACAGTGTTTCCAGACTCCTAAGAGCTACTGATTCCATACTTTGCAAAATTTCACGAATTAACAGTGTTTCCAGACTTCATAAGAGCTACCGATTCCACACTTTGCCAATTTTCACGAATGAACAGTGTTTCCAGACTTTATAAGAGCTACCGATTCCATACTTTGCCAAATTTTTGAGTATGTGAACAGTGTTTCCAGCATCGCAAATTTGTCATTTTCTTTGACGTAAAATACTTTTAAAACCTTATTTTAAGGACTTTAAGACCGATTTAAAGGCCATAAATTCTATATTAATTATTCCTAAGGCCGGGATGTTTTTACTTGGTCAAACTGCGTGGGTTAATGCGATCCGTTTTTAATGGAGAATAAATCGAATCTTAAACCGTCACCTCTCTAATTTTTTTTAAAAGGAACGAGATATCATTCTTCGTTGTTCTTCCTCCTGATTCTCATCTATGAGACGTTAGAACCTTGCAATCATTCCCGTAGGAGTTTCACAATCCAACGTTACTCGGATCAGTACCGCTCTGTTTGATGCAACCAAACTGTGTCGATCATTCTTCCATATAAGGTATGTTTTATCATCGTTCCTTCGTGGATCACCTTCTCTTGTTCTCCCTTCCATATTACCATGTAATCTCCATGGTTCTAATGGGGTTTGGTTGGTTGGGACTTACCGTGGCATCCTCGGGTCGATGCAGTTGTCGTGAGAGAAGGATTGTGGCCCGTTGTGTGGATAAAGGACGTCAAGAACTCTTCAAGGTAGGGGATTCATGGCTTCTCTAATTGTATATGTGCAATTGTAAAATTAGCATGATTTATCCCTTTGGATCATAATGAAATAGACCTAATTAAATACATGAACCAGATTAAAATAATTGGTTGATCGTATGATGTTGCTTTATACCGTGATAACGGTTGCCTTATATCTTTTAGTTAGAGTGATATCTATGTTTTCTTTTATTTGTTGTTCGTTCATGATAGAAATCGATAATGAACGTAAAGTCGGAATTAATTGTTAATTAATTGGCTAATGATAAAGAGGCATGTAAATTAATCTGGTTGTTGCAGTTGTTGTAGTTGTTCTAATTTGATGATAATCAAATTAGGGAAGTAAGCATGGTTATTTAAATTGTGATAGCTTACTGATTAGGTCTCCTATAATTGGAACCTATGAATATCTAATCTTCCAGTTCAATATGGATTAATGAACAGATTGTGTGATAATTTCTAAAAGGGTTCTGAGTTACCCTATTGTTGTTAGAGGGTCAAGATCCATGGTTGTGATTGTTGTTTTCCTACTACTTGTGCTGTGATGTGAGCATGGATGGGTGTTGTGATATATGGAGGCCTGGAGGCCTTGTGGTTGTGGCAGCGGATGACGCCTAGTGTGGCGAGATGCATCGGTTTATGGATATGGGTGTCGGGGAGGACACCAAGGATGATGGTATGAGATGAATGTGATGGTTTGATGTTGGTGGTTTGGTTTGGTTGTTTATCTGCTTTACTTTTCCCCACTTCTCAAGGAAGCTGGTCTTGCTTTCCCTCTTTCCGAAGGAGGCGAAGACACGTGGGTTATGCCACGTGCTTTCCGTGTTTAGCCTCTCTATGGAGGATGGCTCTATGCTCTTGCTATAGGCAGCAAAGACTCGACGGGTAGTATATCTACTCGCCGTGTTGAGACTCTTTGTGTTTAGTAGCATATGATTATTTTTCTAGAATGTCTGGGAATATGGGAAAGTAATTCCATAATGAAAGTTTGTTTAAATGGTGATAATCCACGGTTATGGAGAAACTGGAATTTAATAGTGATGTGAATCCTAAAAAGGAGCAGTTTTTGAATGTGATGCCAATTTAGTTTAATGTGGTAAATTGTTCATGGTTAATTAATGTTTAATGAATTAATTAACGTACAATGGAACTGATAAAATGAGAATGGAGTAATCTAATAAAGCTCTTCAAATGTTTGTGTGCTTATAGGATACCTAGTCTTATAAGTAGCAGCCTGGAGTCTGAGAGACGTTAGCTGCAGTTGTGCCTATGACTAGGTAATGCCCATAGTGTAGTTGTGAGTTATATATATTCTGTACTTTTTGTGTTTCTATACGCTAATCCACCCTTTCGGTAAGGGCAACTGACACCCTGGGGATTCTGAGCCCTGGGGGGTGTTTTCCCCGACATTCTGATGGGAGGTTGAATGGCTGACTACCCCCTTTGGCCCCGCTCTCTTCTCTTGGTAGATTCTTGTTCCATGAGGCACATCGGTTAGTTACCCCATATATGTGTGTAGAGGGCTGTAATGGCATGTGGTTATTCACACACATATATTCTAGAAATAGTATCCTATGGACTACTATAGGTGTAATGTGTATAGGCTATGATGGCTTGAGGACCCTTACTCGTAGTATGGGCTGTAATGGCCTGAGGTATTATACCCGATGTATGATACACGTTATACGTGCTATGGTGGATCCCGGAAACTACCTGGTTACTTTTGGTTGTGAGGACGGTTTGGTGCTTCACCCAGGTGTCTGCGGGCAAGCCTATGTGGTGCACGAGGTGCAGATTGTGGAGCTTAGACCAGGTGTCTACGGGCAAGCCTTTGGAGAGAGATGCACATGACGTATGTCGTTGGGAAAAAGCGGCAAACCAGTGGGGATGTAGTAGTGGGTTACCCTTAAAATTCTTTACTATATGCTATATTATTGTATGCATTACTTGGCGAGAGTAGCCATGGTGAGGTTGGGAACATAGTATACCTGTTTAGGTGACGAGTTAGTTTCAATTGTTATTCACTGGGCTTTAGCATTCTTTCTTTACTTTTGCACGAGAGGCTTGGGGATGATCCTACTGAGTATACTGTTATACTCACCCTATGTACGTATAAAATGTTTTTCAGGTCACTTGGAGTAGGTTGGAGATCAAGCTGGTCACTACTAGCTTGCAGTTGGAGGAGGAGCTTTTCGGGCTTGTGGTCGCTGGCGTTTTACTTTCTTTTGGGTACTTTTAGTTTTCCATTTCAGGTGTAGTACTTTTTCATGACATTTCATATATGTACTTGGGTTTCTTTTATATTTCTGTTATGAGTTGGAGTTGATTGGAGACTATTCTATCTCTCTCTTCTGCATGTGTTCTCTTAGAGGGCAATGCCTCCCACTTGTATGTTTATTATACCCTCGGTGCTAGTCGCCAACCCGGGGCCTACTGGAGGCGGGACTCGGGGGTCATTATCTCCCTTCTCGCATTGTCGGCCCAGGAGGGGTACACTTTGTGGGGAGGGGGTCGTGACAGAGTGGTATCAGAGGTCTAGTTGAGGGATAGGATAGAGTTTGGAGTTAGGCACAGGTGAGGATGCATGGGATGGTAGGGAAACAGTGGCATTCATGTTTAGCAAGTGGGGTAAACACTAGAGTCCGGCAGAGTCATAGGCGTTCAAGGCCCCCTATGATCTGTTGCACGGACCTTTAAGTTTACGATGGCTACTAAACAAAGTGATACTGGTTGCAGGGTAGAGACCTAGGAAAGGATCATGCATCATTATTCTTTTCCCCTGTGTTTTAATGGGTAGACCTTGGGATAGGTAACCTGAAATTAATAAAACAAAACAATTAATTAATTAATGTTGAGTCTTCCATATTCCAGGCTTAAGGGTTCTAACAGTTTTTATTTTACAGGTATGGCTCCAGGTCGACGTCCTCGTCAGGTTTGCGCAGAAGATGCCCAGCAGGCTGTTCTAGCAGATCACCACCGAGTAGAGGTTGACGACGATGACACTTGGAGGAAGACACTTAGAGAGTTTTAGCACCAGAGTCTACAGAAGTACGAGGGCTCCGTTTCAGATGCATTCACAGAAGACTGGTTGGAGGAGATCGAGATAGGCTTTAGTTCGATTCATGCTCGGAAGGAACATTGGGAGTCCTTGGTTGTGACGATGATGCGTGGAGCAGCGAGGCAGTGGTGGTTCTTGTTCCTCGATGATCGTGAGGAGTCTGCAATCTCATGGGAGGAGTTTCGAGACAGGTTTAGAGTCGAGTTTCTTTCATCGACTGCGAAGGTGTCCAGTCGCCAGGAGCTTCTCACCCTTCGACAGGGGAGCTCCAGTGTTCGAGAGTTTGGAATCCGTTTCAGGAACCTTCTACGATATTCTTCAGACCTGTTACCAGATGATGAGGCTAGGGAGAGGCATTTCGAGGAGGCTTTTCATCCAGAGATCCAGCGCCAGGTCACCCCATTTATGCTGAAGACATATCTTGAGGTGTTGGCGAGGGCAGAGGTTGTTGAGAGGACTTTGGCCAGGACTGGATCGTCACGAGAGGGGAATCGTCAAGATTCCTCATGAAGCAGAGCTGTGGTCTGGGGTTCCCGTCTTTCAGGACAGAAGAGTTTCCGTTCACATGGGGGTAGGTCCCAGCCCTTCACATCTCGTTTCTCCGGAGGCAGCAACTCTCAGGGCTATGCCAACGGATCAGACGCTTGTTTTTCTTGTGGTGGTCATGGTCATCATCAGCGGGAGTGCCCGAATTTTCAGATCATTCATCGTGCACCGGGCGCTCCGCTCCAGGTTCCTCCGTTGAGGCAGTTCCCGCCAAGGCAGCAGCAGCAGGTTGCACTAGCTTTAAATCACCAGAGGGTAGATGGAGTAGGCAGAGGACAACCCCATGACGCTCCCCGTCCTCAGAGAGCAGAGCGCGTCCATGGTGGTGGTCATCATCAGGGTCAGAGAGGCCGTGGTGGAGGTCGTGGTCAGCTTCATTCTCTAGCGTTGCCAGACCTAGGCGAACCAGATGTCGTTCGAGGTACCCTTTGCTTGTTTTCTACCTTGGTGTATGCCTTGTTTGATTCAGGAGCAACACACTCCTTTATATCACCTACCCTTGTCCATGCTTTGGGACTTGAGGTAGAGAGGCTTCCAGTGCCCTTGGCGTTGACTACGCCAGTTAGAGGTCGAGCCGACTTGTTTGAAGTATGTAGAGACTGTGAGATAGTGTTGGGGCAACACCTCTCTTGGGTATATTTCATATGTTTGCGAATACAACCATATGATGTCATACTCGGCATGGATTGGTTGTATTCGGTGCAGGCTGTTGTGGATTTCTATAGGAAGAAGGTCATTTTCCTTGATGCAGATGGAGAGAAAGTGGAGTTTCTTGGTGAGATAGATCCTCGGATGAGTCATAGATGAGTTTCATCCTTATCATCCATGATGGCTGGGATGATGCTACGTTCTTCAAGGGTTCAACAGTTGGTGTTTCCTAGGGTCATAGAGGAGTACCCTGACGTCTTTCCAGGAGATGTTGTATCCTTACCCCCTCGACGAGAGATCGAGTTTGGGATCGAGCTACAGCCAGGAGCGTCCCATATCTCTATGTCTCCATATAGGATGGCCCCTTCTGGGTTACGAGAGTTACGTATTCAGATTGATGTTCTGTTGTAGTGTGGTTTTGTTCGGCCAAGTGTGTCACCTTGGGGTGCATCAATTTTTTTTGTGAAAAAGGCTGATGGCAGTTTGCGGTTGTGCGTCGATTATCGTCGATTAAACAAAGTGACAATAAAGAACCGCTATCCTATCCCGGGGATTGATGACTTATTCGATCAACTGAAGGGTGCAAGTTGGTTCTCAAAGATCGACTTGTGGTCAGGATATCACCAAATGCGTGTAAAGGATGAGGATATCCCAAAGACTGCTTTCCGTTGTCGTCATGGGCATTATGAGTTTGTTGTAATGCCATTCGGCGTGAAGAATGCTCCAGCTGTTTTCATGGGGTTGATGAATGCTGTGTTCCATGAATTCCTGGAAATGTTTGCTGTGGTTTTCATCGATGACATCCTTGTGTACTCCACATCTGAAGAAGAGCATACAGAGCATCTACGAGCCATTTTGGGAGTTCTTCGCCAACATTAGTTGTTTGGGAAGTTGTCCAAGTGTGAGTTCTTGGCTCGAGAAGTTCATTTCTTAGGGCATGTTGTGTCCCAACAGGGAGTAGCTGTGGATCCATCGAAGATAGAAGCCGTAGTGTCTTGGGAAGCCCCCAAGACCATGTCAGAGGTGCGAAGTTTCCTTGGTCTCGCATGCTATTATAGGAGGTTTGTAGCCAATTTCTCCCGAGTTGCGACTCCTCTGACAGCTTTGACCAGGATGAATCAAGCGTTCATATGGACGGATCAGTGTCATACAACTTTCGAGTATCTAAAGGAGAAGTTGGTAAGTGCTCTAGTCCTTTGTCTTCCAGCGGAGGTAGTCCAGTTTGATGTTTTCTGTGATACTTCACATCTGGGGCTAGGTTGTGTTCTCATGCAGCAGAGGTCAGTTGTTTGTTATGGGTCTCGGCAGTTGCGTCCCCATGAATGAAACTATGCCACCCGAGATCTTGAGTTGGCAGCCATGGTGTTTGCTCTAAAGTTGTGGAGACATTACCTCATTGGTGAGCACTTTGTGGTTTTCACCGATCATAAGAGTTTGAGGTATGTTTTCTCCCAACGTGACTTTAACTTGAGGCAGCGTCGGTGGATGGAGTTGTTGCAGGAATATGACTTTGAAATATCATATACACTTGGAAAAGGGAATGTTGTAGCCGACGCACTAAGCCAAAAGACACGTAATGATGTTGTGCGTGAATCTGGTGATTCTTGGGGAGTGATGGAAGAGCTATCAGCTTTGCATCTTGATATGGGAGAAGTTGGGGGTACAGGTTGTCTTTTCTAGATGACGGTGCAGTCATCCCTGATGCAGAAGGTGGAAGAGTCTCAGTTGGGTGATCTAGAGGTGGAAGTTTGGAGAGACAGAGTTGTTTGTGGTGAGGCCCCTGATGGTTGGTCGGAGGATGAAAAACACCGAGTGTTGTATCATGGAAGGATTTTTGTTCCCTTGGCGATGCGCGAGATGGTTCTCTGAGAGTTCCATAGTTCACCCTTGTCAGTACATCATGGTGTGAAGAAGATGTACCGATCCTTGAGGAGTCAGTTTTGGTGGTCTGGGCTGAAGCGTACGGTTGCAGAATGTGTGTCTCGATGTTTAGTCTGCCAGAAGGTGAAGGCCGAACACCGTGTTCCTGGTGGTCTTCTCCAGAAATTAGAGATTCCTCAGTGGAAGTGGGAGGACATCTCAATGGACTTCGTTACAGGTTTACCTTGAGCTCCGGGAAGACATGATGCTATATGGGTGGTAGTGGATCATTTAACAATGTCGGCCCATTTTATAGCGATCAAGGAGTCACGCTCAGTGGAGGTTCTGTCGAGACAGAATCCAGAAGAGGTGGTGAGACCCCATGGAGTACCTAGGACGATCATTTCTAACAGAGATCCTCGTTTTACCTCTAGTGTGTGGAGAGGCCTCCAGCATGCTTTTGGCTCTCAACTGTGCCTTAGCACTGCTTTTCATCCTCAAACGGATGGTCAGACAGAGCGAACCATCCAGAATCGTGAAGAGATGTTGCGCTCTTGTGTTCTTGATTTTGGCGGTTCATGGACAAAGCACTTACCCTTGGTATAGTTCGCTTACAATAATCTTTTTCACTCTACCATTGGTATGGCGCCATTTGAATCCCTATATGGCCGGCCTTTCCGTTTTCCGTTGTGCTGGACTAGGGTCAGAGAGTCAGCAATTCTCGGACCAGAACTAGTGCAGAATACAACAAAGATGGTTGAGGTGATTTGTGAGAGGATGGAGACAGCACAAGATCGTCAGAAATCATATGCTGATCAAAGAAGGAGACCGTTAGAGTTTAATGTTGGGGATCATGTGTTTCTAAAGGTGACTCCCCGTCGTGGGCAGCGAAGGTTTGGTCGTGGAAGTAAGCTTTCTCCCCGATTTGTTGGGCCTTTCGAGGTGTTAGCTCGTGTTGGAGCTGTGGCGTATCGAGTAGCACTTCCCCCTCAGATGAGTCAGATACATGATGTTTTCCATGTATCACAGCTCCATCATTACCTTCATGATGAATCTCATGTTATCGATTGGGGAGAGATCGATATTGTCGATGATGCAACTTTCGAGGAGCGACCAGTGGAGATCCAAGACCGCAAGGAGAAGGTGTTGCATGGGCGTTCTATCCCCTTAGTTCGTGTCTTGTGGCGACACGGTGGCATGGAGGAGAGTACATGGGAGCGTGAGTAACAGATACGTGCTCAGTACCCAGAGTTGTTTAATGTCTAACTCTTTTCATGTAATGATGTTTCCTTTATGGTTAGACCTTTCATGTTTTATTTATGTACCTTTTGTGTGATGTTATGATTGAATTGTTTGGATATGGATTGTTTATTTCCATATTCTCGGATGTTGTAGTTTTGTTCCAGCTTTCAAACAACTCCTGGTGGTTTTCCCCTGAGAGGTATCTTATGGGGTGGTAGTTCGGACCCCTCTTTTCCTCTGAGTTGGTTTTTATTTCTCGAGGAAGAGAATGTTTTGAGAGATATCTAATGTAATGGAACAGACCTCTCCGTTCCACTACATTGTGAAAATGTGGTTTTGGAGGTGTTCCGGGAGGTCAAGGTGACTTATCCCCCAGCCGCTGCCTACCGGTAGCTCGGTCTACCGGTAGCTGCTTCCTACCAGTAGCTCGGTCCACCGGTAGCTGCTGCCTACCGCTAGCTCGGTATACCGGTAGCTGCTGCCTACCGGTAGCTCCCTCTACTGGTACCTGCTGCCTACCGGTAGCTCGGTCTACCAGTAGCTGCTGCCTACCAGTAGCTCGATCTACCGGTAGCTGCTGCCTACTGGTAGCTGCTGCTTACTAGTAGCTCGGTCTACCGGTAGCCGCATCCTACCATTAGCTGGGTTTACCAGTAGCCGCGACGTACTGGTAGCTCGGCCTACTGGTGGTCGTAGTCTACCGGTAGCTCAGCTAACACTACCAAATTTCTAGTTCTGGGAACAGTGTTTGCAGTTTTATGAACAGTATCAGTAGGTGAATAGTATCGGAAGACTTGAATAGTTATATCGGTGAGGATCTATCAGTAGACTTGTGTTTCTATCAGTGAGGATCTATCAGTAGACTTGTGTTTCTATCGGTAAGGTTCTATCGGTGAGCTTTTCCTTCCTTTGCCAATTTTTTTAGTTCTGTGAACAGTGTTTCTAGACTCCTAAGAGCTACCGATTCCATACTTTGCCAAAATTCATGAATGAACAGTGTTTCCAGACTTCATAACAGCTACCGATTCCATACTTTACCAATTTTCACGAATGAACAGTGTTTTCAGACTTCATAAGAGCTACCGATTCCATACTTTGCCAAATTTTTGAGTATGTGAACAGTGTTTCCAGCTTCGCAAATTTGTCATTTTCATTGACGTAAAATACTTTTAAAACCTTATTTTAAGGACTTTAAGACCGATTCAAAGGCCATAAATTCTATATTAATTATTCCTAAGGCCGGGATGTTTTTACTTGGTCAAACCGCGTGGGTTAATGCGATCCATTTTTAATGGAGAATAAATCGAATCTTAAACCATCGCATATCTAATTTTTTTTAAAAGTAATGAGATATCATTCTTCGTTGTTCTTCCTCCTGGTTCTCATCTACGAGACGTTAGAACCTTGCAATCATTCCTGTAGGAGTTTCACAATTAAACCTTACTCAGATCAGTTCCGCTCTGTTTGATGCAACCAAGCCATGTCGATCATTCTTCCATATAAGGAATGTTTTATCATCGTTCCTTCGGGGATCACATTCTCTTGTTCTCCCTTCCATATTACCATGTAATCTCTATGGCTCTAATGGGGTTTGGTTGGTTGGGACTTACCGTGGCATCCTCGGGTGGATGCAGTTGTCGCGAGAGAAGCTTTGTGGCCCGTTGTGTGGATAAAGGACGTCAAGAACTCTTCGAGGTAGGGGATTCATGGCTTCTCTAATTGTATATGTGCAATTGTAAAATTAGAAAGATTCATCCATTTGGATCACAATGAAATTGACCTAATTAAATACATAAACAGGATTAAAAGAATTGGTTGATCGTATGATGTTGCTTTATACCGTGATAACGGTTTCCTCATGTTTTCTAGTCATAGTGATATCTATGTTTTCTTTGATTTTTTGTTCGTTCATGATAGAAATCGATAATGAACGTAAAGCCGGAATTAATTGTTATTTAATTGGCTAATGATAAAGAGGCATGTAAATTAATCTGGTTGTTGCAGTTTTTGTAGTTGTTCTAATTTGATGATAATCAAATTAGGGAAGTAAGCATGGTTATCTAAATTGTGATAGATTACTGATTAGGTCTCTTATAATTGGAACCTAAGAATATCTAATCTTCTAGTTTAATATGGATTAATGAATAGATTGTGTGAGAATTTCTAAAAGGGTTCTAAGTTACCCTATTGTTGTTAAAGGGTCAAGAGCCATGGTTGTGATTGTTGTTTTCCTACTACTTGTGCTGTGATGTGATCCTGGATGGGTGTTGTGATATGTGGAGGTCTGGAGGCCTTGTGGTTGTGGCAGCGGATGATGCCTAGTGTGGTGAGATGCATCGGTTTATGCATATGGGTGTCGGAGAGGACACCAAGGATGATGGTATGAGATGAATGTGATGGTTTGATGTTGGTGGTTTGGTTTGGTTGTTTATCTGCTTTACTTTTCCCCACTGCTCAAGGCAGCTGGTCTTGATTACCCTCTTTCCGAAGGAGGCGAAGACACGCGGGGTATGCCATGTGCTTTCCGTGTTTAGCCTCTCTATGGAGGATGGGTCTATGCTCTTGCTATAGGCGGTAAAGACTCGATGGGTAGTATATCTACTCGCCGTGTTGAGCCCCTTTGTGTTTAGTAGAATATGATTCTTTTTCTAGAATGCCTAGGAATATGGGAAAGTAATTCCATAATGAAAGTTTCTTTAAATGGTGATAATCCACGGGGATGGAGAAACTGGAATTTAATATTGATGTGAATCCTAAAAAGGAGCAGTTTTTGAATGTGATGCCAATTTAGTTTAATGTGGTAAATTGTTCATGGTTAATTTATGTTTAAAGAATTTATTAACATACAGTGGAACTGAGAAAATGACAATGGAGTAATCTAATAATGCTCTTCAAATGGTTGTGTGCTTATAGGATACCTAGTCTTATAAGTAGCAGCCTGGAGTCTGAGAGACGTTAGCTGCAGTTGTGCCTATGACTAGGTAATGCCGATAGTGTGGTTGTGATTTATATATATTCTGTACTTTTTGTGTTTCTATATGCTAATCCACCCTGTCGGTAAGGGCAACTGACACCCCGGGGATTCTGAGCCCTGGGGGGGTGTTTTCCCCAACATTCTGATGGGAGGTTGAATGGATGACTACCCCCTTTGGCCCCGCTCTCTTCTCTTGGTTGATACTTGTGCCATGAGGCATAGCGGTTAGTTACCCCATATATGTGTGTAGAGGGCTGTAATGGCTTGTGGTTATTCACACACATATATTCTGGATATAGTATCCTATGGACTCCTATAGGTGTAATGTGTATAGGCTATGATGGCTTGAGGACCCTTACTCAGAGTATGGGCTGTAATGGTTTGAGGTATTATACCCGATGTATGATACACGTTATGCGAGCTGTGGTGGCTCCCGAAAACTACCTGGTTACTTTTGGTTGTGAGGACGGTGTGGTGCTTCGCCCAGGTGTCTGCGGGAAATCCTATGTGGTGAACGAGGTGCAGATTGTGGAGCTTAGCCCAGGTGTCTACGGGCAAGCCTTTGGAGAGAGATGCACATGACGTATGTCGTTGGGGCAAAGCAGCAAACCAGTGGGGAAGTAGTAGAGGGGTACACTTAATATTCTTTACTATATGCTATATTCTTGTATGCATTACTTGGCGAGAGTATCCATGGTGAGGTTGGGAACAAAGTATACCTGTTTAGGTGACGAGTTAGTTTCACTTGTTGTTCACTGGGCTTTAACATGCTTTCTTTACTTTTGCATGAGAGGCTTTTGGAGGATCCTACTGAGTATACTGTTATACTCACCCTATGTACATATAAACTGTTTTTCAGGTCACTTGGAGCAGGTTGGAGATCAAGCTGGTTACTACTAGATTTCGGTTGGTGGAGGAGCTGTTCGGGCTTGTGGTCGCTGCCGTTTTTCTTTCTTTTGGGTACTTTTAGTTTTCCCTTTCAGTTGTAGTACTTTTGCATGACATTTCATATATGTACTTGGGTTTCTTTTATATTTCAGTTCTGAGGTGGAGTTGATTGGAGACTATTCTATCTCTCTCTTCTGCATGTGTTCTCTTAGAGGGTAATGCCTCCCACTTATATGTTTATTATACCCTCGGTGCTAGTCGCCAACCCGGGGCCTACTGGAGGCGGGACTCGGGGGTCATTATCTCCCTTCTCGCATTGCCGGCCCAGGAGGGGTACACTTTGTGGGGAGGGGGTCGTGACATTCCCATAATAAACAAAACCATTATTCCTTTTATGGTTTATAAAAAATATGAAACTGACACAGAGATCACATATGATAATGATAGGTGTTTCACCCTTGTCTCCCATCAGTTGTGGGATCAATTCCCATATCCTTTCGAGACAAGACAAATTCTCTCATAACCTACTAGTTGTCCCTTTCTATTCATAAAAGGAAAACTATCATAACATTACTATAAATGTGAGAATAATAATCCAAATTAATTATAATATTTTGTAACATCATTTATAATATCATTCCCTTGTCTTTTTATACTAAAAATGCATAAATAAATAATTTCCTATAAAAGGAATGTATCAAAAAATACCATTATTCACCTTATAATTTCATAATGTAAAGCCTCAAAAGGGGTATCTATGACATTATAGTTATGATAAAATAGAATATTATAATCCAATGATGATCTCCATAAATCTTAAGAAGAAATATTATTCTTTATAGTCTTCCACACCCTCTATTGATACCAACTTCAAGGACCCAACATTAATCATTTCTTATTCTATTAATTTTAGAATAGAAATCACCTAAATAATATTAATAAGTTCTATTAATTTTAAAATTTCATAGAATTGTGAACAATATATTACAATGTATACCTATACATTACCTGTGGACACTTATATTCAATATCATATTTCCAAGTAAACTAATCCCTTTTAAAAAATAATGAATTTTTTATTTTCATGAAATAACATCATAATTTCATCTTTTATACATCCTAATATATACTCATCATAAATCCAATGAAATGTATTTGAAAAAATTAGTGTGTCTAGAAATATTATTAAGGGACATAAAATAAAGGAAAAAATTATATGAGTAAAAATACATAAAATCATTTTTTAAAAATAAATCATTTTTACCCTCAAAAAAAGAAATCATTGGTTAAAAAATGTCATTATACTACATTTTTGAAATAAATTGATTATTTTGAAATATCATAAGAAATAAAAAAATATATAAATAGGTAACTCCAGAGATTATAATCCAATGTCACTAATAAAAATATAATAGATCTCCTGACCACACATGGATTGACAACAATAATTTCATTTGATATAATAACCACATTATTATTCATATAATCACATTGTGGAGAACACTACTAGTTAACTCCACCCCTTTACACATTTAATTGGAGACATATAATGGGATCACCCACCATATATTTATTTTGGTAACACAAAAAATCCTTAAACATTACAATTAACTATAAAATAATCATTACACATAATGGTTTAAATAAAATAAAATTCTTGAGGAAAATAACATTTCGATATCAATACACTATTAATTTTTAATACGTACTAAACAAATAAATGGAAGAACAATATTTGAAAATAATGATGAAAATTTATAAATGAATAAAAAAAATATGGAATCACTAATTTTTTAATTATGTATATGTTGTATATATTAAAAAAAATCTTTATTTTCCTTTTTTAAAAGTAGTTGATATAGTATATTTAAAATAGTGTTATGAAAAGAAATACCCTAAAATAAAAACAAATATAATACCTTTTTGAAATAATTTGAATGAAATTTAACAATTAATATTTTAAACATTAAAATACATATATATACAATCAAATAAACTATATTTTAAACGCGTACACGAAAGGTAATGATTTAGAAGAATAAATATCTAAATAATTAAAATGGTGATTTAGTAAAATATCCCCTTACAATGATCATATCAATGAACTCAAGGTCAATATAATGAATATATTATGTTTATAAACTATAAATCCACATAAAAAGTGGATATACAACATTATGTAATGAAATGTATTGTCAGACATATTATTTTTATGAAATAATCGATGAAGTAGAAGTTTAAACAAATAAAGGGAGATTTAGTTATGAAATCCATTACTACTTTTTAAACAATAGAGTCATAGACAAGATGAATGTGTGAAATTAAAAAACAATAAATATAATGATAATAAATAAATTCAAGATATATCATGTTAAATTAGTGTTCCATACACATTAGAAAAAAATAATAGCACATAACATCAAAATATTCCTCAATGAAAGAAAATACCGACATAGTCCCTTACCTTGAGTCCAAAATTCCATATACATTCTATATCATCCAAAAAAATAAACCTGGGATAATTAATTTCTTTATTTAGAGAATTTTTCATTTTTATTATTCATTTTATATATATTTTTATCTGGGTAAATCAATAACTAAAATAGTTATTTTCATGTGAAACTTTTTATGATATTCGGTACTTGAGTCAAAAATAAATTTGGTATGATGTCTATATCCAATTTCGATATTTGTCAAAAAATTATTTTACAATAATTATTCCATAATTACCACTTTAATATATCAATGATACATTTAAAAACATCTATTAAATAGGTTTATGAAAAATAAACCATGTTGCAATCACGGAGAGGGTAGTCCTTACATACACATGGGTAGTTTTCCTTTTTTCAATGATCATTATGAAAGAAGTAAAGTATAATTTTAAATTTCAATAATTATCAAAATATTAAAATGAATTTTATTTTATTTAATAAAACTTATATATATAATTCTTGTGATGTGGAGATGAAAAATAAATTACATCACATTATGGAGGTAATAATTCACACGTTAGTAAGAATGATGTTATTATTTTTCTCTGTATGGAATCGAATGAAGGTAAATGATATATTACATTTTAAATGTTATAAAATTTTAATTTATATAATATATTTAATGTATTTCCATTATTATTAGAATTATCTATAGAAAATGGGGAAAATTAATTAAATCATGTTTATAAGCGGTGGTACACTGTAAAGAGAATGAATAATTCTGTTCTCGTATCATAAAATTAGAGATGGAAATAGGTCATGAAAATAACATATTTAAATATTTTTGTTTTTATGAGATTGTATTTATTATTTTATAATTTTTTATGACATTTTTAAAGATGTGATGAAAAAATAAAATTCAATCACTTAAATTAAAACGGTGCCCCACCTTTATAAATATATCATTATGTAACACATTTAGATTAATAAGGATTTTTTATGCATACAATTAGAGATCTAGAATCTAAGGGGGATTCTAGGAAAGTATTTTAATAGATAAGATCTTATAGAAATTGTGTTTTATGTGTATTTAAATGAGAATAATGGGTTCCCACTTACAGGGGATCTTAGGTGAAGTCTTGGAATTTATCAAAATACTACTACATAAATTATTTTTCAAATAAAAAATGCTCGTCTATAATTCATTTTGAAAAGTGGATTATTATTGGTCGAGATCCTGTAACACACTAAATATTATACATATTTAGGTAAATTCTTACATGTAGATTTTAGTTTAACCCATATTTATCCTCTTTAATTACTACTATTACAGTATATATTATTTCATTAAAGGTTTCTATATTTACAAAAAAATGAAAATAAAGTAATAAACTGATCATGTATTGCATTCTATTAATTATCCAATACATTTTACCAAATTTTATAATTTTAATAATTTTATTTCACTCAATAAAATTTTATTTATTTTCAATATAATAAATTTCAATTTTGACACTATTTATTTAGTTGTGTGTTACAAAAAGTCAATAAAATAAGATTTATTTTAATAAACTAATCTAATGAATCTCAAATAATTAAATATCTCCTATAATTTTTTTTGATGAAATTAATTTCCTCAAATAAAATTTTTCAATTGTTTTAATATCATTTATTTAAATTTTCATTTAATTGAATAACTACGATAACATTATTTTGTCACTATTGGAGGTAAAATTTTACCAAAAACATTTAAAATAAATTAAAATGATGAAAATAAGTCTTTTATAGGTAAAATGACATATTTAGTTAAATATATGTTCTTACTATCTCTAATTAAAAAATATACAGTTATTAAAACATAAGTATGGCATATATGAATTTTATATAAAATAAAATTCTTTTAGGGGCATAAAGATATCCATGTGGCTCCAAGAATAAATAAAATAAAAAAAAATGTTTTTGGTATAAAATAACTAATATAATAAAATATTACAAGATTTAGGCTACTTTTATAAAATATATAAGGTTATTTTACCCATAATAACTTCATTTAACCATAATCATGGTAGTAAAAGTTACGAAGTTTTCTATTTCTGATTCCCTAATTTTGATTCCAAAATATTTAATCCATTTTTCAATAGTAAAAAAATAAAAATAGAAGAAATTAATATAAATTTAATCCCATTGATGAGGTCCGAAACCACATTTTTAAAATATGAATATTCAAAAATTTGAAATGTTTTAAGATTAAATTCAAAAAAAAAAACAAATGATTCTAATGACATAAATATTTTTAATAGAATTATAATGTATAATATTTTTCTTTTTAAAATATGTAAAATATAATATAACAATATAAATAAATTAGATGAAAAAAATATCAAATAAAATGATTAATTTTTTTCACTATTCATAAAAAATGAAACATATCAGATAAATTAAAAAAAATAAACAAAAATAATTTTTGGGAATTATTATTTCAAATTATAAGATAATAGTTTCATAATAAATTTATTAAGGTGTCAAATTATAGCTTCAAAATAAGTCTTCCATTAAAACACGACAAAACTATCCTTTATAAAAATATAGCTTTTCAAAAATAAAATTTCATTTATTCTTATTATGTATCCAAAAAAACATATGGTATGAATTAAATATTTTTTTAATATATAATATATAAATATCATTATGACATCTCAAAAATATTGATTAATTTAAATTAAAAAAGTATTTATGTGAGAAAAATAATTGTTCATAAAAATACATCTATTATATTCAATTGGATTTAATTTTAATTTCTAATTAATTGGTACCCAAATAATTAATTATATATATTTGAAAAAAATATTTCCATAATTAAATTAATATGGTTCATACCAACCATTATAACACAAAGGTTATAATGATATCATTTTAATAAAAATATTTATTCATTTTATTATGCTCGATGAGGAGTATCATATAAGCTATTCAACATAGTACTTCATTTTAAAATTTTGATATGTTACAGATTCTATAAATCCTAGAGGATTTTAAAATAATAACATTATGTTCAATAGAGTGTACAATATAAGGCACAAAGCTTAAAATGATCCAAAAATATATGATTTTTATAACCGGCATGTTAAATTATATGATATTAATATAATTGACTAATTTATGAGATATTTATTTAAATTTTCTACTAAATTCAACATTATTAAAAAAATTGTTTAAAATTACAAAATTTTTAGTAATTTCATTTTTTCTTCAATAATAAGTAATATAATAATTTATTTTCATAGATTTTTTGTAAAAGATGTTATATTTCATGTATAATGATTTTATAAAATGTATAATATGAGATTAAATTTATATTTTAACTTAATATATTAAAATTATCTAATGGTTAATTATTTTTTATTTTTTGAGGAGTATTGACTTTTTCAGTGAGTAGTGAAAATTTATATTTTTTAGTACAAACATTTTATTTAATAAATAAATTAATTTTAACATATAATTATTAGTTTAATTTATATTCAATATACTATAATATTAGATAGTTATATATAATACAACTAATTACATTTTAGTCTAATTTATACTTGATTTTAGTATAATTATAATTTTTCTTCTAAAACACATTTTTCATATAAACTATTTAAATGTGTGCAGTTTTTTCTATTATAATTAATTAAAATTATATATAATGAGAAATTTTATAATTGATTTATATAGATTTAATATCTATAAATTTTAATTCAAATTCATATAATCGTTATTATATTTAATTGAGTTAATATTAAATCATGTCATGCTTGGAGATTATATTTCATGAAAAATATATTTTTGGTTGCATATTCATGTATGATCTAATATTACATTTGTAACACCCGAGACTTTTATGTTATATAAATCATCAAAGGAATCTTTTTCTACACAACACTTTCTTGGCTTGCTTTACACGAAATCGCGACCTTCCTCGATAGCTTGCGTCGTACGCAATACCGAGTTTCACTAAACAATGATATGCTATTAAAATATTATTAAAACTAGCCGTTATGAATAGTAATAACCACTTTTTGAAATTTTACAAATTTTATTTTTTAAAATGGACTTCGTTTTTGGATTCGGAATATCGAAATTAGACTAGGGTGAAATGTTGGTATTTTTCTGAAAACTTTAAATTTTTGATGAATAGTGAAACCACTAAGTGGTAGTTAAAAAAACAGAATTTTTCATAAAACATAATTTTACCACTTCTGTGAGTGGAATTTCAAAAATCCGAGTGACATGGCTGATGTCATTAAGTAAAATGTGGTTCAATGAGATGAAAATAATTTTTTGTGAATAGTAACTTTTTACTTTTTTTACCACGGTTAAAAGTAAATAGGGTAATTAAAGGTAAAGATGATATTATTATTACCCTAACACATGTCATAATTCTATTGGATAAGTGTAATTCGACCAAAAACAAACTTGGGAATAAAATATGACCATTTAGGACCACTTGGATTAGATTAGGACATTTATTATTAATTTATTTAAAGAAGGGTTAAAATAGTTAAAATGAAAGTTTAATAAGTAAATAATTATTAATATGGGGTTATACATAAGATAAAATCGACTATAAATATTCATTATAAATATAAAAAGATTTCCTACATAATGGTATTTTATTTGTTAAATAATTTAATTTATTTATGACACAATGATGATGCATGAATTATATTATTAATGAAATATTGACATAATTGATGTTACAAACACCAAAATAAATGTAATTTTAGACTTTTTATGAATCCCACTAATATTATAGGTTAATATGACATATTAGTATTGATTTAATTAAATTGTTTTGAAATAATAATTCATTTATGATTTTCACAAAAATCAATTACTAAATAGTGTCAAAATTGACATAAAATAGTTTTTAAAACAAATATTATATTGGTAATTGTTATTTTATTCCTAAAAATCTATGGTTCGGCCAAATTACTTAGATAAGGTTATATATATTAATAATAAACAACTTGGGGGTTCTTTTGGCTGCTTATAGTAAGTTTATTAACCTTATAGTATAAGAACACAAGAAGACATGGTAAAAGTTAAATTATTTAACTTAATGTTAATTCTAAATGATAAGGTTAAAATAGGAACCTAAACTTGTCTAAATTCTATTGGATGAGATTATTTCGACCCATCCCCACCTTATCTTCGAAATATATCAATTTGGAGCTATTTAAAACCGAACTTGACTTTATAATAAAATAATAGTTTTAGTTATTCCAAAGATGCCCCTCTCCTCCCTTATAAAAGGAAACCTCCTCCCCCCTCTTCCTCACACCACATTGAGCCTTAAATCTCAGCCAACCCCTGACAATTTCTCCTCTCCACTTCCCTAGAGACATCCTAGAGGTCCTGGTCTTCTTCAAAGGTAAATTTTAGTGCCCTAAAAGAAGGTCTCAAAGAAGCACTTCAAAGAAGAGGTAATGTCCGTTACCGATTCTTTCATCTTTATTTCTTCTTCCACTTATTCTTCTTTAGTTGTTTAATTATGAAGTAATAACATCAGTATCACTCATATACTGATATGTTATTATAATTATGAAACAACCCTATTTCACCATCTATCAATCCTATGGAAAAAGAAATCACCGCGCGTGCGTACGTACGGAATACCGTCTCCACGACGGGGTGTAATCTGTTTTCCACCACCACCTTACTTGGATGGGTATAATGGTGTAAATAATGACTATATATGACTATTATAAAGTGATATTGATTCTTAAATAGTATACATACACTCCAATAAAATTCCATGATCATTGGAACGATATCATCACTCGTGCGTATGTACGGAATACCGTCTCCACTATGTGATGCGACTCGTTCTACATGATCTTCATTACATAATGATTATATAAATGAATTGAATTAATGAATATGATATATATTACACTAATACCATTCTGGAAATGAGGTATCTATAACCTAAAGAGAAGAATAAGAATTTATTCGACAAAACACGCATAAGAACAAAAATTTATAAACACCCGAATAACAAGTAGTAATGAAACATTACTACTAAGAAGCTAAGAATATGACCATATATGATATCATAAAAATAAGTATGATTCTGGAATAAGTCAATAACATTATTTAAATAATTATACAATAGGTTCGGACACTTACAAAGCAAGTCGGACCTATGGTAAGGGAAATATCACAATCTCATTTTTATCCGAGATTGTTTATACTTTGGCATTTACTGGGGTGTATTTTATCATCCAAATCCATGTTTCCTCAATATTTAATATTATTTCCATTCACCTAAAATTATTTAAGTCCTATTTCACCCTTCGGTGAGTTTTTAGTAAAAGATATGGAAGGAATCTTTTGTCGTTTTTCGTACGAGGTACTTTTTTTACTTTTCCGAAAAAAGTACGAGAAGAATGTTTTTTTAACTTATAAGACATGAATGGATTTTTAAAACATTATTTTCAAGAAGCTTCCTTTACAAGTTTTTATGTTTATTTTTAATCAACTTCTTTTAGTTTATAATTGTACGACATGTTAAGAAAGGAAAAGTGTTTTTGAAGTAGAAAGGATATTTTCCTCAAGAATGGAGTTCAAGAGTTTTATCAAAATTATTTTCCATCTAAGATAATATAGGGTTATGTTTATATCCCTATTATTACATGGATTTGATTATGTTGTTAAGAAAATATTTTTATTAATTCCTTTATCTTATATGAATTGTTTTATGATGTCACGATGTTTAAGATTCCCATTTTTATTACATGGGTTATGAAATGATGTATGATTTATGATTTTGTGGCACACATAAGAATGGTATAATTATGAGATGGGTGGGACCTATATCTCCCTCCAATGAATTGGGTAATTATTTTATATCTCATGAGATAGATATGGCTGGAACGGTAGGTTATACCGGTTCAGTGAAACAGGACTGAAACGAGGGTGACTCGGTTCAGAAAGGGACTTTGTCCACTAAGATAGTCTTGCCAATGAGTCTTGACTAACAAGAAATGATTCTCTATGATTATGTGTATATGCCAAAAAGTTTCATGTTTTAAGTTATGATTATTGTGATTACATTTCACTGCCATGATTTATCCCATGTTATGAAATTCTGATCTCTTTTCCAGGTTAATATTTCCAAAAGTTATGTTCTTGTGTATACGATGTGATTGGTATATCTTTTGTTAACCCTTACTGAGAATTTGAGCTCACCCTTTTGTATGTTTTCTTTCCCCAGGTCAGGAAGAAGATTATTATGTAGGATATGCCAAAAAGGGACTCTAGATATGATGAAATAAGTGGGAGGCAAAGTTGATGCTTTATGAACCAGTTATTTATGTTTCCCAGTTTCTAAAGACACTATACCTATACGGTCCTTTCATGGTTTTGTTATATGTTGTAATAAGTATGCTTAAATTTTGAAGTATTAACAATGTATGTAATGTATGGTTCATTATAGTTTGTAACAGAGGAAAGGTATAGTCAACCTTTGGAAACTAGGATGTGAAAGACTTAGTAAGAACCCTAAGGATAAGTCTAAGCATAGAACACAATCTTAGTGTTTTAGAAATGGCCATGAATAACCTAGGATAAGACCTTAAGTGTGAAATTTTATTCTTGATTATGTGGTTTTCATATTATAATTAGTGTTTCTCACACTATTATTCTTGGTTTTAGTCAATGGATGGAACCCGAAGGAATCATGTTAATGCAGAATGCGACGGTCAATGCAATGATTGTCCCCCTGAGAAACCAAACGTTATGGGAGCTGGAATTCAAAATCTTGTAGCCATGCTCACACAACTTTCTCAAGCTATGAATCATGCAGGACTTCCGTACGAGCAAATGAAGGAGCAACATTCTGTTGAATCCTTCATGAGGTAGCTTCTACCTTTTTTCAGCGGGTTTACTGATCCATTAGTTTCTGAAAAATGGATTAGTACTACTGAAAAGATATTTTCAGTTCTTAAATGTTCTGAACATGATAATTTCATCCTATCAGTGTATCGTTTGGAAGGAGATGATGATCAATGGTGGAATCTTATTAAGAATACGAGGCAAAGAGATGAAATTGAGTCCATGGAATGGGACGAGTTCAAGAACATGTTTTTCAACATGTACTTCCCTCATATTCTCTGAACAAAGATGGATAAAGAGTTTCTTGAACTGAAGCAAAAGGACGATGAATCTGTTGGTACCTATGAAGTAAATTTTACAAGACTTGCAAGGTACGCTTCTAGTATTATTATCCAACCTCAGAGTAAGATCGATCAATTCGTTAGTGTCTTAAAACCAAGTCTTCGAAGGGCGTTAGCCATAAGGGACTTCAATAGCTACGAGGAAATCGTTCGATGTGCTCTCAAAGTCGAGATGGAGATTGGAGTAACCCATCAGTCATATGGGTTTGATAAGAAGAGGAAAATGGAATTCAAAGGAAAATCCAAAGAGAACACTGAAAAGAAGATGAGCTTTCCCTTATGCTCAAAGTGTGGAAAGAAACATGGAGGGAGTTTTCTTAAAGGGACAAGTAAATGTTTCAAATGTGGAAAGGAAGGTCATCGGGTATTTGAATGCCACGATGATGGGAAGAAGATGTATAATCATGCAAACAAAGGAAGGGATACACATAATGAACCTACTACACTTCAATGTTTCTAGTGAAAGGAGATGGGACATTATGCCAATAAATGCCCTAATCCAAGGGTTGATGATGATGGTCGACGTCAACAAACTCTTAAGGCTAAAGACAAAGGAAAATCACATGAAATTTCTATCAGTGATGTGTAGTACGATAACGATGTGGTGAAAGGTACACTTACCATCAACTCTAAAGTAGCAAATGTTTTATTTGATTCTGGATCCACCCACTCTTTTATTTCTGAATAATTTTCTAAGGGTATCACCGTATTACCTCAACAATTAGATGTTGAGTTATCTGTGACAACACCTAATGGCACAACAGTCACATCAAAAGTTTATAATTCTTCTCCGATCGAAGTTTGTGGGAAAGTGCTTCCTGCAAATCTTGTGACCCTTCCTATAGTGGAATTTTATGTGATTCTTGGCATGGATTGGAATTCTTAATATGGATCTCATATATATTTCCAAAGAAGGGAATTCACATTTCATATTCCAGATCAATCTATGATCGTCTATCAATGCAAGGATGAACATAAACTTCCAGTGGAAATTTCTTCCATTTTATGGGTATTGATTCCACTAAATGAATGTTATTTATCTCAAATGGTTGGTGAGAAACTCACGATTAAGAATATGCCCATCGTACGAGAGTTTGATGATGTCTTTCTGGAGGAATTACCGGGTCTTCCACCAAATCGTGAAGTTGAGTTTTCAATAGAACTCGTACCGGGTGCTTTGCCTATTTCAAAGACACCTTATAGAATGGCCCCAATTGAGTTTCAGGAATTGAAGAAGAAACTCCAAGAGAATCTGGATAAGGGATTCATACGCCCTAGTGCGTCACCTTGGGAAGCACCTGTTCTGTTTGTTAAGAAGAAAGATGGATAAATGAGACTGTGCATTGATTATCGAGAACATAACAAGATCACTATCAAGAACAAATATCCTCTCCCACGCATTGATGACCTATTTGACCTACTATGCGGAGCTCAATACTTTTCCAAGATTGATCTTCGTTCAGGGTATCATCAATTAAGGGTCAAAAGGGAGGATATACCAAAGACGACTTTCCGTACAAGGTATGGACACTATGAATTTATAGGGATGCTATTTGGTCTTACTAATTCCCCTGTTATCTTCATGGATCTAATAAATAGAGTCTTTAGATACTATCTTGATCAATTTGTGGTAGTCTTTATAGAAAATATTATTTTCTATTCAAAGAGTAAGGAAGATCATGAAGATCACTTGAGAATTATATTGAAGACCCTGAGAAAGGAGAAGCTTTATGCCAAATTTACCAAGTGTGAATTTTGGATTCAAAAAGTTGCATTTTTGGGTCACATAATCTCAAAATAGGGGATATATGTGGATCCTAAAAAAACAGAGGTTATCAAAAGATGGTCGTGACCAACAACAGTAACTGAGATCTGATGTTTTCTTGGTTTGACAGGATATTATCGACGTTTTGTGAAAGATTTTTCACGATTATCTAATCCACTCACCAAGTTGACTCGGAAAGGAGTTAAGTTTGTCTGGATGGAGGAATGTGAAGATAATTTCAAGGAGTTGAAAATAAGGTTATCCAGTGCACCTGTGCTCACACTGACTTGTAGTGGAGAAAGGTTTCTGATATATAGTGATGCATCCATGAAGGGATTGGGGTGTGTTCTTATGCAAAATGATATGGTGATAGCTTATGCCTCACGAAAGTTGAAAATCCATGAGCAAAATTACCCAACACATGATTTGGAGTTAGCTGTGGTAATCATTTCATTAAAGATTTGGAGGCATTATCTTTATGGTGAAAGGTGTGATATTTATACTGATCATAAAAGTTTAAATTACATTTTCACACAAAAGGAGCTGAATATGCGTCAAAGAAGATGGTTGGAGCTGATTAAGGATTACGACTGCTCAATCCATTACCACCCTGGGAAAGCAAACAAGGTGGAAGATGCATTAAGTCGACAAGACCAAGCTAGTTTATCCATGATGAGGATCACAAAAGATCCAATATTTATGTATTTACAAAGGATGGATCTTGGAATTATAATTGAAGGGGAAAAATCTTATCTTTCTCATATGAATGTTCAACCATCTATACATGTGAAGATTAAATAGGCACATAAAGAAGATGTCGAGTTATAAAAGAAGGTGAGAATTGTGCCTGAATTCAACCTTGATTATGATGGGATAATAAAGTTTAGAAATTGGGTTTCTGTTCCTCCCATCCCGAAATTAAAGAAGGAGCTGCTGGATGAGGATCATAGTTCTTCATTCTCTATTCATCCTGGAAGTACGAAGATGTATAGGGACCTGAAAGAGTACTTCTGGTGGGATGGCATGAAAAGAGATGTTGCTGAATATGTCTCTCGATGCTTGGTTTGTCAACAAGTTAAAGCTGAGAGACAGAAGTCTAATGGGATGTTACAACCATTACCCATACCCGAATGGAAATGGGAAAACATCACTATGGACTTTTTCACAGGACTTCTTAAAACATCCAAAGGTAATAATGCTATCTGGGTCATAGTTGATCATCTTACAAAGTATGCACATTTCATTGCTATTAGAGAGGATTTCTCTCTGGATCAGCTTGCCAGGATATATGTAAAGGAAGTGGTAAGATTTCATGGAGTACCACTTTCTGTTATATCTGATCGGGATCCGAGATTTACCTCGAAGTTCTGGAGAAGTCTTCAGCATACTCTAGATACAGAGTTGAGTTTCGGCACTCCTTATCATCCTCAGACAGACGGTCAGTCTGAGAGAACAATTCAAATCCTAGAAGATATGTTGAGAGCTTGCTCTATGGATTTCAAAGGAGGTTGGGATCAACACCTACCATTGGTGGAATTTTCTTATAATAATAGCATTCACTAAAGTATTCATATGGCTCCTTATGAAGCTCTCTAAGGAATGAAATGCTTGAATCCAACATGCTGGGATGAAGTTGGGGAAAGAAAGCTATTATGACCTGATCTCGTTGATGAAATGGTTGAAAAGGTCAGATCTATTCAACAACACATAAGAGCAGCTCAGAGTCAACAGAAAAGTTATGCCGACAACCGAAGAAAAGACATAGAGTTTGAAGTTTGTGATAAAGTGTTCTTACGAATATCTCCCTGGAAGAGGGTTATTAGATTTGGAAAGAAGGGGAAGTTGAGCCCTAGATATATCGATCCTTTCGAAATACTGGATCGTGTTGGGATGGTAGCTTACCGATTGGAACTTCCACCGAATCTCTCTCAAGTTCACGATGTGTTTCATGTATCTCTCCTGAGAAAGTACATACCTAATCCTTCACATGTACTCAGCTCATAAGTTGTACCGCTGGAGCAAGATCATTCTTATGAAGAACAAACGATAGAGATTCTGGATCATAGGGAAAAAGTCCTACGAAACAATACAACTCGATTGGTGAATGTTTTATGGAGGAACCCCCAATTAGAAGAAGCTAAATGGGATCTTGAGGATATGATGGGGGAGAGGTATCCTCATCTATTTGTTACAAAGTGACGAATTTCGAGGGTGAAATTTATTTTAAGGGGGGTAGATGTAACACCCGAGACTTTTATGTTATATAAATCATCAAAGGAATCTTTTTCTACACAACACTTTCTTGGATTGCTTTACACGAAATCGCGACCTTCCTCGATTGCTTGCGTCGTACGCAATACCGAGTTTCACTAAACAATGATATGCTATTAAAATATTATTAAAACTAGCAGTTATGAATAGTAATAACCACTTTTTGAAATTTTATAAATTTTATTTTTCAAAATGGACTTCATTTTTGTATTCGGAATATCGAAATTAGCCTAGGGTGAAATTTTGGTATTTTTCCGAAAACATTCAATTTTTGATGAATAGTGAAACCACTAAGTGGTAGTTAAAAAAACTGAATTTTTCATAAAACATAATTTTACCGCTTCTGTGAGTGTAATTTCAAAAATCTGAGAGACACGGTTGATGTCAGTAAGTAAAATGTGGTTCAATGAGATGAAAATAATTTTTTGGTGAATAGTTACATTTTACTTTTTTTTACCACGGTTAAAAGTAAATAGGGTAATTAAGGGTAAAGATGATATTATTATTACCCTAATACATGTCCTAATTCTATTGGATAAGTGTAATTCTACCAAAAACAAACTTAGGAATAAAATATGACCATTTAGGCCCACTTGTATTAGATTAGGACATTTATTATAAATTTATTTAAAGAAGGGTTAAAATAGTTAAAATCAATGTTTAATAAGTAAATAATTTTTAATATGGGGTTATACATAAGATAAATTCGACTATAAATATTCATTAGAAATCTAAAAAGATTTCCTACATAATGTTTTTTTATTTGTTAAATAATTTAATTTATTTATGACACAATGATGATGCAGTAATTATCTTATTAATGAAATATTGACATAATTGATGTTATAAACACCAAAATAAATGTAATTTGAGACTTTTTATGAATACCACTAATTTTCTAGGTTAATATGACATATTATTATTGATTTAATTAACTTGGTTCAAACTAATAATTCTGTTATGATTTTCACAAAAATCAATTACTAAATAGTGTAAAAAATGACATAAAATAGTTTTTAAAACAAATATTATATTGGTAATTGTTATTTTCTTCCTAAAAATTTAAGGTTCGTCCAAATGACTTAGATAAGGATATATATATTAATAATAAAAAACTTGGAGTTCGTTTGGCTGCTTATTGTATGTTTATTAACCTTATAGTATAAGTACAGAAGAAGACATGGTAAAAGTAAAATTATTTAACTTAATGTTAAATCTAAATGATAAGGTTAAAATAGGAACCTAAACTTGTTTAAATTCTATTGGATGAGAGGATTTCGACCCATCCCCACCTTATCTTTGAAATATATCAATTTGGAGCTATTTAAAACCGAACTTGACTTTATAATAAAATAATAGTTTTAGTTATTCCAAAGATGCCCCTCTCCTCCCTTATAAAAGGACACCTCCCCCCCCCCCTCTTCCTCACACCACATTGAGCCTTCAAGCTCGGAAAACCCCTGAAACTTTCTCCTCTCCCCTTCCCTAGAGACATCCTAGAGGTCCTGGTATTCATCAAAGACCAATTTTAGTGCCCTAAAAGAAGGTCTCAAAGAAGCACTTCAAAGAAGAGGTAATGTCTGTTACCGATTCTTTCATCTTTATTTCTTCTTCCACTTCTTCTTATTTAGTTGTTTCATTATGATGTAATAACATAATTATCACTCATATAATGATATGTTATTATAATTATGAAACAACTATATTTCCCCATCTATCCATCCTATGGAAAAAGAAATCACCGCGCGTGCGTACGTACGGAATACCGTCTCCACATCGTGGTGTAATCTATTTTCCACCACCACCGTACTTTGATGGGTATAATGGTGTAAATAATGACTATATATGACTATTATAAAGTGATATTGATTCTGAAATAGTATACATACACTCCAATACAATTCCATTATCATAGGAATGATATCATCACTCGTGCGTACGTACGGAATACCGTCTCCACGATGTGATGCGACTCGTTCTACATGATCTTCATTTCATAATGATTATATAAATGAATTGAATTGAATGAATATGATATATATTACACTAATACCATTCTGGAAATGATGTATCTATAACCTAAAGAGAAGAATAAGAATTTATTCGACAAAACACGCATAAGAAAAAAAAGTTATAAACACTCGAATAACAAGTAACAATGAAACATTATTACTAAGAAGCTAAGAATATGACCATATATGATATCATAAAAATAAGTATGATTCTGGAATAAGTCAAAAACATTATTTAAATCATTATACAGGAGGTTCGGACACTTACAAAGCAAGTCGGACCTAAGGTAAGGGAAATATCACAATATCATTTTTATCCGAGATTGTTTATACTTTGGTATTTACTAGGGTGTATTTTGTCATCCAAATCCATGTTTCCTCAATATTTAATATTATTTACATTCCCCTAATATTATTTAAATCCTATTTCACCCTTAGGTGAGTTTATAGTAAAAGATATGAAATGAATCTTTAGTCGTTTTTCGTACGAGGTACTATTTTGACATTTCCGACAAAAGTACGAGAAGAATGTTTTTTAACTTATACTGCATGAATGTATTTTTAAATCATTATTTCCAAGAAGCTTCTTTTACAAGTTTTCATGTTTATTTTTAATCAACATCTTTTAGTTTATAATTTTACGATATGTTAAGAAAGGAAAAGTGTTTTTGAAGTAGAAAGGATATTTTCCTCAAGAATGGTGTTCAATAGTTTTATCAAAATTATTTTCCATCTAAGATAATATAGGGTTATGTTTCTATCCCTATTATTACATGGATTTGATTATTTTGTGAAGGAAATTTTTTTATGAATTCCTTTATCTTATATTAATTGTTTTATGATGTCACGATGTTTTATATTCCTATTTTTATTACATGGGTTATGTAATGATGTATGATTTATGATTTTGTGTCACACATAAGAATGGTATCATTATGAGATGGGTGGGACCTATATCTCCCTACAATGCATTGGGTAATGATTTTATATCTCATGAGATAGACATGGCTGGAATGGTAGTTTATACCGGTTCAGTGAAATAGGACTGAAACGAGGGTGACTCGGTTCAGAAAGGGACTTTGTCTACTAAGATAGTCTTGGCAATAAGTCTTGAATAATAAGAAATGATTCTCTATGATTATGTGTGTATGCCACAAAGTTTCATGTTTTAAGTTATGATTATTGTGATTACATTTCCCTGCCATGATTTATCCCCTGTTATGAAATTTTGATCTCTTTTGCAGGTTAAGATTTCCAAAAGTTATGTGCTTGTGTATACGATGTGATTGATATTTATTTTGTTAACCCTTACTGAGCATTTGACCTCACCATTTTGTATGTTTTCATTCCCCAGGTCAGGAAGAAGGTTATTAAGTAGGATATGCCAAAAGGGGACTCTAGATATGAGGAAATAAGTGGGAGGAAAAGTTGATGCTTTATGAACCAGTTGTTTATGTTTCCCAGTTTCTAAAGACACTATACCTATACGGTCCTTTCGTGGTTTTGTTATATGTTGTAATAAGTATGCTTCAATTTTGAAGTATTAACAATGTATGAAAAGTATGGGTCATTATAACATTATATTAATTTTTTCAATTTGATTTAATAAATGTATTATATTTTTTAAAACAATATAATTTATAATATATAATATGGTCCAAATAGTTTTCTCTCTTAATTAATAGTGAAAATCATAAAAATAATTTTTAGATGCTATGTTAAAAATATAATTATCGAGGGTTAAATGAAAATGTTATTTACTAATAAAACCTTAAATTCATTGGGAATTATATTTGTTAGGAAAATTTAGATTGTGACTCTTATAATTATTAATGATATTTTATCTCGGATCCATTATATATATATATATATATAAAACATGTGTATCACTTTTTAATTGTCAATCATTCCAATGGTTTCTTTTATCCATCTTAAAAAATACACCCCCTTTGACATCCAATATAAACCTATAGGTTTTTATGCTATAAATGTATATAAAGAAATAATTATTTTACATAAATTACCATATCCTGGATTCCTTTATTTTCTAAAAAATGAGAATATTTTTTACCTAAACCGTAAGAGGTTATATGGAAAAGATGTAACATTATTAACCATGATTTTTTGTTTTATTTCCTTAATATCCTCCCTCAAATATTTTTCAACTATGTTAAAATAATAAAAATGTACATATCACATTAAGATATGATATTATATTAAATTAATAACCAGGATCAACATCCAATTCGATCATGTGGGAAATAAAGTTGTCATTAACGTGCACATTAGACTACCGGCTCGCAAACTGATGTAATTTTATTTCCAGCAACTTATCATAATTATGGTTATATTATAGATTTAAATAAAATATATGACATTTTTATCATAATTATAATGTTAAAATTATTTTATCTCACAAACCATCATATATTTCTTTTAATGTGGGATATAATATCCTTGCTCGTTCGTGCATATGTGTGGAAAATAGCCTCAATAAAATGATTTAATTTATTTTTCATAACCACATAACATGAATGCTATATATAATTATATTTAAATAAATAATATGTTATTAATTATATTATGAAAATTACTCAAAGTCAATTTATTTATCACATTCTTTCTTAAATTTATATTTGAAAGAATGGAAATTTAACTCATGAAAACATGAGGCCTACACTTCAATAACATTAATGTAGTTCATTTTTCCAATTAATAATTCAATAATCGAAGTAATAGTATAATTTATACAAAAAAATAATTATTTCATGTTTTTAAATAAATATATTAATGAAAATTACCCTTTTATCATGGTAAACAACCCGATGTTGTTTTGAATCTATGAACCAAAGATCCAAAAAAACCAATGTGGACCTAAATGATTATATATTAAAATATTTCATTAAAAAAATGTTTTATTTGTAATTTATGACACCATTAAAATGTTATTCAAAAATAAATTTTTTGATATAGTTTTATTATAATGTTTTAAAATATAATACATGGAATCTATGGAATTGAGTCAAAGGATTCTTCCTTCACTCTTATTTATATGAGGCATATTCTATATTCACCACTTATTTATATTATGTTATTTATATCCTCAAAATAAATTTATCTTATGGTTATTTTCATTAAAAACATTGGTATTTAAAAATATATATGATGTAATCTCATTCATGAAAAATTTTATCCAGATATTACCGAAGTTGTAATGGATTTTGCCTCAACTTTTTTCATTCAGGCATATTTTATTACTTTGTACATGATTTATTTTATATGCTTTATATACTGCTACATTAAATTTTGTGTCATGAATCATTGATAATTAATAGTATTTTCTTTTTCGAATATAATTATTTCATCGAATGGTATTTTCATTGAATTTGTTCAGGTTATTAAGTGTTTCATAACTAAATTTCATATCATTAAGTTAAAACCCATACTCATTAACAATGTAATTATATGATTATGCATGAATTAACATATAATATTTTTATTAATTATATAATGTTTTTTAATAAATATACATTTATTAAAAATAAATAATAAATTGATTAATAATTAATTTAATGATATTATATTTGTAATGGTTATTCATATCAAATTCACTTTCTTTGGGATAAATGTTTATGTTATGCACCACACCACTATCATGATCGATATACTGACCATTTGACAAGTAATATCATGAATATATTTTTGTTATTCCAATTCAATGTTTTATTAGATATTATTCATTCATGGGGACTAGGATTGAAAATATACCTGTTTGTAATAGGTTTTAGATTAAATTTTCAATTTTTTGGGATCGTTTATATTAAATTTTATTTTAGAGGAAATGATATTATATTATTTCATTGAACCAAATTTCAATAGTTATATTCTAGTTATGAATGTTTTTAATATGTATAATTTATTTTTCCTTAACAATTAATTAATTAAAAAATAAATGAAGTCTCTTATATGTGATATCTATTTTCTACCTTATTTTATATAATAAATCCGTAGATACATATTCATCATTTATTAAATGTTTCCAAATATTGTCTGTTAAAAAAAAATTATTTCATTATTATATTTTACATGCAATTTTTTCCTTTTCTAATTGATTTTAAAATGAAATTTATTGATTTTTTATAAATGGGTTACTTTTGAACCTGATTTAAATTTTTATATGGGAAATATTATTTTTAATATTTACATCATTAACAAATAATCTCAATATAATGAAATTTTTTTAATTGTAGTCTCATTTGAATGTAATAAAGAATTATTTTTAAGAAAACTATTTTCACAATATTTTCTGAAATTTTAGTTTTGACATGTGATTTTCAAAGTGAAAATGAAAAATTTCCAAAGAATTATTTAATGAACATTTTATGGATTTTACATTCATAAAAATCAATAAAAATTGATTTTTGTTATTACCAACTATGATTATTTTTTAATAATAACATTAATAATATTCAAAGGATAGATTTTGATTGTTTCAAATAGATTCTAATGGAAATTTTTCTATTCCAAGTGATAATCAAGTTATGAAATCAATAATGGTTATTTTATGATTATTTTTATTAAATAAAAGATATATATATTTAATTTAAATTTTTTTTCTTGGTTATTATTTATGATAATGGGTGGTTCTGTTATAAACCATGGACTGGTGGTTATGTTATAAATCTATAATGTATAGTTATGTTATAATATAAACACTGGTATGTACATTATTACCCTCCAATGAATTAGGTATGGATGCAAAATTTATAGTTAACTCATCTTTATGATTTATTAGAATAATTATAATGATAATTTTCCCCATTGTACATAGATGTTTAATAAATTATTTTTATTGGTTTTTAAATATTGACATGAAAAAAGTCGTGTTTATTGGTTTTCTTACAATTTCGTTTAATGTGATTTATTCCATGTTTCTTTATTATTGGTCATGTTATTAATGGGTATTAATTACCTGATTTTATGATATTTCACATTTTTATTTCATCATACCCATATACACATCTTACTCACACATATGACATTCAATTACTAATATTTATATTTACCATTACTAATAATTAGATCTCAATCATTTTCTATATCATTTATTTTCAAGTAATTAATAATTATTTTAAATTAATTATGTCTATAATGGTTAAATATGGATGCTGATTTATTAGTAAACAATTTTAAAACATTTTTATAGTGGGAGAATATACTCTCCTAAAGACATGATGGTGGTTTATAAGGGTCTGATCCATATACTCTATTACTATTTACCTAAAAGGTCATTGGGTATGAAAATGATATAACATTTCCTTATGAATTTTTTATTTGGGGATTAAAAAAATTGTTTACATTTATGATTATCAATGTTTGATTTATAATTTTTTTGTTTTGGCTTCAAAACCGAGAGTGTGGTATATGATGTTTTTATATATGGGTTTAGGGGATGATTTATATAGGTTTGGAGACTATGTTATATTCATGTAATTTTATATTAAGATATATGGATACCTCCAATGACATGTAATAACAAATTTTATAATATGTTAAAAGTAATTTTGATCCCTTTTTATGGTTTATGTGATGAAATATCAATGTGATTAGTGAAACATAGGGATGTGTTTTATTAGGATGTTGTATAAGTGAATATTTGGTTTAATGTGAAGTATAACATAACATTTTTTGGAAAAATATTTTAAGGTATTGATAAAATTGGTAGTTTATATAATCTTTGAAAAAAAAATTATAGGGACACCGGTTTATCATAAATTTGACCCTTGGAAAAAATTAATTTGGCTCATAAGTGATTAATATAATTACAGAATAAGAAAGTTTTATTTTTATTTTAGTAATTATAATTATATTATAAAACCATTTCTTATAAACAACACTTTAATGTTGAGGTTATTGAGGTTATTTGGGATAATTTTCCACTAATATATAAAATTATTTATATTAATGATTGGGTATTACTGTATAATTTTTGAGATTAATATATTGTTTCATAGAATAAGTGTTTATACATTTTTAAAATTAACTCAAATAATTATTTCTATTACGGTTTTATTTAATATATAAATACAAAAAGAATTTTTATCGCTTTTATGGTTATGTGATCCATTACGGTTTTATTTTAGTTTTCATGAATGAATTATTCATCTTAAATACTCATCGTTTGGATAAAAATATGACATTGCGGTGGAAATTTATTAAAAGATGAAATTCTACTCATTAGGTATGTATATTTCCTTATATTCACAGTCTATATGGTAATTGTTTTACCAAAATCTAAGAAAATGATACGGAATTTTTTTTCATATTATAATCATTTCTAATGAAATTACTTGTCTTTTTCAAACCATTTATGGGTAATGGTTATTTGGATGTTGACATTCTCATGATTATTAGTTATCTTGTTAGTAATCATACATGTCACTCTAAAACATTATTTTTTATTTAAAATTTTCCCAATTTCATATATTCACTTCCCAATGTTTATTAACCATTTTACAAAGTGGAATTTCAACAGGGGTATTTAAAATTTTAAAAAAACTTTCTACTGAGATCATGATCAAACACTCAGGATGTAATATATTCTATGTGTTGAGGATTATTTAAACATAGAAACATTAAAAGAATAAAATTATGTTTGATAGCGTATAGAACACAAAACAATAAGCTTAATTGACCAATGAAATACATTATTATTATATCATAAAAATAATTATCAAATGTATAAATTGAAATAACCATTTTATGAAAAAAATGTATAAATTTATAACTAAATATAATTTTATTTATTATTAAATGATCACAATTATTTTTGTAATGTAACTTTATTAATCAAAAACATGTTTTCACCAAGATGATTTTATTGATTTTTGGGAGGAGATAATGTTTATAATTAATATAAAATTTGGAAATTTTTTCTTATAACATTAAATAATTTATTTAATAGTAATATCCAAAAAAAAATTGGCTTAACATTTTTTTGAATATGTTTATGTTTTTAAGGAATTGTGAAAATAGTGATTTTTGTGAAAGTGTTATACAGTTTTCTAAAATTAACTTATTTGGAGGTCCCATTATTCAATTAATTTTGATTATTTTAATAGAAGCAATATTTTTTTATAATTTTATAATTAATTAATTTATAATCTACTTTATAATACACCATAGTATAATTATGTTTTGGGTTTTAAAGACACAATTTTCTAAAAACCATTTAATGTTAATCATTCTTCTCTATTTTAATTAATCAAATTAAACAATAATGGGAAATGATTTTAACAAATTATCAGTATTACATATCTATAAATATTAATTGAAAATAATATAAATAATATTAATAGTCAGTGAGTTAATATAGAATCATCTTATGCTTGAAAATACATTTCCAGAAAAATAGCATTTATATCACATATGTGTGTTTTTAAAATTAAATATTGAAAATTATAAGAATTTAATAATAAAAAATGGATTAAATATTTTGTATAATAATATTTTATGTTATATAAACAGGTAAGAATAGTTTTTTGTCATAATTAATAGTGAATGAATTAAAAATCATTTGTTGTGGTTAATGTAAAAAATGTTTTTCCGGGGGTGAAAATGAATATATAAGGGTCAAAATGAGATAATAATTTGACAAAAAAATATTTTATTGAAATATATATACATTATATCATATATTCCTCAATAATATTCCATTTTGGTGCCTTTTCAGGTGTTAATGTGGGTATCAATGTTTCATTCAAAAATTTCCAAGCCTCTCTTCTTCCCCACTTATAAATGTCCACTACATCTCATCAACTATAAACACCTTCAATGAATTTTGGATATAAATACACATAAAAATGAAATAAATATTTCCCCTAACAAAACATATATAACTTTTTTTATCACAAAAATAATTTAGGAGTGGTTTTACGGTAAACCTTAAGAGGCTAGTCTAGGAGGAGATAATGTTTTTGAACATATTCTTCATCAAAAAAGATAAAAAAATCTTAAATAAAGGTGAAATAAAAACAAAATTATCTCAAAAATAAGGATATGTTATTAAATTAATGTAATTTTCAATAATTATATCCACTTCTGTGGTGTTGGAAATGAAGATGTCTTTTGTGTGTACAGTCGATTAACACCTCATGAACAGATGTAATTAATTTTCAATCATCTCCTAGTATATATTTTTATAATTATAGAATTAAATTATATAAATGAAAATTTTAAAATAATAAAAAAACATATTTATGATATCATATTTGTCTTATTTATTTCCATTTTACGATAGATATGATTACATCGCTCCTGTGTATGGTGGAAGGCCACATCATGAAGTCCTGTGATTCATTTATCATAAACACTTTATATGATGGGTATTAATGATAAATATAATAAATATACGTGATATATAGTAATTAATTAGGATATTCATTAAATATTTATAATTCATAAATGATATTATATCATTTTCATTCTTACCATTCAGCACATTGATAAATGATAAAATTCTTCGTGCATACGTGTGAACAACCACCTCCATATTGTAATGTGATTCTTTTTTTCATCACCACAATACATGGATTATATATATATATATATATATATATATGTATTTGTGTGTTTATGTGTATATTTAAGGAAAAATATTAGTTATGATATTATTACTATTCGAGACTGATAAAATATGTAATAACATCTTTCTATAATAATCGTTAAAAAAATTGAAATGTTACACATGTTTACATATGAAACACTACACCCTTGAATGTAACATAGATCAATTTTTATAACCATAATGCAAGATTAGATTTAAAATTATAATTTATTTATAAATTTTTATTTAAGTAATTAGTTTTTACTCTGAAGATGAAATAATATTGACCCATTTAACCATGATCAACATAGAAAATTCATCTTAGAAACATGTACTAAACTTCGTTAAAATAATTGAACAAGAAATGACTAATTATGTTTTTAATAATTTAATTTAAATAATTAATATAAATTATTTAAGAATATGATATTACAAATATAGTTATTTATTTATAAAAATAATAATAGGTATATCATTATCATATAAATGTTAAAAGGCTAACATGAGACATCTATACTCGATGTAATGATTTATCATCCCACTTTTATTTTTTTAGGAATATGCGACACTCAAAACATATTTATAAATTGTTATTTATAAAATTAATATGAATGTATTTTATTATTATTTTCATTGAAATTATTTATATTTAAAATTAAATATGATTTTCACTATATCATGAGGTTGGTATGCAAAGATTACCAAAAGGGTAAGGGATTTTTTTAGATATTTCCTTCATTCAGAAATTATTTATTATAATAAATTTAATTAATTTTTTATAATGTATATAACACCCTTTTAAATTATGTATCATTAATGATGAATAATTTATGGTATTTTATATTTCATTTTGAATTATTTAATCCGATGGGATATTATTTGAATGTTACAAATTGGAAAAGTGCTTCATAAATCAATTTCCTTTCTTCAGGTTATTACTATTCTTAATTGGTTATGTTATTATATAATTATGTATTAATTGGATACTATTTTTTTCATTCTATAAATTTAATAGTTTTTTATTTACATTTATTACACATAATAACTCCAATGGTCATTTATAAATTCAATTATATTATCTTTTTTTGGGTTACATAAATAAAATTAACATTTTTGGGACATCTATTGATGATTTACACCTTAAATAAATTAGATGGATTAAATACATCACCTATAAAATGTAATATCATGATTATATTTATTTTCATGGTATTTATTTTTTTGTTAAGATTTATTCTATAAGGAGATTATGATTTCAAAATTACTAAATTTGTAAATTCTCTATGTTTCATTTTCCATTCTATTTTAGTTTTTTTATGCTCCAGGTTCCTTTAGGGGAAATTATATCTCATATTTTCTTGAAACACAACACTTTTAATATTTTCTTATAATGAATTTAGATAACATGATTAATTTAATTTCCATCCTTATTTATTAATATATAATTAATGATATCACAGATATGTTATATTATTCTAGTTCATTCTTTTAGATCTAGAGTATTTCTATTTTATATCAATGATTTAATTAATGTACAAAACAATTATTTTATATATATATATATATTATTTACTAAATCTATTTTACATGATCGTTGAACTTATATTAAATATTTTTAAAATAAAATATCATAATTTATTCTTAATGGGTTATTATTGACTCCCTTTACAAAATTAATGAAATGAATTATTATTAGTAATATATAAATTATGAATATACAATAAAACCATTACGAAAATTATATTATTTTAATCTTTCTTTATTTGTATCACCTTTTTTTCATGAACACGATTCTCAAAATCTTATATGAAATTTAAATTTTCAAAAGTGAATTTCAATGTTGAAAGTATATTTCCCCCGTGAATGTTTTTAGTTATCTTTTAATGGTATTTTAATTAAAAAAACATAATAAATCCTTGATAAAAATTATTATTCACTGGGGTAATTTCACAATGATACCATCCTCATTATTTCTATGGATGAAATTCAATTATTTAAAATATATTTTCATTTAAACCGTATTACTTTCATAGATTAATCATGTTATGAATGGAATAATTGTTTTTTCATGAGATTTATTATACAATAAAAGATATATATAGTTTATTAATACTATGGTTCTTGGAAATTATTTCTAATGATATGTGGTTCCATTATAAACAAAGGATACATGGTCTCCTTATAAACCATATTTGAGTGGTTTTGTTATAGACCAACGATGCATGGGTCTTTGATATTAATATAATACATTTTTTATGGATGGGACTATATGGTTATTACATTTTATTAATAAATATGTGAGTGATATAAAATTTATTTTACAATTTTTTAATGTGATTAATCTTTTCATTATTTGGGTATTTAATGATTTACATCAAATGGATTTGGATTATTTAATCTTATGGCTCTTTCCACTGTTAAATCACCATTCCCTGCTTCTTGATAAACGATCATGGTATTGACGAGTATGGATTCATTTATTTTATTGTAATTAACAATGATTATGTCATAACACCCTAACTATTAATAATTATATTTTCTTTATAGTGAATTTGAGCTCACCCTTCATACATTCAATTTTCCCCATGTTATCTGTAATAATTTTAAATGGGTTAATCATATATAGGATTTTTAAGGATGATGGGTATAACCCGAAATAGAATATGAAAAGATTTGTGTAATGGGAAAAATAATATCTTTAATAATGAGTTTTTTATGCTATAGTTCTTCTAAATTCATTAAAACACTTAAGAAAAAAGGTTACTGGGTATTTAACTAATAAAATCATTCAATTTTATTCTATAAATATTGGCTATAAAACAATGGTTCGCATTTATCCATATAAAATCCCAAAATTTAATGATTATGTTTTCCCCAAAATTCAAGAGTTTAGGTTTGGTGATTGTTATATTTTCATGACAAACATATTTAATGATTTATAGATAATGGTATAGGAAGTCCCATACATGAATCATTTATTTTTAAAAGTAGTCTCATCCATGTTTCATAATTATGTTAGTACATGGGTTGACACAGACCCATGAATATATCAATTTTATCTCGTATGCATATTGAAAAATACATAGTAATATAATTTCATCTGGAAAACATCACCTACCTATATGGTATCACCACTCAGGCTTCCAGGACCAACTATAATAGAATTTTAGTCTTATGGAAATGTAGACCATTTCTATAATGATTTCAAAAAATGTTATTTCAATCAATACCCATAAATTTTAGACCAAGTGGTAATGATGAACCATATCAACATTTTCTCACCACATTGGAATTTAACCCATAATAAAAAAAATGTTATGGGTATGTGTTAAAATGGGATAGGTCTAATATGATCATAGGAGAAACTAATCTTTATACATTTCATTCAAATATTAATATCATAACCAAAGAGACTCTGGACAATATCACTCTAACCCCATGGGGTTTTTAACCCCTTTATCCTTTAAAGACCTAGATTTTTCCATGTAATTTTTTATTATATGGAATTATTAAAAGTCTGTGAAAATTGACAGAGCGTGATTCTGAGGCCCAGTGTGCCCAGAATAAATTTATGTCCTTTTTTCAGGTACATCCAGTAAACGCGTGAGCATCGTTTTGTAACTTTTAGACATATGCTTGGAATGGAATTATTAGGACAGTGTTGAAATTATAATGTCAATATTCACATAAATAGACCATCACCTAGACCGGAGTAGGTTGAGGGTGGAAGTTAGTTTATCGTATTTTTGTAAAAGAATTAACGAAAAATAAACTAAATAAATTTTATTTTATTTTCTGTGAAACCACCATTTTGAATACATGGTGGCAGGGACCACCTGAACTCCCCTTTAATATGAGGAAACAATTGGAATTCTCTCAATTAATGAGCCAACAATTAATTGATCTACTAATTAAATAATTTTTCTCCTCACCATTCATGTGGTTGTGGGAAACGTTGGAAACAGAGTAGTTTTGGTGGATAGGATAACTTGGCAGGAGAACATCCTCCAACGAAGAACATCTTCAATGGTGAACGAACCAACATTCAAGGAAGGGACGACTTCACCATCGTCATCTTCCTCCTCACAACACCTCCAACGGACGTTTGAAGTAGGGATGTGTTTATGTTGTTCGTCATGGTTTTATGCTGCAACGTTCCCCTCGATGTCAAAAGCTATCGGTCTTACAATGAGGGTGCGGATCAAAAAAATAGGTCCTGATCCCTCCACATCTTTAATGTTGACGTGTTTTTTCGAAGGATGTGATGAAGAAAACAACACAACTATGACACCAAAGGAAACCGCAGCCCATTAGGCGTGGCAGAGAAAGTGGGCGGCCGATATGCCAGCCGGCTATACCATGAGAATCAGGCATCCATTTGAGGAACCATTGGAGGCACCGGGATCCTTGGATCGATATGGATCTTTTGGAATACTCCACATGAGTTTTGGATTATGTTGGAGTATGTTTAGGATGGATCGAACCCAAATCCAACACGGCCTTCAAAACAGAAACACTAATAACTTTTGGACCAGGCAACCGATTAGTACACAATCGGTTGCGCTGGGAGCCTATTGACAGGACCGACCATAGAGATAATTATTCATGGGAATTTGAGGTAGTTGAAATATCGTTGGATGGTTTGAGGAGATGAACCTCCTAGAAATCAAGCATTCTTAGTGTGAGAACCTGGTGGGTGGCTGTATTTGATGAGTCTTCATATCTAGTACGGTTCATTATCAGATACAATGTGGGACATCGCTCCGCAATCCTATGTGGGTCAGTGCATACCAATCATGTGTGGGTAAACTATAGATCCTGTGTCGGTCATCAGCAGATCCTATGTGGGTCATCTTCAATCCTGTGTGGGTCAATAGCAGAGAACCTCGACGAAGTATGATGAACTAGTAATACAACTAATCATCTATAATTTAATAAATAAGTTATATTTGCTGTGAGATTAGTATTTACCGTTGTGGTACACATATGTGTAGTGATACCTTTGTGGTAATATCCATTGTGGAATTTCCATTGTGGAACTTACCTTCATGGTGATACCTTTGTGGAATTCTTTTTTGTGGTGTTACCTTTGTGGTATTGACCTTCATGGTGATACCTATGTGGTATTCTTCTATGTGGAATTACCTTTTTTGTGCTTAATTTTTTGTAATACTTTCATCGTATTCTTTCCATTGTGGAACAATTGAGCTTTTAGCTAATGATTTGGGCCAGGTGTTTTCTCATTTTTGAGGTGGGTATACTTGATAACTTAGGTATATGTATGGGCATATACCTAAGTAGGGGTAACTTTTATTTTTGTGCATTTTGGTTTGTTCTTTGTGAAATTTTGAGAGACCTTTGGGGTTCTCGGGGTCCATACTAAGTATTGTTATACTCACCCCTACATAGGCTATGCCCGCACCGTGTTGTGTCTTGTGTAGATGACAGATAGTGCTAACTGAGCATGAGGGTACGAGAATATGAGTCTGCTTGGAAGTGGACCGTTAAATGAGATGTAACATATATATGACCACTTGATAGCTTTATCTACACTTTAGGTAGGATCATCGGCGGGAGTTCTCCGTTGATATTTTCTGTTTTACGTGTACTTTCCAGTTGGTATTATACTCCATCCCACATTATTTATTATACACAGCTTTTTACTATATAGTTTACCTTGAGCTTGTATCTTGTTGTGTGCTTGGACTGTGTGGTTTTTGGGTTAAAAATGAAATTCCTCCCCAGTTTCAGGGATATGCATTTCTGGTACAAGTCCCAATCCCCTGGCCTATGGAAGGCGGGTTTGTGGTAGTTACAACATGACCCCAAGGGATGGGTTGTGACATATTCTTTCTTTATGGTATAAGTAATTATAAAATTTAATTAATAATTTAAATATGTGAATAAAATACATACATATGTTATGAATAATAGGTCAACTATTTCCATGTAACCCCTATATATTTTATACTCATGGAATTTATTTAATAGATGTACTTAGTTTTAATGATTATGAAACATAATAATTATACCATTCATGTAATATTTTCAATATTATACTAAAATACATATTCTCATTAAATAATAAATCCATATATCACTTTTGGAGAGTACACATCTCTTATTCATGGTGGTTAATCAGAACTAAATAAAGACCATAAATTCAATAAATATCTTTAAGAATCAATTATTATATCTTGATTACATAGATAAACCAAAATAATGTAATTACCATGTCTTCCAAAAACGATTTTATTGAGTCAAATGACTCTTAATACCATTTTATTAGAAAATTAAAAGACATGTTAATTTTTATTTGATGTAACATAATGATTTCATTCATGTTGTGTTTGTGATAAGTTAGTATCTATTATTATATACTAAATAATTTATTCTAACCATATATGTAATTTAAAATGTTCAAATGATGCGATGAAACATTTAACTAATTCATGGTGCGTTAAATATACATTAATTTTATGATTATTAATCTTCTAATTGTCTTACAAATGAAGTCATAATTTTTGTATTATAAATATAAGAGTATTTGATAATGAAGAAAACATAATTAGATTGAGGCTTCAAGGAAATAGGGATAGTAAAAAGTTACGGTAATTCATTACATTATGTTCTTGTGAATCATCTCGATGTTATTGAGATCAATAAATATAATTTTTTTGTTAACTAAGATTTACTTATTTGTCAGTTTTAATTTTAATGATCTATGTTTTTATATTGTAATTTTTAATACTACAATATTTTATGAATGATGTGATTCTTGTGGGAAATGTACTTCCTCCAATCATTTTGATAAATAAATATCTTGGTATATATTCCTAATAATTATAAACATTAGTGTGCATATGTCATGGGTACTCAGACTTGCATCAAATCACCATAACATGATATCTTAAAATAGATTTTTCCCTTCAAATAATAAAAAATAGATTTTTCCTTTCAGATAATAAAAAATTCCCCAAATAAACATTTACTGACACATGAATTCATCTTCAAAACCCAATGTATTACATTAAACAATTTATAAGAAAAACAAAATGAAAAATATAAAATTATGTGAGTTTTAATGGAAACCTATGAACCCCAAAAAAATCACACAAAACATACCTTTTAATATTAAAATGGAATTTACAAGCCTTTAAATCAATGTATCATTAGCATACCTTTTCACAGAAAATAATTTTTATGGAAACTCATTAGCAAGATTAGATAATTAATATAGATACCCTTATATAAAATCCTCATAATGCCCTTAAAAGAAAAAATTAGAATAAACCGTTTTGGAAATTTCTAATATATATCACCAAATAAATAAATTATTACCCAATGTTCATGTGGGTTATATTAGGCTCATCCCCCTTCGTGGGCTATATTTGGATCACCCATAATCATGAGTAATATTGATCTCACCTGTAATCAAAATAAAATTCTATGAAAAATAAAATGAATGTTAAATTAGGTCTTTCACATTACCAATCTCTCCAATATTTACTTTTGATCTCATAATATTGTAATTTTCTGATATTGATATCTCCCTTATCTTTAAAAATAATATTATAAGAATTATAATTCACATAAAAAAATTTATGGTGGGGTTTTCATTGATAAAAAATGTGTTATTATAGAATAGAAATACCATTAAATAATGGTTATGATGGTATGAATACACATAGAATCCATTTACATTAATGTTAAACATTAATTTGTAATTTTTTTTATAAAATTCAAAATTATAATTGTAATGTAGATAAAAAATTACTCATGAATATTTTAAAGTAAATTTAAAAGAAATTATAAATTTTATTAAAAAAAATTATTTCAGTATAATGTAATATAAAAATGTTTTTAACAATATGCATATGGAAGCATAATATTTAGAAAATAAATAATTATAATATTTAAAAAGTTGATTTTAAATCAATGTGTCCCTTACCATGAGCTTGGCTTATCACATACATTCTATATATTATAAAATAATTAAATTATGATATTTATTAAATTTCTTATTAAATATTTTAATGTTCACTACTCATTTAATTTAATTTAATACCATGATATATTTAATTAAATTAAAAATGATGTTGTTATCATATGTTTTAGTGAAACCCATCTCATATGTCAAAAAAGGGACTGGTCATGTGACTAGGGTAAAAGTATAAATTATTATATCATTAAAAATTATTAATAATGAAATAGATATAATTTTTATATAATAATTATCATTTTAAATAAATTAATGAATGATGTTTACTACAAATGTAATACGTTGCATTCATAGAGAGGGTTGGTTGTATGTACACATGAGTAATGTTCTAATTTTTAAATGAGTTTTTTGGAAAGGAGTTATGTATTTTATTTCATTAAAAATTACTTATTATGTCATAAATATCATATCATTCCTTTCAAGGCACATATATATCATCTATGTGAAGTGGTCGTGAAAACTACTTTATGTTACTTTCTAGAGTTAGTAATCCACACATTTGCATGAATGATGAAATCATTCTTCCACCGTTCTTAATGTAATAAGTAAGATCACATATATAGTATGAGAAGTATTTCATAAATTAAATATATATATATATATATACACATTAAATAAATCATTATCTATAGTAATAAGCAGTTTTGATGGAAAATCCATTTTATCAGGTTGTGAGGCAGTAGTCTTCAATAACAACAAATAATAGATTTATTTTCACAATAAATGGATATAGTGTATGGATATAAATTAGTCAATTAATATAAAAAAAATTCATATTTAATATACAATGATTATTATTTAATAATTTCTAATAATATTTGAAGGTGTTATAAGATGAAATTACACGAAAAACATTTGGTTTAAAGATAGACATATCATTTGATCAACCTTATGTACTTTACAACTTTTTCCCTCTAAGGATGATATTTTTCCATATATAAAACATATATAATTTGGTTATCTAATTTATAAATTTATATTGTGTGGAATTGGATGATATATAGTTGTTCATTGGTGTGATTTATAGAGGAAATGTAACACCCTTTTATATGTGATTGGAGGGGAATTCATGGATTTTTATAAAGTAATATTTTAATCTAAATTTTTTTTACATTAATTTTCCAATAAAATAAAATATTTAGAATATATGGTTATTATTGGCCAAACTATACTCATTCAAAAAAATTAAAAAATGTTTAGATTAGTTTTTATCAGTATTTAGGTTTTTCACTCCTCGTTAATGCCTTTGAGACTCTGAATGACATCAACATATTTTATACATTATAGGTCAATATGTTTATTATAAAAGGATAAAGAGACATACATGAAAATTGATTTATATTTTAAACCATATTATAATTAAACTTTTGAATAAATTATGTTATTAAATATAAGTAATTTTATAATTTTTCTTCAAAAAATTTATTATTTTAAATTTTTTAACTACTTTTCGACATTGATTTTAATTCAATAAATATCAGAATGAAATTATAAAATAAAATTAAAACAATATAAAATATTTTATATTAATCTAAATAAACTATTTGATATATTAACTCAATAATAAAATATATCTTTAGAGTTTTAAACATTATTTTCTTGATTTTTTAGAGCATACATAGGCATTATGTCAGAATTTCATAAGAATTTAAGGTAGTTATATAATAAATAAAAATAATAAATAAATAACCATAGATAAATTAATTCTATTTTTATAGGAATATAATTTAATGTTAATTCATAATGTATTTTTATCTCAATGTGAACATATAATAATAATTTAAAATCAAGAGAGTTCCATTTTTTATTTTTCATTATATAAAATATTTTCTAGGTAATAATCATTGATTAAAGGAAATAAAAGGACATATTATAAAATTTTAAAAAATAATGGATGAAATAAAACTATCCAATTAAATAATGGAAATTCTATTAATGAATTTTATTCCTTATCATATTACATTTGACCTTAACAATCTCATTTTACATTTATCATCGAATAAATAATTCATTATGCTTTCTATTAATAAAATAAAAAATTGGAATAATTTTTTTAAAAAATAACCTTATAATCCAAAAAAAGTAAATAATGTTTTAAATATTAAATTCGTATAACTGGTAGAATTTATTTTAAATTAAACCCTCAAATGAAATAAAAACAGTTCTTAAAAAATATTTGTTAAGTATAAAATGATTTTATACGATATTCAAGTATACAATTCATTAAAAATAGCATAAATAAATTTTTCTTATTCAACCTAGATTTTTTTTGAAAATTAATACAATATAAATTTTGATTGGTAAATACATTAATATATTATACAGTTTCCAATATAAATTTTAGTTTGAACTAATCATTAATGAATCATGCCTTTCAAAAAAATCCTGAAAATATAGTCCTATGAAAATTTTTACAATAAAAATTATAAATATAGTTTAATGTCATATAATATATATTTTTATAATTTAGAATTCCAAATTTCATATAAAACCACATATTATATGAAAACAAAAATTGTTTAGAAATAATTTTTTCACTTTAACTGGAAAATTACATAATCTAATTAAAAGAAATATAAATCTATGACGTGTAATTAGTAAACTATAAGAAATCATGAAATTGATTTTCCTAATGATTACTAGCTAGTAATGTCATTTATCACCATTGGATATTGTGTCCACTAAATATTATTTACTATTTAAGTAACTAGGGATATCATTCCATCATTCCATATTATTATAACAATGTTTCATTATTAATAATATGGGTTTTCTAAAAAACCATAACACTGTGAGTAAATTGATTCCATAACACCTATTATATATGTCGATGAATTTAAACAGGTTTTTCCTTTTACAGAAGGTTTTCTATAAATTATTCTATTTAGGGCCCAAAACTAGAATTTCATCAAGAATAGTTTATTAACATGAAAATAAGAAATATAGAACATAAATTATAGAAAATCATAAGGTATGTCCACATGGTAAGAAAATATTGTAACATTCAATTGGATTTCATTAAATCCTTTGTACCATGGACAAGGTTCACTTTTTTACAAATAAATTACTCTTTTGGATGGAGATACATGAATAAAAACTAAATTGTCTACCTTTTTTGGAAGATATTTCCCATACTTTTTTACATAACATTTCTACCAATATTTAAAAGTATTCATATTTTTCTATATGACCTAATAATTATCATTCACTTCATCCACATATTTTAGACCCAAGAACATTCATTCACATACTTTATTCCAAAAAGATACATTTCAAAACTTCATTACATATAATGACACAGAAGGTTCCATTTGTATACTCAAATAAAAACTGTTTTTATTTGAAATTTCAAATAATGAAACTTGTTGATCCCAACATATTTGGAAATATATTCATGGAAATTGATGTATGTTGTCCAAGGATAAAATAATTCACTAAAAATAATTATCATATTGATGATGATATGCTGTACTAAAATTCAATTCATTACCAATAGACTGATGACATAATTTCTAATAATTAGAATTAAAAACGGAATCATGGTCAAATATAATGGAAACAGGAACCCTATTTATCTTGAATTTCTATTTGACGTATAGTTTTGAAAGACCGTCTAAAAACATAATATCTGGAATGGAAATGTTTGTTGATAATTTAGTTAATTGTTCAACAATAACCCATAAAAAATCATTAAATTATGATTTCCTCTGATATACCACAGTTGAATCTATTAATATAATATCCAATATATATTCTACCATTAAAAAATGGTAAAGCATACCCTTCTATAATTTTCATTCAACATCATCCTATTTATAAGTCAAAGACATCTTAGAAAATTTAAAAATATATCTTTTCATTCCATACCACCAATAATACACCTGAATTTCTCGATACATTTTTTTATCTAGAATTAAAAAAATGGGATCTATCAGATGAGCTCCACAATTATCTATTCAAATAGGAATCACAAGGTAAATTATTTTTTTTCTAAATATCACGCAAAATTAAACATTAAAATTGACCCATAGAAACATACAAAAATTATAAAACTATTCCCTTTCTTATGAAACATGATAATTGTTTTTGTTATTTCATAATTTATTCATATTGAAATGATTGTGGTGATGCTTAAAACAGTAAAGTTGAAGTTCAAACATGCTGAATTTTTAAGAAAAATAGAATAAATCCTTCTCCAAAGGATTATGTTACGTATTAAGCATGGATAATTTTGCATTATATTATTTTCAATTCATTGGGGACTTCATATTATTTTCCACGATTTTAATGAATCATGAAATCATAATCCATAATCAGTTTCAGTCATCTTCTTGAACTCATGTTCAACTCATTCTAATTGAATATATAGTTAAACATTTTATGAACATAATATTTTTAACACCATTCAACATATTAATGATAGAACCCAATTTTCAATGAAATTTACAACTATGGATAATTATATATAATGTGTAAGGTAAATTATATAATTTTGTTTCAGTGAATTGATACATAAGAAATTACCTAATGATATTTCATCAGAATGAAATGAACTCCCTCCATTAAAGTAACATGATTAGTGAATAATTCATAATATATATAGGGAATGCCTAAAATGTAGAATTCAAATATCATCCATTTAATTTCCTATAAATCATAATTGAACACTTTTATCCAGGTGAATTTTTTTCCAATCATGAATAAAGATAGGTAGGGGCTGGTTATCCATGAAACATTTTCCACAATAAAATGGTACTAACCTATTTATCACTAGAAATTTTTAATCTCTATGAAATGTTTAGATAATAACTACAAATTAATGAAATAATTTTAGAAGGGTCAATAGTTATGGTATATTTACAAACAACATGGATGATGAATGAAATTTTTTTTGCAACCAAAATCCAGACATAGTATATATTTCATTAATCTCATCTTCATTGATGTTTTGAAAAAGAAAAACATAATCATATTTTATGATACAAAATAATATTAAAATATAATAATATTTGATTAATAAAAACAATTAAATTATATATATATATATATATATATATATCTACGTAATAATTTATTAATACGATTCAAAAATAAAACATGAGCGTTAGACAAACCAAAGGGAATAACTACCAACTCATAATGCCTATATCAAGTCAGAAATGTTGTTTTCCATGTCTCCACAGTCAAATTGAACTGATGGTATCATGAAATGTGATCAATCATTGTATATTATTTCACTTCATAAATCTAATCAAAAAATAATTTATATGAGTAAAATGATTCATTTTCATAATCGTGATGGTAGTCAAGGATCTATAATCAATGAAAAGAATCATTAATCAATAATTATTATTAAATAAAACAAGATAATCCTATAGTGAAGTGTTAGTTTGAATTAATCATTTTACATGGATCTCCTATAATTTATTATTAAATTCTAAAAGTTTAACTTATACAACATGATAAGGGGTTTTTCAAATTAGATAAATATTAGGAACTAAATCAATAGTGTACTCAACATTAGGATAATGTATAATACCAGGAAACACACTAGGATATACAAATAAATATATAATATTTATGAGAACATAACTAATATTTAAATTCTCCATATAATCAAAAATAGTTTAATATTACATTCATTTCCATCTTTTAGTTATTTGTCATAATCTTGATACATTTTCAATGATATTAATTCATTCAAGTATACAAACTAGAACAAATTTATAATTATAGATTAATTAGGTATATAAGATATTTTAATATTTTAAAGAGATAACCAATACATACTAATAATAAAATTATATTCTACAAGGGAAAATAAAACATGGATTTAATTTAAGGGATTACCATATATAACAACAAAAATAATGTTGTAGATTTTTTACCTTAATACATCTCCCATGTATTTTTACCATATTTTTGGGATAAACTATTATGGGGAAATTTCCAATTTATCTATAAATTTATTTGAGAAAAACTAGTGTCTATACTATGATACAAAAACATTATTAGAATAATAATAAAACATGAAATGTTACCAACACTCAATAATTGGATGGTCCAATAAATGTTGATGTTCTCGAAAATGATTTCGCCACATGATTATTTTTATGATCTTGAATGTATATATTATTATTTCCTATATTAGAAAAGTGATACCATAATGAACCTTATCATTAAAAATAACGCATATTTCCACTAAAAAATAATTATCTTTCGGGACATTTTCATTATAGTCATGATCTACAAGTGCAAACATTCCACATAAAAAACACATTATATATTTTGTAAAACATTCACTAGTGTTCTTTTTACCAATCTTATTAAAAGATAGAAAATTAATTTTATTATTTCTGTATTCATTTGATGGATAATTCCCATTTACATCCATTTATACATTTTTTCAACTTTTTTTTGGAATATATGATCCTCAAAAAAATACTTTTTCCCTTTCTCAACAAAATAATCATGTTTCTCATAACCGTGAAATTAGTTATTAAGAAATGAAAACAGATATCATGTATTTAATCATGAATAAATCTAATTATTCTTACTATTGTAATAATATGTAAAATTTATTTCATACTATCCCATTTGGTAATGTTTTCATAGTATATATCAATTGTTTCTTCCCCCTTCTATTCAAATTCACTAAATTGATTTTTTTCCTATGTTGAAAAATATTATGATTATTTTTCTCATAGAAAATGTATTTTAATGTCCCCCATTCCATGGAGTATATATATTCCCTTTCTATAGTATTCATATCCATTCACCATAATTGATTGGTTTTTATATAAAAATATTGAACATTTGATGATGTGATAAAAACTAGATATTAATTGTCATATCCAAATATTAAACCCATCCATCAACTATCACCGGGTCAGATGATCCACTGACTATAAGATTTTGTTGTTATTTTAAATTCTCTCCTATATACGGGTTTCTCTATGATGAACATGGATTCTCCCAATCATGAATACCACCAACATTCATATTATTTTTCAAATGATCCATTTTAATAAAAAATGTATCGTTTTAAATTCAAAAAAATTTAGGTTACTAACTTGGAAGGATATTTTCCAGTTTGTTCCTTTCTATTTCATCTCCATTTATTCCCATATGGAAATACATTTGTAATATACATAGCTATAATATCATCATAACAATATGTTATAATCTGTTTAGGGTATTTACTTCCATTTTCCAATCCTCTAAAATTATCCTATTATTTTTTAACCAACCCATATCTATAATACTTATAATAATAAATTAATAATTAATTTAGAATTATTTAAAATATTATTTGAATAAATATATTTCATTATTTTAATTTAAAAAAAATTCATTATAATTATATTAATAAAATATTTTTAATCATAAGGATATTTTTTTAATATATTATATTATATTCATAATACCTATTTAAAGGTATTTTAAAAAACTATAATTTTAATTAAAGTATTTAATTTTATTTTATATCGAATTATTTATTTTTCGATGATTTGAAATAAAAAATGTTATTTCATATAATTTGAATTATTTTTTATCATGTCACTTTTTAATACATGATATCATTTTCAAAAATTAATTAAACTATGAAAAAAATATAGTATCACAAAATTATATTTCCTTAATATTTAGAAATAATGAAAGGTGGTATTAAAATAATTTAATATATTTGTTCAAAAATGTGTTTAGTAAAATAAATTTACACTAAATTAAATAAATAAATAAATATATATTAAATTTTAATATGAAATTATAAATTATTAAAATTATAGTTATGAAATGATAATTTTTTTATTAAGAAAATTAATAATTTTTATAACAAATAATATAATTATAAATATATGGGTATTAGTTTAAATTAAAAAATAAATGTAGTATTATTATATTTTAATATTATTAATTATCATATTATCAATAATATAATTTGAAATGATATGATTTACATAGTTGTATAAATTAAACTGAGATAAATTACGAAAAAAAAAGAAATTAAATACGTTTTGAGTATTGAGAGTTGTGAATGGAGGTGTCACAAGGAATTGGGTTATAGGGGGAGTCGAACCTGGGTTTTTTGGGAGATTGGGTGTCAACAGATTAAAAGTGAGACCATCTTCATCGAGTTCGGGCACTACTTATTCGATCGAGAAAATTCATGGATGTCGAGCAAAGGTCCAACTTAAGGGAACACAGTAGGGTTCAGGTTCATCTTCAAGAGCTATGAGAGACTAGTTGTCTGAGTTGTTTTGTATTCAGTGGTGATGCTAAAGATTATATAACAAAATACATGATAGTGCTTAGGGTTCATTCTTTAGTTTATCTTGAATATGTGCACCCAAATGGCATGTAGGTATTGTTTATTTTTATTCGATTACTAAATCCTTATGAAATCCTATATATTGAACCAATTTCTTTATATTAAATTATTTTCTATCAAAATCATAACCTTCATAAATCTCATGTTTTCATTTCTTCTTTCCATTGGTCATCTGATTAAGTTATAAATGTCTTTTCTGGTACAATTATTTTATACATCTTAAATCAGTTTCATCTTGTTTTTGTCACTATTAATTTAGATAATTTATTTTTTTTCATTATCACATAGAGGAGATAAGATTTTAATTCTAAATATATGAATGTTCTAAAATATTACATGATAGGTTTACCCAAAAATGATGAACTTGTTATCAAATAAAATATTTAACTATTCATTCATCAAAATTATTTTTTGTGGTGATGCATCATCCTTTTATGTTTGTTTGCATTGGTGTATGTTTTTGAAAACATTTCTATGGATGAGTTGGATCATATGTTTATACTCATCTATTTTTACCACCAGACCTATTAGTCAATCATCTAAATAAATTCATGTGTATCCAAATATTATGGAAAAACATTAATCTAAGAAAAGTTGTTAAAAAATATATTTTATAGACTATCTGAGATTCTATTTAAACACTATCTATACTGCTTAATAAATACATTTAATGTGAGGCCTAATGTCTTCATTCCATGATAGGGTAGTACACTTCTAGTTTGTTGCACTACATTGGTCAATGATCCTTTATAATACTGTTATAGGTAAGGAAAACTTATATCTAAAATATTGGTATTTTGGATTATTCAATCTAAAATAAACATGGGATTTATTTTGTAAAAAATTTCAAATTATAGTAAGGGAGATTATATGTTTTAATTTTGTTTTCATGTGTCAATTATCATTCCATTTTTTAGGTTTTAATTTTGGTTTTGGTAAAGGAATTCATTTATTAAAAATATGATTTACAATTTTTATGCGAAGGGTTTATTTTGGTTAAACAAATTATATTTTTCTTAATATATATATATATACAACTATATGCAAATATTTTTCATAATATATAATTTAAGGGAGGAAATATTTATTTCAAAGATTTTTTTGTTTTGATATATTTTTTATGTAAGGGGTGTTTATCATTATTATTAATTTGGTTTTATGTTAAGGATCATTTTATTTTTTTGATTTATGTTTTTATGACTCTAAATTAAAATTTTGAAAATATAGTGTTTGGGAAAAATATTTATTTCAAATTCTTATTTATTTTAACATAATTTTATAGGGTAATCATTTTTTTCATATATTTATTCCCATAAAAAAATTCAAAAAATTTACATAATTTAGTAAGTGTGTTCAATATTTTTTTTATTATTTTATGCTTTTTGAAAATATAATGGGGATTGTAATATTATTGTAAGTATTATTTTCTAATAATGTTGAATTTATTATCTTTTAATTTTTAATTTACATGCGGAGTTATTATTTTCAATGACCAAAATGATTTACCTCTACTTCAAAATAACCCGTCAATGATAATTTATGTTTCTAAAAATGATTTATGGTTTCAAGGTTTTTTTAAAATAATTTTAATGAATTTAAAACAAATGAGGTAATAATTTTACTTCCAAAATATATTTAGATTTTATGGGTTCTCATTATATCATATGAATTCATGGAATTCGAAATAGAAAAAATCCATTTTCAATAAAATCATGACATTTCATGTTTTCACCATGATTATAAAAATTCATTGTTTTATGTATATATGAGTTATTTGTAAGAATTTTAAGAAATGATTATTTAACATGGTATTGGATTAATGATTTATTGAAAAATATATATAAATATGTTCTTATGTGGTATATAACAATAATTAACAACTTATGATCAATAAAATATTAGATTAGAAATTATAAATAAATAAATTCATTAATTCATTGTGTCATCTATATGTCTTCTGCAAAACATAATCATAACCATATACCGATGATTTTTTATGCCACTTCATATGTGGATATACATCATGTTTATTATTTTTATTTATATATATTTATATGTGTGCATGTGTGGAATATATATATATATACACATACATATAGAATGGTCTTATGAATTTGATAAATGAAATAATATTACATGAATATTAAATATTCATTTATCAACATTCTATATATTATTAAATGCTTTAAAAGAGATGGATTTGTTTGTTCATAATATAAAAAATGAACATCCCTGAGGTTTACGTTATATACGTTTAATCCTAATTATATGTATATGCATGTTTATGTTTTCAAATAAAAACTCTAGTGGAAAACCATATATATATATATATAAGTAAAGAAATCTTAAACTATTTTTAAAAAATACAACACTTGAAAGATGTAAATATGGTAATGAATTGGGGAGTAAACACAATCCCACAACATGTGGGTCGACCAAACACATCCTTCAATGTTTATTGTTTTTACAAGACCAAATGTTCTTTTTTCAAAAGCATAGGTACTATTATCAGAAAAATCAATGGATAACATTGAAAGTAGTTTATGTACATAAGTAATTTCGAAAGTGGTATATTATTTTAAACATATGTAATTTCATTTTAAAAATTTATAATTTTATATCAAAATTATTAATATTTATATAAAAATCAAATTTCACAATGTTATTTTTAAATAATTATTTCCTAAAAAGTATTTAAATAATTTCCATACTCTTTACTATGAAATTAAATGCTCTCCCTTTGTATTTAAATTTTTTTCACAGGAATCATAAAACATCTAAATTCTATTTCAATGCTTTTTGAGTTAGCTCGCGCATAAGTGTGGTAGAAAATTATTTTACTTTTATTCAACTCTACTAAATGTATGGTTTTTTCTAATCATCCAAAACCTAGACCAATTAAAGGTCCTCGTTTGTGTAATCAGTTGACTAATTTTACTTTTTTATTAATAAGAAAAAAATACAGATCATTTCAAAGAATTGAGTTTGGATGCACGTGCATGAGGCATTATAATTGGTATTAGAGGATTGATCTAGAAAACATTGGAGAATAGATGGTATCGATTATCTATGTTTTGAATTCCTAATGATTCATAATTATGAAGATAGAAATTCCTAATTGTTTTTAACCTAAAAAACCATATTGTGAGGAAACAATTAATTAGTGAGAAAAACAATGTATCAGCCCAGAAACTAATTGAAATTGCGTTTTTCAAACAATAATAATTATATTAAAAAATTAATACTAATTAAAATATTATCTAAAATATTATTTAAATAAAAATATTTATTCATTGGAATTTATAAAAAATTAATGATCATTTGAAAAATAAAATATATTTATCATAATTAAATTTTTTGAATATATTTTATTATTTTCAGCGAAACAATTTATGAGTATTTTATAAAATTATAATTTGAATAAATGTATTTGGTTAAATTTAAAAACAAATTATCTTTATTGTGATGATATGAAATAAAACAATGTGATTTCATTTAATTTGTATTATTTTTCAATATGTCACTTTTTATTACATAATGTCTTATTAAAAATATTAATTAATCTTTGATAAAATATTGTATTATAAAATAACATTTTCTTAATAAGTTAAAAAATTAAATGTAATATTGATTTACTTTCATAATTTTGTTGACAAATGAGATTATCATTAATAATTTCATATTCAAAATTAATATATATATATATATATTTATTTATTCTGAATATGAAATTATAAATTAATAAAGTAATTTTAATTAAATTATAATTATGTTATTATGAAAATGGTTTATTTTAATAAAAAATTATAATTATAAATATAGGGGTATTCTATTAAATTATAAAATCAATATATTTTATTATATTATTAAATTATTAATTATCATTTTATTAATATTATAAAATAAAATAAAAAATGTGATATATATATAGTTATATATATATATTAAAAATAGCTAAATTAAAAAAATGAAATCTATTTTGGGTTTTGAGAGTTGCAAATAGAGTTGTTGTGAGGTATAGGGTTTCACCGGGTGTTGAATAGTGGTGTTTATGAGGGTTCCAGATCAACCAATTTAATGGGGGATTAGGTTCATGAGGGTCAGGTGATGTATCATTGACCATGAATATCCATTTATTTTGAGCGATGTACCAGGTCAAGGCCATGGCATATGTTTTTTGTTTATCATCACGATTCATGGGAGACCAGTCATTAGAGAGGTTTAGCCTTTGGAGGCGATGTTAATGATGATATGATTGAAGTCTAGATCATGGTTAGGGATCAATTTTTTTATCCTGTTTATGTTGTCCGAAATAGGAAGTAATTATTTTTTTTATTTCATTCATTATAGGACTCCTTATGAATTCTTATTGCTTGAACATGTTATTGTAAATTTAATTATTTTTCATACGAATATTAATCAAATTGTTTTCATAAATGTCTTATTGTCATTTTTTTATTCGATTTTTCATCCAATTCATTTTTCATTTTCTTTTTCGGTATAATGATATAATACTTATTAAATCAATTCGATCATGTTTTTGTCCCTATTCTTTTAAGGATTGTGTTTTCATTCATTGTCTTGCTACAATTATAATATTTGAGATCTAAAACTATAAATACACTAAAATCATCCATGAAATGTATTCTGAAAATAGATGAATTTTTTATCAATAAAATATTTAACTACATATTTATGAAATGTATTTCTTATGGAATTACATAATCCTTGAGTTTTGTTTTGGTTTGGTGTCTCTTTTTTGAATAATTCTCCCTAAATGCGTTGAATATTGTGTCACTGCTAATGTATTTTCACCACCATATATATTAGTCAATAATTCAAATAAATATATGAGGACCCAAATATGCTATAAATCCATTAATCTAATACAAATTCATATAAAATATATTTTATAGATGGTCGAAGTGTCTATTTAAACAACAACCCTACTGCTCAAAGAATACATGTAATGTAATTCGTGAAAATTACATTCCCTGCATGGGTGGTCACATGCTTGTGTGTTTCACTACATTGGACAATGATCCTTTATAGTTCTATTATATTTAATAGAAATATATATCTCCCAATTTTCTTTATTAAATTATTGAATCTAAAATAAACAAGTTTTTGAGTTTTGGAACTCTGATAAATATTAGTAATTTAGATTATATATTTTAATTTTGTCTTCATATTTCAATTATATGGAATTATTTTTATCTTTTAATTGATGATATTTTATGTAATTTAATTTATTTAAATTATGTTTTATATTATGAGGCTAAAGGATTAGTTTTGAAAAAAATATAATATTTTTTTTAAAATGTGTTTATACATATATGCCATTATTTTTCATAATATATTATTGAAGGGAGAAAATGTTTAACTTCAAGCTACTATTTATTTTGAAATCATGTTTCTGTAAGGGTTGTTTATCATTATTATTAATTAGGTTTTCATTATGGGATCATTTTACTTAATTATTTAATGTTTTTATGACTCAAAATTAAAATTTTAAAATCTAATGGAAGGGATAAAAATGTATCTGTAACATTTAATTAATTTGAAAAGTTATTTTTCTAAGGGGAACATTTGTTTTAGTGTATTTAATTTCATCAAGATAAAAATTCAATATTATTAATTAATCTAGAAAGTATGTTCTATATAATTTGTTTGATTTTATAATTTTGAAAATCATATGGGAATTATAATAATATGGTAAGGACTTCGTTTATTTTCATGATTAATTTTATATCATTGAAATTTTAATTTTCAAGGGGAGTTAGTATTTTCAAAACCAAACAAGATTTTTCCCTATTTTATTTAAACCCTTGAAATATAGTTTACGTTTCTAAAATGATTTTAGGTTTATATGTTGTTTAATAAAACTTTTATTTATGAATTTGGAAGAACGGACAATTCCATTTTATATTTTAACAGTAATAATTTTTATGGGTTCTCATCTTATCATTTGAATTTATGGAATTCATTATATGAAATGGCTATTATCTATAAATCATGACATTTACTACATGCACCAAAATTTTAAAAAGGCAATGCTTTATGTTTATATCAGTTATTTGTATGTATTTTGTGAAATGATTATTTAAAATAGTTTTGGATATGAATTTTAGTTAAATTATATTTAAATGTGATCTTATGTGATTAATTACTATATTTGAAAAATTACCATCAATAAAATATTATATAAGAAATTATAAATGTGGAATTTCATAAAATCTTCATGTCATATGTATGCCATGAAAAAAATGTAATTATAACTATATATCGATGATTTTTTCAGGCAACATTATATATATACACATCTGGTTTATTATATATATATATATATATGTTTTTGAAATATATATATATATATTGGTCTTATCAGTTTGATAGATAAAATAATATTTCATGAATATTATACATTCTTTTATCATAATTCTATATATTAAGTAATGTTTAAAATTAGAAGGATTTAGTTGTTCGTAATATAGAAAATCAACATCCATGAGGTTTAATATATATACATTTATATTTAATTATGTATATATATAATTTTTTATTTTTTGAAATAATAACTCCAATTAAAAATATATATATATAAGTAAACCAAGAATAAAATATTTTCAAAAACATCTGCCCTTGAACATTGTAAATATGGTAAAAATAGTAGGATCAAACCTAATCCATCATCATATTGGTAAGACCAAGATAAAATTCAATGTTTCATGTTTCTTCAAGACATAATGTTTTGTTTTCAAAATCTTACATAGTGTTTTCCATAAAATGGCTTCATTACATTCAATGAAATTTTAGCATGTACGTAATTTAAAAAGAGGTATATCATTTGAAATTTAAAAATTTTCAATTATGATTCCCAGAAGGATTTAATAATTTATTTTTATATTATTATCAAATAAATTTAACAATGTTTTTTTAAAGGAAATATTTCATAAAAGTATTTAAATAACTTCCAGACTCCTTACTGGGTAATTGGATGCTCACCCTTGGTTTATAAATTTTTTTTCACAAGAATCATAGATTATAAATCAGACTTCAACATATTTGATATTAGTGCACATGGAAGCTTGGGAGTGATTTTTTTTCTTTTGTTCAACTCTAATAAATATACGGGGTTGTTTAATCTGCCAGATCCTAGACTGAAAAAGTTCCTCATTTGTGTAATCTCTTGTGTAATTTTTCAATTTATTTTATATGAAATAATTTAGCCAATATTTTTTTCACTAATTCGGGAAGAACAGGCTTAGGGTGTTATAATTGGTATTAGAGGAACTGTTTTGAAAACATTAAAGATCAGATCTTGTCGAGTCTATAAGTTTATTGGTCTTAGTGATTCTTAATTTTGAATATGGAAAATCACAACTGTTTTTAGTACAAAAAATTGTTTTGTGATGACGACATTTATTTAAACTAGGGGGGTTGTAACAGCCCAAAAACTAATTGAAATTAATTCATTTAACTATAAAACTATTAAAAATTATTTATTACATAAAACATTATTATTTAAAATATTAATGTAATAAAAATATTTATTCATTTTCATTTATAATAAAATAATGATAATTTGAAAAACAAAATCTTTTATATCAAATGGTTTTTTATTGTATATATTATATTATTTTCAGAAAATTAATTTTTATTTTTTTTTAAATTATAATTTCAAATAATGTATGTAATTTTAGTTAATTTTTTATTATTTTGTGATGATATAAAATAAAACTATGTGATTTCATTTAATTTGTATTATTTATCATTATTTCACATTTTATTACATGATGAAATATTTGTAAAAATTAAATAAACCTTAAAAAAATATTGTATAACGAAATAACATTTTCTTAACATGTAAAAATAATTAAAGGCGGTATTAATTCACTTTTATAAATATTGATAAAAAAATGTGTTTACAAAATAATATCATACAAAATTAAAACAATATATATATATATATATGAATTTTTAATATGTAATTATAAATTAATTAAATTAAAGTTATGAAAATATAATTATGTAATTTAGAAAATGTATTATTTTTTTAAAACAGAGTATTGTAATAAGTATATGAGTATTATTTTGAATTATAAAATCCATGTATTATTATGATATTCTAAAATTTTTAATTATCATAATATCAATATTATAATAAAAAAATGACAGAATATGATATATATAGTTATATATATTAAAAAAATTTAAATAAAACAAATTGAAAATGAAATCTGTTTCGGTCTTTGCATGTTGCGAATAGAGGCATCCTGAGGTATATGGTTTTTGGGGTAGTCAAACATGGGTGTTTTTAGGGGCTGTGTGTTGACCCATTGAATGAGGTATCATATTCATTGATGTTAGGATCTGCTTCTTTGAACTAGATAATATATAGAGGTTAAGTGGTGGTCCATCTCTAGGCCAATCTATGGGGTTTGGATTCATCATCAAGAGTCACGAGAGACCAGTCCACCAAGAGGGGTTATCCTTAGAGGAGATTTTGATGATGATATGAGTGAATTAAATATCTTGTTTAGGGTTTAATATTTCTTTTATCTTGTTTTTGTGGTCCAATATGAAATATAGGTATTGTTTATATTTCATTCATTATCTGAATCATTATGAAATCTTAAAAATTGAACAAAATTCTGTAAATTAAATTCTTTGTTATCCAAATCGTATCCTAGATTTGTTCTTAAATTTTAGATTCAATTTTTTTCATTCATTTGTTCATCCGATTGGTTTTTAAATTTCATTACTGGTACAATGATTTAATACTTCTTAAACCAATTTATCTAGTTTTGTCCCTATTCATTTGGAAATTTCTGATGCTTTCCTTTTCATTGAGAAATGATAAGATTTGAGGTCTAAAACTATGAATACACTACAATAATCCATTATATATATTCATAAAAATGCTGAATATGTTATCAAATACACAATGTCACCACATCATAATCAAATTTTTGTAGGCATTGTATAATCCTTTCGGTTTTTTTCTGGTTTGGGGTATCTTTTTTGAATAATTCTAAATGGATGTGTTGAATCATATGTCTCTACTGATCAATTGTCACCAAAAAATCTATTTTTCTATCGTTTAAATAAATATATGATTATCAATTCTTCTATAAATATATTATTCTAATCCTACATGATATAAAAAATATTTTATAGATTACTTGAGAGATTATTTAAATAGCATCCTTGCTACTAAATGACTAAAAGCAATGTGATGCCTAAAGATTGCTTCCATGGCTTTGGTAGTCCCCATCATGTGTGTTGGACTAATTTTTCAAACTATAATTTATCTATCTATTGTAGGTAAGAGAAACTTATATCTACCATGTTTTTTTAGTGTATTCTTCATTATAATCTAAACATGTGTTGGAGTTTTAAAATTTAATAAATTTTAGTAAGGTAGACTATATATTTTAATTTTGTATTCATATTTCAACTATAAATAATTATTTTTAGGTTTTAATATATGTTTGCGGAATGGATTTAATTCATTTAAATTATTTTTTATTATATTAATACCAAGTATTTATTTTTTTGAAAAACAAATTATATTTTTTAAGTTATTAATATAAATATATTCTATTATTTTTCTGAATTTATAGGGTAAGGGAGAAAAAGTTTATTTTAAAGCAAGTGTTTATTGAGAAATATTATTTATGTAAGGGGTATTAATCTTGATAATTTCTTTGGTTGTGGGTAAGGGATCATTTAATTTATTTTATTTCTCTTATTTTGACTATCAATTAAAAATTTAAAATCTATTGTAAGGTATAAATATTTATTTCAAACATTAATTAATTTTAAGATGTTATTTTTGTAAGGGGAAAAAAGTTTCATATATTTAATTTTATCAAAAACTTTTTTAAGCATTTTAATTAATTTAGTATGGGAATGAAAATTTATTTTTCTTAGATTTGATATTTTTGAAAATCGTATGTGAATTACAATTTTATAGTAAAGATTTTTTTTATTTTAATGTTTAATTATATATCATTGAAATTTTAATTTTTCAAGGGGAGAATGTATTTTCAGACATTGACATGGTTTTTCTCTATTTCAAAATAACCCATAATTCATGTTTTTGTTTCTAAAATGATGTATGGTTTGTAATTTGTTTGATAATTCTTTTATTTATGCATTTAGAAGAATATACGTAGTCATTTTTCTATTTATCTACAATAATTTTTTTGTGTTCTCATTATATAATTTGAATTCAAGAATGTTATAATTGGAAATGTCCATTATCTATAAAATAATGACATTTAATGTTTTTACAATTATTATAAAAACATTTCTTTATGTTTATATGAGTTAGTTAATGTATTTTAAGAAATGATTATTAAACATAGTATTGGATCACTGTTTTATTTTGAAATACATATATAAATATGTTCTTATGTGGTATGTATGAATAATTAACTATTAATGATCAATAAAGTATTATATAAGAAATGATTAATGAATAATTTAAAAAATTCATCGTTTCATATGTATATCACACGAAACATATAATTAAAACCATATATCAATGATTTTTCATTCCACTTCATACCTGGATATACAATAGGTATATTATATATTTGTGTGTGTTTTTGTATTAAATATATATGTATATATAAATTTGTCTTATCAGTTTTATAAATGAAGTACTATTTCATGAATATTAAATATTCTTTTTTCAGGATTCTATATATTGGGAAATGCTTAATATTTGAAGGATTTAGTTGTGAATAATTTTGCAAAAGAACATTATTTGAGTTTACTTATAAACATTAATACATAATTATACATATATTCCTTTTTATGTTTTGAAAAAAAATAGTAGAGAAAAATTTATATATATAAGTAAACCAAGATTAAAAGGATTTCCGAATAATTAGCACTTGAACGTTGTAAATATGATATGGAATTTGCGAGTAAAACCAATCCCTCACAAAGTGGGTAGGCCAAAGATATCCTTTAATGTTTCAAGGTGCCACATGAAATAATGTTTTGTTTTTTACAAAAATCAAAAGATTAATTTTAAACTAGTTTTTGTAAATAAATAATTTAAAAAGTGGTATATTATTTTTAATATATGTAATTACTATAAAAAAATTGGATGTGTTTTGAAATGTATTTTTATGTTATCTTCAAATAAATTTCTCAATGTTATTTTTAATGAAATGTTTCTTAAAAAATTATTTAAATAATTTCGAAACTACTTATTGGGAAATTTAATGATTACCCATTATTCTTAAATGATTTTAATAAGAATCATAGAAGATATAAATTGAACTTCAATTATTTTAGTGTTTTCACAGTAAAAAGCAAGGTAGGAAATTTTTTTAATTTTGCTGAACTATGATAAATGTAAGGTATTGTATAATCATATAGAACCTAGACCGAAAAAAGGTCATCGTTGGTTTAATCTATTGTGTAATTGGTTAGTTTATTTTATAAGTAAAAAATTAAATATAATTTTAATGCAATGTGTCTAGAAGTGAAACCATGGGGAATTTTACATATCTATAATTTTAAATGTAGATGATTGGTCTTATAAATACGGTGGTAGAATTGACACCAAACATATATATCAATGGGTTGATACACCTCCTTGGTGGATATCTTTCCACCATCTCCTGTGGAATCCCATTCCGCATGAAGGGTTTGGGCGGAGGATCACACTTCACCCAGTGTTCACATAAAAGAGTTCGTAATAATGATATCCCTTCTATTTATTAGAAATATACTATGTAAACTTATCCTTTATTCCAAACATAATTTTATTTTGAGTAAATGAATTCATTTTACTGAATTCTCAAATATCTTTTTAGGTTTCACATTTTATAGAAATAGGATTAAAAATGTATAAAAAACCACTATATATTGCAAGTTTGAAGCTTCATCTTATAATCAATGTTTCCTCAAATACAAGGCTATTAAAATAAAATACATTATATTTCATGATAATTTATTATTACTTTAATCATGACCACTTATTTGTTTTAAACATTCTCAAAACCTCTGAATTTTTTTTATAATATGGGATGTTCATAAAATGAAATTTAAGGGTCCTGAAAAGAAAATGGTATCCCATTAGACTATTTTTATACAATGATATCCTAAAAGAGTGTTTACAATTAACATAATAATAATTTATTTAAAATCATTTACTTATAAATGAAATCATCATTACAACCAAATTATATTCATAAAACACATTATCAAATATCATAATTTGAAAATCATGACAAATTTGGGATTCATATCAAACATGAGAACCTGTAACATATGTTATGAAAAACATTACTTTCAATCGGAAATGGAAATAATCCTTCCATAAAAATGATCATTGGAAGACCTTTTAAAAACAAAATTAATTCTATGAAATCACATTAACAAGTATACATAAGTCATGTTGGTGACACGGGAAATTTTCATCCTAGAACTCTTACAATAACTATTAGACATGGAATAAATAGTTTGTTCATCTGCCAACACAATTATCATCTATTCATAACACTTACCAAATGAATTAGAGAGATATATTAGGCTCACACATCTTTTGGAGATCTATTGGGTAAAACTAGTACAATGAGTCATATTTGGCTCACCTATCAACATAAATAATTTACAGTAACTATAACATAGATAAAATGAAAAAAAATATTTCATTTCCATCATAAAAATATTAATAAGAAAAAATTGAACAAATAACAAAAAACATTTAGATATAGAAACATACATTTACTTTACAAAATAAAACAAATTCCAATAAAAAAGGCCATGATATTTCCTCATTAAAGAATATATGGATTCTAATAAATGGTGAAAAAAATAATAGTAGCAGTTTTGGGATAATTCAATGATGTCATATATATTAAAATAGATCATTAATTCTTTTTGTTTTTATAAGAATACAAATATTTTATATAAAATAAATAAAAAAGAATACATTTTTAAACATCTTAATAAATTTATAATGAGAAATATAATTTCATCTATTGTCCATTTATATCCATATAAATGAATAGAAAATTTATATTTATAATCATGGCCATGGAAGAAAATAATGAAGGAAATATATGGTGAAAACATTTAAAATGTAGATTTTATGGAAATGTGTTCCTTTAATTTATTTTTATTAAGCACATATATATGAAAATTTCCATTATAGAAATAAACTACTCAATTCCAATAACAACAATTATAGGGTATAGATTAATAAATGTGTTGTCTTTTGGTTCCTTCATATTTCTGGTTCGGGGATTCCTCTATAAAAAATCATTCCGAATAGAAATATTTTAAAAAATGATATACATAAAATTATATATCACGAAAATAATTATTTATAAAGTGTTATATATATTTAAACCCATTTTCTTATATACATAAATTATAAATCCTTTTTTATAATGAAAACTATATGGTTATAGACCTTATTAAATCTATAATTTTATTTTTCAATTAGAAATAATTTTCATCAATTTTCAATAATCTTTTCATGTGTAGTTTTTTATATAATTTGTTAATAACTATTACATAAAAATACAATACATTAAATTTTGGAAACATCCACATTTTTTTACTATTTTGACAAAATCTATACCCTTTAAAAAAACTTGTTTTCATTTCATGATAAATCTTTAAAATTTTCAACATGAATTCTTATTTTTTCACACTCATACATAAAACCATTGAATTTTATTTTGAAAATATTGGATGAGAAAAAACTTGTCAGTAATAGATATAAAATAACTAAAATAAACGTTTTAGTCAATTTTAAAACAATGATATCATAAAAGATATAGTACCGTTAATTTAATAAACATCGAGATCAAATAATTGTGTTCATACACATAAAAGGAACAATAATGTCCAATCTTTTTAAAATATACATCATAAGAAAATTTTATTGAAAATATAATGACCCTCATTATTTCTTAGAAATAATGAGAAAAAAATAATTAAAATTTCATAAAATCATACACCTTGCCCCTATAACTATATAATCAATTAATTATAACAAAATATCACTTGGTTACCATTTTAAATTAAATAATTTCCCCGAAAACTCATTAATAATTATTGAAAATTAATTTATTTTATGAGACATAATCTTTTTATAGCCCTTATAAGAACCATAAAAAGTGTAAAAAAATCATGGAAAACGGCTTACATAATTCCCTAGAGATTATAATAATTTCCCATTGTATTAGTGTTCTATATTTGGCTCACCCTTCATCATTAGGTACATCGATCACACCTGTCATCATGAGATATATCAAGAGAACCCATAATTATAAAAAAAATTAGATGTTCCATAAAATTCATAAAAATTATAAATACATTAATTTATATTATCAATTATGTTGAAATAAACTTTAGAACACATAATAATGTTATTTTAGATTGACATATCCAATCCTTCAATCCCCCAATTTATAAAACTAAAATTAACATAAAAATATTGGGGGGATATATTATAAAAAAAATATTGAATATTATTAAAAAAAATAAATGAGATCCAATAAAAACAGTGATTGTGGGATAATTCATTGTCACTATTTAGGTTTAAAAAAAACTATTTTTCCTTTTTCCGAATAATGTAAAAAAATTATGTATAATATATGAATAAAATAAATTTGAAAAAATTTGAGAGAATGTAAAAAGAGACATAATAATTATTATATTTATATATAAATTTATATAAATTTTATTTAATTAAATATCATCCTAGAATAAATATATTTAAAAGAAAAATAATTAAAACATTTAAAACAACATTGTAATGGAATGTGTCTCTAATATTCTGTTTAACTAATCACAAATTTTTTTTTCCTGAGTAATATGATTTTTATTCTTATTTACTTTATTGAGAACCTTTTTCATGGTTTTTTTCATTTTATATTATTTATTACAATGCAATATTTAATTACATAATCTTTTAAATTCATGTGAGGTGTTTGGAAAATAGTCGACACTTATATTCAGAATGTCATTTGATGAAAGAATTTGATCAAAGAGTTTGTTATTCCATCTTCATAAGAATAATAAAACAGATCTAATATCACAATTTTAATAAAATTTTAATTATATAAACATTATTTAATAATGGTTATGATAAATGAACTATGTTTTAATAACTGAGATAGTAGGTCATATGTATCCATGAGTAACACATCCTTTTATCAAAAAACATGATATAAAGTAGGGGTTTAATAATTTTTTTTGAATGTTACTTTCATCAGTGATATAATATTACTTCTGTAAATACACTTATATATAGAATATATGTAATGTTGTAATGTAAAATGGATAACTTCGCTTTTTGGAGGTTTTAATCAACACATACGTATGAACGTTGTAGTAATTCTTTAATAAATGGAAAGGTAAGAAAGAAGATGATAGGTTATCTTTCTACAATGAAACAAATTCTACTAATATCATATATATATATATATATATATATTAAAACTAGAATTATATAAATACATTAGAGGTTGTGATGGAAACTTAATTATATCAGTTTGTGAGGTTGTAATCTGTCGTACACATGAAATAGTCATTGATTTCTCATTTGAATGAATAAGAAAATAGATATATGTTATTAAATTACAATTTAAAAATCTATAAATTTTTAAAATACTTATATAATGATATCATCATTTTTAAAATTATTTTATATAGATGAAAATGAAATTAATCTAAATCATTTACCTAAAAGCTATAAAACATATTCAGACAACATCCCTTTTTACTATTTAATCCATTTAAGGAAGGTATTATATCCAATATAAGTCATCTTGATCATGGTGAAGTATGTTATGAATATAATTTAGAACTTATTTTAAGACATAGTTTTCTAAAATTGATCAAGTAAGAGAGGATAAGGGCCTACATTTTATAAGTGTTGGGCCGGGTATTCATTGAATATCTTAAGGATTTAAAATAATATAATATAATTTTCTAGAAAAAATCTATCCATTTTAATATAATTCACAGATATAATCATTATGGGTCAAATTAAACTCATTCACTTAAATTTATTCAATATTAGATTTATTTTCAATAATATCATAATGATTAAACCTTTAGTAACCCTTTTGAAAATTACAATGATATCAAAGCTTTGGTACTCTTTAGGGGTAAATGAAATAATAATTGATGGATAAATAACCCATTAAAAAAAATGTTTGATATTTGAGACTATAATTTTACCAATTGGTTGAATATAAGAGTTTTTTTATTGCTTAAATCATTTAATTAAAAATTTATAAAGTATTATTAATGTAATTTTTTGAAATATTAATTTACTATTCCATTAATGTAATAAAGATAAAAATACAATTAGAATTTAAATTTTTAAAAAACTATAATATTTTTTATTTACCTTAAAATTGATGCCAATATTTAACTCAAACATGTAAAAATAATTTTATAATCTTTTAATATAATTTACATTGTATTACTAGTCTTTCAATAAGAACCACTTTTGCATTACAATAGAATTTAATGTAATTATATAGTAATTATGATATCCGATATAAATTTACATCATAAATATAATTTTATTATTTATAAAATATACTTTAATATTCATTAATAACATATTGTTTCCCCTATTAGATCATATAATATGAATTTAATAGTAATACAATGATTTTTTTATTTTTTTTCATTAAATAAAATAATATAATGATCAAAACATGAGCTAAACAGAAACAATATTCAATATTTTTGAATTTTTTATGATCTCAAAAGAAAGTTAATTGCCTAATTTTTATTATAAGGGATTTCGAATGAATATTACACCTCATCACCTTAGTTTTAACTCAAATTTACAAAACTTACCTCTACTATGGTATTGTTTTTTCTATGTTAAATATTCATAATGAAAAAATCTAGTAGGTAAATAATTAAAAAATATATATATTCATTATTGGAAATATATATTATATTTTAAATGAATAAATTAATGAATATTTAGAATAAAATTATAAATTAATCCCTTAAAACATTTTGAAAAACAAGTTATCAGAGATGTATTTTTATTTGTATAATTGTTTTTATAGCCAGTTCAAGTAGATAATTCATTCCAATGATGTTAATTTTATTTTTAGGTAAAATTAACTACTAAAATTTTAAAAAATATTGAAAATATATTTAAATTTTAAAATTAATTAAAATAAACTAAGGGTTTAAAATAAAAGTCAGTATTTTCAAACATCATTGGAAAATAAATTTTCCAAAAAATCAAAACATTTGATTCAATGCATATTTTTTTTGGAATTAAATACAACATATAATTTTTTAAAATTAAAATTTTATAATATTTATATTTAGTTTCTATATAAAAATAATAATTCATTACAACCCCATTTTTTAAAAATAAATCAAAATTTATTTTGAGGAAAAATACATAATATACCTATTATAACATTAACTCTATAAATTATATTTAATAAATATTAATAATACATTAAAATAATTTATATAAACATCAAATAAGTGGTTACTTCTCCATGTTAAATATTGTTTTAATAGAGAATATTTATTATGATTTATTATTTTTGGTAATAGTTTCCCATTATATGAGATTAAGGATTGTTATCCATAACTTAGTGCATTATATCACTTAATATCTATTTAATTATTTCAATTTTGTTGGGTAGTTTTTTAATAAATGATTTTTTTATTTTATCTGAATTTTTACTTGTTTATATTTTGTGTTTTATTATTTTACAGTTATTTTATTAGAATATACAACTTCTACTATTATAATTACGTGATTGAGAGAAAATATTAGAATCGATTATTAAAAATAAATCACCCATATCATATATATGTCATTTTATCTAATTATGGAAAACACTTAGCATCAGATCCCTTTTCATAATTATTTTTGTGATACACTTGATACCAAATCTTATTTTTATTTTTTCTATTTTTTAAAAACAATATTTGGTTTCTTAGGAAATATTTTTTATTTTCCTCAACTGTAATGATGTAGATAGAGGGTTATTATGTTTTGATGTGGTCATGAATTCAAAAAAAACTATTGAAAATATGAATCATATCTGAACATCGATGTTTGATAGTTTATACTATGATTATTTGTGTGATAAGATAAAAAAATTTATTCTTATTAGAGTATACCACTCCATACTGATAAACTGAAATAAATTGTATGTAGAGAAACCAATTTCATTATTTACTCATAAGGATAAACTTTATTTTCATGTTTATAACCCCTTCATCCCTTAAAATGGAGTTTTATTTTATCCTATAATAAAACAAATTTGATGACTTTCGGGCTGTTTCATGGATAAAATTGATTTTCATGAAAATTACCATGTTTATAATAATTTTCAATAGTAAATGATGTGGAATATCTATATATTTATTAAACCATGTGATACATTAACCAAAATTTTTTATGGTTATAGATATTACACATTATTAAACATATATGTTTTTGAAACTATAACAGTTGTGATTTATGTTTACAATTTTAAATTTGATTTTATAAAGGACGACTATGTGACTTAGTTACACCAGAGGTTCTTGAATATTTCAAAAATATCAATTCAATTTATACAAAGTAGATCAATTATTATCAACTTATAAAAATATCTTATATAATATTCCTAAATAATGTGATTCGAAGTGGGATGAAATTAAAAATAGAAAACATTTGAAAAAAAAATTATATGGATGATTTGACCATAGATCTTTTGAAATATGATATTATTCTAAAAAGATATAATTATAAGGAAAATAAGAATAATTTAGTTTCATTTTATGTAATATATGTTTCCATAATATTTAGATCATGTTATAGTAATATTAGTAATTTTAAGAATAAAATATTTACCATCATTCAAAAAAAAATTTATCCAAAGTTAATGATGGTTAATATACAAAAATTATTGATGGGTAACCAATACTTAAATAAATAAAGAATAATAAAAATATCATTGGAATATTAGAAAGGTTAATTATAATATTAATGAATCTATGAACGTTATATTAATTTAGTGCAAATACCCAATCACATAAAATTCTATTGTTTGAAAAATAAAAATATGTAAAAGAAATCCAAGTTAAATGGAAATGGAGGAGTAATGGAAATAAATATTTTAGGGATATTAATGATACATAGAGAACTAGTGATGATATATCATCTTTTACAGATATTAGATATTTGATGATTTAAAAAATAGAATATTATTAGATTTTATGATAAAGCCTCTAAAAATGAAATTTTCCCCATTGGAAAGGTAATAATTGAGCCTCTTATAATTTTATCTATATTCCCATTATTTTATTTCATTTTGTATGGGGACTATAATTCATCTTAATCCGAATAAAAATAATATTATCAATTATTTCATGAAATTACAAGATAAGTGAAATGTCTAGAAAACAATAATAAAAAGATGAAGAAATGCCATTATTTCTAAAATTTTGAATTTTCAATAGATAGGGGAAGGATTTCTATTATTACACCACAACTAGCTTCCATATTTAATCTATTTTAATGAAATGATGATTGAAACATAGATTTGAAACTAAATTAGGAATTTGGTGTCTTTAAAAATAATCATTATAATATTATATTTTATATGGATAAATTCATTATGCTCTTATGAAATTTGGAACGTAATCATTCATCTTCTTAAATTATTTTCATCGAAAAGCTTACACTTTTTGTGAAAATATTTCATTACTAATATCAAACCATTATATACTAAATTCTATATAGGTGTTCATAAGTGAAAACAAATAAAATTAAACATGATTCATAGAATCAAATGATAGAGGAAGTTTATTTCTATAGAAATTACTATTTTTCTACATCATAGGGTCAAATAGTTGTTAGTTTAAAAGATTTTTTCTCAAACATTTATATAACTAAGAATGTATGTGTGATAAAATTTTATCTATGTCTTTTTTGAAACTGATTTTTATGTATTATTTTCCAAAACATAGGGTCTATAGATAAAATATTTTCTCAACACCTAAGATGAGAAAATATTATCAATTGAAACTTATAAAAAATTATTTGTGTATATGTCACATTTATAGACAAAATACATGGAAAAGTAGTTTTATTTGGTGATGTTAATTTTAGTATAAAATTAGTTACCTTTAAATTATATTTATTTTGTAGTACATACGAATGACCTAATTTTCAGAAGTCTATTTTTAGATTCAGTTTACTCTATTCGCATTTGTAATGATAAATATACCACCATAAGTTCATAGAGTAACGCACATCATATAATAATGTCTACAAAATAGATCTTGATGTCCTTAGTTTTTAGAATGATACATTAATTAGTGTAGTTGATGATTAATAATGAAGTTGGAATATGGGGTTTGGAAATTGTATTGTTCAGACCTTAGCTTATCATTCTCGAAGAGGAACTATGTGGGATTCAATTGAACAATGGATAAATTTTCCGACCACCTATGATTCTTTAAAATTTGGAATGAAACCAATGTTAACTTGAATAATTATTTGTTGCACTCTTACCTTAACAAACACTATAATTATTTCACATGTATTTTCAATATCTTCACATATTGGATGTTTTAACGGAAAAAAATGTGTTTATTTCTTAATTGATTATTACACAAGATATATAGATGGTGTATTATCTATATCATAAACAGTAAATTCTTAATTTTTTAATAAATTTTCACTTCAAATAAAAATTAAATAAACATACCAATTTTCACAATACATATTTATCATAATATATATTTTTTAATTTTTTTTAAATGTATGTAATTTACACGACATTAATCACAATTTCTTATTAATAAATATTATATTACAAATTAATTTTATTGAATTAATTAATATAATATTTTATACTATTATTGTAATTTTTTTCTATAAATAATTCATCACTATCTATTTTATGGATTAAGTCATTATTATTTCTTTTTTATTAGAAATAAATTCTTACTTTATCAATGGGTTGATAAAAAAATTTATGATTTACAATAGAACTCATTCTTAACTTAGTGATTTTAATTATCTTTTTTCCAATGTATCATTAATGAATAATCAATATAAAATCCCTTAATATGATCGAATATTTTATAAAGTTATATTCCTTTGTTTCATATCCACTGGTAAGGAATATTGTTTTCCAAAAATAGACAAGTATCGTTGAATAAAAAGTAAATGACTTGTTTTTTTATACATACTGATTTATGATATTAAACATATTTATTTTGAAAATGATATGGATCGGTATTTAAAATACCCTTCTATTTTTTTAACATAATATCAATATTTGAATCATAAATTAATATTTTGAAATATTCACTTATGAAATATACACTATAAAATGTTAGTCTAACAAAATTTAACCATCCAAAAAATTATAAATAACATTATTTATTTCCAACATAAAAGATATCTTATAGATTAATCCAATGATTATATCGTTGGGGATGTAGATTAAATGTTCACAGATTTATTTTTTTATAATGATGATTATAAAACATCTAAATACAAAAAGAAATATTAAAACACTAAGATTCTATGATGAATGACTACATATGATGTTAGAGTGAAATTCATTTGATATATAAAGATTTTCCTGATATTTCATTTGATACCAATGTTATTGGATTATGAACATTTAATTTTTTTTAATAATGACTATAAATTATATTAAGACTTTGAGCATTTAATGATTGAAAAAGATACGTTGATTCATTAAATTTAGAAATTGTAAATTTTCTTAATATTTATGAAATCCATAATTATATTTCATAGATTGTTTTCTATGATCTACCATTGTGTTGGGATTCATTGGTAATGTTTCATTTTTATACGGTAATTTATAATATTATTATCCTCATGATTGATAATATTTAAATGAATAATTCTCTAATACTCATAAATTTGATCACCAAGGCTATAAGCACATGAATATATACTTATAAGTAATAGATTGACAATGAAATATGTACCTGTACTTGTTTCTGAATAGTAAGATCAAACAGGTTAACATGGTAAGAGTTATCTACTGCTGACATTTTAATTAAAGAATATCCTAATGAAGAACTACTTGTGTCTGAAAAAAATAATTGAATAAGTTTATTTTTTGGAATATTATATTATTTTAGGTATGTTCAACTAATTTACTTATAATATCATTTAATAAATAAAGAGTTTTCTTGATGGAAATTCATTGGTAACAAAAATCCTTTATATGATTCTATAGACTATAATCCCACACTTCAGGAATTATGTCATAAACCATGTGTTTTCATATATCTATTATTTTTAAATATATTTTAGAATATGATAGACTCATGTCATCATTATTATAAATTTTTTAACATTCATATTTTCATTATTTATATTGATTTATTAAGATTATATAACATCTAGTTAACTAATTAGTAGATTCATTCAAAAATTATAATTTGATTAATTTATATAATTGACCCTATCTAGGATTCAATATTTCATTTACCTCTTAGAAAAAACATGGTACAAAATCATAATAATAAGATGTTTTGTTGTGGAAAATGTAATCCATTCCCAAAAATCATGAATGTTGATGTTGGGATATAGTATCTCAAAGGTAATGAAATGTGATGATTTAGTGAGTCTATTTATAACTAAAATTACAATATTAAATTGAAAAGGAATGTATAGTATCACCATGAAATCCATGGATATAATTATCCATTTCTACATTGGCACTAAAAATGCTATTGTATCACCTTTAGTAATTTTATTTCTTCTTCTAATTGTTGATAAGTCAACCATTCCCTGATAAAGTCGTTAATATATTTTTTATTCTGTCCAACCAGTAATACCCATAATAGTCACATTCATCCTTGTGTAGCTAGGATGAACAGAAAATATTGAACTATAATATTAATTTAACGACTACCTCTTCAGCTGGGAATCATAATGTCCAAGTAAAGTATTTCATAATACCAAAACACTTTATTTTTTAGTGGAAAATTCAATAAATGTATCCTTCTTACAAATTATAATTTTTCTGTAACTCATAGTATCCTTCAAAGGTGTCTTATTTTTACCATACATAGATGATTTCATTGACACCTAAAATTAATGTAATTTCCAAATATGAAACCATTTATAATATAATACCTTGAATCATTCAACAATGGGATATGTTCAGAAAATTACATGGTTAATGTAGATTTATTTTCAAACATGAGGAATCATCTACAATGATTTCTTTTACAGGTTGGTAATCGATCAAACAATTATAATACATAAATTATTGTATCCATCATCCATAACTAATGTCTATCCCATTATATGTGAATATATATTCTTAAAAATTTACTGATCAGCATATATTTTAGACCATTTTTATATAGATGATAACTAAAAATTTTCAAATAAAGACCCGCGACTGAAAATTTTAGATCATGTGTAGGGTAATTTTTCCCGTGAAGATTAGTTTTAATGAAGTATAAAAATTATTTGAAAATTTATCATTTGGACACAATCATTTCCTTTCAAAGAATAACTATGCCAATGAAAGAAATATTATTTCATTAGTTAATGGAAAAAGTAGAGCACTTACATGTTATATTTTAATATAATTAAAATAATCATCACATTATTTCTTCTTGTTAAATTTAACTCCCATCCATGTTAATACAATCCATGAACTATAAAATGAGAAAAATTCTCAACAAAGCATCAATAGTAACCCAAATACCATTATTTAGAAGATATTATAATTTAGTTTTCAATTCCAAAATTTATACTATATATGCTTGATAATTGTTTTTGGAAATAAGATTAGCATCAAAGACTAATTTAACAGTGAATTTAACATCATTGTCAGGAATAGATAAAGGAAAATCATCATAAAAAAAGTTACATATTCATTAATAAGTAACACATCAATTATTTAAATTTTTTTCTTATTTTAAGCAACCATTGATACAAAACATTACCTATCATCTGTAATAAATTTCATATATTAACAAATGGTTTTAGATGGTATGAAATCATTGATTAGAACATTCATAGCACTACAACCAATTTTTATCATTTTATAGTGTATACCAATCCATAACCAAAAAAATATTATTCTCCACTAAGGGATTTTCAATAAATATTTTAGTAATGACCATTCCAAGGATAACAATAGGATGATTCCTATAAATATTGGTTTACTTAATAATTTTACATGACATTTTTAAAAGATTTTATGACAATAGTTTATTAGGTCATATTCCAAATTTAAATCTGAATTTCATATAAATGAATTAATGTGATGATATAAAATCAAGAAAGTTATTGTAAAATTATAATATATTAGTAAAATAATATTCAAAAATTTATTTTATTTCCTAACATTATCCGTAGTGGTAGAAAATGATTTTCCCACCCAATTTCTTTCGATATTTATTATTTACATCCTAATTTACTTTCATCGATCATAGATTTCCATAATTCCCCAAAAAATTATAATAAATTCATTAAACTATTGAATTTTAATTATTTGTCATTTCATATTCCTTGAATCCATGATCCTTGTGACAAAAACTTCCATATATAATTCATTTCATAGATTTTGTTAGATAGTCCCCTAGGGTCTTTTTTTCACACTTCTCACAAGATGTAAATTTATTTTCATACCTCCAAATTTCATCAAATAATTTTTTCTTAATTTCTACCAACATGAATTCTTATTATTATTTTCATTACAAGGACCTTACACAACAACAAATGTTATTTCATCTTTTTTTGTATGAAAAAAAAAATTATAATAGATTATAAATTATCATAAATCCAATGATCCTTGAAAAATTGGGTTCAAACTACATTAAAATACATTAATTTTACTATCAATGTCAAAAACTAAATATGGTACATACCAATATAGTATTATTAAATTATCTTAATACATATACATATAATCATTATCATACTTCATTAGTCAATGAATTATTTCACCATTATAAATATATCAATTTTAGGAAGATTACTTTCTGGAAAAATATTCTTAAAAACATACCAATACCTGGAAACAATATCACATTTCTCTATATTATTTCATACTAGAAACAACCACAGAAGAAATTCACCTTCTAAATGAAGAATATTATGTGATATAATTTTTTATTCCAAACTCCCCAAGATTTTAAATATTAGTTTCAGAGAAATAATACATACATCATCTAATACTAGATCTATAGATTCATATAATGATAGAAGATTTTGTCTCATAATATTATCTACAAATCGGTATGTTCCACTATGGAATATGTAGATACTCCCTAGAATATATTTCATAACTATATATTGACAATATCAACTGAATCAATACTATAAAAATTATTCTATTACCATTTCAATCATTTCATTTTCTAATTTGAAATGATGTATTTTCTCAATGACATCTTCATTATACTCCCCTATTCTATCTAAAGAAAACCATTCTAAAAAACATATTATATATCATAAAACATTTTAATCTGCAATTTCTATATCAATTTAACCTGACCATAATTCAAAATATTTTTTGGTTATTGTATTAATTCTTTATTATCCTATAATGTTGAATATACATTTATATGATACTAAATATATATATTTTTTCTTAAATATTAAATATTGTAATATATTTAATAAATAATTCAAAATCATTTTAAAGTCATGGAAATTCCGAGGAATTGTTTTTTCTTAAATTCTTTGGAATTTTACGAGTCCGCAGTTTCTGATAGCACCTGATTCCGAGTCCCGGTGTTCCCAGAATCAATTTCTGAATATTTATTCTGGTACGTTCAGTAATCATTTGTGTAGGTTTTTATATCATTTGAACCGGTGTTTGGAATTGAAATCTGAGGACACCGACGAACTCACAGCGCTGGTATTCACTTAAGAGGACCTCTATTGCAGTTGTGTTTAGTCAAGAGCAGATGTTAATTTTTTGGGATTGTTAATAAATTAAAAATTATGTGTGACATAATTTTTAGCTGCTGGTTAAATCAACCAAAGGAAAGTTTGGAGTGGGGCCACCCCCATATAACCTCCCATGAGAGGATAATGTGTTGTGGGGCCCACATGAACATCAACTCTCCAAATAACCCTTGAAACCCTTGGATCCACCCCTTGATTAGGGTTAAACCTTCCACCTTCCACCTCCATTATTAATTATAAAGACTCTCCACCTCCCACGTTTTCTCATTATTTTTCCAACACCATTAATTAATTAATTTAGCTCCACAATTAATTAATTAATTTCAGTGTTTTAAATCTTTTGAATATTTTTTCTTGTATTTAAAGAAGACAATACATTATTTTAATTTGGTTGACATAATCCTGGTTGGGAGAACTAAGGTGAGAAGGTGAGATTTTGGAGGGCTTCACCCTCTTTAACGAAGAACATGAGGAAAATTATCCTCTCGACGAAGAACATATTCTTCCTTCTTCGACTGGGGAAAGAATGTGAGGTGACTCCCCTGAGGAACTCCATCTTCCTTCCACTTTCTCAGCATCAATAAAGATGACGTCATCCCCAAAGAACATCACCATCAACGACGCTTCCTCATCGGATGCACCCCAACATCAACGAATTGACATCGTCGACAACAAATGAACTTTGAATCGACATAGGGGTTTTTTTATAATTTTAAACGAATTAAATTATACCTTCGTGCTTTGGAGTTTATATGTTGGATTACTATTTGATCCTCTAACGCTGAGGGCCCAGGCTAACGAACAAGTCCGAACCCTCCGTTATTTCGTTCTTGATGCGTGGTTTATTGGGGAAAGATGAACGGAAGGGAAACCTTATTTTGAGGCCGTCTCAGTGAAGAGAAGGACCCGAGGAGGCCGTAGCCGCAGACATGAGGCAAAAAGAACTAATAGAATGACTCTGGTGGCCCGAAGAAGAGCGCGGAGGTGCAGGTCGGCGGTACGACGACCGCCACCGGCCGACCAGCTTGGGGCAGCAGTGCCCCTCACGCACCGCCGGCAGAAGGATGTCACGGCTATAGCTCTGCTGGTGGAGCGGAACTCGCTTAGCGGGTTCCGAGAGGAATGGGTGGCGCCTGCTTGCACTGCCGTTACAAAAGACCGACCCCCCCCCCCCCCCCACCGCTCGCACTCGGCTAGCTGGACGAGCCGCGGCCGACCACCATGTCGGGCCGCCTATCGCGCGGGTCGTGCCGCCCACACGCAGGCTGGGCTACAGCCTCCAGGCAGTGCTACGCCCTATAGTACCGGACCCAGATTCAGGTCGGGCCGACCCGATTCGGTCCGACCTAGGGTGGGTGGGGACGGGTCGGACCGGACCCAGACCCCCCCTCTTCGGACTACTTTTGGTTTTTCACCCATAACATGAGCTACAGAACACATATAGATGTGCTGTTAGTTTCCTATGATTCCTTGGATCCAAATAGTCATTTCGGTATATTACACTCAATGTTTTGGCGATTTTTGGGTACAGCCGGGTAGGTTCGATCCTGAAACCAACCGGGCCCTTAGAGCGGAAACGCTTATAACTCTTAGGCTGGGTGTCTGATTGACGCATTGCATGTCTCGTTGGGTTTCTTTTGATGAGACAGAACTTCAGGATACATCAAATCAAGACTTCATGATAGTTAATGTGTCAAAACCCTTTGCTCGAGAAGCGTTCCTTCCTGGAGCTGACTGCGAATGTGACGATGAATACTATACTGGAATCCTCTATTGGTTGGATGACAATAAAAATTGTACCAGAATCCTGTGTGGGTTTGATAGTTCTGACAGTGTAGCTGGTCCAGTATCTTGTGTGGGTCTGACAGCTTAGAAGAATCAGTAACTACATCAGGTCATCTCTATTACTCTAGAATAGATGGATTGTAACATGTGTGGGTCCGACAGCTTAGACGAGATAGCTGGACTATATCCTATGTGGGTCTGATATCTTAGACGAGATAGATGGACTGTATCCTGTGTGGGTCCGACGGCTTATACGAGATAGCTGGACTGTATCCTATGTGGGTCTGACAGCTTAGTAGGTCTTGTATCCTATGTGGGTCCCACAACTTAGATGATTCAGTGGCTACATCTGATCATCTATATCTCTCTACTATTGTGGAATACCAGTGTGAGATGATACATTTCTTTCAACCATTATCATCGTGGTGTTTTACATTACTTCCTTTGTGGAATTGGTTTGTGCTTGGGCTCGAGAGTTGGTGTCGGACTGGGATTGGTCAATTTGGTAGATGTATGGGTATATACCTTAGTTGGGTTGGTTGATACATTAAGATAGTATCATTCTTCTTTTGTTTATCCTTAGTGTATATTTTGAGACCTTATAGGTATCAGGGTCCTTACTGAGTATCATTATACTCACCCTTGCACGGGCTATCCCTACATCTCGTTGTGTTGGATGCTGACGACGGACAGTGCTGATGGAGGCTGAGAGCGCTAAGACTGGATGGTACCTGGAGGTGGAACTTGCGATGAGTCGGCACACGGAGGATACTAACGGACATGAGAGCTGAGGTGGCCATCTGTACCTACACTGCTGGTAGGAATCCCCAGAGGATGATCTAGAAGCTTCTCTTTACTTTCAGCTGTTTTTTCCTTTTACTTGTACTTGTTGTTCAGTTGGCTTTGTATACTGGCCAATTTACCATCCCGCACACTCATTTGTATTCTGTTTTACTTAGTGTTTACGTCCTGTTGTGTACTTTTTTGTGATTGTTTTCTTTTATAAAGGAATTTCCTTCCCAGCATAGGGATTTATGCCTTTTGTGCTAGTCGCCAGCCCCTGGCCTATGGAAGGAGGGCTTGGAGTAGTAACGGCACGAGCCCCAAGGACGGGTCCTGGCAAATTAGTATCAAAGGAGTCAAATATACTGTGGAAAAGAGACTCTAATTCATTTAATGACAATAATGTTATGTTTTTAGGGTGTGGTTATCTGTTTAGGGAAACTAGTTTTGGTGCGGCGGCCGACGTATCCATACACTAGGACTCTGACTTTTGATTACCGACTCAGAGCACGAAAACACTGATTGCGTGTGTGTTTCCTTTGAAAACGTTTTATTCATGGTTACATTGTGTCAGTTCACCAGGTATACTATTTTGACTTTGGCGCACCTATTTCTTTTCAAGATGGACCCACAAAGGAATCCATCTAGTTTTCTGAGTTATGTAAGAGATGGTAGCCCACCGAGCGACAAGGCCTCGGTGTAGGGCCCCATCATAGCGGAGGCACCAGTGGTACCACTACCCACTGGTCCACCGATACCACCGGCCCCAACAGCAGAGAGTACATGCCACCTTAGTGCGTTGCATGAGTTCCAGCGACAGAGGAAACTCAGGTTCTAGGGAGAGAAGGAACCACAGGTATCTGAGGATTGGCTGGAGGATGTCGTGCGAGTTTTCAGATTGGTAGGGACCCCATCCATCCTTATGGTGATCCTTATCTCGAGTCTCTTTCACGCAGTAGCAGGTATATGGTAGAGCCTGATGCTCCAGGTTCATAACGAGGCATCGTTACTCTGGAAAGACTATAAGAGTCTCTTTCGATCAGAGCTTGTTCCAGCCACCCTTTGTGTAGTGTAGAATCCAGAGTTTCTACATCTGTAGTAGGGCAGCATGACATTAGCTCAGTACTCAAAGCGGTTCACCGACCTCTCACACTACTCCACGGATATGGTGCAGGACCTGTTTTTCAGGGCTCGAACCTTCGAGTAGTGATCATGGCATGAGATCAAGGCCTTCATAATTCCCCTCAGAATTACGATGCTTACGGGGGTGCTGGAGCGAGCACTTCTTGTGGAGAGCTTTCTCCCTAAGCATTCACATATAGAGATACACACCACAGGATGACACGTAGAAGATTTTTCTGTATCTGGAAGTTGACAGATGTCGCAGAGGTCCAACTGGGCTAGGACATCAGGTTGGTGATCCCAAGATACAAGTTCGGTTGTGCGGGGCACACGATTCAGAGCTAGCTATACGATGAGTAGGTATGGATATGCATGCGATGGGCTGGGCCACATGGCTCGTGACTACCCGACCCATCATGCAGATGAGTAGCAAACAGTAAAGGGACCTCCTAGGTAGAGGAAGAGGTTTTACCGTGTTGGTCTATAGAGAGCAGGCCGACGTGGCAGAGGAGCTGGTCGAGTAGTGGGTGGTGGACGAATTTTTGAGGCTCTACCACTACCACCACCAGGAGTATCACCCTGACCATAGGGAGCTAGATGACAGAGGCAGGATCAGCTCCAGGCAGACGAAGCCTACGACCACAGCACACCTAAGATGATTTTATATCATATCTGTGTCTACTCCACCCTTTCTACAGTACTTATAGACTCAGTTTTGAGTCATTCTTTTATTACTGTTTCCCTTGCTAAGAGCTCAGAGATTCCGACAGAGCAGTTATCTCGATCCTTCTGGCTAGAGACTCCTACGGGAGCAGACTCGATGATTACACACTAGTGTCTGCAGTGTGAGCTTACTCTTGGATGCGAGAGCTTCGGCTGGGATCTTCTTGTTGCGGAATCGAGGCCTTACAATGTCATCTTGTGTATGGAGAGGTTATCTACAGTATATGCTCAGATTGACTGTATTAGGTGCAATGTGTGTGTGTCGGAATGGATGGGATCAGGTTCACCTTCACCAGTGATAAGGGAGCCTTTGCAGTGCCGGATGGACTTTCACAGAAGAGGGGGAATCCGATCACTCATCAATTGGCTAGTCTCATCCTCAGAACGGTTGATGTGTGGAGATCGAGTTTTCCGGTTGTGCTGGATCAGTACGCATATGTCTTCCCTAGTGATGTTGCAGGACTACCTCCTCACATAGAGGTAGACTTCTACATTGAAATGTACCACGAGACATCACCGATATCTATTCCAGCATATCGTATTGCACCCTCCATGCTTCATGAGCTGTGGGTACAGCTGGAGGACTTACAGGGGAAGGGATTTATATGACCCAATGTTTCACCCTGGGCATCTCCAATTTTGCTAGCCAAGAAGGTGGATTGGTGCTTGCGACTGTGTGTCGACTATCGTCACCTGAATCAGGTGATCGTAATGAAAAAGTACACACTCCAGAGGATTGACGACTTATTTGATCAGCTCAAGGGAGCACTATGGTTCTCGAAGGTAGACCTCATGTCAAACTATCACCAGCTCAGAGTTCGAGGTGAGGATGTGCAGAAGACGGGCCTTCAGGTTTCGGTATGGCCATTACAAGTTCTTGGTTATTCCCTTCAGTGAAAACAATGTTCTATAAGTGTTTGTGAGTCTCATGAATAGGATATTTCAGCCTTACATCGAACGATTTGTCATAGTCTTCATCGAAGACATAATGATTTACTCAACAAATGAGGAGGCGCACACCTACCATATGCGGGTAGTACTGGACACACTTTGAGAGCACCAACTTTATAGTAAGCTCTCGAAGTTCAAGTTCTGGATTCTAGAAGTTCACATTCTGGGACACGTCATCTCGGATGCGGGATTTGTAGTGTATCCAACGAAGATAGAGGTCGTAATTTCTTGGGAGCCACCCAGGAGTTTGATGGAGGTGCATAGTTACCTATAACTAGATGGGTACTATAGAAGATTTGTGCTAGACTTATCGAGAGTTGAAGCACTGATTTTAGCATTGAAGAAGAATGGAAAGCCCTTCATGTGGTCAAAGGGATTCCAGTAGTTCTTTCAAGAACTGAGGCAGTGGTTGACCAATGCACCCATCTTGAGTCTACTGGAGGAGGGTGTAGGGTACGAAGTTTACTACGATGCATCAGGGATTAGACTCGGGTGTGTCCTGATGTAGGAGTGTGCAGTGATCACATATGGTTCACAGCAGTTGAGACAACATGAGCAGAACTACACTACCCATGACCTGGAGTTAGCAACAGTGGTCTTCACCTTGAAGATGTGGCGACACTATATAATGGGTGAGCATTTTACAGCCTACACTGACCACCAGAGTCTCAGGTATATCTTCTCACCCAAGGACCTGAACCTGATACAACATCTATGGCTTGAGTTCCTGTAGGACTATGACTTCTTGAGAGACTATACTCCATTGAAGGGAAAGGTTGTAGGAGATGCTCTCGGCAGGAGATCAAGCATTCAGGTGCTAGGAGAGGCAATAGAGCATTTGTCCAAATTGCAGATATCCTTTGCGGATAGAGATGGATCATCCTTTCTACAGTCTCTCACAGTCACTCTTCTACTTCTACAGCAAGTCAGAGAGGTGTAGTGTGGGGACATTGACTGTGAGGCAGGACGTGCTCTGATATCCTCAGGGTAGGGACCTGATGGGTTTTCTGAAGCTGAGGAACATGTCATCCTATTCAGAGGACATACCATGGTACTAGTTGCACTATAAGAGCAGGTTTTGAGGTAGTTCTCCACATCCCCTAAAGCAGTACATCCAAGAGTGGTGAAGATGTATTAGGACCTCAGACGACAGCAATGATGGCAAGGTATGAAGAAAGCAGTAGCAGAGTTTGTCTCTCATTGCCTCACTTGAAAGCAAGTGAAAATGGGGCACTAGGTACCAGCAGGCTTGGAACAACCCTTATAGGTCCCAGATTAGAATTATGATGGGATATCCATGGATTTAGTGATGGGACATCCACGTACATCCAGAGGAAATTAATCTATCTGGGTGATCGTAGACCGACTCATCAAGTCAGCCTACTTCCTACCGATCAGAGAGCAAGGCTCAGTAGAGAGCATGGGACACCACTACATTTAGGAGATTGTATGGCTTCATGGTGTTCCATCGACTATCTTCTCTGATCGAGATTCTCATTTCACTTCCTAGCAATGGAAGGGGATATAGGAGGCTTTTGGCATGCAGATTCACTTGGGAACCACCTTCCATCCTCAGACGAACGATCATACTGAGAGGACCATTCAAACTTTTGAGGGCATGATCCATTCCTGTGTCCTTGATTTTGGTCTACTCTGGGAGGATCACTTACACTTGGTGGAGGTTGCGTAAAACAATAGTTACCACTCCACCATCGGGATGGCCGCTTACAAGGCCCTGTATGGATAACCTTGCAGATCTCTTTTGTGCTGGACTGACCTAGGGGAGTCAGTACTTCTAGGACCAGAGATGGTTCAGGCTACGATGGAGAAGGTGCATATCATCAAGGAGCGGATGAAGACTGCACATAGATGATAGAAGATCAATGTTCATAAGATATGGACACCACTAGAGTTCGAGGATGGCGACCACATCTTCGTATCGGTCTCACCTCGACAATGTTTGTGGAGATTGGGTTGAGGCGGCATGTTATCTTCGTAATTTATTCGGCCATTCCTGGTTCACTGTAGAGTAGGCGAGGTGGCTTACCTCCTGGACCTTCCATCACAGTTTCACTGGGTGCACGACATCTTCCACGTATCTCAACTGAGGATATACGTGCACGAACCGTCCCACATCATCGACCATGAAGATCTGGACTTCGATGATGGGGAGACATTCACGGAGGTCCCATTGGAGATTGATGTTCGATAGGACCGGGTCCTATGATGATGGTCGATTCCTTTGGTGCACATTCGCTGACAGCACGAAAACCTCCAGGAGAGCACATGTGAGCGGGAGGCTCAGATTTGTGCATAGTACCCCCTTTTGATTCCCTAGTGTGTGTTATAGATTTACGAGGACGTAAATCCCTGATGCGGGGATAATTTAAAAACCCAAAAATCCCAAGACAATTTTTTTCCAAATTCTTGGGAATTTTACAAGTCTGCAGTTTCTGACGGCGCCTGATTTTGAGGCCCGGTGTGCCCGAAATCAATTTATGATGTTTTTCTTGGGTACGTTCAGTAAACGTACATGTGGGTTTTTCTATCATTTGAACCAGTGATCATAATTGAAATCCAAGGACACCTATGAATTCGCAGCGTCAGTATTTTCTTAAGAGGACCTCTACCATAGTTTCATTAAGTTGAGAGTGGAAGTTAATTTTTGGGGATTGTTAATAAATTTTAAAAATTATGTCTGAAATAATTTTTAGGTGGTGGTTAAATCCACTAAAGGAAAGTTGGGAGTGGGGCCACCACCCCCCAAATAATCTCCCATGGGAGGATAATGTGTTGTGGGGCCCACATGAACATAAACTGTTCAACTCCCCCCTTGAAACCCTTGAAAACCCCCCTTGACGAGGGTTAAACCCTCCACCTTCCACCTCCCTTATTAATTATGAAAACACTCCACCTCCCACTTTCTCTCATTAATTTTCCAACACCAGTAATTAATTAATTGATCTCCACAATTAAATAATTAATTTGAGTCTTTGAAATCTTGTGAATATTTTTTTTCCAACATTAAAAGAAGACATTACGTTCTTTTAATTTTTTTGACATAATCCTGGTTTGGAGAACTAAGGTGTGAAGGGGAGATTTTAGAGGACTTTACCCTCTCTGAAGAAGAACACGAGGAACATTATCCTCTCGAAGAAGTACATATTATTCATTCTTCGATCGGGGAAAGGAAACGAGCTGATGGCCATGAGGAATGTCATCTTCCTTCCACTTTATATGTGTCATGGTAGAAGACGTCATCCGCGATGAATGTCACCAACAATGAAACTTCCTTCTCAGACTCACCATGACATCAATGAATCGATGCCGTCGAAAATGATCTAACTTTGAATCGATGTAACTGGTTTTGTATAATTTTAAATGAATAAAATTATACCCTCATGTTTTGGAAATTATATGTTGTATTACTGTTTGAGCCTCTAATGCGGTGGGCATAGGCTAACAAAAATTTCGGACCCTCCGCAATTTTGTTCTTCATATGTGGTATTTTGGGCGACTGGTGAATAGAAGGGAAACCCTATTTTGAGGCCGTTGCAGTGAAGAGCTGGACCCGAGGAGACCGTAGCCACAGACAAGATGCAAAATAGACCACCAGAATGACTCTGGTGGACCGTGAAAGAGCATGGAGACGCAGCTCACTGGCACAGCGGCAACGACGACCGGAGGTGGCGGTCGGTGCCGGCCGGCCGCCTAGGGGAAGTGGCGCCCCTCGTGCCCTGCCGGCCAAAGGCCGCCGCAGTGGTTGAGCAGAACTTGCTTCGTAGGTTCTAGGAGAATTGGGGGGAGCCAGCTGGCGCCGCCGTTATAGAAGACTGGGGGTACCCCCCCCCCCCCCCCCGCTCCTCGCTCGGCCAACTGGACGAGCCGTGGCTGGCCACCAGGCCGACCGCCTGCCTCGCATGCCGAGTGACCTCTCGTGCAGGCCGGGCGGCCTACCGTGCGGGCCTGGCCGCCTGCCGAGTGGGCTGGACCGCCTACTGCCCGGGTCGGGCCGCCTGCCGCGCAGGCCGGGCCACAGCCACCAGGAGGGGCCACGCCCTACTGGGACGGACCTAGATCTGGGTTGGGTGGAACCGGTTTGGTCCGAGCTTGGGCGGGTTGGTCCGAGTCGGACCGGACCCAGACACCCCTTTTCGGAGTACTTTTGGTTTTTTGCCCCTAAATTTAGCTATGAAACTCTGATTGATGCATCGTCTGTTATGTAGATTCCATGGATCAAGACAGTCATTTATTTATTTCAAACTCAAGTTTTTGGCGATATTTGGGTATTTCTGGTTTGGTGTGTTCCCAAAACCAACCGAGCCCTCAGAGCGGAAACACTTATAACTCTGAGACTGGACGTCTGATTGACGTGCCATCTATCGCGTTGGGTTTCATTTGATGAGACAGATCTTCAGGATACATAAAAATAGGACTTTGTTAGAGTTTATTTATCGACCCCATTTCCTCAAGGAGCGGACCCTCCCGGAATCGAGCGTGTGGTGTGCGGGAACCCTAGAGCTGGTTCGACTGTGATGATGACTACCATACTGGAATCCTCCGTGGGTTCAATGATGATGAAAACTGTATTGTAATACTGTCTGGGTTTGACAGTTCTAACATATTAGTTGGTCTTGTATCCTATGTGGGTCTGACTGCTTAGATGAATCAGTAAATACATCAGATCATCTCTAATAATCTAGAATAGTTGGACTGTATCTTATGTGGGTCCGGCATCTTAGACGAGATCGATGGACTGTATCATGTGTGGGTCTGACAGCTTAGAATATATAGCTGGACTCTATCCCGTGTGGGTCTGAAAGATTAGACGAGAGAGCGGGACTGTATCCTGTGTGGGTCTGACAGCTTAGATGGTCCTATATCTTTTCTGGGTCCGACAAATTAGATGATTTAGTGGCTACATCTGATCATCTATATCTCTCTACTATTGGGCCTACCTGTGTGAGCTAATACATGTCTTTCAACTATTATCATCATGGTGTTTGACATTACTTCCTTTGTGGAATTGGTTTGTTCTTGGGATCAAGAGTTGGAGTCAGACTGAGATTGGTAACTTAGGTATATGTATGGGCATATAACTATGTATGGTTGGTTGATACATAGAGATTATAACTTTCATATTTTGTTTATCCTTATTGGATATTATTAGACTTTGCAGGTCTCAAGGTCCCCTACTGAGTATCATTATACTCACCCCTGCACGTACTACGCACGCACCTCGTTGTGTTGGAAGCAGATGGCGGACAGCGCTGACGGAGGCAGAGAGCGCTATGAATGAACGGTACTCGGAGGTGGACCTTACAACGAGAAAGAACACGGAGGATACTGACAGATGTCAGAGCTAAGGTGTCCATCTATACCTAACCTTCTTGTAGGAATCCCCGGAGGACTATCCTGGAGTTTCTCTTTACTTTCAGTTGTTTTTCCCTTTTACTTGTACTTGTTGTTCAGTCGGGTTTATATACTGGCCCATTTACCTTCCAACACACTCTATTTTTATTTAGTTTTACGTAGTGTTTACTTCTTTTTGTGTACTATGATGTGTTTTATTTCTTTTATAATGGCATTTCCTTCCCAGCTTAGGGATTTACGCCTATGGTGCAAGTCGCCAGCCCCTGCCCTATGGATGGCAGGCTTGGGGTTGTCACGGCACTGGCCCCATGGACGGGTCGTGACAATCATATAATTCATATAATATGTTTTTTCTAGAGTTTATTTGGATTATCTCATTAATCATAAATAATAATTCATATATTATAAAGTATAAAATTCAACTCAATATTCAATTTTACAAAATATGAAACTTTAAAAGCAAAAGAAGATTTATTTTTAAGAAAAGTGTTCGTGACTTTAAACATGAACATACATTTCCTTCACCCATCCTTAGTCCCCCTGAAAAGTATTTTAAAACATTGTATGAGAAAAAAATCCATTAAAGGAAAATAAATATGAAATATATTAACCTCGTAAAAAGCCTGAATTAAAATGAAAAAAAATCATAAAACATAACTTGTTATCTTATAAATGGAATTATCTTATTAGAATGTTCAATATCATTCCATGATAAAAAGTAGATAATCTCTATGAACAATTATTTTAATGAGTATAAATGTTATTTAGGTAACATAAGACAATATTTTTCCATATCACTCATAGAAATGGAATAACTTATTTGTTCAACATCCATCACTGGAGTACCCAATGCATTGAAGGTTATACGATAACCACTGATATGGGGTTTATCACAGAATAACTGATCAATGGTTAATAACGTACCCACCCATACATAGATTATCAAAAAACCAACAATCATTGTTTTATAATGGGCGTTTCATCCCGATTTACATCATACTAAGGAGAGGAAAGGGTCTGATAGATAATGGATAATTTCTCGCTATTATATAGTTTCATTTCAGTTTCTACATTTCATTTCGACCCGATTCACATTGTTTCATTTTTTAACGGTTGAGATTGACTTTCGAGGACTAGGAACAATTCCATTTTTATATTATGAGGGAGTTTCCAATGTTTAATGTTCATGGTTGGAAATTTTAGGGGGTTGATTGTTTCTAAAATCAGCATGTGTCGGGTATAATTTCCAAGGATAGTCTTTAAAGGATTTATTAATGGAGCCACAAACACCCAACAACCCTTATATCCATAATTCATGGTCCATATTCCCAATTGAAGATGGTAATTGGATGATGATTTGGACATCAAACCTAAATTACACCATTGGTCAATGAGGATGAAAGTTTTGTTATGTCCAAAAGGGTTAAGAATACACAAAGAGGGGGGGGGGGCTGAATTCTGGTATGGATAATCATTTTTAACTATTCCTTCCCCACTAGATCGTAACCTAATAATTACAATATATCTTTTTAGGAACATAAATATTAATGTTGATATTGTACCTTCCTTGATTACCTAATGAAGATTATTTTAATGTAATGAATGAAATAAATCATAAGGACCTAATGATTTGTAATTGGTTCACCCTTACTCGGATATATCCAAGAAACATACAATAATGATATTCCGATTGTATGAAATTAACTATGAATCGCTGCTGACAATGATAGTTAGGCTAGATATTCTATGCCCAATCTCACATCATATACAATGTTTAGGGTATTCTCAATTCATTCCTATGGATCCATCCCTAGGTCTCCTCCTCTGGCTCACTGCCTGTGGGGAGGATCACTGTCTTCAACTTCCTTCACTAAATGATTTTAGGAGTGGTCCAAACACAATTTATAGGCATGTAGGTACCTTAATTTTCATGAATTCTAAATCCTCAATTATAGATAGATGATCTCTTTTTCTTCCCATGCATCCACTGATGAAGACCACTTTACCATAGTATCTGCGGGAAACCTCAAACATTTCACACAACCCTTACATCACCTTCCATACAAAAATATTCATATAAAAAACAACCTTCTTTTACATATAACCACTCTTATATTCAAATTTTGTAGCTTCTATTTAACTCAAATATTATGCGTAATCACCATAGCTTGCGTGCAATTCACAATCATTCACAAAATACCCTTTACTTAAAATCAAATACAATCCATAGTTCAATGATCACTAATTATTGAGATATTTTCATTGAGGGGGTCACCACTTAATTATAGGCATCACTGACCCGTGTGTGGTAGATTCAGCCTGTCAGACAAGATCTCCTTTTTACACCTAGAACACAATTTGATGTCTCATTGGGTGCACTTGGTTCTTTAGAACAACCTGATCTTTCACACACATTTCCAAGTATTTCGCACACTTTATTCCATTTACATATTTCAAAATTTTGATCATGAAACATTCCTTGTGCACAATATTCTACACCATATTTAGTCTTTCATGAAACATCCTTTTACAAAAAACACATATTTTCATTTTTCCAATTTTGATGCAAAAAATATGTCTAACACGTGGAACCAATATCACCTTGTATTTTTTCATTTTGTACTACATCCATATCGTTCATTCATTTTTCATGGTATTTTTCCAAAATAAGTAGTAAAAAATATCTATGTAACTCAAATACTCACCATGGGATCCTTCTTTTTCAACAAACAATCCCTCTTTGTCAAAAAACATAATCATCCCAAAAATGATTTAGCATTCCTTTGGGGTATTTTTGCCTAAAAATATCCTCCTTTTAGTTTTTTGAAATTTCCTTAAAAATTGATCCCTCTTTATAGATTCATAAATAAAATTAAACCATTCATTTCATGTGATTCATATAGTGATGAATGATTTACTCAACACACACTCTATGCCCACTTAAGAAATTCTCTACATGAGAAATACGAGTATAATGATATTTCATCAATCAAATACGTCATTCCTGATACCAATTCTGAAAACCAAAAAAATATTATCTTCTCGAACCATAGCTTCCCTAATATATATACTTTGTTTAGTCACATGTATATTTTCCACATTTAAAACTCCCCCTACGTCACTTCTTAGTTTCGCGAGTTATTGAATGCTTAATGTTTTCCCTACTATGATCTAGTTGTTTCTTTATAACATTGAGAAATTCTCATCATGTTACTCCCCCTGTCAATTTCTCCACCTATTGTAGAGACCCGAAGGTTGACGTACATAGATATTAAATTACTTTGAGAAATACATAATACATAACAACAACTGACACACAAGGACCGTAATAGTTTAGTGTCTTTGTAATCCTGGAATGTAATCTTATAATCGTGGTAAATGATCTTCAACATATCCCATAAAACTCTTCCACTTTTTGTTTCCTTACCTAAAACCTTTTTTTTAATCCTGGGGGAAAATAAAACAAAAAAAGTGTGAGCTAAAATTCTCAGTAAGGATAAGCATGTATAAATTTAAACATACCATATACATTTGAACTTAAAAACATGAACATAATGTTTAAACATCAAAATCATGAGAAACAACTTAAAACATGGAAGTACATAAGGAATAGATCATAATGGAACATAAATCATGATAACATAGGATGTAAATAAAACATGTAATTGTGGCATCCATTAGCACATGTAAGTATTTCCATAGTAGCCAAGGAATTGCTTCCAAGACCATCTTAGTGGACAAAGACCCTTTCTGAATCCAGTTCACTCCTCATTCCAGTCCTGTAATTCTGAACCAGATTAACTTACCGTTCCAGCCATGTCTATCTCATGAGATATAATTCTTTACCCAATTAATTTGAGGGAGATATAGGTCCCACCCATCTCATAATTAAATCATTCATACTTGTGCCACAAAATAATCATACATCATTCATAATAACCTAATAAATAAAATGGGTTTCATAAACATCATACCATCATCAAATAATCGATATACAAGAAATGGATATCATTTCATCAAAAGAAAAGTGAAACCATGTAAATCATAGAGACATGATACTTGAAACATACACATATGAAATAATTTCATCTTAGATGAAAAATGGTTTTGATAAAACACTTGAAATGAATTCTTGAGGAAAATATCCTTTCTTCTTCAAAATCATTCTATTTTCAAAAAATGTCACGAAATTTTAAAAGAAAAGGATTTTGTTGAAAATAGTCATGAAATATTTTGGATGAATCTTCATGAATATAAATATTTATAAAACCATAAAAATCTGTTCGTGCCATATAAGTTAAAAAATCATTCTTCTCGTACTTTTTCTGGAAAAGTCAAAAAAGTACATCATAAAGTTAAAAATAGAATGATTCCTTACATACCATGTAGTAAAAGTAAAAAATGGGTAAAAAAGACATTAAACAAACATTAAAACATTTTTATAAAACATGTACATGGATAATAACAATAACCCCAGTAAATATTTACGAATAAACTATCTCAGATAAGAATGAGATTGGAATATTTATCTCTTACCTTAGGTATGATATGCTTCGTACGTATCTGAACCTATTGTATAATGATTTAAATAATGTCATTGACTTATTACAGAATCATATTCATTGTTATGATATCATATATGGTTCACTTATGACTTTATATTACCCGTTCTTTTGTAAATTCCATGTTAAAGAGAGTTTTGGGTAAAATCATTTAATTTGTCGTCCGTGTTTTGACTTGTAATTATTCATATGATTACATAGATCATGATTTTTTAATTACAGAATATAAAACATGATTTATATATAATATATATTCAGAATATAAAAATATATAATAGATTGATAAATGGAAAGAAATACACTGTTCATGGAGACGGTAGGCTGTACATACGCATGAACGTTGTTTTCATTTCCTCATTGAATTGAATAGAATTAATTGGATGACATAAATATATATATAAATAAATCAAGTATAATTATTATGTCATATATTTCATGATTAATTATTATATATACTTTATAATTATTTATAAATGGTTAATCATTGAGAATGAATCTCATCGAGTCGTGGAGACTGTATTCCGTACGTACGCACGAGCGATGATATCGTTCCCAAGATCATGGAATTGTATTAATGTGTATGTATAATATTAAATAATCAATACCACTTTACAATAATCATATATATTCATTACATTAACCATTATACCCATCCAAGTAAGGTGGTGGTGGAAAATAGATTACACCACGGCGTGGAGACAGTATTCCGTACATACGCACGCATGGTGAATTCATTTTCCGTAGGATGGATAGTTGATGAAATATGGTTGATTCATACTTATAATAACATATCAGTATATGAGTGATACTTATGTTATTACTTAATAATGAAACAACTAAAGAATATAAAGTGGAAGAAAAAATAAAGTTGAAATAATTGGCAACGGACATTACATTTTCTTTGAAGCGCCTCTTTGAGACCTACTCTTAGGGCACTAAAATTGGTCTTTGAAGAATACCAGGACCTCTAGGATGTTTCTAGGGAAGTGAAGAAGATAAATTGTCATGGTTTGGACGAGATTGAAGGCTTAATGTGGTGTGAGGATGAGAGGGAGGAGGTTCCCTTTTATAAGGGAGGAGAGGGGCACCTTTGGAATAACCAAAAATATTATTTTATTATAAAGTCATATTCATTTTTTAATAGCTCCAAATTGATTTATTTTGAATCTAATTTGGGGGTGTGTCGAAATAATCTCATCCAATAGATTTTAGACTAGTTTAGGTCGTTATAATAATTTTAACTTTTAGTTTTAACTCTTAGATAATTAGATTGACATTTACCATGTCACTTTGTATTTTTATATTATATAGTTAATAAACTTACCATATGCATCCAAGAAACCGCCAAGTGGTCCATTAATGATAAAACTATAATTATATAAGTATCATGGCCGATCCTTAGATTTTTAGGAACACAATAACAATTAATAATATAATATTTGTTTTAAATACTATTTTATGTCAATTTTGACACTATTTGGTAATTGGTTTTTGTGAAAATCATAACAAAATTATTAGTTGGAAAAAAGTTAATTCAATCAATACTAACATGTCATATTAACATATAAAATTATTGTAATTCATAAAAAGTTTCAAATTACATTTATTTGGGTATTTATAACATCAATTATGTCAATAATTCATTAATAAGATAATTACTGCATCATCATTGTGTCATAAAATAATTAAATTATTTTATGTCTAAAAATTAAAAATCAAATACCACTATGTAGGAAAGATTTTTATATTTATAATTAATATTTATAGTCTAATTTATCTTATGTATTACCCTATATTAAAAATGATTTAGTTATTAAACATTGATTTTAACTATTTTAACCATTTTTAAATAAATTTATAATAAATGTCCTAATCTAATCCAAGTGGTCCGAAATAGTCATATGTTATTCCTAAGGTTGTTTTTGGCCGAATTAAACTTATCCAATAGAATTAGGAAATGTTTTATGGTAATAATAATAACATTTTTACCCTTAATTACCCTATTTACTTTTAACCGTGGTAAAAAAAGTAAACAGTTACTATTGACCAAAAATTATTTTCATCTCATTGAACCACATTTTAGTCCTTGATATTAACTGTGTCTCTTGGATTTTCGAAATTCCACTCACAGAAGAGGTAAAATTATGTTTTATGAAAAATTCATTTTTTTAACTACCACTTAATGGTTTTACTATTCATCAAAAAATGAAAGATTCCAGAAAAATACCAAATATTAGGCCTATGATATATTTGATATTATAAAATCAATAATGATATATATTTTACCAAATTCAAAACATATCAGTTTCCTTAATTAATTCAAAAATTAATTTCCGTCATCAAAACAAATAGCGTGTACTTATGAAATAATAACTATCAAAAGATTGACACTTGTTTAAGTCTGGTTTAAATGTGAAATTACATCCAATAACCAACATTGTATTAAATTGTAAAAATATATTCCAAATATACTTCAAAACCACTCAAATTTATAATTTATCACTACTAATTATTTCGATTAAAAAGGTTGTTTTTAATTAAAATTTAGTAATTTTCACTATTCATCGGAAAATGAATGTTATTCAAAAAGTACCAAAATTTCACCCTATACTAATTTCAATATTCTCAATCCAAAAATGAAGTCCATTCTAAATGATAAAATTTATAAAATTTTAAAAAGTGGGTATTACTATTCATAACGGCTAGTTCATAATAATATTATAATAATATATCGTTTAGTGAAACTCGGTATTGTGTACTACAAGCGCTATCGAGGAAGGCCATGATTGCGTGTAATGAAAGGAAAGTCAGGGATGCATTTTGTGCAATCTCATTTTGGTGTAGCGTACAACAAAAGACATTAATGAAATTAACAAGAATATTTTTCATTAAATCTTGAGGAGTTACATTCTACCCCCCTTAAAATGAATTTCTCCCTCAAAATTCGTCGGGGTTACAAATGCTTTACTACCCGAAAGTTTCTTTAAAAGAAAACCACATTGTAAAAAGGAATAACAAAACTTGGATTTAAAACCTAAAGTATGAAACGTAACGGTTACCCAAATTAACTCATCACTTGGTTTCCACGTAGGAGAACATAGTTAAAAATATGGATATGGAAAAAAAATCTAACCATCATGTTCTGATGGAGAGTGGTAGAGAACATGGCTATGAAAAATCCAACAAGCACAAATCCATAAATTTGTGATGATCTAAGGTACCATTTGATTCATCGTTTATAAGAGCACTAGGACAACATTTTTGGTTTTCAAGATCATTTCCCTAGACTTGATGAAATCGAAATTAGAAGAAATACTCTCGTGATTTTGGTACCGTCTCACCGTTGGTCATTCTTTGGACAATTTCCAATTCTTCTCTTAAATAAATGAAGTTGAATTTGTCATTTGTGATGTGTTAGCAGATCATGTGATAGAATGATGGGTCATTCCATCTGTCTCAAAAAAAGTCTAGAAAAGCTATCAAAAAATACACAAGTCCATCTATATTGATATTAATCATATATGGTTCCTAAAATGGACTTATACTTCATATATCATACTGCCTAATATAATAAAACTAGTTTCTACTAAACAGGGACTTCTTGTAGGCCAGTGGTAGGCAATAAGGGCCAGTCGCACTTCGGTTGTGGGTTCGATTCCCACAGCCGTGTCCAACGCGATGGGTTGTCGCCCATCCTATAGGTTGTCCTTTTTCTAAAACTACATTTACTATTACATCCCATCAATAATGTCAAAAAAACTTCTATCCTTAAACAATACTAACTTATGTCCATCATAATTCACTCCAATCATTAGGCTTATCCAAAATACTGTTGTCCAATCTCTTATTATAGTGAAAACGATTACCAAATAATTCACATAACAAGCATGATAATACCATCGTTGATCCGCATATATCAAGAGATATGTCTTGTTGGTCACATTCCAAACATTTGAAGGCCTTAATCATGTATTCTTTTGAAAAATGAATACCCATTGAATCATAGTGAAAACATGAGTTCTGTCAAAAGTTAACTCTTTTCACATACCAAAACCGCAAACAATGATATAACTATTTCCTTATATCAGTCATGAGCTCATGAATAATGTCAAAAATTTCATTTTCTTATTATCCCTTCATTATGCGCTTATCATCATTATTTCAAAAAATATCTCAATCACTTTCCATGGTTACCGGTACCATAAAATTATTGAAAATAACAATAGACCAATACATAAATATTCCAATATTCCACGATACTATATACAACATTATTTTGGAATCCCATTGCATAAACACTTAATAATTCCGCCAAATCATTGTCATTTTCATCATCGCCAATAGTGATTGCATGTGACTTACCTTTTTTCCATTGCCTTAAGTGGTAGCTCATGTCGATCATCACTAAGACTTGGATTAGGTAATTTATTAGCATAATGCCCCATTTCCTTACACTTGAAGCATTGAAGTGTTGGTGGTGCGTTCTCTATAGTCTTTTTCATTATTCTCATCATTAGAATCCCTTTTTCCATTACTTCGACACTCAGCTGCTCGATGACCTTATTTTCCACACTTAAAACATTTTCAAGTCCCTTTAAGACAATCTCCACCATGTTTCTTTCCACACGTTGAGCATAAGAAAACATTCATCTTCTTTTCATCATTATTCTAAGATTTCTCCTTGAACTCCATCTTTCGTTTCTTGTCAAAACTATGAGATGGATAAGTAACACCAACTTCCATTTCTACCTTGATAGCACAACACACAATTTCTTCACAGCTACAGAAGTCTCTTATAGCTAATGCCCTTCGAAGATTTGGTTTTAAGACACTAAAGAATCGTTCAACTTTACATTCAGGTTGGATGATAAAGACAGATGCATACCTTGAAAGCCTTGTAAAATTCGCTCCTTATACACCAACAGATTCTTCATCCTTTTTCATTAGTTCAAGAAACTCCTTCTCCATCTTTGTTAGAAGAATACGAGCGAGTTACTTATTGGAAAATAAGTTCTTGAACTCGTCCCATTCAATGGACTCAATTTCATCTCTTTGCCTCGTATTCTTGATAAGATTCCACCATTGATCAGCTTCACCTTCCAAATGATATACTGCTAAGATGACTTTATCTTGTTCAGAACATTGAAGAACTGAAAATAGCTTTTCAGTGGTACTGATCCATTGTTCAGCAACAAGTGGATCAGAAGACCCACTGAATGAAGGTGGACGTTTCCTCATGAAGGAGTCAATAGAATATCATTCCCTTCTCTGCTCATTTGGAAGTCCAGAATGATTCATATCTTGTGTAAGTATAGCAATAAGATTTTTCACTCCATCTTCCATAACATTTGTTTGTTCAGGAGGACAATAATTTCATTGTCCATTGCATTGATCAACATGGTTCCGTCGGGTTCCAGCCATCGTCTAAAACCCAAAATGAATAGTGTTAGAGGCAAAAATCATGCTAGGTAAAACAACATAATAAAGGGGGAGTACCTTCAATATCTAACATCTTAGGTTTAATTCTAAGATCATTACCATAATTCTAGTACTATAACTTATACTTATACTTAACGGTAGGGACATACCTAGACATACCTTAGAAATATCTCTAGGGATCTCACTAATGTTCTTGCATCCAAGTTTCCAATGGTTGACTAAACCTTTCCTCTGATACCAATTGTAGTGGTCTAGAATTACTTCTAGTGGAATATAATTGATACCTATCAAGGCACTCCATGGGCGGATACACCCCCTGGGTGGGGCACACCACCATCCCCAGTGGTAGTCATTTCCTCATGAAGCCCTTGGACAGAGATCCATGCTTCGTCCAACGGTCACATGTGAGAGTTCCCAAGGATCAGATTCATTCCTACCTCCTTTTCCTCTGATACCAACTGTAGATACCCGAAGCTCGACGTACATAGATTTTACATTACTTTTGAGGAATAAATAATTCAGATCAAAAACTGACACACAAGGACCATAATAGTTTAGCATCTTTGGAAACTTGGAACGTAATCTTCTAATCGTGGTGAAAGATCTTCAACATCACCCATAATGATCTTCCACTTTTTGTTTCCTTTCCTAATACCTTTATTTTAATCCTGGGGGAAAATAAAACATAAAAAGGGTGAGCTAAAATTCTCAGTAAGGGTATGAATGGATAAAATAAAACATACCATATACATTTGAACTTAGAAACATGAACATAATCATAAAACATAAAAATCTTGAGCAATGACTTAAAACATGGAAGTACATAAGGCATAGATCATGATGGAAAATAAATCATGAAACATAGGATGGGAATAAAACATGTAACTGTGGCATCCATTAGAACATGTAATGATTTCTATAGTAGCCAAGGCATTGCTGCGAAGACCATCTTAGTGGACAAAGTCCCTTTCTGAATCGAGTTCACTCCTCGTTCCAGTCCTGTAATACTGAACCAGATTAACATTCCATTTCAGCCATGTCTATCTCATGAGATATAATTCTTTACCCAATTCTTTGGATTGAGATATAGGTCCTACCCATCTCATAAAGAAATCATTCTTACTTGTGCCACAAAATAAACATACATCATTCATAATAACCCAATAAATAAAATGGGTCTCATAAACATCATCCCATCATCAAATAATCCATATAAAAGAAATGGATTTCATTTCATAATAAGAAAAGTGAAAACATGTAAATCATAGAGACATGATACTTGAAACATACACATATGAAATAATGACATCATAGATGAAAAATGGTTTTGATAAAACACTTGAAATGAATTCTTGAGGAAAATATCCTTTCTTCTTCAAAATCATTTTTTTTGACAAAATGTCATGAAATTTTAAAAGAAAAGTATTTTTTTGAAAATATTTATGAAATCCTTTGGAGTATGATTCATGGAAATACGGCTTTATAAAACCGTAAAAATCCATTCGTGCTGTATAAGTTAAAAAAACATTTTTCTCGTACTTTTGCCGGAAAAGTCAAAAAAGTATCTCGTAACGTAAAACAAAAGAAAGATTCCTTACATACCATGTAGTAAAAGTCAAAAATGGGTAAAAAGGACATTAAACATACATGAAAACATTTTTATAAAACATGTACATGGATAAATAAATAAGACTTGTAAATATTTACGAATAAACAATCTCGGATAAGAATGAGATTGGAATATTTATCCCTTACCTTAGGTCTGATATGATTCATACGTATCTAAACCACTTGTATATTTATTTAAATAATGTCATTTACTTATTACAGAATCTTATTCATTGTTATTATATCATATATGGTTCACTTATGACTTTATATTACCCGTTCTTTTGTAAATTCCATGTTAAAGAGTGTTTTGGGTAAAATCATTTCATTTGTCATCAGTGTTTTGACTTGTAATTATTCATATGATTACTTAGATCACGATTACTTAATTCCATAATATAAAACATGATTTATATATCATATATATTCAGAATATAAATATATTTAATAGATCGATAAATGGACAGAAATAAACCATTCATGGAGACGTTAGGTCGTACGTACGCATGAACGTTGTTTTTGTTTCCTCATTGAATTGAATGGAATTAATTTAATGACATACATATATATATATACATATATCTAGTATCATTATTATGTAATATATTTCATGATTACTTATTATATATACTTTATAATCATTTATTAATGGTTAATCATTGAGAATGAATCTTATCGCGTCGTGGAGACGGTATTCCATACGTACGCACGAGCGATGATTTCGTTACCATGATCGTGGAATTTTATTAATGTGTATGTATAATATTAAATAATCAATATCAATTTACAATAATCATATATATTCATTAATTTCACCATTATACCCATCCAAGTAAGGTTGTGGTGGAAATTAGATTACACCACGACGTGGAGACGGTATTTCGTACGTACGCACGCACGATGATTTCATTTTCCGTAGGATGGATAGATGGTGAAATATGGTTGTTTCATACTTATAATAACATATACATATATGATGGATTCTGATGTCATTACTGCATAATGAAACAACTAAAGATGACGAAGTGGAAGAAAAAATAATGTTGAAAGAATCGGAAATGGACATTACCTATTCTTTGAAGCGCCTCTTTGAGACCTCCTCTTAGGGCACTAAAATTTGTCATTTAAGAAGACCAGGACCTCTAGGATGTTTCTATGGAAGTTTAGAAGATAAATTGGCAGGGGTTTGCCGAGCTTGAAGGCTCAAAGTGGTGTGAGGAGGAGAGGGAGGAGGTGCCCTTTTATAATGGAGGAGAGGGGCACCTTTGGAATAACAAAAACTATTATTTTATTATAAAGTCATATTCGGTTTTTAATATCTCCAAATTGATTTATTTTGAATCTAAGGTGGGTATGGGTCGAAATACTCTCATACAATATAATTTAGACAAGTTTATGTCATTATATTAACCTTAACTTTTAGTTTTAACTCTTAGTTAATTAGATTGACATTAACCATGTAAGTTTGTAATTTTATATTATATAGTTAATAAACATACCATATACATCCAAGAGACCCCCAAGTGGTCCGTTAATGATACACCTATCATGATATAAGTATCTTGTCTGAACCTTAGATTTTTAGGAATACGATAACAATTAATAATATAATTTTTGTTTTAAAAACTATTTTATGTCAATTTTGACACTATTTGGTAGTTGATTTTTGTAAAAATCTAACAGAATGATTAGTTCGAAAACAATTAATTAAATCTATACTAACATGTCCTATTAACATAGAAATTTTTTGGAATTCATAAAAAGTCTAAAATTACATTTATTTGGTAATTTATAACATCAATTATATCAATATTTCATTAATAAGATAATTACTGCATCATCATTCTGTCATAAATAAATTAAATTATTTTAAGTCTAAAAATTACAAATAAAATACCATTATGTAGGAAATCGTTTTAGGTTTCTAATTCATATTTATAGTCGAATTTATCTTGTGTATAACCCTATATTAAAAATGTTTTATTTAATAATCATTGATTTTAACTATTTTAACCCTTTTAAAATAAGTTAAAAATAAATGTTATAATCTAATCCAAGTGGGCCTAAATGGTCATATTTTATTCCTAAGATTTTTTTGGCCAAATTACACTTATCCAATAGAATTAGGACATGTGTTAGGTAATAATAATATCATTTTTACCCTTAATTAACCTATTTAATTTTAACTGTGGTAAAAAAAGTAAAAAGTTACTATTCACCAAAAATTATTTTCATCTCATTACACCACATTTTAGTCCTTGATATTAACCACGTCTCACGGATTTTCAAAATTCCACTCATAGAAGCGGTAAAATTATGTTTTATGAAAAAATCATTTTTTTAACTACCACTTAGTGGTTTCACTATTCATCAAAAAATGAATGTTTCCAGAAAAATACCAAAAATTAGGCATAAGCTATATTTGATATTATGAATCCAAAAATGATGTATATTTTACAAATTCAAAACATATCAGTTGCATTAATTAATTTAAAAATTAATTTTCGTCGTCAAAACAAATATCGTGTTCTTAAGAGATAATTACTATCAAAAGATTGACACTTGTTTATGTCTTGTATAAATGTGAAATTACATCAAATGACCAACATTGATTAAAATTGTAAAAATATATTCTAAATATATTTTAAAACCACTCAAATTAATAATTTATGACTATTAATTATTTCGATTAAAAATTTTGTTTTTAATTAAAATTTAGTAATTTTCACTATTCATCAGAAAATGAAAGTTATCCGAAAAGTACCAAAATTTCACCCTAAGCTAATTTCGATATTCCAAATCCAAAAATGAATCCCATTTTAAAAGATAAAATTTATAGAATTTCAAAAAGTGTGTATTACTATTCATAACGGCTAGTTCATAATAATATTAAAATAATATCTCGTTTAGTGAAACTCTGTATTGCGTACTACACACGCTATTGAAGAAGGTAGTGATTGCGTGTAATGAAAGGAATGTCAGGGATGCGTGTTGTGCAAGCTCCTTTTAGTGTAGCGTAAAACAAAAGACATTAAGGAAATTAAAAAGAATATTTTTCATAAAATCTCGGGGTGTTACACCTACCTTGATTAAATCTCCCAAATTCACTGTTTTACATGTCAGCTTATCCATATTCCATAACTATGATGTCTTCTACCTTATTTAACCATAATTTATACCACTTATAAAGTCGCACATTCTCCACCATTTTCAATGAACCCAAAGTTCACACTTTTGTGTCATGCGACAAGGTAAATAACCCAGATCGGTACATTGTAAAAAACACACCTTTCCTCAAGGAGAGGGGGTCCTACATCCCCACTTTTTCAAGACCGGGGAGTCGATTGAACTCCCAAAGTCATTAGATACATATCAAATTATTTTTTGATATGGCATTTTTTAGAATGTCTGCGACATGTAGTTGTATATGTACATACATCAATTTCACAAGCACATTCTCTGCCTTATTCTTGTTAAAATGATATTTTATTTCATTATTCTTTTTGTTTTTGTGATGTACTAGATTTTTTCTATGATTTATTGAGATTTAATTTTTACAATGAATTCCAATCAGACACATCACTTCAACTCATATAATATCAAGTGATTTCCTCATCTACTCCAACTGTGTGCATTCTTGAGCGGTTGTAATATACTTAAACTCAAAAGTGGTTAATGAAATGAAGCCCAGTTTCATAATTATCTATGAAATACAAAATCCACCTAGATAGAATCAACCTCTTAACATTTATTTACATTCATCTACTGAACCAGACCAATAAGTATCTATATATTCCAAATGATCTGACAAAGATCTGTCACAATACATCAAACCAAAATACATAGTTTCCTTAATATATCGAAGTATTGTTTTCAATGAAATAATTTGGACTTCCTTGAGATTTCATTGATATATCACTTCTTTTAATGTGGATAAAACAATATAAATTATTTTCGATATCAGTTATAGTAAACCTCCATTGAATTTCCTGTATGGTATGATATAAATTGTCTTGTCATATTCATCGTTTGATATTTTAACCCATGTTGCTACCAGAGTCAAAATCTCCTAGTAATTAGTCATTCATGATCTTCTCATAACATCATTAGAATATTTTTATTGAGAAATTAATGTTTCAATACTTCTTAGTGCCACCTATAAACTAAGATAAAATGTTTCTTTACTAATCACTAACAATTCTAACCCACACTTCATGAATTCAGAAAACTATATACACGATGGTTCACATAATCCGAAAAATATTATGTCATCAAAATACACCATAATAATTATAAATTGATTTATATCATTGTTTACAGATAGATTTTAATCTACTACACCACACTAAAACCATGATTCTTCAAAAAAATATCATGCCTTGAATTTCATGATCTTGCTTCTTACTTCAAATCATATAACAACTACATCGACTGAAAACTCTATTCTCATATTCATGAATGATACAACCATTTGTATTCTCAATATATCCTTCTTCTTCTATAACCCCATTAAAAAATGTAGTCATGATATTCATCTAGAATTCATTGAACTTCTATTGCACTACAATGTACAAGAATAATATGATGGTCTCCAACCATGAATTAGTTGAAAATGTCTCAATGACATCAATACCCACTATTTGTTAGAATCATAATCACAGTAGTGATTCTTTGTTTTGAATCACTTCACCATCTTCATTCATCTTGTTCTAAAATACCCACTTAGTGCAGATGAAATTATTATCTTTTGACCTTGATACAATATACCAAGTATTAGTCTTCTCAATATTTTCAAGATTATCTATGTGTAGCCTAAACTTGGTTCTTATCTCCACTTATATCATCATCATTAAATTCATCTAAATCATCATTGTACACTTTTACTCACCCAAACATGATTATTTCATAATTACTGCCCTAAGGAAACTATTGTTGCTCTATTAATGATAATTTTCATTATCAACTATAGTGACATTAGTTTTTTCAAAAACTTTTTAATTATAATGTTGAAACATTGTTGAATTTCTGTCACATTGTATTGGTATCTTGAAAGTAGTTAGATTATACAATGTTGTTAGATCAAAATATATAATCATGAAATATAAGAGTTTTCCTGATTCTCCCATAATCATTTTTCTCAAGGCTAGAGAGAATAAATATTCATCCTTTATATCCCCTTGAGATCATTCATCAGATTTGGAGATAGATTTCTCCGCCAAAAATGTGAAAATCTTACTATTATTGGGAACACAGTTTTTACCAAAAATAATTCTTCATACCTTGTATACTTTATTCTCATGTGACACTTTACAATGAACCTTCAACAAAACCTCTAAGCCTATGATCCAAAACTCTATGTAAGAAACGCGAGATAAGGTGAACCACATAAACCCTGTCTATTATGATAAATTATTTCAAACCATAGACAATTTATTCTATTCAAATAATTCTTCATTATTAATTCCTCAGCTCTAGTGACTCATTTTAATTAGTATAAATTCTTTAGCACATCACATCACCACTTTTCATCATTTGATTCAACATCACCTTGTATAGTATCTTCCATTTTTCCTTAAATAGTTGAATGTTTGTTAAAAATAATAATATACATAGGATTAGGAGTTTCACTAGATTCTTCAATAAGAGTATTGTGATCAAACAAGTTAGAAAAAACCTTTGATGCTTTCTTGAAAAGAATTATACTCTATATGTGAATGTTATAAAACTGCCCATCCTAACTCAAATTTGTTGTCCCTATGACTAAACAATCATTAACCTCTTTTAATATCTTATTATGATATATAGGTTTTTGTGGGTTTGTGTTGGTTTACTATTTGGGGTTTATACCCACTAGTAAAAATTTCATCCTTTGAGGTTCCACCCAAATTTCATTTTCAAGTATTTTTTATCTAACTGAGAATCTCTCCAGTAGACATCTTCTCATTCTCATTCCTCTATTAGAGGATTCTTTACCCACCATTCACTTCACACTTATTCAATTATGTGAGATTGTTGAGAAAATATTCCCTGATTTTTGTTTTATCAGTTATTCGATTCTCCATACTACTTCTTACATCTTTTGATTTATTCACTCAATGTACATTATCATTACTCACAACTAATGTAGAAACTCCCTTTTTCATCAAGGTTCATTAAAATTATATCCCAGAGTGTTGTTTTTTTGTGTATAATAGGAGGTGATTGATTCTCCAATCATTGATATCCCTGTGATTCTTCCGAGGTTGTAAACCATGATTTCAAATTATTATTTATCATCCAATAGAGGCATTTTTTATACACTTCTAGGGTTATGGATCTTATTTAATGTTCTTTTCTTCTTTTATTTCTCCCTAATACCATATATTTTCAAATTCCCTTAATCATAAAATACAATAATACTTGAGTTAATAACATTCTTCTTGTAATCATTTATTGGTTGAGATGTTGATGCATTTAGAGTTCTGCGTTTGTCATTGAGATCCAGATATTCTTGACACGTACTCATGGTGTGTCCCAAACATCCACAATAGGATCATTTCATTAATAAATTCTTACAAGAGACACTTCATTCAAATTTACCATGTTTATTATTGTTTTTCATAGATCTAAAAGTATTTCTATTTTCACAGCATGAAATATATTCTGAAGCCTATGAAAAAAAATGATATATTACAATGAATCCGACTGAAATAACACATGAAATAATTACATCCTACAAAATCCATATTAGGTCTGTCTACCGCACCTAAATTATTTTTCTTATATATGAAATTTTCATATCATTCATCCTATCATGCATGGTAGGGGAAGCACCATATATAATACCACGTGTTCCCAAAAAATATTTCATTTGAGATGAGGAAATAAGTTATTTTTCTGCATCCGTAATATAATATTTTCATATCATTTCATAATCTCTTTCTAAAATATAATCAAATAGTAAGTGCAAGGTATCATTCATTTTAGTCTTCCCTTTTCCATTTTATTTCTCTAATTCTTTCTTGATTTATTCTATTTCATCTTCTAATTGTTGGATCTTATTATCCTTTGACTCAATGTTATAATTCAGTTATCTATTGTTATTCCTCCCTTTAGTCATCTCATATTCCAATTCACATGTGAGATTATCCACTATGCCACTTCTCACCTTTATTTAAAAAATTTATTCTGCAACATAATCAGAACAACATGAGTTAACATGTTCTATCCTTTAGTTCTTCTGAACTATTTCAGACAGATGTGTGTCAAGATCATCATTTCTAGATTTTAGATTCTTAATTTCATTTTACTTATCTATATCTTATTTTTCAACATATTTTTTTCTATCATTATAGACATCTTTTACTATTCTACTTATTGAGATTCATTCTTCTTCTTAATATCAGTAGACGCAACACTATGAATTTGATTTAATCCTATTATATTTTTTCCCTCTATTTCTAGTGCTTTGATCTAGGTATCATTAGATTATATTTCATCATCTAGTTTCAGATGAAATTCCTTTGTCTTAGGGACAACTTCTACTTTTATCCTTCTGGGTGTTTCTTCATATTCTGTGGTTTCAAAATTAATTGAAATGTCATTTTTATCAATATATGATTTTTCTAAATAATTATTTTGTTTAATAATTGATTTTTTAATCTAAATTCCAGTTTTTCTATAGACACTTACACAATAAAGAGTCTCACCTTGATTATACTTATTAATTCATGTTCATACCTTTCCCATGAAAAACAAATATAATAGTTGACCAAATCTTTTACTTCATCAGTAAAGAGAAAATGCTAGATACAAAAAATATGACAAAATAATCCTTCCATCTAAAACAAAATGCTAGTCCCAAAAGGTGGCTAGATATAATGAGAGGGGGTGAATCTGGGTACGTATATTATTTTTAAATTCTTCCTACCCCACTAGATCATTATGTTTTTTTATAAGGGTTACATAATTTTCACATAAATTTTAATGATGATATTATTTTTTCCTTTTTTATATAATGATGGTGCTTTGAATAGAATGCAAGAAAGTATGTATATGGATGAAAAATGTTTTACCTCCTACACCCTCACTAAGATGTATCCAACAATTATTCAAGGGTGATGTGTCATTTGTACCAAATTCACTAAGGCTCACTTCAATTAATGATTTTTATGCATGTTCTTCTATGCCCAAGATAACTACCATTATAATGTTTAGGGTCTACTCACTGCATTCTGAAGAGTCACTCTATATTTCTTCTCCTCTGGCTCACTGATGGTGGGAAAGATCATTGTCTTCTTCTTTCATTGATCACATCTATTGGAAGGGATATAAACAAAATATATAGACATTTAAGTTCATTAATTTTCCTGATTTCCATATCCTCAACTATAGATATATGCAATATTGAATATAAACTTTCATTTACTAGTGAATACCACTTTACCACAGTATCACTCGGAAGCCTAAAATCATTCATGCAACCCTTGCTGCACTTTGGGCATACGTTTTTTCCTTGTTTGTAAACATATTATTATATGGAACTTCATTCATTTGTGAAACACCAAAATTATGAAAAAATACATTCTCATAAATGTAACTCATGTCTTATGCGAAATTGTTATAGCATTAAACTATTCCAAATCTTTCACTCCCTTCCATATACTTAAATTACTATGTGATCTGGAAATTGAATTCTCTCTATTTTTAATGTTAGTATGAATGAGTTGTTTCAACACTTTTTTATTTGAATCTATGGACCCTTTGAGGAATATTCAATGTGTCTTGAAATATCCCCTTTGTGCATGAAAAACCATATTTTATGTTGCATTAGGCACACATGTTTCATTCACACAACCTCATTTGTGACACACATTTCCAAATCATCCATGAACATGATTACATTTCCATATTTCAGTTTTATGAACCATAAAAATTTCATTCATTCTTGTTTCGATGTCATCATCATTCTTGTGTGAAAATCCCTTTAATTAAAACATATCTTCATTTTACGGATTTGGAGGCACAAAATTTTGGAAAAAACTGAAAAACTGTCCCACATTGTATCTATTATTTCTGTACCACCTCCTAATAATCCATTACTTTTTCAGGGTTCATTTTCAACAGAGGATGTCAAAAATATATCTGGAACATGAAAACCCACCATGGAAACCCTCGTTGTCAACAAACAAACCACCATTGTCAAGAAACACAATCAACCCAAAAAATGATTCAATGTTTCCTTAGAGGATTTTTTCCCAACAAGATCGGTATCATTAGAACATTTTGGGATGAATTATTTCATAAACCAAGAGTCACTTATTGATTTATGAAATTTTCATATGTTTTTGAATCCTTGGTTCTTTCCCAAGCATTCATCCACAGATTACCCTTGTGTTTCATGATTAACCATACATACATTGGGGTTGGGAGTTTATGATACACCACTAGTTTAAGCCCTATTTTGAGGCACAATGGATATTATCATCACCAAGGGAGGATAAAATATGCATTTATATTTGGATCAAACAAATTATATAGGATTCCAACATATCCTCATGAGAGGAATCATAACCCTTGCAGTTCGGTGCCACTTAACTAGACCAAACACTTTTTAAGGTTGTGTTATAGGGACACATCAATGTAATTTATCTTCATCATTGAGGACGTCTAGGAGGAAGGTTCCTAGTAAAGATTTCATGTGGGATTTACTCTGATGTAGATCATGGCCTTCAACAGATGGATGTTCTATTTAGTAGACATGGCCCTAATTGGTATATGTCCAGGTGAAAATTATGGTGATTTGGGTTCTAGATTTGGACATCATAGAAATGTCCAATGTAACCTAGTTTGTTGGGAATCAAAGCCTTCATAGTTTGGTTTATGTAGCAGATTATACCATAATAGAGGACCTATTTGGGGGGGGGGGCTTAATTATTTCAATTAACAATTGGGAAATGCAACCATATTTGTTCGAGGATTATATAGGGGTCATACGTATCCTGAATCAAGAAGGAATCATACTTTTCATAATTAATTGATGGGTTGGGAATTGATTGGGGCATGGGACGATTCTATTTGAAGTGGGAATGATCTTTCATTTTAGGGATACGATGATATGGATCACGGGCATAAACAATGGCTTATTACGTATCCTAGCTATGTTGGGAATCTATGTTCTTGTTGTTCATAGTTGGGTTTTCCAACTGGAATATCAATATAGACCCTAAACCCAGATGACTCATAATCGGTGTGATAAATAAGAAGATGTGAATGATTCAAAAAAGGAACACTTCCCTTCTCTTTTGAGGGATATGGAGGAGGGATACAGTGGACGATGGTGCATATGTGAGACCAAATGGAGAGGAAAATGGGATTTGAATATGCCAACCCCTCACACATGTTGATATCCATGGTAGTCACCTTTGTTGATCCATCAAGACACATCCTAAGCTCGACTGAAGTGTAGAGAAATAAACACCTCCTCTAAAAGGTTGGGTTCAAACCATTGGAGAAGTTCCCTGAAATGGGTTTAGGGAGAGTGGAAGGGCATTATCCTTTGTCAAAGGGTATGTAACATGTGAGCTCTTCATTTTTCATTGGCACCCATGAAAGGGAAAGGCCAGTGACTACCTTTGACCAATAAAATAGGGAGGTTGACATAAATCTTCCAATTATGGACTTCGAGTTAAAATAGTAATGTAGACATAAGTATGCCCCTAGGGATCAAACCTTTGTGGGAAGTGCTTTAGTACATATTCTTACATCACATATGCAGACTTAGATAGGCATGCTGATGGTCCCAACTGTCAAGTCATACGGGTCCAGTGGATTTGGAAGAGGCTTTTTCTGGATGCATAAGGACTAGTTAGTGGAGATGGCATGGAGTGTTTGATGAGAATGTAATGACCTGATTTTATCCAGAAGGTGGAAAACCTAAATACACCCCATTATGCAAACCATTTTCTCATGTGGGGTGGGGGCCTCTCCGCATATCATACAGCTATGCGGGTGAAGGGGTCAACCACGTACCCATATAGAATGTGGACCTATATGCGAGCACCCATGTACCATGGTGGTTCACAATCTCTTGTTCCATCTATATAGCGTGTTTCTATGAGGCTTAGGGTCTTTTCTACGTAGCAATGAACTATGTGGTTCTCCGGAATGAATTTGGGGAATTGTGCTTGTAGTTCCTGGGAATTTCATTCTTGAAGGGCCTATGGTTCAGGGTTTACCAATATGTTTGGTGTATTTTTGGTTATTATTAATTTAAATTCTATTTAAATTCCATGGTATTTTTATACCTATTGAAAACTATTCAATGTTCATTACATCATCGATTTTCTTCTTCCATATTCCAATGTTCGTAAACACCATGCTCTATCAAAATCATCCTCCTCCACTTTTTCTTCCCCACGGTGGTTCTTTCATATATTATTCAGGAATCTATATCTATGGGCACACGACACATTTTATGGAATCCCATGAAAGGATTATCCAACCATTGGATGACTCAGCCATGAAAATTTTAGGGTGTCATCTTTCACGATGGTGGAAATCACCGCCCCAATACCATGAATGACACAATTCATGGGACACAGCCCACCTCACCTCATCCGAGAACAATATAGTACACTAGGATGGAAAGAAGACACATTCATCACCATCGTATTTTCTCCAACTACACTGTTTGCAGAGCCTAACTTCCCTATTTTTGTCTGATTATGGCCAATACTTGGTGGGCAATCGTTTTGCAGTTTTTCCGCATACAACATGTTTCATGGTGTCTTCCATTTGTGTAATTTTATTGGTAAATAGTACATAGTCCAATTTTGGGTCCTTTCCAAAATAGAATTTTTTCATCCTTATCCTAAAATTTTCATCCCCACATGCATATATTTCTTTTATTATGTTTTCTGGAGTATTTTTGTTCCCTTCACATATTTTCCAAGACCCAAAAAATTCCCCCCATTGGAATGGCCTCTAATCTGGATGAAGAGGTGGATATTCCAATGTTGAAAATATTCCCTGACTGACCTTGTTATATGTATAATGTTGGACCCGTTGTGGAGACAATGCCCATATAAGAGCCCATTTAATTTTTCTTTTAACTGTTTTCTCAGTGAAAATTGCTCTACAAAGCCCTCCCTAATCTCCTTGATTCTGTATACTTATTCCTACATTAAATTCACTGTCCTCAAATAGTTCCTTACATTACAAAATTTGAAAACTCTTCACAATTTCCTCATCCAAAGACAGACCATTGAATCTACAAATTGATCTTTAAAACATCGCAACATATGTTCAAATTTCTACATAGTAAGATGCAACCCGATGAACCTGTTCTACATACTTAACTTCAAAACATTGGAATGATCATAAATATCTAAGTAAAAAAATTAATTTTTTGAACTATATAATTTGAAAGTCTATATGGAGAGGCTCAGCACATGGATTTCACATTCTGTGAACTGTCCAATTTTCTAGCCAACGCTTCACAGTCCATCTTCTTATGGGGCATTATATGTACTGTCAGTTCATGGGGAATGAATTTTGTGACCCATTACTGGGTTTTAGTTTGTAGATCAATGATTTTTGGTACTTCTTTGGTTATTTTTCCATTTTGGGCCTCTCTATAAAATCAGTTTGTTTGAATGTCCTTTTTCCATGGTCTTTTTATTTTCCAGGATGATATGTATCTCACTCAAGATATTGTCGATGCTGCTATTCTTATTGATGCTCCTGTTACTCCCCTTTTAGCAACAAGTAAAAGTTATAAGTATATTAAAATTCTATAGATAAAAAACCATATCTCCCCGCTATATCAGCCTTTGTGAATTTACTCACTAAGGGTAAATGGGAATATCAAATCTCATACAGATTTTCCATTTACGGGTTCGACATTCTTTCTAATACACCTATACTAAATCCATGTGTGGTCAACCAACCCACCACCTAGATATTCCAAATCACTATTCCTCTGGCTCTCATATCACAGACAGGATGATTCATTATAAAGGATAACTCTATTGGTTCCTCGATGAACTATTCCCCTTTTACATTAGAGGGGCATGATGAAAACCAGACGAAATATCCCATTGTATTCATAGAATTCCTTGGAGGTATAGAGAAAATGAACAACATGGTTTGTTCTCAAGACGAAACCTTCTCTCTAGGGGTTCATTTGGTATAGATTGGGGGTGTAACTTCTGGGTCCATCAATGTTTTGAGGAATTATGGTTCGAATTAGAGACCATGGGGCTGTATGAGGTTGTGTAGGAATCCCAAAATTTCACTCATCGAACCAACAACTTCATGTCATTGCTTTTGAGAAGGTGGAGTCCATAAACCAATACATTACATTATACCCATGTGGAGGTTGGTATTAGGACAGGAGAAATTTGGCCAATTTTGGGGGTCCCCATCATTGAGGATATTTATGACGAGTTCCTCTCCCACCCCGCTTCAACCTAGGACGATGAGGTGATATGTCCTTCTTATTCTAAAATTATCATTTTCCAGGAAAAGAATCTTTTGAAGGATTTCAAACCCTAGTCAAAGAGAAAAATTTCCTTATTGAAGTGAAATAATGTTGTTTCCAAGCTATGTAAACAAGAACCAGTTGTGAATAGGCTCACATCCTATCTATCCAAGGAGGCTCAAAGGCGAGAAGGTTCCAACTGGAATACCATAGAGAAGGTATGATTCCCCGAATACTGATGAGAATGATTCCTTCAAATGCAATATTTAATTTTTTTAGCGGCATTATTGCCCATGTTTTTGAGTAGTTTCATCTTATCATCATGTGATTCTATAAGTGTTAGAGTCCCATCCATTTTCATGGTGACTCATCTAGACACTGACCAATTTACCAACCTGTCCATTACAAGATTGGATGAAATCTAAAACGTAAAGGGATGGATCAGTGAAGGAAGGTCAGCTCAGTGGATTATTGGACCCTTCCTAATCATATGGGGATAAATAAGAGCCCACATATGAAGTTACACGTTTAACAACACCATGTCTAATCATTACTCTATTCTCAATCCATATCTTCATTATAGAAGTGGGACTATGTAGGTAGGACGAACATCAAAAGATAAACATGAAGACTGAACAGAAAAGAATGATTGGGAAATGATGGTTCCAATAGATATTAATGATTTTGTCATCTATCATTCTTATGATTCCACCCAATAAAACCACATTGAATGCCAAATATAATAAATTTGTTAAATGTGGGTACCTCTTTTAATTAAGGTATAGTACCTCGGTTGCTCATATTTAGGGGGAGCATCACTATGAGGCATATGCACCATGCAGATTTAGTCATCAGTGTAACTGTGATCAAATGTTGTGTCCCTCAAATATTAACAACACACACCAAGATATGAATTTTATGATATCCCTACATTTGTGAATTATGTACACTAAATAGGACACCTGGTGTAAGGAGATACTCCCAAATTCTAATTGTATTGTGCCATTCCATATGAATGGTTACAGTGACACCTAGATATAATCATATATGGATGGTAGTTTTTCAAATGTTGTTCCCACTATTTCAACCCCCAAGGATTCTAATTCTAAGGGAAGTAGAAGTAGAAGGAATCTACTAAGAATTCCAGAGAAGGGAATGTTATTCAGAAAAAATTCATACCTCTTCCAATGATAGACTTGATACATTGGGGAAAGACATCAATATCTGTTGAGGATACCGCTAGAGACAAAAAACCCATCCTATCAGATGTTGGTTTTCCAATGGTATGAATGCAATGAGATACTATGAATAGTCGGTCATCTTTTCATGATATATTCCCTCTTACCTTGTGAATGTTTATCTAGGAGAGGAATGTTACCCATACAGATCATGGACATGTGTCAACAACGATTGACATATCATATGATGATGAACATAAGAGGGAATATTGTTACCATCAATACCATGATACCCTAATCTATACTAGGAATGATCATAAAAAATACTCTCATTGGTTAATTTATATTCTATGACTAGAGTTTGATGGAGACGGTGATGATGATTATCACCCATAAGAAGGTGATCAGATATCTGATTTTCATGATGTAGCATGAGCGAGGGAAGCTCTTAGCTGATGCCCTCACCCTCATAATCATTCTTATATTGAAGGTCTCAGGTATGTATAGGCACTGAGGAAGCCACTGAGATTGATGAGACCTGCTACACCTCCCTAGAAAGATCCTCCATCTCTAGTAATCCCCATTAAATCTATGTTACCAAGGGCGTGGATGGTCTGTGGTGACTTGAGGGAGAATATTTCTAATGAACACATTTAGAGTCTTCTTCAATGAGGGTTCTTTTATCTTATGGGTTTTGTGGAAGCCATTACCCCTACTTTTATATCTCCTAAAGAACAACTAAATGAGGTAGCGACAAACCTATGTGAGATGCACAAGTGTCTCCATGCTTCCAAATATATACTTTACTAATCTGATAAGGTGGCATGGATGATGATACTCTTAGAGATAAATGATATCGAAGGATAGTTTGTTCTATTTTCTAACCCTTGTATAATTTTCCATTGTTGTGGATATTTTGAACTCCCCAGTTTTACATCCACAAGGGCCTGATGAGTCTCATGGGATGGTTCTTTCTATAGTATTCAAACATTGGGAATTTTATCTATGGATAATGTCCCTTCAGATGTACGGATTTGTTGGGAAGGCTCTCCCAGTGCTACCAAACACATGGAGGTAGTTATTGAAAATAAAACCAAGGAATTTCCTCCTCCGACTCCACTTGATATTACCATAAGGGAACCTTCCCCATGGAATACCAAGAATCACTGACAAAAACCTCATCTATTAAAATTTTGTAGAAAGGGGATCTCAAGTACCTACCATATATTCTTATATGGTTTTCTAACCATGTAATTTTCATATTAATAACCCATTTTCATGTGCATATTTTAATACTAGACCAATAAGTAACTAGGCAGATGTTTCCTAGGTATCTATGGCTCCTATCCCTTCCATGGAAGAAGAAATACCACCAGTGACCATGGCTACCCGAAATTAGAGAATATAGGTCACAACATGGGAGGAATATTTCGATGTTGAAGTCCCGGCCAAATGTATTGATCCCACTACCATAGAGGAGGATAGGATGACCTCGACAAGAGTAGTTGAGCTGTGAGAGGAGCCCCAATTTCCCCGAGACATTGAATGGATTCCCAGTTCTAGGGATTCATATACTCTAAACCATATGGACACATATATTATAGAGAGAACACCTTTAAATCATATTCCTCAACGGAGAAAGATGATCCTACTCCCTTAAAGAGTAAAAATAGGGGTAGATTTTATCATGGATCCAAATAACATAAAACTGGCTATCATGCTGTTTCTTCCAATCACAATAGAGACTATAATCTAATCCCCTAGAATTTTGGTGTCGACCATCACACCATTCTGTTGGCCGATTTTCCTTGCAAGCCTAATTTCTCTAAGTGACCTTCTTGATGCTACATCATATACTTCCGTTCTTGTTGATTTTATCACTGAGACATAGATTCCTTTGAATGCCTATGAGTTTGAACTACTAATCGAGGATTTTGTACCATCTATAAAAGGTGATAGGACCACCATGAAGGCAAGAAGAATTAATGATTTATTAGGTAAAGGTTATTTATATATTCCTCTGAACACGTTAAATTATTCTTATATTTCATAGATTGGGAATTTTAATTAGTTTTACTTATGTTTTCATTATCACAACCGATATCACTGGAGATTATAGTGAACAGATCAATAATGCCTACAGTCACAATTATCATGGATGATGCAACGTAGGGATCCAATCATGCTGCAGTCCTTCAATCTTCCACACCTAGTGAAATTCATTTGTGGATACATTTAATCATCAAGGAGTTATTATGAGTCCGACTGAGAGAGCATAGTCATCCCTCAAACTGGCCACCAAAGGGCATGGAAAAACATATGGAGGTAAATTTCTCAAAGACCCTTGCCGACATGTCGATGAAGCTACCAATGTTACACCACCCAGGTTGGGGTTATAAGGATGGTAGGATTCTATAATCATGGAATATATTTCTTAGTAATATAGGTGGTTTCTACCATGGAGGCATCAGGAATGCTCAATTCACTCCTTTCCACTATAGATTCTATGTCTCCTTTTTCACTACAAGGTAAATTAGTATGAATGGATTTTTTGATCAAGATGGAGTAGTCACGAGGCTTTAGGGCGAGCTCACAAAGAAGAGTTCTTTATTGTAATATCATTATTAAGAAGCGGAGTATTGGATCATGTAATTAGAGTACTTGAAAAATGAATGATCCCATGTCACGAACACAATTGACAAGGGGAAGTGGCGAGTGTATGAAAGGGAAGATGTTGTCCATGGTGCTGCATAGGAGGAGGAGGCAATGCAGGTAGGTGCGGAGGATGAGACTATGACTTTACTAAGGATGAGTTAGGTGCTTGAAGAGTGAAATCAGACACTGATACAAATCTGTGGGTCGTCTAATAATCTTTTCTAATGGTCATGTAATGCCTAAATGGAGAGGCTCTGGGTAGCAGGTTCCCTCCACATCATTATTCAATGAGATGATTATAATTTTCCCTCTACTACATCTCCATTATCCATTTCCTACATTATTATTCAGTTATGATCAATGAAAATTAGATTCATAATTTCCACTATATATGTATTCAAATCACAATCCAGGATAATGTGGATAACCAAATAATGTTGTAATTTCATACTGAGTGGAGGGACTCATCGAGCGTTGCAAGTCTCTTTCTAGGGTCATGTGGAAAACCCAACACACCTTATCCATTTTTAATTACCTCCATTATTTTCCCATAATACTTTAATGATTAGGGATTTCACGATATAAATAGACATTTTATTAGGCCACACATTTGGGTTTTTTGAACTAACCATCATTGTGTATCTTGATGATTTTTTAATTGCTTGATATTTTTCCCAAACCATATGTAGCATTGGTTTATCGATATGCCACTCATCTTTTGTCCAGGGGCCATACATGATTTTCTTCCCTGGTGAGTCTTCTATATTTTACATTGGAAATTTTGAGTGTTTCCAATCGGACTATCATTACTAATGTGTTAGGTTGAATAACTTTGACCTTTTTCTGCGGGGTATGGGCCCCAAATTTAGAACCATTACGTAAGAATTCCCCAAAAAATATGAGACATAGAGGAAGGATCTTTTTACCCATTATTGTGATTTTTTGTTATGGGACATGATATGTTGCAAAGATTCCATGGCGAGTATATATATAAGAAAATCCTTTTTTGAGGATGAATATACATTTGGTTGACATGATATTTTTTGTGGTAAACGCATGTAGATCCATCAGAGTGTTGTACTCATAGTAAAAAAAAGTTGTCCATAGGACACTAGAAACCCCTTTCTTATGGCCAGGAGATTTGCATAAGATTTTAGATATATTTTTCTATTAAAGGTCATAATGGATGTCCTGTTAAGGGAAAAATATATAAAAGTATAGAGGTTATTTTTATTGGTTTCGGTTTAGAAACCATTCAAACATGGATTTAAATTATTCAAAATATGGCTGACACATTGTTTATGTTAACATCATACAACATGAAATTTTAAGACTTATTTTGCGAAATCATTTTACTCTGACTATTTGAGGGTAAATGATTCATCTTTTCCTATATTGATTTGACTAGAAATTTATATTATCATCATTATTTGAAAAGTATAAATATGAAAATTGTAATATGAGGGGTTTCATAACCCATTGAGTTAGGGGATATGTAGATAAAATAGAGGTGTATAGAGATAGTAAAATCATCTCTTGAGGAAGATTTTTTATTTGGATGACATGCCATTTATATGGGAAACATATGTAGAGCCGTCAGGGAATTATGTACAAATACAAAAAAAGATATATGGAAGATAATAGATATCTATATTTGATGTATAGGGATGATTTAGGGGCATTCATACCTTTCTGGATACAAGGTATATTGTGTGGAGAGGAGTAAATCATCATTAAATGGGGAAATTTTAGGATGTACACTACTAGGAATATGGGTAATAAGTGGATTCATTTTTATCTGTTCTAAATGAGTTGTTTTCTTATGTAGGTATAACCCTTTAACATTTTGCGATAGGACAATTATTTTTCACTGTAAGATCTGACATTTGAGATGTGGATTCCCCTACATATCTTTTGATGACAAGAATCAATCTGTACAATATTTTATTCAGGATCATTCTTATGTGTATATTTTCACACATATGGTTGGGGATATTTTGTTTTAGATATAGATTCACCAGTGAGGCAGGGTATGTGTCAAAATTTCCTAAGAAAATTGATTTCTTTCACAAGTCCCTGAGGTTAAATACCCTTTTATGTGACTTGGACTAATAGTGAATACCAACAATCAAATATAGGGCATGTTAAACATACTGTAATTAGGATGTTGATGTTGGAGCCCCATGTTTTTGAAAGATAATTGGGAATGGTTTTTTTGACATGTACAAGATGTGAGTAGGAAAGAATGTGTAAATCATGGATTTAAGGGTTCATGGATTAGGATGAATTACATTGGGATTAGAATCCATTTTGTATAAAAAAAGATGGAAAATCATCTATTGAGGACAAATTTTCCCTTGGTGGAAAAAATATTTTGTGTGCAACCTATGTAGGGTTGTCATGGAATTGTATGAATATTCAAGAAAACATGTCTGTATGACACTAGACATACATTTCCAATGGTAATGGTTGATTATAAAATCCTAGATCACTTGAATAATAGAGTGTGACACATTGGGGGAGTGTTCTTAGATACGTTAGATGATTTCTTGTCATGATTAACCCATAGAGATGGGAACTCCCCCACATATATCAGAATCATATGTGGGGTGATTCATTTTCATTCCATCTGGGGGTTTTTCCCGGGTTGGTAGATCATAGTACCCATTGATTGGACACCCCACTTGGGTAAAATTTTTAGATAGGGTAGGGTGTGTTGTTCTATATTTGATATACCTTTTAATTTAATTTCATACTGTTAGAACTTTAGATTTCCAAACAAAGAGGTGAAGAAAATAATATTATTTTTAAATTTATACAAATATTTCCATTAATTGTAGATTAATTCACCCTGGCTCTGTGGGAAGTCCCCTACCGAAATTCCTAATCCCACATGAGCTATCCTTAGTGTGCGAAACTTGGGGAGACAAGGCATTCACTCAACCACTTGGGGATGGACAGAACAATGAAAAGAGCATTGTTTTCCTATGTAGTTTTACATTATTCCGTGATTATGTTGATGATATGTAATTTAACATCATGTATAATAGAAGAATTCATCATTTATATTATTTTCATGTGATTAGGACTTCTTCCAAACAGTTCAATGGATTGTAGATAGTATGTTGAAAACATAGTTTAATAGTCATGTTACATAGATGAAATATCAAAGGAATAATGCATAAATATTAGATAATTAGTCTAATATATTCCTTCTACACCACTAAAATGAGTGTGGGAAGAATTTGTATCCCATGATTATGGGATCCCTCATGTCAATTAAGATGATTTGAGGCTTAAGATCCAATGGTCATACAGAAATAGGAACAACCTCTATTGAGGATGTATTTTTCTTTGGTGAAATGAATTTTTTTGGGAACTATATGCAGATCCACCGGGGAAAATGTGAATAGTCAAAAAAAGGTGTCAGTAAGACACTAGCCATCCATTTCTGATAGTCGAGGGTGATTATGATGATAAAATATACCCAAAGGTATGGATTTTGATGGATAAAAAGGGGATTTATGAGTACATGATAAATATCCTGACCATTATTAGTCATAGAAAAATAGATACTCTACATAGATTTTATTCACATCTAATTGGAAGCATATTATTTTGAATCATCATGTATGTAAGAATCGAGAGTTGAAATTCCATGCATTTATTTTTATTTCACATACATGGTGTTGGGGTCTTTATATTCTTTTTTTTATGCTGTATAGCTGGACCCTGTATTTCGGGTTTATGTGTCTCTTTGTATCTTGTTATATTATGAATCAATCCACACATAGTTCCTGAAATACCACACAGTTTAATGTCATGTTGTTAAGATGTATTTGACCATGTATTTTAGCATCAGATAGCAAGGACTCATGAATTCCCACGTGAAAATCTAGATTATATGTAGAGTAGGCATTTGTTTTATGACGTCTAGGACAATGAAGGCCTCTATGTCACCAAATGTCCCATTGATGGGTGGAAATTATGTCACATGTAGTTCAATAATCCTTCTTAATCTAACATAATATGGTAAGGATGAAAGTGAACTATTGTGGAAAGGATGAGTTGAGTGAAGGAGTGGTATTAAAACTAATGGAAATTTCATATGTATTGAAGTTAGTTGGGAATAAAAGTCCATGTTGTTTTTAAAATAGATTCTTTATGCCGGTAAGAAACATGAATAGAAAATTATAGGTTTTTTGAATGGATATTAGACTAGAATGAAAGGTATGGGAATCACTTCGTATCTTGTTTGGGTAGGAATCAATCCATATTTAGTTCTTGAAAACATTCAGGGACAGTATGACCTACATATATAGAGTGGAACTGTCATCATGTTGTGGCTGGACCAAGAAATAGGGTCATGGTGTCTCTACATATACGTTGAGGGTAGGAATCAGGCTATGTATATTTCTTGAATGAAATTCATAGCGTATGTTTGATACATATGTAGGAAAGAGGTAACTTTTTTGTGGTGACTGGAGCAAGATAATGATTTTCCATCACTATATACCTTGTGAATATATGAATCAAGCCACATTTAACACCCCAAGATTTCATATTACATTAATTCTTCAATGTAATTCAATAAATTACACTACATGCCACATTGAGTTAATGCGCACCACGACTTAACAAACTAGCCGTTCAAAAGAGGTTATGAATATTAATAACTGAATTTTGAACTATATAATCCTTATAATTTTAGAATCCATATTATGAGTTTCTTTGAAATAATTTAATAAATAAATAATTTTTTTTCTAGATAAAATTTTTTTTTAAAAAAAATATAATTTTACCTCCTTTTAATGGTGAACCCTTTTTAAATAAAATATTTCATACTATTATATACTCAATTTGAAAAAATAAAATTCTTCTTTTATAATGAGGAAATAAGAATTTAGTTTCAATAAATTTATTGTTTTTTTCTGATAACTTCCATATTGGGCTAAATAGTGAAAAATTATATATTTTAACTGAAAACATATTTCTTAATATAATTAATTTATATTTCTAAATTATAAATTTTAATGGTTTGGATGTATAAATAGATTATATTTTTACCATTTAATCCAATTCTGGTCATTGTATGTAATTTCACTTTGAAATTGGACATAAACAAGTGTCAAACTTTCGATTGTTATTATTTCCTAAAAATACGCCTTTTGGTTTTGACAATGGGAATTAATTTTAAATTAATAAATTAAACTTTTATGTTTTTAATTTGGTGAAATAGACTTAATTATTTAATTCATAATATCAAAAATAGCTTAGCGTAAATTTTTGGTATTTTTCTGAAAACTTTTAATTTTTGATGAATAGTGAAAAACACTGAGTTATAGTTTAAAACCGAATTTTAATTTAAGTAATTCTTTATTTTATTTAAATTTAATTTAGGTAAAAATAGATACATAATACTTATATATGTTTAATATAATTCATTGGAGTCTGTTTATAATAATTTTAGATGTATAAAAATTGTATTGAACTTTTCACTGTCTTTTACCCACCTCCTAAAAGAAATTGAAAATTACATAAAAGTTAATTTTACCGCTTCTGTGAGTTTAATTTCCAAAATCCAAGTGACATGGTTAATATTAATGAGTAAAATTTTGTTCAATATGATTAAAATAATATTTGGTTGACAATAACTTTTTACTTTTATTTACCACGGGTAAAAGTAAATAGGGTAATTAAGGGTAAATATGATACTATTCTTACCCTAACACAAGTCATAATTCTACTGGATAAGTGTAATTCAAAGAAAAACAAACTTAAGAATTAAATATGACACTTTATATACACATGTATTAGATTAAGTCATTTATTATTATTTTATTTAAAGAAGAGTTAAAAGAGTTAAAATCAATGTTTAAAAACTAAACAATTTTTAATGTAAGGTTATAAATAAGATAAATTCGAATATATATATAATCATTAGAAAGATAAAAATATTTAATACATAATGGGGTTTTATTTATAATTTTTAAATATTAAATAATTATATTTATGAGTGACACAATGATGATGCAGTAATTACCTTATTAATGATAGAATCAAATAAATGGTATTATAAATATTAAAATAAATATACTTTCCATGTTTTTAAGAAATACAAGAATTTTATAGGTTCATATGACATGTTAGGGATTATTCAATATTTCGTGTTCGAAGTAATAAAGTTTTGATGACTATCACAATAACAAAATACTAAATAGTGTCAAAATTGACATAAATTACTATTTAAAACAAATACTATATTATTGGTTAATATAATATTTCTAAAAATGTAAGGTTCTTCCAAAAGTATTATATAATATTATATATTTCATTAATGAGCCAATTTAGGTTCTATTGGATGTTTACAGTATGTTTATAAACCATATAGACTAAGAATACAAGAATACACGATGAATGTTAAACTATTTAACTAAGAGTTAAATCTTAATGATAAGATTAAAATGGTAATTTATACTTTTTGAAAACCTATTGGTTGAGTTTATTTCGACCCATAACAACTTAAGGCTCAAAATAAACTCATTTTAAACCATTATAAACCTAATATTATTGTATAATAAATTAATACTTTAATCTTTTCCTAAAGTGACCCTCACCCCTCTTATAAAAGGGAACTTCCCCTTCACTCAAATTAACACCTAAAAAGCCATTTGGCTCGTCCAAGAACATCCCAAATATCCTTAAAACTATTATAAATTTATCCTATTGGCATTACATTGGCCATAAATCAATCCTATAGAGCCCTTTTGATCAAATAATATGGACGAACCTGAAGAAGAGGCAATGATTTCACCACCCTCTTTCAAGTTCCCTTATTCTTCCACTTACTCTTTCTATGTTGTTTCCATTATTAAATAATAATTCTAGTATCTTGTATATACTTGGATGTTATTATTGATATCGAACCACTATATTCATTATTATATCCATCTTATGAATGATAATATCACCATGCATGCGTACGTACGGCTTACCGTTTCCACGCCGTGGTGTAATTTGTTATTCAACACTAGGTTATTTGGATAGATATAATGATGAGTAATATATATATAAATAATTAAAATAACATTCTATTGTCTCTAAAAAATTAATATACCTTCCAAATCCACAACTTTAAAGAAGTGATATTGTCGATCGTGCGTACGTACAGATTACCATCTCCACCACGCGATGTGATTCATTTCCATGTTCACCATTCATCGCTGATTATAAAAATAAATATTATTAATAAGTATGTAATATATGACATAATAATTATACTGGATATATATATATATGTACTTACATATATCTTATTAACTTTTTTCCGTTCAAAACGATATGAAAACAGAAACAACATTTTTGCATACGTACGGACTACCGTCTCCATAAACATTGCTTTTCATTTCATATATATGTCTATTATACATATTTATATTCTAAATATATATGATATATAAATAATTTTCTATATTCTGTATGTATTTAAATATTCATATAAGTGATACAATCAAGAGTAACAAGTTAATACATGTATGATAAAGAAAATGATTATTACATGAAATGATAATTTAACATGGAAATTATTATTAAATGGGTAGTATAAAGTCATAAATGAATAATGTATGATATCATAAATATTAGTATGGTTCTGGTATAATTTAATAACATACTCATATCTTCATACATGTTGTTAAATGTTCCCTCGACTAAAAGAAAGTGCAGGGTAAGGGTTAATTTCTCAATCTCATTATTATCCGAGATTGTTTATGTGTAAATATTTACTCGGAAATTTTTATCATCCATGTCCATTTTTCATAAATATGATTTCAAAATGAATATTTTAGGGATTTGTGAAAGGTACTCTAATGAAGCTCACATTTTCATATATTTTATACTGTAAAACTTTGTTTATAATCCCACAAAAGTGTTATTGAATGGGTAATTATCTTGTTTTTAGGTTTTAGTGTTATTTTGAGCATAAATGAGAAAAACGACTAATTCTGAATTTTTGACAGAATTTTACGTCAGGGGTATTTTGGTCATTTCCGGAAAAATAAAATTCCAAATTTTCTGACTCAAATTTTGTTAGAATCCTTATTATATTTTATTCATTTCTGTCTTCTGGACCATGAGCTGATTCGATCCTCTAAAAGCCGTAAAAATTCCATGAAGTTGAAGAGTTTTCGGGGCGGACAGAACGGACCTCACTTCCATAATGGAATCTCAATTCGGTCTACACAACTCCAAATTAGATTATTCCACTTGGAGATGTACGGGGACTCATGGGATCGTTTATACAATAAATTTCAAGTCGTTTGGAATTCATTATGAGGGACATTGAATGACATACATATGAAGGAAGCTGCCTGGAAGCTGCCTCCCAAAAAGGAAACCTCCAATATTAAATTCATAACTCTTTCTAGGAGCGTCCAATGAAGCTCAAATTTGGGAAGAAAACGTAGGGGACATTAGGGAACAAAATGAATGAAGACACCTATTACAGATTCGGTCATTTAAGGGCTTCTCTACGCGGAATCGTTAGGATTTATTGTTTTGTGTGTGAATTTGTCACCCCGTCTCCCTATAAATATGTGTCCCTTCTCCCAGTTTATGATATATCCATTCAAGGGGGATAAGGTGGAGCTTATTTCTGTAATTTCTTTTATTTCATATTTTTAATATACATTACTTTATTCTTCTTCTTCATACCTCATTCTTCCATTTTTACTTTTATGTGTTTCTCCCACCGTATTCTCTTCTAACTCCATGAAAATGGGGAACTAACCTCGATGTTTGTTTGAGGAGGAGAATGGTGGTTGATTGAGTTTCATTGTGCTTAAATTTAAATATCTTAATTTAATTCTGCGAATTTTGGTGGTGGTTAAATTGATTATGATGTGCGATTGCCCCATTTTCTCTATCACCAAGTTCTTCTTCTCATTAATCATTTATCCTTCCCTTCACTATATAAGTCATGCATACGATGGAGTATGACTTGTATAACGATGGTCGGCAAAGAGATCTCCTAGCTGACTTTAGGAAGAGTATTTCCCCACATGCATAGATCTCGGTGTTGGGGAAATAACATTTCAAATAAGAGGGTGTAGTGTGATAGATTTTGATAACTACATTGAATTGATATTGAGAATATTTTAATAAACAATGATATCAACCATTATGATCCTCCAAGAACAAATTTCTCCTTTCTTCTTTTTAACATCAAATTGTTTGCATTACATATATATATATATATATATATATATTCATATTTTATTCATATTTCAAACTCATCTTTATATTATATATTAGTTAGAAAATAAATAGTGACAATAGAATTTTTGTGTTGTGTAAGTTTCCTCCTTGAGACCGACCCTGGGAGTGCACTATATTGCATTCTTAGGTAAATAATATTTTGATCGGGGATCTGCGACAAATCCCCGCTTCGTCAAATTGGCGCCGTTGCCGGGGAGGCGCAACACTTTCACACACTGTTATTCATTAAAAAAACAAAAAAAAATCATAAGTTTCAAAAACTAAAAAAAAACTTTTTGTTCATAATGTATTTAAATGGTGATTATTCTGCATGGACTGACCAATCTCAGGTGCCAAAAAATGTTTGCAATGAAATTGATTCTCAATTTCATAGGATTAGTGATAAAGTTCAAAAACTGGAGAGCCAAATTGAATGGATTACTGAATATGTACGCACATACCAAGGGCAATCCAAACCTGAGCCTGAACCTGAACCAGAACGAGTGGTAGAAGAGATTTCACCAATCACATTTTATGTTAAAGAACCTGAGGCGGGTGAGAAAGAACTTCTAAAAGAACTTATCACATCATCCCTCACTCAACCACTGCTCAAGGAGGTCCCAGAAGTACACATTCCAACTGATACACGGATGGGAGGTCAACATTTTTTCAAAGAATCTTGGAATAACATTGTCGAAGATAAATTGAAACATGATCTTCCCATGCTTGATATTGAACAATCAGTACCTTTTGACCTCACTATTTCTTTGGAAGATGATGAAGAAGATGCACCTACTGAGATGGAGTTTCCAATGGTCATGCCTGAAGAGATCAATTACCAAGTTGAATTACTTGAAAGGGAATATTTCTTTATTGATTCATCATGTTTTAATTTTATTCAAACTGAATTGTTTTCTGACTTCTCCTTTCCTGAAATTTCAGATACAACACAAATGGATCAGGCCTTGGATTTTGATGATGATACCACCAAAGTGGTGGTAATCGAGGAAGAAGATCTGAAGAAGCTGGTGGTGGTGCGACTACCTCCTCAACAAAAATTTGCATACCATATGGAGCAGGACACCGCTGAAGTTAACAGGGAGAATCCTTATCTTTTATTCCCTCCCACTTGGAACCTAAAATTTCTTCTTTATTCTTTCTCGGTGGTTGGGAACATTCTTATCTTATTTGGGGTTCTCTACTTTCAGTGTTTAATCATGTACTTCGGGAAAACTCACATGTGGTGGTTCATCTCAAAGAAACCACACCCACCTTCTGATTGGGGATAATCTACTGAAACTGCCTGACTAGGGGCAGTAAAAACCTAGCACCCGCTTGGGGGTCTAAACCAAGAATTATCTCTTTTCTTTTCCTTTTCTCATTATTTTTATTTATTTTTCTTATTTATTTTCATTACTTTCTTGTAGTTTTAAAGTGGTTGCTTCTAGGAGCTTAACTCAAGGCATCCACCTCTAAAATAATGTCAGGTTTTATCTTTCTTTACCTTTGATTTTCTACCATTATATTTATATTTTGTTGAGTTGAAATAAGGGGTAGTGAAATTTAAGTGTGGAGGAGTGTCAACATGCTTCATTCTTCTTGTGTTCTTTTCATTTTTTTAGGATTTTTGAGCTTTAATGAATATTATTATCACTTTTCACACATCAATTTATTATAAAGAGTTGAAATTATTTTTGAAATAATGGATTTTAAATGATTGTTGATGTGAAAACATTTTTCTTGAATTGGATTGTCAATCATTTTTATGAGTTTGACTGATTTTTGAAATCCATGACCATGAAACACTGACTCAAAATATTTTTTCCAATCCTGTGAGGTATTCTAAACCACTTTTACATATTCTTCCTAATACCCACACTTTCTTGAGGGAAACATGAATTTTGTCTGATAACCAGAATTTGTGAATATTCTCTTTCGAAGCTTTGGATTTCATGGAATGTATTTAAAATGATTGAGGCATCTCTTTGGCTAGCCACATTTTATCATGAGACCCAACTTTACATTTATCCTTCGTAATCCCTTAGATGCCATGAATTGCCTTATAGGTTTTAAGCCACATTACAAGCCAATTTTTCCTTAACTACCTGCACTTTTAGTATTTTTGCATGGATATTTCAAGTTTGAGTGTGGGGGAAGGGCCATCCGTGTGCGTTCATTGGTATGTGTATCATTTATGGGTTGTGTGAGGTGTGTGTCAATACTTTGGGCAGTGGATAACAAGAGAATTGGGCATGTGTCATCATTTCATTGTGCTTTATTTGGTTCATACATTTCTCCTAAAAAAAGAAAAAAAGAGATGAGCTTGAATTCCTCATTGCATATTCTTTTATTACTCATGTCCCTCCCAAAAATCAAGGGCATGAATTGTCATTCATTCATTGTATTCAATTTTTCAGCTCATCCTCTATGAAAAAAAAGAAAAAAAAAAGAAAAAAAAAAGAAAATAAAGCTGTGCCTTTCTGGAGCATTGAAAAAAAGGGGAGAACTTAGATTATATCATTCATTATAATCACTTATTGGCTCATGTACCATGTAATAAAGATGGGTGGGGTTGTTTTTCACATTTACAAGCAGTATTGAGTGAGTAATTTCCTGTGTTTTCACTTGATTTAATCATGCATTGTACTTAAAAGTTCAACCTCCTCTTTCTAGCTTGGAACATTTTTCAATCATTTTACCACCGACCCTAAGCCACAGAATCATTTGAACCTTTAATTAAAGCCCTCATGATTAAATTCATTTTCATGTTTCACGCTGTGTAGAATTGATAATTTTCACAAACCTATGGTGATACATGCGATTTTCAAGTATGAGTATAACTCTAGATTCAATTTCTCTTGAGTGAGGAGTGACATAAAATTCAATGTGAGGTAGGTTGTGATTGGTCCATGGATTGATTTATAAGTTTGAACAAATTTTAATGATTCAATTGAAAATGAGTGAATTATTATTCATAAATGATACATGATGGAATTCTATTTTGGATAAAATCATTGATATTTTCTCATTTTTGATTGTTGTGTGGATTTTGATTTGGATGTAAGATGATTGCTCAGGAGTGCAATGTTTAAGTGTAGGGGAGTGATGAAGCTCACATTTTCATATATTTTATACTGTAAAACTTTGTTTATAATCCCAAAAAAGTGTTATTGAATGGGTAATTATCTTGTTTTTAGGTTTTAGTGTTATTTTGAGCATAAATGAGAAAAACGACTAATTCTGGATTTTTGACAGAATTTTACGTCAGGGGTATTTTGGTCATTTCCGGAAAAATAAAATTCCTAATTTTCTGACTCAAATTTTGTTAGAATCCTTAATATATTGTCTTCATTTTTGTCTTCTGGACCAGGAGCTGATTCGATCCTCTAGAAGCCGTAAAAATTCAATAAAGTTGAAGAGTTTTCGGGGCGGACAGAACGGACCTCACTTCCATAACAGAATCTCAATTCGGTCTACACAACTCCAACTTAGATGATTCCACTTGGAGATGTACGGGGACTCATGGTATCGTCTATAAAATAAATTTCAAGTCGTTTGGAATTCATTATGAGGGACATTGAATGATATACATATGAAGGAAGCTGCCTGGAAGCTGCCTCCCAAAAAGGAAACCTCCAATATTAAATTCATAACTCTTTCTAGGCTCGTCCAATGAAGCTCAAATTTGGGGAGAAAACGGAGGAGACATTAGGGAACAAAATGTATGAAGACACCTATTACAGATTCGGTCATTTAAGGGATTCTCTACGCGGAATATTTAGGATTTATTGTTTTGTGTGTGAATTTGTCACCCCGTCTCCCTATAAATATGTGTCCCTTCTCACAGTTTATGATATATCCATTCGAGGGGGATAAGGTGGAGCTTATTTCTGTAATTTCTTATATTTCAAATTTTTAATATACATTACTTTATTCTTCTTCTTCATACCTCATTCTTCCATTTTTACTTTTATGTGTTTCTCCCACCGTATTCTCTTCTAACTCCATGAAAATGGGGAACTAACCTCGATGTTTGTTTGAGGAGGAGAATGGTGGTTTATTGAGTTTCATTGTGCTTAAATTTAAATATCTTAATTTAATTCTGTGAATTTTGGTGGTGGTTAAATTGATTATGATGTGCGATTGCCCCATTTTCTCTATCACCAAGTTCTTCTTCTCATTCATCATTTATCCTTCCCTTCACTATATAAGTCATCCATACGATGGAGTATGACTTGTATAACAATGGTTGGAAAAGAGATCTCCTAGCCGACTTTAGGAAGAGTATTTCGCCACATGCAGAGATCTCGGTGTTGGGGAAATAACATTTCAAATAAGAGTGTGTAGTGTGATATATTTTGATCACTACATTGAATTGATATTGAGAATATTTTAATAAACAATGATATCAACCATTATGATCCTCCAAGAACAAATTTCTTCTTTCTTCTTTTTAACATCAAATTGTTTGCATTACATATATATATATATATATATTCATATTTTATGCATATTTCAAACTCATCTTTATATTATATATTAGTTAGAAAATAAATAGTGACAATAGAATTTTGGTGTTGTGTAAGTTGCCTCCTTGAGACCGACCCTAGGAGTGCACTATATTGCATTCTTAGGTAAATAATATTTTGATCGGGGATCTGCGACAAATCCCCGCTTCGTCATACTCATTATCAGGCTAAGAATTTTAATTTATTAAAGATTTATCTTTCTAAATCTTTTTTGTTAATATCCATGTTTTCAAAATGATTTTATGGATTTATTTATATGGACATTAATGTTTTGAAATGATAATTCAATTAAAAAGCTTCAATGTTGTATGGGACACTTTAATTCGAAAATCTCTTTTAAATTAATTACTTTATAAATGGGTGAATTTTAAATGATTTAACAAAAACGATATTTCTCTCAAAAAGTTTTACTCATCATTTTCAACTATGTCAGCATCCTTTACTGGATATTATTTTTGATTAAGGATTATTTATTATAACACAATCTTCCATGTTGTATTGAATGAGTTATGATATTGTGGACCGGGGATGTTCTATTTTTATACCATTCATTGTTTATGGTTCATGTAATGACATTTCTGTATGCTAGTTTTAATACGAATATTTATGTTATGTTTCAACTTTTTCATATGAGGAATATAGTGGACTTAGTAAGAGACGGGTGGAGCCCGCTATATCTCCTCTATTCATCGGTCGATCTAATGAGACAAACTACTATCTTAACATAAGGCCTTGACAAAAAAATCATATGTAGTCTTGGCACCAGGCCTTGACTATGTGGTAATGATGTCCGGCATTAGCCATTCCATCATTATAAAATTAGTTATTAAATGTGATTATTCGACTAGTATAATATATTTGTTCATGTCTATATGGTAATGTTTTATTTTTTTTAATATTATGCTAATTTTTATGTTTAAAAAGACTATTATTTTTATCACAGATCTTGCCTTAAATTTTTAAAGCTTCCGCTAAATTATTTACCCTTACTGGGTATCTGAGCCCACCCCTGTCTTGTATTTTATTTTCCCAAGATTCCAAGAATTGTATTATGATTGATATATTAGGATAAGATAAAGGGAATAATGTAATTATCAAAGAACTATTTTTTAATTGTATGTTAGTAAGTGTAATGTAATGTTCATATATGAAATCTATTTTCCAAAACTACTAAACTGATCGGTCTTTCGGGACTAGATTTCTTGAAATCATGCCAATGTATTAAAATAATGAACAAACTTTGGGAATCTAGGGTCAGGGCATTAATGTTGGAATCAGAGGATGTTTAGAAATAACCTTGGAAAAAAATATTTAGATAAACTATAATTAGTGCACATTTCCATAAGATAGACATTAAATATTAGAATATAATAACTTCGTAGAATTTTGGTATTGTAATGATTTTGTGAGTTTTACCAAGCAAATACATCCATGTCTAGATACAAGCAGGTAGAGGTGGCTATGGCATAGATGTATCTAGGGGTAAAACAAGAAAACACCACTTTAATCTAGACTCGAACAGGAACTAGTACACGACAATCGGCCTTGCTTCACTCTTGGTTATGACACTCCCATGGGATATGCTTAGGACAATTCTCATTTTCTTTACAAACCACTATGAAGGGTTTTTGAGTTTATACCTCCTCCAGGAAAACAATTTTGTGATTATGGATTATATCCATAAACTGTTCAATTTACGTTAGGTATTTTACATGTTTGGAAATATGAATTGTGATCCATAAACTGACCTAGTGTATGCCATTACAATGAAATGGCACCCAATAGAAGGAATATGAACTCCAACAATATGTATGATCCAAAGCGTATGAACGATCATATATGTCATAATATTAAACCAAAATTTATAAGGGAAATATCCTCCCATGTATTCTCAACATATGAAGAAATGGTATCATTTTTAATATGATAAGTAAATAATTCTCTAAGTCCTATGTCTTTTAAGGGAAGCAAGACACGAAAAGGATGAAATACAGAAATATGGATAAAGGGAAGAGGGAAAAGAATGATTTTCCCATATGTGATAACTATGGAAAGAATCACCATGGTAAATGATTTAAGGGAATGTTATATTGTTATAGGTGTTGAGAAAAAGGACACCAAGTACGTGATTAAAAGGGTAAGAAAATATTTCAAATGTACAATTCTTTATCTACAAGGCATTGGGAAAATACACGAATTAAAATATCAGTCATCAGAGAATACCTTAAATGATGATATTGGATAATAATCAAGTTTTGATACAACCACATGTGAAGAGGAATGAATAGTGTTCTTATGTTTTTAATATAGAATTATCTCAATTGATGTTGTATCAACAATATACTAGTTATATGAATTATGGAGATTAATAAGGATTGTACTGCAGTTCTATTTTATTATGGATTTGAGATTATATGGTTCAATTAAAATTTACTTAATAATAAGCTACACTTTTTGGAAAATACACAGTTTAAATAAAGGCAATCCTTAATATGGTCCTGATAATGATGAAGTGATTTTGGAATAAGAGATGGTTGATTAGGATAAATTATATTGGATATTCGTGAATTTATTGAAAATGATTATTGATTTTTATATTCTATCATTGATGGAGTTTAAAATATTTTTTGGATAGGAGAATATCCAATATTCTACAAGGAATAAGGGATTATGAATATAATCAATAAGGTTTTATGGTAATTCCAGATGTTGTGGTGTTTTAAATGAGTACATGATGAAGGTGTTCACATGTTATTACCTGAAAAAAAGGAGATTTATTGTGAATAACATCCTTATAAATTTTGTACAGAGAGTTTAGATATAAGTATTTTGGATAAATCTAATGGTTGGAATGGATTAAATTTGAAATTGGATGCTATTTTAAAGGTTATTTTTGCATTGTTATAAAAAGCACAACCTAGAGGTCGGGTGGCTACTAGTCGCGTCCGACATGGCCGTGAGACTTGAACCCGCAACCAATGAGCGACAAGGGGGCATCACCTATGAGCGGACTATGTGATGTACTGGTTTTTATAATTTAGTTTCATTACATAGTTTGATAAATGAATAAAAAATTCATTATTTTTGAAACCTGATACGATTAGGATAAATAATATTTTTTTTTGAAATATTTTGGATTGAAAGATGAGTTTGTGGTAGGAATTAGTTGAAGGATGAAACTCTACATGTCATGTATATGTATATATAATTTTTTCATGTTACTAAGCCTAAATTTTATTAACCCAATTCCCGATATGGGTTTTCCCACAAAGGTATTTTCTATTTTAGACCTTTTATTTTCAAAGAAAAATTTCAAATTGAAAGGATGCAATTTATTGAATGAGGGAAGAATATAACACCCCAAGATTTCATATTAAGTTAGTTCTTCAATGTAATTCAATAACTTACACTACATGCAACATCGAGTTCAATCGCACCTCGACTTACCAAACTAGTCATTCAAAAGTGGTTATGAATAGTATTAACTGAACTTTGAACTATATATAATTCTTATAATTTTAGAATCCATATTATGAGTTTCATAGACATAATGTAAGAACAAATTTATTTTCTTCATATAAAAGAAGTATTTTTCCCAAATTATACTTTCACTGCATTTTAATGGTGAACAAATTTTAAATCCAATATTTGAAACTTTTATATATTAAATTTGACAAATTAAAAATCTTATTTATAATCTGGACATAAGAATTTAGTTTTAATAAAAATTTCGTGTATTTCTGATAACTTTCATATTAGGGTGAATAGTGAAAAATGCAACATTTTAACTGAAAACAACTTTTTTAATCAAAATAATTTGTATTGTTAAATTATAAATTTTAAAGGTTTGGAATTATAAATAGATTATATTTTTACCATTTAATCCAATTCTGGTCATTTTAAGTAATTTCACTTTGAAATTGGACATAAACAAGTTTCAAACTTTTTATAGTTATTAATTCTTAAAAATACGTCTTTTTATATTTATAGTGAGAATTAATTTTAAATTAAAAAATGCCACTTATATGTTTTTAAATAGGTAAAATAGACTTAAATATTTAATTCTGAATATAAAAATTATCTTAGGGGGAATTTTTGGTATTTCTCTGAAAACATTTAATTTTTTATGAATAGTGACAAACACTGAGTTATAGTTTAAAACTTATATTTTAGTTAAATAATTATATAATTTATTTAAATTTGTTTCAGGTAAAAATAGATAAATAATACCTATATATGTTCAATGTGATTCATAGGATTCAGTTTATAATAATTTTAGATATATAAAAATTTTATTGAACTTTTCACCGTCTTTTACCTACCTCTTGGAGAATTTGTAAATTCACATAATACATAATTTACTGCATCTGGGAGTAGAATTTTGAAAATCTGAGAGACACGGTTAATATCAAATAGTAAAATGTGGTTTAATAAGTTAAAAATAATTTTTGGTGAATAGTAACTTTTTTCTTTTATTTACCACAGTTAAAAGTAAATAGGGTAATTAAGGGTACAAATGATATTATTATTACCTTAATACATGTCCTAATTCTATTGTATAAATTTAATTCGGCCAAAAACAACCATAGAAATAAAATATGACCTTTTAGGTTTACATGGATTAGATTAAGACATTTATTATTATTTATTTTAAAGAAGAGTTAAAAGTATTAAAATAATTTTTTAATAACTAAACCATTTTTAATATAGGGTTATACATAAGATACATTCAACTATAAATATTCATTATAAATAAAAAAAATTTACTACATAACGGTATTTTATTTATAATTTTTAGTGTTTAAATAATTAAATTTATTAATGAACCAATGATGATGTGGTAATTACCTTATTAATGAAAGAATCAAATAAATGGTATTATAAATATTAAGATAAATATAATTTAAATGTTTTTATGAAATAAACGAAATTTCTAGGTGAATATGACACATATGGTATCATTCAATGTATCTTGTTTGAAGTAATCAAGTTGTGATGAATTTCAAAAAAACTAGATACCAAATAGTATCAAAATTGACATAAATTAATATTTTAAACAAATACTATATTATTGGTTGATATAATATTCCTAAAAATGTATGTTTTTGAAAAAGGGCTTAAATAATATTATATATGTCATTAATTAGACAGTTGAGGTTCTATTGGATGATTAGACTATGTTTATTAACCATATAGAGTTAGAATACAAGAAGACATGGTAAAAGTTAAACTATTTAACTAAGAGTTAAATCTAAAATATAAGGTTAACATGGTGACCTAAAATTGTCTAAAACAAATTGTGTCAGTGGATGTCGACCCATTACTGTAGTTTCCGGGCGCAGCGGAAGCGTGTTGGTGGGTTCTCCCAACATTAATTTTAACGTTAAACAACATTCAATCCGAGATCCGTCACGATATAAAACGCCGAATCTTCGGAATAGAACAAAGGATGAAAAGAAAATAAGAGTCCCGGAACCGTTGAGGAGGATCATCATATATTGATTATAATTAATTTAATTAATTCATAAGAATTACCTCGTTGGAATTCTTTCTTCTTTGATGTGTCTGGTCATGATTCTGTGAACCATAGTTTCATCTTAGAATCCAAGTGTTGGATTCCTCTAGCAGTGATCCACACGTGTTTCACGTATCTATGAACGTCGCTGAAGGGATATCCAGGTGCTAGCGCGGAAGAACCGTCTCTTGGGATGTCTGACTTTGACAGCCTTCATCCGGTGGAGGATCTTGCTCTCGTAACTTGATGGCGTTCTTGGTGGAAAGGGAATTATCTCATGGCTTGAGAGTATTTCCAAATCCGTTGTGCACAACAATGGCTCTTTAAATTGTTGGGGTTGTGAAGATATTTATAATTGGGTTTGATGTTAATAGAGTTATGACAATAAATAAATGCGTTACGCGTTTTATTTATTTCATTAACTCTTATTGAACACCCCCATGTCGTATTATTAATTCCTTGACATGCACCCACACTGATTATAAAAAATACCATTTAATAAAAAAATATTAAATCCTCAAAATCCCAACTGGAAAAACTACACGGCGTGTAATAATTAATACATGGCGTGTACTTGTTTTCCATAAAACTACACGGCGTGTATATTTAATATACACAGTGTGTACTTTTATTTCCCATTTTCTCCACCGTATTTATTAGACCTTGAGAAATGACTATTCATTTCTTAAATAAATGTAACTGCATTACTCGCTAATAAATATATTATTTCGTCCACAATATATTCTCTCGAATAACTAGTGTCAAAATAAATGCGATCAGACATCCTTAATTAATTATTAAACCACAGTGAGGAATAATATTTATTTAACTTCTTAAATTAATATTTAACTGAGATACATGGACACACTTAGTATGTGACCCTCTAGGCCTCTTTCTCAGTGGCATTAGGCTGAGCCTGCCTAATGTCCAAGGTTAGCATCTAGGAACATGGCATGGCACCCATAGAAAAAGAAGTTAACGCCGCAATGACATGTCACCTCCTATGATGATTACCGTGTAATATAATACCTTTTTCTCAATATCTCTAATCAAGCGGGTTTCATGATAGTGCCATCAACAAATGTGCTTGATTATTCTTTTGTTGACTTCCCGGAATTGAACTTGCTGATACCTTACCATGTCCATGAACTTATTTAGGCTATATCAATTCCATCAAAGGGCTCGAGATATCTACTTCCATTATGGAATGGAAGGGACAAATCTTTTCTCACATTATCTAATAATGCGGTATTACTTGTGACGCACCCAACGTATCCTACCTCGATGCGAACAGTGTGTCGTCACAGTTTTCGTCAATACATCTAAGTGCATGAGTTGTAATACCCATTAATAAAAATCTTAAAGTATAAGGCCCAATACACACGTCCGAAGGTAGGAACTTCCAATGACACTATGAAATATGGATTTCCTACTGGCGGGTCTCGTTCTCATAATATCGTCCTGGGTATTACCACGAGCGGACACCATGAGAAGGTGCCTCAATGTTTTATGAGTCCTCAACCCTAATGACCTGTATTATTTGTGTCCCTCAAATAATATCATTTGGCCATAGAACATACATTCAAGAACAGTGTGATGGCACTTCCGGGTTCTCATCATAGCAGGGATCTGCTACGACCCTTTAATTCAACAGCTGTCCTTTGGACATTATCACATGACATGTCACGTAGAAGAAAAATCAAGATGTGATAAGGATTTTATTTAAATGAATAATGTACAAAGAAGTTGGTTCTAGACCACCAACTCCAACAGACTCCCACTTGGACTAGAGCCAACTTCTAACCGCATTTAACCCACAAGCTCTCACATGATATTCATGCTTCTGCTGAGATAGGCCTTTAGTCATGGGGTCCACCACGTTATTTTCCGTGGACACTCTTCTCACTGAAACATCACCCCTTTGATAGAAATCCCTCAAGAGGTGATATTTCTGGAGTATGTGCATTGTTCGTTGATGTGACCTTGGTTCATTTTCAAGAGCCACCGATGCAGTATTATCACAATACAATGTAATGGGATATTTACTGCTAGGCACCACATCAAGATCCTGGACAAAGTTATGAATCCAGATGGCTTCCTTGCATGCATCCGAAGACTCTATATACTCGGACACCATTATAGAATCGGTGATAACTGGCTGCTTTGAACTCTTCCTGCTCATAGCTCCTCCATTGAGATAGAAATCATATCCAGATTGCGACTTCAGATCATTCTATTCTATTTTAAAACCAGCATCAGCATACCCTCTGATGACAAGCTCCTTGTCTCCTCCATACACCAGGAACATATCCTTATTTCTTTTCAGATACATAAGGATGGTTTTAACAGCAGTCCAATGATGTTCTCCTGGATCTGCTTGAAATCTGCCTACCATGCTCAGTGCATAGGCAACATCAATCCTGGTACATAAGATGTCATACATGATGGATCCTATAGACGAACCGTATGAGATATTGCTCATCCTATATTTCTCCTGTTCTGTATGGGGACACATTTTCTTAGAAAGATGTAAGCCATGTGACACTGGAACCAATCCCATCTTGGATTTTTCCATACTAAATCTATTTAGTATCTGGTAAATGTATGTACCCTGACATAGTCCAAGCATCCTCTTGGATCTGTCATGAATGATCATTATCCCTAGAATGTAGGCTGCTTCTCCTAAGTCATTCATGGAGAAACACTTGTTCAACCAGTCCTTAACTAACTGTAAGGGTGGTACGTCATTTCCAATAAGCAATATGTCATCAACATATACCACTAGGATGATGAACGCATTCCCGTTAATCTTCTTATAAATACATGGCTCACATTCGTTATTAATGAAAACAAATTCTTTTATGGCATCATCAAATCGAATGTTCCATGACCTGGATGCTTGCTTCAATCCATAAATGTATTTTTGCAACTTTCAAACCCGTTTGGCTTCAACTGGTGTCACAAACCCTTCTGGTTGTGTCATATAGACATCTTCTTGAAGGTTCCCGTTAAGGAATGTTGATTTGACATCCATCTGCCAAATCTCGTAGTCATGGTATGCTCCTATGGCAAGTATGATTCCTATGGATTTAAACATGGAAACCGACGAGAAGGTTTCATCATAGTCAATTCCATGACGATGTCTGAATACTTTAGCCACTATCCTTGCTTTATAGGTGCTAACATGACCTTCCATGTCCATCATTCTTTTGAATACCCATTTTCATCCAACAAGCTTTACATCAACTGGCTCCTCGACCAAAACCCAATCATGGTTCTGATACATGGAATCCATCTCAGAATTCATAGCTTCTATCCATCTTGCATCTTTTGAGATTTCTACTGCTTCCTTGTAGGAGAGAGGTTCATCATTGTCCAACAATAATGATTCACAATCCTCAGTGACTATGAAACCAAATCTCTCTGGTTCCCTTACCTCTCTTGAGCTCCTACGCAGTACTCGTGTTTCTGGAACCTCTTCCATGGGGACTTGTGGAACTTTTTCCTGTACCAACTCACGTGTATCTTGAGCGTCAACTTCGTCAAAGTCAATCTTTCTCCCACTATCCATCTTTAGGATGTGTTCCCTCTCAAGAAATACGACTTGTTTGGAGATAGTCACTTTCTTGTCTTGAGGGTTATATAGGTAATATCCTTTCGTTTACTTGGGATAACCTATAAAGGTACACTTCAGGCCTTGGGGTGCTAGTTTGTTATCTAAGAAGTCCTTAACAAACGCCTCACATCCCCATACATGTGTGTGCGACAAAGTGGGTTTCCTTCCATTCCATAACTCGGATAGAATTCCATTTGCCTCCTTAGTTGGTACTCAGTTTAATGTGTATGATGATGTTTTTAATCCATATCCCCAAAAGGATAATGGAAGATCCGTATAACTCATCATCGACCTCACCATGTCCAACATGGTGCGGTTCCACCTTTAAATAACACCATTCCACTGTGGTGTATAAGGAGGAGTGAGCTTAGATAGAATCCCAGACTCCCATAGAAGATTGTTGAACTCTTAGATAAGATATTCTCCACATCGATCCGATCGAATCTTCTTTATCTTCATACCAAGATGATTCACTACTTCATTCATGAATTCCTTAAATTTCTCTAAGGACTCTGACTTATACCTCATTATGTAGACATTTCCATATCTACTCAAATCATCAGTAAAAGTAATGAAGTAAGAATATCCACCTCTAGCTTCTACTGGAAATGGTCCACACGCATCCGTGTGTACCAATACTAGAAGCTTTGGGGCCCTTTCACTATGTCCACCAAAAGGTTGCTTTGTCGTTTTTCCTTATAAACAAGCATGACATCTATCAAGTGGTTTTATCTCAGTAGAGTCTAAATAGCCATCTTGGAAGATCTTTGTCAAACGTTTCTCAATCACATGACCAAGGCGGTGATGCCATAACTGGGTGATGTATGAGTCATGTTAGTTTGTTTCATTATTGATTGCCAACACATGGTTTTCATAATTCAATACATACAAACCATTATTTAGATGTTACATACCATAACATACATTGTTCTTATAAAAGAGACAACTGTTATTTCCAAATTTAAAAACATATCCATCCAAATCCAAACAAGAGACAAAAATTATGTTCTTGGTAACACTAGGAACATAATAACAGTTATGTAAAACCAAAATCAACCCAGTCGGAAATGAGAGGTGGTACTTTCCAATAGCCAACGAAGCCAGCCTTGCGCCATTGGCATCTCGAAGATCCACCTCTCCTCTGGAGATCTTTCTAAATCTACTTGGTTCCTGCATTTGAATACAGATGTGAGCCCCAAAAGCTGTATCTAATACCCAATGTGTAGAAATAGAAAGATTACACTCAATAACAAATTCTCCTTTAGCGTCCCCACACTTCTGGGTGTAGTTCCTCTTCCAATGGCCCTTCTTGACACATGCAAAACACACTGCCTCCCGTTCCATTCCCTGCCTCTAGATCTTCCCCTTCGTGGAGGGATGGTGCTCGGGGGCTTTAGACCATTTATATGTCTTTGTCCTCTTTGCCTTGTCCTTCCTTTTATTATTCACCAAAAGGAACGCGAGTTTGTAACACCCCATGTCCTTATCAACCTGGCGAATCAAGGTCAGAAGCTCCGATAGACTCTTCTCATTTCCGCTCATGTTATAGTTGACAATGAAGCCAGAGAAGGTCTGGGGCAGTGATGATAGGATGAGATCTGTACGCAACTCATCTAGGAATTTAATCCCTAAGATATCCAAGCATTCAATGGAGCCAATAAGCATGACTACATGAGGCCCAGCTGGCGCAGACTCTCCATGATTTGTGGTAAACAAAGCATTGGAGATCTCATACCTCTCTTGTATCGCCTTCTCTTGGTAGAGATCTTTAAGGTGAGACATCATGCAATACGCGTACATGTATTCATGTTGCTTCAAGATCTCATTAGACATGGCTGATAGCATGAAACACTGGACATTTGTGGCATTATCCATGTGTTTCATGTAGAGAGATAATTCCTCATCACTATCCTCTTTCCTAGGCGCAACTGGAATAGGCTCTTCTAGCACATATAATTTTCTTTAGTGGAGAAGGACGACATGTAAATTCCTCTGCCGCTCTTGGAAATTGGTGCTGGTGAGAAGGTTTTATTTTTTGTGTATGGTGCGCAATGATAGGTTTGAAGTCATTTTCTTTTAGTTTCTACAAATTAAGATGATAAAAGGTTTAGTACTTTATTAAAAAATTTGAGACAAATAAATAAATTAATACTTATTAGTCTCCCACTATTTTATTGAAATCCAATAGCCCTCTCCATTGACTTCGGAATATTCTGGTGTGTGAATATTCTAGTGGAAAGGATCCATATTTCCCTTCACATTACCCCAACTAGGGTTGGTCAAGCAACATGAAGGGTTTTAGGTAGGCATTCCAAATGCCAACTGCATTAACTCAGAACTCCTTGATCCGCTGAGTGGACTCCCCAATCCTAAAATCCTTTTTGGATTTTCTCAAACTTTGCCTCTTGGTCACACCATGTCCTGTTGTGGCAGTCAAACCTTAATGCGAACCATGTCAAGTCAACCCAAAACCATGAATTAGAATTCCCCAATAATTGAAATCACCTCAAATAGGGTTGGTCAAGAACTATGAACTATGGTTTGATTCAAACCAAGATAATGGACGGTTATGCCAACTTAATATTTATTTGAAGCGATATTATCCTTATACGTAAATTTCCATTTTATTATCTTTGATTACATGCATGTTAATATTAAGTTGGATATACTTAAGTGATTAACCATGCCTAAGATAATATTTATTTATAAGAAGGTTTCATTTTAGTTCTATCTTGCATGCTTGTATAATTCATTAATTGTGTGATCGGGACAACGCACCCACAATAAATAAACCATACAACTGAAAGAAATAAAATAAATGGTATGAACATGGGCTTTTTTATTGGTTAGATTATCTAGCGGTTCATAAACTAACCCAAGACCTAGGGGAGAAACACCTTGAACCTTTCTGGTTTGTGTTTACAGCTTTCCACATATCCACCTTTGTATCTCCATGGATTGGTTTTTCCCTTTGGCTCCTCACTTGACCCGCCTCCACTAGTTTGTGAGATCTATCCATTACATATGTATTTATCTCACACGCAGGTGAGGGGTAAAATGGGTTTTTACATAAAAGAATCCTTGGATGGGTAGGCCCTATATATTAATGAGGAGACGGCTCGCAGGCCAACAAATTTAATTTAAATAAATAAATTAAAAGAAACCATTCACATACAAAGGTCTTGGTATAGCTCATGATCATCAATACATGCAAAGATATTTACGTATAAATAAAACTAGCATTCAATTCTTTTATCGTTATTGTTTAAGATAAATCATGCTCGAATAAAATAATTTTCTTTAATTAATCAATCCTTTTATCATAAATCCCTTTCTTGAATTTCCTTGAGATTCTCATCCATCATAATTTTAAACAAATAAATTCATTTGAAATTATCCTTGTACGTAACTTGTACCTTGGAGGCAACCCGGTGAATTCCCATTTATTACGCAGATGTTAAATTAAACACATATATATAAAACACCTATCACGTGTTGTGCCTCAGCTTTATGCATTCACCATGGTACACGTCTCAAGGATTTATAATATAATAATAAATTTTAATAAATATTCGTAATTTGGGTGAGTACACGGCGTGTAGTTCCGACTACACGACATGTACTTTTCTTCACCATCCATCTGAAGTACATGACCAAGGATAGGGTGTGTTAATGTACTTCGGAAATTTTTAGAGTACACGACGTGTACAGTGGGACACACACCGTGTAGTTTCCGCATTACACGGATTCCATCCAGGCAGGCCGTTTACGAAGTATAGGACCCAACCCTTACCCGAAGGGACTACACGTCGTGTTCATTGGACCACACATCATGTATTCCGGAAACCGTGTGCCACCTATTTCTGGTCAACACATGGTGTCTTAAATTCATAGAAAGAATCCAATACACGGCCTGATTTGGCTGATCAGTCAATGCATTGATCCTAGACTACATGGCATGTACTTCCGAATACACACCGTGTATTCTGGTGTTATACGGCCAGAAATGTTTGGTTCCTCCAGTTCAGTTCCTCTATTTTATTTTAATCAGAATTAAAAGAAAAAATCGTTTCTGTGAGGTGAACGAGAAACGAGGTAGGAGGAATAGATCTCGATATTCAGATTTACAGAACGATTAAACATGAATTGAAATAACTAAATTATTAAATGCGTAAATTACCAACGTAAAACTAAATAATTATAATCAACGATATGACCCACTCTGATACAACTTTTAGGTTCTGAGCACAGCGGAAGCGCATTGGTGGGTTTTCCCAACTTTAATTTTAACGTTAAACAACGTTCAATTTGAGATCTGTCACGATATAAAATTCCGAATCATCGGAATAGAATGAAGAACGAAACGAAAAAAAGTGTCTCGGAACCCTTGAGGAGGATCATCATATTTTGATTATAATTAATTTTATTAATGCATAAGAATTACCTCGTTGGAATTATTTCTTTGTTGATGTGTCCGGTCATGATTCGTTGAACCATCGTTGTGTCGTAGAATCCAAGTGTAGGATTCCTCTAGCAGTGATCCACACGTGTGTCACATATCTCCGGACATCGCCGAAGGGATCTTCGGGTGCTAGCACGGAAGAACCTTCGCCTGTGATGTCTGCCTTCGACCACCATGATTCAGTGGAGGTTCTTGCTCTCATAACATGATGGCGTTCTTGGTGTAAATGGAATTCTATCTTGGCTTGAGAGTATTTCTATATCCGTTGTGCACTACAATGGCTCTTCAAAATGTTGGGGTTGCGAGGATATTTGAAATCAGGTTTGAGGTTAATAGATTTCTGACAATAAATAAATGTGTTACGAATTTTATTTATTTCATTAACACTTATTGAAAACACCCATGTCGAATTATTAATTCTTTGACATGCACCCATGCTGATTATAATAAATATCATTTAATAAAACAATATTAAATCCTCAAAATCCCAACTGGAAAAACTACACTACGTGTAATAATTAATACATGGTGTGTACTTGTTTTCCATAAAACTACACGGCATGTATATTTAATATACACGACATGTACTTTTATTCTCCATTTTTCTCCAACACATCTATTAGACCTTGAGGAATGAATATTTATTTCTTAAATAAATGTAACTACATTACTCGCTAATAAATATATTATTTTGTCCACAATATATTCTCTCGAATAACTAGTGTCAAAATAAATGCGATCAGACATCCTTAAATAATTATTAAACCACAGTCGGGAATAATATTTATTTAACATCTTAAATTAATATTTAACTGAGATACATGGACAAACATAGTGTGTGACCCTCTAGGCCTCTTTCTCAGTGCCATTAGGCTGAGCCCGCCTAAAGTCCAAGGTTAGCATCTACCAACACGCCAAGGCACCCATAAGGAATGAAGTTAATGTTGCAATGATGTGTCACCTCCTACGAATGCTTATAGTGTAATATTATCCATTTTTCTCGATATCTCCAATCAAACAGGTTTCATGCTAGTGCCATCAACCCATGTGCTTGATTGTTATTTCATTGACTTCCTGGAATTGAACTTGCCCATAAATTACCATGGCCATGGATTTATTAGGCTGTATCAATTCCATCAAAGGGATTGAGATATCTACTTCCATTATGGAATGGAAGGGACAAATCCTTTCTCGCATTATCTATTAATAAGGTATTACTCGTGACGCACCCAACGTATCCTACCTCGCTGCGAACAGTGTGTCATCACAGTTTTCGTCAATACATTTAAGTGCGCGAGTTGTAATACCCATTTATAATAATCTTAATGTCTAAGGACCAATACACACATCCTCAAATAGGAACATACAATGACACTATGAAATGTAGATTTCCTACTGGTGGGTCTCGTTCTCATAATATCCTCCTAGGTATTACCAAGGGCGCACACCATGAGAAGGTGCCTCAAGGTTTTATGAGTCCTCACCCCTAATGACCTGTATTATTTATTTCCCTCAAATAATATCATCTGGCCATAGAACATATATTTTAGAATATTGTTATGGCACTTTCGGGTTCTCACCATAGCAGGGATCCGCTACGACCCTTTAATGCAACAACTGTCCTTAGGACATTATCACATGACATGTCACGCCGAAGAACAATCATGATGTGATAAGGATTTTATTTTAATGAATAAAGTACAAAGTAGTTGGTTCTAGACCACCAACTTTATCAATAACCACATAAGGCTCGCAATAAATTCATTTGGAACAATTATAATCCAAATATGTTTGTATAATAAATTAATACATTATTCTTTTCCTAATGTGACCCTCACCTCTCTTATAAAAGGGAACTTCACCTTCTCTCAAATTAACTCCCCAAAGCCATTTGGCTCAGCCAACCCCAGCCCAAATATCCTCCCAACTATCCTACCTTCATCATATAGGCCTTCCATTGTTCATAAAGTAATCCTAAGGAGCGCATTTGATCAAATCAGAAGAAAGAACCCGAAAAAGAGATAATGATTTCACCACCCTCTTTCACGTTCTCGTATTCTTCCACTTACTCTTTCTTTGTTGTTTCCCTTATTAAATAATAACTCCAGTATATGATATATACATTTATGTTATTATAAATATGTAAAAACTATATTCATTACTATATCCATCTTAAGAATGATAATGTCACCATCCGTGCATATGTACGGCTTACCGTCACCACACCGTGGTGTAATTTTTTATTCAACACTTTGTTATGTGGATGGATATAATGATGAGAAATATGTATATAAATAATGAAAATAACATGCTAATTTCTCTGTAAAATTAATATACCATCAAATTCTACACCTTTAAGGAAATGATATTGTCGCTTGTGCTTACGTACAAATTACTGTCTCCACGATGCGATGAGATTCATTTCCACGTTCACCATTTATCGATGATTATAAAAATATATATTACTAATAAGTATTTAATATATGACATAATAATTCTACTGGATATATGTATATATATATATACTTACATATATCTTATTCACGTAGTTCCATTTAATACGATATGAAACCAGAAACAACGTTTATGAGTACGTATGGACTACCGTCTCCATAAACAGTGTTCTTCATTTCATATATATGTATATTATACATATTTATATTATAAATATATATCATTTAAAAATCCTGTTTTATATTCTTGAAGTATTTAAATCTTGATCTACGTGATACAATCCAGAGTAACAATTTAAAACACATACGATAAAGAAAATCATTATTACCAGAAATGTTAACTTAACATGGAAAATATTATTAAATGGGTAGTATAAAGTAAAAAATTAATCAGGCATGATATCATGAATATTAATATAGTTCTAGTATAAGTTAATAACTTAATTTGATCTTCATACAAGAGGTTAAACGTACCATCGACTAATGGAAAGTGCAAGGTATGTTTTAATTCTTCAATCTCATTATTATCTAAGATTGTTTATTTGTAAGTATTTATAGGGAAATTTTTATCATCCATATCCATTTTTCATAAATATGATTTCAATGTGAATATTTTAAGGATTTGTGAAAGGTACCCTTTATCAAGATCATAATTTTAAATGTTTTAAAGATTTATCTTTCTGAATCTTTTTAATTAATGTCCATGTATTCAAAATGATTTTATGGATTTATTTATATGGACATGAATGTTTTGAAATGATAAATCTTTTAAAAAGTTTCAAATTGGTATGGGAAAAATTTATTCAAAATTCACTTTACAATTACTTCCTTTATAGATGTGTGACTTTTATATGATTTTACAAAATGGATATTTCTCTAAAAAAGTTTTACTTATCATTTTCAACCTTTTCAGCATCCTTTACTGGATTTTATTTTTTATTGATGTTGATTTATTATAATAAAATCTTCCATGTTGTATTGAATGAGTTGTGATATGTTTGACTGTGGATGTTCTATTTTTATACCATTCATGATTTATGGTTAATGTAATGAGATTTCGTATCCTAGTTTTAATACGAATGTTTATGTTATGTTTCATCTTTTTCATATGAGGAATGCAGTGGACGTAGTAAGTGATGTGTGGAGTTCGCTATAGCTCCTCGATGAATTGGTAGGTCTCATGAGACAAACTAGTATTTTGGCACAAGGCCTTGAGAAAAAAATTATTTGTAGTTTTGGCACAAGGCCTTGGATATGTGGTAATAATGTCCGGCGTTATGCATTCCCTCATTATAGAATTATTTATTACATGTGATTATTCGACTAGTAGAATATCCATGTACATGTTTATATGGTAATGATTGATTGATTTTTTTTATATTATGTTCAAGTTAATGTTAAAAAGGATGTTTTTTTATCACACATATTTCCTTAAAAGTTTATAGCTTCCACTAAATTATATACCCTTACTGGGCATCTGAACTCACCCCTTTTTTATTTTCATTTTCATAGGATTCGATGAACTGTTTTATGATTGATATGAAGGGTTAAGCTAAAGGGAATAATGGCGTTCTCAACGAACTAATTTTTTTTGTATTGTATTTTAGAAAGTGTAATGTAATGTTCATGTATGAAATATATTGTCCAAAACTGCTAAACTGACCAGACTATCAGGTCTTGATTCCTTGAAATCACGCCAATGCATTAAAATAACGCACCGACTCTGGAAATATAGGCTCGAGGCATTACACCACACATAGTTTTTGGGGTGTCTTATAGTTTTACGTCTTGTGTTACATTGGATAGTAGTGAGTCAGTATGCCTATGAGGAATCCTCTTCTATGACTCATAAGACCCTATGAGTAGTACTCAGTGTGAGAAAAAATGTATGGAAGGGGATTAATCCATTGCATATGGGTTCATTAAGAAAGGAATGGGGATTTTCCATCAATACATTATTGTATCCATGACTTTGTTTGAAGATCCCAGTGTCTCTTACGTATCCTATAGGGGTAGGAATGAACCCATATGTGTCTCTTATAAGGATACTCCCAACATATGTATTACCTTCACAAATTAAAAGGATGAATTTTTTGTAAGTTGCGTATGGATTGGGATGAATAATCCAATTGTCACTATGTATCCCATGAGAGTAGGAATCAAGACAAACGTAGCTCTAGAGTTATCTCCCTATATAGGTTTGTCTCATACATAGGGAGGGGCTATTTTTTAAAACAATTATGGGCTTGTAGCATACCTGTATCCTCAATTTGGGCAACAGGAAACCATTACCATGATTCCTAAGCTCACATGATCTATGCTCAGGGTCAGAAACAAGAAATAGCCATGATGTCATCTAAAAATGCAATGATAGTTGGGAGTAATATAGAGTCATATTGTTACTAGTTTGTGGATGGGGGTGATATAGGATTGAGGTATCTCTACATATCCCATATGAATATGGGAACCAATCCATGCGTTGATCATAGGCAATATGTTCCATATATCACCATAAAATTTTCACATGAAAGGGGTTGTTTTTTTGAAGGTGGATTGACCCAGATTAAAGATCGTGGTGTGACTATGTATCCCATCAGCATATGGGAATCATGAAATACATAGTTCTATAGCATTACATGGTAGGAAACTAATGCCGATGTAAATTTTCTCTTGGGCGAAAACATCATTAGGGAAGTCCATTTTACCGTCATGCAGTAAGAATGAAGAATTTCCCTCTGCAAGACTAAAGTGTATGCATGTAGAGAGTCATTGATAATTTTGACTACTACATGGACTGGGATGTATAGTCTAGTTGTCACTACGTATCCAATAATATACGAAATCAATCCATGAAAAGTTCCAAGGACTCTGTATGCTAGTATGACATGTTCACGAAGAGGGGGAAATTTTATAACATGTTTTCATGATGATGGGATTATTGTAGTCCTATATTAATTTTTTATTCAAGGGAAATCCTAAAAACCATTTCGAAAATGACATGAGTTGTGCTCATTTTGGGATTCCATGATAAATGATGACTTCCATTATTGTATAGGCGTAATAGAGGATATAATAGATGCATTACATGTCATGTGATGGATCAACCAAGGAATTGGGTAAAGTTGTCCCTATATATCCTACGAGGCCTGGAATCAGTCCATACGTAGTTATTTAAATGGAATCTATGTAAAAGCTTAGCCTCCTTGAAAGGAGGAGGAGAATTTTTTATCATTACTTGGAACATATATTATTCATTCATGAAATATAATTATTCAGACCATAGTGATCACCAAATAGTTAAACATACTGTATTTAGGCTGAAGATTCTATGTAGTTTAACGTCTTATAGCATATACAGAGTGGTTGATTAGTTTTATATTGTGGAGCATGGATGACTCCATCATGTAGTTTGTTTTCATAATATCAAGACGTCTTCCATAATGTTTAAAATCAGGAAGAAAGTAAGTATTCCATACAGTTTAACATCATATGGGAAGGACATCATTATAATCTTTTGAATAAATGAAATATTTCATCTATAACCTTGAATTGGTGGGTTCCTTGGTGAGATTTACATCAATTGAAAATAGTTCATAAACTCCAATGGAGTAATAATTTTTTATAACATACGCCTCTTAACATAGAACCTCTAACATTGGTGGGTTCTTCTGATGTATCATCAATGTTCTAAGGACCAACACCATTTATCCTTCAAAGAATGGTCATAGGTGAACCTTATTATTGAAGGTTCATGCAATAAATTTTTTGTATACATCCATATGGTGAAAAGTGTGTAATATTTTCCCATCCAACCACTTCATATCATCAAATCATTTTTGGGATATCTCATATAAAGACTCTTGATCATAGACAATGATGTGGAGCAATGGGAGTTGAATTTCAAGGGGCTGAACTGCCTCTATCCCATATAATAACATGTAAGGGGTAACTAAAGTGGTGGTGTGGGTTATGGTCTGGTAAGTCCAAAGATCACGTAGGAGAGAGATTTGGCTGGGATCTCTTAGTAGCGGCATCAAGGCCATACAACGTCATCTTGGGTATGGACTGGTTTTCTACATTCCATGATCAGATAGACTGTATTAGGCACAAAATTTTGTTTGTCTGCACTGATGGGAGAATTTTTACCTTCACCGGAGAGAAGGGATCCTTTTAATCACATGATGGACTTACTCGGAGGAGAGTGCAGCCGATAACTCATTAATGGGCTAGCCTTATCCTCAGTGTGATTGATGTGGAGGGTCCGAGTTATCAGGTAGTGGTGGACCGGTACACGGATTTCTTCCCTGTTGAAGTTATAGGTCTACCTCCTCGTAGAGAGGTGGAATTTGTATAGCGACTTGTACCCAAGGATGGAACAAATATCTACACCCTCATATCAAATGGCTCTCATGGAACCTCGTGAGCTGTGGGAACTGCTAGAGGACTTCCAGGAGAAGGGATTCATCTAGCCCACTGTTTCTCCTTGGGCAGCCCCGATTTTGTTTTCCAAGAATGGGAATGGGAGATTGAGGCTTTGTGTTGACTTTCGGCACCTAAACCAGGTGATCGTGAAGAACATGTACCCACTACCGAGGATCCACGACAACTTTGATCAACTGAAGGGAGCACAGTGGTTCTTGAGGATAGACATGAGATCGGGTTATCACCAGCTCAGAATATGAGTTGAAGATGTGCATAAGACGACATTCAGATGTCGTTACGACCATTATGAGTTTTTGGTCATTCCATTTCGCATAACAAAAACTCCAACAATTTTAATGGGACTCATGAAATGGATATTTCATCCATAAAATGATCACATTGTGGTGGTCTTTATTGATGAAATTATGATCTACTCGACTACTGAGGTAGAGCAAGTCGATCATTTCCAGGTAGTACTAGACACACTCCGATTTCCCCACGTTTAGGGTAATCTCTCAAAGTGCTAGTTCTAGATCCGAGAGGTTCACTTTCTAGGACATGTCATCTCAAAGGTTGGAGTTTCAGTAGATCCAACGAAGATATAGGTGGTATAATCTTGGGATCCACCTAGGTGTGTGACAGAGGTACAAAGTTTCTTGGGTTTTTCTGGATACTACAAGAGGTTTGTGCCATATTTCTCTAGAGTTGAAGCACCTTTATCAGCGTTGATGAAGAAGGGGAAGCCCTTCGTGGGGTCAGATAGATTCCAGAACAATTTTCAAGAGCTGAGGCATATGCTGACTAGTGCCCCCATCTTGAGGCTTCCAGAGGAGGGCGTTGGGTACATAGTCCCCTACGATGCATCAAGGACCAGGATCAGATGTGTTCTGATGCAGGAGTGATGAGAGATTGCATATGGTTCTCGACATTTGAGACAGCATGAGAAGAACTAAGATACCCACGACCTGAAGTTAGCCATAGTGGTTTTCGCCTTGTATATGGGGCAACATTACTTTATAGGAAATAATGTTATATTTTACTTGGATCACAAGAGTCTCAGGTATATCTTTTCGCAGAAGGACCTGAACATGAGACAACATCATTGTCATGAGTTCATCCAAGACTATGACTTCGAGATAGTCTATACTCCTAGTAAGGGGAATGTTTTAGAAGACGCAGTTAGTCAGATATCTGGTATACAACTGACAGGTGAGGAAACGTAGTATCTGGCTACTTTGCGGATATCCTTTGTGGATTGAGATGGAGCATATTTTCTTTAGTCACTTACAGCCACTCCCCCACTTCATCAGCGATTCAGGGAGGAACATCATGGGGACACTAACTGTGCTGCTCGAAGTGTTTATATATCCATAGGACATGAACCTGATGTATTTTCTAAACGTGTGGGGCACTTCCTCATTTTCAGAGGACATACCATGGTACCAGTGTCAATTCATGAGGATGTGTTGAGGGAATTCCACACATCCCCTCTAGCGGTACATCCAGAAGTGGAAAAGATGTATCATGACCACTGACGACGACACTAGTGGCCATGAATGAAGAAAGGGGTAGCATAGTTTGTCTCTCGGTGCCTCATTTGTCAGAAAGCGAAGGAGGAGAATCAGGTACCATCAGGCTTAGTTCAACCTTTAGAGGTCTATGAGTGGAAGTGGGATGAGATATCCATGTACTTCGTGACAGGACATCCACGTACATCTAGGGGTCATGATTCTATATGGGTGATCGTAGACCGACTCAACAAGTCAGCCCACTTCATACTGATCATAGTGCAGGGTTCAATAGAGATCTTGGGATTCCTCTATGTGCATGAGATTTTGTTGCTACATGGACTACACTCGACAACTTTCTTCGATCGTGATATGTATTTCACTACCTGGTTATAGAAGGGGTTTATGAGGTTTTTGGGATGTAGAATCATTTGAGAACGACCTTCCACCCTCAGACAGATGGCTAGACTGAGTCGAATATTCAGACACATAAGTACATGATGTGTTCTTTCATTATCGTCTTCAATTCTAGTTGGGAGGATCACTTTCCTTTTGTGGAGTTTTCTTACAACAAGATATGTCACTCAACCATTGCGATGGAACCTATAGAGGCCGTGAATGGGCGACCTTACAGATCACGTTTGTGCTGGAATGACATAAGGGATTCAGCACTCATGGAACCGTAGATGGTACGAGATACCACATTGAACGATCATGTCATCCAGGAGTGGATAAAGACTAAACAAAGCGGGCTGAAGTCTTATGCTGATAGGAGATGAAGATCTCTATAGTTTGAGAATGGTGACCATGTCTTTATATGGGTCTCACAATGATGAGGTTTGCAGAGATTTCGCTGGGGTGGCAAGTTATCTCTCAGGTTGATCGGACTATCGAGGTTCTTAGTATAGTTGGAAAGGTGGCCTACTGCCTAACTCTTCCCCCTTAGTTTCACCGGATGAACAAAATATTCCACCTATCCCAGTTGAGGAGATACTTGAACGACCCTACCCCAGTCATCGACCACAGCGAGCTGGACATCGACGATGGGGTGACATTTGCGGAGGTTCCATTCGAGATTGAGGATCAAAAGGAGAAGGTCTTTTGTAGATGGTCGATACCTCTGGGGTGCAATCCCTAGAAACACGAAAAACTCCATAATAGCACATGGGAGCCGGAGGATCAGATTCGGGTTCAGTATCCCAACTTGTTTTCTTAGGTTTTTGTAATAAGGCTTTCGGGGACATAAAGACATGAGGTGGGGAGAATGTATAGACACAGAAATTACATGTAATTTTTTTTAATTATATGGGAATTTTATGAGTCTGCAAAAATTTACGGCACATGATTCCGAGGACCAGTGTTCCCGAAATAAATTTATGAACTTTTTTCGGGTACGTTCAATAAATGTTCAAGCGAGTTCTTGTAAATTTTATAAAACATATCATAATTAAAATATAAGGGCACCGTTGAACTCGTAGTGTTGATATTCAATTAAGGAGACCTTTACATTGACCACAGTAAGTTGAGGGTGAAAGATAGATTTTTGGTTTTCTTGTGGACAATAAAATAAAATAAAATAATCTTTTATTTTATTTCTATTAAAACTGCTCCACATGCGTTATGGAGGTGGGGACCACACAAACTAAAACCTCCATTTTGAGTTCAAATGTGGGGACTACCCAACACCATTTAATGATAGGTAATTGTTGATATTCCTCCCATTATTTAATTTTTCAAACTCCACATTAATATTTTTGGAGCCAACTAACATTTAATGAAATGTATCAACAATTGTATTTGTGCTAACATAATTAATCTTATTATGTTTAGTTATATTGGCACCTCGTTCTTTTGGTTGGAAAAAAAGAAGGGGAGATATTTTGGAGGATTAAGCTTCTCCATTGATTAAATCCTCCCAATGAAGACTGTACTCTAATGGAGAACCACCGCTATTGAAGAGAGATTATCCGACGAACGATCCTGGGATCAGAGGCGTGTGGAGAGCACGATGATTGTAAAAATATTCGACTTCATCTTCATGCCAACACCAACGTATGATTGATGTAGGGATTGTTTTTTTTTATTTTTCCCCATTCACATTCATGAATATTATTCATAATTCACGAATGATTCATAGATTCTTATTACGGATCTAACAAAGAGAGTGCGGGCCATGCAAACATGGCCCGACCTCTCCACAATTCTTGTGGGTATTTGTTGTGTTCTTCACGACGAAGGTGATGGCCTGACCAAACTGCCTGATAGAAAAGAACCATGGAATTGTGCCCTAGTGGAGAGGGAAGGATGACTGGTTCGCTGTCAGCCGTTGGTGAAGGCGCGACGCATGACTGCGCCATACGGAGAGGACGGCTGGCCGTCCGGCGAGCCGCAGCGGGCCGCCGCAATGTGGGCACCCCGCCACACCACGACGGCTCCGGGGCCACCCATCGCACCACGACCATTTGACACCACGTTCCTACCTAGTATGGATGCTAGTCTGGGCTAGGTAAACCAAAACTGGGTCGGCCGAGGCCAGGTCGGGCCGCGTTGGGCTGATTGGATCAGACCAGACTCGGACCAGTTTTGACACATTTCTCACAATTGGCCATAACATTGGCACAAGGCGTCTGTTTGATGAACCGTCTATTACATAAAACACCTTAGAGTGAAAAAAACTTTTGGTATACCCCACATGATAATTGGAAAATATTGAGGAATGGTTGGTTTTGATTGTTCATGATTCCAACATAGCCCTATGGACAAAAAAAGATAACAACTTACAGACCAGGTGTCTGATTTATGCATCGTATATTGCGTTGAGACCCCTAATATGTGGAGGTTCATTGAGATAATTAATCTCGGTACTTAGTGGAAGTTGGAGTACTGATAAATGGCTAGAGGAGAGGACCCTCCTGGTGACAAGCGAGCTTGCTGCGAGAACCCTGTAGTTGGCTGTGACGACGTACTAGGATCCTATGTGTGTCTGACGACATACTGAGGATGTACTAGGATCTTGTGTGGGTCTGAAGATGTACTGACTATGTATGACGATCATGTGTGGGTGTGACGATGTACTACCTATGTAATAGGATATTGTGTGGGTATGAAGATGTATTGACGATGCACTAGGATCCTGTGTGGGCCTGACGACGTACTGACGATGTTATAGGATCTTGTGTGGGTCTGATGTCGTAATGAAGATGTACTAGTATCATGTGTGGGTTTGAAGATGTAATAACGATGTAGTAGGATCCTGTGTGGGTCTGACAATGTACTGACTATGAACTAGGATCATGTGTGGGTCCGACGATGTACGAATGATGTACTAGGATCCTTTGTGGGACTAACGACGTACTGATGATGTTCTAGGATCCTACGTGGGTCTGACGACATAATGATGATTTACTACGATCATGTATGGGTGTGGCGATGTACTGAATATGTACTAGGATCTTGTGTGAGTCTCATAACTTATTGACGATGTACCATGATCGTTTGATTGTTTGACGAGTTACTGATGATGTACTATGATCCTATGTGGGTCTGACAACGTACTGATGATGTACAGGGATCATGTGTGGGTCTGACGAAGTACTGATGATGTACTAGGATCCTGTGTGGGTATAATGACGTAGTGATGATGTACTAGGATCCTGTGTGTGTCTGAAGACATACTGACGATGTACTAGGATCCTGTGTGGGTCTGATGATGTATTGGTGATGTACTAGGATCCTGTGTGGATCTGATGACATAATGGCAATGTACTAGGATCATGTGTGGGTCTAACGATGTACTAGGATCTTGTGTGGGTCTGACAGTGTACTACTATCCTCTGTGGGTTTGATGATGATTTAGAATCCTTCGTGGGTCTATCTCTTATTAGAGTAAGATGAATTAGTTGTTACATCTAATCATCTCTACTACAGTACCTACATTATACCTGGTGTTAGATGAGTCTGAAAGTGTGTGTTACTTTCCTTCATGGTGATTCCATGGTGGTATTCTTCTATGTGGAATACCTATGTTGTAATTACCTACCTGGTATTCCTTCCATTCTGGAATAGTTCATATTTGTGCTTTTGAGTTGGACCATGTGTTTCCTCATAACTGAGATGGGTAAACATGGTAACTTAGATATATGAATGGGAATATACATAAGTAGGGTTATGAGTTGATTTCATACCTTTGGGTTTATTTTATAAGGATTTTGGGAGACCATGAGGGTCTCGAGGTCCCTACTATATATCGATATACTCACCCTTGCATGGGCTATGCTCGCACCCTATTGTGTTTGTTGCGAACACTAGATATCACTGACTGTAGACGAGGGAACTGAGACTGGAGCTAGAACTAAGGTGGAAATAGATGAGGTTTACCGCAGAGACGATCATTGGAGATCTATTCCTACTCATCATATTGGATCCTTAGCAGGTGTTCATGAGAGTTGTTCCATTTTACATGTAATTTTAGTTTTCCATTACTTTCTAGTTGGCCTTGTATTATAGATCCTTTTTGCTTACTGTACTCACACTTTTACTGTACAGTTTACTTGTGTTCATATCATTCTATGGGCTTGGTTGTGTGTGTTTATAGGATATAAAGGATATTTCTTTCCGGTTTTTGGGAATATGTCTTTCGGTGTTAGTCGCCAGACCCTGGTCTATAGAAGATGAGCTTATGGTAGTCAAGGAACGGGTCTTAGGGGACATGTCGTGACAAGACATATGAAATAAAAATAATATGTTTTATCCTCAAAATTTGTCTCATACCTCTCATTATCATTGCAAAAATGAATAACCCATAATTACCTCAAACAAAGGAGTCCCCCAAAAATACCATAATCCTCCATAAAATTTCAATACATAGAGATTCAAATGTGTTTGTAGGACACTAAAAATGTGATCAATGTAATAATTATAAACCCATTATGATATCACAAAATCTTAAGAAGAAATTATATTCTCAAATGTTTTCTAACCCATCCTTTGATAACAACTGTAATGACCTAACTATAAAGCACTACACCATTTTCAGTTATATAGTGAATTTAAATTCATTTACATTGATGGTATTATTTGTATTGGAGTTTTATAGAATTTGAAAAACACTTACAAAGTAACCCATACATTAAAATGTATACTTATAATAAATATCAAAATTTTCGCCCCAATGAAATCCTTTTAAAATAAAACAATATTTATATTTAAGAACAATCATAAATAAGTTCATTATGACACATTCATAGACCTTACTAATCACAAGACCTATGAAACACCTCTAATAAATTATGGAATATAAAAACAAATCTTAGTAAGAGATATAAAAATAAATAAAACTAATAGTTTAGTAAAAAAATGAAAACTAATATAAATTTTACCTTTATCTTCAATGTTCTCTATGAATATGGAATAAAACATTTTCACATGAAATAAAACACAAATTTTCATCAAATCAAATCGTTAAATCGAATATAAATCTCTTTAAACTTCTTTAGTTGAAATCGAGAATTATAAACATAATCCCCTTATAAATGATTTCAATTGGATTAACCTTAAATAAGACATCCAATTAAGATATTACGGGCTTACTCTGACATATATGGGCCACCACATGTTTAGTTATAATAGGATTTATATGTGCTATATGAATAATCCCATGTTATGTTACAATGAACATTCCTAATGTTATTTGTGCCACACTATATTATGCTATAATAGGTATATCATGGGTAATTTGTTCCATCCCAAATTAATATATAAAGGGATTACCTGGCGCTATCTGGGACACCCCATGTATATAATTTATTTTTCCCACCCTATCCAATAATTCATATGTACCACATCATTAAAAAAATAAATTTATCTAAAACCCTTTGGAAACACTTTTATTCCCTTATAACTGACATACATGAAGAAAAATTTTATTTTATTTTATTACACCATGTTCAAAAACAGAACTCCATTTTCTTTGAAAACCCACATTCAATAACAAAAAACCATTTTCATTGAATAAAAATGTTGAATACCAAAATACCCAATGACATAAAGTTGACTGTTCATTTTAGGAAGCCCAAAATCATACAATTGAAGATGAAACTAAAATAATGGCCATGAAATATGAAAATTTATTATCATCTTATACAATAATAATAGAAAAATCTATTTTTCTTTTGTCAAAAATTTCCTTATAAAAACACATAAAAAGATTCATTTTGGAAAAGTCTTTATTGAAAATTAATAAATACATATAAATTTCTTTATAATAATTATATATCCATTAAAATAATATATAAAATTAATACTATGTGTATTGAAATTGAGAAAAATATTTCATCTTAAATCATTAAACATTCATAGTGTCACTTAAAATATTGAACATTGGAATCATAATTTTCATTAATGAATAAATTTACAAAAGAATTAAATAACATGGTTATAGATAATATATCGATCAGATGTTTCATTTTATCTATATATATAAACCTTATATAAAAATAATGTTACATATCATTAATAAATGATTCAATGAAAAGAGATTGAGACAAAATATCCTGCCTTGAGTATGAATCATAAAATACAATCATTATTTTCCTCAATAACAAATTATGATTCAATAATTACAATATTTCGATATATTTTAATGTTTATTACTTCTTCATATCGCTTATTCTAATATTATAACAATTAATTAATTTTTTTTTGTTTATGTTCTATTTTTGGAAAATATACAGTTCTTGAGTGCAAAATGTGATTGATATGAGGTTAATAGTCAAAGTGGTCACCGGTAAATCGTCAACATAATAATATTAATTACATTATATTTATTTATATATCTTAATTATTTCTTTATATCAAACAATGTACGCATGGTTTTGAAACATGAAAAATGTTATAATCATGGAGACGGTGAGTCGTACGTACAATGAGTAATATATCCATTTTTTACAGATCTTTATATAATAAGGATAGAAAATTAGTTCATATTTTCAGAATGAAAATAATGTCATTAATATCATATTAATAATTTAAATATAACTTTATATATATTATCCATGTGATGTGATGTTTAAAAATTAGTCACATCGCTTTATGGAGGTGATAGTTCACACGTTCACCCGAACGACATTACCATTTTTATGTGCAGGGAATGTAATAATTTAATTGATATATTATGAAATTAAAATGATAAATATTCAATTAATAAAATATATAAACATTTTTCATTCCATATAAGTTGTCTTGAGAGACTGTGATGAAAAATAATTATATTAGCCCGTGAAGGTGATGGTTCACACAAACACACGAATGATTATTACCTTTCCCATTTAATGGAAGTTAAGAAGGATTTAATTGATTATATTAATATAATAATATATACATATATTTTTTATATTGGATATTTTATTTCATCTTGAATGGTGACATTTTAAAGGATGTGGAATAACAAATAATATATAAATACATGTTTAAAACAATACCTCTTTTTTGAATGATCTTCGTTGATCAAAACATTAAAACATCTATTGTAGGTATTATGCCAGATATAGGGTCTCTATAATGTGGGGAGGGATTCCAGTAAGGTATTTATATAGATATTGTTTGATCCAAATAGGTTTTTATATCTGGAAAAAATATATGAATGAGTTCCATTTTGTAGTAGAGGGGATGGGCACTCATGAATGTCTTAATAATATTAAACAAATAAAAATTAATTTTCTAATAAAAATAAATAAAAACAAATTTATTTCAAATATATGATGACATAAAATCACATAACATTAATTCAATGAATATTATATATGTTTTTAATATTTTCCAATCCATATAATTTTGTTTTAGACCCTTTTCAATCTTAGTGGTAAATCGTGTAATTTACTCATTGAGGGTTAATGTAATTAAAACATTATTCCAAACAATAAAAAACGATTCATTAATGATATTTTCATATATAAATAAATAAGGTGGAAGAATTTTTTATTGTGGAAATTTATATAATTTAATTAAATATTATTTATTTTTTAAATATCAATAAATTAAATTTTGACTCTATTAAATACATTACCTTTTAAAAATTTCAGAAAAACATTATATCATCCCAAAAAATCCATAAAATAAACCATGACATGTCAATGTAATAAAAAAATTCTTCCATGAAATAAATTGAATCAAATTATATTTATATTAATATTTGTAATAAAAAAAAATTCATTCTGTAATAAATTATAAAATTAATCCATCATCATTGTATCAGCATTAATATTAATTATTTATTTCCAAAAAATTAAAAATAAAATTCCAAGATATAGTAAATATTTTTTAATTTTCCAAATAAGATATAGTAAAATATATCCCATATTTAAAACCATATTAAAAATGTCTTACTTGTTAAAAATATGAGTGTGATAAAATTTATTGTCCTTTATATTTAATACAATAATAGGGTTAAATTCCTCCATATTGATCCATGTGGAAATAAAATCATCCCATGGTATATTATAGTAAATAAAAATCATAAAATTATCTTATGAAAAGTTTTTGGGTAATTTTACATTATTTATAAAATTATTTTTACCCTTGACTACCTGACATACACTTAACCACGGTAATAAAAAACATAATTAAAGTTAATATTCATAATTCTACAAAAATAGAAGGTACCTATTTCAGTAATTTTTATGTTATGATTCAAAATATTTAATCCATTTTTCTATATTGAAAATTTTGGATTGTCAAAAATAAATTGAAATTCTAACATGTTGTCGAAATGAATAAACAAATTATTAAAGTAAAAATATTCAAAAGATTAAAAGAAATTTATATCAAATTTCAATGTGAAATAGATTCAAATAAAAAAATTAGATTATATGTTAATAATAAATTTAATTATAATTTAATACATTTATAAATTATAAATTTTCATAAAAAATTTATTTTATAAAAAATTATTTTTTATTTAAAATGTACTAATTTGTTATCATTTAACAAAAAATGAATCTTAAAAGAAAAATTTGAAATATTCATGAGTAGTAAATTTTGTCACTTCTATTTAAATTACTATTATTATTTTTTAAATAGAACTTATTAAAGTGTAAAATAATAGATTTGAAATATTTTCACCATCAAATGGAGGCAGAATAACCTTTTTTGAAAAATAATCCTTTTATGCACGAAAATTGAATTTGTTCTTATAAATTTTTTATAAAACATACATAATGAAATTAAAGCATTAAACATAATATTATATATATACATATTTTCATATTTCATTAATAAAAATAAAATTTAGTGATTTTATTTTATTATAAACACACCTGTTAACATTTAAATAGTTTTCAATGAAAAAATTTCCTTTTGTGTTAAAATATATTTTAAATTCATTTATAATTAATTGGCCCAAAAATAAATAATTATATATCCATGTATAAACCATTTTTTCATAGACCATTTAATAATTATCATTCCTGAAATTCTATCATCATTGTTATAATAGTAACATAATAATATTTATTTTCTCATTTAGGATTCTTGTCTGGTTTGATGAGCAGAAAAGAAGAGAGTATTTACACTAAAAAACACCGGATGTCACACAAGAACATGTATTTTTAGGTATAAAAAATCAAGTTCCCAATAATTTTAATGATATATATTGGAACAATAATCCAATTTTTGTTATGGTAATATTTATTTTTATATACAAAAGGCTCAATAAAACAAAATTTTGTAATTATAAACATTGAGGCTTTATGGAAATCTAAGGATTAGTGTTCACAAATAAGGAACATCATTAACCTCGTGAAAAAGGACTAGTGACCTTTGATTTTCATACATTATCATTTCATAATTTTGTACAAAATACATATGTAACATCCCATATAAATAAAGAAATAATACATTTTCATTTATTTAATATTTTTTTAATTAAATATTAATTTAAAGTTAAATTGGTTTCTATGTTTGATGGCATACCCGATACGCACCAACAAGTTTCATTAAAATCTTATGATGCACAATAATAATATAATAATATTATTTAAAATGCTAGTTAACTACTTGCCATTATATTGGGGAGAATGAACAAAACTAACTATAATATGATTATACATGTTTTTTAAATCATTTCACATTTAACCAATAAATGTTAGAGGCTAAAAATGTTAATGAATCTAATTTTAAGAATAATTTACTTTAAATGGTTGATTTACTGTGTTTTGATGGAAAATACTCTTTAAATATAGTTTTGGTCACTTTTATATATTCAATTTTAGCAAATTAAATTCTTTTTTTGAATCAAGAAATCAGAATTTACTTTCGTAAAATTTTTGGTATTTTTATGATAAAATTTATCTTTTTGATGAATAGCTAAAATATTGTATTTCAAATCAAAGACTCATTTTTTTCTAATTTATTTATATGGTTAGATAATATTTTTAATTGGTTTTAATTTTTAATTAGATTATGTTTTTACCATATAATCCAATGTTGGTCATTGGGTGTAATTTCACATTGATGTTTGACATAAATAAGTTTCAAAACTTTTGATAGTTAATATTTTTTAAAGACACTCTTTTGGTTTTGTGAGAGGGAATTAATTTTAAATTAATTTCGTCCAGTTATGTGTTTTGAATTTGTAAAAACGGATTCCATATATGGAATTAGTAGGTCCAAATTGTGTAAATAAGTATCATTTCTTTTTAGACAATATGAATATTTACTTTTGTAAAAATTTTATTTACATTATTTCAAAGGTAAATCTGGTAAATAAGGGTAATAAAATATTATTATAATAATATAAAATTACTATAACATCTGTCTTAATTGTATTGGTTAATACGCTTCTGACCATGGGCATCCTGGGGTCGATTTTAGGACCCAATAGAGCCACTTAAGATTGATACTAACACTTTATATTAATTTATTTAAAGTAAAGAAAAAAATTAAAAAAACATATATCTTTTAGTATTTCAATTTTAACATGAGGTTATATAAGTTATAAGTTCTAATATAAATATTAATTTTTATGCAAAAATGATTTTCTATATCATGATATTATTTTTATAATTTTTCTAAATCCAATAAAATAAATTTTTTATGACGCAATAATGATGTAGTGTTTACCTCATTAATAAATCGTTTAAATAAATATGATAATATAAAATAAATTAATATCCCAAACCTTTCCAATTATTATGGAATGATTTTATTTCGACCATGATTGAAGTTATCTTTGACTTTAAGGAGTTTTTTATCTTTAGAAACCTAAAATCATTATATAATATAATAATATTATTACACATTACTTAATAGACCCTCCTAACCCTTATAAAATGACACCACTTCTAACCCATTATTCACACCTCTACAGCCACTTTCCATGTCCAAACCCTTCCCAAATAAGCTATCACGACCTCTATCTTCCATCTAGAAGCCTTACCTTAGGCATAAGGAACTTCAAGTAAAACTTTTGGTTCAATCCAAAGGTAGATACCCAATTTAAAGGTAACGTCTTCTCTTAAGTCCATTTGTATTATTTTTCTACTCCAACACCCTAAACTCTTTTTATTAATTTCATATATAAAACACTAGTATCCTCAATATACTTTTATTTTTTGATAATTATTCAAACTGCACTTACTCACACCACCATCAAGTGGGTAAAGACCTTTTTGTTTCTATGTACGATAAACTACTTCCTTGTGAAACGATGATTGGTCAAATATCTCCTATGACCTCTCATGGTGGCCATTATGATCGGACTGTATTTAAATATTATATATATATATATTTTATATTTCTTTCTGATTATGTATTTTTACATTTATAGAATACGTTTATGGTTTCCATTATGGTTAAACGTGATAATTTCATTTGAAAAAGTGTGGACTACCACCCCCTCAAATTGATATGACTCATTCATTCCATACATGAGATGTATAAAGGATAGAGTTAGTGAAATTATATACTATATTATACTGGAATTATAATATAACTATGTATCATTATGTGTTCATTCAATTAAAATATTAAAGTGAAATGAAAGTAGTGTTCATGCGTACGTACGTCTTACCGTCTCCATGAATAGTGCATTTCATTTCATATTTCCAAATGCCATGTACTGTTATAAATTCATATATATACTAGATATACTTGATATATATGATATCTAAATCACAAATATCATTCTGGAGATATTGGACTCTAGATCACATGGACAACTTCTAATTATAAGGTGTTCATTTTTTACTCAAGTGCCAAATATCAACAAAACAACCACTATTTACATAAATGATTAAATAACGTTTATAACCTGGAAATGAGTGATATTAAAGGAATAATAAAATTTAAATTTGTTCTTAATCATGTATAAATTAACTTAAGATTTTTATTATGGAAGAAAGTGGAACAAAAAATTGTTGTCGGACACGAGGTAAATGGATTCTTATCTCACTTTAAATTCCATGACATTTCCATTGTCACCACTACATTATTGCATGTTGTGTATTGTGTAATTCCATTTGATATATATTATCATGATTCTCTTTATATTTATGTTATTCTGTGAATCATTTTGTGGTTATGAACTTTTTTTATACGAGTTGATTGATTACAATGTGGTAAGGTATTTTCATCACACTTTTTATTCATGTGAGATTCATGTTATATTTTCCTCTATTTCTTTTTCTGTGGTGTATGTAATGCCAATTATTGTAGTCATTTTGTAATATAATATAATTTTTTTTAAATATTAATCTAATGATCATTCTTTCATCTGTTGTATGGTTCATATGTTACCAAAGCGGTAAGGGAACCTTTTAACCCAATTTCCATTCCTTTGGTCAATCTTCTAATTCATAATTATGTCTTGATATTATTTCGTGTGGAATCACTATTTATTTATTTAGTTAGAAATTTCTACTCCCCTTTCTGTGGATGTAATTTTTATACACCAAATCACTACTTTGATAAATTCTCAAGTCATCGATATGAACTTGATAAGAGTAATTTTAACTCAATTTCAATTCATTTAGTTAAACATCCCAGTCATTGGTTTTGTCTTAAAAATAACATGTGTGAATGTACTTTGATTTATTTACCCTGAATTTACAATAATATTTAGTTTATTAATTTTTGTCACACATTATTATGTAATTTATTTATCCTTAATTTAAGGTTAATGTTTCTTAGAAGGGATTTCATCTCAACTAACATTCCATTGAGATTTCATTGTCTTTAAGAACCAATTAACTTTTATATGGATTATACACTACCCTTTGACATATTACATCATGAAAGAATTTATTCTCATGATACTATAATGTTCTGATTCAATGTTATTAGTCAAATTATTTATATTCAAGAGTATCTCATTTTGTTAAAAAATCATTGTCTAAATTATGATTTTAATTGTTTTAATGATTTATTCTTCTAAATATTTATCATTAATGATCATGTTTTTGAAATGTATTTAAAAATTTATTTATATGGACATTAATTTTTTCAAATGATAATTCATTTAAAATCTTCATAGTGCTATGGGACACAATGATTCCAAAATATCTTTATAAAAAGTTTTATATTGTTTTGAAAATGGATTGATAAAGCATTGTTTATTTCAAAATCCAGATATGTTATATTTTGATTAAAAAGTGGAAATGTTATCTTTCATATATGATTCTATTCTATGTTAGGATTATGGTATTATTATTGGTCATTTTTTACATATACGGGTGGTTCCATGATAAACCTAGGTCGGGTGTGCCCGATATAGCTCTCCAAAGCATTGGGTGACATGAAAGATCTAAACATTAATGTTTTTATTATGATATTTAGGGAATACAATATGATGTGTATTCCAAATATGATTCCCTGTGTAGTTGTGATAGCTACAATGTATGTATATTATGAATTCCATAAGTTACCGTTATGATTTATGATTTCTATTTGTTATTCATAGATCATATGATTTCATGAGGTATGTTATGAGAAAATATTATGGATTCATTTAGTTGTATTTATTGATGTGTTAATGTTTCTTTTATTTAGGTTATTACCCTTAATGAAAATTTTATGCTCATCCAATGTTATATAAATGTTTTCTATAGTACTTAAAGATGAATAGGGTCAAGGATGGGATCAATAAAAATTCATCCTGTATAAAACATGGAACAAGAGATGTTTCTTTTTAAGAGTTTTTATTTTGGGGAAAAAAACTTCAATCATAGTTGAAGTTCCTACCTGGTAATTTTTGAGATGTAATGAAATATTTATGGCATACTTTTATAAAAATATTAACCTTAAAATATTCTAAATGAGAATAATTCATTTAACTCAATATTATGTAATGTTTATGGTTGAGTCCTTATAGTTAAAATCTCAGGTGAGTTTTGATAACTTTAGAGGCTAGGTTGTTCATTAAGTATAAGTGATATTAACATAATGATTATGATTTTCCAAAGAGTCATAGTTATTTTTAAAAAAGTGATTTAGTTTAAGATAACATGAAAAAGTATATCTTTGTATTTACCCTCCTCATATGATATTATATGACGATATTACTGATTTACTCACACTAACAATATTTGTTTTAGTAAATGGTTGGATCTAGTATGCACCAATGTAATAGTGGATATGAAGAAAACTGTGACAGTTTTTTGAATGATCAAGTTTATGAAATTGGATATATAATCATAACTGTTATGGTAGTTCTCAAGCAACTATCTGTAGTCATTATTGACCACCTGATTCATTGTGATTATTTGAAGGCATCATATATATGAGAAACAAATCCCTATGGTTGTTCAGGTAATAATCATAATGGTAAGTATTTTTAAGAACCCATGTGTCAAGGATGATGAAATAACATCATATGGAAATGTTTCAAATGTATTGTAAGATTCTATAAATGTGAAAGTAATGGTCATAAAGTAAGAACCTACCCCAGAAAAAGGAAGCATCTAGTTGACTCTATGAAATGGATAGAATTTCATTCTGATGGATCAATTCAATGTTTTTTATGTAGTTTGCATGGTCATTATACAAACATATGTGTTATGAAGAACATTTGGCTTTGGTATCACCACGATCATAAAAATATTTGTTTTCCAATACCTAATGTAATTCCGATTGAGGTTGAGGTAAGAAACAATGACCAATTATAGGTATTGATTATTTCTTAACTGATGTTTTGACATTATTGAATCGTAGGATATGAATCATGATTTGGTTTGTTGGAATGAATTATTTCAAAATAAGTTGGAATGTAAGGTTTAATGAGTTACGGTGAACATTGAATGTGTAAGAAGTCATCATATAAGGGATTCAAGTGTTATGGTGGATTTTTGGATGCTGAAATGCTTAAAATTATTAAGGCTTTTTTAATGATGGGATTACATTAGAAGACATGTCATATTATGTGTAACCCAGAATATTGATATATGAAAATTTTATTCAAGGAATAATTATATATTCTATTGTGGATATAGTTATAAAGATCCATTTGGGTTTATATGATCCTTGAAATTGAGGCAGTTACAGGTTAATAAATTTTGGGATGAGAAATGAATGCTATTTGATAAAAATTTTGGTAAAAATATGTTATGGTTAATTTTTATGAATTTAACTCTTTTTGCGAATGTTATAAAATTATATATTTTTGAAAAAGGACAACATGAAGACCACATGGAAACCCATCGCATCGGAAAAAGATGTGAGAATAGAACCCACAACCAAAATGTGATTGCGATTTATCACCTACAACTGGACTATGAAGACCCTAGTTATTAAGAATAATTCATTTTAGTGAAATTATTTTATGAATCATGAAGAAGTTGATATTATGTTATCCATGGAAATTATTAACCTATCTTACCGAATATGAGTCTAGGTTAATTACACATCATTATGAGACATTAAGAGTAGTCAATGTTTTTGGAGATAAATGTTATGATTTTTTTGGAATACTGTGTGATCAAAACCTTTTGAATTTTGAGTTTCAATCATAGTTTAGATTACATTGAATGAATTTAAGGGATGCTTTGTATTGAATGGTCTTTGGGATTAAGAGAAGATTTTCTTTTTGAAAAAGATTATTCTATTTTAGGGATTATCTGATCTTTTACTTACCAATTTGGTTTTGGTCTATTTCTAAAGACAGGGGAAATATATAGATCATCTATTATGGATTATGTGATACTCTAGAAGTTTATTCATGTGCATTTAATGTGACCAAGTCAGTTTGAATACTCATCATTTGGAGAAAAGATGAGTTCGTTGTACACATTTAGTAATGTATGAAAGCCTACATGACATGTAAGTATGCTTCCTTAGGTTTTTAAAAAAGATAATTAATAAATTACTCAATGAAAAGTGACATAAAAAATTTTATCATTTAACCTTTCCTATGGGGGAATAAAATACTTTTTAACCCATCACAAGTATGTAATTTTTGGGTGGTTAACTCTCTCTTAATCATGTTTTCTATCACTCTCTATCAGAACATGGCGGTTTGTTTTCTCTTCCAAATCCATGTTCCCATGTAATCCTAGTATCTATTTTCTTGGGTGACCTTTTTTACTTCCCTTTATTTAATTTGTATTGATATATTTATTGACTCTTTTTTCGATATGGGATTTTCAATGAAGTTTCCAAGCCTAAATTTAAAATTCCAAGGATGCAATTCCAAAAAAGGGGGGATGAATGTTACATCCTAGGTAAATAAGAAAATAATAAATTTTCATTTTAATTAATATATTTTAAATTAAATATTCAATTTTAAAGGGTATTCTTTGTTCGATGGCGTACCCAATACACAACAATGAGTTTTTTTGAAATCTTATGTAGCACAATAATAATATAATAATATTATTTTAAATGGAAGTTAACGTCTTACTGTTTTATTAGAGGGAATGAACATAACTAACTACAATATGTTTATAAATGATTGTTAAATGTTTTTACATTTATCAAATAAATTTTAGAGGCTAAAAAGGTTAATGAATCTAATATTGAGCAAAATTTACTTTAAAGGGATGATTTACCACCTTTTGATGGAAAACCAACATTAAATCTACTTTTGGTCACTTTTAAATGATATATTTGGCAAAATAAAATTATTATTTTGAATCAGGACAATAAAAGTTATTTGGATGTTTTTTTTGGTATTTTTCTGTTAAAATTCATATATTCATGAATAGTAAAAAATACTGTATAATAATTTAAAAGTTCCTTTTAACCTAATTTATTTAAATGTTTATATTATAATTTAAATTGGATTTAAATTTTAATTAGATTATGGTTTTACAAGTTAATCCAATGTTGGTCATTGGTAGTAATTTCACTTTGAAATTGGACATAAATAAGTGTCAACTCTTTGGATAGATATTTTTTATTAAATACATGATTTTGGTTATGAAAAAATTAATTAATATGAAACTAATTCCTACCACTTTATTGTTTTCAATTTGAAAAAATGGATTCCATATTTTGAATCGGGAGGTCCAAATTCTGTAAATAGTTCTCTTTTTATTTTTAGAAAATATTAATATTTACTTCATAAAAAAATTTATTTTCCATGGTTTAAGGGTAAAACTGGTAAATAAGGGTAATAAAATATTAAAATAATAATATAAAATTACCCTAACATTTTTCATAATGCTACTTAATAATACAATTATGACCCTGGACATCCTTGGGTCGATTTTGGGACCCCATGGAGCCACTAACGAGTGATAATGACATTTTATATTAATTTATTTAAAGTAATGACAAAAATGAAAAATAAATATATTTTTTAGGAAATGAATTTTTACAGGGGGTTATATAAGTTATATTTTATAGTATAAATATTATTTATAAATATAAATATATTTCTTAAATTATGGTATTTCTTTATAATTTTTAGACATTATATATATTAATGTATTTATGGCACTATAATGATGCAGTGTTTAGTTGTTTAATAAATCATTTAAATATATAATATTATAACGATTAAAATTATACCCAACACATGTCCAATTATTATTGGATGTTTTTATTTCGATTATGATTCATCTTAATTTCAACTTTAATGTGTTTTGGATCTTTAGAAACTGAAAATCATTATATAATAAAATAATATTTTCACACATTCTTAAAGAGCCCCTCCTCCCCCTTATAAAAGGGAACCACTTATAACCCATTCCTCACACCTCTCAAGCCACTTGGATCATACAAACCCAACCCAAATAAGCTCTCCATATCCATATCTTACACTTATAAGCCTTACATTAGGTATAAGTAACTCCAAGTAATCCTTTTGGTTCAATCTAAGGGGAGACACCCAATTTAAAGGTATCATCTTCCCTTTTGTCCTTTTGCTTTATTTTACTTCTCCAACCCTTTAAAAACTTTTTATTCATTTTATTTATAAAAAACAAGTATACTCAATATACTATGTTTATGTAATGTGAATGATTCTAACTACACTTACACACACCTTCATCTAATTGGTAAATAACATGTTGTTTCTTTGGACGTTGAACTATTCCCTCAGGTAGAGATGTTTGTTCAAATATCTCCTACCGCCTCTCATGGTAGCCACTATGAAGGAACTGTATTTATATATGATATATATATTATGTTATGTTTTATTTTTTTCTTATGTTTTTTCTCATTTATAGAATATCATTATGGATTCCATTATGGGTAAACGCGATAATTTCATTTGATGATGTGCAGAATACCACCCCCTCCAAGTGATATGACTCATTCATGCAACACATGGGACGTATAAAAAGGGATTAAATGAAATTATATATTATATTATACTGGAATTATATTATAATTATGTATCATTATTTTTTCATTCAATTAAAATACGAAATAGAAAAGAAAGTTGCATTAATGCGTATGTATGGATTACTATATCCATGAACGGTGCATTTCATTTCATATCTCTAAATGTTATGTATTATTATAAATACAAATATATATACTAGATATATATGATATATATGATAACTAAATCATGTATATCATTTTGGATAAAATTAACTCTTGACCACATGGACAACTTGTAATTACAAGGTGTTCATTTTTTACTCAAGTACCAAATAGTGACAAAACAACAATTATTAAAATAAATTATTAGATAATATTTATAACATGGTAATGAGTGATATAAAAGGAATAATAAAACTGAAAATGGGTATTAATCAATTATAAATTAACATAAGTTTTTTATTGAGGAAAAACAATGAACAAAAAAACTAATTCGGTCACGTGGTAAGGCGTTTCTTATCACACTTTTAATTTCATGAGATTTCTGTTGTTTGCCACTAATTTATGGAATGTGGTGTATTGTGTGTTGAAATTTGATATATGATATCATGATTCTGTTTATATTCTTTTTATTATTGAATCATTCAATGGTTATTAACTTTTTCTCATACGACTTGATTGATTATATCGTGGTAAGGGATTTCTATATAACTTTTTATTCCCATGAGATTCATGCTATATTTGACAATATTTTCATTTATGTGGTGTATGTAATGTCCAAGATTGTATTAAATGTGTAATATACTTCTATTTATGGGTATTTAAATCTTCATTTTATGATCCTTCTTTCACAGGTTGTATATTTCAAAAGATACCAAATCGGTAAGGGATCCTTTTAACCCAATTTCCATTCCTTGGGTTAATCTTCTAAATATTAATTATACCATGATGTGATTACGTGTGGAATAACTATTTATTTATTTATGTATTAATTTCCACTCCCAATTGTTTGGATATACTTTTGATACACATAATCACTCAATTGATAAATTCTGAAGTCATAAATATGAACTTGATAAGAGTCATTATAACTCAATTTCCATTAATTGAGTGAAACATCCAAGTCATTGGTTTTGTCTTAATAATAACATGTGTGAATGTACTATGATTGAATTTCACTGGATATCAAATCATATTGAGTGTATTTTTTCACACATTATTACGTAATTGATTCATCCTTAATCTAAGGATACCGTTTTTATAAGGCATTTCATCTCAATTTACATTCCATGGAGAATTCATTATCATTATGCACCAATTCACTCTTTTGTGCTGTATATACTTCTATTTGACATATTACATATTGACCCTCTTCATTATCATGATAGTATATTGTCCTGAATCAATGTTACTCCTCAATTATTTTTATTGAAGAGTATCTTATTTTTTTAATATATATTTAACTTAAATATCATTTTAAATTTTTAAAGATTTATTCCTCTAAATATTTATCATTAATGTCCATGTTTTAATAATCGTTTTAAGGATTTATTTATATAGTCATTAATGTATTCAAATGATAATTCATTTAAAATCTTCAATGTGGTATGAGATACATTAATTTAAAAATATCTTTATGAAATGTTTTATATTGTTTATAAAATGGTTCTATAAAGCATTGTTTAATCCAATATTTTGATATGATATATTGTGATTGGAATGTGGAAATGTTATCTTTACTCTATGGTTGTGATATGTTCTATGATTATGTTATGGTTATTGGTAATTTTTTTTAAATATATGGGTCATTCCCTAATAATCCTAGAGTTGGTGAGACCAAGATAGCACTCCAATGTATTGGGTAACCTGACAGAGGTAAACGTTAATGTTTCTCCAATGAGATTTAGGGAATATAATGTGATTGGTATTCCAAATTTGACTCCCTATATAGTTGTGACCAATATAATGAGACTACGTTATGAATTCCATAAGTTAAATTTATGATTTATTATTTCTACATGTTATTCATAAATCATATGATTTCATGAGGTATGTTATGATCGAAAAGTATGGTTTCATTTATTTGTATTAATTGATGGGTAAATGTTTTCTTACCGTATTTTATTACCCTTACTGAGCTTTTTATGCTCATCCAAGTTATTAAAATGTTTTCCACATGACTTAAAAATCAATTGGGTCACAGATGGGATCAAGGAAGAGTCATGTTTTCTAAAACATGGAAGTAGACATCTTTCTTTTTAAGAATTTTTATTTTGTGAATAAAGTGGAAACTTAGTAGAAGTGTCTACATTGTAATTTTTGAGATGTAATGTAATAGTTATGGCTTAATTATAAAAAAAATTAAATGATAAAATATCTTCAATGTGAATTATTCATTTAATTGAGGATTATATAATGTTTAAGGTCGAGTCAGTACAGTGGGTATCATAGGACGGCTTAGATAACATTAGAGGTTCGTGTGTTCATTAAAGGTAAGTGACATTACCATAATGGTTAGTATTTTAGAAAGAGTCTTCATTAATTTAAAAAAAGTGAATGAGTATAAGATAACATGAATAAGTATATCTTAGTATTTAACCTCATCATAAGATATTATATGATGATTTTATTGATATTCTCACACTAACCGTTTTGGTTTTAGTAATTGGATGGATCCAGAAAGCACCAAAGTAACCGTGGATGTGAAGAAAACTATGACTATTTTTTTAATGATCAACTGAATAAAATTGGAGCTACAATGAGAACTCTTGTGGTTATTCTCAACAAACTATCTGGAGTCATGATTGACCCTCTGAACCACCGTTATTTTTATACGGCATCATATATGTGAGAAAAAATTCCCTACACAAGTTCAGGTAATAATCATAAAGTTAAGTATGTTCCAAAACAAATGTGTCAAGGATGTTGAAATAAACACATAGGAAAATGATTAAAAGGGAAGGTAAGATGCAATGAATGTGGAAGTTAAGGTCATAAAGCCAAAACCTTCCATGAAAAAAGGATGCAGCCAATTTACACTAGGAAAGGTAATGAACTTCATTCTAAGGGATAAATTGAATGTTTTAAATGTGGTGTGCTTGGTCATTATATAAAAAACTATCCCATGAATAAGGATTTGGAATTGGATCATGAGGATCCAGAAAATATATGTTTACCAATGCCTAATGCCATTCTAATTGAGGATTAGGGAACTGACAATGACTAATGAAAGGTATGGATTATTTATTAACTAATTTTTAGACATTATTGAATCTTAAGAAATGATTCTTTTTTTGTAGAAAATATTTACTTCTGAATAAGTTTTAGAGGAATGTTTAATGGATCATGATGAATTTTGAATGACTAAGAAGTCAACATATAAGGGATTCAAGTGTTATAGTGGATTTTAGGATGGTGAAATGCTTAAATGTATTAAGGCTCTTTTGATGATGTGATTACATTAGAAGACATATTATAGTATCTGTAACCCTGGAAATTGATATATGAATATTTTATTCAAGGAATAATTATATTTTATTTTTTGGATATAGTTATAAAGAAACATTTGGGTTTATATTATCCTCAAATTTGAGGTAATTACAGGTTAATACATTTTGGTATGGGGAATGAAAGTTATTAGATAACCATTATGGGTAAAATATGTTATGGTTACTTTTGATATATTTATCTCATTTTTGGAATGTTATAAAATTATTTAGTTTTTTAAAAAGGGAAACACACAGACTGTCTGACAACCTGTCGCATTGGACAAGGCCGTAGGAATCAATCCCACAACCGATGTGCGACTGGGATTTATCACCTACCACTAGATTACATGAAGTCTCTGATATGTGTGATAAATTATATTAAGATATATGATATTATGAATCATGAATATGGTGATTTTGGGTTATATATGGAAATTATTAACCTATCATAGAGAATATGTTTTTAGATGAATTACACATCGGTATGAGTCTTTATGAGTAGCCGATGTTTTTGGAGATAAATGTAAATAATTTTGTGGAAGTATACACGATGAAATCCTTTTAAATTTAGGGTTTCAATAATAGTTTGGATTACATTGAAGGATTTTAAGGATCATTGTATATTGAATGATCTTTTTCAATCTTTGGGTATTTTTTGACACATTTTGGTGATTAAGAGTTGTTTTTTATGAAAGATTATCCTGTTTTGGGATTATCTGATCTTCTACTAACCATTTTGGTTTTTGTTGATGTCTGCTGACCGGGGAAATATACATTTTATCTTTTGAGGATTATTTGATACTATAGACGTTGATTCTAGATCTTTTAAGGTGACCAAGTCAGTTTGAATACTCATCTTTTGGAGAAAAGATGAGTTTGTGGTAAAATTTAGTAATGTATGAAAGTATACATGAAAAGTAATAATGTTCCCTATGTTTTTAGTAAAGCTCATAAATAAATTCCTCAATGAAAAGTAACCTAAAACAGAAATTATGTTTGTCATCTTTTCCTACTATTGAATCAAATAATGTTTAACCCATCATAATTACGAGAATTTATAGTGGTTAACATTATCTTAATCATGTTTTCTATCACTCTCCCCCAAAAATTGATTGATTTTTTTCGAATACATATCCATGTTCTCATGGAATCATAGTATTTTTTGTCTTGGGTGATCTTTGAAATTCTATTTCCTTATTTTATTGTGATTGATTTACTGACTCTTTTTACAATATGGGACTTCCAATGAAGTTTTAAAGCCATACTTTTAAATTGACAAAATCAATTACCAAAATAGGGAAGGATGTATCGTCCAGGGTAAATAACGAAGTAATAGATTTTAAATTTAATTAATTTTTTTAATTAAAAATTAATTTTACATTAATGGGTTTTCTAATTTCTATTGCATACCCAATACGCAACAATGAGTTTTTTTAAATCATATATTTCACAATAAAAATATAATATTGTTACTTTAAATGGTAGTTAACACCTAACCATTGTCTTAAATAGAATAAAAATAATTAAATAAAATATTATTATACATGTTTGTTAAATGTTTTAACATTTATCCAGTTAAACACAATGGCTTAAAATGTGAATAAATCTAATTTTAAGCATAATTAACTTTAAAATGTTGATTTAACGCCTTTTGATGGAAAAACATATTTAAATCTAGTTTCGGTCACTTTAATATGTTCTATATGACCAAATAAAACTCTTCTTTTGAATTTGGGGATCAAAATTTATTTTTGTTGATTTTTTTTGAGAAAATTAATTTTTTGATGAATAATGAAAAATAAAGTATTTTAATTCAAAACCTATTTATAATTTAGTTTATTTATATGGTAATATTATTATTTTAATTGGTTATAAAGTGTAATTAGATTATGTTTTTACCATTTAATATAATTTTGTTCATTGGATATAATTTAAATTTGAAATTGTACATAAATAAGGGTCAAATGTTTTGATAGTTATTATTTCATAAAAACACACTTTTTTTTTCACAGAAGAAAATAATTATAAATAAATTTATAACACTTCTATTTTTTGAATTTGTAAAAATAGATTCTATATTTTGATTTAAGAGTGTCATATTTTTTAAATATTTAGCTTTTATGTTTAGACAATATGAATATTTACTTCTGTAGAAATTTTATATATCCTTGTTTAAGGGTAAATCTGGTAAATATGGGTAACAAAATATAAATATAATAATATAAAATTACACTAAAATTTGTCCTAATCTTATTTGTTAATACACATCCAACCATGGCCATCCTTGGGTCTATTTTTGGGACCCATGGAGCCACTTAAGAGTGATAATGACACATTATATTAATTTTTTTAATGTAATGACAAAAATGACAAAAACATATATCATTTAAGAAATGATTTTTTTACATGGGGTTATATAGGTTATCTTTTTGAATATAAATATTATTTGGAAATCTAATTTTTTTTCCTAAATCATGGTGTTTTTTTATAATTTTTAGACATAAAAAAATAAAATTATTTATAACACTATAATGCTGTAGTGTTTTTCTCTTTAACAAACCATTTAAATAAATAAGATTATAAAGAATAAAATAATATCCAAAACCTGTAAAATTATTATTGGATGATTTTATTTAGACCATGAGTCATATAATAATCAAAGTTAATGAGATTTGGATATTTAGAAAGTGAAAAATATTATATAATAAATAAAATTTTCACACTTTCCAAAAGAGCCCCACCTCCCCCTTATAAAAGGGCACCACACATAACCCATTCCTCACCAATCCCATGACCCATGGCTCATACAAACACTTCCCAAATAAGCTCTCTAGATCTATCTCTTACACCTATAAGTGTTACCGTAGGTAGAAGTCACTTCTTGTAAACCTTTTGGTTCAATCCATAAAGAGATACCCAATTTTAAGGTAATGTCTTCCCTTATCTACTTTTTCTTCATTTTACTTCTCCAACCACCAAAACTATTTTTATTCCACTATTTTATAACAACACTAGTATCCACATTATAATAAATTATTATTATGTGAATGGTTTTAACTAAAATTACCCATACCTCCATCAAATTGGTAAATAACAAACAGTTTCTATGGACGACATACTACTACCTTGCGAAACAATGATTGTTCAAATATCTCCTACAGCCTATCATGGGGAAATTAGGATGGAACTGCATTTATATATGATATATATATATATATTATTTTTCCATTATTATTCTGTATTTTTTCATTTATAGCATACCTTTATATATTCTTTTATCGGTAAATGTGATAATTTCATTTGAGGAGTGCATATTAACACCCCATAAAAATGATATGAATTTTTCAGGTCCTAAGTGAGATTTACAAAGGAAGGATTTAAAGAAATAATATATTATATTATATTTTAATTATAATATAACTATGTATCATTAACTTTTCCTTCAATTAAAATAAGAAATAGAATTGAAATTAGTGTTCTTGCGTACGTACGACTTACCATCTCCATGAATGGAGAATTTCATTTCATATATCTAAATGTAATATAATATTTTAAATAAAAATATATAGTATATATATATATATGATATATATGATTTCTAAATCATGAATATCATTCTGGATATAATGGACTCTTTTTACCACATGGACAAGTTGTAATTATTAGGTGTTCATTTTTTACTCTAGTACTAAATATCGACAAAACAACCATTATTAATATAAATGAATACATAATGTTTATAACATGGTAATCTGTGATATTAATTGAATAATGAAACATAAAAAGGTTCATAATAAATTATAAATTAACGTAATTTTATTATTCATAAAGAACAAAGAATAAACAAGTACAGTCGGACATGAGGTAAGGGGTTTTCGATCTCACTTTTAATTCTGTGATATTTCCATTATTCGCCACTAATTTATGGAATGTGGTGTATTGTGTACTGAAATTTGATATATATTATCATGATTATATTTATATTCATGTTATTCTATGAATCATTTGGTTGTTATTATCTTTCGGTTATACATATCAATTGATTACAACGTGGTAAGGGATTTTCATCATGCCTTTTTATTCCCATGAGATTCATTCAATATTTTCCACTATTTAAATTTTTTTATTGTATGTACTGCCAAAAATTGAATTCTTTGTTTAATATAATTCAATTTATGGGTATTTAAATCTTCATTTTATGATCCTTCTTTCATGGGTTGTATGTTTCGTATGTTACCAAATCGGTAAGGGAACCTTTTAAACCAATTTCCATTCCTTGGTTTAATCTTCTAATTCTTATTTATGTCATGCTATTATTATGTGTGGAATCACTATTTATTTTTTTATATTATAATTCCACTCCACTTTGTGTGGATATACTTTTGATACAAATAATCACTCCATTGATAAATTCTCATTACATCAACAAGAACTTGATAAGAGTCATTTTAACTCAATTTCTATTCATTGAGTTAAACATCCATGTCATTGGTTTTGTCTTAAAAGGAACATGTGTGAATTTACTATGATTTATTTTCACTAGATATTCATTAATTTTGAGTGTATATTTTTCACGGATTATTATGTATTCTATTCATCCTTAATCTAAGGATACAGTTTTATAAGGGATTTCGTCTCAATTAACATTCCGTTGTGACTTCATTGTCCTTATGCACCAATTCAATATTTTGATGTGTATATACTTCCCTTTGACATATTACGTCATAAAAACTATTTGATCTCATGATATTATAATGTTATGATTCAATGTTATTTCTAAATTATTTATTTCCATGTGTCTCTCATTTTTTTAAAACAATCCTTAACTAAAATATCATTTAAATGTTTTAATGATTTATTCTTCTAACTATTCATCATTAATGTATATTTTTTAAAAATCATATTAAGGATTTATTTTTATGGACATTAATGTTTTCAAATGAATATTAATTTACTGTCTTTAAAGTGGTATGGGACACTTTGATTCAAAAATCTCTTTATTAAATGTTTTATATTGTTTTAAAAATGGTTTGATAAATAATTGTTGGTTTCAATATTTAGATATGATATATTGTGATTGGAATGTGGAAATGTTATCTTTATTTATTCTTGTGTTATGTTTTATGATTATGTTATGGTTATTTTGCATTTTTTACATATACGGGTGGTTCTGAGATAATCCTAGGGTGGGTGAGCCTGATATAGCTCTCCAATGCATTGGGTAATATGACAGAGGTGATCATTAATGTTTATTCTAAGTGATTTGGGGAATATACTATGATGGGTATTCCAAATGTGACTCCCTCTGTATTTTAGATAGCTACAATATAAGTATTTTATGAATTCCATAAGTTTCCATTATGATTTATGATTACTTTGTGTTATTCATGAATCGTATGATTTCATGCAGTATGTTATGATCGAAAAGTACAGTTTCATTTATATATATTTATTGATGGGTTAATGTTTCCATTCCTTATTTTAAAACCCTTACTAAGATTTTTATGCTCATCCGTAGTTTTTGAAATGTTTTCCACAAAACATAATGATGAATAGTGTCATGGATGGGATCAAAGGAAAGTAATGTTATCTAAAAAATGGAAGTAGACATGTTTCATTTCAAGAGTTTTTATTTTGTGGAATAAATTATAAACTCAGTAGATGTGTATTCTTTTTAATTTTTGATATGTAATGTAGTAGTTATGGCCTAATATTATAAAACTCTAAACCAGAAAATATCCTCAATGTGAATTATTCATTTATTTCAAGATTACATAATGTTTAAGGACAAGTCCGTATAGTGGTCATCAGAGGTCTGTTTAGATAACATAAAATGACAGTGTGTTTTTTATTCATATGTGACATTACCATAATGGTTAGGAATTTTGAAAGAGTCAAAATTATTTTAAAAAATGGGAACAAGTTTAAGATAACATAAATAAGTATATCATAGTATTTTCCCTCCTCATATGATATTATATGATGAATTTACTAATATACACTAACTATCATTTTTTATTTTAATAAATGACTAGATCTATTAGGGACCAAAGTAAATGTGGATGTGATGAAAACGGTGATGGTTTTTTGAATGATTAACTGAATTAAATGGGATCTGTAATTAGAAATCTTGTGGTTATTCTCAACCAACTATATGGGGTCATGATTGACCACGGAACCATGGTTATTTTTATAAGGCATCATATATGTGAGAAAAAAATACCTATCAAAGATCAGGTAATATACCTAAATGTAAGTATGTTCAAAAACCAATGTGTTAAGGATGTGGAAATAAAAACATAGGAAAATGTTTCAAAGGGATGGGAAGATGCTATGAATGTGGAAGTTAAGGTCATAATCCAAGAACATTCCACATAAAAATGAAAAATCCAATTGACTCTAGAAAAGGAATAGAAGTTAGTTCTGTGTGATAAATTGAATGTTTTAAATGTGATGTGCATGGTCATTATAAAAACAGATTCCCTACGAATAAGGGTTTGGAATGGGATCAGAAGGATCATAAAAATATATGTTTACCAATACCTCATTTCAATCCAATTGAGGACGAGGAAACTGACAATGACCAATGAAAGGTATGGCTTATTTCTTAACTGATATTTATAAATTATTGAATATTAGGATATGATTAATGATTTTGTTTGTAGTAATATTGTATTTAAGAATAATATTAAATGGAATGGATAATGGATCATGAAGAACATTTAATGAGTAATAAGTCAACAAATAAGGGATTCAAATGTTATGGTGGATTTTATGATGGTGAAATTCTTACAAGTATTATGTCTCTTTTGATGATGACATTACATTCGATGACTTTTTATAGTATGTGAAACCCTAAAGATTGATATATGAATATTTTATTCAAGTAATAATTATCTTTTATTTTGTGGATATATTTATAAAGAATCATTTTGGTTTATATGATCCTTGAATTTGAGGCAATTACAGGTTAATACATATTGGGATGAAAAATTAATTTTATTAGATAACCATTGTGGTTAATATATGTTAGGGTTACGTTTGATATATTTATCTCTTTTTGGGAATGTTATAAAATTATATAGTTATTTAAAAATGACAACACACAGGCCATGTGACAACCCGTCGCGTCGGAAAAATCACCGGAAATCGAACCCACAACCGAAGTGTAGCTAGGATTTATCGCCTACTATTGGACTATTTGGAGTCCCTGGTTAGTATGACTAATTATTTTTATTTAGATGATTTTATGAATCAAGAAATATTTTATTTTGGGTTATCTATGGAAATGATTAACCTATCATAGAGAATATGTGTTTAGGTTAATTACACATCAGTATGATACTTTATGAGCAGTCGATGTTTTTGGAGAAAAATGATAAGATTTTTGTGGAGGAAAATGTGATTAATTCCTTTTGAATTTTGGGATTCAATAATAGTTTGGATTACTTTTAAGGATTTATAAGATATTATTGTATTGAATAGTCTTTGTTAATCGTTAGGTATTTGGTTGAGAAATTTTGGGGATTTAGAGTTGTAATTATTTTTGTAAAAAATAATACTTTTTGGGTATTTTCTGATCTTCTACTATCCATTTTGGTTTTGGATGGTATCTAAATACCGGGGAAATATAAATTTCTTCTTTAGTGGATTATGTTGTAATCAAGAAGTTGATTCAATTTCTTTTAATGTGGCCATGTCAGTTTGAATAGTCATCATTTGGAGAAATGATGAGTTTGTGGTAGAAATTTAGTAATGTATAAAAGAATACATGAAAAGTATGTATGTTTCCTCATGTTATTAGTTAAGATCATAAATAAATTCCTCAATGAAAAGTAACATAAAAAAACATTGTCTGTTATCTTTTCCTACTGGGGAATCAAATAATACTTAACACATCACAAGTATCAGATTTTCTGTTGGTTATATTTCTACTAACCATGTTTTCAATCACTCTCCATCAGAACATGATGGTTTGTTTTCCTCTAAATATCCATGGTCTCATGGAATCCAAGTGTTTGTTGTATTTCTAACCTGTGTACTTCTCTTCCTTTATTTTATAGAGATAGATTTATTTACTATATCTCTGGTATGGGGCATTCAATGATGTTTCCAATCCTATTTATAAAATTTAGAGAAACGAATTCCCAAAATGAGGTGAAAGATGTAACATCTAAGGTAATTAAATATTTAATACATTTTCATTTTAATTAATATTTTTTCAATTAAATATTAATTTTATTTTAAAGTGGTTTCTATGTTCGATTGAGTAGCAGATATGAAAAAATGAGTTTTTTTGAAATCTATTTTTGCACAATAATAATAAAATATTATTATTCTAAATAGTTGTTAAAGCCTAGCCATTGTGTTTGAGGTAATGAATAAAACTAACTATAATATGATTATAAATTTTTGTTAAATGTGTTTACATTTATCCAATAAGTGTTAGATGCTTAAAATTTGAATGAATCTAATTATAAGCATAATATACATTAAAATGGTTAATTACTGCCTTTTGATGGAAACCCCTCTTTAAATCTAATATTGGTAACTATTATATTTTTATTTGACCAAATAAAATTCTTCCTTCTAATCGGGACATCATAATTTACTTTGGTTAAATTTTTGGTATTTTTATGAAAGAATCCATTTTTTGATGAATAGTGAACAATACTGTATTTTAATTCAAAACTTCTTTTCATCTAATTTATTTATATGGATAGATAATATTTCTAAATGGATTTAATTTAAATTAGGTTATTTTTTTTATTTAATTCAATTATGGTCATTGAATGTAATTTCACTTGGATGTTTGACATAAATGAGTGACAAATCTTTTGATAGTTATTATTTCTCAAAAACATGCTTTTTGTGTTGATAGTGAGAATTAGTTTTAAATTACTCTCTACTAAATAAGTGTTTTGAATTTGTAAAAATGGATTCCATATTTGGAATTAGGATTTCCCCATTTTTTAAATAGTTAAATTTTATTTTTAGACTATATGAATATTTACTTCAGTAAAAATTTTCTTTACCATGCTTCAAGGGTAAATATGGTAAATAAGGGTTACAAAATATTATTCAAATAATAAAAAATACCCTAACATGTGTCCTAATACTATTGGTTAATAAATATTTGGCCATGGTAATCCTTGGGTCGATTTTGGGACTCCATATAGCCACTTACGAGTGATAATGGAACAATATATTAATTTATTTAAAGTAAAGAAAAAAATGACAAAAACATATATCTTTTAGTAAATAAATTTTTACATGGTTATATATAAGTTATATTTTCATCAATAAATATTTTTTGTAATGATAAAATTATTTCCTACATCATGTTATATTTTTATAATGTTTAGAAATCAAATAAATTAAATTATTTAAGACACAATATAGATGTCATGTTTACCTCATTAATAAATAATTTAAATAAATATGATTATAAAGATTAAAATAAAATCCAAAACCCATCCAATTAATATTGTATGACATTATATAAAGCATGATTCATCGTATTGTTGAATTTAATGAGTTTTGGATCTTTAGAAATAGAAAATCATTATATAATAAAATATTATTTTTGACGTTCTTAAGGATTCCTTCATCCCCCTTATAAAATAACAACACTTCTAACCAATTCTTCAAAACTCACAAGCCACATGGATCATACAAACCCTGCCCAAATAATCTCTCATTATCCTTCTCTTCCAACTTGAAGCCTTAACATAAGAATAAGGCTCTTCAAGGAAACCTTTTGGTTCAATCCAAAGGGATATACCCACTTTAAATGTAACATCTTCTCTTAAGTCCTTTGTTTTATTTTACTTCTCCAACCCACTAATATCTTTTTATTCCTTTAATTTATAACTAAAATTGTATCCAATATATACTAGGTTATTGGTATGAGAATTATTCTACACCGACCCATATATTTGTTTAAGAATATACTATTCATGTGGATAACAAATTGATGTCTCGTGAAATGATGATTGTTGAAATATCTCCAATAGCCTCTCATGGGGGCCATTATGATGGAACAATATTTATATATGATATATTTATTATTTTTATGTATTGTTTATTCTTATGTATTTTTTTCAATTATAGTATACCTTTATGGTTTCCATTATGGGTAAACACATTAATTTCGTTTGAGGAAGTGCGGACTACCGCCCCCTCAAAGTGATATGACTCGTTCATGACATATGTGGGATGCCAAAATAATGGATTTCATGAAATTATATATTATATTATACTGTAATTATAATATAACTATGTAACATTTTTTATTCATTCAATTAAAATAATAAATATATATGAAAGTTGCGTTCATGTGTATGGAAAACTTACCTTCTCCATGAATGGTGCATTTCATTTCATTTCTCCAAATGTTATGTACTATTATAAATACATATATATATTAGATATATAAGATATATATGATATATAAATCATGAATATCATTCTGTAGATAATGGACTCTTGACCACATGGACAACTTGTAATTATAAGCTGTTCATTTTTGACCCAAGTACCAAATATCGACAAAACCACCATTATTAACATAAATGATTACATAATGTTTATAACATGGTAATGAGTTATATAAAAGGAATAATAAACAGGAAAAATAATATTAATCAAGTAAAAATTAACATAAGTTTATTATTAATCCACAAAATTAACAAACAATTCATGTTGGACTTGAGGTAAGAGGTTTTTTACCTCACTTTTATTTCTGTGTGATTTCCATTGTTCACCCATAATTTATTTCATGTGGGGTATTGTGTAATAAAAATTGATATATATTAACATATTTATATTTATATTGATGTTATTTTGGGAATCATTTGGTGATTATTAACTTTTTTTCATTCGATTCGATTGATTACAACATGGTAAGGGATTTTCATCTCATTTTTTATTACATTAAGAGATTCATGATATATTTTCCAATATTACTTTTTGTGTGGTGTATGTACTTCCCAATATTGTATTAATTTTTCATTATACTTCAATTTATTGGTATTTAAATATTAATTTTAGGATCATTTTTAATGGGTTGTATGTTTTGTATGTTACTAAATCGATAGGGGAACCTTTTAACAGAATTTCCATTCATTGGGTTAATCATCTAATTCTTAATTTTGTCATACTATGATTATGTGTGGAATCACTATTGATTTTTTATGTTATAATTTTCACTCCCCATTGTGTGGATATACATTTGATGGAAATAATCACTCCATTTATAAATTCTCAAGGCACCAATATGAACTTGACAATTGAAATTTTAAATAAATTTCCATTCATTGAGTTAATCATCCAAGTATTTGGTTTTGTAATTAAAAGAACATGTGTGAATGTCATATTATTGATTTACTCTAAATATAAAATCATATTCAGTGTATTTATTTTTGTCACACATTATTATCTAAGTGATTTATCCTTAATCTAAGGATTAAATTTTTTATAAGGGATTTCGCCTCAATTTATATTCCATTGAGACTTCATTTTCGTTATGCACCAATTCAGTATTATATGGGTAATATTATTGGATTTGACATATTTTTCCATGAACCTCTTTATTCTCATGATATTATATTTCTATGATTCAATGTTTTTTCCTCAATTATTTGTATTCATTATTCTCTCATTCTATTAAAAATTCCATAACAAAAATATCATTTTAAACGTTTTAATGATTTATTATTATAAATATTTATCATTAATGTCCACGTGTAAAAAATAGTTTTCTTGATTTATTTTAATGTAAATTAATGTTTTGAAATGATAATTTTCTAAAAGCATCAAAGTGGTATAGTAAACTTTGATTCACAAAACACTTTATTAAATGTTTTATATTGCCTTGAAAAGGGTTTGATAAAGCATTGTTTATTTAAATATCTTGATATGATATATTGTGATAGGAATGTTGAAATGTTATATTTAATTTATTATTGTGTTATTTTTAATGATTAGTTTATGGTTATTGGGCATTGTTTATATATACGGGTGGTTTTGTGAAAAACCTAGGGTAGGTGAGCCTAAGAATGCACTCCAATGATTCGGGTAACATGATAGAGGTAAACGTTAATGTTTCACCAGAGAGATTTAGGGAATATAGTGTGATGGGTATTAAAAATGTGACTCCCTATATATTTTTGATAGTTAAAATGTATGTATGTTATGAATTCCACATGTATCCTTCATGATTTATTATTTCTATGGGTTATTCATAAATTGTATGATTTCATGAGGAATGTTTTGATCAAAAAGTATGGTTTCATTTATTTGTATTTATTGATGGGTTAATGTTTCCATTAGTTATTTTATAACCCTTACAATGATTTTTATACTCATCCCATGTTTTTAAATGCCTTCCACCAGACTTAAAGATGATCATGGTCAATGATGGGATCAAGGATAAGTCATGCTATCTAAAACATGGAACTATACATGTTTATTTTTAAGAGTTTTTATTTTTTGAAACAATTTTGAAACCGAGTAGAAGTGTATACTTTGAAATTTTTGATTATTATTATAATAGTTATGGCTTAATTCTATGAAACTATAATCCTGAAAAGATCCTTAATGAGAATTATTCATTTAATTCAAGATTATATAATGTTTAAGGCTGAGTCCATAAAACATAATACATTATACAAATATACATCCAAAGACCATATTAGTTTAGTGAATTTGGAAACTTAAAAAAATAAAAAAAGGCATATAAGTGAGATTAATTATATCCCACTAGGTTATCAATGAGTATAATACTTCTTAGACATATTTTAAATATTACACATCACCGTAACCTATGGAAAATTAACATAAAAGGGTTGAGATCAGATGATCAGTAGTGGTAAACAAGTGAGATATATAAGAATAAACATGGGATTAAGGGTATGATAATGTGATCATAAAATTATAAGATAATATTTTCCATCTAAAATATCATGATCAAGAATCACTACACAATGATTGAAATTTCATAATACCTAAATTATAAGGTAATCAAGAGAATAATCCATGAAAGTACAACTTTAGAATAAGGAAAATATGTTTGAAAAATAGATTAAAATGTAATATCATTCTATATAATTTAATAAATATTTCCAAAAACATTTTATGGTACTTCATAGGGTCTACAACGACTAGGAGGGACACAAAACTATATAAAGTCATAGTCCTTTACATTTAAGGAATTTTGTTTACCTATGTTCCCATAATGGATTGGGTTTTCTTATCATCCCATAATTGATCGGGATTCCCCATCTTCCCATAGTGGATCAGGGTTCCACAATGTAACGACCCGAAATTTTGAATAAATCTTGTTTCCTAATTTCATGTGTTATTTTTTATACTCAAAAAAAAATGTTTTATTTGATAAACATGATTATAAAAAAAATGAGACCATTGGTTTTTGAGTGTTATATGACCATCGGTCAATATGACCACCGTGAACAAAATGTTTTGATTATTGTCTCTAAATTTAAGTAATCTTGGTTAATTATTATAGAAAGAAGATTTGATGGCCTCACCTAGTAGCCTTGGGCCGATCGAAGCCCATCTAACAGAGATTGGGAAGGAGGTAGCACCATTGGGCTTTGCTCTGGACCAAATCCAAGCTGAACTTCATCATGTGAAGCTAGAACGGAATCGCCTTCGCGAGAAGTTCAAACTGATAGAAATTACTACTCGGGCAATGTTGACTGAGCCGCCCCAAAATTCTATCACCCTAGCACACCTTACTCTTAGGTCCTATGCTGGTATTATAAGGGGTTATGTAACGAGACCGTAATTTCCTTGTGTAATCCTTTTTTTAAATAAAAATTTGGATTTCTTCTTATGATGATGTTTATGAATTTTAAAATGACCGGATAAATATTGTATGCATATTTTTGATGAATTTTAGAAAAAGGATATTTTAAAAATGGTTGTGTAAACCTTAAATAATTAAAAATGTGTAATGATTTTCGAAAAATGGTCTTCTACAATTATGTTCAGTACGAAATTTAGAGTCTAATAAGATCAACTTGATTTTTGATGAATAGTAAATTATGAATAGTGATTTTATGATTAGGATTAGTAATATGACCAAATGGATTAGTAATCTCACTTAAAGAAAGTTTTAAAATAATCTTGGCACCTTGATTAAGTAATGTGATTCAATAAAATAGTTAAATAACGGTTTCATTAATTATTATTCAAGTATTAGTTTTTTTCGGGTGAATAGTGTTTTTTAATTAAAAGTTTAATTAAAAATAATTAGAAAATTATTTTTATAAAAATGACTTTATTTTTGAACTCGGAGCATCGATATTATGTTATGGTAATTTTTGGGGTTTTTTCTGAAAAATGAATTTTCGATGAATAGTGTTTTTATTTAAAAATTAAATTAAAAATATTTAGAAAATTATTTTTATAAAATGGATTTCATTTTTGAAATCAGAACATTGATATTTGGTTAATGTGAAATTTTGGGATTTTTCTGAGAAAGTTGAATTTTCAGTGAATAGTAAAAATACAGTTTTAGGGTTTCGGTATGTTTAATGACATCATAACGGTGTCATGATGATGTCATGAGATCTTTTGAGGGTTGGCCGGCCAAGGGTGATGAATTATTGTTTTGGGGGCCCCATGTGGCCTAACTCCATGATAAATGACAAGGGAGAGCACATGGGTTTGAGAAAAGCACATGTGAGGTGTCCCTTGGCCATTAATGCCTTGTCCCCTCACTTTCCCTATAAATACGAAGCCCTCCTCTCATCCATTCGACTACCCACTCATTCCCAACGAATTTCTGGTCTCATTACCTCCCAAGGAGTCCTCCCAAGGTGCCCCAAGCCCTCAAGGTCCCAACCTTTGAGGTTTAAGAGTTACATTTTAAGGTAAGGGATCCGACCCCTCTCTTTCTTTTCAAGTGATCTCTTTTATGTCATTCCTTTTATTCTCCATGTTCTTATTTTGGAGGATGTTATTTTATACTCCTCTTACTTCCCTTTTTATGTTCATATGATGAAAGACCCCCTCTTACTCTCATCATTTCGTTTTAAGAAAGTTTAAGTGGCGCCGTTAGGCTGCCGAATTTTCAAGGGATTCATTCACCTCTTTTTTTTTCAAAGTTCTACTTTCATGTCAAGTCTTTCAAGTTCATTTTTATTATGTTGGGGTATGATCTCTTTATTTATCATACTGGTCTTTTATGATCACATGATTAGAGACCCCATTTGATCTCTTCAATTCAGTATTTTGATGTCTTAAGTGGCGCCGTTAGGCTGCCGAATTTTTAAGTGGTTCTTCACCCTTCTCGTTTTGATGTTCTACTTTCATGTCAATTCTTTCAAGTTCCTTTCTATTATGTTGGGATATGATCTCTATATCTATCATACTGGACTCTTATGTTCATATGATGAGAGACCCTATTTGACCTTGTCAATTCAATTTTGTTGAAGTTTAAGTGATGCCGTTAGGCTGCCGAATTTTCACAAGAGAAATCTTGTTTTGTTTTCTTCCTTTCATGTTCTTCATTTCATATGGTATATTTTCAAATTTCATTACCATGTTCATAAATACCTTATATTTTGTCCCTCTACTGTATGATGGGTCATTTATGAATGTTTGACCCATGTCCCCTCTTTTCTCAATGTTTTCTAAAACCTTGTAACATAGCCGTTATGCGGCAGAATTTTCCCCTCAAAATGCCTCTCTCTTTTCTCAAAAATTATTTTATGTTATAAAGTGAATACTCAAAGCTCTTATTTCTTCAAGGTTATTCACATATATATCAAAATGTTCCATTTTAAATTCTGGGATTTACATACATGAGACCCGCTTCCCTTTCCGTGGGTTTAAAGTGCCGTAAAGATCATGTCATTAAAGCAGTTTTTAAAATGTTATGATTATGAAATGAAACCCATTTATTTTATGCTATATGGGTTATTTATGAAATGTTTGATGATGATATATGTGGCTCACATGATAATAAAGGCAAATTTAAGGGTGCGCCCTGATAGCGCTCCAATGCATTGGGTAAAGACTTAATCTCTAGAGATGACCATTTTAACGACGCCTTGGTGAATAACCTTGGTAATTTTTAACGACACCTTGGGGATGGACCTTGGTGAAACGAAACGATTGCCAATATTAAATGTTGCAGCCAGATCTTCAAGTTATGAAAAAGTTTTATTTTTATTATGATATGCCTCATGATTTCATTTTCATGCCTTAAAGTTCTTTTCATGACTTTATTGATGTATCCCGAGTTCATATGTAAAATGTTTCACTTGTTTCCCTTGCTGGGCCTTCTGCTCACCCTTTCTTTTTATGTATGTCCCCAGGTTATGAGATTCAGTAATGAGCCTAGGGTGAACATGAGGAGAAGCCTTTCAAGTGTTTAAGAAGAATTCTTTATGTTGTTTTCATGTTTTAAGTTCCAGGTTTCCAAGACACTAAACCTTAAAGATCCTCGGTTTTGTAAAATGTAATTAAAGTTTATGTGATAAAAAGGTGGGATGCTATAGTTGGTATCAAAGGATGGTTTAGTTATTTGTGGAAATTAGGATATGAAAACTCTAGGAGGAACCCTATAGAAAAGTTTAATATAGGAAATCTTCCTGGTATTTTGGTGAGTATTGAGTAAGGGGTTGCCAAGAAAATACATCCCTGTCTGGATACGAGCAGGTAGAGGTGGCTCTGGCACAGATGTACATAGGGGTAAAACCCGAAAACACCGCTTTGAGCTAGACTCGAACGGGAACTGGTACACGACAACGGGCCTTGCTGCACTCTTGGTTACGACACTCCCGGGGGATATGCTTTGGTAAATTCATAAGCTTGGTATGAACCATTATTAAAGGAACAAAGATAAAATAAAATAAAGATTCACATAAGAATATATGATCATGGATAACCTAGATGGGAACCTAGGGGATCACAAGTTAGGGTATACTTTTCTTCTACAAGCTATCCTTATATGCTTTAAGTTCCTTTTCATGATTATTGGTTAAGTATTTAAGCCTCTAATTATACTTTATCTTCTTAGTTAATGGTGGGAAATGGAATAACGTGTCCCAAGAACCAATGTGATAGGAAATGCGACAATTTCCGTATTAATATGTCAGAGATGATTAGAGGATTAAAAGATGATTATTATTTTGGAAGGCGTTCACTATTTTGGGGACCCTATATGATCGAGGTAAATAGATTACTATAGTATTTTCATTGAGGAGTAAGGTTGACTTATATTTTGAAGAATTGATGAATTTAAGGTGGACTTATAGTAATTTAGGTTACTTTTGGGAATGATTAACCTATCTTGGGTAAAATATGTTTAGGTTAGCTACTTTTGTTATAAGATGTTAGGAGTGGTTGATGTTGTCTGGAGATGAACAATGAAGTTGTTTTGGAAGACTATGTTATCAAATCCTTCTTGTATTTGGGTTTCAATCTTAGTTTGGTTTATTTTGAGGAATTTTAAGGACCTTTATTTATGGAGTGGTCTATGATGAACGTTGGGTAGTACCATGGAACTTTGAAGATTTAAAAGTAGGTTCTATTCCTATGGGATTCTTTCTTTTTGAAGAGTTGTTTTACCTTAACCTTTTTGTTTTTGGGATAATGTTTAAAGATAGAAGAAATAGATAGTTAATCTTTTGTAGATTATGTGATTCTATAGAAGATGATTCTTGTGCTTTTATGAGACCAAGTGTTTTTGAATTCTCATCATTTGGCGAAAAGATTAGTGTTGGTAGGGACTTGTTAAAGGATGAAACTCTACTTAAAGGTAGGTATATTTCTTATGTTTTTGTTCTATGTAGTAAATGAAATTCTCAAAATTATGAAAAGAAACGTAAAACAAAAATGTTGTTGGTTTACGTTTCCTACTAGGTAATCAAAGACCGTTTACACACATCATAAGTTTGGGATTTTCTCATGGTTAACTTTCTCCTAATCATGTTCTCTATCACTCTCTCTCAGAACTGACCCTTTGTTTTTTCCTCCATGTCAATGTTTTCCTACATGGAACCCGAGTGTGGGTTAACTCGGGTGGCCTTTGTACTTCCTTTTCTTTCTTTTAAAGTAATGGTGTTACTGACTCTTTTTCCGATGTGGGACTCTCAATGAAATTTCAAAACCCAATTTAAAAAAAACTGCGAGGACGCAATTTCTTAAGGGGGGAAGATTGTAACGACCCGAAATTTTGAATAAATCTTGTTTCCTAATTTCATGTGTTATTTTTTATACTAAAAAAAAAATGTTTTATTTGATAAACATGATTATAAATAAAATGAGACCATTGGTTTTTGAGTGTTATATGACCATCGGTCAATATGACCACCGTGAACAAAATGTTTTGATTATTGTCTCTAAATTTAAGTAATCTTGGTTAATTATTATAGAAAGAAGATTTGATGGCCTCACCTAGTAGCCTTGGGCCGATCGAAGCCCATCTAACAGAGATTGGGAAGGAGGTAGCACCATTGGGCTTTGCTCTGGACCAAATCCAAGCTGAACTTCATCATGTGAAGCTAGAACGGAATCGCCTTCGCGAGAAGTTCAAACTGATATAAATTACTACTCGGGCAATGTTGACTGAGCCGCCCCAAAATTCTATCACCCTAGCACACCTTACACTTAGGTCCTATGCTGGTATTATAAGGGGTTATGTAACGAGACCGTAATTTCCTTGTGTAATCCTTTTTTTAAATAAAAATTTGGATTTCTTCTTATGATGATGTTTATGAATTTTCAAATGACCGGATAAATATTGTATGCATATTTTTGATGAATTTTAGAAAAAGGATATTTTAAAAATGGTTGTGTAAAAACCTTAAATAATTAAAAATGTGTAATGATTTTCGAAAAATGGTCTTCTACAATTATGTTCAGTACGAAATTTAGAGTCTAATAAGATCAACTTGATTTTTGATGAATAGTAAATTATGAATAGTGATTTTATGATTAGGATTAGTAATATGACCAAATGGATTAGTAATCTCACTTAAAGAAAGATTTAAAATAATCTAGGCACCTTGATTAAGTAATGTGATTCAATAAAATAGTTAAATAACGGTTTCATTAATTATTATTCAAGTATTAGTTTTTTTCGGGTGAATAGTGTTTTTTAATTAAAAATTTAATTAAAAATAAGTAGAAAATTATTTTTATAAAAATGACTTTATTTTTGAACTCGGAGCATCGATATTATGTTATGGTAATTTTTGGGGTTTTTTCTGAAAAAATGAATTTTCGATGAATAGTGTTTTTATTTAAAAATTAAATTAAAAATATTTAGAAAATTATTTTTATAAAATGGATTTCATTTTTGAAATCAGAACATTAATATTTGGTTAATGTGAAATTTTGGGATTTTTCTGAGAAAGTTGAATTTTCAGTGAATAGTAAAAATACAGTTTTAGGGTTTCGGTATGTTTAATGACATCATAACGGTGTCATGATGATGTCATGAGATCTTTTGAGGGTTGGCCGGCCAAGGGTGATGAATTATTGTTTTGGGGGCCCCATGTGGCCTAACTCCATGATAAATGACAAGGGAGAGCACATGGGTTTGAGAAAAGCACATGTGAGGTGTCCCTTGGCCATTAATGCCTTGTCCCCTCACTTTCCCTATAAATACCAAGCCCTCCTCTCATCCATTCGACTCCCCACTCATTCCAAACGAATTTCTGGTCTCATTACCTCCCAAGGAGTCCTCCCAAGGTGCCCCCAAGCCCTCAAGGTCCCAACCTTTGAGGTTTAAGAGTTACATTTTAAGGTAAGGGATCCGACCCCTCTCTTTCTTTTCAAGTGATCTCTTTTATGTCATTCCTTTTATTCTCCATGTTCTTATTTTGTAGGATGTTCTTTTATACTCCTCTTACTGCCCTTTTTATGTTCATATGATGAAAGACTCCCTCTTACTCTCATCATTTCGTTTTAAGAAAGTTTAAGTGGCGCCGTTAGGCTGCCGAATTTTCAAGGGATTCATTCACCTCTCTTTTTTTCAAAGTTCTACTTTCATGTCAAGTCTTTCAAGTTCATTTTTATTATGTTGGGGTATGATCTCTATATTTATCATACTGGTCTTTTATGATCACATGATGAGAGACCCCATTTGATCTCTTCAATTCAGTATTTTGATGTCTTAAGTGGCGCCGTTAGGCTGCCGAATTTTTAAGTGGTTCTTCACCCTTCTCGTTTTGAAGTTCTACTTTCATGTCAATTCTTTCAAGTTCCTTTCTATTATGTTGGGATATGATCTCTATATCTATCATACTGGAATCTTATGTTCATATGATGAGAGACCCTATTTGACCTTGTCAATTCAATTTTGTTGAAGTTTAAGTGATGCCGTTAGGCTGCCGAATTTTCACAAGAGAAATCTTGTTTTGTTTTCTTCCTTTCATGTTCTTCATTTCATATGGTATATTTTCAAATTTCATTACCATGTTCATAAATACCTTATATTTTTTCCCTCTACTGTATGATGGGTCATTTATGAATGTTTGACCCATGTCCCCTCTTTTCTCAATGTTTTCTAAAACCTTGTAACATAGCCGTTATGCGGCAGAATTTTCCCCTCAAAATGCCTCTCTCTTTTCTCAAAAATTATTTTATGTTATAAAGTGAATACTCAAAGCTCTTATTTCTTCAAGGTTATTCACATATATATCAAAATGTTCCATTTTAAATTCTGGGATTTACATACATGAGACCCGCTTCCCTTTCCGTGGGTTTAAAGTGCCGTAAAGATCATGTCATTAAAGCAGTTTTTAAAATGTTATGATTATGAAATGAAACCCATTTATTTTATGCTATATGGGTTATTTATGAAATGTTTGATGATGATATATGTGGCTCACATGATAATAAAGGCAAATTTAAGGGTGCGCCCTGATAGCGCTCCAATGCATTGGGTAAAGACTTAATCTCTAGAGATGACCATTTTAACGACGCCTTGGTGAATAACCTTGGTAATTTTTAACGACACCTTGGGGATGGACCTTGGTGAAACGAAACGATTTCCAATATTAAATGTTGCAGCCAGATCTTCAAGTTATGAAAAAGTTTTATTTTTATTATGATATGCCTCATGATTTCATTTTCATGCCTTAAAGTTCTTTTCATGACTTTATTGATGTATCCCGAGTTCATATGTAAAATGTTTCACTTGTTTCCCTTGCTGGGCCTTCTGCTCACCCTTTCTTTTTATGTATCTCCCCAGGTTATGAGATTCAGTAATGAGCCTAGGGTGAACATGAGGAGAAGCCTTTCAAGTGTTTAAGAATAATTCTTTATGTTGTTTTCATGTTTTAAGTTCCTGGTTTCCAAGACACTAAACCTTAAAGATCCTCGGTTTTGTAAAATGTAATTAAAGTTTATGTGATAAAAAGGTGGGATGCTATACACAACTTCTATAGTGGATCAGGATTCCACATCTTCTATAGTGGATTAGGCTCATCTACATGAATCCTATCATTAACTAATGAGATATAAATATTTACCAGGTTAATTAAAGTGATATATAGATCCCACCCATCTCATAATGAAATCATACACTGGTGTACCTCAATATAATAAACAATCATATAATAAACCTAGAAATTAAATGGTTATAAAAAACATTTCATCATTTCTTAACATGTGGAAAAGAAACAAGTTTCATAATCATTTCATTAAATCATATCCCATGAAATTAAGTGTGTTTCAAAAATAAAATAACCTATTGATGGTAATGAGGATTCTATAACATATAACTCATGAAATATACATATTTTCTTAACCATCATTATATAATGAAAATAAACCATTAATATGAAATAATATGAATGAAAAAATGATAATTTCCCTAGAAATTCATTAGTAAAATCAATGGATATTATCAGATATGTTAAATAATTTGGTAATATCACTTAAAAACAAGTAGAGTGATAAAAAAATTGCATAAATTAAATGATACTCCAATAAATCATATATTAATCACTCTTATATTATTATTCATAATGGATGACATTTTTATTCCATATCTATCTTATTAAATTTTGTGTATCACAAAAAAATCCTCACAAACAGAACTATAAAATATATAACAAATACTATTTCTAAATTTAAAATATAGGCATATATTTTTTAATATATAAACAAATTTTAATTAATCATTCATAATAAATTTATATATAATTGATTTATCATTTTCAAATGCATTTATTTAAATTTAAAAATAAAGAAATATCTTTCTGATAATAATATTTGGAAACCATATTTATTCTTTAAATTTATTAAATCACATAAGGTAAACAATACTGGATATTTTAATTTTCATTCAACTTTGATTGAAAAAAATTATTAACTATATTTTAAAAAATGGAATCATTGAATAATATATAATATTAATGGGATTATTCTTATTTTTAATCAATAATTAAAGGAATATCAATTTTCAACACAATTTTATAAAATAGAAAACATTAATCATTTTCTAAATTTTTTAAATAATATCATAAATAAATTACATCAAAATATCCATAGAAAAGTATTGTAAATAATGTTATAATAATAAATATATGAATAAATTTTTTTACCTCAACCCGCAAATTCATTGATTCTAGGGTTTTCAGTTATATATTAATATTCTAAAAATATATAAAAATAATAGTAATCAGATTCATCATTTTATAACCAATATTTTATCACCGAGAGGTTTTTTTGATAAACAAGAAAAGTTTATTAATGAAATTATGTGACAAATCACTATGGTGAATTGTCATAACGATATGGTTTCTCTATTTTTTTTTAAATTTTATTAGACTTTTAATGGTAGTTTTATAATTTAAAATTGTTTTTTCTTCATGAGGATGGGTATGTTTTATTTTACGTTAAATATGTTTTTTAATTTTTTCACATTTTTTTATAAATCATTTTTATTTTTTAAAAAATTAATATTTTTTATTTGTATTTATATTTATGAATTTAAATTTAAGGTAAAATTTCAAAATATTTTACTAATATTCAATATATATAATTTATTATACTTGTTAATGAATTATAGTTAGAATAATTACTACTGAGAGAGTGGTTTATTTAATGATTTGTTTGATGTTTTATTTGAATATGAAAAAATAGCTAAAAATGACATGTTTTTATTTTTATTCATGAAGTGTTTTAAGATTTGGATGTTAAAAAGACAATAAATGAATGAAAATTTAATTTTCATTTATTCTAATTTGACTTGCAGACAATGGATTTCGTGTTGCAGAATTATTTATAATTTATGATCAAATGAGGATATATTTTTTAGAGATGGTAATTCTGATTAAATTGAATAAATGATTCCTGATATTTATGTGGAAATATTAATTAAATACCATTGATTAATGATAGTGATGATGATAATCCATTATAACGCAGTTGTACAAAATATATAGTTTTATCATTTATTTTGTGATTGGTTAACATGAAATACATGAATGGATCAAGTTAAAATATTTGAATAGTGTTTTTATATTTTTTGAATGAAATAATTCATAAAGTAAATTTTCTTCCCAATTCACATAATAGAATGTAAAATTATAATCCCTTATGGGATTTGGGTAAAAGAATAAACATGGAAACCCAAATGATTGTGTTTTTTATATCAAATAAATATAATGTCATGTGGCTGTGACATAAATGTGGTATTTTATAGTAGATGTTTTATTAAAAATCAGTGGTTGATTTCAGTTATAATCCTTATAAAAACACATGCTAATAAAATTTTTAACTTCCTAAAATTGATCCCAAAAAACCATTATCTTCCAGATAAAGAGGATATAAAATTGATGCAATTGCATGTAGATGAGTGAATATCCAACATAAAAATACGTCATCTTTTTAATAAACTACCATAAATGAAAATTTATAATTTATTTAAAATTTATTGAAATGACGATAGAAATAAAATACATGGTATATCCATAGATTCAATGAATCAATATCGTAACCATAATGAATTACAAATTTTTGGGTTTATATATATACATATAACATATCCTAAAAAATTGGGATTGATTAAAAATATAACATGTTGAGTATTACAATTTCTAGACTACACCATCCATGAAATGACTGGGATGTTTACTTGAAAACATTAATTATTATTTTCTATATTTTATTAGAGGAAGGTATTAGATTGTGTGATTTTAATAAAATTTAAAATTTTCAACTTCACATAATGATTAGGTTAAATATATATGTGGAAAAATATTTTTTTTATATAGATATTAGTTTTATTTCAAATTAATTGTCATTATTATTAATATATTTATGTGATTTAAATAATAATATATATTTACATAATGTATCAAACGATATTATATAATCAATTAAATAATCATAATCCATTTATGTTATTTAGGTATTCCTCATATTATATGTGATGTTTTATTTAATGTATGTTTAAATTTCCTAACATTTTTTATTAGGAAATATAAACATTATAATTTAACTTTTAATTATATTATAAAATGATATTTATGGAAAATATATAATATATAATTTATATTTTTATTGAAATTAATTTTTTAGGTATGAAATAACGAAATATGTTTTCATTTGAAAACAAATTGTTTATGAAATAAATAAAAAGTTTCAACGTATTATGTCATTAGGCTTAAAAGAAAACATTTTAATGTTTTCAATATAATGATTTTAGTTAAAATAATTTTTTCAATCACCAATTAAAAAATAATTTAGGGCTGTTTTTTGGGATATAATAAACGGTCGATTTTTCTACAGGTTCTGAAAAATATTAATTTTAATAATATTATAAATATCATAACGTCATCATGAAATATGCATGAATTAGAAAGATAATTAGTCTAAATTTTTTTAAGAGAAATATAAATAATTTTGAAATATATTATTTAATTTATAAAGAATGTTTTATTCATTTTAAAACTAATGTAATATTTTATATTGATAAAAAATTTATTTTTGATTCATTTCTTTTATTTATGATTTCATATTGACCCATTCAGTTTTTTCATTATTTTAAAGTAGATAATATATTATTTTAATAGATCACAAACTAGTAAATATCATGGTAATTAATATATAAATTATTTTGGTGTCAAATAAATTTTCTTATAAAAAGTATTTTTTTTCTTCTAAAAATGAATTTTTTACTGAAATATTTATTATTACATTATTCATAATTTTATTAAGTTTAATTTTTACACTCAGTAAAAACATATTAATGTAATTTTTTTTAATAATTTGGATTGGAATATTTAAATTAGGTCATTATATAAACATAGTATTTTCATTCATGGGTATAACCTATTTTTAGATGAATATTCAATACATTACCTAAAAAAATACTTGTGGACCCAAATATTTTAGTTCATTTGGAATCATGGAACTAATTATTCTTAATTAATGAACTATGTTCAATTTCTACAATTAAGATATTCCAAATTTATACACTTATATAACATTTAAAACTTATAATACTATTTCATAACCTAAGAAATGGAAACAGAATGAAGGGTCATCTCTGAGTCTTAGTAAGGGTAAACAAGGGAGATACATAACCATAACATGAGTATAAGGAGTATGATATCATGAGCATAAAATTTAAAAATAATACCCATCACATAAAATCCTCTAATATTATATCATTAAATAATAATTGATAGTCCATACGAAATGATTTATAAGGAGTTTAATGAGTGTGTTACATTTTAGAATAACATAGACATATGAAATTGAACTCTGTCATACACATAACCATTGTAAGTAATTTACCTAGTAGTTAAGGATCTATGTGAAAACATATTATTGAACTATATGGGTGGCTTCACATCCTTGGCGGGACACACCTTTACCCCAATGGCATCCCATTCCTCATTTTCCAACGTGTTTACTACTTAGTCTATCATTGTAGTGAAGGTTAACTCATATGACCATTATATCATGCAATGTTCCTAAATAAACTCGGTTAAATCCCCAGTCCTTCCATTTTTATATCATGAGATATAATTCATTACACAATACACTAGAAGGAGATATAAATCCCAAATGTCTCATAATGAATTCAATATTTATGTACTCCATAAGATCATACAAAATTAATCATATCATAAAATATGAAATGAAAAGTAACCTATATAAAAGATAAAAGTTTCATAATAACTTCATAATTTAATAATATCTTAACACTTTGAAAAAAGAATTGGATTTCAAATTAATTTGTCATGTTTTATCTTGTGGTTGAGAAATGTGTTTCAAAAACATCATGGAATTCTAAACATAAAGAATTGAGTTAACTAATAAAAATGGTATTCTAGGATCATATCCTTAGTAAAAAATTGGTAAAATAAATGGATGTACTATTATATTGTATGTTATTTTGAAAAATCCTTTAAATTATTTATTTTAGAATATATCCATTTTTCTATGAAAAAAATTGAAAACTTATAACATTTTAATTTTTTTATTTGAATATAATCATAAAATCATATAAATAATTATTTAAATATCATTTATAATATTTAATTACGAAAATTTATTTTCTATTTTGAGAAAAAAAAAATAAATTATAAAAAAACATTCAATTTTTTTACATTGAAATAATTTATTTTAAAAATAAAAATATCCCACATATTAATTAAAAAATATTCATTGAAAAAAACTCTGATAACTTATTATGGAATTACTAAATGATTTATAATACGTGATAGTGGGAAATAATGTGTAATCTATTAATGGTAAAAATAATGATTGTTTCCACACATTTAGTAAAAATCCAAACTGGTATGGAGAATGATAGGAAGTTTCATTTCAAATTTTGTTTTTAAAAATTCAAAAAATGGTAACAATTTATCTTAAAAATAATATGACAAAATAAACCATTATTAATATTTTTAGAAAACATTTTTTTGATGGAAAATTGTTTTCTATCTGAATTGAGAAATAACATAATATTTTCATAAAATATTATATTAATTATATTAAGTACAATGTAGTTAAGAAATGTATTATTAATTTATAATAACTTTAATAACTGGAGAATATGGAAATTCATTAGTATAATTATAGTTGTATTATAATGTTTTACACTAAAAAACATATTCATAAAAAATATAAATAATCATTGAGATTATAACATAAAATCATTACCACGTTGGCAATTCAATCTGAAGACCCTAGGTGGAATAAAATAAATTGGTATATAAAAAATCACAGGGATAAATAAATTCGTGAAAATATATGTCAAATTGTATTTATGTACACCTCCTGAATGAATATGGGTATATGACCTAATGTATATCTCAATGATGTCCAATGGTGACAAAAATCCCTTACTACATTAGTTACTTTTGACTTTTAACCCCATGAAAGAGAGATCCTCAAATAGATATGTAAATACACATAAATCACAGAATAACAAACATAAAATATTTTGGGTCACTATAGACCCAATATAATTAAATTGATGTTGAATATTACATATGTCTGACAGAATATAAAAGTGAGACATAAATCCCATACAACATTGGTAATAATTTTCTCAACACCCCATGAATGTGAGAACCAAAGTTGTATTTGTTTGTAAAAATAATATTCAGGGAATTAATAAAAATACCTTCATAGGATGTATATAAAACACACACACAAAATAAGTGGGGAATATGGGATATATGTTACATAAATAAAACAAAGATTGGAAAACCATTACTGTATGTATAAAATTACATCCCAAAAATTCGAAATTAATTAATAAAAAATATACGTTTTTTATAAATCTATTATTGAACGTCAATAATTTATATCAAACCATATATTATTTTATTAGGACCATTTATTATGTATTTATTAACAATTAAATTTTAATGCCATGTTATAAGAAATGCCAACAATGTTTTTTCTGAATGTTTTGATCTATTACATTAGGTCCCCTTACCTTGATCATCGTTCCATCATCTTTTGAATAATAATCATTATATAATATGCCAGGGGTTTGCGGCTAGCACCGAGTTGGATTATACCCGAAATGGGAGGCATTATCATAAGAAATGCACACATGCACACAACTCCAAACCTAAGATGTTTTGATGTAAAAAATACCATGAAGATATGATTGAAAATAAATAAGTATAACTAAACTAGAGTGCATCAAAATTAAAGCATATAGGGGAATACATGGTCAGTATACAAGCCCACAAAATGAAAGACAGAATAAAAGTAAAATTTCATGTCACATAAGCTCATCTACCAACAACCATACATGAAGGGTACGTAAAGGGTGTATGCCTGAAGCCATAGAAGTACACCTCGTCTGTCTGATATCAATGGGAACCACATGGTCCTACACATACCTAGACTCTATCAAAGTGTTGAATGTAGGCACAAGATAGGACATGTGTGGAAAAATCCCGTGCAGGGGTGAGTAAAACAATGCTAATTACGACACTCGAAAAACACAAAGGTAAATAACAAGTAGGAAACCACAATGAAATGTAAAGTCATCTCCACACTGGTATATGCCCACATATACACCATGAATATCCCAATATACTCATTTTAGACACTAAGAATCATAAAATTTGAACTCATAGCCAACAAAAAAATTCTCACCAAATGATTGAAAGGAAACACATCAAACTAGGAGAAACATGCACTCGAAGCTCGGCAATACAAGATGGTACCCATATGAGATGTAAAATCCACCGGGAACAACACTAACATTTCAAATGGAATGTTCGAGAGAAATCTCTCTATCAGGAATATCCAACTAGGATCAGCTCCAGTGCCCAACACTGAAGGATTATTCATCGTTGTCCTGCACACAATGCAAGACTAAGGAAACCCATGTGTGGAGGCCCTCCCTCACCAATACACACAGATAAAGGATCGCTTCCCTTAACTATCTTTGGAAACATCCGTCTCTCCTAAATGGTTTGGCATGAACCACCATCCGTTGAGTGACCACTAACTCTTATATTGCTACTATTCTCATCATGTGGATGGGCCCGCACCTTATATCTATAACCGCCACTCGAGGGAGATATAAATCCAATTGGGGACCCTCTCCCTGCTACATACTCAGAGATGGGGGAGTACCACACATTCCATACAAGGTAGGGGACTACCACTCAATGAAAAGAGGACCTGCACCCTTGTATGATAGGTGAGTACCAACCCAATTAGTTTGTTTGCTATAGGGGACCCGCAACCTAGCACGCCAAGGGAGAACCGAACCCAAGCAAGAGGACCTAATCCCAAGCATAGCAGTGATGTACCGAATCTTCTAGAATAATTTGTTTGTTGGACCGGAAAAATAGAACTACATTGGAGTAATAACTCTTATAATATAGTACCTTCACTCTACCTAGTAGGGGAGCACCTACTCTATTTATACAACATATACGGAAGACCTGAGACCTTTTCTGACAGGGGAGTATTGACTCCATGAGTAGAGGACCTAATCCATGTAACATTATATGATTAGTGTGTTCTTACACTACAATCATCACCATTCCAATCTTCATGAAAAAAATGAACAAGTGGAACTACTCCTTCGTCCAAAATGGAAATTTGGTGCAATGTATGCATTTCAGCACAACATTCCCAAAACTAAATTTGTGGGTCATGTTCTTCAATAATTACTTAAATACCTAAAATTAGTCTTTAAATTTCTTTTTTAATTTCTTCATTTCAGTATAACAAATGGTTCTACATTTTGATATTATATGTGTGAGATATTTTGGATACATGATCCAGCAGTAATAATAATTTTATTAGGTCTATCGTTGTCCTAAGGCATGATTTTGAATTAAAAAAGTAACCAACATTAGTCTTAAAATGAAATTCTCAATTCTAGAATCGTATTTTCACTAGTGGTTTATCAATCACACATTATATGAAGATGTTGTGATTAGATTAATCTTTGACCACCAAAATAATAATAATAATATTTTATTATTAATATTATCTTAATCCATATATCCATGGAGGGCGACACTCAACATACTCCTCACATTGGTGGAAACCCAATAACATTTTCTCCCCTTTTTAATTTATCATTTTCGAAATCATGTATGATTATTATCATAAATGATAATATCACATGGGATTTCAAACACCTTAATATCACACCCCACATTCAATGCCAAGGGATCCCATCTCATGGTTGGTTATCGAGCATCTCTATTTAACTCATTATTTGATTCATTTAATTCCTCTTTTCATCCATTCCTCAAATTATTAATATTGTAAATAATTTGATTATCCAACATAAAATTAAATCCATTTAATTTCATTAACAGTTCTAATGCATTTTTATGTAACCATTATAATTAATATTAAAATATTATTAACAAATTCGCATCAACTCATCACCATTATTATTATTATTATTATTAATTTTTAACACATGTCGCACTGACTATATCCGACCACCTCATCAGAGATAATAGTATTTCCATCATCATGTCCATGCCAAACAACCACCACCATGAGATCCCACGGACAACCCTCAGTAGTTTATTAATCCGCCAACAAATTATTGATTCACGTGTCGTTCGGGCGAGTAAAATGAATCTGGGGGTCAATCCCACATGAACCCACCCAAAAAATATTTAATCATGGAAATGTGGTTTAACAACGAAGAATGTGAAAAATGTGGTGAAAAGAACAAATAAAAATTTCTAATGGATAAAGGAAAATCAATTTTGGGAAGATGATCATGATTGGGGATCCCATGGTTATAAAACAACATAAATAAATGAGATTACAATACATAGGATCATTCAATGGATGCAATAGGGAATTTATTGATGAATGTCGAATGATCTAGTAATCAATTTAATTTATAAGTGCTGAAAACCACATATAACAAGTCCTACATAGATTATATCATTCGTTGATATTGAATAAAGATATCGTGTTCATTGATCGTCAATCTGTGAAGGGTTGATCTGAACGAATACCTTCGATCCACCATTTTTTGTCTTTTCTTCGTTCTCAAAATGGAGGTTTCTCCTATGATTTTCATATCTAGATCTCCCAATAAATTTCTATAGGATTTTCAATCCAATGACATACCCCTTTCGAAACATGAAACGAATAATCTCATTTCGGCATTGATGCATTGTTTTTGTGGTATTTTCCCACATTTTTTCATATATTATTGGAAACGGGGTGCCCTGTTGTGGCATTGTAGCATCACGATGTCACTACAAAAAAAAAACAAAAAGTAATATTTTTATTAAATATTTTAATGATTATCACATCCCAAAAAAAATTTCACCCTCAACCTGTGTCGATCAAGGCTAGGCCCCGCCTATGAAAATCACACCCTCACGAGCTCAATGGTACCATAGGATTTAAAATCAGAGTTACCATTTATTAGTCATAATAATTGGAAATAAAATAATTTAATAATTTTATTTACAATCATTTAATTATTTTATTTATGATCTTATGTCAAAAACTACATTCCATATGTGTCCCACACCGGTAAATGTTAGGCTCCACCTATAAAATTAATGCCCTCACGTGGTCAATGGTGGTCTCATATTTTCAATCTGAGTTACTGTTTATGAGTTATTGGATTTTAAAATAAAATTATTTAATTATTTAATTTATGGTCACATACCTAAAAATAATTTCTACAAGTGGCCCATATCGGCCAATGTTAGGCTCTACCTAAGGCAAAAATGCCCTCGCAAGAACAATGGTGGTCATAGTTTCTCAATTCGAGTCCACATTTGTGGATTATAGGAATTTGAAACATAAAATAATTTTATTTACATATTTTAATTATGGTTACTCAATTTTTATGTTTTCTCACTAGAGGGCCATGCTGACTAATGTTGTGTCATGCCTAGGGTAAACCTGACATCAAGAACTCAATGATTTCCTCATAATTGTATTCTGATACCCTTTTTTAGAGTTATTATGATTCTTTATGAAAAACACTCATGTGATCTAGTAAAATCCTATAAAAAATTTTTACAGACCATTCCAGGGACACTGGGCCACATATTTTCTTGCCATATCCATTCCTGGTCTTGAAATTTTCCCATGAATTTTCTAAAAATAGAACCCTTAAAATTAGAGAAGATACCTTTCCCAAACATAAGACTTTACATATTAGAAAGTCCAAACTAGGTTCACTCAAATAATGGGTGAGGGAACTGATCACGAATATGAACCTACTGCTCCCCTGAGAATCTATTATGATCCATGTACTGCCTCCAGAAATTCACTAAGGGAAATGATCTTCCATGAATGATACCCTTTTTTATGTCCATTGCGATAGTCTACCAGTTACTATCTAGACTGTTTTTCCTAGACCATGGATTCCTCGTTACATTTCTAAGGATACACCATACTCTTTCTGCTTAAAAAAGTCAATATGGTCATGAATGATTGTAGTTTAAGCCATGAATGATGTCATAAGGAATCGAGGATATGACTAAAAGAACCCAGCCACAACTCTCGCCTTCATAAGTTAGGTCACACAATTAATGCATGTGTGGGATCATCATGTATCCTCTAGCATGAGACTTTTTGCGTGAGGGTCATGTAAGCAGTTTGACCGAAAACTCTAAGTCCCGTACAATGATTGTGGATGAAGGAGAAAAACTAACACCTATGTCTATTAATACCACCTAAAAAAAGAAAAGATATAGGTTCTACCTACAATCTCCCCTAATGTCTCTAGGTAATATGAGATGGTAAAATGATGTTTCCCTCACCCACATCCTCCAATTCCCTGATCCTGGAGTGGACCACATTTTTTGCATCCAGCTCCACTTCCTCTTCATCCTTCCTGAATAACTCCATTCCCAAAGTGTTTTCTCTACCATGTAATATTGTCATCTTAATCCCTCTCAATGGAGTGGTGGGTTAAAAAAATATAAAGAGATATTCCCCCATCCATTCCAAGAATAACACCACCTATCATATGGATAATTTGTTATGCGGGGATAATATTACACCACAGTCACATGAGTCTCTATTTGGGAATGGGTATGCCTCCTATTCCACGGTCCCATCACCTATTGCTGGAAAGATCCAAAAGACGCCTCAGTCTCATGACCCCTTATTTGGTTTATATCCATATGTTCCTCAGTAATAAAACACTGGACAACCAGGTCTTACTCTCTCACCCCAGCATATTTGGGAATATTTAGTGGAACCACTATCACCCTGATCTGTCAACATGACACCAAATAAAATGTTAGAGCTCTAAAAAACTATTCTTGTACCATCTCTACAGTGTACTGCAAAAAGTCATTGAACCTCACCTCAAACTCTACAACTGTAATGTTGTCTTGTCGAAGTAGAAAAATTTCTTGTATACGTAATGACCTCAGTCTGGCTAGTTAATACTATTCACTGATGAGTTGTTTGAACACCTCCCAAATGAGTGTCGCCTAATCATGTGAATGTATCACCATGCTTCACCAGTTCCCCACTATGCCCTGAATAATGGTTGTGGCTATGAACACCATATGATTGGTTGGTGTTCTCTAAGAGATATCCTTGAGTGAAGGCTTCAATCTAATATTTTGCTACATAAGGGTGTGGATCACCTAAGTATCTCAAAGGAAACTTCTTTGGAACTCGTGTAGCTCTCTCAACCTTTGCAAATCCTCGATCTGATCTACCGTGAAACATGATACTCTAAGGGTGGTTTCACAATCGGTAAACCACCAAGAGGAAACGCCTCAAACTTATTTCCCATCATAGAATCCTTCTCACGGGGTATATCAACTTTACGGTCAAGATGTGGAATCATATCTGGCTATCATTGTGTAGACATCCATAAAATGATCAAGATGAAACACGATGATTATAGTATATCTAGAGTGTTGACTCAAGAAGGATATGGAAAACACAAAACTTTCCTATATGATTCATAAACCATTTACTTCCCTACGACTGGTTTCCTAATGAACCTTGTTGAAAAGTAGACTATTAGAGTCCCAGTGAATGGATACATAGTCCTCCCCACCAACACTAGAACCTCGAGCCTGAGAACAAAACTCGAAAAATATCTACAATATCAGTATGAAACCCCAAAAAAACTCAATACACTATGTTCTTAAGGTATAAGTAACCTCTTCTGATACCACACTATCCCGACCTGTTCCCTAGGTCCCATGTTGTGACTTCCCAATTCCCACCTCCAGTAGGCTAGAGGATGGTGACTAGTGTCGAGTAGCCATATCTCACAAAAGGGAGGAATTATCCTAATTACCTACACACATGCACACAACTCCAAATAAAAAATATAGGGAAGTAAAAATCCATGGAATATATTCATGTGAACCACAATGTATATCACAACCAAAATTCCAAAAAAATTATGTATATGGTAGAAAAACAGGAATGATACAAGACCATAAAAAGAATGATAGAACAGAAGTAAAATTCCATGTTCCAGATTCTCGTCTGCTGACAACACTACCTGAAGGGAAGGTAAAGGGTAGTAGTTTGAAGGCGCAGAAGTATGCCCCATCTATCAGCTCTCACTGAGAAATACTAAGTATGTCCCATACCTGGACATCTTCAAAGATCATAACATGTTCACAAGAAATGAAATATGTCAGAAAGGCCCTTGTAGGGGTGAGTAAAACAATAATCGGTAGGAAACCCTGAAAACACAATGGTAAAGAACACGAGAAAAACCACAAAGAACTGCATAGTCAGCTCCACATCAGTATCTGCCCATACATATACCAAGAATATCAATATATCCTCATTTCAGACACTAAGAATCATAAGCTTCCAACTGCATATTCTGAAATAGTATTCCCATCACATGTTCAAAAGGAAACCCATATAACAAGGAAAAACACGCTCCACAAGCTCTTCTTTCCATGATGGTACCTTTCCAAGAGGTACACTTCCCCAGGAACAACTCTTCCAATCCAAGTTTTATTTCTTAATGAATTTACTCTATACGAAACATCCTACAATATCCAGATCTAGTTCCCAACATCATCGGTTCCATCATCGTTGTCCTGAAACCAACACAATACTAAAGAACCCTAATTGGAGAGGCCCACCACCTATACTATACACAGTTGAGGGAGCCCTACTCCTAACAACTTGAGAAACCTCTATTGCTCTTATATGGATTGTCCCACACCATAGTCCATCAATGGATCACCAGATACAATCTATGTAATGTACTCATCAATTGGATGGGACGTCTCTTTATATCTGTGTGTGGCAGCTTAGGGAGATCCAACTCCAATTGACGAACCAATCATCGCTTCTACTAGGAGATGTGGGAGTACAAATCTATAAGTTAGGACCCAAGCCCTACCTAGTAAAAGTGTATAACTCAATGACTAGAGGTCCTGAACCCTAGTACAACAACGGAGTACTGACCATGTCCAATCATTTTTTATCAGGGGACCCGCACCCTAGTACGTCAAGGGAATACTGACCCCATACAAGAGGACTGACTCCCTGGAATGTCAGGGGAGTGCTAACTCTGCCAAAATAATGCATATTGACAACCCACACCATAGAATGATAGATAATTACCTAATTATATAATATATTAGATTCACCACACCTAGAAGTGTAATACCTTGTCTATTTATACGTCAATTATGGTGGACTCACACCCTGGTCCGACAAGGGAGTACTGAGTCCACCAGTAGAGGACCATATCCATGTAACTATAAATGATAGGGCATTAACTAATCTACCATTAGTGAAATTGTGATATTTATTAAAAACAAATTATATGGACTAATAATTTTTCCAAAAAGGGATGCTGGTAAAAAATATGCATTTCACTGCAACACGCCCAAACCTCGCTTCGTGGGGACTGTTCCTCGATTTAAATACCCGAAATTTGACTTGAAATGTATAACTTAATTTCAGGGTTTCATCATCATAATAAATTCTTCATCTTGAAACCATATCTTGTAGATATATCAGATATAAGGTCTCGTAATAATTATAATTTTATTATTAATAGGTATTTTGTTGACCTAGAGCACAAGTATAAAAATTGTATCCCATATTGGTCTTAAAATGACTGTCTCAATAGTAGAATCATGTTTTCACAAACATTTTATCTATAAGACTACAAATGAAGAAGTTGTGATATGATTAATGTTTGATAAAAAGAATACTAATAATGATATTTTTTTATTATCACACACCATATATATATGGAGGTCCTCCCTTAAGAACCTCCTCAATTTTTTTGCACTCTCCACTCTTCATTGTACTCCTTTTTAATTTCCCAATTTTTTCAATTACCTATTATTATTATTATTATCATAAATGAAAATAACACATGAGTTTTTTAAACACCTTAAAATCATGCCCACTTGCGTCGCCTAGGGAGCGTGTCTCATGGTTGGTTATGGAGCCTCTCTCTTTAACTCATTATTTGATTCATTTAATAGCAAATTTTATCAATTCATCAAATTATTTATGTAACGACCCAAAATTTCATTAATGGAAAATCCCTCTTGATCCAGTTAAATGTTTCTTTATGTTTTTATATGATGTCAACTTCTTTAGTTTAACGTTAAGATTTGTGACTGTTACTTTTATAGCCGTTGAACAGTGATCATCTGGGTAGTTTAAATATGAGGCTTTAACGAACCAATTTTCTACTCAGACAAAGGAAGCGATGGCCTCATCCAGTAGAATTGCCCCTTACGAAGCCCATTTGTCGGAGCTCGGAAAGGAGGTGGCGTCTTTGGGCTTTTCCCTTGACCAAGCCCAAGCTGATCTTCATCAAGTAAAGCTCGAACGTGATCGTCTATGGGAAAAATGGAAGTTGATAGAGATTACCACTCGAGCGATGTTATCCGAGAAACCCCAAGAGTCTGTCACCATCGCACACCTTACCCTTAGGTCTTATGCGGCTATTTTAAGGGGTTATGTAACAAATAATTAGCACCATGTTCATGTACATTATTTTTGTATATAATAATGAATATAATTTCTAGTCATTTTTGATGCATTGTAATTAGTTTTTAAAGTACAAATGGTGTTTTTAGTTATTATTTAATTAAGAATTATATTTTATTAAATTAAAGGATTTTTGAATTAAATGATATTTTAATAAAATATTATTATTAATATTAAATTAATTTTTATTAAATATAAATGATCTTATAATTTTATGAATGCAATTAAAATTTTTATTAAGGTTTGAAAGCCATTTCTGTCAAAACCCGTGAATTTTTTATAAATGTCGGTTTTTATTTTAAAAGTGAAAATTCACATATTTAGAAAATTATTTAGATAAAATAAGTATTATTTTTGGAATCAGGACGTCGAAATTATCCAACGGTGAATTTTTCATAATTTTCTGAGACAGTCAAATTTTTGGGTAAAAATTAAATACCATTTAAATATATAATGTGTTTTATGACATCATAATGACCCAATGGTGATGTAATAAAATACCATAATCCTTATGTTCGGCCAATATGTGTTTTATCAATAAAATAATGAGGTTTTGGGTTTGTTTGACTCACTTTTCAAAGCATTAATGGAGCCCTCAAGACTTATTCAACACTTTGCCTTTTTAAAATTAATTTCCATGGGAGTGTGACTCACCTCCACATAAGCAACCCTATTTTTTTTAATAAGTTCGGACCTTGGCCTTGTAAAATATTGTTTTCCTCTTCCCTTTTCCATAAACCATGGGCAAATACCATGGGATGGTTTGTGGTTTGGATTATTTTAATATAAGGGGTCCCAAACCTAAATAATAAAGAATTCTCTCACCTTTCCTATATAAACCCACCCAAGCTCCCACTTCCTCCTCATCCAAAGCCCTTGAAGTTCGTCCAAACTCTGCCCTACTCTCTCTAGAATCCTCTCAAGGTGCCCCAAGCTCCCAAGAAGCCTCTCACAAGCCTCTCTCTAGCCTTTGGAAGCACAATTCCAAGTAAGGGTTTTTTCTTCCTTTCTCATTTTTGTCAATTTTCCTTAAGTTGTATTGCCCTTTTAATTTCATTTATGAATGTTGGGGTATGGTTTCACACCTCTCCCATACTGCCCTTTTATAGTTTGAATGATGGGAGACCCCTTTCTCTCTCATTAAATGCCTCCCATGTACACCCGTTACTATGCCGAAATTCTGAAAGGAACCTTTTTCTCCTCTTTTATATTCAAGCAATACTTTTGTATCATGAATCTAAATTCCATTTCTATTGTTGGGACATGTATATATATGATCTCCTTACTGTCCATTACATGTAAATATGATGAGGAACCCCTTTCTCTCTCATCAACCTTTTTTATGAATTCTTATGTCACGCCGTTATACTGCCGAAATCGCACCAATTTTCTAAGCCAATGTCTTTGTGTAGTGAATACCATGCCCATTTCTCCATCAAGGGTATTCACCTTTATGCACATATACGTATTGATTGTAAAGTTTCATGTTTGAATTCCACATTCCTTTATCGTGGAAGAAATGATTATGTTTTATGAATCCATGTTTTATGATCCATGTGGCACACTTATGCATGAAATGAAATGTTTAAGAAGGGTGCGCCCTGATAGCGCTCCAATGCATTGGGTAAAGTATAGTATCATGATACGTCATGTGCAATGAGTGTTGACTCATGCTAAATCAAGTGCAACGAGGGTATACTCGTGCTTCAAGTGCAATGAGGGTTTACTCATGCTCCATGTGCAATGAGCCTTGGCTCATGCTAATTCAATGTTAAGTGTTGTTGCCACATTTCCATGTTATGATTATCATGCTTTATCATGCCTTTATGTTCATGTCTCTCTTATGCTCTATTGACATTCCTATTGCCTAACATGTATTGTACTCCTCATGTTATTCATTATGTACTCCCTTACTGGGCTTTATAGCTCACCCTTTTCTTATGCATGTCCTCAGGTTATCCCATGCAATGCTAAGTACGAAGGAATGTAGTGGTCATGTAAAGGAAGTTTTCAATAAGGATGTTGTATTTCATGTTTAAAGTTTTTATGTAATGATCCTAAGCCCCAAAGACACTAAACCTCTCGATCTTCTTTGTTGTATCAAGTGAAGTTTTATATAATAAAGCATGTTTAAGTTGTAATAAAAAACAGGGTTGTCATAGTTGGTATCAGAGGATAGGTTTAGTTATTTTTGGGATTAGGAAACCCTATTAAAGCCTTAGATACAAGACTAAGCATAATAAAAACATCCCTAAGTTTTGGTAAATACTAAGTAAGTGTTTTATCAAACAAATACATCCCTGTCTGGATACGAGCAGGTAGAGGCGGCTCTGGCACAGATGTATCCTAGGGGTAAAACCCGAAAACACCGCTTTGAGCTAGACTCGAACGGGAACTGGTGCACGACAACGGGCCTTGCTGCACTCTTGGTTACGACACTCCCGGGGGATATGTTTTGATAAATTTACAATCTTAGTATGAACCCTTATTAAGGGAAAAATGCCCCTAAGAATATATGTTAGAAGGAAGATCATGAAAAGCCTGGATTGAATCCTATAGACTCATGAGTTGAAGAGATTAAAGTTTATTTATAAGTCATCAACTTTTGTCTTTGGATTACCCTCTATGTGTTACCCCTAACTTTGCTTTTATTCCAGCCAATGGCCGATAATAGGAGAACTCAGGCTAACAACCGTTGTGAAGATCAGTGTGATGATTGTACCAATGAGATGCCCAATCCAATGGGAGCGGGAATCGCGAACTTTGTCACGCTTCTCTCTCAGCTAACTAAAGTTTTGAATAGAAACACTGGTCAAGAGGAACGTTCAACCCCCCCTAAGAAAGAACAAGTCGCTATTGAAAGCTTCATGAGACAAAGGCCTCCTACTTTTAGTGGATCATCCGATCCCACGATTGCTGAACAATGGATCAACTCCATTGAAAAGATATTCTCCATCCTCCAATGCTCTGAAAAAGAGAAGGTTCTCCTGGCGGCTTATCATATGGAGGGTGAAGCTGATCAATGGTGGACGTTGATCAAAAATACGAAGCCTGAGGAGGAGATCGAGGCTTTGGAATGGAAGGTATTCCGGAAGATGTTTTTCGATAAATATTTTCCACGCACCCTCCGTCTTAAGATGGAAAGGGACTTCCTTTCCCTCAAGCAGAAAGATGAGGAATCTGTGGGAGCGTACGAGGCAAACTTCACAAGGCTTGCACGATACGCTTCCGGCTTTGTCGTTACCCCCGAATGCAAGGTTGACCGCTTCTTTGGTGGGCTGAAGCCTAGCTTGCGGAAAGCATTAGCGATCCGTGACTTCGACAGCTATGAGGAATTTGTCCGATGTGCCCTCAAGGTTGAAATGGAGATCGGAGAATCACAGGGGTATCATGGGGACAAGAAGCGGAAGGTGGACTTCAATACTGGTGGTCCGATGGATAAATCCAACGGTGCTAAGAAATTCCAGCACCCCACTTGCCAAAAGTGTGGAAAGAAGCACCCTGGAAATTGCCTTAGGGGGACAAGAAAATGCTTCAAGTGTGGAAGAGAAGGGCACCTAGCTGTTAACTGTCAGCAAGAAGGACCCGCGGCTGCGACGGAGGGGAGGAACGCTCCGTTCGAACCTCAACGCGTTGTTCAATGCTTCAAATGCAATGAACCGGGTCATTTTGCGAATCAGTGCCCTAATCCAAGGGTTATCGGAGGCAATCAACAACCTCCAAGACAGCAAGGAAGAGCTTTTGCCATCACTTCTGCCGAAGTGAACCCCGACAACGAAGTGGTGACAGGTACGCTAGTTATTCATTCAAGAATAGCGAACGTACTTTTTGATTCAGGTTCTACGCATTCTTTTATATCTCAAAAGATTAGTAGAATAATCCCTGCACCACCACAAGTCATGGAAGTAAAGATGTCGGTGAGTACGGCAAATGGGGAAATCATTGCATCCCATGAGTATAAGTCCTCCCCTGTTATAATCTGTGGATTGAATTTCCCGGCGAACCTCGTCATACTCCCTTTGGTGGAATTTGATGCAATTCTTGGCATGGATTGGCTTTCCTTATATAGAGCCAACATAAATTGTCGGGAGAGGGAAATCACCCTCCATATGGAGAATCGACCCCCGATTCTTTACAAGTGTCAGGAGGAAGATGAATCTCCTTTAGCTCCATCATCTCAAGCATGGATATTACTTCCTTATGAGCACGCATATCTGGCTCAGATGATTGAGTCCAAGGAAGAAACCACCCTTGAAGAAATGCCTATTGTGAGGGAATTCGCTGAAGTATTTCTCGAGGAACTTCCTGGTCTTCCTCCAAGAAGAGATGTTGAGTTCTAAATTGAACTTATACCTGGGGCGCTACCAATATCCAAGACTCCATATAGAATGGCTGTGGTTGAGCTTAAAGAACTGAAGAAACAACTACAGGAGAATCTGGATAAAGGGTTTATACGCCCAAGTGCATCACCATGGGGTGCACCAGTCCTCTTCGTCAAGAAGAAGGATGGGTCAATGCGGCTTTGCATCGATTATCGTGAACTTAACAAAATCACGATAAAGAACAAGTATCCTCTCCCAAGAATCGATGACTTATTTGATCAGTTGCGTGGAGCTCAATACTCCTCCAAGGTCGACTTGCGGTCGGGATATTATCAAGTAAGGGTGGAGAAGGAAGATATCCCCAAGACTGCTTTTCGTACAAGGTACGGGCACTATGAATTCATAGTAATGCCTTTTGGACTCACCAATGCTCCAGCAATATTCATGGACTTGATGAATAGAGTCTTTAGAGATTACCTAGATAAATTTGTGGTAGTCTTTATAGATGATATTCTGATATACTCCAAAACCAAGGAGGACCATGAGGAGCATTTAAGAACTGTACTGGAGACTTTGCGCAAGGAGAAGCTCTATGCCAAGTACAGCAAGTGTGAGTTCTGGTTGAAGGAGGTCTCATTCTTGGGCCATATCATCACAAGCAATGGGATATCTGTGGACCCCTCCAAAACAGATGCAATTGAGGGATGGCCGAGGCCAACATCGGTAACTGATATCCGTAGCTTCTTGGGGTTAGCTGGATATTATCGACGATTTGTGAGAAACTTCTCACGATTGTCCAACCCTCTTACCAAGATAACTCGAAAGGGAGTAAAGATTACTTGGAGTGATGAATGCGAAGAAAGCTTCAAGGAGTTGAAAAGGAGGCTTATCACTGCACCTGTGCTCACATTACCCACAAGTGGGGAACTTTTTGTGGTATTCAGTGATGCTTCGAAGAAGGGATTAGGATGTGTGCTGATGCAGAATGATAAAGTGATATCCTATGCCTCAAGACAGTTGAAAATCCATGAGCGAAACTATCCAACGCATGATCTGGAGTTGGCGGCGGTGATCTTTGCCTTGAAAATCTGGCGGCATTATCTCTATGGAGAGAAATGTGAGATATATACTGACCACAAGAGTCTTAAATATATATTCACACAGAAAGAGCTTAATATGCGCCAGAGAAGATGGATAGAGATCATAAAGGATTATGACTGTTCAATACATTACCACCCTGGGAAGGCGAACAAGGTGGCAGATGCCCTAAGTAGAAAGGATCCAGCAATTCTATCAATGATGAGAATTGAGAAGGATCCAATCTTCTTAGACTTGATGAAGATGGACGTGGGAATCATAAAGAAGGGAACATCATCAATCCTTTCACAAATGATTGCTCAACCATCTCTTTTGGAAAGGTTAAAGGATGCTCAAAAGGATGATGTGAGAATCCAAGAAAAAGTGGAAGCTATCAAAAAGGGAAAATCCTCAGAGTTTAATGTTAATGAAGAAGGAATTGTGCGGTTTGGGAAAAGACTATGTGTCCCATCAAGTTCGGAGCTGAAGAAGGAACTTTTGGATGATGCAGATAGTTCAAATTTCTCTATTCACACAGGTAGCACAAAGATGTATCGAGATCTCCGAGAAAACTTTTGGTGGGATAATATGAAGAAGGAGATCGCCGAATATACATCAAAGTGCCTGGTGTGTCAGCAAGTGAAGGCAGAGAGGCAGAAGTCTAAGGGGATGATGCAACCATTGCCCATACCAGAATGGAAATGGGAGAACATCACCATGGACTTCTTCACTGGACTTCCAAGGACATCCAAAAGCAATAATGCAATCTGGGTTATTGTGGATCGTCTTACAAAGACTGCACACTTCATTGCTATTCGAGAGGATTTCTCTTTGGATCAACTGGCACAGATATATATCAGGGAAGTGGTACGGTTGCATGGAGTACCACTATCTATTGTGTCTGACCGAGATCCAAGATTTACCTCTAAGTTTTGGAAGAGTCTTCAACATGCTCTGAATACTGAACTGAACTTCAGTACGGCCGATCATCCTCAAACTGATGGCCAATCCGAGCGGACTATCCAAACACTTGAGGATATGTTGAGAGCGTGCTCAATGGACTTTAAAGGAGGATGGGATCAACATCTTCCACTAGTTGAGTTCTCTTATAATAATAGTTTCCACTCGAGCATCCAAATGGAACCATATGAAGCCCTATATGGGAAAAGGTGTAGAACACCGGCATGTTGGGATGAGGTCGGTGAACGTAAGCTGCTTGGACCAGAAATGGTCGAAGAAATGGTGGAGAAGGTGAAAACCATTCAACAGCATATCAAGGCAGCCCAAAGTCGACAGAAGAGTTATGCAGATAATCGTCGACGAGACCTTGAGTTTAAAGTCGGAGACATGGTGTTTTTACGCATATCTCTGTGGAATAAGGTCATGAGGTTTGGAAAGAAAGGGAAGTTAAGTCCAAGGTACATCGGCCCATTCGAGATTCTTGATCGTGTTGGGGCTGTGGCCTATCGACTAGCACTTCCACCTACTATGGCCAAGGTGCATGATGTCTTCCATGTATCCCTCTTAAGGAAGTACATACCAGACCCTTCACATGTACTCTCTTCCGAGGTGGTACAATTAGAAGACGATCTTTCTTATGAGGAGCAACCAGTGAAGATCTTAGATCGTAGAGAGAAAGTTCTACGAAATAAGACAATGCCCCTCGTCAAGGTGTTGTGGAGAAACCACAAGTTTGAAGAAGCAACTTGGGAGTCGTAGGATATGATGAAGCTAAGTTACCCACATTTGTTTTAGTGTGGGAAAAGGAAAATTTCGAGGGCGAAATTTCTTAAGGGGGGAATGTTGTAACGACCCAAAATTTCATTAATGGAAAATCCCTCTTGATCCAGTAAAATGTTTCTTTATGTTTTTATATGATGTCAACTTCATTAGTTTAACGTTAAGATTTGTGACCGTTACTTTTATAGCCGTTGAACAGTGATCATCTGGGTAGTTTAAATATGAGGCTTTAACGAACCAATTTTCTACTCAGACAAAGGAAGCGATGGCCTCATCCAGTAGAATTGCCCCTTACGAAGCCCATTTGTCGGAGCTCGGAAAGGAGGTGGCGTCTTTGGGCTTTTCCCTTGACCAAGCCCATGCTGAGCTTCATCAAGTCAAGCTCGAACGTGATCGTCTACGGGAAAAATGGAAGTTGATAGAGATTACCACTCGAGCGATGTTATCCGAGCAACCCCAAGAGTCTGTCACCATCGCACACCTTACCCTTAGGTCTTATGCGGCTATTTTAAGGGGTTATGTAACAAATAAGTAGCACCATGTTCATGTACATTATTTTTGTATATAATAATGAATATAATTTCTAGTCATTTTTGATGCATTGTAATTAGTTTTTAAAGTACAAATGGTGTTTTTAGTTATTATTTAATTAAGAATTATATTTTATTAAATTAAAGGATTTTTGAATTAAATGATATTTTAATAAAATATTATTATTAATATTAAATTAATTTTTATTAAATATAAATGATCTTATAATTTTATGATTGCAATTAAAATTTTTATTAAGGTTTGAAAGCCATTTCTGTCAAAACCCGTGAATTTTTTATAAATGTCGGTTTTTATTTTAAAAGTGAAAATTCGCATATTTAGAAAATTATTTAGATAAAATAAATATTATTTTTGGAATCAGGACGTCGAAATTATCCAACGGTGAATTTTTCATAATTTTCTGAGACAGTCAAATTTTTGGGTAAAAATTAAATACCATTTAAATATATAATGTGTTTTATGACATCATAATGACCCAATGGTGATGTAATAAAATACCATAATCCTTATGTTCGGCCAATATGTGTTTTATCAATAAAATAATGAGGTTTTGGGTTTGTTTGACTCACTTTTCAAAGCATTAATGGAGCCCTCAAGACTTATTCAACACTTTGCCTTTTTAAAATTAATTTCCATGGGAGTGTGACTCACCTCCACATAAGCAACCCTATTTTTTTTAATAAGTTAGGACCTTGGCCTTGTAAAATATTGTTTTCCTCTTCCCTTTTCCAGAAACCATGGGCAAATACCATGGGATGGTTTGTGGTTTGGATTATTTTAATATAAGGGGTCCCAAACCTAAATAATAAAGAATTCTCTCACCTTTCCTATATAAACCCACCCAAGATCCCACTTCCTCCTCATCCAAAGCCCTTGAAGTTCGTCCAAACTCTGCCCTACTCTCTCTAGAATCCTCTCAAGGTGCCCCAAGCTCCCAAGAAGCCTCTCACAAGCCTCTCTCTAGCCTTTGGAAGCACACTTCCAAGTAATGGTTTTTTCTTCCTTTCTCATTTTTGTCAATTTTCCTTAAGTTGTATTGCCCTTTTAATTTCATTTATGAATGTTGGGGTATGGTTTCGCACCTCTCCCATACTGCCCTTTTATAGTTTGAATGATGGGAGACCCCTTTCTCTCTCATTAAATGCCTCCCATGTACACCCGTTACTATGCCGAAATTCCGAAAGGAACCTTTTTCTCCTCTTTTATATTCAAGCAATACTTTTGTATCATGAATCTAAATTCCATTTCTATTGTTGGGACATGTATATATATGATCTCCTTACTGTCCATTACATGTAAATATGATGAGGAACCCCTTTCTCTCTCATCAACCTTTTTTATGAATTCTTATGTCACGCCGTTATGCTACCGAAATCGCACCAATTTTCTAAGCCAATGTCTTTGTGTAGTGAATACCATGCCCATTTCTCCATCAAGGGTATTCAACTTTATGAACATATACGTATTGATTGTAAAGTTTCATGTTTGAATTCCACATTCCTTTATCGTGGAAGAAATGATTATGTTTTATGAATCCATGTTTTATGATCCATGTGGCACACTTATGCATGAAATGAAATGTTTAAGAAGGGTGCGCCCTGATAGCGCTCCAATGCATTGGGTAAAGTATAGTATCATGATACGTCATGTGCAATGAGTGTTGACTCATGCTAAATCAAGTGCAATGAGGGTTTACTCGTGCTTCAAGTGCAATGAGGGTTTACTCATGCTCCATGTGAAATGAGCCTTGGCTCATGCTAATTCAATGTTAAGTGTTGTTGCCACATTTCCATGTTATGATTATCATGCTTTATCATGCCTTTATGTTCATGTCTCTCTTATGCTCTATTGACATGCCTATTGCCTAACATGTATTGTACTCCTCATGTTATTCATTATGTACTCCCTTACTGGGCTTTATAGCTCACCCTTTTCTTATGCATGTCCTCAGGTTATCCCATGCAATGCTAAGTACGAAGGAATGTAGTGGTCATGTAAAGGAAGTTTTCAATAAGGATGTTGTATTTCATGTTTAAAGTTTTTATGTAATGATCCTAAGCCCCAAAGACACTAAACCTCTCGATCTTCTTTGTTGTATCAAGTGAAGTTTTATGTAATAAAGCATGTTTAAGTTGTAATAAAAAGCAGGGTTGTCATAATTTACATTATAAATAATATTTATTACCCCCATTATATTTAATCAATTTAAATTCACTAACCCCTCTGAAAGATTTTTGTGTTACCATTATTATTACATTTAAATTAATAATAACAAATTATTGTCGACTATAAACCATTATTATTATTATTTATATTAAATATTTGTTCACATCACATTGATTACATATTACCACATCATTGGAGATATGAGTCTATCCATCGTCACGTCCAAGACAAATATCCTCTGCCATGAGATACCATGCATGACCTCTTATCCTTTATCAATTATCCAACAAATCTTCTATTTACATGTCATTTGGGCCACTACAATGAATTAAGGGGTTAGATCACACTCGAACCCACCCAGAAAATATTCAATTATGACCCCATGATCTAATGATGACGAAAATGATAAACAGTGGGAAAATAACAAATAATAATGTTTTCTGGATCAAGGGCTACTTTTTTTTGGCTAGTCGATCAAGAACGGGGATCCAATAATATGAAAAAAATTAAATAAATATAATTATAACACATAGTAAAATTAAAAAAAATCACTAGATAATAGATTAAAAAATGAATAATGATATACTGAATCGGTTTAACTGTAACGGTGGAACACCACATTTAACGAGTCATCTCTAGATTAGATTGATTGTTGATGACAATGGATTTCGTGGTCATTGTTTGTAGATCCATTGATATCTGATCCAAAAATCTATCATCGATCCATTGTCTTGTTCTTGTTCTCCATTCACCAATGAGGTTTCTTGCCTATGCTTTTCTTCTCCAAATATCCTGGTGAATTTCACTTGGATATCCAATATAATCACATACCCAAACCAAGACAATGATGAAATGTGTTTCAGCATTGTCGTGTCATTTTCTTTTCAGTGATTCTGTGTGGTTATTTTTATTAAAGGAAATGAGGTTCCCCTTTCTGGCATTGCAGCGTCGCTACAAGACATCAACAATAAATATTTATATTAACTATTTTAATTACATTCACATATAAAAACTCACATTCACCATCGTACCATGATAGTCAATGTTGGGCCCTGTTAAATAAAGGACACTCCCATGGGCTCCACTTTACACTCATATTCCCAATCCAAGTTAAAATTTTTGAGTTATAGGAATTGTAAATAAAATAAAATAATTTATTTATTTACGTTCAAGTCTCATAAAATAAATTCCACATGTGGTCCATGACAGAAAATGTGATGCTATGCCTACAAAGAGAATGATGTCATGAGCTCAATGGTGGTCTCAAATTATCAATCTGAGTTACCCTTATGATTTATAGAATTAGTACGTAAAATAATTTAATAATTTTATTTATGGTCACTTCCCAAAAACTATGTTACACAGTTGTCCTGCTATAGAAAATGTTAGGATCCACATAAGGAAAGAACACCCTCACGAGCATAATGGTGGTATTATATTTTAAATTATTGTAACAATTCATGATTTATATGGTTTTCAAAAATATAATTATTTTATTTAATTATTTTTTTAAAAATTAATCCATTTTGGGTTTTCTCACTCGAGGCCCGATGTGATTACAGTTAAGTCATGCCTAGGGAAAAACCACCATCCTGAAGGAAACAATGCCTTCAGACATTGGATCCAGACACTCATTTTAGAGTTATCACATATTTTAGGGAAGTTTCTCATACATAGTAGTTAACAGTTTTTTTTAAAAAATGACGAACCATTCTGGGCACACCAGGCCACAGAATAACACACCATCTTAGTGCCAGGTATTGTATTTTTCAAAAAAAAATTCTAAAAATATGACCGGGAAAATTAGATCCATTAAATCATATATATAATTGAATTATATATTTAATATCCAAGATAAATGAGATTTTTAATAAATTTTTTATATTACGATAATGAAGAAGGTTGACCATAATTACACATTAGTAACTTTCCCATTTTTCAAAAATCATTATGGAAAAGAGGTAAGTAATTTATTATCATTAAATAATCATAATAATATAATAAAACATATTAATATTTTTAAATATTCTTATACATATAATCCATGTGGTGTGCGGTAGAGAAGAGAGAGTATCATCGCTTCGTAGTGGATATAGTCAACACACACATGAACAATGTTATCATCGTTTTGTAAGTGAAAACATAAGAAATAAAATGTTATTTGATAAATTATGAATGATAAATATATAACAAGTATCATAATTATTTATTTTATATAACATAACAATACTATTAATAAATGTTATATAAATAATTAGTGAAATAAAATCGCGTTGCTTCGTGAGGAGGTAGTACAACGTATACACAAATTTAATTATAATATACATTATGGGGATAAAATAATAAATTTATATAAAATAGAATTACTCAAAATGTATTATTGTGTTATAAATATCTAATATAGTCATTACAACCATCATCATAACCAACAATAGGATTTTTTTAATGGATAATGAATGACATCAATTCATGTGTTCATAGTCCACCGTACACATGAATGATGATTTTGTAACCCATTTGATAAAAGTTGACAAATGTGCATGTAACTCCATTAAAACAATAGCATATTATTATATGGTATATATTTATTATGTTATATAATCATGTTATAATAACAATTGAAGGATGTATACGATGAAATAAAACAAAAATGCTAATTGATGAACATTACTATTTATTTAGTTATCATTCTTAAGATTGAACCAAAATAAAACATAGGATGATTTTATATCCCTAATAATTATAATTGGATGAGAGGAGTAATTTTGGGAAGTATTCTATTAATGGATTATCTTATCCTAAAAGGTTTGAATACATGAAGAAGACAAAAAATTAGTGGTTGTTTATAAATGAGGTAGTGGTTCACATGAAATTTTCTGAAAAGAATAAGGTGTACCAACATTTTATCATAGAATATTTGAAATATAATAAATTACATAAAATGGGGTTCGAAATGATTTGTGTTATTTTAACCATAATCTTATTAGATTAACCACTGACAATGCCATTTTTATATTAACTGTGAATTATAATTTTTATTATTTGTATTATTAATTTTAGTAAAAAATTGTTTCTTGTTGTATAATATATATTTTTACTATTATAATTCTGGAATACATATTTTTATATTCCATTATCATAAGTGTAAAAATTTAATTTTAAATTTAATCCCCTAGACGCGATGTGAAATTAGACACATTAAGAGAAAATTTTCAAAATTGTAAAATGGTTAATATGAAATTAACTGTTAAGTAGAATGAAATGACCTAAAATATATTAATGAATTTATAAATGTAATAGATATTAAAAAAAATTAGTATATATTTTTAATATATAAATAAATTATAAAAACATGTAATTTTTATTAAAAATCTTTATTTTCACTATTCATGAAAATATGAAACTATATAGAAAAATCCAAATCAAATCATCCAAATATATTATAGACATACTAATTTTAATAATTGATTTTATTATATAATATCTATCTTCTATAGTTGTGAAAATTTTATTTTATTAATTTTTTTAATATATATTAAATCATTTATTGTGACGATATGATTGTCAAAACATATAAAAATTTTACCGAATATTGAGTACATGTTTATCAATATATTTAATTTTTATAATATTATTATAATTATATTTTAAAATATATTATGAATATTCATGTTCTTATATATAACGGATAGGTCACAATAGTTGAATTTAAATAAAAACAGTACTTATATATCCCAGTTTTGTTAAAACCCTTTTTTTGTAAATAACACAAGCTAACCCAATGTTGCATGAAGTGAATGTTTTTCATGGTACTTCAGGTAAAAAAATATATTGAAAATACTATATTAATTTGAAAAATATTTCAGAAAATCCAATGGTGTTACATTCTTTCCCATTAAAATAAATTTCTGCATAAAAAACCAACTTAGTCATCAATGGATTAACATTTTATAATTCTTTTATAGAAACACAAATTTTAAAAAGGGTTTATAGAATATAATTTGGAAAAATAGATAATGGTATATGAGGAGATCATCATGTAATAGAAAAGAATAAGTTTATAAAATGGAAAACAAAGGAGGTATTTAAAAAATGTAAAAATATGAGAAATATAACACCCAATTACGAAAAGTGGGTAATAGAGGAAATTTTTAGAAGAAATAAAATGACTAGAAATACATAAACTAAGTGGAATGAGAAATTTCTTTGGTATCATAAAAATAATTATAAAAATACACAATTTTATTTCTAGATAAGTTTACAAATTTTGGGTAATTTTAATTAAAATATATAATTACTTAATTTCAATCCATTTCATAAGTACAATGTCATCCATTGGTTATGCCTCAATTAGTTTCCTATACATTTATTACTCTATGTGTTGATTTTTTTCGGCATCCAATATACTAAGTAATATCCCTAAAATAATAATAATTCATTAATTCTATATATATCTATTATAATAGAAAAGAATGTTAACATGTGAAATATATAATTTTTCATTTGGTCAAGCAATACATTATTCTCTAAAACTACATCTCGAAATCATCTTAAACAATTGAAAAAAATGGTTAAGCATATAGCCATCTAAAATTCAAAATATATAAAGAAATAAAATAAATACCATAAAATTTTAAAAACATTAATCCATCAAATATCATAATTAATTTCATGATAGTTATATTCCAAAAATATAAATACCTTTATTATGTATTGTCTTGATTCATGGTAATTACTAAAAAAATCATAAAACCTCATTGAAAAAAATGTTCTCCCATTTTCTTCAAATAAAACATATATTATAGGATATATTCCTCAAAAGAATAAATTTTGTATACCTTTTCAATAAAAGCATAGACCAGTTTGTCGTCAAATTATTAATCAATTCCATGGAAATCATAACTATATAATTTACATTTTCCATATACATCATCTCATTATCCCTACATAATTAAATAAACATTATTAAAAAAAATTATGGGGTCCCTTTCCCTACATCATGTGTTTTACATAAATATTTCATTTCCATTAAATTACATTTATTGGTTTTCATCACTATTAAAAATATTCCTGGAATTCATTAATGAAAAAATTATACAAAACAATCCATATATATTTCATTATTAATATTTATTAATTTTTAAATTCTAATACATAAAGACATAAATAATCACACTGACATCTAAGTCCATTTTTGAGGATGCATAATATAATTCCCAATACCACTTCCATTTAATATTTCATTTATAGTCTCTTTATCATTAACATAACACCATTACTCATATCACATTGTTGATTCACTTCGTAACCCATACCCTTAAGAAATAAAATTTTCACTATGAACATAATTTCAATATTTATAAAATACATTATTAGATGATAACATATTGAAAAAATTATTGTCAAACACTGTGTTAATCGAAATTTTCAACATTGCCTTCAAATTAAATTATTTGAGTCCTTATTTTACAAACACAAAAAATCTTCATGTATCACGAATAAATTCTATAGAGTTATTATTACTAGATTATTGATATATAGGATACAGAATCATCATTCCTCTATATTTTAAAATGCCTAAAATCTCAAAAAACTATATACTTATCCTCTATAGTGAGCCCAAGAGTTTGTTATGCTGCATGTTTATTAGATATCGTGATAAATAATAATAATAATATAAATAAAATTCCCCCCATTCATCACCCCATTTTATTTATCAACAACACATTAACGTTTTCCCACTTTCTTATAGTTTCTACTTTTAACTAAATCCCAAAACCATAGTGTGAGAAAAGATAATCATAGAGGAAAACCATATAATCATGAAATGTAATTAACAATATGTCAAAATCAAGACACATTATTTTTAATCTATAAAATCATAATATCATCCTATGGTATTCATAGTAATCAGAAATTGAAATTATTTATAATGGTTCATATGGAGTTTGTGAATTTCCAATGCATATATCTTAACAATAACAAAATAGGTGTGTAATAAAGCCTACTGTCATCCCCAAGAGATGATCATGTTAATATAAATGCACTCTATTCAAAATTATTGTACTAATGTACCATTCTCCAATAACAAAATAAACATATAGTATCCAGAAGGTTATGTAATTTCATGGTAACACTTATATTTTTCCATTTCATAAATTCCAAAAAATATTACTATACTTGTACATATAATTAGTCATATCCATATAGACATCAAAATTTATTTCCTTAAAAATATACATAGGTATATAATTATTATTTACACATTTAAGTTTACAAATTATGTTTAAATCAATCCAATGATACCAACTATAAATACCCAGGATTATCATACATGGATATGTAATCTTTTTAGATGAGTATTCAATAAATTACATAAACACATGAAAAATTATAGTAATAGTATAGTTCCATTGGAAGCATTGAACCAAGTATTCTTAATTTTTGAGAGATCATCAATGTAATCAACAAATATACCCCATTTATTACTCTTCGCAAATATATCATAATTAAAATATTTCATTATAATATATGGAATTGAAACCAAATAACTGGTGAGTTCATATGATTAATGAGGTTACACAAAGGAGATACATAAGCATAAATTGATCTTAAGGGTATGGAACATTATAATTACTTGTTAAAACTATACCTTGTATATCAATGATCATAATATTTAGTCATGGAGTTAGTGTTGATAGTTCATAAGAAAAGAATCATCACTAAATCAATGATCACATTTCCAATGAGCGTTCGATTGGAATGTGACATGGAATTGTGGAATACACAGAAGCATAATAAATAATTACACTATTTTTAAAACATCATTTAGAAATATTATTTGGGTACTCCATGGGTGGATAAACATCCTAGTTTTGGAATACCACCATATTTGGTGGTATCCCATTCCTCATAGTGGAATGGATTCACTCATTATTACATCATAGTAATCAAGGATCTCTCCCTAGACCATCATACAAGACATATTTTCTTACTAATCCTATTTCACTTCTTATTCGAGTCATTTATATCATATGAGATATGAAATAACACCTAATTCAATGGAAGGTGATTAAGGTCCCACATGTCCCTGAATCAAACAGATTTGTGTTCGACAATAACCTATAACATTCAAAATGTAGTAACCCATTAAATAAAATAGGTTTCATAAAATTTTATCATATCATAACCTATATAAAACCTGTAGGTTTTAAAATCATTTCATCATTTCATCACAATATTATCTCAGGAAAACTAAGTGGGTTTCATAAAAATTTATCATGGTATAACAATTTTAAGTGAATAAGGTTTCATAAACATTATCCTATAATAAATATATAAAATTAAAAGATATAACAAATATATTTCCATGGATAATATATTTAGTATGGAAAAATTAACATTAAAAGATGTTAATATACATGGAAAATGATTTTGGATGATCATTTAAAAATTTTCATGTTGAAAATAACCTTTCCTATTTTAAAATGCATTTCAAAAAAAATATAACATATATTTTTTTCATTGAAAATATCCATTTAACATATATATAATGATTTAAAAATAATTTATAATATTTTATGAGGAAAATATATATTCCTCATCAAAAAATTATATGCAAAACATAATACAAATTCAAAATCCTGAACAATTTGAAATAATTTTGATAAAATTTTGAAAATTAAAAAAATTAAAGAAAAAAATATATGAATTGAACATTGATATCATGGAATTTAAGCTTTATATCAATGAAAAGTCATGAATAATAAAGTATTAAGGATGTGCATGTTCGAAACTAATATTTAAATCAAATATTTGATAAATGAAATATTGTCATCGTTTTTGAATTTATATAATGATTCCATTAAATTTTTCTATAAAAAGTAAATCATGACTAAAAATTTAATTTAAAAACAATAGGAGAATTATTAAAAATAATATAAATTATAGGAAAATAATTTTTGAATAAATAAAATATATTGAAAACAATTGAAATAAAGTATCATTTTCTTAAAAAATTGAATTATATTAAGTACCAAAGAGTATCAAAGAAGAAATTTTAATCGATAAAATAAAAAATAAACTTAGTATAAAGATATTCATGTGTTTCTTGAGTGATTGACCATAATATTTTATCATCCGAAACATAATCATAAATAATCCTAATAAAGTAGGTTATTATAACATAAAATCATTACAAATTTTAAAAATTTCAATCATAACACAAATATTTATATAAAATGAAATATAACATAAAATTTCGTGATGATAAATAAATTCACTTTATTACATGTAATATGGGTTCTATATAGACATCATGAAATAATATAGTTATGTCAAGTGATGGGAATCTAAAAAAATAATCCTTGAAAAAAACACTTACCACTTTTGTAAAATTTATACAATAACCCAATTATAGAAATATCCTAATATGGATATTAATATCCCAGAAATTTTCATGACAACTTGCATAAATTGAATTCATTTTCAGTATAAATAACAAATCAAATAAGTAGGTGGGGAATATGGAAGATATCTTACAGAAGTATATGTTTAGATAGAAATAACTTATGAATTTGTTATTCTGTTTATTAAAATCCTATGAATCTAATAAAATCATATGAATTTGTAAATCCCATAAATTTTAATGAAATTAATCATAAAATAAATTCACGGTTATTATTTACACCTAACAGTACAAATAAGTTATGAATATAGCATATATCTCAATGCAATAATAGCGTTATGAGAAACCCATTACTGCAAGTCTCGACTTCTTTCATACACATTTTATTATCCTATAAAATAAATATAATTTTATTATAAATCAACTAAATATCCATAATTATTAATATTTGACAATATATGATTGGTAGGACAATTTATTTATTGTTTATTATAAATTTCATGTTGAAGATAAGTACTAGGAAATAACTACATTGTTTTACATGTATGTTTGGATTTCTTAATTTTGGTCATTATACATTGATCTTGGATCTATAATATCCCAGATAATAATTATTAATCTAATATAATATATATTGTAATTTTTTACAAATAATTAAATATTTATTTTGAGAAATGTAGTATGTTATGATCATCGAGATGGCTGGACGTATGTATATATTAGTAACGTTTCTATTTTTCAATGATCATTATGGAAGGAGGTAAATAATATTTTTTATTTGTAGAATGATAATAATAAAATAAATCCCATATTTTTTTATTTAGTGTAAGTTATATTATCCATGTGGGGTGATTAAGAGAGAGGGTCACATTACTTGTTCAAGGTCGTAGTCTACACCTACGTGAACAACATTAACATAATTCAGTGGGTGAAAACATTATAAATAAAATGTTATATTATCTTCTCATGATGATAAATATGTAATTAATATAATATTTTTATCATTTATATCCCATAAATTTATCATTTTTATATTTAATGAAAAGAGTTAGTGAAAAAAATCACATCATGTGGTGAGTCGGTAGTCCGCTATATAGACAGACAACATTATTGTACACACGATGGAAGGAAATGTAAATAAGGTATATATGTAATAATTATTAAAATAATATACATATGTTATAAATATCTTGTATATATACTTTTTAGTCATCATTATACTCAAACATGATTAGTTTAATTGAAAAATGAATGATACAATTCAGGAGGTGGAATGTCGTTGAACATACAAATGGTGATTTCAAAACGAATCTGATGAATTTGGATATGATTGTAGGTCATGATAAGTATATAAAAAAATATCATTACATTTAAGATACAATGATTATTATATCATCATGGAATAATAGTGATTGTATGAGAGAGAGGAAGAAGAAAAACAATTATTGATGAATGTTAACACTTCGTCATGTATCCTCCATAGATTTAAAAAAATACTTCTTTAGATGGATTTATGTCCAAAAATATGATTCCAAAACGATATGAGGGAATTTTTAATTTTTTTTTTGTAATCCATGGAATACCCAAAAGTGTTTTCTGTTTTGAAAATGAGGGGAGAGGTGGTAGAATTGTAAAAGTGATTTGAGAGGCACACTTGTAGTTTTTTGAAAAGAAGAAGCTGCACCCAAGTTTTGGTCATGATAAAAGGTTATAAAATAGACCATTGTCAATACAATAGGAGATAAGGATGATAACTTTCCTAAAATTAGGGGTAAAATTTTTTGTGTGTTATTTTTACCCTTATCTTGTTTGTTTAACCCCATGTAAACCCATTTTTACAATAATCGATGTAAATAAATTTTACTAGTTAATAGAATTCATTTTGGTCAGAAATATAGTTTAACAATATAGAAAAAATATATAATTCCAATTAAAAAATTTGGATCCATTTTTACAAATTCAATTATAATAATAAGAAAATTAAAATTTAAAATTTATCTTGTATATGTGAGAATAATATTGTTTTTAAGGAGAAAATGATCAAACATTTACAGTGTTTATATCAAAATTCAAAATGAACAATATTATAATGAAATAAATTTTATTAATTTATTTATAATGGTAATAACATTAAATTATAACTGATTTATAATATAATTTAACATTATAATTAAATTGATTGAAATGGTATTTTTCAATTAGAATTCACAATTTTTCATTAATTATCAATAAATAAAACTTTTAAGAAAAATCTATTAAATTCAACCTATGATAATATAGAAATGATAATTTAAATAAATAATCTATTTTTATCAATGTATTTTTTGTTAAATATATTGAAATTATATTTTTTAGTGTTCAGTAGAATAAATAAACGGTATATTATTAGAAAATAGTATTTTCAAAATATATATGGAATATAAGGATAATTAAGTATTTTTTATCAATAAATGTCATTTATATGATAAATTCATAATTAATATTTAAATAATATTTAAAATTATAAAATATTTTTTTAATGACTATTTTATAATTATTACATTTAAATAACTATATTAATAATATATAGTTGTTTTGATATAGCTTAGTGTGGTTGTAATACTAGATATCCTAGAGTTTCATGCACTGCACACATATCATGGTGTTACATGTAATTTAAAATATTAAAAAGATAAAATTAATTCGAAATAATTATCATAGAATATCATGGAGTTAAATTAACAATATATGTTTTCTCTTCATCAAAAAATATAAGTTTCTTAAGGAAAATATGCTCACCACGGTGATGGTCTAGATGATTAAAGTTGGTTTAGTTATGTGATAAGACTATAAGACTGTATCCTTAATTTATTGGATGAGTGAATAATAAATAGTCCATATCATATAATCTAAATTTATCTAATTTTTTCCTTGTAAATTGAGTATTACATTAATTATATATTATGAACACACGTATTTACAAGAGTGTCACTCCTCAAACATATTACAGGATCTCCTCAATACCCCACTTATCCACACACCATGTTTACATTATATTCAAAAAATTATACTTATCTCTCCCAAATCCACTTTAATACATCATATATGTTCCATTATATCCGAATTTCTTATATACTAATGCATGTGGAATGTATTCAATTAGGATATACATAGAAGAGGTAATTAATTTAACCAAGTTGATTAATGTTTTTTCTACATCAACAATATTAAAATATTAAATAACTAAATCAGATAATTCTCGTAGTTTCATTATTATAATAAAATTATATTATTTGTATGGGAAATATATTATGTGACTCCCTTCAATCCATTGGAAAATGAAAATATTTCCTATGATATGTTCAGATTACCACTTCAATGAATGACTTATTTCATTTCTCATAACTGAATAATATGGTGTTGTATAAAAGGTGATTAAATTTATATGTATAAATTTATCGCATAATTATCATTATATAATAGTAATTTAATAATTATATAAAAGATATTAACAAAAAATGGTAAATGTAAACGTACCTTCCAAATAAATGATCATGCTAAGACACATTGTATTTAATACATTCCTACCATTATTTTTACTTTATATTTATAATATAGGTATTTATTGTTATAATTTATTAATTTAATGTCATTTGATGAATATCAATATGCATCAACAAAATAAATACAATTATAGTGCAATAATTTTTTCTTAAACATTAAGTATTTATAATGTGTTCTCATTTTGGTTGGTTTTACCACCATTATAAACGATGTTATAATTTAAATATCATAAATTATTAATAAAACATAAATAAAAGTAATATATTTTAATAATTATGTGTTTTTGATGTTTTCATTATTATACAATTTTAAAATATATACTATAATAATTTTAGAATAAAATTTATTTGTTTTTGTAATCAAAACATCCAAAAATATTCATTGTTTTGTTTGAAAATTAGTCATATGTTCCATAAAATGACTATTGTAATCTATAACTATATCATAAATAGTTATTAAATCACAATAAAATTTATGAAATTTTGAAATATTGTTACAAAAAAATTAATATAGGTTAAAACTTTAGGGATAAATTAAACTGTAAAAAATCCTATCATAGATGTTTCACAAAAATATAAATTTAATGATCTAATTAATTACATATTTTATATATTGATATTAATAATATAACATGACATATTTATTTCTTTTGTCACCATATAAAAAGTTATTTTACCTTTAAATAATACAAAATATGTTTTGGTTGTTATGAACTGATTGACCTAAAGCAACCAATATGAACTATAATGATTTATTAAATGAATAAAACATAATTGTAAATGAAATAAAATTAATAATACTAATTGAATGAAAAAGAAAATTTTAATTGATTATTTAATTAAATAAAATAATATTATTAATTTTGGTGGATGTTGGTTGTAAAAATCATGTTGTTACATAAGGTAAGAGAATTTTGTTGAAAACATTATTTTAAATTTTTTTAATGTATTCCTTTCAATTATATGTCATCCACATAGATTTTCATGATTTTTTTTCATGAATTATATTTTGTATATTTAAAATAATGTTAATGTTCATTTTATGTTGTTTTTTACATTCATGACACTATTTGTTAAGGAATATTTTTATTACCTTTCATGTGGGTTATTTTGTATATTGTTTAAAAATGTGGGAAAAGAATATTTATTACGAATTTCTTTAGGAAGGAAATTTCCTAAAACTATTACCATTATTTATTATTAAAATTTTTGGATCTAATTATCAATTATTTTTATTGTTTTATCATATTCATATTTTTCATTAATGATTCATATTTTCAATAAATTAAGAAATTGCATATTTAATATTATTTTTATTTGATAATTGAAAGGGAATTTACATGTGGGATAAAATATATGTTTCTATGGGGTTTTTTGGTCAAAATTAAATAATATATATGTTTTTTCATGTTAAAAAACATAGTAATTTTATATAACCATTTGTTATTCAAATGACCCATGTTACTTTTTAAATGATATTTATTTTCTGAATACAAATATGTTTTATATTATACAATACACACCATATTCATATGTATTTAATAATAATCAATTCATTACTCATAAAATTGGGAAAATATGGACCAAATCCATCCATTGGAATTATCCCCCCATCCCCCACACTATAAAAATAATACAAAATTGTAGTAAAAAAATTAATATAAAATGAATGTAGTGAATATTTAGTCAAATAACAAAGTGGTATTTATAGAATATTAATGGAAATGTGACCATACTTATTCTAGCGTTATAGTACTGTTGGTGAAATATTACCATTGTTCAATATAACCGTTTTAAAATTTTACCTATTGTAACTATAAACTTTTATAATAATTTGAAAATAATAATTAGTGTTTATAAGTTTTAATAGCCGATGATAAGTAATACATAATGGAAAAGTGATGACCTCATCCCCATCATTCTTGTTATATGCATCTCATTTTATAGAATATTGGATGTAGGTAGAATCGCTGGAATTTATCCCCTAATAAATCACAAATTGAACATCAACAAATGCATCTTGAATGAAATTTCCTGGGAGATAATTTCAAAAACATCAATAATCTAGTGGGTTTTCTTTTTCCACAAACTACATTTCCAAGGCATATATTTTGATATTATTAAAAAATACTACACTTCTTCTCAAATACCCAAATACTTCCCCATTTTATGTCATTCCTAAAACATCTTCCACGATGTTCTAGAAGTTTTATCTCCCAAGGAATCCCCAAAGGTGTTTCCAAGAATCTAATGGTTCCTTCCCCAAGATGTAGGAGTAACTTTTAATGGTAAGGGTATTATCATTATTTTATCTTCAATTAAAAACCTCTCTTTATATTTCTTATAAATATTATTATTACTCTATTATGTTATCTTATTTATCATACCCTTACATCCATATTTTGTTTTATAAATTGTAGGAACTTTTTCTATCCCATATTAACCATTTCTAAAACATCTTTTCATACCATCCTTCTGCCAAATTTAATCCTTAGAATATCTATCACTATTATAAAATTCTTCTTAATTTTTCATTTGTGAATACCCAAACAACTTTATTTTATAAAGTTATTCATGTATATGTAAAAATTATTTACTATATTTTGGTATTAACAGAAATTAAACATTTCTTCTCTTTCCATAGGTCCAAATTGTTATAATGATCATGCCATTGAGTACTTTTGAAAGGCAATGATTTTGATAAGAATCTTGGTCTTTAATCTCTATGGGTTATTTATGAACTATTTTGTTATGATCTATGTGGATCATATAAATTAATAAATATGAAGGGTTTACCTTGATAGCACTCAAGTTCACTAGGTAAAAAATGTAATATATAATGATGAGATGTTTTACAATACATTGGTGATTAAAAATTGTACAACTAATTAAAGACACGTTGGTGATAAACATTGGTTATATGATTATGAATGTATCAAATTAAATTTCATAGACACATTTACTTATTAAGACTCATGTAATTTTTATTATGATAGTTTTAATGTTTTCTTTCTCTTTCCATAATTATATTCATCATGTTTTTATTGATATTTTTCATGAATAAATTGAAATTGTTTCCCCTATTTATTTTCATAATCTGACTCATGTTCACCACATTACATTTATGTATATCCATAGGATATATGATTAAGTAAATATAATTTGGATTGAACCATGAATAATCCTTTCTTGTGGATTATACGAATTTTTAATGTAACAATTTTTTTGTTTTATGTTTTTTATCTCCAAGAAACCAACTTTTCAAAGATCGTTTATTTTGTAAAAAGAAATGATATGCTTTTGTAACATAAATTTTCGAATACAAAGTTGATATTAATGGATTGTTTAGTTATTTGTTAGAATTGGGATTATAAATCCATAGTATTAACCATAGGGATAATTTTAAATATATTTAATCATCCATGTATCTTGGTCATGTATAATAAAATTGATTTTCATGAAAATAAGTCTTTGTCTATATATGAATGTTGATATGGCTATAAAATTGTTGTATATATGGTTAACACCCAAAAACACCACAATGAGACAAAATATCTCATTAACTATTTTACAACAGCTAGTCTTGTTGAAATCATAGTTTAACACTCCTGGGGTATATGGATGATTAATCAATAACTTATTCAGATCCATTATGAGTGATATATAGAAAATGATTTTTTTAAAGAATAGAAAATTTAATCATGATGATTTTTGGAATAAAATACTTTTGGAATTATTATATTCTTAATAGAAACACATTTATCACTATGTTTTTTTTTTCATTTAGGAAAATAGTGGGAAATATGAGGAACAACATAAATGTTTAGTGAATTATATGATGGACATCTGGCCTTATGATTGATGTTATAATATAAAAAAAGACGTTGATGAATCAAAGTACATAGGTAATGAAAAATAAGTTAAATCGATTCAAGATACTTAGTTCCACTCGACTACAACAACATTCTATTGAGTCATTTTTGTGCCAATGAACACCTTCTTTTAGTAGACCTAATGATCACATAATTTCCCAATATGGGATAAGATCTATAGAAAATATTTTTTTTGTACTATATTATTTAGAAGAAGATAAATTCACTCTAGTAGAATACAACTTATATAGAGATGCTGATCAATTGTGATAACATATTAAAATCCTGAAGACAAGAAAGAAGAGTGATTCTCTATTGTAGGAAGAGTTTAAGTGACTATTTTCCATAAATATTTTCTTTTTTTTATGTGATTGAAAATAGTGAGGAATTTATTAGAGATGATATAGAAGGAAAATGATTCTATTGGAATCTATGGGATGAATATGATAAGACAAACTCTTTAAAACTCTATATTTGTTAGTGATCCTATAGAAATGGTTGATAGTCTCTTTGGTGGATTGAGACATCAAATTCAGGGTAATATAATGATTATTGAAATTGATTTATTTGTGGAGTTATTGTGGAGTTCTATGAATTTTGACTTGGATTTAGAGAAGCATAATGGTCACACAGGTCGAATGAAATGAAGGGAGATTGGGTTCCAAAATAATGGATGAACATTGATTACGGAAGGGGGAGGGCCAATCAAATGCGATATCAAAAATACCTCAAATGTGGAAGAATAATTTAGAGAACTACATTCTGAAGAGTGGAAAATGTAGCAAGTGTGAAAAATTAAGCCATATTGATCTAATCTAGCAGGGTTAGGTGAAGCCGCAACTTAAAAAAAATTAATTTCAACGGAAATCTGGAGCATGCCTAGCATGGTGTACAATGATTCTCATGTAGAAAAAATGTTATATTTTCCAATAACAGTTGATTTATGAAGATAATAAATGTAAATAACCATAAACATCATATTATGCCAAGGTAGAATGTTCAAGAATTTCTTATAAGGTTGGGATTTCTCATCTCTGAAAAAATACATAGGAAATAAAATACATGTAGTCTAGAATTGAAAACCAAGAGTGATTTATAGAGGATAAAAATCCCAACCTGATCTTTCTCTTAGTGGTCCACCTTTTTCCAACATTAAGGATATGAACGATGTGTATAAAGACGGAAACCCAATTATAAGCGAATAAAATGTACCTATATTTAAATAATACCTTGAAATATTTTATAAGTTGTTTACAGGGCCTCCCCAAAAATGGAGGTACATCACTCCTAATAAATTATACCAAAACCCATTCCGATATCAAACACTCAGTCTAAAATGAAAAATGTGGGGATAGTAGAATTAAAGAAACAAATTTATGATCATCTGGAGAAGAGGATTATCTGACCAAATGTGTCCACCTGGGGATCCCACGTTCCCTTTTAGATTAAGAATGATGGATAAATGAGACTATGCCTTGATTATTGATATCTTCATGGGAGAATAATATAGAAAAAATACCCTCCCCCATGGATTAGTTATTTATTTGACAAATATTGGGGGTATCAATTATTAAACAAGTTTGATATTTAATCTGACAATTAATAATTAAGGATTAAGAAAGTCGATATTCCTAATAATACATTCCTATCATGATAATGAAATTATGAGTTTTTATATTTTTTCTATCGAATTAACTAATGATCCTACTATATTATTTGATTTGATGAATATAGTATTTAAGGACTATCTTGATAAATTTATGGTACATTTTATTGATGATATTATAATATCTTCCAAACTCTATGAGTATAATGAGTATCATCTAATTGTTATATTTTGAAATAGGAATTATTATAGGGTATTTTAAAAATTCATAAAAATTGGATTTTGATACAAAAGTTTCATTTTTGGGGAACATTGTAAACAATGAAGTAGCCTCAGTTAGACCTTCCATGAAAAATGTTTTAGAGCAGTGGAATTATCATTAAATAGTAACTAAAATTTTGTTGGAACCATGGTATTTAATGCATGATTTGAAGTATGGTTTGTGTTTTTTGACAATACACAATGGATGTTCAGAATGTGTACTAGCATAGAGAATATACAGTTCATGCAGACAATAGTATTGATGGTGCATCATCTCCTAGTGTTTGCGAAAATTTTTTTCCTGAAAATTGAAAACTGGAGAAAAGTGTTTTTGGAAAAAGAGACCTGCGCGCCATGTACTTGAATAAGAGGAATCTTGTGCGCCATATGTTTTTCAAGATCAGAACATGGAAAAATGGAAAAGGGATAAGGGACACTCATGTTTTGAGCTGATCGTGTAAGTGACCTGCACGCCTTGAAGATACTTGAGCACTGATGCCTAGGGGGTTTGGAAACTTGCGTGCCTATTGTTTTTAATGATCATAACATCAAAATATGGAAAAGGAAATATGGTCACGCAAATATTGTTGTGGCCGTACAAGTGTGTAGTGCGACAGATGCTTTGGAGGATGAGTTGCGCACCGGAACCTGCGCGCCGAGGGAAGACTTGTTCACCACCACACAGGGGGTCCAGTTTGCCTATAAATAGAGAACCACCCCTCCTCATTTGTAATGAAGTTCAAGACGTAGGGTTTTTTCGAGCCCTTTTAGTGAAATTGGTTTAGTCACGCAAGTGGTTGTTGGGTCACGCAAGTAAAGGTTGCGCGCCGGTTGTTGGCTGTGTGATCAAGGTAGTTTGGGAGTTAAAGGCGTTGTGTCGTGCAAGTTTGGAGTTGAAGGAGGCAGAGTCGCGCAAGTGGATTGGTGTCACCTGCACGGCGAATTTTTACCATGAAAGTGACTTGTGCGCTGGGATTGAAACTTGCACGTCGGGCTTGGAGAATCGCACCATGGTTGTTAAAGTACATCTGTCCTGTTTAAGCTACACGAAAGATGGAAGATTACTCGGTACCCTCATCGCAAAGTGAGATTCGTCTACTGGTGAGAGTTGTACTTCAACAGATCATATACATACAAAATAGGATGCATTCTTATGCAATTATTAAGAGACATTCACTTCTATAAACTGAGTGTGACTTCACCAAGGGCAGTGATCTAGGGGGAGTCAACAAGAGTGACCCGAGGAAGGCAGTGAGCAATCCTTGAACCTTTTAATGGCAGTGAACCTGAGATAGAGTGACTGTGACCGAACCTTTGTAATCCAAAACTATTGTTGATTATTGGAATTTGGTAAAACCGACAACTTGTCAGCGTATGCTCCTTAGAAGTAGCCCTTAGTGGTGAACCATTTAAAAAGTGTTGTTTCCTCTTTGTGCATGTGAATGTTTTCTTTCTGATCATATTCATCATACAGGTTCAACATGTTCCTACCAATGTGGAAAAAAGATCCATCATATTAAAAGAAATATTTTTCACCCTGATTCACCCCTCCCTTAACAGGGTGTCTTGGGGTCCTTCAAGTGGTATAAGAGGGTAAAAGTTGCTGGTGTTGAATCTATCCTTTATCGTCATAGAGAATGTAGTCAATTTTAGGGGAGTCCCTCACTTCGATGGAAATTTTTTCCAGATCTGGAAGAAAATAATGAGTTCTCATCTAAGATCTCTTAGAATGGATTTTCTCTTTTCTACTGTGCAAGGAATACAAGACACTGATCCAACAGGCATGGCTATGACAGAAACAGACATGAAAATTCTAGATGCAGATGCTAAAGCACAAAATTCACTCACTACAGCCCTTTCTAATCAGATCTACCTAAAGGTGATGAATTTAACCTCAGTAAAATCCATGTGGGATAAAATTGAGAATATTTATGAAGGATATAGAAATGTGAAGGAGGTGAAACTACATGTTCTGCACAATAGGTTTGATGATTTGAAGATGCATCCTCATGAGAATGCAGACTCCTTCATTAATCGAATCACTAAAGTAGTTGGAGTAATTCGGCGCCTAGGAGATGAAATCAAAGATGTTGACATTGTGACGAAAATACTGAGAATACTTCCACCCCTGTACAATGCAAAGGAATCAGTCCATGAGGAACGAGATCTTTCAAACACTTTCTGGATGGCCTTCTATGTAGCATGGTGTCATATGAAATGAGAATCAAACCAGAAGATGCTATGACTCATGTGAGCAAGGAAACGATATTTAAGGCAATGGATAAACTAAAAATTTCAATAGATAGTAGTGGTGAAGATGATGAAGAAAAAGAAATTATTTCTCTCATTGAAAAAAAGTTCTAGAAGGGAAAAGGGAAATTCAAAGGGAAGTTACATCTCAGTTGTTTTCATTGCAGAAAAGTTGGGCACATTGCCTCTCAGTGCTTAAGAAAGATCAATGATGAAGATAATGAAGATGAAATCTTCGAGAGGCCTCGGAGAAGTTTCTTTAAAAAGGGAGACTTCAAATCTGGAAAGCTAATGAAAATGATGAGTTTTGTCTATGAAGAGGAAGAATATGATAATGAATTCTGTGATGAAGAAGAACCAGAATTCAAAACTGGGAACCATGCTTCCATGATGGCCCCTGTTGAATAGTTAGAGGTTGCTGGTGGAGAAAAAACAACTTAGAACTTGTGTAGATCCCGAGATTCAACTTAAGGATGCGATTAGTAATCTTAAGACTAAATTTAAGAGTTGCAGTAAGTGGAAATAAGTTTTATAAGAATCAATGGAATACATTGATCAACATGAAGCCGAAATTGAATGACTAGATGAATTTTTGAATGTACAGTCTATAATAATTGAAATCAATGATGATGTAGTGGATCTGAATTCGATAATTGAAGAGAAGGAAAAGGTTATCAATGACCACACCTCCAGACTAGATGAAAAATCCAAGACTGCTGAGGATCTTGAAGAGGAAGTTGTTACTCTTAGAAAGTAACTTGAGACTGAATCAATTCCAAAAAAATCGAGGAAGAAAATACATTTTGGAAGATTCTCAGATGTAGAATTACTGGAACGAGACATGTTTGGTTCAGATGGAGTTGGAAAAATCTTCAGTTATCAACGACCTGTTTGCATGGGAAAGATTCGAATTGGCAGTGAAGCTGAGACATCAACTACTGGAAGTGAAAAGAAAAGATGAATGTTGATCATGTTGAAACATTTCCTAAAGTTCTTAAAAAGGAACCCTTATTCCAAACTAAAAGGAGAACTGAAAATTATCCTCAAAAATTCAGAAATGACAGACATCCTAAGTATTATCCGAAGGAAGAAGTTATGAGGAGAAATTCAAGTGAGATGAAATTTTATCTAATGAAGTGTCAGTTCCATGGCTATCTAGGCCATACCATGTCTTATTGCGAAGAGGCAAGAAGATATCTAAATGGAGAAGATATAGAAGTTCAACAAAGGAGAAAAAATTCATATGCTAATTCATATGGAAGAAAAAATCTCTATGGATATTGTTTTTTTGTTGTATCTTTGGTCATAAGGATGCTAATTGCAGGAAGAGAAGGGACATGGACACATCATAATGATGTTAAAAACAAGTAAAGTCTTGTCCGCATGAAATTGTTTCTCTTTAAAACAAGTTTTCTCCTCTCAAAGAATATTTCGATTATGAAGAACCTGGGTATGAAGAAGAGATAATTGAAAGGCCATCAGTATTATATACTCAATCAAATGTCTCATGGAAGGAAAGGAAGAAGATTGAGAAATCCAACCTTGTAGAGGTGGACCTCAAAGCTACAAAGAACAATAGTACCTAAGTTCTGGATAGTGGTTGTTCATCTCATATGATAGGTAATGCCATCCTGTTAATGGATATCAAAAGGAAGGATGATGGTATAGTACGATTTGGTAATGATGGATCTCTAAAAATCAAATGGAGTGGATGTACCGAATTAGCTAATAGAGAACTAAAGAAGACTGAAGTCTGTTACGTAGATGGCCTACGTCATAATCTACTCAGCGTGAGTCAAATCTAGGACTCAGGACTTATAGTTACTTTTAATCAGAAATGCTACACTATCAGGGGAAAGACATGAAATTCACTTATGAATGGATGCGTAACAGAAGGAAAATTGTATCAGGTTGATAGTGTATAAAACGTCTGTTACATGACTGTTGAAGAAGAAAACACTTTGTGGCATCGGAGACTGGGACACATCAATCAACAAGACATAGAGAAAATATCAAAATTGACAATTGTCATGGACATTCCCGACCTTCAGCCTGAGCGTGAAAAATCTTGTGATGATTGCATTCGTGGGAAGATGGTCTACAGTTCACATCGGCCAATGAATAAAAGGGAATCTCTCCTTCTTGATATGATTCATACAAATGTATGTGGGCCGATAAATGTTGCTGGAAGTCATGGAGAAAGGTACTTTGTCCTTTTCATAGATGATTACAGTAGAATGGCATGTGTGATGGTCATTCACGGGAAATTACAAGTCCTTGACTGCATGAAAACATATCGGTGAATCACCGAGAATGATACTGGATGAACAATAATTGTGTTACGATCAGACAATGGAGGAGAATACATTTCCATTGAATTTAGAAATTATCTGGAAATCATGGGACACAACATGAGGTAGCTGCTGTGAGAAATCCATAAAAAATGGATTTGTTGAACGTAGGAATCGACAGGTGAACAACATGGAACGAACTATGCTGATTGAGAGTCGTATTCCACGACATTACTGGAAAGAGGCTGTTCAAGATATATTGTACATTCAGAATCGAACAAGACTTTATATGGGTGAGATGAAGACACCATATGAATTGTGGCATGGACGAAATCCCTCTTTAAAATACATACGTGTCTTTGGAAGTAAATGATTTATCGGGAATAAAGAAGGAAATCATGGGAAGTATGGCGATAATGCGGATGAAAGAATTTTTCTCGGTTACTCAATGAACATAAAAGATTAAAATGTTTCAACAAGAATTTATGAAGGCTTGTTGAAATCAGTGATGTTAATATAATTTAAGAGAAAACCACAAATGCTTCAAGTACGTCATTTGCTGATGTGATAGAAAGTCAGGAAGAAAGTAAACGTGAAGAAAATACAAATACAGAAATACAAGAAGTTTTACCAAACACTCAGCAGTCACATTATGATGTTGACTCAGAAGAAGATTCTGAAAAAGAAACCGTGGGTGAATAGAATTCAACTGAACCTCAAAAGAGAAATCGAAGAGCTGAGATTGATCCATCCAACATAATTAGGGACAAGAGTGCCCCCACACAAACATGAAGAATGAGGAATAATACGCAATCTGTATTTATGTCAGTTGTAGATCCATCCTCATTCGAAGAAGCTGTAAATGATGAATCATTGGTGAAATCCATGAATGGTGAATTAGATCAGATTGAAAAGAATCAGACATGGGATCTTTTCCAGGGACCCGAAGGTAACAATGTGATTGGTACCAAAGGGATCTTCAAAAATTAGTTTGATGATCATGGAAGTGTCATTAGAAATAAGGAACGACTGGTATGTAAAGGATACTCCCATATTGAAGGCATAGATGTTGAAGAAACTGTTGCTCCAGTGGATAGACTGGAGTCAATCATGATTTTCCTTGCCATGGAACTCCAAAAAGGATATAATGTATATTAAATGGATGTCAAGACACCATTCTTGAATGGTGTACTCAAATAATAATTCTACATTGAACAACCAGTGGGATTTGTTTTAGGTACTGATGAAATAATGGTCTACAAAATGAAGAACACTCTATATGGTCTGAAGTAGGTACCACGGGGATGGTACTTGCGGCTGGATTCATATTTAATGAAGCTGGAATTCAAAAGAGGAGGAGTGGATCAAAATCAATATGTGAATAATTCTCCAAAATATCAATTCATGGTTCTAGTCTACGTTGATGATATCATATTTGGTTGAAGCAGGTAGAAATCAGTGGATGAATTTTCCAACCACATGAAATCAGAATTTGAAATGTCTATGATTGGGGAGCTCACATATTTCTTAGGGCTGCAAGAGATTCAAAAGAAGGAATACACTTTCATTTCTCAGGAAAAGTATGCAAGATAAATACTGAAGATGTTTAATATACAAGACAACAAACCAATGTCAACTCTAATTGCAGTTGGAACTAAATGTGGAAAACATGAGGATGTGGCCTCTGTTGATCCCACCATGTACAAGAGAATCATTGGGAGCCTACTGTACCTGACAGCGACATGACCAGATATTTTCGTTTCCACATGTCTTGTGGCCCGCTTTCCGAGTAATCCAAAGTAGGAATATATGGTAGCAGTAAAAATAATCATGAGGTACATTCATGGTACACATAACTTCGGGTTATATTTTTCTACAGGTAGGGATAGGGAATTATCAGTGTTTTTTGATGCTGACTGGGTTGGTGATGTAGTTTATAGAAAGTCCACTAGTGGTGGAGCCTTCTATATTGGGTAGAAATGTGATGGCTTGTTGGGCAAGAAACAAGAAAGTACTTATCTTAGTACTGCTAAAGTTGAGTATATCTCTACCACAAATTCATGCACTCTACTGTTATGGATGAAGAAAAAAGTAACAGATATTGGGGATTAGTTAAAGAAACCAATGGTGATTTACTATGACAACAAGCGCGTAATTGATCTTATGAAAAATCTAGTTCATCATTCCCGTACAAAACATATTGAAATCAGGTATCACTTTATCAAAGTAAAAGATGAACAAGGTGTGATTAGAATGAATAATGTGGGAACTAATGAGCAAGTGGCTGATATCCTGACCAAGCCACTCTCAGAAGATGTGTTTGAGAAGCATCAGTTGAACCTCGGTGTTCATCCACCTCCCAGTGAATAAAGAGGTTACATAATTCCCCTCTCCCCATTTGTGATAACTATTTTTATCTGTTTATGGATGTGATCCAGGTTAATGTGGGAGATACTATCCAGGGGGAGTATAGTTTGAGTTGAATGTCGAATAAATTACCGGTCTTTGGACTTATTATCAATGGGGGTGAAAGGAAAAAATTCAGGCAAGTAATGCTTCGGTGATGAGAATAATGAGTAGGAAAAAATTGGTATACATTGGTCAGGTAATGATTCTTGGGGTTCATTGATAATTCCAAAACATGGGAACCCAATTCACACTTCCTCTCTTGTTTTCTACACTGAGAATTGATCACGTAGACTTTGAGTGTCGGCTGAGTTTATTCTTGTGTTTTTGGTTTTCACATGGATGGAGATCTATCGAATTTATTTTCTAATTACCAAAAAACCCAAAGGGGGAGATTGTTGGGACCAGGTCCTTCTAAGCATGATTTGGAGTATGGTTTGTGAATTTTTTCAATCCTCAGTGGATGTTCAAAATGTTTAACCGCAAAGAGATCATACAGCTCAAGCAGACAACAACATTGAAGGTGGCGCTGTTTCCTAGGGTTTGCCAAATTTTTTGGCCTGAAAATCAAAAAATGGAGAAAAGGGTTTTTGGAAAAGGAGACTTTCGTGCCATGTACTTTTATAAGAGGAAAATTGCACGCCATAACTTTTTCAAGATCAAAACATGAAAAAATGGCAATGGGATAAGGGCTGTGCACGTTTTGGGATGATCGCGCAAGTGACCTGCGCACCGTGAAGAGACTTGTGCGTCGATGCCTAGGAGGTTTGAAAACATGCGAGCCTATTGTTTTTAAAGATCATAACATCAAAATATGGAAATGGAAAAAGGTCGTTCAAGTATTGTTGGGGTCACACAAGTGAGTAGCGTGACAGAGTATTTGGAGGATGAGCTGCGCACTGGAACCTGCATGCTGAGGGATGACTTGCGCACCACCGCATAGGGGGTCCAATTTTCCTATAAATAGAGGACCACCCCTCATAAGTTTTAACAAAGTTCAAGAATTAGAGATATTTTGATCTCTTATCGTGCAAGTGGTTGAGTCGCGCAAGTGGTTGTTGGGTCACGCAAGTAGGGGTTGTGCTCCGGTTATTGGATACGCGATCAAGGAATGTGGGGAGTTAAAGGTGTAGCATCGCACAAGTTTGGAGTTGACGGAGGTAGTGTCACACAAGTGGTTTGTTGTCACCTATGTGCCGAATTTGTACCGCACAAGTGACTTTCATGATGGGATTAAAACATGCGCGTCGGTCTTTGAGAAGCGCGCCAAGGTTGTTAAAGTACATATGTCCTTTTTAAGCAGCACGGAAGTTGGAGAATTTCTTGGTACCCTCAGTGAAAAGCGAAATTCATCTACAGGTGAGAATTGTACTTAAATAGAGTGTATACATACAATAGAGGATGAATTCTTATGAAATGATGAAGTGACCTTCATGTATATAAACTGTGTGGGACCTCACCAAGGGAAGTGAGCCAGGGGAGTCAACGGGAGTGACCCGAGGGAAGCAGTGAGCTATCCCTGAACCATTGTAAAGGCAGTGAACCTGGGACAAAGTGACTATGCCCGAACCATTGTAATCCACAACTAGTGATGATTAGTGTAATTTGGTATGACCGAAAAGTTGTCGGCGTATGCTCCTTGGAATAAGTCCTTAGTGGTGAACCGAGTTAAAAGTGTTGTGTATTTTCTGTGCATGTGAATGTTTGCTTTCTGATCATATTCATCATACAGGATCAACAAGTTCCTACCAACGTGGGAACAAGATCCATCATATTAAATGAAAAATTTGTCACCATGATTCACCCCTCCCCTCTCAGGGTGTCCCAGGGTCCTTCAAATTTATAGTTTCATTATTATATTTGGATATTATTATAGGATTTTAAAAAAACATTTCATGAAATTCATATCCACACAACTAGTTAAATCGAAAAGGGCTTAGTTAATCTAGAAAATTGAGTCTGAAGAATGTTAACAAATACTGAATAATATTTTGGTCACTGTGTAAAAGTTAACTCTAACTTTTATTAGATTATGATTTATTTTTTTTAGTGATACATTTCTGAAACGTATTGTGTCCATCCACATGAAAAATTACATTGTGATTTCCAATTACTCCCAGTAGTTAAATCACCATGAGAATAATTATCATATGCATGATTAGGAGATATCTATAGTTATCTTCTCTCTAAAAATATGGAAGCAATGTCTTTATTGGTAGAAATATGTTATATACAAAAAACATCGAATTTTGTTATATATATTCAGGTTTAAATAATTGGACATGATACAAATGAGATGTTTGAATCTTCATAAAGTATATCATTATTCAATTCATTATCACCCCAAAAGTGAAACAATTCAATGATGTTATATTTATTAATTATTTTTTTATTCAGGAAATGATGATAGTAAAAGGAGATTATTTCTATATTAACCAAAAAGGATTGGAATTGAGAATGACAATGGAAAAGACAATATCAATCATATCAAAACTGATTTATCAACCATTATTAGAGGAGAAGATACATAAATGCCCTAGAAGAGATCCATTATTACGAAACATTATTGATGATGTGAATAATAGAATGATTCAATTGTTCAATATTTGTCAAAACGATTTACTAAATATTCGTGTAGATATATGTGTCCCATCTATCCCACAGATCAAAAAAAATTGAAGGATGATGATAATCAATCTACATTATCTATACATCATGGAATAATTTAAATTTATAAGGAAGTTAATTATCATAATTGGAAGGATAATATGGAAGGGAATATCTTATACTACCCTAATAGGTTCATCATTTTTCACCAAGTGAAGGGAGAGAGAAAAATACAAAAATTGTATTTCAACCACCACCCATACCAACCTAAAATTGGGAAAATATCACTATGAACTTTTTCATTGGTCTCCAAAAAACATAAAAAAAGAAAAATGAGATATTGTTTATAGTGGAATGAAAATCTTAAATTTCCCATATTATATTTATATGAAAATATTTATTTATTCAATAATTTTCCATGATTCACATAAAGGAATCTTTGCTTCTTTATATGGCACCGCCATCATTCATTTATGATCATGATCCAAGGTTCTCATATATATTCTATAGAAGTGATCAACTTTATTTGAATACTCAATTAAATTATAGTACAACCTATCACCAAAAAAATGATATAAAATCCATGCAAACTATTAAAATACTTTAGGACATACAATTTACTAGCCTCATGGTATTTAATAGTTTATAGGATCAATAACTCCCATTATTTGATCTCACATAAAAAATAGCTTTATCTTCAGTATTCTAATGAAACATTATGAAGTACTATATGTAATGTGATGTAGGAATCATACATGTTGGGATTAATTTGGTGAGGCAATATTTATTGGCCCTGATATTTTTCTAGAGGTGGGAAAAATGATCATGACACCCCACACCATATAGAGGCTAATCTGAGTTAACAGAAGAGTTATTCTGAAAAAATCCAAAAGAACATGAAATTTGGAATTGGTGATGATTTTTTCATTTTAATATCACATTGGAATAGAGTCATGAATTTTTGGAAGAATGGGAAGTGTTTCCCTATTTACATTTTCCCTTATTAAATCCATTTTTCATTTGGATTATTTTCCTAGAAGAATGAAGTTCCACTAAATCATGATGACGTTCATGATACACTCCACGCATCTCTCTTGAGGAAGTGAATAAATGAACCTTATCCTGTATAAAATCCAAATGAGATACAACATGATCATGACATCTCTTATGAGGAGAATTATGTGGGGATCTTGTACTGTAAAGAATAGTTTATATTCAACATGAATATCTACCTTGTTAATTTTTTGTAGAGGAACCATAAGTTTGTAGAGGTGACATGGAAACTAGATTAATCAATGAGGTAGAAGTACCATCACTATATCTCAATTGAGAGAATTATTTAAAATATCAAGTATAAAAATTCATTTGGGGGATGAATATAATGGCCCAAGATTAATTTAAAATTAAATTTGATTCATGATAAAATATGTTTTATATTATATTATAAACCAAAACACATATCTAATTAATAATGATCATACATTAATCCAAAAAATTAGAAAAAAGGGACTGATCTAGTCTATTGGAAACATCAACCTAATGACCGACACTACAAAAATAAAACAAAATATTAGTGCACCAACCAATAGAAAATTATTTTAATGAATATATTATGAAATAATTTGGTGGTGTTTATATAAAAAAAGTGAAATGTGGCCATCATGATTTCACCATTATAAGACCATTTTTCAAGTATAGATGTTTATTAATATAATATTTGGAATATTATACCATAGGGGACTATACCCATTATTAATAATTTTATAGTTATAAATAATGTTTATAATTAGTAATGACAAAGGTTAATTAATGCATAAAGGAGGATTAATAGCCACAACGTATATAGTCTTGTCATATGAATCTAGTTTTTTTGAACTCGAGAGAGAGGACACATTACTAGGAGTCACCCTTATCTATTCCCAAGCCATGATTCAACATGGAAATCCTGAAAAAAAAAATTAAGTGATATGTTCATGTTAGTGTAAATTACCACTTAGTCGATGTTAGCTATGTAGACCCACAAATCTTTCTCAATAACAAACCATACCATTATTCTATATGAATGTATTATATGTGTTTATGTTTTAAGAATATATTCCAAAATATCTGAAATATAAAAAAATTCCATGAAATATATTTTAAGAATATCCTTTTTAAAAAAATTATTGGTTTAATTGTGATTAAAATTGATAGGTTGATTTTCTAGATATAAATTTTACATTTATTAAAAATATAAATTTTCATAATAAAATACATTACACATAATTATATTTATTTTAATGAATTCTTCTTGCAAAAACAGTCATATTTAAATAAAAACATTAAAAATAATTTTATTATTCCCAATGAAAACTTTTAATTGCAATGAAATTTGACTATCCCTAATAACCAAGTAATTTTCAATAAATGTGGAATTTTATATCCAGAAGATGAAATTAACATATTTATAGAATTATTATGATAAAAATAAAAATATTTTTTTAAATAAAAACTCCAATGTTTGGCTAGGGTATATATAAGATAGTTTTATAATGTAAATTATGTTTGTGAATAGTAAAAATATAGTTTCCAGTATTCAGTGTGTTTATTGACATCATTATTATGTCACCATTAGTTGATAATTAATTAACCATAGTCCAAGAGAGAGAATATCTGATTTTATGTATGAAATTTATTTTTAATGTATTTTAATTAATGTCAATACATATAAATGACCATAGAAAGTGTTAAATGGAATTAAGGATTTTATAAAAAAATTCACGATGAAACAATAATATTCCATTCCACTATAAGTTATATAAAATGATGATCGATTCAAATGGGTTTAAATAACATAAAATATAACCCATATATATTTGACCATGGGATAAATGATGTGTAATAAAAATGTTTTTATTCTTCTACAACGTAGATTATAATACCTATATTTGGAAATCATTAAGAAAATCCTACACATTTGATATAAATACCCATCAAATTCTCTATTAAATTTCACTCCCAAGCCATATTATAATAATTTATGGCATTTTTCCTCTAATGAAGTTCCCTAAGTATTTCTCAAGAACCAAAGGATATGTTACTCAAGATCTAGGAGTAACTCTTCAAGGTATTGGAATTAACATTCTTTTCTCTTGAAATCATTAACCACTTTTTTAATAAATCTTATAAATATTATGATTATGATTATTTATTATCATTTTTCTGATAATCGTACTAAAAATTTATATTTTATCAATTGGATACTATTTTCCAATATCATTTTACCCTTTTCTAAAATGAATGTTTATTACAATTGTGCTTCCAATTTTAATCCTCAAAATTTCTCTCTCTATATAACAAATTCTAATTTTTTCTTTTTGCGAATACCCAAAAAAATTTATTTTAAATGGGTATTCACCAATCTGAAAAAACATGTTTATATAATTTAGGGATTAAAAAACATGAAACCTGAATTAACTTTATATGAGGTAAAAATTACATAAATATCATGTCTTGAAGAACATTTAAAACTCATGAACAATGACAAGAAACTCATTCATTATTCTCCACATGTTATTTATGAAATGTTTTATAATTATCTATGTGGATCCTATTAATTAATAAATATAATGGTTTTACCTGATTTCAATCCATTTCACTGGGAAAATAATTTAATATCTTCAGATAACATGTTCGTGATACCATGGTGAATAACCAATACAATTTTAATTTAAAAAATCTTAGTGATAATCCATTGGGATATGCTTATCAATACCTAATTTAAATGTTGTAGCCACATTTATATGATAGGATTATTTTTATTTTTATTTTATTATTTCTCATGTTCCCTTTCTCATACGATAATTATATGATTATTGTTTATATTGATATTCATCACTATCACATGTATATTGTTTCCATTACTTATTCCCTTACCAAGTCTCATGATCACCCCTTTTATTAGATGCATTTTCCCAGGATATGAGGTTTAATAAACTATGCTTGGTTGAACTCATACAAAAACATTTCATGTGGATTATAAATAAGATTTTTGATTTTTATTTTCATGTATTATGTTCATGATTTCAATGAGACGAAAAATTAAAAGATCCTTTGTTTTGTACCATGTTCTAAAAATATAATGAAATAAAATGTTTGGTTGTCATTCTCAACTTGAGATATTTCTCTTTAAAGTAATATTTAATGATTTTTACCTAGATATAAAATGTTTATATATAACCAAATAGGTTTCATGGTTTAAAATGGTGATAAGAAATGTTGATTTACTAAAGGTTATTCATAATGTATCTTAATATACATTAATGTTTTGTATTATTTCTACGATTTATTTGGGGTTTCTGGATTTTTTTTATTTATCACGATGATATGTTTTATTTATATGTTAAAATAATATAATCTAAAAAAAGAAATATTTGTATGGGGTTTTTTATTATTCAAGAGACAAATGGGTGTAATTTATTTCACAATCTAGGTAGTGATAGAATAAGTCATTATCATGTTTATTAATAAATGTTAGATAGTTATATTCATGTTGAAATATTTATAACTTTTTAAATCTAAAAAGTAGCCTTCTTAATTTCTTTTATTATGAGGATTTAAATTTAATCTTTTATTTATAATTTTTAGTATATTATTTTTATATAATTTATTTATTTTTACCTATGATAATATAAAATCTAAATTTGTTTAAATTTTGTGGGATTTCTAAAAAATAACTGATTTTTTAGTGAATAGTGAAAACTACTGATTTTTTGTAAAATAGTAATTTTTTTTAAAAAAATTAAGTAATGTAAAAAATCACATTTTAAATTGAATTATATTTAATGAAAAATAACAAAACATTATTTTTATTTAATATAATTAATTACACTTTAATAAACGTCATAATAAATTTAAGTATTATTTTTTTTGGGTAATTTTGTTTGTATCAAAATAATTCTATAGTTGAAAATGTTTATCAATATTAAATAAATAAAATAACCCATAATGTTGAATTTTTTTATAATTAAATCTATAGATTTAATAAGAATAAATATTAATTTTAATTAATATAATTATTAATTATATTCACATAGTTAATATAAAATACTCTTCTTCAAAAAACAAAATATGTTACATGGAAATAAACAATTTTACAATGTGCGTGTGTCAAATAATAAATTTTATTCTATATCTTAATAGAAATTAATTTGTTAAAATTGAATTAATATTTGGATTTAAATAATCTATATTATATAATAAGTTAAACTTAATTTTTCTCTTAATGAATGGTGATAATAGTAAAAATAATTTACTATTGTTAAAGTATAAACAGATTTACAACATGTTCAAATAAATAAATTAGTATTATAAATACTTTATTTTTTAAAAAATGCATCCTGATGGAATTATTAAAAACCTATATCTATTAAATATAAAAAATTTATAATTTTTATCTTTCTGTATTGTTAAAAATGTGGGTATCATTTTACATAATTAGAAATTCGAAGTGTGTCCTCTCCCCCAAATATAAATGTCCAACCCCTCTTCTCTCATCTCCATACCTAGAAATATTTTTTCTACCAATTACTACAAATCCCATACTCAATTATTTATCCGCATCAATGAGTCCTTTTTATTATAAAACAAAAAAATGATATTTTTTTTATAAACCCTAATATGTTGTTTGATAAAGAGGTATCATTCTTAACTATGTTTTTTTCTAATATTTATTCATTAATATCCCTAAATTATTCATCAATCATAATGAAAAAATAACAATATTATCTACCATTTAATAATATGATATTATGTTTATATCAGTAACTATATCCAAATCATATTCCATGAAGTGGGAAACCAAATACTTGTTTATATATATAGTGGATATCTGCCTCACTAACCAATATAATTCATTTTCAATCACAAAACATTATGGATTGTAATAATAAAGTAGTGAATGTATATATAATATACTTATAAAATAAGTACACTTATTTAATTATTTTTTCACATATACCTTCTTATTTTCTATTATATGGGGGTATGGTAATATCAGTCATATTTAAAGCAGACTACCACATTGTGAACTGATGTGATACATTTTTTAATATGGATTTACATGAAATATAGTATGGATAGATCTACTTAATATTTCTTATATAAATGAAACATTTGTGATTTTAATCACATTTTATTCATTATTAATTTTTTATATTGAAATTTCATTCTTACCATTCCACTCGTGAAAAAATTATAATGTTTTTCATGTGTGTTTTTTGTTGACTACTGCCTCCATGAAGAGATGTAATTCTATTTTAGTCACCAAATCAAATAAATGATATATATAAGTATATTTAATGAACAAACATGGTGTTTATGACTATAATATAATTTTCTAAATATAAAATTATACTTCCATTCATTCAATAATGAACACTAAAAAATAGAAATGTTATTCATATATATGAACAACCTACCTCTCCAGAAATGTTCTATAATTTATTTTTCATAGCCATCATTCATGATTAGTTTTAAAATTATTCCAAATTTCTAAAATTATAATTATATCATAATTATTACCCTTTGTTTTATTTAATAACGACCTCTTCGTCCATAGTAAACAGTTCAATGTAATTTTGGAAAAACGAACAAAATATAGTCGATAGATCCAAATTGAAATTAAAATAATAACTAATTTTTTATATTTTATTAACAGATAATGTAAATTTATTTTATAAATGAAAAATTTTAATTGTGAAATTATATAATTCATATAATTTAATTATTCGGGAAGACAAATATTATATGAGTTCAGTGAGACACATGGTAAGGGACATTCTTTTTAAAAATCCTATTATAATGATCCCTTAAAATAATTTTTCTTCTATGTACATGTTTTATAATATAATTTATGGATTTATTTTATATGTAAAAATAATGATTCATAAAATAAAATTTATTTATATTTTTAAATCCTTTCAAAAAAATTCAAAAGGAATCAAGTTATAAATTTTATATAGAACATTTTGAATTTTTAGAAAAATGAAAAAAGAATGTTCTATTTTAAAATGTATGGAGACAATTACATTTCTCAAAAATGTAATTGTTAATTGATTTCTAAAATATATTACAATATTTAATTTTTTCTAAAAAAATCTCATTTTAAAATATTCTAGTCTTTTTTGTATTGAAAATGGGATTCAAAATTGAGTAGATATTTCAATATTTTAAAATGTTTTCATAGGGGTGAAAAGAATATTTTATGAGTGTAATTCATAATAGTAATAAGTTTTATTCTTGATTATTTGTTTATGGTTCATGTACATTATTTATAATTATTGATGGTCCACTATAATCCATGTATGGGTGGTTTGGGGATAAATCCAGGATTGGTGGTTACATTACAAATAGCTAACAGACATATCAATTAAATACCTTATTGCATTGTGTATATAATTCAAATGTATGGTAACTCCATTTTTAAGAGGGATATGGATAACGATCTCTCAATATACCTATATATTTTATCTATAATTTTCATGGGGTTTTATAGTAATCCTATGTATTCTAAAAAGTTAATAGATGAGAATATTTTAAATGAAATGTGTTTTCTAATTATTAACGGTGAACTTTATAACTTTATAAAAACAATTTATGCGTTTATAAGGGTTTAATATTAAAAATTATGATTTTTATTTTAAATAATATTTATATGTTGAATTTTTTATGAATATATTTTTTAGTGTATGTTTTTTGATATGTAGAAAATATTAATTTTTAGCCTTGTGCATACATTTAAAAGGAAATTTTTTATATTTAAACATCGACTAAGGGGATTCTTTATATTATTTTGTGTTACATACATAGATTTACATTCTCAAACCACATATTAAAAAAATATAGCGGTTTAAGGATGGGTATGATCAAAAAATAACTCATGTTCAATTTTATACATATTTTTATGAAAATAAAAGCTGTTTTAATTCAAAAGATTTACATTATAGAAAAAATGGATTCTAATGAGATGTTTCAACATTGTAATATATTGACTGATTATGTTAAAAATATGTAATAATTATCTAAAACTAGAAACCAAAAATATCATTGGGAAAATAATTTGAAATTTTGTCCGAGGTAACTAGAAGATGTAATGTTTGGGTTAATGTACTTCCAATTTGTATTAAAGAAATGTGGTAGGTAATTTTAACAGCTATCATAAGGTTAATAGGAATACATCAAAAAATAATACATTTTGGTTATGTTGAAATGATATATCATTTAAATATTACCATGATTCTTCATTAAAACTATGTTAATTGAGAATATTTTTTTCATATATGAAATAGGAATGATAATGTATGAAATAATTGAGGAAATAATATCCTTCCAAATAAGAAACATGGGATGGATTGAAAAGGAACAATGCATTTTGTTTCAGTTAAACATCATTTGAAGCAAGTAATAAATTTCAGTTGTATCAAAGCTATATAGAAAACATATCTGTATAGAGAAACACATTGATAGTGGGTAATTTTATTCGACATTGCCATTTTATTATTAGTTGATCTTATGAGAAATCAAATATGGATGATTGATTACAACCATTGAAATTATATTCAATTTCATTGGTTTTTTGATTATATAAAGGTAACTATTTTTGTAGATCAATGTAATGGTATTTTAATTAAATTGTGGTAAATGTTTAATATAATTAACGAAAGGGATGAGTTTGATTAATTTAATTGGTATGAATTTATACATATTTTCATTGATAATAATTTTACTATTTTAGGGCGATATATAATGTAAAATAGTTCATGGATTTAAAGATTATGGATAATGATTTAGTAGATCAATGTAAATTACACATCACATGAATAGAAAGGTACACACCAACATTTATATGCTATTGTGATAATAAAATTAATTGATTTTTACATAGTATTGATGTAAATATATCAAAGGGAATTGGCATCCCAAGAATTAAAAATCTATTAGATATATGTTTGATGTGGAGATATGGTATAAATAAAGTTTCTTGATGATCATATACTATAAAAAAATGAAATATTATCCATATGGAAAGGTATGAGGAGGAATGGATCAAAGAAGTACATATATATATGAAAATCATGTTCCCATTTTCTGATAATGGTGGTAAAAAGCTTCTTTAGGAATGTATTTGATGTCTTAGAGGGGCATCCAAAGTGGTATATTTTGTCATATGGATTATGAATTCATGGAAAATTTTCATCAATGTAATTTTATGGGAAAACCATGTTGTTTTCATTGAAATTACTTGGGTTATTATACAAATTGGTGTCTAAAGTTTGGGACTCATCATTTATATCATTAAGTATGAATTAATAATAGAGTTGTAAAGTCTTTTTATAATTCTACAGTTTATTTTGGTCCATCAGATGATGTGGTGATAGGTATGTTACTATTTTTTTAATTATCCCAATACAAGGATTATATTTTGAACTCCACATTCTATTACAAATCTCAAAAATGAATGATAAATGGAAATAACGCATCATGAAAGGATCATATGATATTTAGTGAATGGTATTAGTAGAAATATTAATGTATAAAATCTTTTATGGGACCTACCTATTGATATTAGTGGGATTTAAGATCATGAAAATACAGTTTAACATCTTATAATTTATTATTTAGTTATGCTTAATATGGATTTAATTTCCATTTCATGCAATGCTGGAATGTATAACAAAGAATTATTTATTCAATGATTTCATAGAATTGATTATCGGTTAATAATATGAAAATTTAATTCTAAATAGTAGTTAATGTTACCTAATTTACATTTTTGGAAATTCAAAAAATATTCAAATTTGTGATGTTCTGGTAGAGGACAAACACATTTATGTTTTTCCAAATTATTTACCCTGTGTTATTATGAGTAAAGATTTAGTTTTTACTATTGACATAGTTCTTAATGCTCAACTAATTTATGAAATAATATATTATTGATCAATTATAACATAAAGTTTTAATAAAAAGTTTCTTAAACTAATGGATAATGATTTAATTCATCCATGAGACATCCTTATAAGATAATCTTAATTTTTTATTTTTAAAGTAAAATATTTTTTATATTCCTTTTCATTGATTACATATCCTTTAATGACATCACTTTTAGGAAAAAGTATCAATTTCCCCATATGAGTGATTTGTTTTATCATTTCCATGGACATTAGTTTGTTTTAAGGTAGTATCTGAGGTCTGTAAACCATTAGCTAAAGGTGAATGAGGATGTCATTTTAAAGATATTATATTAGAATAGATACAAGCATTATACGTTTATAGTAATTCTATTTGGGATGTATAATGTACTATTTATATTTATGGATAATATTAATTGTGTTTTCCAAGACAATTTATAATTTTTTGACATTATATTGGTATATTCGAAATTTCATGTAGATCATGAATGAATCCTGAGATTTTATAAAAACATTAAAATAAATTAATCCATATGGGAAATTTATGAATTATGAATATTGACTATAAAAATTTATTTATTAGGACTTGTTAATTTTAACAATTTCTAAATTATTGACCATAATAAAAATTCCTTTTTAAAGATTATCCAAAACCAAATATTTTTATAGAAACACAATGTTTTCCTAAATTTGATGGTTACTGCATCTGGTATGATGAAATATTTTCTCGATTATAAATCCCCATGACAAATCTAAATCAAAATGAAGTTAATTGTTTTCTAGAATTATGGTGTGCATTGTATTCAGAATTTAATAGATGATTGGAGGATTGATCTAATTTTTTTCCTAACCTTTAAAAAAGATTAACATTTAAAAAATATTATTATTTATTAAAATAACTTAGTAGTGTCATCATGCTGAATGATCAGGTAATTGATTATGATTCACAAAAAGTGAACCCTCCAGAGATAAATTACCCTACACATGATATATAATTAGATGTCATTATTTTTTCCATAAAAATTAGAAGGCCCTATTTTTATTTTGAGAAGAGTAAGTTATATAATAATCATAATATTTTGAAGTATATATTGAATCATAAATAAAATGAATATGAGATAGATAAGATGGATGAAACTGATCAACTATTTTGATTTCATGATTAATTACAATATTATACAAGAAAAAAATGTGTATAATTAATTGAGTCCTAAAACAATGCCATATTAACTACATAGTAGTTAAAAAAATTACCTTCAGTTAGAGAATTGATGAATTTTTTTATTGATGTTGTGGATTGAGTGAATTAGTCCATTCTATTTTAGGTTTTTATAAGGTAAAAGTTTCTATAATGATTTAATAATTCTTATAATGAGGTCCACGTTTTGTAGAAATTGATATAGTACATTAACAATATGATTCTTCTTATGTATAATATTAATGGAGAGGGTCTTAACATATTTCATAGAAATATTTTTTCCCCTATGAATTACAGTAGAATAGATAGTGGTTGAGTGATGCTTGTACTTTTCCATTATCCATTCATCCTAGTAGCACAAAGATGTATTTAGACCTTCAAGTGTATTATTGGTGGGATGGAATCAAAAACACATTTCTTACCTTAAATGAAATTTTTTACTTAATATCATGTTAAAAAAAATATTTAACAAATGTAATGCTTAATACATTTCCAATACTAAATTCATGATATGAAAATATATCAATGGATTTAATGTTGGAATTTCAAAATTAACATTAAGGTAAAAATGAAATTTGGGTTATTATTGATAAATTAACTAAATAATTAAATTTATTTACCTTTTGGGAAATTATGTATTTGAATCATGTTTTTTCTACTGAATCTCAATGTTATTGGAAATGATCATTCATAGTTTATTAATTTGAAAATGGAATACATTATTTATTATTATTCAGTGGATTGCCATGAAATGTGCGATCAATTTATTTATTTGGTGGATCTTTTTCATAACAATAGTTATCAATATATTATAAAGATGAATCTATTTGTGGAATTATAGGGAAATGAATGTCGAATAATATTTTTTTTGGATGAATTATGCTAAATCAGTTTGTAGAGACCATTGTTAGTAGTGTATGTGTTTGACAAGGTGTACATGATTCAACTATATATAATAACATCTTAGAGTAGGCAGAATACTTATATAGATAATCATAGAAAGAATATTCTTTTCATAAAGGTTATAATATTATTTAAAATGCATCTCTATATAAATGTGTTATGGTATTGAGGTAAAAGGGGAATATAAGTACATGGTTCATTAGATCATATGAAATCCTTTAAATTTTTTTATCAGTGTCCCACTAAGTGTGTTTTCATTCGAGTTTTCTCTAACATAAAACATAAATCATGATTTATATTATGGAAATAAATGCTTGATTAATCTAATGTTTTCCACTCTAATGTAGTTCAGTTATAAAATATATTTCTTATGAGGAATATCCAATTATTATTCTAAACTAATAAGTTATTTTGTTGTATAATATGGTGATTCAGGAAGTTAATGTGTTTGTATAAAATCCATATTCTTGAAGAAACACCATGGAAATATATAAATTCTATACGGGAAAGATATCCTCATTGTTTTAATAAGTGAACAAAATTTTACTTCTACTATTTCAAAAAGGGGTAACGAATTTAATAACACGTATAATATTATAATAAAAAAAGTCATGTTTATTAATATAAAGTAGATAGTTATATTAAATATTAAAACATTATTAATCATATTAATAAAAAAATAAATTGCATTATCTAAATTATTATCATTTTAGGTTTATTTTATATATTTAATTTATAAATTAATCAATTAAATTATATAAAAGTTGATTCATTTTTAAAATAATTACAAAAAATTAAATAATAAAAAAATTTATATTTTTTAATAAATTTAAATTTTGTTGTGAATAGAGAGAAATACATATTTTTGTAAATCTATAATTTCATATTAAAAAATTTTGTTATTTGAAAGATAATTTTTTATTTGAATTTAATTTAAATTAAAATATGTAATACTTATTTACATTTTATCCATTTGATAAAATTGTAATCAAATTTCTACTAGATTGTAGTAAAAAAAATTTCTATTTGAAAACACATTTTTTCTGGAAAGTAATTTATAGTGAATAAATTTTCTATATTCCAATTAATTAAAAACCCCATATATGTATATTTTAAATTATATTTAGAATCTATATATCCAAAAATATTTATTTAAATTCATTTAATGATTTTTACTAGTCAAAGAGTTGAAAAATTAATTTATGATAAGACATACATTTATTGGAAACCATGGGTTTTCATCAAGACTATGAAATTAATTTTAAATTAAATTATACCTCTTATTGAAATTTAATTTCATTAAATAGATTTAATATTTTTATCCTAAAATATTTTTATTATTTAATATGTACATTTTTTTAATGAAATGTGAAAAACTAATAACTTTTAACACATTTAAGGTAAATAAAGATTTACAAGGTGTTAAACAAACAATGCAAGGAATACAAATACCATAAAACATATCTAAATTCAATTTTACGGACATATTTTTACAATATCTTATCAATTTATCGAGAATGGACCATTTTGGTGCCTTGTGGAATCAATTTTTATTTTCAAAAATTCAATGTGTGTCCTGTCCCAAACTTATACATGTCTACCAATTATCATCTCCACTCCATACCTGAATATAAATTTATATTGGAAAATACCTACAAAAATACCCTATTTAGTTTACTACTAACATTCTAGATTCCTTATATTGAGGAGAAAAAAATTAAATATTTTTGATAAATTAAGTGGTTCTCTGGGGAAGTATTATAGTTCATGACAAATAAATTGAACTTTATTTGATCCCCTATATATATCAAGTCTTCTTAAAAAATATAAAAACAATCACACTTTTATCTCCAAAATACATATATATTATTACATTAATGGCATAACCTAGATCGATTTACCTCTCCAACAAGTGGGAAACGAAACAATCGTTTGTGTGTATGGAAGAATATTTCCTCAAGAATCAAGGTAATTCATTTTTCATTACATATTATTAAATATGGTTATTGTTATTAATAATTTTACACATCAGTATTTAATGAAACAAATGCCAAATTATAATTTCTTCAATATATTTATTAGACACAACACCATATTTTATGAAAACAGAGGATTCTAATAAAATAATATTTATATTTTAATATTATCGATATAATTTAAACATTCTAATGGTGGATATGAAATGAATAAATAAATTAAGAAAATATATTGTTTAAAAATGAATATAATAGGAAATATTCTCCAGAAAATTAATTATAATTGAAAATTTAAAACGATTTGAAGATAAATGAAATATTTTTATGAAAAACTATTTTCATGAACATATTATCATTAATTAATAATAAATTAAATTAATATATATTTTGGACTATTTTTTTTGTAATTTATATATTATATATTTAATTAAAATTCTAACATTCATATTATGTATATTATAATCATGATATAAGAACAAATCCCATTTTAGGATTCAAACCTATATTTTTCAACAAAAAGTGATTTTGTCAGATTTTTCACAATAATTTTTAATTTATTTCCTAACATTTAGAAATTTTATTTGAATAAATTACATTCATTTTTTAAATCCTAATGTCAAAATTATCTGACTGTGATGTTTTCAATTTTTCTAAAATTATAAATTTAACAGTTAATACTAAATTATACTTGTTTTCTTTAAATAAAAATCATTACATTCATATAATTTAAAAGAAAAATTTCATTTTAAAATGGCATGAAAAGAAACATTAGTTCAGTTATATATATTTTAATCCAATTAGTTAATTGAAATCAATTTCATATTCAATTGTGATATTAAAACTTTTTACACATGGAATGTTTCTATTTGGAAATCCACTTTTGTATCATGTATGATGGTTAAATATGAAATTAAATTCTATAAATTAATATTTTCAACAAGAATTGTTAATATTATATAATATTTTTAACTTAATTTATTTTCAATATTATTATTTAAAATTATACAAACAAATATCATCACGAATGGTTAAAATGTGATTACATGAAGTCAAACTCAAATGATAAGGGTTATATTTCGATAATAACTTATATACATCATACTGGTTATCCATATATCAATATAATAAATCACATGAAATAATATAAGTCCATTTGTATTTTTTGGATTAAATTATCCATTTGGAAACTTTTTTTAAATTTCAATATATTTTCCAAGTGGTTTCCTTTCCCAATTTATAAGTCATCCCATCTCTTCTCCTATCCACACTCAATGATCATTTTGTATTGAAAAATCATTATATAAATCTCTACCATAATTAACTCCACACTTATTAGAGGAATTATTTTTAATATTATTCCTTACAATGGTGGTTTTGGGTATAAACCTAAGGACACTCTCCGAAAAAGTGGTTTGACTTTTAACAATGCATTATCATTTTATTTCCTCATCCACCGCATCAAATATTCTATAAAGATGTGTATATAATAACAATAGTATCTCATATATACACTGTTGTTTTTATAATAATTTAATAACCTATATCCATCTCGTCTAATATTAAATGGTAAATGAAACTTCTGATCAAGTGTACAGTTTAATACGACCACTTGAACCAATGTAATTGGTTTTCCATCATCACTTAAAATGGATTGGTGTAATGATAGATATAAAGTATATATATGATATTTATTTAACATAATTACACTTCATAAATCCTGATAAAACCAAGGTCGTATTAATTCTTATCAAATCAGGATACAATATGTTAACTGATTTGTACAACAGACTTCAGCCTCACTAAAAGATGAGATAATTTTTTTGCATAAAATTTATAGGGAAGGTAATAGGGATAATATTAATTAATTCATGTGATATATCTGAAATATAAACGAGTCTTGAATGGTTTTATATTATTTTTCTTCCTCTTTTTATTCTACCAAGAGATGAGAAATGTCATTCATATATTCATATGACATAATGTCCCCTTGAATAGTGTATCTTAATATTTATCAATACAGTTTATGGATTATAATAATTACATATATACTAAATATATATTATATTTATATATAGATTAAATTTAACTGATGATGGACATGTGATCAAGGTAACAATACTTAAAATAGAAAATCAAAACATAAATGAAAATTGATGTAGCTATTACATGTAACTTACTTTTAACAATTCATAGTTTATAAATATGAAGAAATTTATATTTAAATAATATATTGTATATATTTATATTTTCAATATATTTATAATAAACCTATTTTATTATAGTGGAGGTTCTAATGTGTATGATGAATATAGATACATATGTATCTTTTTTTCATCTCAGTGTATTTTTAGGGATACATGATATCTACAGAAAATGTTTCCTTTTCATATAATGATCATGAATGTTTGTTATAATCATTATCATGCAAATTATTGGATATAAAAATCTATAAAATATTATTATTTTTTTATGCTTTTCAGTCAAAATTTACCTAGGTGGTAACCGTTTCATGTTATAATCTCATTGTTTATCAATATTTTTTTCTATTATTATTTTTATAAAGACATATTGGGATGAATTTTCACAACCCGTCCCCTCAGGCCCGTGCCACGACTACCCTATTCCCACCTTCCATAGGCCAAGAGTTTGTGACTAGAACCAGAAAATAATTTCCTTAAAATGGGAAGGGATTTCCTCAAAACCTGTACACACACATACATGGTACACTACGCACATGTAAAACACAACAAAAGAAGAATGGTGAAACCAAAACTAAAAACAACCAAACTGTGTATAAGTAAGTACAAAATTAAAGGGACTAGAATACAATCCGAAATGAAATGAAAATAAAGTAAAATAGGAAAACATCTCATGAGGCCAACCGCCATGGATCCTACCTGGATGGTTGGTTCATCTCATCATCGTGGCACTCCTCACGAAATGGTCACATTTGTACACCATCATGTACTAGCTCCTCAATAGTCAGTCAATGTTACTCATCATCTGCATAACACACAACAAGGTGCAGGCAAAGCCCATGCAGAGGTGATTATAATAATACAAAGTAAGGTACATGAGACCCCCCAATGTCTCTCAGAATTCCAAAATGGACAACCATACAAAGAATGATCTCAACCACAGAACTCAAATAAAAAGAATGCCCACACTATGTTTTACATATGCACAGTACAATTGATGTCTAGCCATAAAGATTGATCATCTTATTCTGTCATGAGTTTCTGCTATTTACCCTCATAGGATCGATCGATGGTGATCCACACTAGATCACTTTGTGATGATTCACACAGTATCTCTCAGTGTTGATCCATATAAGATCGATCTATGTGGATACACACCTGATCATTTGGTGATGATCAACATTGGATGGCTCGGTGCAGATCCATAAGGGTTGGCTCAGTGCTGATCTAAATAGGATCACTCCGTATTGATCCACATAGGATTGCTATTAATTATTCACGTCTTAGCCAACCACAGGATTCCTGCACAAAGCCTGCATTATTCCAGGAGGATCTTCATTTCATTCCATCAGTCATATATCAACATGCACGAATTCCATGGAATAAGTAACCCGATGAACTGCCATGTCATTAGGGTTCCAACACAATACCACATCAAATGAATGGTCAGTCTGTAGGTTATATAAATTTTAGTGCCGAGGGCCCGATTGGTTTCAGTTACGATCCAACCTGGAAAAATGACAACATTCGCCCATACTCACATAGAGTATCTCCAACGGATTGCCTCATTATAACGGGTTTTTCACTGTAGATGGTTCTTCAAACAGACGATTTGTTTAGAAGATATGTCCATTTAAGCATATCTGGGATGAAATAATTTTTGGGTCCTGTCTGACCCAGTAGAATATGGGCTAGGCCCAATGGGTCATGGGTTCGGTACAAAAAACCCTTGCTAGATGTGGCCCGCCAGGCCGTAGAACCTCCTGCACCACTGTCCGGGAATGGGGGTCGACACCCCTTCCCCAATGGCAGAGTCGTTCATGTTTTGAATGTGGCAGCACTGGATAGTGCCACACTAACTTATCGGTCTACTTTGACTGGTCTCCCATAGGACCAGCATGGCTCATGTCCATCATCCATCATGGATCAAAGTAGCGGACTTCCTCTGCAGTGTGCCACTTAATGAAAAAGCGGTCTGTGAAGGCCTATCACCCATTCTCTCCATCACAGCTCAGATCCGCACCCCTCCTCCGCATTGAGCTTCCACAACACTCCACCATTGTCTACATGGTTGGCGTCTGCTATCCTCCGTTGTTCGCCGTAGCACCTTCGGGTAATGAATCTTCTTCATGGCTAGTGGGTGTCGACCGCAACATATTCCAGCTGTCAGTGACACCACACCGTCGAAGCAACTACGGGCCTTCAGTGACACTCCAAAGATCTGTTTCCTCTAACGACTATGCCTATGGGATACCCTGGATGCTTCCATCCCTACGTGGCTCCCGGTTTGAATATTCCAAGTTGTTGTTAGGTCACCCATGAAGATACTCAACCAAAACAAGAATGTCTGAGGTTTCATGCCTTGTTTGTCTGCTCCGCGCTCTTCGCGTTAGCATTATAAAATTTAATGAAAAAACTGAATTTAAAATTATTAATTAAACTAAGAAACCCCCCACCTATATTTTTTAGGAAGCCGCTGTGGATGAGGAAGGAGTGTCCGCATTCGAGGGTGTTGTAGACAAAGTATAAATCTCATGTCCTTTGGCACTCATCGTCAAATCCTTCAATAGTCGTCGAAGCCTCGCTCTAGGTTGAGAGAAGACGCTGCGACAAATCTTCATTGGTTCCTCTCTTGAGTCCATAAATCCATTCCCGAGCATCGATTAATCAATCGAAAGATAGGATCAACACACCAAATAATTAATGAGACCCATTAATGAATTCTATTAATGATCCTTTTAATTCTATCAGAGGTTCATTTACACAACCAAGTGTATCAGACCAATTAATGGTCTGACAAACCAGATGTCCCGCCACTTCCTCTCAATAGTTACAAGAAAGAAATAAAATAATTTGTTAATTAATTTTGATATTTTTCTTTAAATCCCAAAAAATAAATTTTTCATCCCACCCTTTCATGTTGAAGTAAAGCCTCCCATAATTGAATTAACGCACTGTGGATTCAATGGATCACCCTAATTTTTAATCACAACAATAGTTTAAATTAATGAATTCGTCACCTGCACATTTACTGAACATACGTTAATAAAAGTTCAAAAATTATTAAAATTCAACCTCGACTTGCACCGTTCTGGGTTAGGCTTTACCTAAGGGAAATACTTCCTCAAAATCTCAACGGTACTCTTAGATTTCAAACCGCGTTTCCATTTAGGAGTTAAAGAATTTAACAGTAATAGATTTTTTCCTTAATTAATTTATATACGGCAAAAAACTAACCTCTACTGTTGGACCACCCCGGTAAAGGATAGGATCTACCTAATAAAATAATACCTTCACGATCACTAAAGTGGTCTCAGATTTTTAATCCGAGTCACTATTCATGAGTTATATAATTATGAAAATAAAATAATAATATTTTATTAATTTATTTATAGTTATTCCATTTTGGGGTTTTCTACTAGAAGAATGCTCAGACCAAACATAAGTCACACCTACGGTAAACCTGCCACCCCGAACACAACAGTTCCCATTGATTTCTTATCTAAGAAACCATTTATGATTTATGTCACTTTTGTTCGGAATACTGCTCACACGTGCTATTTAAAGATGAACATTTTTTTGAAGGATCTTTCTGGGCACTCCGGGCTTCAGAATCATGTGCTATCAGTTTTCGTAGACTCTTAAAAATCCCTAAAAATTTAAAAAAAAATTATATTGAAATCTTGAGTCTCTACATTCTACCCACCATAGGGTTTTTCATAACTGAAATGCACAATAAAGGCTATGTAAAAAAATGGCGGGGGGGGGGGGGGGGGTACTGAGCCTAAATCTACACCTCCCGCACTCATGTGATCTCCTAAATATTTCTGTGATTCCACTGAATGCAAACTAGAGGAATAAAATTTCAATGAATGACCCGCTCAAGTCGATCCTCTATCTCTTTTAAGAACTCTACGAACATCACCACATCATCAATTTCTATCTCTCCCCCATCAATAACATGTGATTAGTCTAGCATGTACCTCCTCAGCTGCGACACATGGAAAACAATATACACATGAGGCATCTGTGGGTAAAAATCTAGAGGTTACGCCACCTCACCCATTCTACTGAGAATGTTGAATAGTTCGATGAACATCTGAGATAGCTAACCGCCCTCAACAAATATCTACAATCATTAGCGAGGTGAGAACTGTAGGAAGAAATGGTCCCCCTCCTCAAACTCCAAGGTTCACTGTATCATATCTTCATGGAACTCCTACAAGATCTGTACAGTCTTCATATGCACCTAGATGACCTGCACATTCTTTATGGTAGCTCGTAACATCTCTGGATGCATAAGGGATGACCCCCTAGGTGTCTCCCACATATAGGTGATCTTTTTGGTTTCCCAGAAAATGCCACAAATGATGCCATGCCAATTGTGCAGTGATAACTAATTATGAAGGAACACCACCAAGAGAAAATGATCCTCCCAACTGAGGCCAATATCAATGATATAAGCACGAAGCATGTCCTCAAGTGTTTGTATGGTCTGCTCCATCAGTACATCTGTTTTAGGGTATAAGGTGGTGCTCAAGTGTAGGTATGTCCTAAATTCCTCCAGTAATACTTCCCCAACCACTAAATAAAACGAGTTTCCCGATTTGAGACTATCATCGATGGGACCACATGAAGCTGTAGTATCTATGGTTTGTAAAGGCTTCACAAGCCCTATATAGTTCCCATCTGTAGGATGGTTAGGAAGTGGGAAAAATTGGTGATTCAGTCAATGATCAACCAAATGGAATCGAGACAGTTGGACGTACATGGGATTCCTGCCATGATGTCCCTAGAGATTCCATATAACTTCTATTCTGAAACCAAATGTGGTTGAGTCATGCCTAATAGAACTTGGTCCTATGCCTTAAAATGATGAAAATTGAGGCATAGATAAATGAACACTTCCACTGCATTCTTCAACACTGGCCACCAGTACTGATGCTGGATGTCCTGATACATCTTCTCCAAACCATGATGTCCTGCCAAAGGAGATAGAAATCCTTCTAAACCACCTCCAATAGTGTCCCTAGTACCATGGTGCGTCTTATGAGGAGGATAATGTGATCCCAACAATATAAAAATACTTCAAGAGCCTATCATGAGAATATCTGACCATGGAGGGTCTCACAGTCAACATCCTCAACCTGTGCCTTCCTGATTCGCTAATTAAGCGGGGGAGTGACTATCATATACTAGAGGTAAGTTACTCTATCACTATCCATGAAGGATAAATGCAACATGGCTAATTTCTGTTTCGGCTCATTCAGTAGGTGTAGACCCAACCTCCTGATGAGTGTTTCTTATACTATGTTTCCCTTCCCATGTGTGTATAACATATCAAAGTCATAGTTCTAGTGGATTTAGAGCCATCGTCGTTGTCTCAGGTTTAGGTACCTCAGTAAGAAGTTATAACTGAGACTCTATTGATCGAAGTAGATTGTAAAATGTTCACTAAAAAATACACTCAACTACAAGGGCTCTGATGGAGCAACTTGATAAACAATTGTAGATATTTGTGTCATCCATATATTCAAGCAAATCCAAAAACAACTCTACATATGTAGTGGTAATAATGAAATAATATATTTTGAAAGGACGTTCCTGAACTCTAACACTGCTGTTGAGAATTTAAAACTCAAAAAACCTACTGCCATGAGGGTATTAATGGACGATTGTAGAGTGATCGGCTACACCCTCTTATGCATGATTTTATCTCGTGCTGACTGGGATTCATTTTTCTCCGACCAAAGAAAAGTTATTTCGAATTCTGTAGAAATTCCAAATCCTTTTTTCCTAAAACAATGAATCTAAGCATGAACTATGGATGACATATCCATACTCAAACTAACATCGTAAGGCCCTGACAAATCCACTAATATGTTTCAATGAAAAATCTATGGAAAAAGGTCTAATCACATCGTTGGAATAATTGATAATCGAGTCTCCTCTCATTAGTATCTCTAGACTTAAGGGTCATGTCAATAGTTTATCCAGAAACTCTATGCCTCGTACAAGATTAAGGTCAAAAAGGAATGATTATTACCTTTGACTATTAATTATGACATCTAGTAGTAGAAACATACCATACCTCAATCCATTCATAGAGACCATGGGTCACACTACATGACTTTAAGAATATTCTCCCTTCCCCTATCCTCCAGCTCCCTAAGCCTACTGAGGACTACATTTTGGTGGTGGTTATAACATGTCAAAATGTACACCACCTCCTACAGCTCTCTAAGATCCCCTTATACATCTTCTGCCCCATAGATTCATCTCTACCAATCACTTCCTCTTCCCAAAATATTTTACATGCCTAGGTCTCTGAGACCGACATTAGTTTTCTGCATTCCCACTAATGACACCCACTGGCTGCATCTACACTACCAATTAATTTTCAACCACATTGTTTCTCTCAAGCACCCTAACATAAGTAAGAAGACATAGACGAATTGTTATAGATCAGATGTCCCTACACACATATCGTATGGTGGTTTGAACCATGAAGCACTATTCGTATCGAATTCATCAAGTTCCTCGAATGGTTGGCATGCCACTATGAATACTCAATTACCGACATGTCATTCTTCTGACGTTATATATGCTATTTAGAAAACATACCCCTTTTATTTTTATGGTATGATACATCTTCTTAAATAAAGGGTCTCACGATCTTCCCCCATAAAAGTCACCTCATAATATTATATGGGTAATCAAAAACCATTCATTTCCCAGTTGAGCCATATATAATGTTCACTACTAGGACCACCATCTGATCTAGAGGTACCATGAATAGATGGTATCTCAAAAACCACCTTAAGCCTATCCTTAGCTACTTGTGAATTAAGATCGCCTCAGAAAATAATGGGGATCATTCACTAAAACTTGTGTAAGTCACTATGACTATACATGCCTTCTTTTAGAAGTTCCGATTATTACTATTGACCAACGTGTATGGGTTTTATGGGACACATATTAAAGGTATCATCATGGGAATATGTCCTTGTACTGAATCCTCATAACATTATAAACCATCCTCATGGTCACACATTGGAATCCTTGCTTTATTTCTGCATGGAGGCTTCTAGAAAGAGAATAAAGATGAACCATGGACAATAAGATATTCTTAGGGAACTGACTGGAAGATATAAAAATGAAGAAAAAACATTTTGAAAACACTCGCAAACATTGTTTTTGTGTACCGAGTCGGAAATCATAATTCATAGTCATGGGGTATGGATATCTTTGTCGTTTCACAGACACTAGACTCCCCGAACTAAAACCCAAACTCAAGATAGTTAACACTATTTCCCCATTAAAAACATATACTCTATGTTCTTCAGGTAGAACTGAATCTTTTGATACCACTTTGTCATGACCCATCCCCCAGGGCTCGTGCCATGACTACCCCATGACCTCATCCATAGGCCAGGGGTTGGTGACTAGCACTGGAATGGATTTTCCTTAAAATATGAAGGCATTTCCTCAAAACCTGTAGAATCAAAAATAGGGTACACTACGCAAAAGTAAAACACAACAGAAGATAAAGGGTGTAACCACAACTAAAAACCACCACAGAGTGTATAAATAATTATTGATGTAATGGGGCCAGAATACAAGCCCAACTGAAATGGAAATATTGAAAAAAGTAAAAAACAGATCCTGAGGTCGTCTACATATGATAATACCTAGAGGGTTGGTTCAGCTTGTCACTACGGCTCTCCATGCCAACTGGTCACCTTCGTACCCCGTCAAGTCCAGGCTCCTCAAGACTCAGTCAAAGATACCCATCATCTGCACAAGACACAACTAGGTGTGTGAGAATCCCATACATGGGTGAGTATAAAAATATTTTATAGGGACCCGAGACCCCCAAAGGTATCTCATAATTCCACAAAGGAAATACCACAATGCATTATCTTAATCACATTGCACAATGCAAAAGATAGCTCACACAAGGTTTAACATAAGTACAGATGTGAAAATGTTGTGTCATGAAGCTAGATCATCTTATTCTCTCCTGAGGCCCTGCTGCTAACCCACACATGATCATTCATTGTTGATCCACACAAGATCACTCGATGATGATCCACCCATGATCTCTCTCTGGTGATCCACATAGGATCTCTCCATGCTAATCCACATAAGATCACTATTCATTCTTTACATCTTAGCCAACCACTGGATTCCCACCCAAATCACACATGATTCCTAGATGATCCAATAATTAAGAAATCATTCATATTTCAATTAGAACTTCATAAGGGTTCAAATTAAATAGACATCACGTTAACCTAACGCACTATTTATAAATTGTAGACATTTTAGGGCCGAGGGCCCTGTTGGGTTTGAGTACAATCCACCCCATCCAAACCCCCACATATTCTAAAACTCATCTGGAGTATCTCAAAAGTACCACCTCTTTATATGTTTTTTGGCTCCACATACACATCATCAAATAGACGTTTGGTTTAGCGTATATGCCCATTTATGTTTACATGGGCCGAAAATAGTCTCGGTCTGGTCCGAACTGGTCAGACCGACCCGACCTAGCCTATTGGGATTGGTTCTGTTCTTCTGGTTCTGGACCGACCTGTTGGGCTATTGGCTAGGTCTACTGGGCCATGGGTTCAGCCCAGCCCACCTAGTTGGGCGCAGCTTGCAGGGCCGCAGAACCACCTAACCTATTTTCTGGCCGTGGGGGTCGGTACCACTTCCAAAATAGCCAATCCGTTATGGATTTTATAGTGGAGACACTAGATGGTGCCACCCCACCTAGCCGGTCTACTTAGACTAGTCACCTGTGGGACCAGCAGGGTGTGGATCTGTACACCACTATGGCTTAAAGACATAGCCTTCCTCTACTGCGTGCTTCATGGTGGAAATGCATCTGGTGATGGTCGACTACACATTGATTCTACTATGGCTCATTTCAGTGGCCCTCCTCCGTAGTTCATTCAGGCCTCATCTCTTCTTCATGTCCAGCGGGTTTCACCCACCGCCTTCTCCTGTCGCTGGTGTCGCCCTGCCGGTGAAGCTTTTATGGGACTTTGGTGAAGCTCTAGAGGCCCGTTTCCTTTACCGACTATGCCTATGGGCCATCCGGGATGCTTCCATCAGTGCATGGATCCCGGTTTGGCCTTGACGCATTGTTGCTGAGTCACCCATGATGAAACACAGCCAAACCAAGAATGGAGAACGACATAGGCCTTATTCATTCAACATGAACCATCCATGTTAGCATTACAAAATGGAATGAAATTTAGGAATTTCTAATTCTGAATTAAACAAAAAAACCCCTACCTTGAGTTCATTGGACGTCGATGTAGATGACGAAGGAGTGAATATGATCAAGGGTGTTACAGACGTGGGAAAAGGCTCACGTTCTTTGATGATATTCGTTGAATCCTTCAATGGTGGTCAAAGCCTCATTATTGGTTTGGGGATAATGTCGTGACACTTCATTATAGGTTCCTCTCATGAGTCCAAAAATCCTTTTACGAGCATTGTCTAATTATATTAAAGAGGGTACCAATGCACCGAACAATTAACGAGCTCCATTAATGAATTGAATTAACAAATCTATTAATTATCACAACTGTGTGGTATCAAAACCTAGTGTAACCATCCATTTAATGTTCTGACAACCCTACAGTCCCCCCACCGTCACTTAACAGTTATAAAAATGAAATTAAATAACTCGTTGAGTTATTGTATTAATTTTTTTTGTATAGTCCAAAAATTATTTTTTTTCTTCCGACCCTTACCATTCAAAATTTATCTTTCCATAATCCAATCCATGCACTGTCGATTCAATGGTACCCCCGATTATTAATCTGAGCATTGGTTCAAAATATAGAATTTGTCGTCCACAAATTTACTGAACGTATCTTAAAAAATGATATGAAATAATTAACAGTCACCCTCGACCTGTGTCGGTCGATGTCAGGATCTACCTATGGGGAACACACCCACACGAGCTCAAAGGTTCTATAATATTTACAATCAGAGTTACCATTTAAGAGATAAAGAAATTAACAATAAATGTTTTTTACTTAATTATTATTTTTTACATACAGATACTATCTTCCACTGTTGGCTAGTGCCGACGAAGTTTACGATCTGCTTAAGGAAAGAATACCTTCACGATCTCAGCGGTGGTCTCAGATTTTTAGTCTGATTCACTTTTCATGGGTTATGAGAATTTGAATAATAAAAAATTTATTTAATAAATTTATTTAATGTTATTCCATTTTTTATTTTTCCTACTATAGGCATGCACCGATTAATCTTAATTCACACCTAAGTAAAACCCACCATCCTTAATGCAATGGTGCCCTTAGATTTTTTATCCGGGCACCCATTTAATAGTTAGTGAACTATTTCTATAAAAATACTATCACACAATATTTAAATTATAACATGTATTCGATAGATCATTCTAGGAACTCGGAGCCTCAAAATCAGATGCTGTAATTTTTCAAAGACTCGTAATAATACCAAATCATATAAGAAAAATTATGTATACATTATAGATCTTTAGAAGAATTCCACCATAAATTCATAAATTTTTTTATTCTATTTTTATTTCCCAATAATACATGTCTCCCATTATTTTCCACAATTCATTTACTAAAGAGACCAAAATATGGTTATTAAAAAAATAAAATTATCTTTATCCACATCCAAAATTAATTTTTCTTGTATATTTTTCAAAAATAATTTAGCATACCCCATAAAAGTTATAAAATACATTATTATTCATCTTTTACATTTTTGGTCATGTTCTGAAAGAAATCATCATTTCCAATTCCAAACAAGACCCATTTGGATGTATTAAAAAATGTAAAATTAATATTTACATTATCTTGTATTCCACGAATATAATTTCCCAGTATAATGAAAATTATTTACATTTAATATTCCTTTATAAATGTTCATGTTTACTTTCAATGAAAATGATTCCAAATATGTTTCATAAATTTCCATTTTAAATGGTTATTTTTCATAAAAATTTTATATTTCTAGATATGTTGCATGTGATTTTTCTTGGAAAATTATTTTCCTTATAAGATTAAATCCTATGACATTATGTGATACATACTGGGGATATGATCGAATGATACCATCACAGTTAATTATATGGACAATTTATTTGTATGATGAAATGATGTTGATGAAAAATATTTCTTTTCCATAGGATATGGTATAATAAATTTTTTTATGATACACATATTAGTAAATAGTTTTTGATATGATGAATATTTTAGGAAGCACATTTATTTTCAGGGTGTTTGATATGATTAATGTTTAATGAATCTAATTTTAGTTTACGGTTTATGATAGAGGAATTGTTTATAAATTCCACTAAATTTCCTAGGTTTTGATGTTATTGATATTTTAGGATTTGTAGAATACATTGGTAATATTTTCATTATGTAATTGGAAGTACCTATATATGTTTATAATTAATTAGGAAATGATTGATATCCAATGACATAAATTTGACTAGAATATATAGTGAAGTCAATTATCCATTCAACGATTTCAACTATGTTAATATTTAGAGTCAACATTTGATACATTGATGGTTTTGGGAGTAAACAGATTACATTATGATATATTTTTCATTTATCAATGAATAATATGGAAATTATTTTCAATGCCTATGTTTATTCTAAAATTAAATACCTTTTGATAATGTTATGAATTCATGGATCATGTTATTTTATTTCATTTTGAATCATGTATTCTAAACTACTAAAATTGACTGATGACTCATGATTATGATCTACTATATAATGGGTACGATTTTCCAATTTTTTTCTCTCATTATCATACCCTTATATGTAATTAATGTTAATATATCCCTTTAAACTTTACAAAAAATCTGATCTACCATTCATTATGTTTTTTTCACTAGATTATAATAAATGGGGTATGTAGAATATGTATATAATGAGTACTAAATAAGGATAACTTATTTGGGAGATGAGGATGATCATTCTGAAAAAATAAGATAGATATCTAGTCTCCAATGAATCTAAAATGATATGGTATAAGAGTGTTTATTTGTGAAATTAATTTGACATCAATAAAAAATGATTAAAGATCTATATATTATAATATTGGGGAATTAATGTGGGTGCCGAAGAAAATGTTTTATTAATAATTTGAATCTAGGATAGGAAAACATTAGTGAGATCCCATGGGATATATATATGAAAAAATATATCTTTTAGAGAATATATAATTATATTGGTGAAGGATGTAGTTTCTGGATTCAAAGAAATTACTTAACTATATGGATACAACACATGGAAATGGTTCAAACACAAAGAAACCATGGTGTAATAACCCTGGGAATGGGGTATCAAGCATACTTTTAGTTTTTCCTGATATATAACAATGGGAATTACTATCCACCTGGTTTAAAAATCTCAATAGATATTCTTTGAAATTTCATAATATATTTATAAATCATCATGAATGATTTGAATTTTAGATATACATGAATAATCTATGTTAAACCTAATGTTTCATTGACTGAATAGAAGATTCCATGATTTAGACATCTTATAAATGATTTTTCATAGTTATGTGACTTCCCAATATGATTTTTCATTTTCATATTTTGTTATTAATTTTTTTAAATGCTGTGGACCAAAAGGAATAATATCAATTTTGATTGTTATAGATACTGTGTTGATGATAAATCAAATGTTTTTATAATTAGTGTAATGTATATTGTGATTATTCCAAATATGTAATCTTAATATTTGATTAACAACTTCACCTCAACCATAAATCGATCTCACCAAAGAAGTAATGGAAAATGATATCTGAATGTTTTGGTGGTGGATACATAGAGGAGTGAATATTAATTTTCATATATATCTATAATGTGAGATAATTATCATTTGAAATTATCAACGAATAATGGGATAATGTTCTAAATGTGGAAAATTGGGACACAATGAAGGTAAATCTTAATGAAATATGAAATTTATGGTTAATGAAATGGATAATAATAATTTTCTACCAATGTTATAATTAGTTAATTAATGTTTATAGTGTAGATAATATAGTAATAATTAAAAAAAATTCATTGGTGGAAATATCATGATGATAATCCACATGTTTTCATGAATAATGGTTATACTAATGAATATAAAGAGACTATGAATGAAATATTAAAGATTTTAATTCTTATAATATTATTTATTATGTTAAATGTAATTAGAAATATTAAATTTAAAATGATGAATCATAAAAATAAGATTCATATTTCATAATATAGGAAAGAGGTATTATGGAAAAATATGGAAAACCGAGTTAATGGATTATGAATTTGATTGTATTATTGTGACGATTGTGTGTTAGAATACTAAAATTTAGTTATATTAATCATTAAATATATTAAATAATTGTTTATAATTATGAATTTTTTAGAATATATTAATTTTTTCTGGAAAGCTACATAGTATATTAAATGATAAGGTGATATTTTAGGTAAAATAGATGATTTCAGGAAGATAACCCTTAACATATTCCTTATGTTGAGTTTAGATTGGATTAAAAATGACAAGTATGGATGATGAAAATTAAACAATATTTACGAAAATGTAACTGACTATTATTTATTGATAGGCTGTTTTATGTTATCATTAATGGTTTCTTCAACATTATTTTATTTTTTTAATAAAATCAATAATTTGTTTTTACTCTATTAATGAGGAATCATATATTTGTTCATTTGGGATTTATGGAAACTATTGTTATGACCATGTTTTAGGAGAATACATGAAACCTTTATTCCCATATATGGAATATGTAAATTATGAGATATATTGAGATATTTGGAGGTAATAATGATATGTTGATTTTATTAAATTTAGTGCCATCCTTTTTAAATTTTTATATTTTGAGGGGTTATAAGTGTAAGTAATTATGGAATGGATTATTTTTAACATTAGATGATTCTTTCGAGATTAATTTCTTATTTCCCCATTTGATTATTAATGCTTTTTGGAGAACCTAGGAAGAAAATGTTGTCTTACATAATAACTAGATATTTATTGAATGAAATAATATGCTTTTGGAACTTATTATCCATTAGTGATTCTGTAATGAAAAATAAATATCTTAGATTAAGTGATAATGTTGAAAATTGGTTGAAGTATAACCAACAGATTATAATGTTCTTTTAAAATTGAATGAATGGATGTAATTATATCTTCTTATGAAAAAACTTCAACAGTAGGAAATTAATATTGAAATAAAATTTTATAGATTTACATTTAATTTATATAATTGAATGGTATTTTCATGTGTCATATATTTATGGAATTATATATGTAAACTATTAAATTAGAATATTATATATCATTTCTATTAGTGTTTTATAATTATTTTTCTTTTCTACATACATATTTTCCATCAAACATTTTTCTCCTATTTTGGAACCTAGATATGTAATGTCATTTATAATTTATTTTCCCACTTTTCTAGAGGATGTTTTAGTTCCCCTTTTACAATGCAGGTTCTCCATAATGGAATATTGAAAAGTGAATCCCATGATTTTCAATATCAAGTAAAATTGATAGGAATAAATTTATATATAAGGGGTCTGATGTAGAACACCAATATTTTATTAAATATGTTTTTTAGATAAATTTAACTTTTGGTAGTTATGTCACACACAAAGTTTTTTTAATAAAACATGGAATATTACTATAATAATATTATTCAATATAAATATTTTTACCTAGCCTTTTGAATTGTGGTTATGAGTATTACTAACTATAATTTGAAATTATATGGTTTAAAAAAATTTATAAAATAAATTCGTTGGTGAGTAATTTATTATTAATGAAAAATAATACCCATTTATTCATAAATGAAATATTTGATTTGAAAATAGATTTTTATGAGCACAAAAACACTGTTTGATTGGTTTAATTATAGTGAATTATTTTAATAAAGTTATAAAATTAAATAATCAATAAAATGGTTAAAATTCTTCTTAAGTGTCTTCTAGCCATGAGATATAATAAAATCTAATATTACACATGAAACCTATATTTTCTGAAATATAATTTTGTAACATTTTTTCGGTTAATTTAAAATTAATTTTGTTATAAATTTAAAAAATATATTTATAAAATTTAAAATAATTTCTAAATAATCAAATGAAAATTATTTTGGATTGAGTTTTTGATAAATTTCTAAAAGGGTAAATTTCTCAGGGAATAGTGAAAATATAGTTTTTACTGAAGAATTTCCTTTTCACTCAATGAATTTAGAAGATAAATTTTATTTTAATATTTTATAAAATGTAAAAATATTTCAATTATATACCTAATAGTAAAATTTATATCATTTAACTAAATATGATATTGGATTTGCTGTTCAGTCTCTCTATACTTATGAAAATTTCTCCTTGAATAATTTGTTTTCTGTATAGTCTGAGTATTTATTTTTAAATGACAATTTTATACTTTTATGAATATAAATTTAAAAAATAGATTCCATAAATTGATTAAGATTAATTACTATTATATAATTAATTATTTTTAATTTTTTAACAATGAACTATAAAAATAGTAAAAATTAATTTCCACAATTAAGGATAAAGGGACTACGGATGGGTTAAACTAAAACGATTAAGGTAATATTTCTCCTAAACCAGGTATAAATACTATTTTCAAGACATATATCGATATTATCATTCCCAATTTCAATTATATGATCATTTGGATGTTTTTTCATGGGAATGATTCAATCATTTTTCAATCCTTTGGGAAATTTCCAAGTAGGTTCCAAGTGGGTTCCCTTCCACACATATAAAAAGTCACCTGATATCCTCTCTTACCTGGACTAGTAGATCCATTTGGTCACCCCAATACCTACCAAAATCACTTACATAATTCCCTTACATATATTAGGGATGATATTTTTAATAGAATACCATCTTATGAAGGATTAATTATAAACCTAAGTAGTGTCTCTAAATATATTGTATAACTATTAACCATTAATTATAGTTTCATTAAATATTAAACTTGATTCATGTATTAGTCAACTATGATCATATAATAAAACTACTTAATTATATATAATTATATGTTATTATTTTTATTGAATAACCTTTATCCGTCTTCTCTACCATCAAATCGGTAATGAACCCTTTGATCGCGTGTACTACAGACTACCACCTCATGAATCGATGTAATAATTTTTCCATCACCACTCATCATGGATTGGTATAATAATGATAATAAATTACATATATTATATATTTTACATAATTATGATTCTAGAAAAATTATAACACATATTCCTTATTATGTTCTATCTCATGGGGGAAACGATAATGTATCTTGTATTTGTGGAAGACCGCCACCTTGCGAGGCTATTTCATAAATATTTCACATATGCTATAAAAGGATAGAAAAAATAATAATGTAAATGAATATATTTTAAATACGATATTAAAATATCTATTTATATGTGATATATTATTTACCTTCATTTCTTCAATCCATTGGGAAAATTTAAAAAATGTTCTTGTATATATAAAGCCTAGAATATCCATGCACTATTAATTTTAATTTCGATGTATAAATTTAAAATAATACTATAAATACATATATAAAGAATATGTATTTTATTTTTATCACTTATTAAAATATTTATATTATGAATCCATGATCAATTTATGAGGGCCTAAAATTAAAAATGCAGACATAAAAGATAAACAAAGTGGTTATAAACAAAAATGGGATTTTAATATGGAGTTGTTAAAAAAAATTAATAAATGGTCACAAGAAAATTAGATATTGTATGATGTATATTATTATTGTTTATTAATATATTTATAAAAAATTTATTTATTATATAGGAGGATCAAACTTTTATGAAGTATGTTGAGACTTTTTCTTAGGGACATTCGTCTCACTGTTATTTTTGTGGGGCCCATGATTTATAAACAACTAATTCTTATTTTGTATCATTTATACTAACCAGTAATGTATTTTATGAACCCTATAATGATAATTATGGTATATTAATATCCATAAAATTTTATTCCTGCATTGGTATTACATTTTATAACATTCCAATGTATTACATGTTTTATGTTACAATCTGATTATTTATATGGATTGTTTAATATTTTTTTTATCATTAAAAGTTATTTTTTTATCAGGAACCTTAGGATTTTTTTATGTTACAATATATTTTATATACTATTTTTAATCAATTTAAAAAAGTTAATACATTTTTGAAAACATATTTTTAAATTATGGTTTTTGAATAAACATGGTGTTCGACCAAAAAAAATTATTAAAATTATTTTCATAACACATTAGTACATGGATAGAGTTAAACAATGGTAAAAAATTTATTCTCATGAAATAAATTATGGGATAAAAAATTAAAGAAATTAATTAGAGTTTGATTATATTACATTATCATCATAAATATTATCATAAGCGGTTTCTATAAAAGATTATGTTGTAACAGAAAATATTTACCACTTTGGTAACATGAAAACATGATAAAATGAAATAATATCATTAAAATAAATGTATAAACTAATTAGGGTAAATAAATTCATGTTATTATATGTCCATCAGTCTTTATATATTCACATAAAATAACATGGGTGTATAACAAATTCAGATATTTTTAAGAAGGAAAATGAGGACAAAAATCCATTACATCTCTAGTATCTTTTGAATAGTAAGCCACATAAAACTTTTATACTGTAATAAATATAGAAATTTGCATAATTTTATTTATTACAAAAATAAAATATAATCATGTTTATTTAATACATAACATAAATTAAATATTAGGTGAATAGGGCATGTGTCTTAATTATGTTATAGTGTGATGTATATATCTTACCGTAAGTCTCTACATTTTTCATACTAATGTGAAACCCTATATTAATAAATATTAAATTATTATAAACATATTAATTTTTAAATAATAAATAAATAATAAAATATATGATTTAATTATGATCGTTTATTTCCGGATTATTAAGTATTTCTTATTAATACCATGTTTCGGGTAATAACTGTGTTGTTTTTCATATATGTTTTGAGTTATTATTATTTTTCACATTACATAGATCCTTGTAAAGTTATAAGAAATATAATATTATTGGAAGAATTATAAAATTTATTCATAAATTATAGTTTTAATTTGATTTATGAATTTTTTTTTAAAACTAATATTTTTTAATAGAGATTATAGGTTGTACGCACACATGTGTATCATTTCCATTTCTCAATGATTATTATAAAAAAGTTGTAAAAATATATTACAATTCCATAATTATAATAATTTCATTATTAAAATATTATTACTTTTAAATACACTTTTTCATATCATCCATGTATCGTGGTGATGAAAACAAAGACACATCACTTCTTGAATGGGGTACTCCACATGTATATGAACGATGTTAAAATCATTTTGTGAGTGAAAAGGTAAGAAATAGAATAGTACACTATCATTTCAGAGTCCTAATTATTTCATTAATATCATAATTATGTCACTCATAAAAATGATATTTCACCATATTATCTTTTATTAAAACTGATTGAACAAAATTAATCACCTAGCTTCTTGAGGTAGTAGTACATCATACTCTCGGTCGACTATATTTTATCGCATATGGAATGAAAAGTAAAAAAGTTAGATAATATATAATGAAACGTTATAATATTGTATCAGATAAATTTAAATTTGTATAATTATATTATAAATATAATATTTATAATTTATATCCATCATCATACACATCCTTAATAGGTCATAATGGAAAAAAAACTATTGATTTTAAATGAGGTAATTCACCATGCAGAGGAATAGTGATTTTGTAACACAGGCCATGGAAGTGGAAATATTTTTTGTAATTATCAAAAAAATAACACTATATGGAAATTAGTAATGATATTATATCATAATGTTTTAATAAAAATTATTTGGTGTGCAGAAAGAAATAATATAATAATAATTATTGAAGACCATTACGTATTCTTGGGGTAACAACCATATGTTGTACCCAAAATACTTTATAAGACATATTTTTACAAAAATATGAGTTATAAGTTTAGGGTATTTATTTTGGGAACTAATTATGTAGTTATTGTTATATGAAAATGATTTTAGTGGTCTGAGTAAGGGGTGGAGGTTATCAAATTTTTTATGTTTAGTGAGTGACACACTTGTAATATTTTCAAAACAAATAGTTAAAACATGTTTTTTGACTTCCATATTGATATAAAATAGAATATATGATAGTATTTGATTAAACTTATTGATATAGTTTGATAAAATATAATTTAGAAGATTTTTTAAGTCGAATTAATCATTATCGTTTTAGGATAACCACTGGTAAACCCATTTTTTTCCTTATCCATGTCAATTTGTTCTTTTAGATTTAATAATTTATATTGGCAAAAAATTAGGTTGACCATATTAAATAATATATTTTATTATGATTAAAAAAATTGAATCAATTTTTGAATATTTCACTTATATAATTGGTAATTTTTAACATAAAATAAAACCTAAAAAGGTGAGGAGAATGAGGGTTTTCAAAGTGAAAATTTTCAATATTTTACAAAGATTTTATATTTAAATTTCAATATTAATTTATTCTATTGAAAAATTTCATATTGATGGATATATAATTGAAATAATTTTAATTTTAAAATAGTTTAATATATAATTTTTCTTTATAAATAATTTGTTCAAAAACGCAATTTTAATTTAATATTCTGAAGTTTTCACTATTCATTGAAATTATTTAATTTTATCCATATAATTTAAAATTTAACCTAATATAATATAGCAATAATTAATTTAAAAAAAATTATAAATGATTTTTTTCAATGATGAAAAAAATAAATTAATAACAAATCTCAAAGACGCGGTGAAATTTACGACTTTCGAGAATTATATATATTTTTATACCCATGGTGATTTTATATTAAATATATGTAAAATAATTATATTTTTATGCATATAAATTTAAATTTATTTATATATTATTCATAAATTTATGTAAAAACAGTCCTCATTATTGTATGTTTTAATTAATTAAAATGAAGAAACAATATGCAATTTATAATAGCTATTATAAGAAAATCCATCTAAACCTGAAATATAAAATGTCGTAGATAAAATATAAAGATGATTTGAAAATATATATGTGGATAAAATACAACTACATAATATTTATGTTACTTTAGTACATAACATAGAATTTAAATTTCATAACTTTTATAAAATATATGCCAATTTGAAAATATATCAGTATTTTTTAGTGTTTTAGATTTTGAGAAATCATAAAAACACCATAATTTATTTTCAATATGATGATTTCAAAAATTAATTTTTTTACAGAATATATTTTCATAAATATAAAACAATAAATATGAATATTTTTACATAAAAATAATAAATATTAATTTATGAAGAAATTTTTTTTTCATGAATATAAATACATTATAAAATATTGATTTTTTATTCACTATAAATTCATAAGTATAATTATATTTTATAAGATGCTATTATTTATATCTTATTAGTTAGTTAATACTATTTATTTGATCCGATTTAACAGCTAGGTTATAAATTTTAGGTATAACATTATTCCATGGATCGCTAACGATCGATGATACATGTCACGCACACTATCGAAGAAACTCATTGTTCCCTATTACAAAATCTAATATTTGATTTCTGTGTAAGTCAAGGAATGTAAATATTTAAATTAATTTGGATGAAGAAAATATTTCGAAACATATTTGATTGTTACTATAATGGATTCACTCCCCAAACCGCCATAGTAGTTAAGATTCAATTCAAATACAATCATTGTGGAAAACAACACTTAATTTACTGGGTTTACCACCAATCTAGTGCTATTTATCTGATGATATTTCAATATTTATCTGATTAATTTTGGTGACATATATGTCCCACCTAATACGAAATTATAATCATATATATATGTTCTAAAAGATCATTAATCATGCATCATATCTGATCCCATGATAATAATATGTCTTCAAAAAACATTGATTGTATCATAAACCATGTGAAGAAATGGGATTTATAATACTTGGATAATATTATAACCAATGAAATGAAATGTTTCTCATAGAAAATTCATCATATACAAACCCATTAAAAACTGGATTTCAAAATACCTTTCATCATAGAATTTTCTATGGAAAATATATGAATGCTATAAAAATATTGTTATAAAAAATATATACCATCCCAATAGAGAATAATGTTGATATAATTGGATCATATCCCAATTAAATACCAAGAAACATAAATGGATTTCATGGTTTTGGGAAATTGAATTTTTATGAAAAAACACAAGTAACATTTATAGAGTACGATATAGTTTCAATGAAAATCTATTTTTTTAAAATTATTTAATAATAAAAAATTAGTGAAATAATATTTTATGAAAATAATTTTCAAATATTATAATGGATGATTCAATGAAAAAAAATATTTATCACTCCGGGTGGTTTTATTGATGTCATACACATTAAAAAAAATAATTCTTTCACATTCCTGGTAAATGACTAAAACTCATTTTAAATAAAAATGAATATTCATTTTAAAACATTATATAAAATGAAATTTATGAATAAAATTATCTTTAATAAATCCTATTTAGATTTTATAAAAACTTGAACACTTTTTTAGAAACATGGAAATCGATGAAAAAATAATTCAATGGAAGAGAAAAAAATAGATGGTTTTATTGAAAACTTATATTGGTATCATGAGTATATAAAAAGAGATAAATAATGGATAACCATTATTCTCTTGAAGTTAAAATAGTATATTAAAACTCTTAAGGTTCCTGATAAAAAAACATAATTTTTAATGGTAAAAAACAATACTAAACAATAAATATAAATAATGAGATTATAACATCAAACATTTAATACTTTGGAAGCTTATAAAATGTAATCCCAATAGAAGAATAAACTTTTATGGATATTAATATACCATAATTATCATTATATTGTTCATAAAATACATTAATGGTTAGTATAAATGCTACATAACAAGAATAATTTGTTTATAAATCTTGGGCCCCAAATAAATAACTTTGAGACGAATGTCCCTAAGAAAATGTATCAACATCCTTCGTAAAAGTTTCAACCTCCTATATAATAAATATATTTTTATTATAAATAAATTAATAAAAAATAATAATATACATCATACAATATATAATTTTATTATTACCATTTATTATTTTTTTATTAAGAAATCCTTATTAAAATCCCATTTTTGATTATAACAGCTTTGTTTATCATTATGTCTGCATTTGTAATTTTTGGCCCTCATTCATTGATCATGGATTCATTATATTAATTTTTTTATACATGAAAATAATATAATACAAATTCTTTTTATATGTATTTATAGTATTAATTTAAATTTAGACATCAAAATTAAAATTAATAGTTCATGGATATTCTAGGCTTTATATATACATGAATTTTTTTTCATTTTTCCAATGGATTGAAGAAATGAAGGTAAATAATATATCAAATTTAAATAGATATTTTAATATCATATATAAAATATATTTATTTACATTATTATTTTTTTCTATCCTTTTATAGTGTATATGAAATATGTATGAAACAGGTTCCAAGGTGGAGGTCTTCCACAAATACACGTTACATTATGATTTCCCCAGGAGATGGAATGTAACAAGGAATATGTGTTATAATTATTATAGAATCATAATTATGTTAAATATATAATATATTTAATTTATTATCATTATTATACCAATCCATGATAAGTGGTGATTGAAAAATTATTACATCGATTCATGAGGTGGTAGTCTATAGTACACACAATCAAAGGGTTCATTACCAAATCACTATTCCTTTGTATGGTGAATTACCTCCCAAAAATTCAATGGATTTGTTTCAATTATGACCTCTTAGGGATGTGTATGACGACGGATATAAATTATAAAAATTATAATTATAATAGTATTATACAAATTTATATTTTTCTGATACAATATTATAACTATTCATTATATAATATGTAACTTCTTTACTTTTCATTCCATATGGGATACAATATCGTCGACCGTGACTATGATGTACTACTACCTGGAAAAGATATGTGATTATTTTTGTTCAATCAGTTTTAGTGAAATATAATAAGGTGAAATATCAGTTTTATGAGTGAAATTATTATGATATTAATGAAATAATTATGACTCTGAAATGATAGTATAGTATTATATTTCTTACCTACTCACTCAAAAAACGATTTTAACATCGTTAATATACATGTAGAGTACCCCATAAAGAAGTTATGTGTCTCCGTTTTCATCACCACAAAACATGGATGATATGAAAAAGTGTATTTAAAAGTAATAATATTTTAATTATGATATTATAATAATTAGGGAATTGTAATATATATTTACATCTGTTTTATAATGATAATTGAGAAATGGAAATGATACACATACATGCGTACAACCTATAATCTCAATAAAAAAAATATTAGTTTTCAAAAAACAACATTCATAAATAAAATTCAAACTATAATTTATGTATAAATATGATTATTATTCCAATAATATTATATTTCATATAACTTTACAAGGATCTATTTAATGTGAAAAATAATAATATCTCAAAACATATATGAAAAACAATGCATATATTTCCCGAAACATGTTATTAATATGAAATACTTAATAATATGGAAATAAACGATCATAATTAAATCATATAATTTAATATTTATTTATTATTTATAAATTAATATTTTCAAAATAATCTAATATTTATTACTGGAGGATTTCACATGAGTATGAATGATGTAGAGACTTATGGTAAGATATATATATTAAACATTAACATAATTAAGGCACATTCCCTATTCAACTCATATTTAATTTATGTTGTGTATTTAATAAACATGATTCTATTTTATTTTTATAATATAGAAATTTTTGAGATTTATATATTTATTAGAGTATCAAAATTATATGTGCCATATAATTCAAAAGATAGAAAAGATATAATGGATTTTTGTCCCAATTTTCTTTCTTAAAAATATATGAATTTGTTATGCCCCCATGTTATTTTATGTGAATATATACAGACCCATGGACATATAATAACGTTAATTGTTTTACCCTAATTAGATTATTCGTTTATTGTAATGTTAATTTTTAAATTTATCATGTTTTTATGTTACCAAAGGGGTAAATATTTCTTATTACAACATAATCCATTATTGCAACCGCTTATGACTATATTTATGATGATAATGTAATATAATCAAACTCTACATAATTTCATAAATTTTTTATCCCATATTTTAATTTCATGTGAATATATTTTTTTCCATTATTTTACTCTCTTCATGTACTAATATGTTATGAAAATAATTATAATAAAAAATATTTTTTTGGTCGAACAACATGTTTCTTCTGAAAACATGTTTTTAAAATATGTTTTCAAAAATGGATTAAATTTTTTAAATTTATTATTATATAAATGTCACCTATATTTTTATTTTAACAAAATATTTTTAAGGGAATCATTTTTTGTTTTCCAAACAATGGTTGTTTACATTTAAAAAAATGAAATGAATCATTATTTAAACATGTATTCAATGAATACAATTTCCCTCTATTGTGAACGTTATTTCATTTGAAGCATATATCAAAAAATTTCATGGTTGTTTAAAAAAAGTATATCCAAATTTTTTTATGTTTTATAATATATTATTCACTGTGAAACTTTTATTTTCCACAATTGTTATTCTAAATGATTTTTAAATTATATATTATTATTTTCATGAATATTTTCAAATAAAATATTTTTAAAATCATTTATGTTCTAAATAGTGTTTTTGAAGTTGTTAATGTTATATTTATAAAAGAATTTTGAATATTTTTTAAAGATTAAAGTATAATATTTTTATTTCTATTTTTAATGAAATGTATATTTAAAATATTTTAATTTATTAAAGATTTTTTTTTTGAAATTTACAGGAATTTTTCCCTCAAGAAAAGTTTTAAAAGATTTATAAAACATACATTATATGTTTTCAATGTTATTTTTGAAGAAAAATATTTTCATAAATTTTTATGTTTTGAAAAGTATATTTCATGTTGAAAAGGTTCATTAACTCATGAAATGTTATATATTGATTTTAAAGCCTCATTTAAATGTTATCGAAGTTATTTTCAAATAAAATTATTTTTAAAATGTTTTATGTATTAAAAAGTTATTTTCAATTTCTGTTCATCTTAGTTAATAAATGTTCTATGTAATACTTCAAAAATAAATATCCATCTAAGATGAAATAAATTGATGTTACTTATTATTACTAGAGATTGTTTCTTATGATAGAATTATTATTATTTATTTGAATAATTTTTTATTATGATGAAAATATGTCTATGAAATGTGTTTCACTTACGTGGGAGATATCATGTGGAATTAATTATGAAAACCACTTTTTATAACATGTGTTAAACTATGATTAAATGATGAAATGATTATGAAACCTGTCTCTTTTCCTACTGATATGATATTATGAAATGTTAATGAATAACATTTGAATTCATGGGGTTTTATATGATTAATGATTTATTATCTTGATTAACACATAAATATTGTTTCTATTATGTAAATGGTGGACCTACATTTCCCTATAATTCATTGGAGAAACATTTATATCTCATGTTATAGAAAAGACTTGAATAGTGAGTGAACTCAGTTTTGTAAGGGACTTATTCCACTATGATGGACATGGGAGTAAAACCTTACAACTATAATTGTTTAAGGAGTGAACCCATTCCAATATGATATCCTTGTAATGTATCTATTAAAAAATTGAAATTATGTTATATTTTTATTTATATTTTAATATTCTATGTTTATTCAAATATTATATTATCATTGATAATGTTCATTGATTCACTTATGATAAATAATGTATAAACTAAAAATAATAAATATATGACTCATGTTTATGATAATTTACATCAAGGTTATGATTTTAAAATTTTATGATCGATCTCACATACCCTTATGATCATGTTATGCTAATATATCTCCCATTTTACCCTTACTGTGCATCATAGATCAACAATTTTTTTTCATTCCCCAATTTATGAATAATTGGTTTTAAGTTGGATTACTATAGGGAATGATCATTATGGGATCTATTAATGATATATATGGATATAAAATGGTTGGGTTAAATGATTCCAGAGGCAGTAAACTATTACAGGGCATATGAGTGTGTTTATGTAATGTAATGAATATAAATCTAAATATATATATTATTCATGTTTGAAAATCATGTGTATTTATTTATGGTAACATAGGAATGTTATAATTAATCTTTGGAAAAAATATTTGGAAATTTTATTATGATCCAAATAGATTTTTCTATAGATTATTGATTTATTTAATGAAATGTGTATGGATGATTAAAAGAAGAGGATAATGTCATTAATTTTTTTGAAGGATTGTGAAAGTTGTTTCAAATAAATTAAGTCACTATCAATAATTTTTATGTGAATGTGTCTCTATCAAATTAGTATTGGAGTAATAACTCTATAAAGTTTACATTGATCTGGACATGATCTTCCCATAATGAATCAAATTGGTTCCTTATGCACACCTATAATAAAAATACAATATGGTATGCATTTTAAATTCACAAACAACATAAAAACCATAATATAGGATTTGAATAGGTAATGATAAAATATTTATTAAAAAAAAAATTGTTTCTTATATTTAATAGAATATTTATGGATTTATGAATCTTAAAAATGATTTTTTAGACAATGTGGTTTTCAATTAGGATTAGTGTTTCTCAAATAATGATTTTATTATTTTATACGAATATGGGAACTATAATGAACTTGGTTTACATTGGATATGTTGTATAATAAACTGATGAATAACCCAATGGGATTATAAATTGAGTAAATAATGTTGTGATTGTACATAAACAATTATCATGATATGTTATTAACAACATAAACCTTAACTAACTCTAGGAATCCCTAAATAAGATAAAGATAGTTCATTGTGAGTTAGAGTAATTAATACTATTGTGGAAAGAATATTAAATTTCTTATATTTTTATGATTTTGGAAATAAGAAATAGAGGGAATGCATCAAAGGGATGGGAATATTTTTTTAGGATGGAAAATAATGGAAAAAAATTAATATTAGAGAAAAAATTCCAGGTTTAGTTATCCATGTGGTAGAGAATATTTGTATCCATAAGGTATAAAAATGGTTAAATGTTTCAAATGTGGATTTTTTTGGTATTATGATAATTAATATCGTTAAGGGAAATATAAGGAAGGTATTCAAAAAGTTTGTATAATTAATGGTTATATTATTGAAGATGAAAATATAATTATTGAAATATGAATGTAAAGAGTTATTATGGAATGTGATAAAAAATATAAGATAATGGTTTGAGAAGTGTAATGATTATTGTATTTATGTATTTCAATTCATGAATTTTTAAATATATACATATTTTTCACTCTATGATTTTCATTAATGATTTTAAAAATTATGGTCAACTATGATGATGATCTAGAAAATTACTTTTTTAGAAATGTGATAATTCATGAAAACAAATTATCAATGGAGATATGACCCTTAATATATTCCCAATATGTAGATAATGATGTTTTTAAAATGATATGAATGATATGTACGAAGTTACTTCGATAATACAAACAACCTCCAAACTGATTAATGATTTTTGGAAAGTGTTGATTATGTTATCATTTATGGAGTTTAAATAATTATAAGATTTATGGAATCCAAAAAATTAAATTTTTGTATTAAATTAATGAATACATATGTATTTGTTTCATTGAGGTTTTGTGGTAATTCTGTTAATTGACATGATTAATGAAAATATATAAAAAATTATTCACATATTTTTATGTGTCAATCATGAACTAACTAAGGAAAATTTCAGTTTACTTTTTTGTTTATTTTCTGATATTTATAAATTTGGAGGTTTGTATGTGTTATACATTTATTCATTTTTGCAAAGGGTTATTTATAATTTTTTATTACATTTTAGATATTTATGTATTATTTAATTATATGAATATATACACATATCATTTGCTACCATTAGGATGAGAAGATATCTAAAATAAGTTGAATGAATTATAATTATATTTAAATTTTTTCGATACCTTAGTATTTTTTGGATGAAAAAAGTCACCTTAATTTCATGGATTATGATAAGAAATGGAAATTAATAAACGAATAATAATTGGACGATATTGTTCTTATAAAATGCAATGAAATATTTTCTTGTATATATTATAATGACTATTAATAATCTTTAGGAAATGGATAATATTAAAAACTTTTTTATTTTTCATCATTGTTGATGATATCATTTACCTTTTTTTATTATTCTTTGGTTTACCATTTTATTGGATAACCTAATTAGGATCACCAATTTTCATGTGATGAATAACCTATATCTCTCTCGTAATTATTTCAGATTTTATCCCATGTCTAAATATTCACCTCCCACATATATTAACCTCTTTGAAAACATTGTTATGTGTTATTTTAGGTAACCTTTATGTATCCAACAATAAAATTTTTATGGGATTTTATATTATTCACTTGTATGATATGGGTTTCTATGATGGAATTTTCAAATGTAAAACATTTTATCGAAATAAATTTCAATTAGGTCAACAATTTTAGGGGTGTAGAATATAAATTCCTTATATATTATGAAATTTATTTTTTACAATACAATTAATATAATTTTTAATATATATTTCATTATATGAAATTATGAGATTAACTTTCATTACTTGAAATTATAAGTTTCTTTATTACCTTTCATGACACAAAACAACAAGATTCAAGAAACCATAAAATAATATTACATATTTCAGTTATAACCCTTCCTTTAAATGTCTAGGTATGAGTAATTTTATGTAATTTATAATGTATACTCATATATTTCCTAATAAATATATAATTTTTCCAAAATTATTAGTAAATGATCCATCAAATTTGAGTACAATTTTTATATTCATTAGTAGTGTTAATTCTAAAAAAAATTATCCAAAAAATAATATAATTACATAATAGACCATTTAGATTATTTTGATAAAATCAATTTCATTTTTTAATTAATCATATCAAAATTAACTTATGGTGATATTTTGGGATTTTTCAGAAAATATTTATTTTTCTATGAATTTTCAAAAATACTAGTTTTTTAAAACAATTTTAAATTCACAATAAATTATGTAATGTAAATTCCAAATTATTTTTTAATTTAAAATAAATGTTATTTATTTATATTAAATCAAAATTATTACTCTTCAAGGATATTTTTTTTAATATTTTCTTATAATTGTTTTCTTATTTTTAAATTTGTGTTTTTTAAACACTACTAAAACTTATATTGTTTTCTTATTTTAATTAAAAATAATTTAACATAATGAATAATTAATTAAATTGAATTTATAAGTTTTATATCATTAATTTTTTATCTATTTTCATTAAATTTTTATTATTTTTATTAGATATAGATTAAATATAAATTCATCTTATTTTTCAAATAATACACATATCAAATACCATCTTTATCATCACCTCTATGGTCGGTTTTAATTTATTTTTATATTTTATTATAAAAAATATTATGAAAAAATAAACGTTATTTAATTTTTCATTTTGAAATTATATTATGTTTACTTTTCGGTAATTTTATGAAATGTATTATTTTTCTTATTTATAGATAAAAATAATATATTTTAATTGAAATTTTTATTTCAAATAAATTTTTTAAAATGATATTTTATATTTAATATTTTTATTTAAAGTAAAATTAATCTATTAATATATTTATTAATAAAAAATTATTAATTTGAATGAATATCATATATATATATATTTATATATAAAATCTTTGTTAAATTTAGACCATTTTCTCTTTGAAATCCCTAAATCCCATCAAACCGTTGGGAGTATTTAAAAAATAAAATTTTATATTTTTTTAATTTAATTTTGAAAAATGAATTAAATATTTTTAATCATAATATTTATTATTATATTATAATGTTAATTTTTTTTTCAAAAATATTTTGTAAAAACATTAAAATTTATGCACTGTTTTGAAGGTAAAATGTTGTTTTTTGGTGGTTAAACAACAAATATAATGGTAAAAATCGCACAAAAAACTATATAAAATTAATTTAATATGAATATTTAGACTATATCATGTATAATATTATACTATTATCCATTTTAGAGTCTTAGGGAATGTTGTAAAGGGATTACCCCATTTTGGTTTGAAAAGATTACTAGTGTACCACCCCCACTCCTATCTTCCTCACACATTGTATCCCTTTAAATTTGTTAATTTCCTACCCATATCACATCCCAAATAATATTATATCATATAATAAAACTTATTGGTGCATAAATCAAATCTATAAAGGATTTTGGGAAAAACTGATGGAGGTTACCCCATGAATAGGTAACGTTCTTCAATGAGTGTTTTTATTTTATTTTATCCTCCCCCTCCATTAATTATCATTAAAAGAAATGTATATAATATAATAATTATATCAAATATAATGAGATCTTATTATTTTATTGAAATTACCTATAACCATATCCACATCCATCAATTGGGTTAAAAGTCATCATTTTTTGTACGACGAAACTTCCGCCTTATGAACAAATGACTCTCTTTTTTCCATTATCAAATCTCTTGGATGGATATCATGATGGATCTAAATTATATATTTCATATTTATGACAGAAATATAACATTGTTTCCATAATATTTTATATACCTATTTTCTATAATTTTCATCGGGGATATGATAATGTCTCTCGACTGTATAATAGACTACGACCTTGTAAAGGGATATGATTCGTTATTCAATAACACATTACATGGAATATAATAAGGAAAAAACATGATATTTTAATGAAATAATTATCATATTAAAAAAATAATCCTTATAGAAAGTGATTATATAATTTCATTTCATACCTTATCATTCAGTGAATTATGATAACATGGTTCATGTATATCTGAACTACTTCATTCATGTAGTGATGCAACTACCTTTTCAAAACCAAACCAAAACAATGATATGTAAAAATACATTCAATGAAATAATATTATAATTATAATAATATTATAATTATATAAATATAATATATTACTTTCTTTCATTTCATAATGATAATTGAAAATTGAGATGTTACTCTTTCTTATGTCTACCATACCATCTGTTATATTATAGCAAACATCATTTATCAAAATCTTACTTCATGATTAGTATTAATTGATTATTTTATTAATAAATATCTCAATTATATGATTATTATTAATCATGAGATCATTTAACCATGATCATATTAAGAGTACAGAAAATAGAAAATAAAATCATATATGAAAAACAAAGAAAATATTACTCAAAACAAAATTTTAATAATGAATGGTTAATAAATAGGGAATTTAAAGGTCATATGTAAATCATATTAGGTATGATGAATGTACATATTATTCATTAATATATGTAAACTGAACATATATATATATTATACAAGGGTATCAAATGAATATTAAATAATTCAATACTTATGGTAAGGGATTTCCATATAAATTTTGAATCTATGTGACACATTCCATATTCACCATACATTTATTATTCTAATGTATATAATGAACATGAATTTATTTTATTATTATTATCCTTACTTTTAGAGGAATTAACATACCCATTTTATAATCATAATTTCATGTTGTTTATGGTAAAAAGATACAAAATTACTAAGGGATTTGTTTCTTCAGTTTTCCATATTTGAGACATATTGTTATGTTATGCACATATCAAATTTCACAAGGAGTATATACAACCCCTCTGATAGGTAATATCAAAAAAAATAAATTTACTCATAATAATTTCTTATTATTTTAATTATATCCCTTATTGAGTCTTATATATCAAAATTACATAAGTGGTAAAGAAATATAAGATTTAATCTCATTATTTATCAGAATTTCTAATGAATATGTTTCTGATAATGAATCCTTGGGATAAGTATCCCAATAAAGTAATTAATTTTATTATCTAATGGTAATTCCATATTAATAATATTTTTCCCTTAATTTTCCACTCATAATGCACTAAGGTGTCTAATTTGTTTTGTGAAAAATCATCTTTCAAATTGAAGATCCTTTCACTTCCAAAACCATGTTTTTAAAAAAAAATTCAAAAAATATATAAAACAATTTTCAAATTTTTATGTCATTAAATTATAACCCATTATTAACTTTTGACAGATTTTATGAATGTATTATTTTTATCATTTTCCAAATAATTACCATTTTTATTTTATCAAAACTATAATAGGAATCTTTTTTATCATGTGTGAAATGAATGCAATTTAGAGCCGACATTACCAATATTATCGTTGAATATTAATTTCAAATTTTCAACGGTTATGTTCAATAAAAATACTCTAACAATCTATTAATGTTTTTGGAAATTTTTAACCTCTTATATTATGTATTCTTTTCTTGGGTTATCGTGTTAGGTTATTTTTTCAAAATTGTATCTTTTTAAGAGATTCTAGTCTAGCACACGGTCGACACACAGTTCACCAAAACTATTAATGACTTCATGGTAAATTACTAAAACCACAAATTAGGGGTTTTCATGGTTTACACACCATTTCAAAAACCATGCATCCACTGAAGATAAATTGAGTATCCCATTTAAAATAGGTAGATGGACGGTGCACATAGTATTTTCTAACTATGTGACCATACCGAAGACACTAGGTGTGGGAGTTTTTTAATCAAAACATATGTTATACAATACTAAAATCCCTATTTTGGTATTTTATAGTTCTATAAGACCCAAACCTATTTCTCATAATGGAAGACCCCCTGATAGAATTTTTTGTCCCCTCAACACCCTCCTATGTGTGGATCAATGCTACTCAAATGATGTTCAATCATCTCCTAGTTATTTTCCTCCTACAATTATAATTATCCCACTCTATCTGTGTTCCTCTGTATGGTTTCATAAATATCATTATTCATTTGAGTATCTAATAATGTCCATGTTAAATATTATATCAATGTTTAATTATTTTTTTCAGTTCTCATTATTCTTCATTAAAAAAATCCAATTTATGGTTTGTAGTTTTGAGATCCAGTGACATCCAGTTATGTGCATTATTTTGGATTATCCAATTTAATTAACCCTATATTTCATGATTTGATTAAATTAACTTCAATTTAATATGTGTAATTTGATTCTTATGAAATAAAAATTGATAAAAACCATATCATTGAATTGGGGGATTTGATTTTACAAAAGTAAATTTTGGAAAAAAATTAGGAAAACCCCTATTTTTTTTTAAATTATGGTGTAAATATGAAATTGATGGAATTTTGGGGAATTTCGTTGTATTTAAATTGATGAATTTAAATTTTTGAATGTCATTGAAAATTTTAAAAAACTAAATTCGTGAATATAAACTAATTATGTTAATTGGGAAATTTTATTTTAAAATTATTTTAAATTCTATTATGTGAAAAATGGCATAAATTGGTTTTGACAGAGGCATTTGGGTTTTATATTGGAAACTATATTTGGTTGATTAACAATATCTTTGGTTACTAAATAGAATATTGAAACATTTTAAATAGTTAATGGGATGAATTGTATTTTACTAAGTATTAATGTAAATTTCTCATTATAAATTTTTTAATGAGATTGAATACAAGCCTTACGTAGTTAATGAGTAATTGGAGAACAATCTACAATTTAAAACATTGTAAAACATAAACACATCACGTCACAACCCTCATATGATTATGAAGATGTTACCTTTGTATGTTTTAAAGGGAAATGTGTATATACATATTTCAATCTAACCATTAGTGTGTCGATCCCCTTCTCCAAGAACAATCATACCATTAAGAATATGATCATTTTGATCATTTGTTATAATTCTAAATGAATAAATGCTATTTTTGTAAACTATTTTACATGCCTTGTGTGAATTTATATAAACTATTTCACATTAAATGAATTAATAATCCATTGGATTAGAATTATTACATCAATTGAGAAGTGAATATTTTTTTAAAGTACATCAATCATTTGAAATGTAATGTATTATTTGTTTAAATATAATTTTGAATTGCCAAACCTATTTAATTAAAATTGAAATATCATTATTCAGTGCGTTAAATGTTGGAATATTCTTATGGAATTCATGGTGAGACCCTGCTAGTATTTTATCTCACACCATTCCAATGTCATCAAGTGTTTTTAGATTATATCTTTACATGTTCGAGCATGGTAAATAACCACATGGAGGTAGTTATAGCTATTGATCTTTGGAAATGGAAAGTTTTGTTCATGAAGATGTGGGTTTTATATCCTATTTATCTTTATTTTCATTTGTAAAATGGGGGTTTATACATGTTTGACTTCTCATACACTTCTATATAAGGTGTTTTTATTATATTCGTTATATCATGTTTATCTTTCTTCTATATTGTTTGTGGAATTTTTTTCCACATTCATTTTTGAAAGATGTTTTGTGTTAATCGCCAACCTATGGGGATCAAGAATGAAATTTGTGCTATTTTAGTGTTAGATTGGTTATCAGGTTACCTAGGAATCCAGGTTAGTGTGTGACAAAGTGGTTTCAAAGGAAGGTTGAGCTTCTTTTATTGAAGTTGTTATGCATTCATAGAGTCATTTAAAAATTTCTGAGGTACTTGAAATAGGGAATTATGGAAGATCTAACAATAAAAAACCATCAGTCACCTGGGGTGGGGATTTGAATGAAATCATGACGATTAGTTTAAGTATTTTCAATAATATTTTTTTGGATAGATTGATATCAAAATGTTTTTTTATTGTAATTAAATTTTCCTTGTTTTTCAATTTCAGTTTTAATGTGATATCTTCATTATTGTTTGGTGATATTTTGTCACATTATTCCTCTGAGAAGATTTGTCAATTGGTTCTAGGAGGTTATTATTTTAGAACCTCATTGAAAAAATCCTATTGAATACATGAATCTAGTTGGTGTGATCATGTGTACTGTCAAAGCACTAGGATATACACTTTCAACTCCTCCCCTTTAGTCTCCAACTCGGGATCCTTAAAAATATTACATTTAGATTCATACTGAAGATTTTCTTTGTCAAAATACACTAATATTCTAAGGGTCTAGGGATCCTTAAGATGATAAGGAAGTCTTGGTTAGTACTGAGCATATTTTCCACTTCATTGAGACTCATAAGGAAATAAATTTGATGTGCGCCAACTTCATGCTAGATTGACTGAGTAAGAGATGGTGGGAGATAATTGTGATAAAAAATAAACAAAAGGGGTTAGTGTGTAAAGACATCAATGTTCATTTCACCAACCGTTTATAGCTACATTTAATGATGTTGTTCAAGGATACAATGTTTTTCAAACATGGGCAAGCAGAAAGAACCATGATAGATCATCTAAACTATTTTTTTGATCTCATGTAGTTCATACCTAAGAGTGTATCGAAAGAGAAGATGAAGGATTGAATGTTTGAGTTATAAATTTGATTAGATATCCAATATCATTATTTACTTATAAAGATTCCAAATTATTATGACAATATGAATTTGGAACTGGTTGTCGTAATAGGCATAGATGGCATGTCCGTGTTGGTGGTAGTTTCTATATCTTCTAGCGATGATGCAAGTTCCTTAAAATGAAATCATAAGCATGATGATTACATTGGTTGTTCATGAAAATAGGGTTTTCTAAACATCCTATAATTCATAGAAGGGATCCATTATTATTATACAGGTGAGGAAATCTGGGGCATTCTATTGGATCATCTACTACAACAACCAAGATATGTGGCTCCTACTGACTCTCAGGTCACCTAAAAATGTGATTCCATTTTTATTACACAACAAATAGTGAATAGGGATTATCAAAACCCTAAAAAAATAAAGTGAAATAAGATATTTCCCATAAAAAAGATATCCATCTAGAAGCATCTAGAATGTAGCTTCATTACATAGTGGACAAGTATCCTCTAGAATTAGATATAGGTACAATGACTATGAGATGTACTATTACTATAGATTTATAATTAGTAACTAATGTATTTTATATTGGATCATCTCATTCATTTATTTAAAATTATTTTCAAAAAATAAAAAATCATCCTATGGAGATTCTTTTTTATGTGATGGATATTATTAAATACATTGGTATAAAGGGATAATAGGTTCTTGGATGTCCAGTTTTTATTTTATCTCATTCAGGTGTTGAGTTTGCATGGATTTTTTATGTTCTCAACATGATGCAACATAATGTCATTTTTCAAATATATTGGATCATTTCTAATAAATCACAGATTTTTTGTTATCATGAAAGGGTCTCTTTTAATAAACACGAAATTATACCTTGTATCCTCTAATGAGAATGGGACCTATGGTTAAGGAGAAAGAGATCTTATCCATTATTGCGGAATTTGATTTCTATTTTTAATTTTGATCTAGAGTGGGAATCATTATGAGGTCATCTCCCTCTACTTTTTATCTAGTTTACGGAAATTTTTCCTTTGAATATCTATAGTTTACAAATGGTAACATAGATAGAGTTTTCTATTGACGTAGTGTTTTGTACTCATCTACTGTTTATCCACTATTACTATAGAGAATTGCCAGATATGATTGAGTAAAATAACTACATGAATGATCATCAAGAGAAAGGATTTATATGATCGAGTGTGTAAGCATGGGAGGTGCCTATTATATTTTTTATGTAGGGTAATTATTCATTGATCCTTTATGTTAATTATTGAAAAATCAATCATGTTATGATAAGGAACATGAATCTATCTCCATGGATTGATTATATGTTTGATAAGTTGGATGAGGAGATGTTGGTTATTGAAGATTTATCATAAATCTGATTGAAATTAGTTGAAAATAAAATAATTTGATGTTTATGGAACCACATTTCAGAGCATGTGTTACAATTATGAGTACATTGTCATGATATTTGGTATAACAAATTTTCCTTCCATTTTCATAGCATTAATGAATAGGATTTCCCCTGATTATCCTGATACCCATGATGTTGTCTTTGTAGATGAAAATCATGATTAATCTACGTCTGTGGAGGATCAATTTTTTCATCGAAGAGAAGATATGTCATTTTTATAAAATCACCATTATTAAGCCATGATTTCAAAATGTGATTTCTGTATTCGTGGGTGATTTTTTAGACATGTGGTGTAAAAAATGGTATTTCAATTGATCCTAAAAGGTAAATAATGTTATAAAAAGGAATAAACCAAGAAATAGATTTTAGATCTATAGTTAATTGGGCATATCTAGTTATTATTAGCAGTTCATTATGGATTTCACAAATTTTTATTCTCCAATGACTACTCCTACTTGAATGGGGGAAAAATTTCCATTGGATGATTAATTTTATAATTATTTTTATGATCTGAATCATATTTTGAAAATAAAAATTTGTTCACTCTTTTAATGTTCATACATGCCTATGTGGTGGTCATTGATTCATCGAGATCAGTTTTGGGATCCTTTCTTAAGTATGGTAATCACATCATTGCTTATGAATCTCTTCATCATAGGCCACACACAAAATATTAGTCAAACCATGACCTTTAACATTTAGTTGTGATGCATGTTCATAATAGTGGGTGACATAACTTTTTCAAATAAAGGTATATCAGGTTTTCAAAACTCAAGAGTTTGTGTTATATCGTGTCTCAAAAAGATTAAAAAATATTCCATAGGCCATGGGTGGAATTACTGTAATATTTAAAATTAGAAATCACCTATTCCTTAGAGAAATAGAATGTCATAATAAATTATTTGAGTAGGATATATCCATATCATTCCATGAATGAATCTTTATAAGAATATAATTTGATGGCTCTTTCTGCACAGTTGTATTTTAGAGCCTAGGAATCATGGTCCGAGGTTTCTCTGGAAAGCATTCAGTTTAGATACAACATTCTTAGGATGATTCTTCAGGAAGAGAAACATTATGATGAGTATCACAGAAATAGAAACTCTTTTTATGGTTGGGAGACCATTCTTGACTGGCCTTTCTCAACTGAGTGAATTGTATGTTATCAGAATGTAACTGTAGTTTTATTAGAAGTAATGAATTTTATGATGGATGATTTATATAATTCCAAATGGGAAGTTCACCGAAGAACCAAAAGGAAGTTATATGGAATTAGAAATTGATTATGGTGACCATGTATGAGAGAGGGCATTGATAATTATGTCTTGCATTGTTGTACATTCTAACAGGACCACATCAATCACTAAGAAATAATTGGGTTTTCTTTGGCCATTTCTGGTACCTACATTGGAGTTAGATGAAATATCTATAGACTTGTTGGTTGGGTTTCCACATTTCCCGAAGAAGAAGAATGTTATATGTGTTTTATTCATTTAGTTGAAAAATTTGTCTCACATTATACCAATTTCAGATTCAATCAATGTTGAGGTGTTGTTAAATATCAATGTGAATGAGATTCTTTATTTTAATGGAGTTAAAACAACTGTAGTTTTTTGAATGGATTTTTAGCTAATTTCTCAATTTTAGAGAGACCATCAAGAGGAATTTGGATCTTGGTTATTTTTTAGAATGTCTTACTATCCAAAATCAATTATCAAAGTTGAGGTAGCTATATAATTATAGAGGATTTGATCCAATATTGTGTTATAAGTATTGGTGAAACTTGGGATCAATATCTTGGGGGTGGTTGAGTTTTATTAAGATAATAGTTACAAGTCTGCAATATGAATGGCTCCTTCTAAGGCCTTGAATGGACTCCCTTGCGGATATCACTGAGTTGGTCAGAGAATGTTGAATGTTCCTTGGATAGACCTTGATTGGTTCAAGATTCAAAACTAACAATTTAGTTAATTCACCATACAATGTTAATAACACCAATATGAAATTAATATTTTGTGGATCATCATCCCTGACCATTGTAAATCCCAATTGGTGACTAGGTGTTCATGAAATTTTCACTATGTTTAAATCATTGACATCTCGGTAGGAAATCCAATCTTTCTTGTGATACTTCATTAGTTTTCTGAGTTCATGGTAAAATATTATTATGTTTTAAAAGTTCCAACACAACTAACATTGATATATAATGTGTTCCATGTATCTTATTTATATGTGTCTATATCTGATCAATCACATGTCCCGAGTTGGAGTGATCATGAAGATGAATCTTATTTATCCACGGTTGAATGGACACTCAGATTATTTGTTTCTAAAACTATGTTACTTTGTGGGAGGAATATAGCGTTTGTTCATTTTCAATGGAATAATAGTTATGATTCTCATGATACGTGGGAGATGGAGGAATTGATGAGAGAGTATTGGCCTCATCAATTTGTCAATGGAAACATTTGAGTATGATTTTTGTGGACCAAATGATTCTATGATGAGGGGGTTGTAACATCATGGTAATATAATTGGGTTTTCCTAACCCTATTTTAATGTTTTCTTTTGTGGGGTTTCACTTTTCATTTTTTCTTTGAAATTTTAGTAATGTTTTGGGTGTTTATGTTAAAGTGAACAGATGGCACACATTTTTCACAAAAAATGATCTCTATGATGGGAAACCAATAAAACCCATGTAGTTGGGTAATATAGGGATGGTGAATTGTTTGAAAAACTATGTTCCATCTTTGGAGAAACTATTCAGATCGTTTAAAAGAGGCACATGTCCCAAGGAATCAATTTGTACTAACTGTGTGGCCCTTGATAGGAAACTATGCATAGGGTTTTTATAATCTAAACCTATGTTTTAAAATATGTAAACCAATATTTTACATATATATAATTTGAATATGCCCCCAAAATGGTATCTCCTTTCATGAGAGATCATAAGTGTAGATTTTGTCCACATAGTACCTTCCCGATTGTGGATTGATTCTTAGTGAATGATTTTTGATCCTCTCCTGGTTAGATTTTTATTTTTATTCTCATTATCCATCTATATAATTTATTCCCTTGTATTTATTAGATATCCTTGTTGATTGTAAAACATTACATGCTCTATTTGATATCATGGATCTAATTTTGATTCCAAGATTCCTTTTTAATTATTCTAGGTTGGAAAATCCTGATTGGGGTTTGGAGTTTTGTGGTGAGGTGATCCTGAGGTCGGCGGTTCCATTTTAATAATGTTTTTTAATTTACCCTAAATTGTATGATTAGAATAGATTTATTTCATTTGAATATATTGAATTATATTCTTATGAAATTTAATTTTTAAAAAACATAATTTTTCTGAATTTGGGGACTTTTTTTAGAAATTGTATTTTGGAAAAAAATCAAGTAACCCCTATCCTTATTTAATTGTGGAGTAATTGTGATCTTAAAGATATTAGATGGTGTTAAAATAATAGAATTTAAATTTGTGAAATTGATTTAAATTGTTTGAAAAAAAATTATGAATTTGAATTGTGAAAGTGAATTGTGAAACTAAATTTTGAATGGATTAAAAATTATTATTCATGGAAAATGGATAAAATGGATTTTATTGAAAACATTATGGGTTTTTATTTGGAAAATTGATTTTTTTTATTAAAACCCTATTTTGGGTTTTAAAATAAAAATTTTCATATTTGAAATTGACAATGGGAGGAATTGTATTTTAATAAATCTTAATGTAAATTTCCCATAATCAATTTGTAATTAGATCACATGAAACCCTTAGGTATTTATTGCGTTATTAAACAACATTATATAATTTAAAACATTCTATAACATAAAATATTCATGACGCATCCATGGTTCGATGATAAAGAGGTATCCTTTAGCCATTAAAATGTGATATATGTATACACATATTGTGGTGTCACCTTGAGTGTGTGGATTCATTTTGCATAAAACTATATTTCATGTAGGAATATGACATATTTCTTGCCAGTTTGTATATGAAATGATAAAATATAATCATTCTAAAGTATATTACATTCCATTTGAATTTGTATAAACCATTTCATATAATATGATTTAATAATCCAGTTCAATAGAAATCTTCCATCAATTGTAAAGTGAATATTTTGTTTAATATTATTTCAATAATATGTAATGTAAATCATAATTGGTTTATATATAATTTTTAAATTCTAAACCAATTTATTTAAAATTTAAATATCAGTATTTTTTTAATTAATTTTTTAAATATTATTATTAAATCGCGGGTGAGACCCTACAAGTCTGTTATCTCACACCATACCTTTTCCATCAGGTGTTTGTATATTTTCAATGGTTTTTAAATCATCATTTATAATTAATAAAGGTTATTTTTTATGAATATTACATTCAAAAGTTTTTATTAAAAAAAATAGTGAAAAAATGTTATATTTCTCAATAAAATTTTATATTTATTTTTTTATATTATTTTATATGATTTCAATAATTTTTTCATGGAAATGAATTTTTAAAATGGATTCATTTTTAAAATTTGTTTTTCAAAATGAATGGGTTATAAGAAATGTTTTCAACTTATTTTTAAGGATTAAATTAATAGTTTTATACTTTATTTTCAATAAAATGTATTTTCAAAATTTCGTATATTTTAAAAATACATTCTCACAGAAGAAAAGTTATTTTCCTCATGAAAATATTTCATTTTTTTAATTAATCATTTATATTCTTTCATGGTTATTTTCAACGAAATATATGTTTTAAATGATTTATGTTTCGAACAGTTTATATTAAGGTAAAATTATCTTAATCATGAAATGTTACCTGCTATAATTCAAAATTATTCTCTATATATAATGATATCCATTTATGTTACATATTCTTTACTAACAACTTGTTCTATGGTAGAAATTATTATTTATTCACTGAATGGTTTATATTGATGATGGCATGTTTTTTATGAAACTCAATTCACATTGATGGGTGGAAACACGATTAAATTCTTCTAAAACCTACTACATTTCCCATGAGTAATACTATGATTAAAATGTGGAATGATTGTAAAACAAGAATCTTTTTAACAAGTAAATATATGATGTGATGTGTTGATCAATCCCATTTAATTTCATTGTTTACGATGTGATAAATAATTTATATTCTTGTAGAAGTAAATATGTTTTTCAATATGATATTGGGGGACCTATATCTCTACACAATGAATTGGTTAATGATTTATATCTTATCAATTAGGGAATAATATAATGGGGAGTGAACCTAGTTTTGTAAGGGACATTATGAACTATGATTATCATGGGAGTGAACATTGAAAATTATGTTGTTTTAAAGAGTTAACACATTCTACTATGATATCCCTAAGTAATGAGGAAGACAACTATAAAAATGAAAATTTCTGCTTATGTGTATTTCGAATTTCTATGTCTTATACCAATGATATTCTATCATTGTTCCCATTATTTGATTCCTTTATATATCATTTCTTATTAATCACTAATATTTATTCCATGATTCAATATTATGATCAATTATTTGGATTTTATGATTATCAATTATTATGATAATTTTATCATACCCTTATGCTCATACTATTCTTATAAATATCACGTATTTACGATGACTAACCATAGGAAATCATGCTTTATTATATTTTCTTTCCCAATATTATTATAAAAGTATTTCATATAGAATTAAAAACAAGGAATATATTTTTTGGATACATTGAAGGTATTTTCTAAAAATATATGATTACATTCTATGTTTCCAATGCCACCAAATTATTATGTTCTTCAATAATATGTTACTGTAATGTAATGAATATTCATGTAAAATTAGGTAATATTGATGTGTGAGAAGCCTAGGTCAGAATATTTTGACTACAATATCCTTGTAAATTACTCATGAATATAGAGGAAGTATTTAATATTTTTATATATATGTCTCAATTACATGATTAAATCCAATGTTATGATCTCATGGATTTTGTATTTTGATTCCATTATGAATCTTGTGTGGTAAAAATCCATCATTTATAAAATGAATCAAATTTATGATAATATTTTACAGGATTTATTTTTCATGTTATAAATATATTCTCGTACCATTATGCCCATGCTATGTTAATATCTCTCAATTTTACCCTTACTAAGAATATTAGCTAAACATTTGTTATGGTTTCTTTCCCATAGGTCATGATGAAATTTTTAATCAAGGATTATATAAGATGATTTATGATTTTGTATTTATTTTTTTGAGATGTTTGATTACATTTGGGAAATAGTAAGATTTTTTATCGAGTTTTTGTTTACACTAAACCTATATAGTACATGAGCCTGCATTTTTTAAAATAGTTTAATATTCATCCAAAAACATGTAATAATTATTCATGAGTTGCTTTTCATTATATATATAATGAATATATGTAAAATTTGAAACATAATTTTATGTATATATTTATGACATAACAAATACCTTATTACATTCCTTCCCATGGAAGATATATTGATGAAACTCAAGTGTACGGAAGACTACAACCGCAGGAAGCGATGTTATTAATTTTCCAAAATCACATTACATGAATGTTAATGAAGAGAATGAAATTGAGTATATGATATATATATATATATATGACATAATAATTATATTCATGCATATTTATCATTGTAAAAAAGATAATATAAAATTTTTATTATCATTGCAATCACTGAAAAATGATAACTTGTTTTATGCGAATGTGTGTACAACAATGTCCACATAATGATGTGATTATTATTCATCACCCAACTAAGTTAAAGATATCTATTAGTATATTTAATGAAATAATATATTATTTATAATATTAATATAAATTTACAATGATAAATTATTATTATCTTATTTTTTTGACGATCCATGAAAAAATGAAACTTTACTCATGAGTATATATTTCCATGCATATTTGTGATGGTAATGTAGATTAGTTTTCAGAAACATATTTGACGTTATATAATAAATTTATAAATACAATATAACTAATAGAATTAATTCTTAATTATTATATTCTATTTTTTTTGGAAAAATATCCCCTTGGGCCATTGGAATACTACATAAGTCCATTTTGACACTTAAGATGATTACCGTAAAAACATTAAAAGTGAACCTAAATGAATATCTAATTGTGTATATCATGCTATGAGATAAAATAAAAGGACAAATAACATGAAGAATATCTTAATAATGTATATAGTTATCTTAATTTTATAGTTTGCGAAGACAATGAATATATATGATGATCCATACTCATGGTAAGGGGATTTATTTTTAAAATCCAATTTGATGGTACACTAATACTCTTTTTCCTCCATTTCCTTATTTGTAAACTATTTTTTGAATTATTTATATTGAAATAAAAAAAATATAATTTTATTTTAGTTCCATTATTACATTTATTTAAAGGTTTTTAAAAATATCTTTTTAAAATTTTTTATAGGTAGTTCCCACTTTATAAATAAAGGAAAATTATAATTTTCGATTATATAATATAAAATGACTAAAAAAATTTCCCTCCACTATGACAATTATTTTATTTTTTGTTTCCATTAAAAAATTTAATCTTTTAATTTTTGGAAAATTATCATTCTTATTTTCTAGTTATTTTTGATTTCTATGTATATTTTTAATTTTAGTGGAAATTATAATATCAAAAAATATTTTCTTATTGGGGAAAAAAATATTCTATGATTATAATGATTAAAATTAGAAGATTTTATGTGTTTTTATTATGTTATTGGTAATGGAATTTTTTTTAATATTAGTTTTTGTTTCATTATAAATAAATATTGGTTGTTTCATTAAAATTCACAGATGAGTTGTTACGTTAGAGACCAATGATGGGTGGTTATGTTAATAATAGAGCACAGGTGGCTCTGTGATGGCCCACCAATACATTGGATAGTGATGTTGGCCATATGATTATATATTATTAAATATATATATATATATATAATGATGTCTCAATGTAAATATATGGTTTATAAATTACCACTATTGGGATTCACAGTAATCTTATTATTATTAAAAAGGTATGAAATGTAATTTTTTAAAAAGAATGAATTTTCTCATTCCTACAGGTGAAAACTATAAGATTGAAGAAATATTTTCACAAGTTTATCATGTTTTAAAATATAGCCTTATTTTTTATTATTTTTCCATTTATGTATTATTATGAATTATTTTATAAAATATTTTTTGAAAAGATTGTCATTTTTTATGATTTTTTTTTGAACCCAAAACATACATTGGAAATTAAATATTTTTAATTAGTCATTGAACAATGGAGTTTTTATCTTTTTCATACCTTATAATGGTTTTCATTCTCAAAATAAATTTTTAAATTTTATTAGTTGGTATTATGGAATTATATGAACACTGAATAATTCAAGATGAGTGTCGTGACTATTTTTCATGATAATAATAAACGGTTTATTTGAAAAGTTTAACATATTTTTAAAAAATGGATACTGGTCTGAAGTCTCCACATTTTAATACAATCGTTTATTATGTAAGATTTATGTTTTAATTATATATAAATACAATCATAAATTTTCATTGTGAATTGAAAGTGAACTCAAATTTAAACAAACTAGAAATTTTAATTTTCAAGGCTGAGTATTTATAGTATATTTTTACATAACATGATGAGATATATGTCCTTATCTTCTATTTTTTTATAAAAATTAGAATATTTAAATATGTTTAAGAATAGTATAAAAGTAAATATTTTAGTTATAATTACTCATTTTGAGTGAACAAATTGATTCTTGAATTTAAATGGAATGTAAACATAAGAACATATTTTTTTTAAAAAAATTAGACTGTGTGTAAGTGATCCAATGTGTAATTTAATAGTTAAAATAATTCCCTTAAAATATAAACCTAAATAACATGGTATAGTAGGGAACTGAAATCCTTGATATTAGTATTTAGTTATAGTGGAATTCTATTTGGATGGAATGTTTGGTATCAAATATTATGTTAAAATTATATTTTTTAAGAAATAAATTGGGGTGTGTGGATTTGGGGTGTCCTATTTCATATCAAATCTATATTTAGATTACATTATATGATAAAAATAAGTCACACTAAGAGATGATTTTATGATTTAATACCATTATGTGTTTTTAATTAATGATTGATCAAATGTTAAAAGGTATTGACAACACCTTTAAGGTATTATGTGATTGTATTTTTAAGAGATTAATGATATTATAGGTGTTTTTTGGGGAATTAATATGCTTACATTTTTAGTATTATATAACACTTTTAGTTTCATAGTTATTTGATATTGAGTTAAATATTGTCAATTGGCACAATTGTTTAATATTTGTTTGTAAAATAATACTATATCTCAAGATAATATAAGATTTGGGTATATTCATTTTTGTAATGTGACATTATGAGTAACTTTTTTTATGAGGTTAAATTTAACATGATTTTGGAAAATATATTAGATTTCCTTTCGTTTTAGGCATCTAATTTGGTCAACCACTTGTTAAAGAGTTTTAGGTTTTCATGAATATTTGAATAATTGATGACAACCATGGGATTTTGTTTTTAAATTATAGTTTCTTATATTAGGGTATTTCATATTAATATGATTCATTATTCAAATTTAATTGTGTATTATCATTACTCATGCAACCTAATTTTTTGGAATATATGAAAAACAAGATGAATTTCATATTATAATATAACCCTTCATAAAATGAGTAAAATTGTATTTTTTTAGATATCTTGATCCATTAATTATTTAATTTTATGCTTAAAACATGAAATTTCTATATTCTATATTCATATTTTAGAAGGTGATATGAAATATATGAACAAACTAATCAAAAAACCCAAATGATGATATTGTTCTTTTAGATATGGAATTAACTCAATTAGGTATATTTTCCAAAATTTTCTATATTTATCCTACAATAATTCCTTAAACATCAGAAAAAGGATGAAAAATAAATCTTGTATTAAATTTAATTAATTTGGAAACGATCATGTAACGCCATTGAAAAATACACAATTGTATGAGTCTTATAAAATTAAAAACATTATATGATTTAAAAACATGATTTATAATTATCATATTCATCACATAGAAATAAATGTTACCAATACATAAGATATATTTTCATGATCTATATTCTTTTACCTGAATAAAAAATTTCCAAATAATTAAATTAAATTAATTTATGATGAATTTTTTCTCTCCTCATCTCTTATTCATTTTCTATTCAGACACCATATTTTTTAAAAGTGATTTCATTATTAAATATATATATCATGGGTTATAATTATGCTTCATTGAATATGTTCTTCTATTACAGAAATTTTATATTCATTATTTAATTTTAAAGTATTGTTATCTAGAGGGAAATTACATTTTCATGTCATGTTTTATTTATTTGATGGTTTTTATGAAGTTGATATAAATAATTTCTCTCTTTATTATTAATTGAATTCTAATATATGTACAATGTATTTTTTATAATATAATTTTTCTTTTGTTAAAAAGAAAATATATATTAACATGTAAATATTTCTAATTTAAAAAAATATTTATTAATAGGTAAATGTTATATTTTCATTTTGATATTTGTTTCCTTAATATTCATTAAAAAAAATTATAATTTATTTCTTGAATCTTCTTTGTATTTAGTTTAATGTACATATGAAATATATAACTTTTCCCATTATTTCATTTCAAGGTGTTGGTATTAATTATCTAAATAAAAAGTATAGTTTATGATGTCCTATTTTATCCTTTAGAATGGATATAAAATATTTTATTTTATTTATTGATAAAAACATTCTCATAGTACTGATAAAATTAATTTGATAACATAATTTATTTAATAGAGTTAAATGTGTTAAAACAATTAATTTTAATGTGTTATAACATTTATGGTTTCTCAATATTCGTAATTATGAATTTTTATATATTCTCTAGAAACATATATATTTTTATATCAGGTATTAAAATATATTATAATATATATTATACAGTAATAATACATTTAATATTATTATGTTTACATTATCTCATAATATTTGAATAATTCAATGGTTGTTTAAATTTCCTTAAATTATTCTTATTTTGAACTATAAAAATATTTATAAATCAATTAAATATTTTATAAATGGATATTACTGTTAATTATATAAATACATATTATTATATATTATGATGACTAATTTTAGCAATATAATAAATAATGATAAGGATATTCCTTTGAAAAAAATGTTTTTTTATTTTAAATACACTACATTTATTTTAATATATGATTTTATTCATGTGTTAAATTCAAAAATTTTATAATATTAATTTTATAACAAATTAAGTTTTTCTTTTCATAATGAAAAAATTAAATTTTTGTGACATTTTTATATATTTTTGAACTAGTATATTTTTAGGTAAATATTAATAAATAATTTTTAATCCAATTTCACAGCATATGTTTCATCAATATTACATAAACAATAAATCAAATATTTTAAAGATAATTATTCATTAAATATGTTTTAATGAAAAAATTACGTTATTTTAAAACAATTTATTGAATTTAGAACCTATGTTATAAATTTGGGAACATATGTGATATTTTATTACATGAAAAGTTATTTTCGATCATTTTAATTTAATTATTTATTTAGAATGATTTATTTATTATTAAATGATTTGAATGTAAATTAATCTTTTTTAATCATATTGTAATAAAAATAATGATGATCAACACTGAGAATTAATTTGTTGAAAGATAATTTTTTTCAAAAATTGGTATTTTTTAAATACTTTTTATTACATTAATGATATTATTTTTAAAATTATTTTTTACCCATTCTATATATATATAATTATAAAATTTTTATTATAGTTTAAATCATATGTTTCAAATTATTTGATAATTTCCATTTAAATTTTATAAAAAAATTGTTATACAAAAAAATTATTCCCTTTGATAAATGCTAAATTTGTTAAAATCTGTTTAAATTATATGACAGGTCCACAAAAACCCCTCATTAATTTATTTATTCATTGGATTATTTACCATTTTTTAATTATATTTTATTTTTGTCTAATTTTTTTCCACATTCGATGATTCTAAACCATCATATGTTATTAAAACAATAATTTAAAAGATTGTCACTCCTTTAACTTATAAAAGGTTCATATCATAACATAAATTGTCCATATAACATAGTCATCATTGATTGGAAATACATTGAAAAAACACCTCCCTAAATATCATTTCATTGTCCAATAAGTTTTTCAAAATCTAAAAGAAAAAAACAGTAGATGTTGTTTTTAGAACCAATTGTTTGTACATTTTATTACATCAATATACATTGATTTTAATAACAACTGAAATTTATCGATCATACTTTATATTTTTATTTAAAAGTTTAATGTAATAATATACCAAAAATACATGTTTCATTAAATAGGGGATTAATATACCAATACTACAATGTAAACCTTGATATTACATGATGATATTATTAATCCTTGTTAGTAGGATTACATTCTATGTTTATCAAAAAAAAAACAAGTTGACTATAATGTGTGAGTACTCGTAAGATTATGATAATTCATAACATGAATTTCACATTGTGAAATCTAATAGATTATAGTCTATTAAGAAAAATTATTAGTATGAATTCATAATGTTTATGTTTCATTATATATTCATTATTTAAGTGTGTGGATTAGTGGGTAGACATTATGATAAATATTTAATTATTTTATGATTCAAAAACATAGATTTACTGAACAAAATATTGACTCCATATGTCTTCATGATGTAGGGTATTTTGGGTGGCTCATAAATAATATGTTATTTATAATTAAGTTGAGATGTATTTTTCAATTTCATAATTATATAATTTGATAAGTCTGGACATGGATTTAAATAGAATATTAACAATAAATTTCATAGCCGTAGTTTAACAAAGTGTTTATTTCTGATAGTCAAACAATGGAGTTTCAATCATATAGTTCGACAACATGTGTGTACCACTTTTTTGATGAGATACTGTGAAAATTCATTTCATTTCCTAGGGATCGGTCTTATGTGGATTTCCACTTGGAGACATTGACTTATTTATATTGGGTTCCAGGGCACATTTCTTGACATTTATATTAGAATTTAATAAATCCTATTTAATACTGGTGAGAAATAGTCCTACTGGGTAACAGACTATTTTTTTATCTCAATAAAATTATATCTAAAATTAATAATTGTAATAAATATACTTCCCCATACATATTAATTTTTAATTACATAATAAATGATCACTTAAATTAAAAAATCTTATTCTTAAGGTTGTCATTAAATTTCAAGGATATAAAATATTTTTTTTTATTTAATATATAATGAATTTTTAGACATATTTGGGTGTTTTTTAATTATATGAAGGAATATCTAACAAAGATTGAGTCTAGTGATAAATACTAATTCACATGATGGAAAAATATCGTACATCATTTGAAAAGTTATCATACAAGGTGGATTAAAAATAATAAAAGTATTTCTCTATATGGAATTGGGTGACGCATGAGATTAAAATTTTATTAATGGAACTTGTGAAAAATTAAAGTTACAATGCCTATCATTTTTCTATAAATAGACTGATAATATATTTTAATAGTGTTAAACATAAATAATTGTGAACAATAAATTACTCTATATAATCTTCCTCTTCCCTTTTCATATTCTTCGATGAATGAAATGTTCATGTGAGATTATTTAATATTGAAGAAATATGAATCAATCTGGATAAAAAAAATATGATCAATCAAACATGATATCACTTGGAAGTTATTCATTTTTATTTAGATATATTATGATAATCTATGTATCCCAACTATAGGAATTATACACTTTTATCCTACCCGTGTAATGACAGATTACTGAATAGTATTCAGAATGATCAACGACTACAATTTAAAATAATTCCCAAGAAGGAGGTAACATTTCGTCCAATTTAATAAAATTATTTCTAAATTTTATCTGAAAAATTTATTCACATGGTTGTAAAATCTTATATTGATAATACTCAATAGAAAATATTTCAATTTTCATGGAATTTAGTTCTTATAAAATATGTTGATCATCCATCAAATATGAAATTTAACGAGTCAGTATCAGGCTTAATAAAATTTTCAACAATACCTAGAACCATGATGTGGTTTTAGAGAGATAATATTTTAATTTTTAATTTTAATATCTCTAAATATTAAAACATTGAAATCTGTTTTGATAGTGTATATAGCATAGAACACCACTCTTAAATGAGTAGTGAAATATATTATTATAATATGACATTTATAAACTATATATGAAATTGAAGGGTATAATATAGAATGAATATATTCTGAAAATTATATAGTTTAATATTTATAAATAAATTCATTGGTTATCAATTTTATATTATAAAAATAGAATTTTTTTAAAGTAAATGAAATGTTTTTTGATGTACAAATTTTAGGCATGTAATGTGATATTATATTGATTAATTAAATTAATCATTGTCAGTATATTATTTAAGTTAAATTTATTTATTATATAATCCATCATATTTTTTATCATTCATATATAATTTTTTATATACATGAGACAATAATAAATATTCCATTATGCTTAAAATCATATATTCTTATATATCATTTTTTGTTTATTGCATTGTTTTTTAAAAATAATTGTTTCTAATTTTAAATAAGAATTTGAAAATATAAACGTCATTTATTAAATAGTAATTTAAATATTTTATTTTATTTACATATTTATTATTTTCTTTGGAGATTAATTATTTAACGAATAGTGAAAATGTAGTTTTTTATTGAAAACTAAAATTTCATTTAACGATTTTAAAATTTCCATTTTATTTTTTATTTTTTGGAATTTAAAATTAGTTATTTTTTTTATGATTAATACAATTTAGTTCATTAGTTAAAATTTATGAATATTTTTTATATAAAACATATTTATAGTTATGAATACATTTCAATTAGAAAATTGTTTTCAAGACGCGCTTCAGGTGTTAATTTTAAATTACATCCTTCAACAAATGTGATATAAATTTTAAAATAATTATTAAATATTTTTAATCATCATAATTAATATTATTTAATAATATTAGAGTAATACTTGGTCATAATGAATAATAAAATATAGTATAAAACTTGTTTTCAAGGATAATGTTAAAAAATAATTACATTGTGGATAAAATAAAATGATAAGTGTTTAAATGACCAAAACACATTTATGATTTCTATTTTTGGGAAAAATATAGATCTTATCTCATATAATGGTATATAATGGGGCATTTTGGATCCATTTTTTGAGTATAATATGTTGAGATATTTTATTCTTTTCAAAAATTCATGTGTGTCCTATAAACCACTTATAACATGACATTTTTTCACCTCTTCACTATTCTCTCAAGTCCCCTTTATATCAACCATTATCTACATAAATACATTAAAAAGTAATTCCCCATTAACATGAGTCAATATATTGATAATAATATATCATATTAATTCTTTTGATGTAATGCTAAATAGGTTCTTTGAAGAATAGAAATAGTTCATAACCATGCATATTCATTTTATCTTTTTCTCCACCCCTTTAAAATATTCTCATACTATGATAATATAATAACATCAGTATGTTACTTATATTTAGAATCAATTTTTTTCATGACATATAACCATAACATCTAATATAAAATGTCAAATGATGCCTTCAATGATTTTTACAATAGACAACCACCTCACAAACTGATTTAATTTTTTACCCATCACCACCTATAACAATTTGATATAATGATGGAATTAATGTATTCAATGTAAAGTCCATACCTAGCCCACCAATGAACCAGTGGTCGGACAGGTCGCTACATGACCTCAAGTGCATCTCTCTGTACTCCATAGGTTGTCGTAAAGAAGAGATGGCCTATGGATAGTCAATGGGGAGACTATACCCTCATATTAGAGTTAAATAATAGATAATGTAAATTACTAGATGAAGTAGTCTAATAATTGATAAATCAGTGGATGGTAAATTTTATTAATCTTGTATAAACCAAAATTTTAACACAAATTATACCATTGATTCATGGATGTCATGCTAATGATAATAAATGGAAAATAATGAACAAAAAAACATGATTTATATTAAAATATGGAAATAAATAATCAATAACTCAAATCTCAGAGGGTGGTCTCCAAGAGAATCCTGAGTATCCACTCGGTCCTCTACTCTTATCTCCCTTGTAAATGCAAACAGCAGAACCAGCAACCAAATTTAATCTATTCGGGTACCCAGTACAATAGCGGTATGAGTAGGGTGAGAGATACAAATCTATGTAGGATGGGACCACTTGTGTCAACCCAAAATATGTACATTTAATAAATAATTTAAAACATGTGGATGACTGCATAAAAAATGTAAGCAGTGGAATGTAACTATATACCCACGTACTCGCTTCAACCCTTAGATGGTGTCTGAACCTGTATTATTCATTTTTCATGCATACTAAATAGTCATTACACACAAGATTTCATTTATCAATTATTCAAAACTCTTTAAATTATGAAAGTCTCAAGATTCAGTAGAAGCTCATCATCCACTATATAAGTCACTGACCTCATATGTCTCAGTACATCATCTAGGTAATAAAAGTTAAGACTGAAGCCACACTTGTGATTTAGATTGGTTAATGATTTATAAGATATTAAATTTAATAATACATATACTACGTACGTTCCCATCCACTAACAATAGTGATTCTCTCCTGGGACCTTCCACTAACAGAGGTTCACCCAATTCATTGATATGTCAAAATCCTTTCTCATAATCAATGAAAAAATCATTACCTCACACCAGTTTACCATAACCATTTAATTCATTTCATGTACGAACTATTTGACCCAAAGTCCAATTTCAATTAATTGTTATAGAACATCAAGATTAGAACCCACATGAGTATTTCATGAATTATTCCTAGTCTCACAAACCATGTGTATTTAGATCATTATTCCCTACACCATAAAAGAATTTTTTGTACAAGATGGGTATAAAACGCCATATCTATAACACCATGAGTGTTTGGAGCATTAGTCCATATCTCAAAACCCATTTTTCAATGAAACATATATATTTATCATTGGTGTAGAATGGGATGTCTAAAACCCTAATAAAATCCATTAATTAATTCATAAATTAATTAATCCAATCTGTTAATTAATTCAACAACTAATTGCCAACATTAATCTCTAGTGAAATAATATCACAATAAATTAACCATTAAACATCACAATAGTTAATAATTATCTATCATTTAATAATTATCTATTAATTAACCCAAATCATTAATAAGTCTAAACTCAGCATATGAAACAATGGTTTATCCATAACATTTTCAATTAACAAGCACATCATAAACATCTCACGTCAAACATGCCTGAACAACGCCCACATATTAGCAACCATCTCACATAGAATATCATATTTTTAAAAACAACACCCTAAGAAACATAAGGCTTGGAAAATTAACATTCATACAAAGGTATTATTGGCCAAAAATCAAAAAATTCACAATATTAAATTAATGAATGCAAGTTAATTTATTAAAAAATAAATAAATAAATCATATCTTTTTAACCAGTTCAATAGTAAATATAAAATTTTCCACTTATCAGGTAAATATTAATCCATCTATTAACTATATCCAATTTCAAATTTATATTCTGAACACGTAAAAATATTCAATATTCTCAATATTCAAAAAATGACAGAATTTTTTTAACACATGGTTTGATAATAAATTCTTCAATTAATTAACCTATTACACATCCTTCCCCATTCAAATAATTTAACTATTTAATATTTTCAAGTTAACCAAATTATCAATACATGCTTAAAACCAACACATGATCATGTCCCCATTTATATATCGTGGGAGGCATCATTAAATTACATTAAAAGTGTCATGAATTGACATATCATATATCAGCACCGACAAAAAGACATATGAAAATCCAAACCACAACAAGCATGATATGACATTACCACTAACAAACAGTTTATATTCAATTAGCATTTCAAGGAAACATAATTGTACCATAATCAAGGAAACTCACATTTTCAATTTATTTAAAGCTAATATGATTTCTTAAATAAGGAGATAATGATTTAGAAACAAACCTATGGGTGACAACATATTAATTCTGTTACAGGTTAATGTACATGGTGAACATTAATCCACAATGGGTCTACAGTCACACACGCACACATATTCATATATATATATATGTGTGTGTGTGTTTCCTACACTGAAAAACAAAATTCAAAAATATTAAAATAGTACAGAGAATCAAAGCAGTTAGGATCAACGCACCTCTAACAGGATACTATAGACACCTAAAAATTAACAGAACATAATTAAGTAAGTGTCAAACCAAACAATAGGTTTTAGAATCCTACATTAACCAACATGTTCAATTAGAATTGATATCATCTACCTCACCTTTGGTGGGGTATGCTGGAACATGGGCCAATGGTCCCTACACATCAATCAGATTAACTAATATTAGATGAAATCAACAACAAGATAAAACCAACCATAAGGGCTTCGACCAAAACAAAATTGGAAAATAAATATACTTGAATCTCCAAAGTGTTGAAGGAGATCATGAGGGAAGGTAATACCTTGATGATATATACATAAAATAAGAAGAAAATGAATGGGTATTCTGTAGATTGATGAACCAAAATAAGGGATTCATCTTGCGCTATAATCGTTTGGCCTGGGGTTGAAGCTTACTATTACAATGAGGGTGTCAAGTGTGTCACGCACTACTATAGACCGCGGTTGGGAGGAAGATGAACCATTATAATTCCTCTGACCATGGAGAATAGTCGCGTGCCTTGGATTTCGGTTCTCTGCCTGTTGTGTTGTGCTGTAAGAGGAAGGTCTGTTTGAGGGAGGTCTCATGTGCCACTAGTAAGAGGTCTGGAGGAGGGATTCATGCCATATATGATAAGGGAAGAGAGGTCACATAGAGGAGCAAGCTTGTTGTGCAGTGGGGGATTCCTACTTGTCCATCGGGCATGGGAGGAAGTAAGTACGAGGGGTGAAACTTCCCATATACAATACTTCACTCATTAAATGAAATTCAAAATACTTATTAAAAAATTGAAAATTCAGATAATAATAATATTAATGATAATAGTCAAAATAATATTATTTTTCATTTTGATTTATATCATTAAAACCACAACACCGATTTTAAAAAAAGAGTAGTTTGATAGTCCCCATAATTCTATTGTACTATAAAACAATAATTTTCATTATGTCCAACCTCCCCATTTGAAACCTCATTAAATATTTAATTCATCATAAACAATCATTTATTTTAAACCATAACCCCAAAATTATAATATTATTAATTGGTAATTATAAAAATATAATAATAAGATAATAATAATAATAAATATAACCATAATAATAAGAATAATTATAATAATCATAAATCATTATTATTATTTTCATCAACCACAATTATTTAAGACCATAACACCCAAATAATCCTTCTTAATTGAAAATTCTTCTTTGACAAACGGAAAAGAAACATTAAATTATTTTATCATTTATTTTATTAATTAAAAAGAATAATAATATTATTATTAATAAAATATTTATTATTATTATTGTAACATTCATTTAATTAAAGACCAAAACCTCCATATTATTACAATATCATTAATGTGATATTAATGATAAAAAATCCATCCCATAACCACTATTCAATAATAAATGGACCTTTATTAATTCTAAAATTAATCATTTAATTAAAATTGTTATTTGATAAACATAAAATCCACATTATTTTCTTCAATTATCATTTATTTAATTTATTATTATTCATTTAATTAAAAAAATACAATAATAAGAATACTAACTTCATTATTACAATTATTAAAAAATAATTTTAATTAATCACATTCTCTCATATAAACTAATTAAACTAAATTAAATAATTTATTAAATAGGGATATCTTTATGGGTTAGACCAAAAATATGTGTTTCCTGCGTAGATATACTAATATAGACTTATTTGGATATGGTGCTCCTGATACTCCTCGGGAAACCGGATTAAATTAACAGGTAATTACAAAAGTCTTAAAATGAAACCATTAGGTATTCTAATAGATGGAATAAAATTTCGAAGCATGATTTAAAATCATACCCTTCATTAAACCAAAAAGTTTTCTAAAACATCTGTATTTTATCCTGGTTCAAAAAAACATGAGTTACAATCTACCCACTTTAAATCATATCATCCCTGAGAAGAAATCAGAAACCACTATTAAAACAACTGAACTTCCAAGATCATTTCATAGCCTTTAAATGATATTTTTGTCCCCAAAATCAATCTCATCATTAAAAATTCCCATGAAAAACAACTAAGAATTTCTTACTAGATCCAAACCTCCCTTTACAGATTAAACATCAAAACCGATCTTACATCTGAGGCCATTATAGGGATGGTGTCAATGGAAATGTTTGAATCTCAATTAACCAACAGAACAAGTTGTGCATGAATCCCTAAAAAGACATCGTAGAACCAAGCAAACATTTTACCTTTACTTGAAATCATTCCTTTTAAACTATTCCAGAACCATCCGTATGTAAAATGAATTCCTTACCCGACTTGTGGTAAAATTTCCCAGTCATGAAATCATAAGGCTATTTTAAAAACAACCATTCCCGAACCCAAGTGAAGGATTATCCATAAGAATCCATGCATCCCGCATATTACCCAGATAAAAACGACTAATCAATCCCAATAACATTTAAACTATAGCCCTTCATAATACAAACGCTATTTTAGTGTCTTCATGCCGAGGTCAAGATAGGGGAAATGCTCATCATATTCAGTGGTGAGCCGGGTCAAGAAGTAACAGTCATATATATATATATATATATATATATATGATATTTTTGAACTAATTATACTTCAATAAATATAATATGACATCTCTTTTCATTCCTTCAAATCCCTTAGAAAGCGATGGTGTCACTCGTGTATATGTGTGGAGTACCACTTATCCGAAGTGATCTGAAACATTTTCTATTTTATTACATGGAATATTCTTGGGATTTAATTAATTAATATATATGTTAAATATGAGATAATAATGACTTTGGTATGTTAAATATTTTATTAAATTTCATTGATTCAATCCATAAAAATTGGAAACAATCATCTTGCATACCTACAACATATAGTCTTCCTAAATAGTTTAACTCAACTTTATATATTTTTACTAAATAATTTAAATGAATAAAAAATTTATATGGATTATATTTATATAATTATTGAAATTTAATAAATTATTTAACCATTATTAAAGTACAAAGACCCTAAATACCAAAACAAAACAAACTAGTAAAAATAAGTAGTTACCAACCAATGATGAGTTTTTTTAAAAAATAATTATTGATAAATGTATGATAAAAAGTTATATGTGAATCATTAATGGTTTGGAATATATCAATATTGTTTTTAGTATACTATAATAAAAAAATATTATTTATATTATAGGTTTACATGTGAATGGTTTAAATTAGACATGTTGTATGGTTTTATTTCACAATTTCATCATTTTTTTGGGAATTATTATATTTATGCCACTTATAGGAATTAGATTATCTCTATATATAATAATACAAATATATTTTATTGTCATATTTTTATATGGAAAAATATTTCTTATTTAAATTTCATCTATTTATGTACAAAATATACCAAAATAATCTTTTTATAAGAACCCATTATTTTCCTCCAACCAGTCAGAAATCATTATCTTCTATGTACATATTTTATAAAAATGTATTCAAAAATGATTTTATATTCTAAAAGGGTTGTAAAAATTATCATTTACCAATTATGGAAATTTTTTAAATTGGATTTAAATTTATAATATTCTTTTGTTTCTGATGAGGTTCTTTTGGACAATTTTTTAACACAGAGAAAATAATGTTCTCTGGAAATATATATGAAATTTCTTATCATTATAAGAACTAATTGATCTTAATATTCTGTATATAATTTCCATTATTCCTCTAGAGGAAATTATTTTCTTAATATTCTATATATTTTTTTTAAAAAGTGATCTTCAATGTGAATAATGGTATTTTCCCCAAGAATGTCTTTAGTAAAAAATTGATTATATTTATATTCATAAATGAATTCAACCCTTATAATAAATATGAAATTATGAAGATATGTTTTAATTAATATTTTTTTATTATTTATTAAGATGGTTTGTGATTAGTGTTTCTTGTAATGTACTATTTTTATACCTTTATTTTTATTAATATTTAGGGTTTATGATTATTTTAATTGATTGGAGAGGTTTTAAGTATTTCATAGGTTAATTATTCAATATTAATTTTTATATTTATTATGTTTCCCCTATTTCAATTTAAGATTTCATTGGACTTATTTTTTTTGTGGGTGAGGCCAACTATATCAAATCTATACAGTAAGAGGCCTAATAAGACAAATTAGTTTTTGTATTTGGTTTTGGCCTTACCAATTTATTTAATATTTCCAAGGATGTGTATTTGAGGGTACTTTTATGACATCCAAAAAAATGATTTCATTTTACTATGAGATAAGTTATTGATGTTCATGAGACTATTTTATATGTTATGATATATATGGATATGTTTTAATATGATATGTTTATTTATTTAGAGTTTTCTAATCATCGTCTTCTAATTAAATATTATTCTTCATTATTTACATATTAAATAAATGGAGAGTGTTTTTTGATTGTTATCATACCTTATTGAATGTACCATATTTAATAATTATATTTTAAACTATATAAATACCCTTACATAGAATAAAATATTACCCCATTATAATGATTTCATTACCTAGGATGACATGAAATTTATTATGATTGATATTCATGGATATACTAAATGGAATAGTTGCATTATGAAAGAAAATACCACAATGTACTATATTTTTATCATATGTTTAGACAAATTAATGTGTGTATCCAGTTTTCGAATATTAATAATTTATAAAGACCATTTAGATGACATCACATGTATCTGAAACAAAAGTAATAAAACAACCACTGACATTGGGATACTAGGGGTAGTTTCATTATATTTTTGTACATAATGGTTATTAAAAACATTTTGGACTAGATTTTGAAAAAAAACTAATTATGTAATATAACAATATGACTAATTATTAGAACACAATTATTTATTCAATAATATCATAAGGTTTTTTTATTATACTGATTATGTGGAATTCCTAAAAATATATCCCTATCGAGAATCTATATTTCACAACGGATCTATAACAATTATACCTAGTGTAAATAACATTGAAATGGGTGCATTAGGCTTTAACATGATCATTACTCAGTGTAGAAAAATATACATAACTCCACATATGGTTTGAAAATCACATGGAATATTTGTTCAGTTAATTATCATTTATATTACAAACCATTATGAATCATTTGAATAGATGTTAAGTGTGGAGGACGTATGATTATCCTATTTTGTTATAGACTGAAAATAATGTGCCCTGATTTATAAATATTATAATTTTTTAATACTTATGATTATTGTGGATCACACCATGATTTTTTTGGATTTAGACTATATTTAGAACCCAGAAAAATGATGATAATGCTTAATGTGATGAAAATTGATGTGATTATGAGAATCTAAATTGGATGATGATATATGAAAAAGATAAAGCGATTATTCATAATAATTTATCCCAACACATTATCATACTAATAACATAACTAATTTACATAATATTCAAATATGATAATGATAGATTTTTTGGATAGCTCATGATGTATATACCATAAGGGAAATAACAATAAAAAAATTTAATATTATAAATGTAGAAATAGTCAAACAGTTGAATCTACCAAAATAATAAAAAATGTAATACGTGTGAATAAGAATTGAAAAAAAAAACAAAAAATTATATTGATCATTAAGATTTAAATAAAGAAAAATAAATTTCACCAATAATATCCATTTATTGCCTATTATATAGAATATGAGGAATGTAGAAACTATTTGAGTCAATCCCCACTTTTAAATGTTAAATACTGGATTAAGGAAGGACATACGTTAAACCTATATGTTAAGTGAAAGGATTGAAGAATTTATTCATTTTATACAATAATTATTTTACAAAAGTATTTTTTCAATGGAATTATGGTTATGAGACCCAACAATCATATAAGGATTTTATAAATTTCTTGAATAATATATGTTTTCATCTTATAATAACATTCGTTTTATGTATAAATGTAACATCCATTCTAATAATTGAATAATACCTTTTCATATCTATGAAATATTTATGAATTAGATAATGATTTTTCCCTAATGGGGATTCTATATCCAATTGTATACTAAATACTCAACAATTAGTTTCTTCAAAATCATATTTTGAATAAAACATCGAGTTATACCAAAAAATAAAACAAAAATAAAAATATTATTTCATATGGTAGTTAACACCTAGCTATTGTATTGGTGAGAATGAAAATGACTAACTATATTATATTTACATTTTTTTAAAAATGTTAGTACATTAATCTACAAATAATTAGATGCTTACAGATAATAAATTCCACTTTAGGCTTAAAATAGTATAATACTTTGAAAAGGTAGTTTTACCACCTTTTGATGGAGAACCCATTTTAAACATATTTTTTGACAATTTTATATGTTATATTTGACAAAATTTTCATATTATATGAAATATGAATTTCAAAATCTATTTGGTTGAAATTCACGTATTTTTTTTATAAAATTCATATTTTAATGAATAGTGACACATTCTACATTTAAATTCAAACTTCATTTTCATCTAATTTATTTATATAGTTATGTTACACTTTTAATTGGTTTTACTGTTTAATTGGATTATGTTTTTATCAATTAATCAATTAACTGTAATTGGAAGTAATTTCACAAAAATATTTTATATAAAAAGATGTCAATGTTTTGATGGGTTTTACATTAAAAAAACATTATTCTGATTTTGAAAATAAGAATTAATTTATAAATTAATTACTGAAAATATTATTTTATAATTTAAAAACATGGATTCATTATTCAGAATAATAAGTTCTAAATTATATAAATATGCCTTTTTTGACATGATGACTAGTAAATTTAGTAATTATTTTTATTTACCATGGTTAAATGTTAAATGAGGTAAATAAGGGTAAAAATTTTATTATTATAACATAAAACTATTAGAATAATGGTCCTCATCTTATGGGAGATATATGGCCTACCCAAATACACTTGGGTCTAAAATAAGGCCTTTGGCAGCCACTTTGGTGTGATTATGACACTTTCAACTTTTAATTAATTGTAAAGGAAAATATTTTATAAATATGTATCTTTTTATTAAAAAAAATTTAATATGGGATTATATTTGCGATCTATTAAAATATAAATATTCATTATAAATATAAAAATTGTTCCTATATCATGGTATTTTATTTATTATTTTTAGAAATAAATAATTAAAATAAAACTTTGACATAACAATGAAATGGTGATTTCCTTATTAGTGATTGAATCCATTAAATTATATTAAAAATATTTAGATAAATATTATTTCACATAATTTATGTCATAAAATAATTTTATATGTTAATAAAAAATATTATCAGTCTATTAAATGGTTTGTATCACTGTTATCTACCTTTTTATATTTTATATAAATTAAATAACATTAATATAGTAAAATTGTCAAAGATGATGTTTTAATTTAATATATATTTTTAAATAATTTAAATACACAATAAAATTAAATTATCAAATTCACTATGATATGTTCTAAAAGTTAATTAAGTGTCATATTACAAGATATTTACCCCATATAAGTAAAACTAATATCTTTTCAATAATTAAAATGTTTTTAACACAATTAAAATTAAAATCGATTATTTAATGGTAAACCGAAAAGATATTGTTCAAAATAAAAACAAAACATATATTAAAATTATTGGATTAGATAATTTAAAACTATCATCATCTTATCTTTGACATATCTCATTTTATAACCTTTTGTAATAATGACTTAATTTATATTAATTTAATATTTTAATATATTCCATGGGTGCCCATCCCCTCTCCTATAAACATGTACCCACTATTCTCTAATAATAACACTTCAAGAACCCTTTGGTTAAGACAATACCTACACAAAACCCTTAATATAATCCCTAACCTCATCCTAATACTCTCCCTTATGGTAGAAAATCCACCAAAAAATACATTTGGGATAAACCTAAAGAAGTTATCCGACTATGAGGAAAATAAAGACTGTACAAGACAAGTCAGACACAAGGTAAGAGACTTCATCTTAATAACATTTATTTAAAGAATAAATTGATATTGAACACCAATTTATTTTATATTGTGTATAATAAACCTCTTTATATTTTAATTTCATTCAACAATTTTCAAAATGGAATCTTTTATATATGAAGTGTTTCAAGAAATAAGAAAATGACTGTTCATTACGTTAGTGGAAATAATGACTTCTCCACCACCATAATAGTTATTTGATATTTGGATTCATCTACAATACGTAAAATTTTTAAATGGGAAAAGATATCCCGTGTTTCTATTTGGATATTTTTTTATTGAAAATGGTTTTGAAAATGAAATAACTACTTCAATATCTTGAATTGATTTATTGTGATTAAAATGATTTTTTTTGATTTAAATTCCAGTAATTGATTCTTTTGTAAGATATGATTATATAATGGTACATAGACATTTGATTGTGGTTATGTGATAAACCAATGACTGGTGGATCTATGATAAACAAAGGATGGGTGGTTACGTTATAAACTACAATGCATTGGGTATTGAAGTCGGTTGATGTACATTCATTGTAGTGATATGTGTGGAAGTCGAATGTATGGTTATTCCATTTATGTATTATTATGTTCCATGTATCATTTATATGTTATATGTGTTCTCAATGTGTTTTATGGTATCATTTTGATTACAAATATGGTAAAAATGAAATTTTATTCTGTGAAGTGAAATTATTATTTCTTATGGTGAAACTTTTTACATTGTGATAAAGTATTCATGGTTTGTATGTTTTCAGGAGACTAATAGTTCTCCTTATTTTTGTATCCCTTACTGAGATTATTATTCATATCCCATGTTTTGAAATGTATTTTAGAGGATTTTTAAGAGAATATAGTCAATGATGGAATAGAGTAAAATTTATAATGATTAAAAGAAACCAATTTTATTTTTAAATGTTTTTCTATTGCAGAAGAAATGAATAATGTTGGAAGTATGCTGTTTGTATTTATATGTTTATATTGTTTGAGTTTGGACTTAATTATCTAAATATCTATAACTGAAAAGAATCTTAATGTGAATTAAAGTCAAAGTATTCACTTAACATAAAATTTTATAATTTTAAAGGTCACGTCCTTATAAATGGTATCATATAACATAATTGAAATGAAATAATTGTTTTCTTAGAAATCAAACATTTCACACAACATTGATTGATACCAAAAAAAATATTATTATAATATTATAATTTTAAATGGTAGTTTACACCTAGCCATTGTATTGTTGATAATAAATATAACAAACATATTACTCCCATGTTACCTTAATGTGTATCATATATCGGATAGCATACTCAACACTCAACAATGGGGTGACTTTCATAGAGGTTCCAGTGGGGATTCAGGATCGACAGGGGTGGATCCTATGGGAACAGTCTATTCCTTGGGTGTGCTTACACTGGCAGTACGCGAACCTCCAGGCGAGCACATGAGAGAGGGAGGTTCAGATGCGTGCTCTGTACCACTTTCGTGACCCTAGTTTTTCTTAAAGATTTACGGGGACATAAAGCAGTGAGGTGGGAGTAATGTAAAGACCCGGAAATTTCACTGAATTGTTTTTGAAATTTTCTTTGGAATTTTACAAGAACGCAGTTTCTGAGAGCGCCTGATTCCGAGGCCTGGTGTGCCCGGAATCATTTTCCGAAGTTTAGCTCGGGTACGTTCAGTGAACGAACGACCGGGTTTTTCTAACTTATGAACCGGTGCTCGGAATCGAATTCCGAGGGCACCGATGGAATCGCAGTGCTGATATTTTCTTAGAAAAGCCTTTCCTGGAGTTGCGTTTTCTCAGGTGTGGTTATTAATTTTGGGGGGTTAAGTGAAGAAAATAAAATAAAGTGGTGCGACAAATTTATTTTATTTCACATAAAGCCACTTAAAGCCACTTAAACCTACTTAAGCTGAGTTGGAGAGGATAGGTTGCAATCCATAATATCCTACCCTCTTGGTAGGATATTTTTGAGGTGGGGCCCGCACGAGCCCCACCATTTTTCTTCCACTAAGTAACGCACCCGCGAAAACACATTTTTAATGAAACTCTACCGACGCGTTTTCTTAAAATTCTTAACGCCCCTATTAATTGGGTAGTCAAGTCATACCATTAATCCATCGAATTAATGGTTCGTTACTTAACTTCGAATTTTCTAAATATTGGCATGAGAATAAAATAAGTCCAATACTAGTTTTATCTTTATGGTTGATTGATGAGATAATTTGGAGAAGCATGAAGATTTTCATCCTCCTTTGTGAAGAACGTGAAGAACGCGAAGAACGCGAAGAACGCGAAGAACGCGAAGAACGCAAAGAATGCCGGCCTCCGACGAAGGGTGACGAAGAACACCAAACCCTCGGAGATCGATGACATGACACCAACATTTCTCCCTCTGCGACGCTTCTTCCACGATGATCCATCCCCGTGACAATCTTCGATCGACATCTTGAGGTAGGGGGTTTATGTGATTTTCCTTATGTGATTCTCTTCCGTATTTTATCTGCGATTTTTGGACCGCATGATATCAGTTAACGGGAGGAGGTCGGACCGCACAAACACGACCGTCCCCCTCCATTATTGTTTTTCATGTTATTGCGGATCGAATGAATGGATGCGCGATATCGTCACACCACGCGGGATCGATCGGCAAGGATGCATGACATCGTCACACTGTGTGGGATCGAGTGGCAAGCATGCGCGATATCGTCATGCCGCACAAGATTGAGCGGCAAGAATGCGCGACGTCGTCATGCCGCACATTCAAATTTTTTTTAAACTCTCGTGCGTGGGTTTTTGATTGCAAGTTGTTTGTATAATTTATTTTGGATTAATTATACCCTCGTCAATGATTAAAATCATGTGTTGATTTTTTTTCCAGTTGATAACACCTAACGCGGAGGGCGCAGGCCGAACAAACATGGCCCGACAACCTTCTGCAGCATGTTTATCAATGTCCGGATCGACGGACGACGACGAAGCAGGACGCTATGGCATTTGAGGGCCTTTTAGAAAAGATCGGGTCCCAAGAGGACCACTGGAGAAGACCGCACACAAAACGGACCACAGGAGCGCGTCCGGTGGTTCGCGAAAGCTCCCGCCGAAGCGCCGCGTCGGCTGCCGGAGGCGGCGGCCAGTGGCGGCCGACCGCCAGGCGGCGGCGGCGCCCAGCGCTCCGCCGACAAAACACGCCGCGTATGAAGCCGCGGCGGCGAGGTCGGTTCCGCGCCCACGCAGAACCGAGGGGCGGGACGCGGCCGGCATGCCGCGTCCGGGTACCACGGAGTGGCCCCCGCGCGGGGGCCGCGGTTCCCCTTGCTCAGCCGCTCGGCCGAGCCTAGCCAAGCCAACCCGCCGGCCGGCCTGGTCGCGCCCATGTCGGGTCGGGCCACCCTGGCCGGGCCGGGTCGCGCCCAACCGGGTCGGACCTGGACCCGGGTCGGGTCGACTCGGTTCGGACCGCCCCAGGGGGGTCGGGCTGGGTCGGTCTGGGCCCAGACCCCGCACCGTTTCCAGACCATTTCTCTCTTTTGCAAATAACATGAGATATGGGCCTCCGAACGATGCGCCTTCAGCGGCGATGCGATCCTTGGATCGAGACGGTCGTTTCGGTATATCACACTCAAGGTTTCAGAATACTTTGGGATCGGCCGGGTTGCTTCGTACACGAAACCAACCGGGCCCTCGGAGCGGAAACGCTCATATCTTGAGCTTCAGATGTTCGATTGATGTGCCGTCGACTTTGATAGATTCCTCTATGTGAGACGGATCTTTTGGATTACTCCTCCCGAGGTTTAGACACAGGTGGAGTACGGTCGGGTTGGATTTTCCTTAAAACCCAACCGGGCCTCTGGAACGAAAAAGCCAATAACTCATAGACCGGGCGTCTGATTGACGCGCCGTCTGTCTCGTTGGATTCTCTTGCTGAGATGTAACTTTTGGCATACTTCGCCCGAGTTTTGGTTGCTGATGGATAGTGGCCGTGTTGGATTGTACCCGAAATCCAACTGGGCCCTTGGAACAGAAATGTTGTTATCTTTCAGACCGGACGTCCGTTTGACGAACTGTCAGCGGCGTTGGTGATCGCGTGGAGAAACGGTCCCTATGAGTATACCCTATGAGAGTTCATGGTACAGTTGAGATACGTCCGGATTGGTTCGCACACGAAACCAACCAGGCCCTGGGGACGAAAAATCTAATAACTCACAGACCGGGCGTCCGATTGACGCGCCGACTGTTGCGTTGAGACCCCTACGACGAGGCGGTCCTTTGAGATACTTCTTCGTGGGACGTTGAGATACTTCTTTGTGGGACTTTGAGATACTTGGAGTATCGACCTGTAGCTTGTGGAGTGGACCATCCCGGAGACGACGGTGCGGATTACGGAGACCGTGTAGCCGACTGAGACCTGACGACTACTTGACCGACTCGACTTGGAGTGAGTCGACTAGCCCAGTGGATGGAGCACTACTTTATGAGTTTTAGACCCATTGAAGACGGAGCACTACCTATGTGCCAGTGCAGACCCGCGGTACTCGTCCGGAGAGTACCTCAGCAGGCTACTAGGGGGTGTGCACTACTGTGTTTGGGTGACATACCTCGGCGGGAAGCACTATTGTGTTTGGGTGTCTGACCCGTGGTACTCGAAAGGAGGAGTACCTCATCAGTCATAGGTTAGTGAGAAGTACCTCGGAGTCGTCACAGGACCACTGTACACTCCAGAGACGGGGCTCTTCAGCAGTTACAGTTTCGATAATGAAAATCCTGGTTTGAGCTGAGACTTTTGACCATCGTGTTTACCTCATGATTGAGATGGGTCACTTGATAACTTAGGTATATGTATGGGAATATACCTGGGTAGTGGTTATCCATTGATTTCATGATCTTTGTGTTTCCTCATGATTGAGATGGGTTACTTGATAACTTAGGTATATGTATGGGAATATTCCTATGTAGAGGTTATCTGTTGAGATCTTCATTGTGGTTATCCTTGTTGGTTTTAGTGAGACCTTGAGGGTCTCAGGGTCCCTACTGAGTATCGTTATACTCACCCCTGCACGGGATATGCCCGCACCTCGTTGTGTTGGTTGCAGACGATGGGCAGTGCTGACAGAGGCCGAGTGTTTGAGGACTGGACGGTACTCAGAGGTGGACTACACGACGAGTCAGTATCTGGAGGTGGACATCACGGCGAGATGACACATGGAGGAGGTTGACAGTCGAGAGCGTTGAGGAGGATATCTGTACCTACCCTTCAGGTAGGATCCGTGGTGGACGATCTAGGTGCTGCGCCATCTATACCTACCCTTCAGGTAGGATCCGAGGAGGACGACCTAGGAGCTGCTTCCATTCTTCCAGCTGTTGTCTTTTTCTGTTGTAATTTGTTCAGTTATAGTTGTACTTTTATTTGATTTTGTATTCTGTCCCATTTACCTTTCAGCACTTCTCTTTGTACTTAGTGTTTTACTTCTGCATATACTCTGTAGTGTTTTGTTTACTTTTATAAAGGCAATGCCTTCCCAGTTATCGGGATTTATGCCTTTTGTGCTAGTCGCCAGCCCCTGGCATATGGAAGGTGGGCTTTGGGTAGTCACGAAACGGGCCCCGAGGACGGGTCGTGACAAGTGAGGCTGGGTGGGATGTTAAAAAAATGGGAGTTAGGAATTATTTTTAATTACCATCACATGTTTTCAATATAGTATATAATATGAAATTTTTAGGGAGAAATTTCATAAGAGGGTGTAATTAAACACTTTCAGACATTAAAATAACATTATGTTCGATAGCATATACAACATGCAACACTAAACATATATAAACCATTCAATTTTATTATAGTTTTTAAATTGGAATCTAGAAATAGAATTTAACATATTGTGATATATATAAATATGTTTATATATTTATATATGTTGTACATAATGAAAATTTATTGACTAATTTCTAGTAAATAAATAGTTATTTATTTCATCAAGTCATTTTATTCAAAAAAATAATCATTTTTTCAAAAATGATTTTTGTACCATTGGTGATAAAATTTTATAAATAATTTAATAAAAATTACCTATTTTCATAAAATAAACAACATATTTGACATAATAAATTTAAATTAATATTAGGGGAAATTTTTTCGATTTCTCTTAAAATATTTGAATTTTCAATTAATACTGATAATTACTATTTTATATTCAAAACTGTATTTTCTTTTCAAATAATTACATATAATATTTATATTTAGTATTATATATAAAATTTAATTATTTAATTTTTATTAAAAATAATGTTATTATATAGATTGGATATAATTTAATACATAATGTAGTTGTTAAAACTTTTTTAATTTAAAAATAATTTTCTAAAAATCGGTTTTCAATTGCATTCTTTGTCCTTATATTCATTTTATTTTAAATGATCTACCAGTTTAATCTTGAAAAATAATTAAATATTTGTAATCCAGAGATCCCGAATTTCCAAATAGTCTCTTTTTTCATTATAAATAGTAATAATAGAAAATAATAATCACCAAATTAAGAGTAAATGATGTAATTATGGTCAAATATAACATGATAAGGACAAAATAATGACCAAAACACATTCCATCTTTACAATATGAATTTATTTTTTCTATCCACATTGATGTTCAGAAAATATGTGAAGATAGTTTCAAATGACTTTGATTTTGAAAATTATAATAATTAGGTAAAACATAAATTTAAAAATATCAGTTTTCTTCTGTTAATTATGATAATATTTTGGGACCGCAATAAAGACAACCATTATTTTATTTAAATATGTTTTATTATGTTTTATTAATTATTTGTATCATGTAATTATATTTTAAATTTTTTGGGTTTAAATAATTATGAGATGTTCTTACACAACACCAACATAATATTTATCAAATTAATATAAAATAATAAATTATAATAAAAATTTTAAATGTAATATAATATATATAAATTTTGATGTTCCATGAGTAATTTATAAAATAAATTATATATTTTTTAATTTACTATATTTTAACTATATCATTTTCATACAATTTACAATGTCAACTTAATTTAATCACCTCAAATTTTAAATGAGTCATATTTTAAATTAAATACTAATTTATTAGAAGATTTAAAATTCATAAATATAATTTCATTCCGTAATTCATTGGAATATATTACAAAATATTAACAAAATCATATTTATGATACAATTCTCCTTTAATAGTTACGATATTGATCATTAATGACTAAAAATTTTGTTGTCACGATAATTGTAAAAAATAGAAAATGTAGTATAATATAAAGAGATAAGGGTAAAAAAAATATTTACAAGCCCAAATTTCATTATATGACATAAATTTGAACAAATTGATTCATATATTCATATTATATCATTTTGGAATATTTTTATAGAAAAATAATTCATATTAATTTGAGATTATATATAATTCAAAGAGTATCCATTCGTTAACCTATAAAAGAGAACCTCTTTTCATCACTCTATGAAACATCAGAAGGCATTAATTTCATAAATTTATATCCAAATAACATTCTTAACATTTGTACGCATATTATAGATGACTTATTTTGATCAAAATATAAAATTTATCGGGGTTAGGGTGAATAGAAATGGATGTGGTCCAAAGTTGATATATAGCCGTCAACCATTTTTTTTAATCATGTTAATCAAATCACTTTTATTTGTCTCCTCATCTACCACATCATACAATTTGTTATAATGATGGATTATATATATATATTTAATTTATCATATTATTATTATTGTGTAATGGTGAATTATTATATTTTTTTAATAAAATTCATCTAAAATGGAATTGACATTCATGAGTAAATACAACCTATCATCCCCACAACAGGTGTAAATAGATTTTTATCTGTTATTTTATTATGAATATATCTATATTTATATTTTATGAAAATATATGATATTAATATCATGTTTAAAATTTTATAGATCATGTAAATATGATCAATGTAAAATGTTTGAGAATGTCATACAAAAAATGCCAAAAAAATGAAGCACTTATAACCAATAATAATGAATTTAATAAATAATAATTAATAAAAGGTTGGTAAGATAAATAATAAAATAATATATGGTATTCTATATATTATTGTGGTCTTAGAATAATTATATAGTTATATTAAAAAATATAAAAATGTTTTTATCGCATACAAATAATGATGATACTAAAGGTGAGGGGTTTCACAGAATCACCCTTTATCATCATGTTTTTACAATTATCTCTCTAACTCCATTTATCCTTCCCATTGATTTTATAGATTGATTTAAAATTATATATATATATATATATATTTATAAAAAATATAGTCAAACCAAATTATTCCTTCTTTTTAAGTGGTAATACATGAAATAAACTCATTTCAAAAATTTCTTCTTTCAAATTAAACCTGATTATGGTGAATTTTCATATTCCTTACTCATTTTATGTAACATTCCATTAACTTTCTCATTATAATATTAATATATTATTTTGATACATATATTTATGTATCACATGTGAACATTGATAATATTTATTTCATTCTTGTCTTAAAAGTATTTATATAATATCCATTGTTTATGGTACGACGAAATAATATGGAATCCATTTCCTTCTTTGGTTAATTAATAAAATTATTCTTATGTATTGATATCATGTATTTGGTAACATAATCCTAAATATTTTATTATATATGTGACCATATGTTTCCCTATTTCATTTTTAGGATTTTTTATCATGAAAACTTTTAAAATGGATTTAGGGTAAACCTAATCCATATAGGTACTCTATACACCATATGACGTTATCTTGGATGTTATACATGACATCCAATTATGTGATTATATGTTTTTGACATAGATCCTATTTTTCCATAATATTATTATACCATTTTATTAAATTAATAATCTTATAATATTTCTCATGATTCTTTTTTATTATATAGTATATTACTTTTGACATACACATTATGCATCATTATCATGTTTATTCACATAATAGTCTTTTTTAATCCCTTTTGTATACGTATTACCTATGCTATCCTATAATGTTTTATGATCACTAAATAATATAAGTTCCAATATAGTGATTAAAATAACAATGTATTAATTTTATATTGATATTTTATACAATGCACTGGCCTGGTTTTCCATCCAACCTGACACCCATCATGATTTTTCACATCGCCCAAAAAGGGATCCCGATCCCCATGGGTCGGCGACTAGTTCCTCAGAACCATAAAAATATTTTCAGATTTTTTCTACCAAAAATAAATAAAAATTAGCATAATATATAAATGATATAACCAATTTAAATAAATAAACTCTTCGAATGATAGATTTAATCAACCTAACTGAAGGGAATGGTCACAATCATGTATGAAAAACTAACCGACTCAATCCCTAACAATGAGAGAACATGTCAAATGATCATTCATTCAATGTCAGCTCATCCCAACCTCTAGATCACAGGTCAGAAAACACAATTCATGAGATAATGGAGAAACTTGGTAAGTGAGAATCCACATGGTTTCATTAGTTAATAATATTAATATTAAATACTCTTCTTCATTGTTTCCATTTCATCATTTAATTTATTTCCAGCACGTGTACCTTGGGTCAGGAATCTATATCCTATACACTTTTCCCTAATCCTGTCATTTACAATGCATATGTGAATAGATATAATTCTACAAATGAGGAATTTACTATTCATAATTATCAATATACACTAGATCCTTAATCTTGTAAACATGATATGTCCATGTCTTTGAGACGCATATAGCCTCAGTCTTACATCCCAACCTACACAATGAAATTATGTCTGGAAGAATTTAGTCTTCTTCTAACATCCCAACATTTCCATGTATAACATTTATCTTGGAGCCTCCATCCCGATGGTATCATCAAATTAAACCATTATGTTAATAAAGAATCATAAAAACTCATTAAAATGTGAATTCATGGGTGGGGTTAGAGCATCAGTCCATCCCGACCCATGGAAGGAATCTCAATCCATTATCCAACCACCAATCTATGTTCACATTCTTATTTATCAATTACAATATATATCATCTCAAATAAATATTCATAACATTATAATTCACATTTCATTTAACACATGTATCTCCTTTATTCATTAACACAGTAACAAAATAACCATTTAAAAGGAATTCCTCATTAACCAATTAACATTATACCAACAATCCCTTATTCCTTGCTTTTAGTTGAACATAATTAATATCAATCACATTTACAACCCATGTTAACCAATTATTCCCAATTATCATAATTACCAATAATAACCCCTATTAATAAGATAAATATATAAATCCTATGTTTAACAACCTTAAGTGCCTATATGTGTATATTTATCAACTCTAACAATGTTCATGAAAATGTTACAGCCCATGGGTAACCTAAATAACATCCCTAATATATTATAGCCACCCTGTGGGGATCATGATGGTTTCAATAAACCAAATAATGAGCCATCCTATCATTTCACATGAAGGGCTCCCAAAGACCTAATAAGAAGAGACTAATATCAAATGTATCTATCACATGAAAAAAAAGATCATCGTCTACAATAATATGATTCAATAAAATAAATAAACAACACATCACATGTACCAATTGGGCCTTCACTCATATCAAAATAATTCAAAAATCCATTTCTAAAAAATTTTAAAATTTCAATAATAATTAAAACCAATAGAATAAACACATTCATGAATAACCACATAAATCAAGGGAAACTCCATATTCACTTTATAAAACATAGAATTCCATATTTAAAACTAGGAAATCTATAAAACACCATAGGATTACTTCTATGAAAATCCAAAACAAGGATAAATGCATATATTCCATAACACATTCCATGAAACACAACTTTCATATTGTAAGAGGTTCAAATAATGTCATTCATTTAAAAAAATAAATTCATGATACCTTATGAAAAATCAAATCAAGGCACAAACCATATTAATTTCCATTAGACCACGTTTAAATATGTTAGGATTTAATTTTTAAAAGTATTAAACCACACTCCCATTTGAAATTAACATTTTGAATAAAAGTGAAAACCCCGAAATTTACAATCATTTGATGTCACTGAAACATTTAAAACAAAAATCCATTTAAAATATCATCTTCACCCAATAAAAAAAATTCAAGGCCATGGCCCATTTTCCAATAGTAGAACCATTCAAGAAGCCTTAAATAATTTCATGGAAATCATAAGACAACTTAATATTCCAAATTACATTAGAAAACAAGGATTATAAAAATTTACCATTTATTCCAAGGCCTATGATTAAATAATGGTAACAAATTATCACATGGATATAGCATATATGTGTACTTGAAATAAAATGGAAATAAAAGGTGGGAGAATATTAGAATTCGAATGTATAAAAACTGTATAGTGACACCTACCTCTATGAGGAGTGGACCAAGATGGAAGACCATGAAACATGAATCTTTTGACAAAGACATCCCTATAATTATAAAAACACACATTCTTATATATTTATATCCTTTAATAAAATGTTCATATTCCACTCACTGTGAGGAAATATATACAAGGAAGATATATTTAAATATACATTTATACCTATTTATTGTTGGGAAACCATTCAAGAAGCTATAAAACATTCCACATAAATTTATTGGAACACTAAATCAAGAAAGGGACCCAATATAAAGTTGAATATTAATATGTGGAATAAAACACTTACCTTGAATGGTAGTGATCAGACGAATTGAAAAAAATTTCTTTGCTTTCCCTAGATGATGATGGAATACACACGATTGGGTCCTAAGAGGCCCTTTGCATACCCTAACATTGATGGAAAACCACAATCCTAATTTTACTCAACCTATATTTTTTGGATGATCTATACCAGGTGACAAGGAAAAAAATCGACCAATTTATGGGAGAAGAGAGGGAAAAGGGGATATGTTGATGTTTTAACCATGAAACTGGAAAAAATCCAGTGGATTCAATATAATAAGAGAATATTTCGATGGATGGGAGATGCATGTCAAAGGAAGAAGGTGGTTGGTGCCTCATGTGACACATTGGGGTGAGGATATAAAGAGAGTAACAAAAATAAAAAATGAAGAAAAATTAATACTCTATTTTAATCTCAGCAACTCACACGGGTTGAAAATGGTTTACAAAAATGTGTGTTAACCTGGTGTTGTACACTGTCTAGGATAGGATCCCTGACATGGTTAAATACAGCTGGACACATTTTTGAAAAAAACCATGCTGAGATCATTCCACTCAGCACTGACAACTTATAGAGCCCAACTACTCGCTCGCCGCATGGTTTTATAGACCATTATTATTCCATGAGCCACTCCATTGAATCACCTAAGTACCCACATAGATACAACATAGTTACTACTAAACATATTGAATAACCATTAAATGGCTAAAAATTATCCAAATACATAAATTGTCATCCTGCCTACTACCTAAAGTCAAACCCACTCAATAATAAAATAAAATAATCCTAAATAAATACAATATAACACTTGGGGTACAATAATCTACCCAACATTACTCATTCAGTCCCAAGAATGTACTGATTGAATAAAAAGAATATGAAAAAATAGTACAATTAGGACATAACCAAAGGAAACACCCTGCATGGCTTATCGTTAGAGGCGATGACAAAAGCTCTCAACAATGATGGCTACGATAAACAAATAAGTATCCATATTTCCACCCACTACTTGAACAAAAACCTCAAATAAAAAATATAATTCATCATTGGAACCTCTATCAGAGTCTCCCCACTATTTACAGTTCCTTGTGAAATGTATTACTATAGAGAACTGCAAGAAAACATAACATTAAAAAAAGACATCCAATGCAGAAATATTATCAAATAAATCCCTTCCACACACAAGGAAGAATGAACCACCACAAGAATCCTAAAAAAAAAATAGGACTCTCCTTGTGTCACAACACATTATATATCCTAGGTTCCAATGCATGGATCAAACTAACACATTGCATCCATAATGGGAAAATTCAAATGCCTACTAATATACCAACTCAGTTGGTAGATCAGAACACACTAGTCAGCTGATTGTTAACACAAGGATTATCTTTTTTTCAATGAAACTAGAACCTCAATGGATCAATGAGAAAATGAGTGATTAATCCACATGATATAATAAACCACATCACAATATCCAAATAAGTGATCACAACCATGAAAAGAAAGAATTCCCAAACCAACTCACCTCGTTAAACTCAAATATAACTAAATAGACAGAACTCATACTCTCTCACATGGACATTTTCATGGCCACTCTCCACTTGGAGATAGTGATTTAACCATATCTGATGATTCTCTTTAGACCATTCCTGGGGATAAAAACAAAGTAAATAAGCATGGAAGTCATCTGTCTATATCTCTGAACAAAAAACAAATGATTCCTTCTAAATCATGTAATCCAAAAAACATCAATACATAAAAAGGTGCTCCAAAACCCTCAAAAGAAGCACGCACAATTATACCAAACAAAATATTCCATTATAATATCATTTTCAGAAATGAATTTTAAAAATCACCCTCTACCAAGGTATTTTTCAAACACCAAGGTATATAAATTTGAAATCAAACAATCTTGATTAAATGTGAACATTTACCAAAAAAAATAAAAAATAAATCCTCTACAAAATTCCATTTCATTTTTAAAATAAAGAACCCATGGATGCCATTTCAAAAATCACATTCATTTTGAAGACACCATTTAACAAAAAGGAAACCATATTTATACTTCACATTATAAAACAAATGAAATTAACCCTTCCTAAATTTTGAAAAACAAAATTTTACAACAAATGTATTCCTCTAAACCCCTCATTATTTCTCAAACATGGTTTTCAAAACAAATAACACAGAATAACTATACAAAAATCCTCATAAAGGCCATTAGGAAAGGTAATAGTATTATTCATGCATTATGTTCACAAAAGCGGGTCGTGAGACATCCATTCAACACACTCCATATAAAAGGAAGACTTGGCTGCATGGTTGCCTCTTGGTTTCCCATGCCATGTGTGTTAACCATGTAGCTCATATTCTCATTCCTTTCCACCCCGAGACTGAGAGTGACCCCCCAGTATCATGAACATGCTCAAACGGAATCAAAACATCAATCAAATTAAAAAAATTCAAAACATCCCATAACAAACTCAAATGAATTATTCAAAAACCAAGTACACTTTGTAGCTTGAGTCATGGGACAAGCAAGATCTTTCTAGACACTCCATGCCCTTACCTATTAAACCCCTATAAACTTAGTCTCAATTCTACACGAACATCCCCAAATTACATGGGATATAACAACACTTGTTCCCATTAGTAACATATGCTATAATATCAAATTGTAAAAATCCCGATAGAGATTACATCCTACCCAAAACCCAACATTATTTTTCATAAGTTACAAAAGGAATTCCTGATCCCCACAAGCTAGTGACAAGTTCCTGAGAATCATCAGAAATATTTTGGGAATTATTTCATCCAAATTGAAAGAAACATCTAAAAATAATATATATGAAATAACTAAAATAAACAATAAGAAAGAATTCTAGTAAGAAAAATATTACTAAAGGAAAAATCTATAATCAAGTACGAAAAACTAACATACTCAAGAAAATAATCAAGACATCATTACCAAACTCCCCCCCCATGTCGGCCACGAAGAACAAAAAGAATCATACTAATAATCTGAAAATATATATGCATGATCTAAAAATATCAATAGGTCAAAACATCCTTCCAAAAAAATGAAATAGGTTCCCTAAGTCTATACATCAATGATAGTTAAAAATTAAGGTTTGAAAGTATGTTTTACGTTCATAATAATCTCTAGGAAAAATAAATCAATCCCACCAAATCATCCAAAACATTTTAATTTACTGTAAAAACATGGATTTGAAAAACAAATCCATGACCTAAGCCCAAACATACATTGCACACATTGTTATTGTAAAGACCCTTCCTAGTGAGGCCCATGACATAACTCCCCATGACTGCCTCCAACATACCAAGGGCTAGTGACAAGCAACGAGTTGGTATATAACTATCATGAGAGGCATAACATATGAACCTGTACACATGCACCCATATACAGCCAAATAAATTCTAGAAATTAAAAAACCCACTAGGGAACAAAAAACATTCATACAACTAAACTTAGCTAGTAGAGTACAATATAATGTAAAATGAGGAATGTAAACTGGTCCAAAATTCAAGACCACACAAATAATGTGTTACAAAAATAAAAAAATTAATCTGTAAAAAGAGAAATAGGTATTGAGACTTCTGCTCGTACCCATAGCAACACCTCAGCCTATAGGTAATATCACAAAGCTCGATCCAGTACTTCTCTACCCTAGAATGCATCAAAAGTTATCTCTTCTTCATAAGACATGACACGTGTAGGATAAACCTGTCTTGGGGTAAGTATGACAATACTCAGTAGGAGACCCCAATAACCATAATGAAATACACAATGTAAATGTATTTTCATCTCTAAACATTATTTTCCTACAGAACATATATCAAGAGAAAAATGTCAAGATATAATTGAAACCCATACATATAGTATAGAGGTCAGTCCCACTAACCACATACCCACACATTGGATTCAGTTCGATGATTTCTCAAACCACTCATCCATGAGAAATCACTACAACGGTATGATAGCACTGATGTTTTTTTTTCTAAAAAGTGCATTCATTTAAGAGTTTCACTAGGGATATAGAGAAACTAATAGATCTAATGAGAGAATGGATACAATCATTTTGGGAGAACACACTCATGAGTGGGGGCATATCACAATTCAAAAATTCGGATAACTGTCAAGGTCATGTTGTATACCATGACTGAACCAGAATCACCTTTTATATATAGGATCATAATCCTATAGTATTGACCATGCCAATACCTGACCCTACCTTGGGAAAAGAATGGGTAGATGATCTCCTTTTAGGCCTCTCATAGAAATTTTGGCTCTATCCAGAAAGTTATACTGGTGGGATCATACATCTGTGGGTGGAAATTATACCTGACCATCAAGGGAACAAGCCAATGGGAACTACTCCTGACGAAAATTGTACCAAGAATAGAGGAAAAGAATATCAACCAATGTGTAGGAATGTAAAAGGTGTTTGGAAAGGTCACACGATGTGTCCAATGACCCCGAGTACTGCTATTGTACAATGACCCAGGTTGAAGATCATGTCTTGTTGAAATAGATATAAACTACATGTAATAAAGTGACATGTTGTTTGCTACTATCTGGGGGCCACTCCATATATGCGGGTTGTGTGTACGTACACAGCTTCAGCCCATTTCTGGAAAACTATGTACCAGTACAAGGGTTAACCCATGTAACCGGAATTGTCTAGCTGTGTGGTGGATTACATTACTTGTACTCTACCCAATGTCTGTGTACCATCTGAGATTGATGTAGTGTACCACATAAATACCCACCCATTGTGTGATAGGTTTCACACATCATTTCATTGCTTCCTGTATCATGAAACCCTATCCACCACCGTGTGGACCCTAGAAGTTCTATTCCTCGGAGAACATGCCTTTTTCTTATAGCCTTTCCAGAACCTATGATCCTCATCCACACACTAGGTTTGATCCTTTGGAATTCAGTCTAGTGATCAATTCAACATGAAACTGAAGGTTCATGGTCATCCAACCATGTAAAAGATAATTTGGATGGGCTAAGGCCTTTGATTTTCCCGGGAGGAATGTTTCAATCCAACTGCATGAAGAACCGTTTACAAATTATTTCTCTTAAACTAATTTTATTATTCCACCTCCAATGTCGTCACACCTCCACTAGGTCTTTATGTTTTCATTTCTCAAATTTTGGATCATTTCATTGTGAATTTGGCCTGCAATGATCCATTTTCCAAAACCCCATGATGAATGCCATGAATGGTGGTAAAAAGGGGAAGAAGAAATCAAAAAAACAAATTGAGGAACTAACCTATGCCATCAATCTTCATGGTGTTGATCTTCTCACGTTAGAAGGATCAAATGGTGAAAATAAAATAAAATAAAATCATTCATCGATTCATTCCCCAATATAATCCGGATAAAGGACCCTCCCTCAAAATTGAATGATATGCAGGTCATCCTATTTTTTGATAGATAGTCATCCATTGATTGAATACAAGATTTGGAAAACTAATTTAAATATCAAATCCTACCTCAATCATCAATGAATAGAGAGATTGGTCATTGTTCAGAATTTGTTCTCATGCAACAACGATCTGCATGTCATCATTCATCTTGGGTCTTTGAGAATTATTCATGGGTAGCTCCACTCCAAATCTCCAAATGATTATATAGATTTTTTAGGGTTATGATCCTTACCCCAAGATTATTTTTTTTTAAAATAAATTATAATTCTGTTGTATTATGAAATCATTTAGAATAAATAATTATTATTTTATTTTTTTCCATTAAAATGTCATACTACTAACTTCTACTATCGACCCACACCAGCAGATGTGTGGCCCCAACAGTAGTAGTGTTGCTACTATAAATGAAATGGTTCCCTAGGATTTCTGATTTGGGAACCCATTAATAATTAATTACTCATTTTTTTGAAAACCAATCACTATTTCTATTGAAAAGATTAATTAATATCAAAAATTAATTATGGGAACTCCATGCCTCAAATTTCATGTCTTAGTTAATAATAGTCTTGATATAATTCCATATAATATTTAAACATATTATACTAATAATCTAAGACATTAAATAATCTCCACTGGGATTTACATCCTGAAAATCCAAATCAATAGGGTAATAAAATAGATGTGGGTACCCATCATGAATATAATCCTCCCACTACTGTGTTCTCTTCTGTATATTCCCATTATACCTCTAGTCATGCACCAAGGGAATCACTCACAAATGGTGGATCCTTTTTAATTGATCCCCGATCTCCAAAGGGTACTCTAAGAATGTTTCTCCATCCTTTATATATAGGTCTCCCAAGTCGATGATGTGTGATGGGTCATGCAAGTACCTTTTTAGCTGCGACACATGGAAAACATCTTGTACTTGGTACAACTATGGCAGTAGAGCTACAAGGTATGCCACATCACCAACTCATCGTAGTATCAAAAAGAGACAATAAACCCTAGAGACAAATTTTGACCCCAAAAAAATCATTGTAACCTTCATTGAGGTGAGACCTGAAGGAATGCATGATCTACGTCTTCAAACTCCAGAGATCTCTTCCATCTGTCAGTGTAATATCCATGTCAGATCTGTGCAGTCTTTATTCACACCTAGATGATCTGATCCTTCTTGGTGGTAGCTCAGACCATCTCTGGATCTAAGAGTGCTGACACAGTGAATTTGATCCACTGATGTGGTGACCAGTAGGGTCGCCTATATAATGCCCAAAATGTTTTCATACCAATGGTGGAGTGGTAATGGTATTGTAATAATTCTCCACTAGTGTTAGGTGATCCTCTAAACTATGACCAATGTCATGGATACATGCCCACAATATATCCTATGGATCCTAATTGGTTATCTCCATCTAACCATCGTTATGGGGATGGAATCACATGATCAAACGTAGTTGATACCCAAAGGCCTACTACAATCCCTTCCACAAACAAAATGTGCAACGAGCATTGTGGTCTGAGTCTATCATCAAAGGGGACCCAGGAATTAGAATGATCTTTTTCATGTAGAGTCATCCAACTCTCTCTACGAAACTCTGCTCCTTGATAACTAGTGTAATGGCCCGGAACTCTCCGGTCGATTACTTTGTAAAAACGTTTTTTTTTATGTGGTCAATGCGGCGAACATCAAAAATAATAATTATTATTATTAATAAATGGTGATGTGCTAATAATTTTTTTTTGGGGTTTTGTTATAAGTGTTATACTAAATAATTATAATAATAATGTTGGTTTTTTTTGATAGATCTGGTAATAATGATTTAATGAGAATTATGTTTTGAATTAAATGCAATGAGATTTGAGATATGAGAATAAATTAAAGATGTTATGATAATTGTGTAAAAATAAATAAATAAAGGTTTAAAATAAATTTGGGGCATGCCACAAGGAGAGAGAAGATGAAAAATATAATAATATGAAATAAAAGGGGAGGCTCAACAACAAAATAAAGATTGGAGAGAGAAAATAAAATTTATTGAAAAATAAATATAAGAGAGAGGCACCACTTTTTGTGGGAGAGAATCTTGGGAGAATGAATTAATAAAGATTGGAGAGAGGAAGGAGTTATAAGATATTAATGGGAATAAAATTAAGTGTGAAATAAATAGTAAAGGAGATAATTGGTGATGAATTTCCAGCATGAAAATGACAAATGGTGATTGATTGGAGTTAGAGAAATAGATAAATAATTAATTAATAAAATATTTTTATCATTTTTTTTGATAATAAAACACTTTTTTCACAATAACTTTTTCGTGCGACCTCGGTTTCACGAACCGTCAGTGGCAGTGCGACCCTGAGTACGAGAAGAAAATTATGAGTCCAATATTGGATGTATTTTTCGGGTTTTCGGATTGGGTACCCGAAACGCTCATGAATTAATAGATTTAATATTGTTATTATTACGGGATCTTGTATCCAACGTATCTCCCTCATACGGTATCGGATTGACGATCCGTCAGCGACAGTGTAACCCTGAAATTATGAAGGTCATTTTAAGACCATTAATGAGCTACTTTTATGACTCATGCCTCGGGTCAACAAAACACCACATATTGATAGAATTATCATTATTATTAAAACGCGTGGAAACCGCGTGACGTGTTGTGTGTTAACCAATCAAAACATGTAACGTATGTACGGTCACATCGTGTATTCATTAATGCAAGCTGAATACGGATTTACCTATTTGTTGCCTATATAAGAACGAGGTCATGTTTTATCTTCCATATCGATCGCTTCTTTGTCACACAACGACGCTCTTGGACGATCGAGAAGTATTCCTCCTCTAACTTCTTTGTCCGAGCTCCGAATTACAATCCGTCAGCGGCCACAGGATCGTAGCGACGAGACGAAGCTTCTAAGCCCGGACTTGTCACCTTTCCTTCCGACCTTCCTTCTTCAGCTTCCATCCTAGGAGGCGTTTGTCGGGTTTGGCGAAGGCGGAGGACACCGAAGGACGTCGTCAGAAGCGACGTGATCAGGACCTTTTGAGGTAGGGGTTTACCTTCGTCTCTCTTTTTGGTGCAACATGCGGGGTGGTATATTTTTCTTTTGTTCCATTGGATGAAGTTGAACTTTAAATAAAGATAATAACCGAATAAAGAAGGGTTTGGGGTTTTGTGCTGTTTCTATTGCCTTCCAGTTTCTTTATCTTCTGATTGTGATTTTGGATTGAAAGGCCTTTGCCTACTGAAAATCAAGGCCGTTGGTGGCCTTTGCGTGCGCAATTTATATCTGAATTGTTTTTGGTTGGTTTTGTTAAAACATGGAAAATGGATAAGCATGTAAAGGCTGGCTGATTAAATGAGAATGAAAACCTTGTGTGATCACCCCGATTGAACAAAGTCAGAATAATGAACATGTTGGTGGTTTGGTTGTTTTGTGGAAAATGCCTTTATTTATGAAAAGTGTTTTGATTATGAAAAGTGTTTTGAAGTAAAAGGTGTTTTCAAATGCGGAAATGTTTTGTGTGTGGAAAGGGTTTTATGTGTGGAACTTTGAAATAAATGAATGATGGAATGTTGTATGGTTGTGATAATCTCTTGTAAATGAAATGGCATGTGGTTGCTTGCGTTTTACCTAACCTTGGATGTGGATGGAAAGGATATGTTTGTGAAAGGTTTTTTCTGGATGTTAGTTGCACAGTAGTAATAATTTGTTAAACCATTGCATGAAACATGAAAACCTAAATGGGGTTGGGGGATGATTGTTTGGTTGATTATGCATTCTTCGTGGTAGCAGTGCCGAGGCACATGCTCAGTTTCTCTTTTTAAGAAGCCATAGGTTGGGCTGTGTGTTTGGTATATGTATATATATAATTGTATCTTTGTGTTTTGTCGCACCACACCCATGTCAAGCACCTAGTGCCGAACACTCCCATTTTATGGGAGAGGGTGTTCCCCCTTAGTTACTAGCTCCTTCCTGCTCCTTCTTCCATAGGATATGATGGCTTGAGGTGACCTTACACCCAAGACTCTTCGGTAAGGTCTCGGAGGCTGTGATGGCTTGAGGTGACCTTTAGCCCAAGACTCTTCGGGCAGGCTTACCGTTCCCAAGAACCTTTGGGATGAGGCCCAGGTGTCTGCGGGCGGGTTAGTGGTTGTGGCCCAGGTGTGTGCGGGCGGGATGCGTGGTTTGGCCTAGGTGTTTGCGGGTGGGAAGAGTGTGGTAGCGTCAGGACGTTTGCCGTTAGGAAGAGAAACATATAATTAAGTGGGAAATGGTGCGGGGTACCCAATACTTTTGTTCTATATATATACTAAACTTGTTTGTGTTACTTGGTGAGTGTGACCAGTGAGGCTGGGTGGATAGTTTTTCCTTGTTAGTTTCTGGTTCTTCTGTTTTCTCACGGGACCTTAGGGTGTCTCCCCACTTGTGCATGAGAGCTTTAGGTTCTCTACTGAGTATACTTGTATGCTCACCCTGCGTTGTTTCAGGTTTTCAGGAGGACTACCAGGGCCATGCGGGACCCTACTAGTCAGGCAGTGGGAGCTGTGCAGTTGCTGTTTTCTTGTTTTTCTTTTGGTACTGTACTCACTTGTACTTTGAGCTTATTTGTACTTGTACCTGTTTCAGTTTATTTATACATGCATATGGGACTGGGTTGGGTTTCTTTTCAGCACCTTTGTTGTTTTTCCTTTTTGGTGGTTTACTTGTCCTATTTCCGATCCTAACTATAAAAAGGCTAATGCATCCCATGATTGAAAAAAAATAATAAACTCATAGCCTTGGTGCTAGTCACCACCCCGGGGCCTACTGGAGGCGGGACTCGGGGGTCATTATCTCCCTTTCACCATTTCCAGCTCAGGAGGGGCATCTTTGATGGAAGGGGTTCGTGACAGAATGGTATCAGAGGAATGGTTGATAGATTGGATGGAGTCTGGAGTTAGGCACAGTGAGGATTGCATGGGATGGTTGGGAAACCGTGTTAGCTGATCTTGGTGTGTGACATAGGCCAGGGAAGACCGGCTAGGACATGGGATTTTAGGGCCCCCCGTGATCCGATGCAAGGACTCTGAGCCTACCGAACAACCAAGTGAGGATACATTTATTTTAGGATAGAAACCCTAGGAAAGGTACATGCATCATCATGTTTGTGTTTTACATGATTTGGGGCGTTCTGGGAATAAAGTAAAATGATAAAATGAACCCTTGAGAAATCTCCTTACTACTCGGGCTAAGGTTTTCCTTGTTTACCGTATAGCTATGGCACCTGGACGGCATTCCCAGGCGGCTCAGGCGGCCGAGGCCCAGCAGGTTCAGGCGATCGATCAACTGAGGATCGATCAAGAGAAGGAAGACAGCCAGTGGCAGAAGACCCTCCGTTCTTTCCAGCGTCAGACTCTCAAGAAGTACGAGGGAAGTACTTCGGACCTGGAGACGGAGGGGTGGCTTGAAGAGCTAGGGATCACTTTTACCTTGATCCGGGCTCCGAAGGAGGACTGGGTCCCCCTAACGGTCAGTCAGCTGAGAGGCGCGGCGCGCTAATGGTGGATGCTCTACCTCGGGGAGAGGAAGGAGGCAGAGATTCCATGGGATGACTTCGAAAAGGAGTTCCGAGAGGAATTCCTTTCTTCTTTGATCAAGGCGGAAAAGCATCAGGAGTTGCTCTCCCTTCAGCAGGGGAGTATGACTGTTCGAGAGTTGGGAATTAAGTTCAAGAATCTCCTACGCTTTGCTCCGGAACTCTTTCCGGATGAAGAGTCTCGGGAGAGACGTTTGGAAGAGGCGCTTCGTCCTTCGCTCTAGTATGCTGTGACCCCCTTCACCCTTCCGACATACTTAGCCGTATAGAAGAAGGCAGAAGTTGTAGAGAGGATGCACTTGCAGGGAGTTGCACCCCGAGAAGGGATCCAGGCGGGTCCGTCGAAGGGGAAGGCAGTCCTTAGCAGACCTCCTGTGACCGGACCTTCCAGGTTTAGGCCGGCGGGGAGCAGGCCCCAGCGGTTCCAGTTCAGGTCTTCAGGCCCTCGTCCTTCCTTCTCGAGTCCTGGACTAAAATGTTTTTCTTGTGGAGGTTTCGGGCACGTCCGGAGTCAGTGCCCGACCAGAGCTCAGCACGGTGGAGGTGGTCAGGATCAGTACCCGCCTCAGCAGCAGTTGCCATCGAGGCCCTTTCAGCAGCAACAGGGCCCTCCGAGGGTAGACCCTGTAGGAGGAGGCCGATCTCAGGGTGCTCCTCAGGGACCTCGACCAGGGCGTGGTCGGGGAGGCGGTCGACATCAGAGAGGCAGAGGAGCTGGGCGTGGACAGTTGCACGCAGCAGAGTTGGCAGCTCCAACAGGACCAGAGGTGGTACGAGGTACGATCTGTTTGTTCAGCACCCTTGTTTCTACCTTGTTTGATTCAGGAGCTTCGCACTCTTTTTTGCACCCAGTCTAGCCCATGATTTGGGTCTAGATGTAGAGAGACTTTCTATACCCCTGGTACTGAGTATGCCTGTTGGATGTCAGACCCATTTGTCTTGTGTTTGTCGGGGATGCGAGCTGACGTTGGGACCACATCGGTCCATTGGAGATCTTCTTTTGCTACAGATGCAGCCATACGACGTCATCTTAGGCATCGACTGGCTGTTCTCTGTTAGTGCTGTTATCGACTACTTCCGGAGAAGAGTCGTGTTCTCCGATATGGATGGACAGCGTGTGACTTTTGTTGGCGAGAGGAGCTATCAGGTGAGATGCCGGCATGTGAAGCCTCTCTTTTCTTTGTTGGGTGGGATATCAGCGGTTCCAGCTGATACAGAGATGATGAATGTTCCAGAAGTTGTTGGGGAATTCCTCGATGTCTTTCCCGAGGAGGTTGTGACTCTACCCCCTCGACGTGATGTTGAGTTTGGGATAGACTTACAGCCAGGTGCCCGTCCAATCTCGATGGCTCGTTATCAGATGGCACCTTCGGAGTTGCGGGAGTTGCGGATTCAGATTGACGATCTGATGTAGAAGGGTTTCGTTCGACCCAGTGTGTCGCCATGGGTTGCTCCGGTTCTGTTCGTGAAAAAGGCGGATGGTGGTCTCAGGCTATGCATAGACTACCGGAGGCTGAATCAGGTAACGGTCAAGAACCGTTACCCCCTTCCGAGAATATATGACCTCTTCGACCAGCTGAGGGGAGCATGTTGGTTTTCTAAGATTGATCTGCGGTCGGGATATCATTAGCTGAGGGTAAAAGACAGTGACATCCCAAAGACAGCTTTCAGGTGCAGGTATGGGCACTTCGAGTGTGTAGTGATGCCGTTTGGGGTTACGAATGCACCAGCTGTGTTCATGGGTCTTATGAACTTTGTCTTCCGAGAGTTCCTGGACCAGTTCGTCGTTGTGTTCATCGATGACATCTTGATCTACTCAAGATCAAAGGAGGATCACGTTGAGCATCTCAGGGCTGTCTTGGAAGTCCTTCGGCACCATCATCTTTATGGAAAGTTGTCAAAATGTAAGTTCTTGACGCAAGAAGTACACTTCCATGGGTACGTGGTGTCTCAACATGGAGTGTCAGTGGACCCGTCGAAGGTAGAAGTAGTTGTTTCTTGGATAGCACCCAAGAGCGTGGCAGAATTTCATAGTTTCCTGGGGTTGGCTTGATACTATCGGAGGTTCGTCTCGGACTTCTCTCGAGTTGCTTCTCCGTTGACAGCTTTGACTAGGAAGAATCATGTCTTCCTGTGGAATGAGCAGTGCCAGGAAGCTTTCGACTACCTGAAAGAGAAGTTGGTTATTTCTCCCATCCTTAGGTTGCCAGAGAAAGGATCCTTGTATGAGGTGTTTTGTGATGCCTCTGGCCTTGGCTTGGGATGTGTGCTGATGCAGAAGAAGGGTGTGATCTGCTATGGGTCTAGGCAGTTGCGTCCTCACGAGCGGAACTATGCCACCCATGACTTGGAGCTTGCAGCAGTAGTGTTCGCATTGAAGCTGTGGTGACATTACCTCTTTGGGGAGCGCTTTGTGGTCTTCACCGATCACAAGAGCTTGCGCTATATCTTCTCCCAGTGTTACTTGAACTTGCGACATCAGAGATGGGCCGAGTTTCTCCAAGACTACGACTTTGAGATCTCGTACACTGAAGGTAAGGGAAACGTTGTGGCTGATGCCCTGAGCAGGAAGCCGCATCAGGAAGTGGTTCGGGAATCTGTTGATGCTTGGAAGGCGATGGGGGAGTTGGCTGCCTTGCACTTGGATGCGAGGGTGGAAGGTGCTAGAGGCTTCTTGTTTCAAATGACAGTACAGCCCTCTTTGTTGCAGCAAGTGGAAGAGTCTCAGTGGGGAGACCCTGAGGTGGAAGTGTTGCGGGATTGTGTCGATCAGGGGAACGCTCCGGAAGGATGGTCGGAGGACAGCCGACATCGGATGCTCTTTCATGGAAGGTTGTTTGTACCAGAGGTGATGGGTGATGAAGTCCTTCATGAGTTCCATAGCTCAGCCTTGGCAGAACATCCAGGTGTTTCGAAAATGTACCAAGGCCTGAGGGGACAGTTTTGGTGGCCCGGGGTGAAACGGGCAGTGACAGAGTTTGTGGCTAAATTCCTGGTGTGTCAGCAGGTGAAGGCTGAACACCGCGTTCCTGGTGGTTTGTTGCATCCTTTAGATGTTCCCTAGTGGAACTGGGACGACGTCTCGATGGACTTCATCACAGGACTACCTAGAGCTCAGGGCGGGCATGATGCTATCTGGGTAGTGGTGGATCGACTGACAAAATCTGCTCACTTCATGGCCATCAAGGAGTCAGGACCTGTGAGTACCTTAGCAAAGAGGTACGTGGATGATGTGGTGCGTTTGCATGGAGTTCCGAAGACTATCGTCTCAGATCGGGACACTCGGTTCACCTCATGAGTCTGGAAGGGGTTACATCATGCTTTTGGCACCCAGCTACGCCTTAGCACTGCTTTTCACCCTCAGACTGATGGACATACAGAGAAGACTATCCAGACATTGGAGGACATGCTGCGAGCATGTGTTCTGGATTTCGGAGGATCATGGGTACGACACTTGCCTTTAGTAGAGTTTGCCTACAACAACAGCTTCCGCTCTACTATCGGCATGGCTCCTTTTGAGGCTTTGTATGGAAGACCATGTCGTTCACCCTTTTTCTGGGTAGAGGTTGGTGAGACTGGTACTCTTGGACCAGAAGTAGTGCAGAGCACCACGGAGAAAGTCCAGCTAGTGCGGGAGAGGATGAAAGCAGCTCAGGATCGGCAAAAGTCTTATGCTGATCGTCAGAGGAGGCCCTTGGAGTTCGAGGTGGGAGATCATGCGTTCTTGAAGGTTTCCCCTCGACGGGGGCAGCGGAGGTTCGGAAAGGGGGGTAAGCTCTCCCCTAGGATCATCGGACCTTTAGAGGTGCTGAGGCGAGTTGGCGAGGTGGCATATCAGCTGGCCCTACCACCTCAGTTGGAGAGGGTCCATGACGTCTTCCATGTCTCCCAGCTTCGTCAGTACTTACATGATGACTCTCATGTCATCAACTGGGGAGTGCTAGATGTGGGAGAAGACGCGACCATCGAGGAACGGCTAGTCAGGATCGAGGATCGCAAGGAGAAAGTGCTCCGTGGACGAACCATCAGCTTGGTTCGTGTGTTGTGGAGGCATGACGGCCTTGAGGAGAGCACTTGGGAGAGGGAGACCCAGATGCGCGCTCAGTACCCTGGGTTGTTTTGACTTGTACCTTCCTTTGTTTGTTGGTGTTACCCTGTACCTTTGTTATATAAAATGTTGGCTTGTTGGATGTGAGATCTTTGTTCCTTGTTCTTGGGAAGTGTGTGGCTTGTCCGGATATATGGGAAAGGAAAAACCTGATCCTTAATGAAGACGCATTAATTAGGATGCGATTAAACCCGTGCAGGCGAGTCAGTGCCGCCTAAAGCGGATAATATCTTAACATAGGAGAGGGAATTCCTAACTCATAGAGATGTTGGTTGGTTCCTTGTCATGACGAGAGCCCTGAGAGGTATCTTGTGGAGTGGTTCTTCAGATCCTTTCCTTCTTCTGGGTCAGTTTTTAATTCTCGAGGACGAGAATGTTTTGAGAGGTATCTAATGTAATGGCCCAGACCTCTCCGGTCGATTACTTTGTAAAAACGTTTTTTTATGTGGTCAATGCGGCGAACATCAAAAATAATAATTATTATTAATAATAAATGGTGACGTGTTAATAATTTTTTTTTGGGTTTTGTTATAAGTGTTATACTAAATAATTATAATAATAATGTTGTTTTTTATAGATCTAGTAATAATGATTTAATGAGAATTATTTTTTGAATTAAATGCAATGATATTTGAGATATGAGAATAAATTAAAGATGTTATGATAATTGTGTAAAAATAAATAAATAAAGGTTTAAAAAACATTTGGGGCGTGCCACAAGGAGAGAGAGGATGAAAAATATAATAATATGAAATAAAAGGGGAGGCGCACCGACAAAATAAATATTGGAGAGAGAAAATAAAATTTATTGAAAAATAAATATAAGAGAGAGGCACCACTTTTTGTGGGAGAGAATCTTGGGAGAATGAATTAATAAAGATTGGAGAGAGGGAGGAGTTATAAGATATTAATGGGAATAAAATTAAGTGTGAAATAAATAGTAAAGGAGATAATTGGTGATGAATTTCCAGCGTGAAAAATGACAAATGGTGATTGTCTGGAGTTAGAGAAATAAATAAATAAATAATTAATAAAATATTGTTATCATTTTTTTTATAATAAAACACTTTTTTCACAATAACTTCTTCGTGCGACCTCGGTTTCACGAACCGTCAGTGGCAGTGCGACCCTGACTACGAGAAGAAAATTATGAGTCCAATATTGGATGTCTTTTTCGGGTTTTCGGATTGGGTACTCGAAACGCTCATGAATTAATAGATTTAATATTGTTATTATTACGGGATCTTATATCCAACGTATCTCCCTCATACGGTATCGGATTGACGATCCGTCAGCGACAACGTAACCCTGAAATTATGATGGTCATTTTAAAAACCTTAATGAGCTACTTTTATGACTCATGCATCGGGTCAACGAAACACCACATATTGATAGAATTATCATTATTATTAAAACGCGTGGAGACCGCGTGACATGTTTTGTGTTAACCAATCAAAACAGGTAACGTATGTACGGTCACATCGTGTATTCATTAATGCACGCTGAATATGGATTTACCTATTCGTTGCCTATATAAGAACGAGGTCATGTTTTATCTTCCATATCGATCGCTTCTTTGTCGCACGACGACGCTCTTGGACGATCGAGAAGTATTCCTCCTCTAACTTCTTTGTCCGAGCTCCGAATTACGATCCGTCAGCGGCCACAGGATCTTAGCGACGAGACGAAGCTTCTAAGCCTGGACTTGTCACCTTTCCTTCCGACCTTCCTTCTCCAGCTTCCATCCTAGGAGGCGTCTGTTGGGTTTGGCGAAGGCGGAGGACACCGAAGGACGTCGTCGGAAGCGACGTGATTGGGACCTTTTGAGGTAGGGGTTTACCTTCATCTCTCTTTTTGGTGCAACATGTGGGGTGGGATAATTTTCTTTTGTTCCATGGGATGCAGTTTAACTTTAAATAAAGATAATAACCGGATAAAGAAGGGTTCGGGGTTTTGTGCTGTTTCTATTGCCTTCCGGTTTCTTTATCTTCTGATTTTGATTTTGGATTGAAAGGCCTTTGCCTACTGAAAATCAAGGTCGTTGGTGGACATTGCATGCGCAATTGATATCTGAATTGTTTGGGGTTGGTTTTGTTAAAACATGGAAAATGGATAAGCACGTAAAGACTGGCTGATTAAATGAGAATGAAAACCTTGTGTGATCACCCTGATTGAACAAAGTTGTAATAATGAACATGTTGGTGGTTTGGTTGTTTTGTGGAAAATACCTTTATTTATGAAAAGTGTTTTGATTATGAAAAGATTTTTGAAGTAAAAGGTGTTTTCAAATGCAGAAATGTTTTATGTGTGGAAAGGGTTTTATGTGTGGAACATTGAAATAAATGAATGATGGAATGTTTTATGGTTGTGATAATCTCTTGTAAATGAAATGGCATGTGGTTGCTTGCCTTTTACCTAACCTTGGTTGTGGATGGAAGGGATACGTTTGTGAAGGGTTTTGTCTAGATGTTAGTTGCCCAGTAGAAATAATTTGTTAAACCATTGCATGAAACATGAAAACCTAAATGGGGTTGGGGGATGATTGTTTGGTTGTTGATGCATGCTTCGTGGCAGCAGTGCTGAGGCACATGCTCAGTTTCTCTTTTTAAGAAGCCATAGGTTGGGCTGTGTGTTTGGTATATGTATATATATAATTGTATCTTTGTGTTTTGTCACACCACACCCATGTCAAGCACCTAGTTCCGAACACTCCCATTTTATGGGAGAGGGTGTTCCCCCTTAGTTACTGGCTCCTTCCTGCTCCTTCTTCCATAGGCTATGATGGATTGACGTGACCTTACACCCAAGACTCTTCGGGTAGGTCTCAGAGGCTGTGATGGCTTGAGGCGACCTTTAGACCAAGACTCTTCGGGCAGGCTTACCGTTCCCAAGAACCTTCGGGATGAGGCCCAGGTGTCTGCGGGCGGGTTAGTGGTTGTGGCCGAGGTGTGTGCGGGCGGGATGCATGGTTTGGCCCAGGTGTCTGCGGGCGGGAAGAGTGTGGTAGCGTCAAGACGTTTGCCGTTAGGAAGAGCAGCATCTAATTAAGTGGGAAATGCTGCGGGGTACCCAATACTTTTGTTCTATATATATACTAAACTTGTTTGTGTTACTTGGTGAGTGTGACCAGTGAGGCTGGGTGGATAGTTTTTCCTTGTTAGTTTCTGGTTCTTCTGTTTTCTCACGGGACCTTAGGGTGTCTCCCCACTTGTGCACGAGAGCTTTAGGTTCTCTACTGAGTATACTTGTATGCTCACACTACGTTGTTTCAGGTTTTCAGGAGGACTACCAGGGCCGTGCGGGACCCTACTTGTCAGGCAGTGGGAGCTATGCAGTTGCTGTTTTCTTGTTTTTCTTTTGGTACTGTACTCACTTGTACTTTGAGCTTATTTGTACTTGTACCTGTTTCAGTTTATTTATACATGCATATAGGGCTGGTTTGGGTTTCTTTTCAGCACCTTTGTTCTTTTTCCTTTTTGGTGGTTGACTTTTCCTATTTCTGATCCTAACTTTAAAAAGGGAAATGCCTCCCATGATTGAAAAAATAATAATAAACTCATACCCTTGGTGCTAGTCGCCACCCCGGGGCCTACTAGAGGCCGGACTCGGGGTTCATTATCTCCCTTTCACCATTGACAGCTCAAGAGGGGCATCTTTGATAGAAGGGGGTCGTGACAACTAGTAAGTGGGCCAACATGGTGAGTCAGTCAATTATCACCAAGATGAAATTGTCTCCCTAGATATTCGTGGTAATCCCATCATAACATCCATTAATATTCCATCCCACTTCTATTCTATCACTTACTAGGGTGATCCCACCCTATTGAAACCTTGTGCTCAACCTACACCAGCTAACATAAAAGGTATCATGAAATATACTCTACTACCGTCTTCTTCATCCATGTCAACCATAACTAACACCAAAGGGCCTGGTACATTTTTTCCAATCCAGGATCTACCGCTGAGGGGGATTTATGAAACTCCTTTAAAACCTCCTCTCGTAATTCCATTGGAATGATAGTCCATCCTTTGAAAATGACGAAATTCTCCCCACCGTGTGAAAATACATCATTAGAATTTCATGTGTATAAATGATCACATAAAGTCTCACAATCAACATACCCTAGATATGCCTCACTAAATTGTTGTACGAGTGGATGGGTAACAATCATTAACAATAGATATGCTATAATATCTATATTTCAAAAGGGTAAAATATAATGAGGATTACTTCTCTAATGCCTCACTCTGCAGTTATGAACATGATCTACTACTGAGAGAATATACCATAACATTTCCCTTCCTTAGAATATTGATGATATCAAAGTCATAATCCTATATGAACAACATTCATCACTTATTCCTTAAATTCATATACATATAATATAAGATATACTTTAGGATATTGTGGATATAGTAAAAGATAAATTGTTTTACCATCAAGTAGTGTCGCCACATATTCAACTAGAAGACGAATACTTCAAACTCAATATCATGGGTCATGTAATTCTTCTCTTGTGACCTTAGCTAGTGTAAAAAATAAGCAATTATTTATTTTCACTACATCAGGACAAAGCCTTGTCTGATCCCAGATGGGTCGCATAAAACTAATTACTCAACACCCTCTTCTAGAAATCTCTAGATCTGTTTCCTATTAAGACTCATACTCAACTACTAGAAATTTTCATAGATCTTCTTCAACCATTCAAATGACTACCCATTTTGTTTCAAGGCTTCCATAAGAGCTAATAATCTGGATAAATAAATAATTAATCTCGAGTAATATATGACTAGCCCAACGATTCTCTACATCTCTGTCACGCTTTGGGGTGGATCCCATGTTAACACCACCTTGAACTTGGATGGGTCCACTACTACTCCATCTACTGTTATAACATGTTTTATCTTGTGTAACTCCTATACCTAGAATTGGCACCTTAAGAGTTTCACATAATGAAGATTCTCTCGGCGTACATCTTTGAACCATCATTATGTGTCTCACATGATCCTCTACCAACATCAAGTATACAAGGATGTTTCCAATGAATACCACTATGAACCAGTCTATGTATGGCTAGAAGATCTGGTTCATAAGTCCCATGAACACTACGGGGGCGTTTGTCACTCTTAATGGTATCACCATATACTCATAGTGACCATATTGGAATATTAATGTGGTATTTAGTATATCCTCATCTTGTAATCATAATCATTGTTAACCTGATCAAAGGTCCACCTTTGAGAACCATTATTCTTCTATAAGATGATGGAAGATGTCAATCATTCTCAGTAGTGGATACTTTTTCTTCAACGTTACATGATTCATGTACCGATAATCCAAGAACACACTCAAACTCATGTATTCCTTTATGGATAAAAAAACTGGGGCCACTCAAGCTGAAACACATGGTCTTATGAATCCTTTTCTCTGCAAATCATCTAGATTCACCCTCATCTCTTGAAGCTATATGGGATCCATCTGATACAATGGTGACAATTTCGGTGTCGTGAAATGTGTATATCAGTTGAGAAGACAATATCCTAGTGGAGAGGTAGTCATGGAATGATTTCTGGAAAGATGTACTCACACTCGGCCGGTACCACTAATAATTGAAAGATCGCAACATATTTTTCTTTGAGGGTATGGCTAGACAACTCATTAGTGATCATCTTCACCCTGAAATGAATGTGTTCATTTTTTTCCATCTGGGCATCCTTTTCACCGAAGAAGGAAATACCACTTCTATTGATGTTGAAAAACCACCCTCTTCGCCTAAAGTTGTTAATCTAGGAATGGGCCAAAGATAACCAATCCATTTTTAGAAATTTTTTATAAGGCCGCAACACTAGAACCATGATGTTCCAACTAGAAAAGTCACCTTCAAGGTTATGTTTACATCATCAACAAAGATGTGTGATCATTGATATTCCTCTGCAGGAATCTTCAAGCATAAGGGTTGATAAAATTGCTCTAACAGAATCTCATGGTTTCTCACAATACATGTTGAGTTGAAAAAATGGAAGGAGTTACTGTTTATATGTTTGGATTCTATTGTATAAATTGCACTGATTGTATCTTGGATAATCCCTAGAGTCCCTTGGTCAGACGCCTTGACCTAATACAGCTTCCCCCAACCCTATCCCCCAACTCCATGAGCCTCGTGCAGACCACTTGGTGGTGGTGGGGGTTGTAGGTCAAAGCATCTACCCCCTCCTGCATCTGTCCATGCTCTTTTTCAATGTCCGCCAGTTGGAGGTTCTATATGCACCACTCTTTACCTATTCCTTGGTGGTACATATTCTACCTCTCTCCCCATCATTCGAAAGGTTGGAAAATATTTTGTGAGATATCCCCTACTATTGCTCAATTATAATCACCTCTCCCTTTGAGGACTATATCTAGCCCGAGAACCCCAGACCGCGGATCCCCTATCTTGGGTCCTCCTTTGATGTCTCCCACATCCTTATAACTGTGATTGTCTTCATCTCCTCACTGATAAGGACTTTTCAAATTTCTACCTATTGTTGACTACCACTAGCAGTCTTTGCATATCCATGAAGCTATCAACCACCATTTCTCCCTCAAGAACTATTGAATATGTAGATATTAATAGAGGCATGACACTATCTTGGATGTCGTATCATAGAACTATATCAAAGGACTGTGATATGATGTACTGATCTATGAGCATATATGTCGAGTACCTGGTGAGGTTGGTGATCCTCGATGAATTGTAAGCCACTATTAAAATTCCCTACAGGAGCTAAATAATCTCTTGGATATAAACGTCTCATAGCATAGTCGGAATGAACTCCTCTTTAATGAGTCGCTCGAACACCATTCATGAAAGAGTATCCTCGTCGTGAGACTTCATGGTCAAAATCCACCTTTTTTTGCTGAACCATGAAGGATTATCACTATTAGGCTCACCATATGGTCTGCTGGTGTCCTCACTAGATGTAAAAATCTTTTCACCGCAACAAGCTTTTCCTCACACAACTGAGGTCCCGGATCGCCTCCGAACCTTAGGGGTCTCTATGTATGAAACCCATGGAGCGTTCTCTACCTGTGCTCCTCATATGATGGTACTGTAGGTATCATGTGCTACTCCACTCATAACAGCTAGACCCAATTTACCCAGAATCATTGTATTATTAAATAACATTGGGATGATCATAAGAGACCATGTCTCGAGATAATTATTAGTTTAGTAGCCTTTTATGTACTAGATACATTCATATTTTTTACATTACATAATGAAAAAAACAACATTGTTCCCCCTTTGAACACAGTAATATCCTTTATCCCATATATGAAAGTTAATCCTATTATATTTATTCACATCCTGGGAAAAAGAAAACATAAGAAAAGGATGACCTGAGATGCTCAGTAAGGATAAAAATAAAGTAGAAACTATCTTAAATATGCATAAACATGAAAGGTAACGTATAAAACTAAAACACAATCCTTTTCAACATTAACATCATCATATTATGGTAAATATAAAACAAATAATTCATTTACATATTCACATGGATATTCTACTAGTCAATTAATCACATGTAATATCAATAGCTAATTTTATAATGAAAGTGTGAATAATGCCATACATCATAACCACATAGTCAAAGCCTCATACCATGAATATAAATATGATTATTTCAAGTCCATGTGCTAAGGCACTAGTTCGTCTCGTGATACCTACTAATGCATCTAGGATATATAGCGGGCTCCAACCATCATTTACTAAGCCAAATGCATTCCACATATATATTTTTTGAAACATAACATAATTTTTTTTATTAAAACTAGAATATAAAATGTTAATACCGTAACCATAAACCATGAATTGTACAAAAATTACAGATCGAAAATCAATCATATCTCAAAACCTTCAATACAATATGGAAGATTGTATCATAATAAATCAACTTCAAACAAGTGTAAAATCAACCAATGGATGTTGACATAGATGACATTAAAACTATTTTAGTGAAATATCTATTTCTATTTTTAAATCATTTTAATGTCACATAATTATAAAAGAAAACATTTATTTTGAAAATATTCTTATAAGCTTGGTAGGGAAGCATCGAAGGTGTTATAATGGAAGAAAATAGAATCACATTGTATATAAGATAAAAAAAGATTCTTACTATAAATTTTTAAAGTGGCCATAAAGTACCTCTTTTGGAAAATTATGAAATGATTCCTTTCAAAACATTTTTTAAAAATTCAAACAAAGGTATAAAATGCTTTAACCCATATACTTGGAAATAATAAAAATGTTTTCAAATACATTCTTAAGAAACATATATTTGGATGATAATGAATTCCCATTAGATTCTTATGTATAAACAACCCTAAATCCTAAAATTATTGTAAAATTAACCCTTACCATGTACCTTTTTTATATAAGGGTACGTAAACATCCTCTTCTTGGGATGATTCCTTTTTGATTTGATCAAAAGGGATCATTAGTTTGGATTTATGATCAATTTAAGGCCTCTAGGTTGATGGGAGGGTAGTTCGAAGGATATTTCAGAAGGGTTTGGCCAATACAAATGGATTTGGACGTTTCATGTTATGGGAAGGGGAAGTACCCTTTTATAAGAGAGGAGAGTGTCGCATTAGGAAAAGCCTGAAATATTATTTCACTATATAATAATTTTCTATTTATAATGAATAAAGATCAATTTATTTAGAATCTAAAACGGGTATGGGTCAATTTACTCTCAATCAAAACGTTTTAGGCATGTTTAGGTCACCATATTAACCTTATGTTTCAAATTTAACTCTTAGTTAAATACTTTATCTTTTTCCATATCTTATTGTATTATTATATTAGAGGGTTAATAAACATACTATGAAATGCCTAAAAAACCTAAAGTGGTTCATTAATGACATATATATCATTATATAAGTCCTCCGGCTAAACCACGTATATTTTAAATTATTATATAATTCAATAATATAGTATTTGTTTATAAATTCAATTATGTCAATTTTGACACTATTTAGTATTGGGTTTTTCTGAAAGTCAACAAAACAATATTGTATCTAAAACATACATTAAATCATCCCTAACATGTCATTTTACCAAGAAAATTAGTGGAATGAACCAAAAGTACAATTTAAATTTAGTTGGATATTTAGAATATCAATTATATTAATATTTCAATAATAATGTATTTATTGCATCATCATTGTGTCTTTAATAATTTTTTTATTTAATGTATAAAATTTATAAATAAAATTTCATGATGTAGGAAATATTTTTATCTTTATTATTAATTATTTAGTTGAATTTATCTTATATGTATCTCTATATTAATTTTTTTTTACTTATTACAATTTGAATTTAACACTTTAAACTCTTGTTTAAATAAAATAATAATAAATGTACAAATCTAAAAGGATCATAATTTTTTTCCTAGGTAACTTTTGTTCGAAATATACATATCCAATATAATTATGACTTGTTTTAGGGTAATTATAATATCATTTGTACTTTTAATTACCTTATTTACATTGAACCGCAGTAAATAAAATTCAAATATTTCTATTCACAAAAAATTATTTTAATCCTATTAAACCACATTTTACTGAAATATTTTATCTGTGTATCTATGGATTTTTAAAATTAAATTCACAGATGTGGTAAAATTATGTTTTATCCATATTTTTAAATGTTCCTGGAAGGTAGGTAAACGACATTAGAAAATTCAATTAAATTTTATATTTCTAATTTTATTATAAAATGATTCCAATGAATTAAATTGGTCTAATATAGGTATAATGTATCAAATTTTAATTTGAAATAAATTTAAATAAAAAAATATTTATCTAAATAAATAGTCGGTTTTTATGAACACTTTTGTATTTTTCACTATTAATAAAAAATTCAGTGTCTTCAGAAAAATACCAATAATTCACCCTATACTAATTTTGATATTTCGAATCCAAAAATGATGTCTATTTTTTCAAAATTATTTTTAATGAGTTTATAATATTAAATTTATTATTATTCACCAAAGGACATAAAAATTAATAATTTTAATAAAATAGTTTTTCAAAATATATAACTATTTTAAAAAACATATAAATTTCATTATAAATATGATTATTTTTTTTAAATCACTATAAATAACAATATAATTTTATTTAATACAATTCATTTAAAAATAAATAATTTTTAAATAGATATATCATTTAAATAATTATAATATTAATTTTCCATTTCGCAGAAATAAAATCCATCGTATAACGCAAGCCAATTCGGTGTTGCGTGTAGTATAAGCTATTGAAATACTTTAAATATATATTATACCATAAAAATATTTGGGTTTTACATTCTCCTCTCCATAAATAAATTGCATCTTCGCAATTTGAAATTTTTCTTCCAAAATAAATGACTAAAAATAGAAAATACATTTGTGGAAAACCCACATCCAAAATAGGGTGAATAAAATTATGTATTTATAAGAGGGATAGGGAAATAAAAAAGTAACCACCAAATTAGGAATTCGAATAGGAGAACATTTGTAGATATATTGGACACATAATAAGAGGAATAATATAAATATTTATTTGGAGTGATTGAGGACATCAATCACAAACAAGTGAAAAATAAAAAGAAAACTATGGGCCGGAATGTTATAAATTAATGATGACATAAAATATAATTGGTTCATCAAAACTTTAGGTACTAGTATAACAAATGTTTTTTTATGATCCTTTCCCCAATGATTATGAAATAATTTATTCATAAAACAATAAAAAACCTGACATTTAATGTTTTTTCCTTTAACTAATTTCAACCACAGATTGGTTTGTCACTCCAAAAGATAATAGAACAAAAAAATATTCGATTTTTCCTAATCATATAGGGTTTAAAAAAAATTAATTTATAATTCACTTATAATATCATATAATAAATTACATTATTCAAACTATGACATCACACTGGCTAGTGGTAGATGATAAACCCATGTCACCCAACGATTGCAGCTTCGAGTATTATTACCTGGCTCGAAGAGACGAGTTGTCATAAGACCATCGGGTTGTCCTTTTTTTAAAAATCCAAAAATAATCATAAGAAATGTTTTAACCTTTAACCATATTATCCAATGTCCAAATTAATATATTACAATTTTTAGACTTATGAAAAATACTTCTGACCAAATTCATTTACCAAAACATTTTAATAAGTTCAACATAATGAAGATATTTTTTATCCACATAATATCATGTCAGTACCTTCATCATTTATTCTCTTAAAATATGGTAACACCCTAAATTACCATAAAACCTTATTCATTACATTACATCTCCCTTATTCCTAACATATATCTAGATATATTACTTATATTCAAAAAATTTGAATACACTAATTATGGAATAAACAAACCATTAATTAGTTCTATGGTCGTCAAAAATATATAATATGATTTATTAAAATCAACCATATCTTATTCCAAAGTCACTTCCTTGGTATCAGAACAATATTGAGGCTTATCATTCCTTTAACTATGTATTTTCCAAAATGTTTAACTTTCTGTTGAATCACTTTTCTTAGTACCATATAATCTTAAATCCTCTACGAAATAGTACTATAGTACTATCCTTATTTATTTCTGGAATTAATATAACTAGTACATCATGGATACAACAATCAAATGTTATAATTCATTAAAAAAAATATAAGAACACTAATTAATCATCTTCCACTGTGGTAGTATCATAACATGATCAATATTCAGTAGCATCATTTGTTATATACTCTGATGATTGGGACCTTAATTCGTGTAGTGTCACAAATCCATGAATATGAATCATTGTACATTTAAAAAATTTCTCATACCATTGAAATCACATACTTAGTGTACTTTTTATCCACACTAATAACAGAGACCCATTCCCATCAATCACATACCATGGTTTTTCTTTTCAGATTTATCACATATGGAAAAATCCTAATTTCCCTTATTCCCTTTATATAGATTTTTATCTAATATTCTTTTCTTCTATGGTTTCGCTTCAATTCCATAGGACATATTTAATTCATTTCTTATCCTATTAATATATGAAACTATTTATACATATGATGATAATACGTGGGAGACTATTTCCCTTCTAAATGTTTTCTTAAGAAAATGAAATATATTGTCCTTCTTACTTTTTAGATCATGTGTATTGATGGATTTCCCATTAATCTACTGGGAACCATTTCTATAAAATGGAAGACTATATGTTAGTTTATGAATCTCAATGCATAATTCCACTCTTATAAAATACCAAATGTAAATTGAAAATTTTATGCATATAATCCATAATAATGAAAATGTTTTCTTTGAGAATGTTTTTACTCATAAATTCTTCATAATGGGTTGTAAAGAAAATGTGAATTTTCCTAAGCATATCCCCTGGGAGTGTTAATACAAATAGTGATGCAAAGCCCCTTGTCATGTACTAGGATACCTTGGTTGAAGCCCGAATCACCTTGTCAGAGTTTTCCCTCCTAGGTATATCTGTGCCAGAGCCACCTCTACCTATTTTTTTCCTGATATTGATGTATTTTCTTGAATAACCCACATAATATTTACACTAACAATTTTTTTGATGTTATTATATACTAATCCTAAAATTTTATCTTAGGGTAATGTTCTCTAAAAAGAGTTTATCTAAATATCATTTCCAAGGTTTGTACTAAACATCATCTAATACTGAATGTAATTCACTAACCAAGGTTACTCATAGTTGGTGCATTATTACATAACATTAGCATGATTACAGGAGATCAAGTCTCAAAATAACAATTAGTTAAGTAGCCTTGGAAGTAATATATACATAAATATTTTTTAAAATACATCACGAAATAAAAAAAACCTTGTGTCTCCTTTGAACACACACATATCCTTTGTCATATCCCTGCAAGTTATTCAAAATAAACTTTTTTCACATACTGGGAAAAATAAAATAAAATAAAGGGGTGATCTCAGAATCTCAGTAAGGATAACAATACAGTGGGAACTATCATAAATAAGAATAAACATTTAACACAAGGTATAAGACTAAAACACAGTCCTTTTAAACTTAATCTTCAACATAATACAGAAATGACAAATCAAATAATTCCATTAAGAATTCACATATATATTATACTAGTAGAATAATCACATTTAATATCAATAGCTAATTACATAATAAAGTAATGTGTAACGTTAGACATCAAATCCACATTGTGAAGCCCTAAAGCCATGACTACAAATAAGATTATCTCAAGGAATTGATCCATGACACTTTTTTGTCTCATGAGACCTATCGATGCTTCGAGGAGATATACCGGGCTCCATCTGTCACTTATTTAGTCCAAATTCGTTTCTCAAGTGAAATTATTTGAAACATAACATAAAAATTCAATTTAAACTATCTAATGAAATGTTAATATTGTATCCACAAACCATGAATAGTATAAAAATAACATATTCAACATTAAACATATCAAAAAACCTTCAATACAAAAGGGAAGATTGTATCATAATAAATCAATATCAGACATGTGTAAAATCCATCAAAGGATGTTGACATATATGAAATCAAAACTATTTAACATAAATATCTTTTTCTATTTGGAAATCATTAATATGTATCCTAATAATAAATGAACACATTAATTTTGATAATATACTTATAATCTCGTATGTGAAGTATTAAAGGTGTTATAACGTTGTATAATAGCCTCACCCATCGTATAATTTAAAAAACATTATTGCCTTAATTTGACGAAAAATTCATAAAGTACCTTGTTTGGAAATCTACAAAAAAATCCTTTCAAAATATTTTATAAAAAGTCCAACATGGGTATTAATGAATTTAACAAATATTTAAAAAATAAAAAAATTTCTAAATTACATTTTTATGGAACACGGATGTTGCTGATGAAGAATTCTCTATATTTAATTATGTATAAACAACCTCGAATAAAAATCATATTTTATAATTAACCCTTACTATGTACTTTTCCTCATTTGAGGGCACGTTAACCTCCTCTTCTATAGGTCCATCCTTTTTTATTTGATCAAAATTACTCCTTATGTTGACTTTATGATTAAAGTAAGGCCTCTAAGATTATGTGAGGAATGTTATGAGGATATTTGTGTAGGGGTTTCCGGATCCAAATGGATATGGAGGTGTGAAATTAAGAGGAGGTGATATACCATTTTTTTAGAGAGGTGCGGGCCACTTTAGGAAATGTTTAAAATATTATTTTATAACATATCCATTTTTTGATTAAAATGGCTTAAAATGGATTTATTTCTATGATAAGGTGGGTATGGGTCTAAATCCTCCCATCCAATAGGTTTTAGACATGTTTACATCACCATATTAACCATATCTTTATGATTTAACTCTTAGTTAAGTAGTTTAACTTCTACCATGTCATTTTCTATTTTTATATTACATGGTTAATAAAAGTACTATTAAATTCCTAGAAAATCTCAATATGTTCATTAATTACTTTTATATCATTTTATTCATCCTCTGGCTGGACCATAAATTTTTAAAAATATTATATCATTTCATTATATAATATTTTTTTTAAACCACATTTATTAACAATTTGGAATGATTTAGTATTTGTTTTTAGTTAAAGTCAAAAAACATGATTACTTTTAATAAATACATTAAATTACCTCTTATATGTCATATTTAATAGATTAAACTAGTGGAATTCATCAAAAGTCTCAATTTAAATTTTTTGTATGTTTATAATTTCAATTATTTTAATCCTTCATTTATAAGATAATTACTACATCATCATTGTGTCATAAATAAATTTAAATATTTAATGTCTAAAAATTTTATATAAAATTCCATTATTTCGGATATATTTTTATCTTTCTAATTAATATTTATAGTCTAATTTATCATATGTCTAACACAATATTAAAAATTGTTTAGTTATTAAAATTTTAATTTAACACTTCCAACTCTTCTTTAAATAATATAATAATAAATGTTAGAATATAATACAAGTGGATAAAAAGGATAATATTTTATTCATATGTATTTTTTTAGAAGAAAATAAATTATCAAATAGAATTCGGACATGTTTTATTTAAATATAATATCATTTTTACTTTTAATTGCCCTATTTACTTTTAACCGTGAAAAATAAAATTCAAAAGTAACTATTACCAAAAATTATTTTCATCCTATTGAACCACATTTTACTTACTGATGTCAGTAGTGTCACTTTTATTTTTTAAATTTAGTTCATAAAAGCGGTAAAATTACGTTTTAGTCAAATTTGTAAATGTGCTTAGAAGGTCGGTAAAAGATGTTATAAAATTAAATAAATTTATATATATCTAATAATATTATTAAATGACTCCAATTATATAAATTTGACTAATATAAGTATTATTTATCTATTTTTAATTTAAAATACATTTTAAAAATAAATTTTTATTTTAATAAATATACATTTTTTTGTACTATGATGTATTTTTCATTATTTATCAAAAATTAAATACTTTCAAAATAATACCAAATCATCAACCTAAGATAATTTTGTTATTAAAAATCAAAAAATTATTTTTGTTTTACCAAACTCAGTTTTTAAGAGTGTATAATATTAATTTTTTTATTTTTCACAAAATGACATAAGTAGTAGTTCTTTTAAGAAAATAGTTTTTCGAAATATATAACTATTTTAACAAAACAAATATATTTCATTATTAATATATTTTATTTATATTAACACATTAAAAGTAAAAATTAAAATTTTTTGTTAATATTAATATCACAATAGTTAATTGAAAATAAATATATTTATTAAATAAATAGAATACTAATGTGTTGTTTTCCAGAAACTAAATCTTGTGTATAATGCAAGCCATGTCAGTTTATCATCCAGTATATGTTATTTAATTACAATATAGATATAACTTACTATGAAATATTTTTATGTTACATTCTCCCCTCCTTCAATAAATTGTTTCCTCGCAATTTGAATTTGTTCATCGAAAATAAAAGGTTAAAAATAAAAATTCCCTTTGTGGAAAACCCACATCAAAAAGGGTTAATAAAATTTAGTCTTAATAAGAGGGAAAAGAAAATGAAAAATTTACCAACAAAAAAGGATTTCTAATAGGATAACATTGGTGAAAATTTAGGGCAAATAGTTTTATGATAATGTAAATATTTATAGGGAGTGATTGAGGTCAGCAATCACAAACAAGTGAACCATAAAAAAATTATGGAACTCAAATCCATTAATATATGATGACTTAAAGCATCATTGGTTCTTCAAAACATAAGGTATTAGGATAACAACATTTTGGTTTTAAGATCCTTTCCCTAGATATTACGAATTTATTTCATCATAAAAAAATTACTTGAATAGTAAAGTTCTATCCTCTAATTAATATCTACCACAAACTAAATTTTCACCCCAAAAGATAATAGAACTAAAAAAAATTTTATTTATCATATTATTAAAGGGTTTCAAAAAAATTAATTTATAATTCATCTATTACATCATTTAAAATAATACATTATACAAACCAGGACATCATGTATGCTAGTGGTAGGTGAGGCATCCTTTTAACCCTTCGTTTGTGGGTTCTAGTCTCGTGGCATTGCCAGACGTGATGGGTTATCACCTAAAATTTGGGTGGTCCTTTTTATAATAAATACAAAAATAATCCAAAGAAATTATTTAAACATTAATTATATAATCCAATGTCAAAATTAATATATTCTAATTTTTAGACATATACAATGTACTTGGGTCCAAACTCATGGTACAAAAATTTTATAAGAAGGTTAACATAAAATAATGAATTTCTCTTTTTTCCACATTATAACATGTGTGTACCATCATTATTTATTATCTTAAATCATTATATCACCCTGAATTGCCATAAATCCATATTTATTACATTCATGATCCCTTATTCCTTGTAGAATACTAGATGGATTCCTTATATCCAAAATTGATGAATACTCCAACAATTATAGAATAAACAAACCATTAATCTATTATAAGTTAGTCATGAATATCCAATATAATTTATAAAATCATCCATGTCTTATTCAAAAATCACTACCTCAGTATTATGGCCATATTAAGGGTTATCATTCCTTCAACCATGTATTTTTTGAAATGTTCAACCTGATGTTTAGCCACATTTCACAGTAGAATATAATATCAAATATTCAATAAAATATTACTACAGCGAAATCATTATTTATTTCCATAATTAATATAACCTGTACATCAATGATACAACAATCAAATGACAAAAATCTTTAATAAAAATATAAGAACACTATTTTTCCTCTTTATCTACTGTAATATCATAACAGGATTGTTATCCAATAGCATCACTTGAAGAACACTATGAGGATTGACACATTTATTTATGTAGTGTCCCAACTCCATGCATATGAAAAATTACACATTCGAAAATATTTTCTTACCCTTGGAACAACCTACTTGGTGTACTTTTTATACACACTTATAACAAACTCCCATTTGCATTAAGAATTTACCAAGGTTATTCCTTCCACATTTATCACATATGGGAAAATTCTTATTTCTCTTCATCCCATTATCGATCATTATATATATCATCCTGTTCATCTATGGATTCTCTTCAATGCAACAGGACTCAGATAATTCTTTACTTGTCTTATTAACACATGATATTATTTCATTATATGATATGAAAATATGGGAGCCCAATTCCCTTCTCAAATATTCCATAATACCATGAATGATATGGTTCTTCTTACTCGTTGGATCATGTGTATTGATGGATTTCTCATACCATTTAATGGGAACCATTTCTAAACAATTTCATACAATATGATTGTTTATGAATTTCAATGCATAATTCCAAACAAGTAAAATACGTAATGTTAATTGAATTGATTTTCCATATAATATATAAATGTAAAAAAGTTTTCTTTGAGAAAGTATTTAACTATAAATCCTTCATAACGGTTTGTAATGAAAATGTTAACTATCCAAAGAATATCCCCTGGGAGTGTCAATAATAAGTGTTTAACAATGCATGTTGTCATGTATGCGGATACACCGGGTTAATCCCAAAACTCGATGTACGAGTTTTCAGTCCTAGATTCATCTATTTTAGGGCCACCTTTACCTATTTGTATCTTGACAAGGATTTCTTTTCTTGGGAAACCAACATAATATTTACACTAATTTTTTTTGGGATTTTCTTCTACACTAATCCTGAATGTTTATCTTAGGGTAATGATCTCTAATTAGGGTTTATCTAAATCTAGTTTCTAGGGATTGTACTATAATTCCTCTGATACCAACTATAACATCATGAACCTAATTACATTGAGTCAGTGCATTGCTACATAACATGTGCATGATCACAAGAGATCATGTCTCGAAATTCCCGTTAATTTAGTAGCCTTAGAAGTATTAGATTCATACGTAATTTTTACATTACATCATGATATAAAAAACTATTTTCCCCTTTGAATAAACTCATATCCTTTTGCATATCCCTGTAGTCTAATAATAATATACATATTCAAATCCTAGTACAAAGAAAACATAAAAATGGGATGAGCTCATATTCTCAGTAAGGTTAATAATATTGTGCAAACTATCATTAATAAGCATACACCTTTATGGAAATGTATGTAACTAAAATATGGGCCTTTTAAACGTAGTCTTCAACATAATATGAAAATGATAATTCAAATAATTCTGTTTAATTATTTACATGGATATTATAATAGTTTAATAATAACATTTAAAATTAGTAGCTAATTCTATAATGAAGGAATAACTAATTTCAGACATCATAATCCCATAGTCAAGGCCTCATGCCAAGACTACAAATAAGATTTTGACAAGGCCTTGTTCGATGTCTCTTGTTTATCTCATGAGACCTACTCATACATCGTGGAGAAATAGCGGGCTCCACCCATGACGTATTAAGTCCAACACATTCCTCATATGAAATGTTTTGAATCACAACATAAACATAAAAATTAAAATTACCTTATGAAATCTTAATACATTAATCATAAACCATGTATGATATGAAAATAAAACATCCACAATCAAATATATCAGAAATCGATCAACACAATATGGAAGATTAAGTCATAATAAATCAACATCAAACAAGATTAAAATCCATCAAAGGATGTTTTCATAGATGAAATAAAAAATATTTTAGAGAAATATCTTATTCTATTTTTAAATTATTTAAAAGTTGCATAATTATAAAGGAAATCATTTATTTTGGTAATATTATTAATATCATAAAACTAAGTCTTTGAAGTTGTTATAATGGAGGAAAATAGACCCACCCACTGTATAAGTCAAAATAAATATTACATTAATTTTCCTAAAAGGTCATAAAGTACCTTGTTTGGAAAACTACATAATGATTCCTTTTAATACATTTTATAAAATGTCATATAGGGGTATAAATGAATTTATCCAATATTATAGAAAATAATAATAATATTTTGAAATATGTTTTTAACAAAAACATATGTGTATGATCAATAATTAACAGTGGATGCATACTTATATACAACCTCGGATAATAATGAGATTGTAATATTAACCCTTACCAAGTACCTTTCCTTATTCCAGGGTACATTAACCTACACTTCTTCGGGTGATTCCTTTTCGATTTGATCAAAAGGGGCCTTTAGGTTGTATTTCTGATCAATGTAATGCATTTAGGTAAAATTGAGGGTATTTGAGAGGATATTTGACTAGAGTTTAGCAGAGAAAAATGGCATCAGAGGTGTCAAATATAGAGAAGGGGATGTACCCTTTTATGTGAGAAGTGAGGGTCACATTATGAAAAGCATGAAATATTATATTATTATAAAATAGTTTCCAGTTAATAAAGGGTACAAATCTATTTTTAGAGGATAATTTTGTTATAGGTATAAATAATCTCAACAAATAGGTTTTAGACAAGTTTATGTCTCTATATTAACCCTATCTTTTCGATTTAACTCTTAGTTTTGTAGTTTCACTTTTACCATGTCTTTTTGTATTTATAAATTACATTGTTAATAAACATACTATAAAATGTGAAGTGAACCTCATGTGGTTAATTTAAGATATATATATATCATTATATAAGTCCTTTGGCAGAACCATATATTTCTAAAAATATTAAAATATTTAATAATATAGTATTTTATTTAGAAACACATATATGTAAAATTTGAAACTATTTTGTATTTCATTTTTGTGAAAGTAAAAAAATCATATTAGATGAAAATATACATTAAATAAACCATAACATAAAATATTAACATATAAAATTAGTGGAATGCATCAAAAGTCTCAATTTAAATTTATTTGGATATTTATAACTTAAATTATTTTAATCATTCATTAATAAGGTAATTACTTCGTCGTTTGTGTGTCATAAATAAATTTATTTATTTATTGTCTAAATTTTTAAAATAAAATAAAATGATGTAGGAAATAATTTTATATTTCTAATTAATATTTAGATTTCAATTTATCTAATGTATACACCTATATTATAAAAGGTTTTGTTACTAAAATTTTAATATAACACTTTTACGTATTTTTTGAATAAAATTAAAATAAATTTCTTAATCTTACCCCTGTGGATTAAAAAGGATAATATTTTATAACTAAGGATGATTTTTGTTGATGTAAACATATCCAGTAGAAATTGGAAATGTTTTAGGGTAATTATTATTTCATTTTTACTTTTAATTACCCTATTAACTTTTAACTGTGATAAATTAAATTTAAAAGTTAAAATTCACCAAAAACTATTTTCACACTATATAACCGTATTTTACTTACTAATTTCATCCGTGTCACTTGGATTTTTAATATTTAATTAATATAAATGGTAAAATTGCATTTTATGTAGATTTAAAAAGGTTCCTAGAATGTTGGTAAAAGACATTAAAAAATTGAATAAAATTTTATATATCTAATCTTGTTATAAAATTCCTCAATTTATTTACATTGGAATAATATAAGTAATTTTTATCTATTTTAAATTTTAAATAATTTTAAATAAAATTAATAATTAATTAATTAAATATTTGGTTTTTATGTACTATGTAGAATTTTTCATTATTCATCAAAAATTAAATGTTTTTAGAAAAATAAAAAAATTCAACCTAAGAAAAGTTTGATATTTTGAATGAAAAAATGAAGTTTTTCCACCATATTTAATGTTTATGAGTGTCTAAAATTTATTTTATTATTTTTCACAAAAGTACATCAAAATTATTTCATTTAAGAAAATTGATTTTCAAAATATATGACTATTTTAACATAGCATATAAATGTTCTTATAAATATTTTTTATTTATGTGAAAACATTATAAATAACAATAAAAATATATTTGATACTTTTCATATCAATGTATTTAATTGATAAATAAATATATTGTTTCAATATTTATAATACTAATTTTTTGTTTTGTAGAAACTCAATATTGCATATAACTCAAGTCAAGTCTGTGTTGCATGAAGTATAATCTAGTGAGATACATTAACGATATAACATACAATGAAATATTGTGGTGTTACACCACTAGAGGTGGTATAACAGGGTAACCAGCTACAGGTAACAGCTAGGGAACCGGTCCCTGAATCGAAGCCACATCACTAAGGGGGTCATCCTCGTGGTCGAGCTACTGAATCAAAGTAGGTATGTTTCACAAAGGAATCCTATAATGAAACACGACGTACCATAATCAAAGAGTATATCTAGATAGATGAAACAAAAGGAAATGGAAAACACATCCTATTCCTTTACGATTCATGTACCATAATTTTATTTCCTCAAACTATTGTTCTCAAGTAGCGAGTCACAAAGAAGGTTATCAGAGTCCTGATGTATGGGTACGTCTGCCTCCTGCACCAACACTGGAGTCCCTAGCCTGAAAGACAAACTTGAAACAGTCAACATGGTTTCCCAAAACCAATATCACATAATATTTGTAATAAGGAAGAACCAACCACCATTGATACCACTCTATCATGACCCGTCCTAGGGGGGACCATGGCGCAACTCCCCAATCCCTCCTCCAATAGGCCAGAGGCTGGTGACTAGAATCAAGTTGGGATATCACTAATATGGGACCCATTTCGAAGTACATTTTCACATGCACCCATATGAAACCACAAAAATTCTGAAATATAATGAAACCCACTATAGAAAAAAATACATGCATACAAATAATCTCAAAAAATAGAGTACAATAGAAAGTATTCTTCAGAAAGTAAACTGGGACTCCATACAATCCCACCAAATGAAAGACTCTGAAATCTAAAAAGTACAACCCCTAAGCAAGAAAAAGGTAGTCAGATTACTTCTCATAGCCATAAGAACTTCTTGACCTGTTGGGGGATCCCAAATCATTTTTTGTTCTTGGACCGCCCTGAACACAGTCAAAAGGATGATCATCTTCACAAGACACGACCAATATAGGAAAATCACAAGTATGGGTGAGTATAACAATACTCAGTAGGTCCCCCCAAAAAACACAAAGCAATACGGAAGGTAAATTCACTATAATCTCTACATAGTATATGATTATATATCATATAAAAGGGGGAGAATGTCCATATAAAATAGAAACATAGACCTTTTCTCTAGAGGTATGTCACAATGACTTCATACCCATGCTAGGGATTCAATTTGAAGATTCCACAAAGCACTCATATGAGAGAACTCACTCCATGAGTTTGATAGCTCTAATGGTGTCAGTCCAATAAGAACATTCATGAGGAAGGGTCATAAGATATATGGACACACTAATATATCTATAGAGAGAACGTATGCACTCATTCTCGGAGAACTCACACATGAGTGGGGAAAGATCATGATACACAAATGAGGATCCCTACAAGATACATGGTGTATACCAGAACACATTCATATTCACAATATATGTAGAAGATATACATCCTATATGTTTTTCGATATCCTTTCCTGACTCTACCTATGGCCAAGAAGACGTAGAGGATCTCTCTTTGGGCCTTTCAGATGGATTTTGACTCTATCCAAAAAGTCAGGATGAAGGGATCATACTCTTCTAGGACGAAATGATATTTGACCTTCTTGGAATGATCAAAGGGAGAACTAACCCAAATTAATAATTTTCATGGATTGGGGGAAAATATGGTCAAGCCATGTATAGAAAAGTATTATGCATATAGAAAGGTAAGATTCCATGTCCTATGTCCACAGGTACTGCCCTTGTACAATATCCCTTGTCAAAGAGGATGTCATAATGTGTAAGAACATGACAGATTGTGCCATACTATCCCTGGAAGCTCCATATATGTTGGATGTGTTCCCCTACATGTATTCAACCAATTTCTACCAACCCTTGTACCGATACATGGGGTGACCCACATAACTTTCCTAGTCTGGAAATGTGGTGGGGTACATGTCGTGTAATCCACCCCTTATTTGTGTACCTTTATAGATACATGTTTAGTCCCACATAAGGACCCACACATTGTGTTAAAATTGTCACATGTCGAGTTATTTCTTCATGTATCATGAAACCATAGCCGCAATCGAGCTAGCCCCACATGATGTGTTCTTCATGGAAAACACGGTGTTCTTTATTAATTTCCAGAACCTGCACTCCACATCTTTGTGCCTCTTTCGATCATCTTGTCATCAATACGATGATTTTTTCATCAAGAAAATTAAGGTCCAAGGTCGTCCATCCATTAAAATGAAGATCTTAAGGGTTTTGGGCATCTAATAGGCCCCAAAAACATTTTTGATCCACCCACATAAAGAACCGTTGGAGAATGATTTCTCTCAAACCGAGTTTATTTTTACACAACCATCATAATCTCACATCTAATGGGTCATTACAATGTTGTATATCAAATTTGGGATAGTTCATTGAGAAATAGATCTGCAATGATCCATTTTTCATGACCCCAAGAAGAACATGAAGAATGTGTGGTAAAATGGGAAAAATGAAACCCACACAATGAAATCAATAACAAACCTCCATATTTGTTCCATAGGGCATTGATTGGATTCCATTAGAAAGATTAAATGGAGAAAATGAAATTAAATCAAATCATAAAATGATTAAATCCCCAAAATAAAACAAATAAAGGAACCTCCATTAGGAACGAACGATCTGCGTGTCCACCTATTGATGAGTATTTATTCCATTATCGTTTGACTTGAAGAATGGGGAAAATAATTTAAATAACAACCCATAACTTGATCATCAACCTATAGGGGTATATTTCATTTTTCTGGATTTGATCTTGATGCGCTACAATCAGAGCATCATCATCTATCGTTGTTCGTCACGAACTCTCAATGGGTGTTTCCTCTCCAAATTTCCAAAGGATTCTAGAGAGTTATGTAGGGTCCTAAGAACAACCCGGGGCTCTTGGTTATTTAAAACCAATTGGCCTCCTAATGAATTGATGAAATGTTTAAAATAAAATCATTTATTAATTTATTTTATTTCCATTAAATCATCCCAAGACTATCTTCTGGTGTTGACCCATGATAGACGATGTTAGGATCCGCATAAGTTAAAGTCACATATCTAAATGAAACATTTCCTTCTTATATATAATCTAGATAACCATTTAAATGAAATTCATCATTTTCAAGAAAATATACCCATGCACACTATTTAAAAAATTAATTTATTTCATACATTTATTACAAGCACTCCAGACCTCTAAATCATACACCATCGCAAAGACTGGTCTTGAAATAATTATATATAATATTTAATATTAAGAAAAGGAAAAATGAAGACATTAATTTTATCAATTATTCTTAAATCAATTAAAAACATTTTCCAAATGGTTTAAATATACAACCAAGTCCACTTTTGAAAAACATTCTCAAATATTAATATTTAATGGTAAAGGAGGAAAAAATCATTGACATATACTAAATGAACACAAAAGGTTTAACTTATCCATATAAATTACATAACACATGGAATGAAAAATTATGCAATGAAAACAATCAAGTTAACCATAGGGGAAGAGATTTAAAAGGATTTAGAGTGAAACATATGATCATCACAACCAGAAGGTCATGTGTTAGAAAACATAGAGCATGTTATTACGGAGAAAATGGGTAACTATAAATAAATAAGGTTCCATTAGCTAAGAATATTCACTTTAATCATCTTCTATAATTTTCCCATTTTATCCATAAATATCACTTACCATGGAACCTCAATCATGGTAGTCTCTACAAATGAAACCATATAGGGAAAATAGTATCAGTCTGACTGCATAATCCATGCATTATTTGGTGGGGTTAGAGCATCGGTCCTACCCGACCTAATAGTGGATCCTCAGTTTTTATCCCACCACCATGAAATGTGGACATGCATATCAACCCATTACAATAGACATAATATATAATTAATACACAAACCATTACAATTCGAATTTCATTTTACACAAGGATCACCCTTATGCCTTAACCCATTATCACAATTTACATTTTCAAAACATTCTTCATTAACGCCATTAAGATTATACCAACATTCAATTATATCATGTTTCCAATTAAACACAACTAATTTTAATCTCATTTACAACCCACTTTAAAAAATTAAATCCAATGATACCAATATCCAATTATAGCCATTCTAAATATTTTAAACAAAAAAAACATAAGTTTGACCCCCATAAGTACCAACGAAGGTATATTTAACAACTCTAAAAAAATCATGATCACGCTACATCCCATGGGTTCTGTCAATCCCAACCATGACATCCCCAATGCATCCCTATGAGATCATAAGGGTTTAAATTAATTAATTAATAAGTCAACCAATCATTTCCGACCATGGGTACTCAAAATCACAAAAATAACATAACAATAGCAGAAACATCAATCACATGAAAAACAAAATCATCAAATAAAACAATATGTTTTAACAAAGTAAAACAAAATCATATCAAAAGTTTTAATTGATCATTCAATCTTATCATAAATATCTAAACATATATTTTAAAAAAAATAAAAAAATTCAAGTTATATTCTAAATTAAATCATAAACACATCAATGAATAAGCTTATAAATCAAGAGAAAATCTATTTTTACATTATAAAATAAAATCATCTTTTTTTAAAATATGGAAACCCGTAAAAAACTATAGTTTTTCATCATTAAAAAAACATGTCCCATGGACATTCTTCTAATACACATTGCATAAAACCCCACTTAATCATTTTTGAGTGGTTTAACAAAATAATTAATTTCATAATTCATTTAATTCTACCATATTGATAACCAAAACAAGCCAATAAACAAATTTATATCCAATATATCCCCTTTATTAAATCCAAATAATAATTTTTAAAAGGGATGAAGCACACTCCCATTTCAAACCACAATTTGGAATAAATGTGAAAA